>OX421242.1:5022500-6272500 GCA_949125135.1 Alcis repandata | reverse complement strand
TTAGCGACATCGATACACAACAGCCAGGGTTAGCGAAGGCTGCGCCCTACGGGTTACGGGGGAGTGGCGTCGAGACCAACCGAGCTGGGGGCTATATCCAGGACACTTCCGTTATACCCCTCACTCCCTTGCATCGAGAACACCTCTCTCACAGATGATCACAAATAATCACAAACAACAAAACAACTCAACATAATTAAAACTATGGGGGAAACAAATGTCCAATTCAAGTGAACGCGTCTAGGACGAGACCGCACATTTCTATAGTACGTTTCTATAAATATGAGACGGGGCTTCCTCATATCTTGCACGCTTGGAATCAATACACAGTTTAAAACACACAGTTATAGTCAGACATCTATGAACTTGATATAAAAACTAATCTTAGAACCTACGACTTAAGTTATAGTTTGCAGATATAGGTAGAGAATTAGACATGGAGAAGATAGAGAAACAAGAGTAGTTTCCATATCAAGTTCAGCTATTACTTTCATTAATTGAAGTTGGGAGGTATTCTCGACATTAATTCCATCTTAATTAAACCTTTCCCATTGTTATTTTAGTACTATGAAAACGTGGTGCAGATTAATTTCCATTCAAATGCGTGTTGTTAGCAACACAGCTCATAGTACTTAAGTTATGGCATTAAACAAGCCATTTCAATTTATCCTTATTAGAATTAGAATAATTACGTTATTATAAATCTAATGAATTCTATGATCCGATATCTTACCTCTTCGCATAGGTTCATCATGCGCCGGGTAGACTCCAATGACTGAAAAGTGAATAGTAATTTCGTTAATTTTATTAATTTAATGTAAACCGTTATTTCTTCTTCATTTTTTGCCGCTTCCACTGCTAGAAAGTGTGCTGCCAAAAAGTATTCTTTTCGGGTTCCAAGTTATTATACAACAATTGTGAATTGTCAATTGTGTCATCATCATTCGAACCCCTATTGATCCGCTGGTCGGCTATCCAGTATCTTGTCCAGAATTCTGACGAGATGCGACAAGGCTAGTGTTTGTAATAACTTCAACAAAAATTAAAAGTGTCGATATGTTTTCAATTTTAATTTCAAACTCTCATAAGTTGAAAAAATTTAAGTTGACTGAAAGTTTACTTTACTACCTTTAAAATAAATCTCTATGTATTATATTTAAACCTCGTTTTTTTTATTTAAACCACCTAAAAATTTAATATTGTCAATCCAAAGTGGTGGGAGATGTACACCATATTATTATGTAGGCATTTTTTAGGTATTTATAATATTTTAACGTTTTAAATAAGGCTAGCCATGTGGCAGACTGCTGGCATATTTATTATGCCATATCCACGACACTTCCACTTCGTTTTGGTGTCTCAATGATATTATCGCGTGCAGCGCATCGAAAACTAAGACAATTGAAATCTACATTAGTTAGGTATGTAAAAAACTTACTGACATCGAACATTCTACGATTGATCCTATTTACTTCTCATCAAGTATCGTCAAATGCCTGCTGCCCCGCAAATTTCAATAAATCGTCATTCTCAACCTTTAATCCTTCCATTGCTGGAATACAGGTCTACCCTCGAAGAGTGATTAGGCCGTATTCCACCACGCTGGCCAAGTGCGGATTGGTGGATTCACTTCACATACGGCATGAGTAATTCATACGAGTAAACTATAATAAAGCATCTCCTTACATCATCGGTGACCTGACCCGCGCGCATCTGGAGCTGCTCCAGCTCGCTCCGAGGAGCTCCATTCTCGGCGGGGGGCGCTGGTGCCGGCATCCTGGAACAATGATCAATGGAACATTACGTAAGATATTGCCTATACAATTTATAATGTACCTACAAGTGTTATTTATCTTATATATAAAAATGAATCGCTATTCGTTTGGCTCGCTGTAACTCGAGAGCGGCTAGACCGATTTCGCTAATTTTGATCTTGAAATATTTGTAAAAGTTCAGGGAAGGTTCAGAAATAAAAAAAATATATAAAAAAAAATCTGCGGGCGAAACCGCGGGGTGGCAGTGGCAGCTATTTTTGGTGTTGAAATATTTGTGGAAGTTCAGGGAAGGATAAAAAGTAAAAAAAAAAAACTGCGGGTGAAACCGCCGGGTGTATCATTATTTATATATATATGTTTATGCCATAGGTGGGAGACAAGCAAACGAGCCGCCTGATGGTAAGCGATCACCGTCGCCTATGGATACCTGTAACACTGGAGGCGCTACAGACACGCTGCCGACTTTTTAAGACCCTATTAATAGCCCTTTTGAAGAACCCAATGTTGTAGTTACTATTAATATTGTATAACTAGCTGCGCCCCGCGGTTTCACCCGCTGTCCTGCAAGAATAGCGGAAAGCCGTTCAATTTTCTGGGGTAAAAAGTAATCTACATATTACCTAGGGCTTAAGCTACCTTCATACCAAATTTCGTCAAAATCTGTTTAGCTGTTAAATTGTTAAATCAAATTGTCATCCATACGTCCATTACATAGCTGTCATTTGCGCAAAGAGTATAATAAGTCGTTTTGTTATTCCAAGTCTGATTCTTTTTTGTTATACCTCGTTTTATAGTGACTGATGTTTTATGTCAATTCACACTTTAATGCTATCGAATTTATTTAATAGAAATAAATAGTATAATAGGAATAAATAGTATAATAGGAATAAATAGTATCCTATGTGCGTTTCCTGGCTCGAAGCTACCTCCTCACCAATTTTCAGCCATATCGGTAAAGCCGTTCTTGAGTTATAAGTAGTGTAACACGAACACGACTTTCTTTTATATATATAGATTTTATATTATTCTGCATGTATGTAGAAACTTACAATAGGTATGCTATGCTAATAGGGAAAATGTGTTCTGCGCGCAAACACTTCACGTCAGCGAGGAGTTGAGTGTAGCACCGATAGACGATAGTTTATTATAGCATAGCATAGACGATGCTTATCGAACGTTTCTGTATAGGACGTGGTTTATAACGGGAAAAGAGTCGATATCTTCGTAACACAAATTTGAACTGAAGATCGAGAGTGTTATCTTGACTATTAGTTTGTCATGTACATGTACTGTGACTTTCCGAGTTCTAATAGAATGCCTCTAACATGACCAAACGATTGATATAATCTTCCTAAAATTGCACGTCATCCGAATTATGACACCACTACAAGTTGTCCCCTCGTGTACGTCTAAAATAGAAAGAGGTATAAGAAAAAGTTTGCAATCTTCGATAAAAGGCTGGGTGTTGGCAGACTCTAGCTAGAGTCAATCTCTCGAGCTAATGATCATTAATTTTACAGCACCAGGTCGGATTCTACGACCTAAATCTAGGGACTAACGACATTAATCGAAAATAGGCCCTCTAACAAAACAGAATCATAACTCGCAAAAATGTATAAATAACGCATTATGTCAGTCTGTACAACTGGAACGGGAGCAAAGTGTCTTAATTTTCAGAGCACTGTAATACAAAATCCTCGTTTTCACCCGCCGGGGCGTTTCCTACACAGTATTTTATCGAATTTCAGTTCTCGTAATACTTTGGTATTGAAAAGGGTCGCTAAAACGGCATAAAGTTGTATAAAATACACTTTTGGGAGAGCCTGTGTCAAGTTGAAAAAGGTTTAAGCGATCTATCTAATTGGATCTTAATTATCAGACCTGTCTGCGTTTTAATTTAAGTTTTTTTTTTTTTTTTTTTTTTTTTTTTATGTAATTGAGTGACGAGACGAGCAAATCGCTCACCCGATGTTAACGTCACGTTTGCCCATAACAGGTCTGCACCACCCAGAATTTTGAACTCGCAGAATTCAAGACCCCGCGCGGCACAGCACTGCGCTCGTCACCCTGAGATACAAGTTGTTTAATCTCCCATTTGCCCTGTAATATCACTGGAAACAATGCCCTTCTAACCGGAACACAGTAATGTTTGCACATTACTGCTTGGCGGTGGAATAACTGGCAAAGGTGTTTGGCAACTGGCATTGGAGTTACACAAGTACATCAAATTTTAGCTCAATCGGTTGTCATCAATCAATTGTCTTACAGATATACGAAAATTGCTTAAATTACCTAAAGTAGTCCCGAAAGTGCTGTGAATAAAATTGTTTGCATGCCCTTCAACACAAAATCCGGAGAGACGTAGTTACCAGAGTTTACACAAAAATAATAATCCTCTTTGTTCGTATTCAGCGCAGAACCGTGCAGAAATTATGCAAAAGTGTTCCCCACTCGGTGAAGCTACGGTAAATAAAGTTCAGTACGTGACCTTCAGTTAACCTTACGCATGACCTCGCTTTCAGCTCATCCGCTACGGAACTGCTGACGAAGATCTAGTGCTATCATAGAGTAGATAGTGGACTACGCTGTCTACGTACACTTACTATACTACACTTACAAGTACATATACGTATATTATGTAAGCTTTGAGATAAGTAAAAACTGCTTCCTAAACCAACCACTTAGTCGGATTTAAAGGTAGCGGTAAGTTTTGCGTGAGGGGCCTCGTGCTAACCTTACTTACGCACGGCCTTGCCTTCAGTTAATCCACAGCGGAAACGCTGATGCAGATCTAGTAATGACTTCACATGTTTTTTTTTCACAGCATTTTATTGTCTTAGTTTAATCATAAAAGAATATCGGGTAAAATGAGGATAATTAAAGCTAAAGGTAGAGACGAAACTCCAAAAGGCTTTGGGGCAGGTCGTTTAATTTTTCAGATGTACGCTCAGAGCTATCAGCGTAATCCTCGATGAATATTTAAGAGATGTTCATTTACAAAGGATAGATTAGTTGCGAGAGAAATTGGCGAATGGCGTTTCGATACTTGTGAAATATTTTAGCAAAGGCTTTAAATAGCGGTTATTACTTTTCTCAAAGGGTAAAATAATTTTTGTAAAAGACATTTTCTTTCAAGCAGAATTAATAATGATGTTAGAAATGTTTCATCTGAACGTTCACCGTCGCGTCGGCACCGTCGGGCGCGACTAAATAATTCCAGTCTCCATTACTAAGCCCAAAGTACTGGCTTGAGAACAACTAAAAGGCGAGTAAATAGAAATATGTATGTGCGAGCTAACAGTGCCTGCAGTAGACCGACATGGTTCTTTTGTTCCTCGCAGGTAAAGTTGGCCGAACGCCCACGAAATGCCTACATACGGACCCTTCCGGACCAACTCGCCCGTTTTACTTTCAAAACGAGCAATAAACTGGAATTAGGGTTTTGTTTTTAATATTCGCCCAAGCCGTTTAGCGAAGAAGCACCCCATAGAATAAATGACGTAATTAATTTGCGGATCGCCACCAATATTAGCCATCAGTTATTTATAGCATCTGATTCCGTCAAGCTATGAGCTTAGCGTCGTAAATAGAAATACGCATCAAGCAGCCCCCTCCGCCCTCTGAGTGGCCTTGAACGGCGTGGAACAAAGGAGGGGGGCACCACCCCCTGTACAGCCAGGACTGTTTGCTGTCTGCGATTGCGGTTAACGAGCTCGGTTACATGACGTGACTGGATCAACAATAATGCCTCGTTTTACATTTACCCTCGTTCCCACTTTGATATTCCGGGGAGTTTTTGAGGGAATCCCTGGACAGTTTGTTGAGCGGATTATTTGCTCAATTTAATTATAAATGTGACTGCCTTTGTATCGCAAATTAACGTAATACAAAGTCAGCCTTATATCGGTTTACATTGTTTATGAAACCATATTTTCCTATTCACTTCAGTATTATAAATCTATTTTACTCAAATTCAATTTATTTTTTCTACATACTTCTATTTGCATAATATGTATGTGGTTTCAAATATTATTTAGCTTTTGTACTAGTCGACCTAAGCCCTTCATTTATAAGTCAAATTATACACAATTCTGTAATTAGGAGGTTAATAAATCATTTCAACACGTCACACATTTTGTTGCCAACGCTCGACTTGGCAGAACTAATTCAGTCGAGTTCGTAAGCATTGAACTTTGGCAATGCTCAAGTTATGAAACTGCCAATATTCCCGAGCACTGCGATGACCCACTTATGATCTGTGACAGTTTGATTGCGGGTCACCGGATCTACGGAGGAAGTAAAGGCTGCATCAGTCAGCTTGAACACGCATGAATTAGTTACAATCGATATAGATCTCAAATCGAATACAATTTGGAACCACGAGTACTTGTTAGTTCTATGTTACCAGAATGACAGTCTAATGTAGTTGAAAATAGAAACGCTTGGGTAGTATTCTGTCGACTTTATTCACAGATCCAATTTTGCGAGTCTTTAAAAACAATGGACTGGAATAATTGGGCGGACGCCAACAGACTAACAGCCCCCAAACAGATAACACAACGATGATAATACTGAGAGATACGAAATAATTACTACATGCTACGGCTACTTATTGCTCTATACATTTCCTGACAGGGTGATAAATATCCAACATCATTCAAGTATGACTTTTAACATTTACTTGATGATTTCATGAATAAATTGAACAAATTGCCTAGTACTCGACAACAATAGCTTTGATCGCGTGACAATCTGAGTATTATGGTATCACCAAAGTATAGGTAGGTGTTGCCGTGTCAATATCGTGCTTGAACCGATACAAAATTAAATACCAAGCTTCAAGGGCAGGTTTATTATTGGAATCAGATCAAAAATAATTATCTTCCTAGTTCCTAATATGTATTAAAAAAACTTTTGTTAATTTATATTTCTAATTCAATGTTCGTAAAGACAGAACATCTCGAGTCCGTTACTTTTGATATAAAATACTCATTAAAATGTCTTTCTTAAAAAGTATCTGAAAATCTTTGAGAAGTATTGGAAACGCGTATCAAGAGAAAATCTAATAAATTATTTATGAATCCGTATGAAGTTGTTTTGATTTTGAGAGAAAATCTGAGTAGACCCTTATGGCAGATCGTGTTTGCAAATATGTTATTTTAGGCATAATATTACAGAAATATGTATAACATTGCATAAAACAAAGAGATTGGATTTATAAAAAATATTAATGTAAGGTTTTTTAAGTGGGAATTTGAAGGAAAGAACAAAACAATTTCGCCAAAAATTTCGTACAAGATAGCAGACACTGGATTCATGGAATCCGAAGAACACCGTGATAAATTCAAGCAAACATGCAATATTTGATGTCGCACTACAGACTGACCTTAGAATTTTAATGCACTCTAATTCTGAGGTTATTTAGAACCATCGTAGTTTAGACCTAACGTGTCTCTGCCTGGTACCGTTTCAAACGTTCGATTGGTGACTCAGAATATACCCAAAGCTTTGACTTTCCAAGAGAAGGTTTATTTCTACACCTTATTGTGAATACCTTGGGAGATCAAAGCGGCGCTTTCTTTACACCTCGGCTATCAAGATACTCAAGGGCTTCTGAGGACGCACTTGTCGAGTTGATCTTATAATCCGTCATTTACGGGTAGATCAAAGAAGATACGGCTAATTTTTTTTAAGTCTAATTTAATTGGGAATTTAAAACAAAGGCAATTTAACATTATTACAGATATGCAGGGTCTGCAGGTTGCAGGTGTTCTTATCGCATTTTGTTTTGTGTTGATACTTCACATATTGTAACTATTATAGTTTCCTATTGCGATGAATATTGCCAAGAGCGCCGTTGGACGCGCGTTAAGCACGTGCGACGTACGATGCTAAGTGACGGTTATGCTCGCAGAGGCAGAATATAGACGCCCTATTTAATTTTACGGCCAAAATAAGCTCCAGTTTAGAACTATGAGAGCAAAGTATCATTAACAAGGGAACAAGAGTTTACGTAACCATTTGCATTAACGATCAAACATCGAACGAAGCTATTTGATTCGAAATGTAGGGATTACGCAATTTTATCCTTCCATTCGATTCATCTAATTTGACTTCAATTGCTTTCCTTCACGACTATTACATTAAAACAATGGTTGTAACGTCATCTTTAGTATCGAATTCCTATATTCGAAGCAAGATTTGGATCCATACTTTCTAAGTATCGTTTTAAACACAAAGCTATCGAGTTTTCCAGTAGATCGTGTAAACTTTCTGCAGGAGGATTAAGCTTATAGGTATAGGTGCTTGCGAGATGCACTTCAATTGAATCGATTTCGCTGCGAGCTTGGGAACTAGGATTTATCAGATTTAGATTTACGAATAGAAAATTCTTTCACGTTTCAAATAGACAGGACTATGAGACTGCCGCAAGCACAGAACTACCTAACTGTAGTTCAACTTGAGTAGGTGTAGTATGATGTCATGTTCAAATGATCTCTTAACAAATATGTATGATTCATTGATATTTTGCTTCTTATTCAGTTTGAAAGGTTTTTGTTCTCTCTGACTCATGCTAATCGCGCGTATCCCTCTGTTATGTTCTCACATTTCAAAGCTGAAAGGTTCAAGAGACAGAGGACGTCCGATCTGATATCTCATCAATCTGTCTCGTGTCAACTCCTAATGTGACCGCTCGACCTTTCTCCCACGCATAAATGCTTCTAGAAAAGTAAAAGTATCATGGTTTAATGTGTTGTTTGTTTTGTTATTAATTATTTCGTCCTTTTGTCGGCTTTATTTCAAAGCATGTACGGGTCATTGAGGCCAGATCTCCGTAAATTTTTGTATCGCTGCCAAACTTTACGGTACTTTACGTCCCAAATGAAGGCTTTTAATATGATGAAAATTAGGGCAGCGAAAGGGCAGCCCTTAGAAAGATTTGCTAAGATTAGCCGGGATCAATCCAAGATAGAGAGCGATATAGGTTGAAAGAGTAGATTTTTTTACGGGCCGTTTTAGTGCATTGTGTTCGAATGGTCGTCAGCGTATCTGGGCATCCGTGCCGACGACGTAGCTAGTTCGCGAGTGGAAAATCAATAGTCGCGCGCAACCCCCTGCGCCAGTCTCGTTCTACCCCGCGCGGTGCCATTCGCAACTTTTAACTTGTTTGCACGTGCTTCAATTAAACTTGCCTATACGTTATGAACGTGCCAATGCACATTTATTACTTTAGCTGTATCATTTTTATGTACTTCGATAATTGAAACAATAATTTACTGTTCGGCTGTATTCAGTAGCTAACAGAAAGTAACATTGAAAGAGCTCAAGGCTAACATATTTGTCAGCTATTTTGGTGAAAAATCCAGACTAGAACAGAGCATAGAAGGTTTGAGCAAGAATTAGCTTGGGCCGTTGTAAGCTTAGGACATTTTTGACGTTAAATGCTAAATCAACCTACATAATATGTATTTCATAGATACATCTGATCGAACTGCGAAAGATACGATTCCATATAATAAATATGAATCCTCAAACAGATCTCTCGCTTTACGCGCGACAAGAAATGACGGGTTATAGCGTTGCTATTCTAAATGCTAATATCAGACAACATCATATCATAACACACTCGTACGTGAGTTACCCCCGGGGTGAGTTCGAACGGGTAACTCGGGAGCTCTCAGGACCATCTCAGGATTCGATTTCGATATCTAGTTCATAGTTACGTACATGATTATACGGAGAGGGTATACTAACTAAGTTGAAAAGGTGTATGTTAGTTACTCCTTCACGCTGAAACGGCTGGACGGAATTGAATAGTGGAATTTATTTAATAAAATACCTGAAATTAACATGTAGGCTATTTTTCATCGTTTTAAATCACCACGCGGGTGAAACCGCGGGGCGCAGCTAGTAGCTCATAATACTCATCATTGTGAACAATTTATATTATGGGACTATTGGAATCTGGAAAAGAAATGAACTGCTTCGAAAAAATACGCTCGACAATATGTACGGTTACCCGATAGCTAATTATTTTCGCGATTTTAACATTGGCTCCAAACCTCTCCCTATAAACTTTGAATAACGGGTAACTCGGGACTCAAGAGTTAAGGACCATCAAGGGACCCGATTTAGATATCTGCACAGAGTAAAACCGGCGACATATGACGTCTTTGCCGGCGCCATAAAGAACGTCTAGCCATATTTGTCTTTCAGTATTTCTATTTACATCTCAGGGCTTCAATCACGTCGGGGGTCACGTGACGACCTCCGGCCACCGTAGACGCGGGCCTGTGGACGGTGAGCTATTGGGCTAGTTCGCTGTCCGTCCGTCTTATGACGACACAGGCCGTGTCGACGGCGCGTTCGTGTTCCACGCGCGCCTCAAAGAGATGTCAGCAA
This sequence comes from Alcis repandata, assembly GCA_949125135.1. Taxonomy (NCBI): domain Eukaryota; kingdom Metazoa; phylum Arthropoda; class Insecta; order Lepidoptera; family Geometridae; genus Alcis; species Alcis repandata. The sequence continues at coordinate 6,262,322 of OX421242.1, read as the reverse complement.
CATGGAAGGGGCCCGAAAGGGCCTATGCCCGTCGGGGCTGCGGGTAGAAGTTATCGCGGCCTCGGCGTCACAAGGGCGTAGAAGGAACATGGGTGGTTTTTGGTCAGTAGAAGTCTGACACTCCCTTCCGCTCTGCCTAAGAGTGGGAGGGGTCATTTGATGATTTCCCACCCCCCAAAAAAAAAAAAAAAAAAGGGCTTCAATCAAGCGTGTACTCCCAAGAGCATCGAACTCTTGTAAATAGCTTTTACGCGAACGGCGACGAACTGCTATTTTAAGCAAAAAACAATAGAATTTCGGTTGAAACGTTCTAGTTCTTCAGTTGCCTGTAAAAGGGCAAATTGCTATGGAAGGTGAATCGTGAACGGTTCGCCGACGAGCGTGTTAATTAGCGGGTGTGTGAGTTAACTGGCCTAGTATTGATGCTAGGCACGTACGGCAGATTCCAGGTAGCTGTTGGATAAATTCGTTTGATTCGAGGGGAGGAATTTAATGACACAAATGTTTGGGCTAACACAGCATTATTGGGGTGGGGCAGATGTGGTTAAGATATGTGTTAAGAGTCATCTAATTCTAAGAGATCAGACACGTACCCGGCCTGATTGCAACAAGTTACACCTAGGGTTGGCAATCCTCTCGTACCTTGCAATTGCAATAGAAGTTGTTTGCTAAACAAGTTTCATTAATCAACTACACAATAAAGAGCATCTCAAAGTGTAATGTGTTTGCAGAATATAATTATATCTAAGATAAGCGTGTTGATACCTCGCATCCAAATCTCTGAACACGAGAGGTATTCTAAGATTTCTAAGCCGTTTGAAATTAGCTCGGTCACTGTCTTTGTCATGTCATTTCTAATGAGCGATAGTGACCGAGATAATAGGACTCGTAAGAATAAGGCCCCAAGACACAGTTGACATACTTGGTATAATATTGTGCTCTAATGGCTTACGCCATCTAATAGGGGCGGCGGAGAATACCATTGGGATGGCTTAATTCTGACCATTATGTACCATGCCATGTAATACAGTTAAGTAGGTACAAATTACGAAAAATGGACACGATAGAAAAAGTACTTCTATGGTGATTGGTGGTAAGTATGCAGAGGAATAAATATTGATTCAGACAAAAATCCAATTTGTATTTGTATAAAGATGATATACTGCAAAATATAATATTTGTGACAACGTTTTTAAGGTCGAATTGATTTCTACCTGATAATAACAACATGACATTCAATTCACAACAGCCTATTCATTTGGGAATAAAGAATCCGACAAGAATGAGCAATGAGAAAAATCGAAGACCAATTTGTCTCCGCGGGGAATAGGTTTAAGTGATGGATGAAAAAAAAATCACTTCACAAAAAGACTCGAGAAGTTGAACAAATTCCCTGATTTGTATTCGTTCGACGAAACTTTCGAGTGAAATCCAAAGGCGTGTTGATACTGACAGGTTATGAGTTCCATGTCATACTTACGTAGGAGTTATCGAATACAGAATTCGTAAGTAGATTTCAGAGTAAGACAAGGGAATAACTACTAGAATTGATTAAAGTAAAAAAGGGACGAAATTTTCACCAGAGTAATGGCAGACTAACTGGAATGAGATGGACGAAATTAAGTAAAATGTTTTAGACATTTTACTCAAAATTGCTTTGTTTCTGCAGGTTGTAATGATCCAGCTATAATTAGACTAGTGGTTACTGTTATGATGGTTGAGTAATGCGCCTTCTCGTGTATTTAACTTTTACAACGTTTCTAGACCATAAAATCTGATGTGAAATTATGAAGAATAGGCCGTAAAAATGCAAAATTGTTTGTTTAGTACAGTTGTATTAATAGTCCAATATTTGAAATTCTAATTCAGTCTTATTTGTTTATGTACCCATGTAGGCGTTAGAGTAAACTTTATCAAGACGAGCGGCAGAAGTAGTTAGAATCTCGTTAGATTTGTAAATATTGACTTCGAAGTTCAGCTACCAGTTTGGAAGGTTTCTTTTGCTTTTCATTAACGTTGGTCCCTGGTTTTTGCAGCTTTACTTAGCGTTGAAGTTTTGTATTAAAATATAGAAGAACTATTCTCATCAATCCTTACGATTCTTAAGCTTTGGGCGTAAAATTAATGTCTCTGGATGACGAATGCTTTCTAGTGATGCATGGTTTTAAGAACTGTCGAAGTTATTCTTCTCAGTCAAAATTGAGTGGCACGGCATAGGCTATATGGGTAACCGTGGCGCATACCATCATAAAATTGACTTGTCGCCTTGTACCGCTACTGTACAAAAAAGTCAAGAACAGAACCAAAAAGCCGTGTCAGCGAGATGGCTTCACCGAATCGTCTTGGACATCAATCAATCAAGGGGCGCGGCGGTCAGGGAGTGAAATCTTTATTCTTATTGGAAACTGATCTGACGGAAAATTCTGAAGCAAGGATTTAAAATTGCGTAACGAAAAGATTTTGCAATTCTTGAGATGGCGTCAAACCAATCAGTGCAAAAGGCACAGATAATATCTAGTACAAAATTATAGAATTTACGAAAATAATAGAAATTCACGCAGTCTATGATTAGTTCGGGAGCCTCTGGGGTTTAAACCGTATTTAAATGTTACACGATGCCTGAATATGCAATTTTATATTATCTCTATAAATAAAATGATGAGTAAATAATGCGTGATGCGCTCCGGGAGAAAATAACCTACAACCTAAGGAGTGCATGACACAAGAGTAAAGAAACGGCTGATAGAGGGAGTCAAAATTATACTTAAAAAATAATTTCTGTCTTCGGGAGAAGTGGATTCAGACTGATAAAGGGAGAAGGGAAGCTGCTATGCTGACTTGACCTAGTAGAGTAGGCAAGACCGCACGAAGATGCTTTGGTATTTTAACAAAGTTTCTCCTTTGCGCACACCGATGCATAAAAAACCAGTGACCCCAACCTAGCACAGGGATCGATACGCCGCCTGGTACGTACTGAACTTGAATGAATATCCATTCACCGATATTGCAAACAAATACGTGATGGTTTGCGGCCCATATCGCGGACAAACAATACGTAATGGAGATTATTTTTGACGCATGTATTCAATGGGTATAGAGGCTAGAAATTGAACTCTTGTAGACGTCATTCCGATGAGATAGGTATAACTTAGGATAGCGTCACGTTTACGTAAATCTATAGCGTCAAATTCAGCTGCACGATAACAGCTGAAAGTTAACGATTTTGTCAGCAGAAAGTTAAATACACGAAAGGGGTAATTTCGTAAGGAACATGCTAAAAGGAACAGTGTGATGTAATAGGTACTCTACTCGGTTCCGAATGATACTCATTAAATCATCAATCATGATTCATGATGAATTTGCATCATATCTCTACCTGATTCATAATGATAACAGTACAGTATATACCAACCTATAGTGGCAATAGCCACTAAGAAAAATGTGGCATGACCCTGAAAACACATTCGATATTTTTTTAAAGAGCTGGAATGTGAGGGCTCCCCCTCCGTTGTTGATGGAAGACTAACAATTACCATGAGACAACAGTGCAGGACTCACCACCTCCAGAATTCTTAGAGATTTATGCCAGATCTTATAAGCATGGGCAGACCCTGACAATTATCATGATATGAGAATGAACAAGTTGCATGAATAAGTACAATAATAACAGAATAATAACAGTGCAGGACCATCTCAGTGTCAGTGCAGGATCTTCAGATCAAACAGAATTTTTAGAGACTCATGATAGTAATTACAGGTCTTATCAAAAAACCTTGATTAAAACAAAATTTCCATAACGAAACATTAATTACAGAGAACTGATGACTCAGTTATTAAAAACAGTAGTGATGTCAGATCAGATACCAATGCGGAAACAGTAGGTCCTCATGATGCAATAAGTTTCAGAGACAGTCTTTGTTGCAAAGCCATACAGAGCAGTTGTTATGCACAAGTCAGTATAAAAATGTGCCTTAACTCTACAGGCCCTGTCCAGTACCGCAAATTAGAATGGAAAAGGATGATACTATAAATTAATATTAGTGCAATTATACTAGCGGATGGCCACTACTTTGTATGCTGCTTGACTATCGGACTGGGGCATCATCCAATTTACCCCATAATTAAGAGATGAGTTATCAATAATTCTTTCTTTTTCCTCAATTAAATTAATAATAAACTCTTAAGCACAATTTTTGATTCTAGACCCAGTTTACACTGTATATTCTGTTGAACATTTTCTATAGTATGCAACATGAATTTACATTTTTTTGTATTTTATTTTAAATATGAATATGACGGGAAGTGATGATGCTATCAAAGATAAAGCATATTTGCTCAGTAAATTCTATTCATGAATTGAGCCACCTAATCTCGGATGAGGTACCCGCTTTAAAATATGTACTTGCTGGTAGCAATACAGGTAGAAGATGGGATGTTCTTTTGTTTGTTGAAGCTAAATCAAATCCCTAAATAGGAGACCAAGTCTTTGGATGTAAAACCTAATAACTTAATCTACTTCCTTCAATAGAATTTAATCATATTAATCAGTAATTGAGCCAATCGGGCACAGGACAGATAAATGAATTGATTTTAGCTAATTATTAGGCTTTCGAACTAAGCTATGGCCCCATCATTTGATGTTTGATTTGGTTTACATAATCGAAGAAATGTGCCATCATCTGCATATTTATTTAACTTCGGGTTCTGTACCGGTCACACCCATATCTATCTCAAGAATGAGAAGTGGATGAAATATTTATTTTGCGATAAGTAATGCCCAAGATTCAGTTCATTGTTTAACTATCTCAATGTACATTTATAGCTGCTAGGTAATTAGTGAACAGGAATAAGAGCAATAAAATTATTTTAGAATGTCTTTGTTCTAAACTAAAATTTCTAAATTTCAGAACTTTACAAAGAGATAGATATCTGGAGCTTAATGCTTTACAGTTATTAAATGAAAGCTAACATTTTTGTAACTGTAATTATGAAATTATATTGTTTCGACAAGTTCTCTATTCATATCTGCTTTTGAATACTGCCTTTTGATTGCACATTGGGTGTACAATCAAAATGTAGAATTAGTAGACCCAAAGAAAAAGAAAAACTTAAGAATATGCTTTTCTTCATAGTTTCCAAGGCATTTTGTCCAAGAAAAGCAAGAAAGGCGGCTATGATAATTACTTACCCAGATAATTAATAACTAATATTAAAATTAAATGATGTTTAGGATTTCTAAATTACAATGTACCTATTTATTGTGTGCAGAGAACATTCATTGGGGGTTGATAAAGTAGAAAGTATTGAATGCAGATACGAATAGGTTGCTGAACTATCAGAGATATCCGCCCATGACATCATCAGCTTAACCATCAAAACAAGCCAGAGAACATCATTCTGAGAACTGCATAGCTTAAGACCTAGGTATATGTCTTCTAAACTGTATTTTCCTGTCTAATAATCGGTCTCCTCTCTCCTATTTTCCTTGTTGGGCGGAGAACGTAGATGGCTAATTTGCATCAAAGATGCCACATCCTACCGGTAAAAATAAACAAGAAACGACACTTACCTGAGAGTTTATTTGTTACTAGCACCTAATTAAAACCAAAACCGCCAGCAGACACTTAGCACATTCACTAGGCACCAAAATACAGCACAATGACGAGATCAAGAGGCTTTTGCACTGACAGTTGCCCTGCCTCTGCCTTCGCCTTCTCTCGTCGCTGGTCGATGAGGTTGAGGTTAGCCACCAAATGCGCAATCCTTAGAATATGCGCAATGACCTTCGTTGCAAATAGTCATGCGCAATGGGAATAAAATAATTGTTGAGCTTAACTATTTTGCATTAAAGTTATGGCAATTTAAATATTTTTCTAATGGTCTTCAGCCATTCAAAATGTCATAAATAAAAGTTTATTAATTTAAGAGCCATCTGTTGATGAGTAGATATAACTTTTAGCGTTAATGTTGATTTTAATTAAAATAGTTTTGCAACTTGTCACTAGATGTCAGTAACAAAATCATGTGAAAAAGTTTGAATACTTCGCGCAAAAAAAATAAACAGGAAGCTTAAACCTACCTAACCTTTTTTGTAATAGTTTTGATACTTGTCATGTCACTAGATGTCAGTAACAAAATTATTTGAAAAAAAGTTTGAATACTTCCGACAGAAAAAATAAACAGGAAGCCTAACCTTTTTTATCGTCACGGATGTAGTAGTTCTGCTACTTGTCACTAGATGTCAGTAACAAATTCTTTTAAAAAAGTTTAATACCTCTGGCACAAAATTTAAAAAGAAGTAAAAAACCTTTTAACTAACATGGATTTAATAGTTCTACTACTTGACACTAGATATCAGAAAAAAATATTAAAAAGAAGGTTGGAAACTTCCGGCACAAAAAAACAAGACCCTTTTTAATTGTACGATAATACTAATAATAATTGTGCTACTTGTCGCTAGATGTCACTAACGAAACGTTATCATTTTAAATCCAACCATCACAAAACACAAAACAAAAACAAAACGCACAGAACACAGCTTGTAAATTCACAAAATTAAATCCAGATGGGCGAAGATCATTACTCAATGTAGAGCCTACAGACGACCGACGGCCCTGAATGAGGCGTACCTAACGATCTTCGTAGCTTCCAGCCCGCCCGATTGGCCCACCTTTGCGGAGAATAGCGATATGCGGAGGAAGATGAGGGAGGCCTTTGCCCAGCACTGGACAACATAAAAAAAACAGAAGTTTGAGAAATAGTATTTTTTTCTTTAGACACTTCAAATTTAAGCCGAAAATAAAGCCCTTTCTGATAGAACTAAAAATAGCCACCACAGATTTTAAATTTACACATCTCGTCTGTATTAATATAAATAAATTGACGACCTGTTTGGCTCAGCGGTAATATATCCGCCTTTTAAGCCAGAGGCGGGTTTGATTCCCAGCCGGGCAGATGTTTGAATGATGAATGTTAATGTCTGTTTTGAGTCTGGGTGTTAGTTGTCCTTGTCTTTGTGTGTGTTAAATGGCATCCCCGACACAGGATTATCCTAGTGGGGAGCTATGAGTGTGAAGCGTTTAATTATATTTATTTTTTAATTTATTTAATAACATGGTTATAGTGATTACCTACTTTGTTGGCTTAGGAAACAATTAAAAATTACCTTTGCAAGATTTCAGTATAGGTACCTACCTATAATGTTGAGAAAAAAGTTATAAGCTGTCAGCACCGAAGTCGAATTAGGCGTATATGTAAGTATACTCAACTTACTGCACCGTACGCTGGAGCGCAGTTAGTTGTGTTATTTGTTTTTACGATTAGTAAAGGTACAGCACGCTCATAGTTCTAAAAATCCTTTAAGAACCAATTGACGTTTTGATTTTACGATCGTCTCCTCTGACACACCAAGCATGACCAGAATTAGACATGCATTATCTAGGACCTAGATAATGCATGATTCTAGACCCTGCCTAGATTCTAGGCAAATGATTTTACTCGTATTCGTATAGTTTACGGGTAAAAAGCAACACACAGCGTCTCTGCGTCTCTTGTGCGTGCAATGTGTTTTAATTATTACCTTAGAGTAGGTATGCTTAAGACATTTTTAAATTTAAGACAAATACATATATGGATATTTATTACGACACATCACATTCCAAAAACATATACCTTTATATACACCCGAAAAACTTTACTCTTCTTTTGGGTAGTTAGGTGAAAACACAAAGTAAATAGCTAAATGTATTATGTATCGATCGCTATCTGATACCTATCAAAGTAAAGGATTAAAGCCTTCAGGAAGGCAATTCATCATAATAATCAGCAATAATCCTGCTCGCGCCGCGACGCACTTTAATTCCTGGAAGCTAGTTTATCTAATGACTTCGTTCGCTAAAAAGAATCCTGTTTTGTCTGTCGTGTTCTCATATTTGAAGGTCATGACCACTGTTTCCAAATAGTCGATCTTCCGTAAAAAAAACAGCTGTTCTATAGAAAAATAGAAACTAAAAAAAAAAAAAAACCTATTAATAATAATATTATAATATAGTAAAATATCTGTTCTGGGTCTGGGTGTTAGTTGTCCTTGTCTTTGTGTGTGTTCCATGGCATCCCCGACACAGGATTTATTCCTAGTCGGGGAGCTATGAGTGTGAAACGTTTATTTATTTATTTTATTTATTTAAATGACAACGATACTCGACAAAATGTGAGGGACAGCTTATTTTTTTTTGCGAATTCTGGGTTGGTTCCATAGCAAGTAGTAGTAGTACTATTAGCCCTTTTCGGCTTAGCATACCCTTTCTGTATAGCCCTGTATCTAATAAAAAAATGAATTAATTCCGTTCAGCCATTTTTGTTTCCAAATACGCAAACATACAAACTTTGGAATTTAATAACTTACGTAGTATGTAGATGTCTCTATCTATTATAGCAACACAATACACATAGTATATTTAAGTATCTATCTATTTATAAAATATGACTTGTTATATTCTAAAAAGTCCAAAATCTAAACAAACAAACATGTCTCCTTATACACTTATACCTGCCTTTGCCTTATCTACTGCACACTGTAACGAAACGACGCATAACGGATTTCGATATTTTCGTTGCACGCACTGTCACAAGACACCGACTAGATAAGTAGATAGAGGAGACACTTACAAGTACATACACCTATCTGATATCTGACAATTCATCAGCTTTGAAAGATAAACATAAGTGATCGTCTTAGATGAAACAGTCATACAATGTATTAAGAATTTACATCAGCTACTTGACATCCTATTTATATCAGCTTTACTCAAAAAGTTTTCCTCGTAGCCCTAGGGCTTCGCGAAAACGCTGTGGAGGCTTCGCAAAAATACCGTGCCCCGTGCCACCTTTAATATTTGAGCAAAATAAATAATAAAGTAGGTACTTATTAAATAAAAATAAAAAAAATTAATAAAAATAAAGTGTAACGCATAAATATAGTTTAAGTATATTATAATTTTCGTATGTACTTGTACAAGTCTCTATAGATAAAAGTTAGAACTTAGTTTTTTTTTCCAGCATTTTGGGAACAATTCCTACAGCCACAGGCAGCGGCCTTTTAGATTAGTTTAGTTTTATTGGTTTAGTTTTTTAATTTAATTATGTTTTAGAAGTTAGTTATTACATGAACAATTTCACATCCTCTCATTTTTCTATATATGGATTTGAAAATAAAAACGTCAACTAAAAGATAAGCCACCATACACCGACATAGGTATTTAATTTACCGATAGTTCTTTTAATTTTTACGCGACAAGCAGTCTAGAAATGCATGGTCTATGAATGCTATAGAAGTATAGATAGATTATCAGATAAATTAGTTAATTTGTAATTGGACTTTGCTGTTTTGTAGTTAATTTCTTATCTTGATATTGTTGATTGATCGAATCTAAAATTATTTATTGCGAAGGACTTGTATTTACTGCATTACATAGGAACGCTATGGTAGAGGAACTATATTTTTAAATAGGTATTAGGCCCAAGTTTGAAGGCATTTTAAGACAGATCTAAACTAACTAAAAATATATCTGTCTTTATCATTGCAAGCCATTAGACCAGGATGCCAATAGTTTTAGAAAATTTAGATCTGTCTTAAAAAGCCTTCAAACTTGGGCCTAATGTAGGTATATAGCCTGATTATGGTTAGTTAAATAGGGTTTTACACTCACAACTTAACCCCACTTACGACGATTACGACCACGACCGCTGTACCAAGAGTGAACGACTAAAAAGTACTTCCCCACTAGGATTCCCTGTGTCAGGGATGTCGTAGAACACTCATAAAAACAATGTGTGTTAGTTCTCCACTAGCACACAGACCCAGAGCAAATATTAAAATTCATTATTTTATTCATGATCAGACTAGATACTCAGTCTGTGTCTATCCGTTTGTAGGCACAAAGCAAAAAGACCACGTGGGGAGAAAAACTAAAACGCAAAAGACAAAATAAAATGCAGAACGGCTAAAACTAAAACGGGTCGTCAAAACGATGAAAATTTACTTATTTCTTCGAACAACGTACTCTTTCTTCACGTACGTTTTGGGAAAGCTTTCTCTAAGATTCCAACACGAAAAACACATGACCTCACAAAGCCTCAGCCCTCGCTCTGCATACACAAGCCTGATAAAGAATTTTAATTTTTTTCGAGAGTGAACCCAAAACAAAAGTACACCACCAGTAGAACTAATTAAGCCGACAAGTAATTAACTACCTATAGGTACCTACTACAGTTGAGATACGTCATCAAATGATCATCAATGCGTCATCGTCGGCAGGCCAACTCACCCACCGCATGACATAAACCTTCTCTTTACCATAGACTTATTAAAAAGCTCTACACTCAAAATGAACAAATTTCTGAAATAATTACACCAAAATATGTCTAAAAACTTGGTTTACCATATTTTTATTGTAGTTAAATAGAATGTTTTTACCACAATTGTGCAAAAAATATTCAAAAATAAACATACACATACCAGTGTAGTGTACCTATTTTATTCTATTTCCAATACAAAATCCAAAACCTAATTAATTAAGACTTGATACAATTAACAATAACAATGTAATAAAAATGCGGAACAGGAAAAGTAACGACATCGTAATGTCATGTCTAAATCCTTGAAAAACATGTCGCTACTAGTTTAAATAACGGAAGATCGTTCGTACCTAACATAATTCGTTAGATTCGTTAGGCCGCAGCTCGTACAAACAAATCAAACGAAACCTCCGTTATTGCGTCGTTAGAACTATTTATACAGCCATTCGTCCGCGTCGCCGCCTTCTCAAGGTTAACGACACACTCTTAAAAATAATGTATGTAATATTGGTAGATGTAAACGAAATGTCGTCTGTGATTTAGTTTGAACAACATCAAAATTAGCATGAAAACGAGAACAAAAATTAAAATCTTCTAAACCGGGTGATCCACTTACTAGATATTTTTAATAACTTTTGTATTTAGAACAGCAAATAGCAGGCTTCTAGGTTATACGAGTAGGTTCTAGATACATAATCATTATGTACCGGGAGACTTTTTTTATTTATTCGGAATATTTTGAGTGTGACTACTACCTACATAAATAGAGTACTTAGATTCATTCATAACATATCACGGTGTGTGAACTTTTAAGTTTTCAAAATCTTCTGTCGTATGGAAAAATCACCACAAATTTTATTAGTCTACTTTCCGAACAATAGAAAATAACAAATCTAAAAATCAGCAAAGCAACTTTGCCATATGCTTCTTCGTTCTTATACTTTTGTTTGTGATATCAGTAGAACAATGAAGAGTTTATCAATCTACTCCACGTACACGTACCTACTATTATACATGTAGGTACTTGTGCACGTGTCACCCCGCATCTCCAGTCGCGGTAACAGTCACCAGGCAAGGCGGAACGTTCTAGAATTCCTCCTCGTGCCAAGTCGACGCGAGTCCATTTGAACAAAGAATTCTCAGACCGAATGTCACGTTTCACACCACTTCTAATCTATTCAGCACCTAATTGATATTTATCCTTCGATATCAATCGATATGTTATCAATTTCACGGTTTTACATAAGCACTTGCAATGGCAGTCTTAACGGCCGCTACGATAACGGTCGTTATGCGTTACACGTCGTTATCGCCCGTTTATCGCGTGATCTTGAAACCTTGGTCATATCTGTAGGACCGGTTACAAAGTATGCTAATCTTTATGATATTTATATGTATAGGTATATACTAGAGATGTATCGTGACTTGGCCTGCTATTTCAATATTTTGTTCAATTTTCATACATACGAGTATAACTTTAAATTAAAGAAAATCGAATAAGTTTAGATTTAGAGTGCATTTTTTGCCATTTGGTGAAAAGAAAAAGTTTCCAATTTTTAAGATTGTTCTGGAGAAGGCAGCTTGAACAAACAATCTTTTGCTATATTTTATAGGCTGAGTCTATTAATACGGGTACTGTACCGAACAATTTATGATTATTAATACGGTTATCATATTTAAAAAAAAAAAAAAACCTAACAACCTAACCGGACACGATTAGTACAATTTTTTGGAAATAACATCAATTTTCTTCAAAATTTTTGCAAATTGAAAAATAGTAGCGTCGGTACGACTTTAGAAACGCACCAATAACCTAACTTTTTTCGCTTCCGTAGAAATTAACCTAACGCCTTTGTCCTAAAAAGCGATTGGCTTTCTAGCACTTCGCCGGCCGCTGCCGCGGCACGCTCGCTACGCTCGCTCGGCTCGTGCGTTGTTTTTCATGTTCTAACATAACCTAACCTATTGATCGTTTGCTTCCGTAGAAAATGAACCTTGTCTTCTAAATTTCAAATTGAATTTTTATATTATTTTATTCGTTTTATTCGCGTCGCGCTGCATACTTGGATTCCTATTTTTAAGATTCCTATTATTAGCTTGTTACCATAATTATATTAGCTAATCATCCAATTCATTCTTAATTTAAAAAAAAAATTGAATTACTGGACGAATAAATATAAATTATTCGTCCGGTAGCCGTACAAATAGTCACTTCCTATTTTATATGTTTCAGACATCCAGAGGTACACTTTTTTACAGATAAATGTTTGCAGTTTATTGTGTAAAATATAATCTTCTGATATGACATTTCTTTGTCTTAGTTTTGAAGATTGATAAACTGAACGACTTCCTCGGAATTTTCTCGAGTCCCGTCATCTTCAAGTTTAGCTTGGTGATAACCATATTGGTAGCGCCTAAAATTATAGATGCAATTGACCTTTTAATAATATTTATAAAGCAACTAACATTTAATGTGATTTATGTGTGATATATTCAATGCTATGTTAGTTTTACCCCGGAAATAATGGACAAAAAAACTATTTGTGCTTTTGTTTTTGGAAAAACAATCAACGTATTAAAGCAAAGAAAGTACTTTACTCAACTCTATGTAACATAATCCGTTATTTTGCGATACGTGACTGAAAAGGGTCGTGGTTTTCCTCTTATGTACGTGCTTGCAATGCGATGCAGCGATTCGAGTTTACGTCACGAGGAGCACGCCAGTGGGATTCCCTGCCAGACCGTGAGAAAAGGCATCATGATTTTATGGTCTGCGACGCGTTATGACTAATAAATAGCTTTAAAGGTGCAAATATTTATGAATGATCTTCAAATTAAACCTGATAGAGCGACACGTTAATCAAACTATTATAATACTTTTAAACGTTACGTTCCGCATGTATATAGGGTTATTCATAAAGGGTATGCTAAGCCGAAAAAAACTCATAGTACTCATCATTATGAACATTTTGTCGAGTGTCATTGACATTTTTGTATGGAACAGCTATTTTTTTTTACGAATTTCGGGTTGGTCCCGTAGTAACAGTTGTTCATAATGATGAGTACTATGAGCTCTTTTTGGGTTAGCAAACCCTTTATGAATAATCATGCATACAATATCATATTTTGAGATCTCGAAAGTGAGTATCGATTTCGATAAATTGGCTCTATGGAAATTTTTGGAGGCGAGAAACCGACCTGGCTAGGTCTCATCTTTGGACAAACGCGTTTTTCGAACAAAGAGTACCTAAGTTCGTATAGGCGCAATGGAATGACATTGATAGTATATTAGATATACAGGGTTATTCATAAAGGGTATGCTAAGCCGAAAAGGGCTCATAGTACTCATCATTATGAACAATTTTTACTAAGGGACCAACTCAAAATTCGCGAAAAAAAAATGAGCTGTTCCATACATTTTGTCGAGTGTCATTGACATTTTTCTATGGAAAAGCTGATTTTTTTTTTGCGAATTTCGGGTCGGTCCCCTAGCAAAAGTTGTTCATAATGATGAGAACTATGAGCCCTTTTCGGCTTAGCATACCCTTTATGAATAACCCTATATTTAGTACTGATGTCAGAGATTTTAGGCTGCCTGTAGGCCTTTGACATAGTTTACAGTTCTTGGTCTTATTTGTTGTTGTTGTGCTCATTGGCAGTTGTCGATTGATTTTATTTATTAACACTTATTATTCACAATTATTCAATCATCACAATTATAACAATTATTCTTTTAGTAGGTACAAATAATGAAAATGTTATTTATCTGTGATTAAAATATTTTCGAAAAAGCAAACTTGACTCCCCAGAAATTAAATTAAAATTCAGGGCAGTTTTATTCAAATTTTTATGGAAATATTCCGGATTACATTTAAATTAAGAACGACAAGATCTAATTAATACTAATTTATTGCTCCGAAATTAATTAACGACATACCTACAAGATTAACGAAATCTTAACGTGATAACGAAGGCTAAATATTTCGTTATCGGTTTCGTTATTTGACGTTTGACGCAATCGCTAAGCTTTTGATTATGTATTAGTCGATTATATCTTTTATTATGTACTAAAAGGAATTGGTCTTATCAATAGTAAATTACCAATTCGCTCGGGTATTTTGTTGGTAAGTATAATAATTATATCTTTAGATTTATATGTAGTGATAAATATACAAAAAATAATAAACGTGAATTGCCAAATAGCTGTTAAGTAATTTAGTAGAGGCTAAAATAAGGTTTCTTTACGTCTGTAATACGTCATAGACTCATAGTACAAAAAGAAAGCAAAATAAAAACTAAACCCTTCCGTGGTATGACTACTTTCATCCTACATTCCATATTTGGCCCTTGGTAATCGTTGAGTGCTATTATGTAAGCGAATTGAAACCGGAAAGTAATTTTAGTTGAGGTAATGGACCCACGTTTGAAGGCTTTATGTGACACAACTAAAATAACTAAAAATATATCTGTCTTTATCATTGCAATGTATTAGACAAAGACCTCAATAGTTTTAGATAATTTAGATCGTCATAAAAAGCCTTCAAACTTGGGCTCAATGTCTCAGGCTCTCCGCTGGGTCTTCAAATTTAGTTTTACACAGATACTCCAATGAATAAGTAGAGAAGTAACCAAATAGTGTAAAGACGATTTTTATGAGATAGGATTTTGATGTTTTTTAGGATACATTTAGGTAATTGTGTTATTTTGTCACAACCACAAATGCAAACGTGATGAGATAAATATCTTAAAGTATCCCATTAAAAGTATCGCGCCCTTCATTTTCGTATTGCGCAAAAGTTCACTTATAAATGCAGCTTAAATTGGTCAACCTTGGTTAAACTAACTATACCAACTATTATGTACCATTACCACCACCACTATAGGTATAGTACTACTATACCACTAGGTAATACTCAACTATAATAGTATTAAGTATTGTATTGAACTTCTGCGTGATCTGGCTTCCAACAATTTCTAAAACAAACAACTCCAGAAACAGGAAGACAAATGTATTTACTCCAGATTCGATTATTTACCGTTTTAATGAGATTTGTGTGATAGGACGTCCATCTGTGCCTTCACCTGGCGACGTCAACTAGGCCGACAGTTTTATGTCTTGGGCTTTCTATGGGTTTCTAAAACGTATATATATGGTCAATACAGCAGTAACTTAATAGGATAATTGTATGATACTTTGTTGTATAATGTATCGTATGTTTTAGTACCGTATACAACTCTGCAATCCAATTCTGAAGGCCAGGTAGGTAAGTTTAGTATTTAGGCTTAGTTGCTACATTTAAAATTTAAATCTTAGCCATTGTGATACAAATATTTGATAAGAGGATCAACACAGTTATTTTATATAGATCTGTCAACTAAAAAGCCTTTAGAATTGACTTGAAACCGACGCTATAGTCATAAAATGCAATGGCTATTAATTAACACCATTGCAATATTGAAATGAATTTTTAAAATACAAATCAATTTTCCTTTTTCGTAAACACAATACAAAGCAAACAACTGGGAAAAAATATATAATTCAAGAACCGATCCTCCCGGAAGCATTCCCAAACGGCGGCTGTCTCAGAACGCATCGGAATAATTGGCTGGACTCGGTCGCAGGCGCTGTCGAGCTAAATTGGAATATTTCAGAGCTACTAAAATACAATGGAAAGTAGGCACAATAGAAATAGTAAGAAGTACCTACTGCTTTATTTTTTTAATAGAAAATACTGTTAGCAAGTAGTTTCGTAAGAGTCGTTTCAAAACGACTCTAAAATAAATAAAATTGAGATGATTGCTTCGTCCGTGCAACCTTTGTTACGAGAATCATATATTTACAAAGTTTTGATAAAACCAGCATGTACTCTGTAAACACAATGCACAACCAAGGAAAAGTCGTTGTACACAAGTACGCAACCCTATTTTTTTTTAAACAGAATATTGACTTTGGTCACTCTTTGATTTCCATGACAATTTTCAGGATGCGCGATAAGGAAAATATGATAATAACTACCACATTTTCATGTTTAAGAAAAACCCAAATACTTTAGAAAATCCCCTCAATTTTAGGCAGCTGGGTAATCATGCTTGAGATTTACACGAAGCACTCGTAAGTAGCGGTAGTATTGTAGTATACCTAGTTAATGGTAATGATAAAAGCTACACAGTCTTGAGTACCGCCAAAGGGTAGCGTGTCTGTCAATTTTTTACAGGATTCATTTCGGAGAATGTGCTTCAGAGCTTCATGACCTGATTTTGCCATCTCCTTTCCACTACAGGACAAGTAGAAAGACGCCTTTCTACCACTCTTACACCGTAGATTTCCCCTGGATTCGTACAAAATGTTTTGAATCTACGTTTCTGATTCGTACAGCCAAGGAATGGAACAGACTGTCGGCTTCCTTGTTCCCTGAGAGATATAATCTTGGTTTTTTCAAGGTCAGAGTGAATAGGTATCTTCTAAGTCTGTGTGCTTCATCTTCGACCACATCGTCGCTTACTATCAAGCGAGTCGGTGGTCAAACGCAGACTTATTCACGTTAAAAAAAATATACAAAAAAAGGTAATAATCAACAAAAAAAAAAAAACAATCGAAAAAAAATCATATTAATCATAATAATATCATAAATACGTGAACGTATGTATGCTAAAAATATCATTTAATTGCCTAATCGTAGGTATGACTGTTATCTTAAGAATGGCTAACTACAACATTTGGTAGACTTATATTTATTTAAGTACTAGCTGACTCGACAGACGTTGTCCTGTCAAAAGCCATTGCGTAACTATAGCAACCGTAGTATGTTGATGCTAACTTGTCAATTTATAGTAAAAATTATCAGTTTATATATAATTTGCAATAAATTAAAATTGCGACTATAATTTGAGATTTAAACTATCCTATCTCTCAAGTTGGATCGAACTGCACATGGTGTGCGAATTTTATTATAATCGGTTAAGTAGTTTACGAGTCCATTGAGGACAAACATTGTGACACGATATTTATTTAGATTAAGATTACCTACATTAAAGTATTAAAATAAAGACTCTACTTCGTTTCACATTGTAATAAAGCTTGGTGGTATTTTATACAGGGTTTTAAGGAAAGGGTATGCTATAAGCCGAATCAGACTTACAGTATGTAGGTACTCATCATTATGAACAACCTTAATATTAAAAAAAAACAGCTGTTCCAAACATTTAACAAAAAAAGTGTCGTCATTTTTTATGGAGCATCTGAAATTTTTCCGCGGTTTCCGGCTTAGTGCTATAGTAAAAGTTATTCATTACGATGAGTAGGTACTATGCGCCCCTTTCGGGCTTAGCATACCCTTTCCTTATAACCCTGTACAGCGAAGTTATTATGCTGCTGAGTAAGTATCACTACCGAAGATTGCCGAAAATACCCGGTTCCTCAAAATTTATGATTTCTCAGAAGTTACTCGAAGGCTCGCAGAAGCAAAAACTGTACTTATAGTAATTACGTAACATCGTGCTTTACGATAAAAAAATAATTCAACTGGAAATAATTTCGCCCTGTCGTTCGCTCGAATGTTTTATCTTTTTACTAGCTGTACCCCGCGGTTTCGGCCGCGGTCAATTTTGTTAATAAAAAGACGTATCCTATGTACCTAAGTAACATAGGATACTTTTTATTACCTCCAATAATATGTGTACAAAGTTTCGTGATGATCGGTTAAGTAGTTTTCGCGTGAAAGAGTAACAAACAAACTTACATTCACATTTATAATATTGGAAGCGATATTTTCTAGGATCATGTGAGATAGAATATCATCATGCTAGCTATGTTGATATTCTATCCATCATGGGAAGATCGGTGTGGTCAGTCTGAGTTGTAAAAAACTATCTAACAGACTGAGTAAGTGCCAGAGTGCCTTTGGTTTATACCTAATATTAGAACTTCTTATTGTGCATACAAGAAAATTGAGTTTAGTGGCAACAAATAAATTAAGTGGTAGAAATATGAGTGTATTTAGTAGTAATTTTATTACCTAATGCAATTAGTGTCTATGTGTGTGTTTTAATTCATCTAATATAGTTGATCTGAATTAACTAAAAGTAATCAGGGGTGTAATCAGACTGTAAAGACAAAACTGACGCTGTGGAAAGCTGAAATAAATATAATTCTGAACAGCCATATTATATTAACTTTAGATATGGAAACTAAAGCCTTCAGAATAAGCTACATATCTGTGCGAGTGTACGTACGATTTATTTATCCAATCCCCCCTATTCTGGCGAGTGAGATATTATCTCGATCACAGTCGCTCTCATTAGAAATGTCATGACAGTGAGAGTGACCGCGATCATCTCGAGCGCACAAGAATAGGGTCCCAAAAGAAAAAAAAAGAAAATATCGAGTGACATTCGTTTATGAGCCGATTATGAGACAGACGGAATTGCTCAAACCCGGCGCATGCAAGCGAAGGTCAATAAAATTTAGATTCGAGAGTGTTGCAGATTGGCGAAGAAATTTATATTCGCTAAATGATACCGCGATTTCTGAAATTGAAGGTCGGATGTAGGTTGCTACTTTTATTTTAAGCCTGAACTGGTTTGTGCTCAAAACGATAAACCTTTCTTTTTTGGTTTGGAATAACTTTTTGACAGTTGGCAGTTGAGTTAGTATATAATAATATGTATTTGTCTTTCCCGAACTTTCGGGTTGTATGTATTAAATCCAGGATCAAAGCTATCTCTGTTTCAAATTTCATCTAATTCCGTCAAGCCGTTTCAACGTAAAGGAGTAACAAACACACGGATAATGATTCGCTTTTATGGATTAAAGTTGTGCAGTTCAGTGTTTTGAGTAGATTTAAACATAAATTAATTAAAATTGACTTTTCTATTACATTTTTTTTCTTTGTTTTTAGCGTTACATTGAAGCGTACCTACTCATTTATACCCACTATATACTCGTACATTATAATTGTAGAAGTGTTGTCACGTGTTTTATCATAGTTCAAAACCATCTACAGAAAGGTTAATGGGTATCTAATAGGTTTTGTCTAGCAAAATTCCCAACAACGTGGGTTTTTGTCAATGAGTGATGAATGCTGTGTCATAGAAGAAACCTTCACGAATCCACCAAACGAACTTCGAAGACAATGCTTCACACCGCATGACAACGTCACCAGGGTTGGCCACGGGACCTATTCAAACTGACATACTTCATGGGCTGATTACACGTAACGAGTCCAGTGGCGAGACAGTAAATGGGCACACTCGGCCGAGCAAACAAATCATAACCATTATCATAATAATCAATTTACTAAAAAAAAATAAAATTGTCATAACCATAATAATAATAATACAGACAATATATATAGACACAGAAAAAAAAATTGACTTGGATAAAAAAATATATTTGTTATTTAATTATGATTATGATTCAAATCAAATCGTGGTTCTAGTGACTGTCTCGCCTCGTCAAACTGTTGATACAAACCGAGTACTCGGTCGAGGGCACCTTCTCGCCACTGTACTCGTTACGTGTACCTAATCAACCCACTAGCACTCGTCAGCTTGCGTAAAGACAATGGCATATTATCTCAACTTCACACTCGACTGCTCATCAATTGATGACGAAATCAATGACAAAATAACTTCCAAAACGTACATACTTGTATTGTTGACTTATTAAACACATGTTAACAACATATAACAAACAGTCAAACACATTTATTAAGTAAGCGATGAACTAATTAAATATTTCAGAGCAATAACGCTAGATTTTTCTTACGTAAGTTTTGCATTACGGAAAATATTTTTTGTAGAGTTCCATAATAAAACCATATTTGGAAAATTAAAAATACACTATTTTTGTGGTTTGCAAAAACGCATTATGTAAGCTATTTAGGTTAAGTCAGTGTGAAATGGGAAGAGATTGTAAATTCCAAGAAAATTCCGTCGTAACCGCCGCGTCGTTGGCGAGGAACAGATTCTTTCTTTTGGCACGAGTTCAACCACAAAAGTACTAAATTCACTCCTTTTCCTTAGTCCTAGTAATATTGTAAGAAAGTTTGCATGTTTCGATGTTTGATACTCAACAATAGCCCAATGGATTCAAATACATTTTAGTAGGAAGGTAGCTAGTACTCTGGATTATCATATAGAGGCTACTTTTTATTCCGAAACATTTGACGATTCTTATAGTATAGCGGGTGAAACCCAGGCTCAGCTCTTAAAAAAACAACAGGTATTACCATTTAATTGTCCACCTAACATTTGGCATTTAAACAGGAACTTCCTCAATAATTGATTAACTGACGATTAAATGCCTGATTAAACGTATCCCACAAAAACAGTATAGTTAAATAAACATAGACTTTTTAGATGGGTATTACAATTATTTGAATATCTTTGGTTAAGTAAACAAACTAGGTACAATTAAATTTATCGTCGAACCTGTAGATAAAATGCCTTCGCACTGGGAATCCCGCGACCAACTTGATTACGTTTAGGACTTATAACCAGTTTATGAATTAGCAGAGATAAGTAGATGTAACCATAACCATGATACTATCTCTAGCCGCGTAACTAAATGTGAATGTTCTGTCCGTATTAATTTTCACTTTATACGGCTCAAATAATGCTTGGCCAGAAAAAAGGTACAATCTATTGTTATTTACCAAATGAAGAGATGTAAAAATCTTTTTTTATCTATAAGGAAATAGCTACCATTATTTAGGTTTGGCAACTATCTACTTCATTAAAATAAAATTATTAAAACCGCGAGGCGCAGCATGTTTATCTATAAGGAAAATACCAATAGGGTTGGTACCTACAAAAACATATTTGAAAAATCCGCAACGTACCGGCTAAACCGATTTCTTAGAACATAATTATTTAAGAACCACCGCTAGACACTTTGCTTTCAAATAAAAAGCGCATAAATCGGTTCAACCGTTTAAGAGCTATGGTTCCACACATAGCTGTCAAACTTATAACAACCCCTCTTTTTACGTCGGGGGTTGAAAAATAAAAATAAAATAACTACACATTTATACTCCGGTCACAACGCATAGTGTAATGTGTAATGGATAAAGTAAATGATGGTGACAAAAATAGAGTCCGTTCTTGATGACAGTAAGTTGCAACCCGCAAGCGACATTGTTGGCGGATCCGTCAATGGCTCCGCAGAAAGCTCTCGGGTGGCAAATTTGTTTCAAATGTTACAAGCATATAGGTACAATAAAAAACTAGGCTTTTAACTTTTTTTAAGATTATTCAGGTTTAATTCTCGTTGTCTCACACAGTTGTATCAAATAACTTTGACCAAGATTTTCATACGTGGCAGCCCTAATATAAGAGCTTTATGTAGAGTTAGGCCACTTATGTTGAGGCAGGTTGTAATGCAGGCGTAATTTGCATGTGATGTGTTTACATTTATTTATCCTCATACTTAACACTTACATTATTCGTAAGATGCTTCTTGTAATTTACTCAATTTGTTTATGTTCCCGACGGTGGTTTTTCCGGAAGGTCCGGGTGAATATTTTCCATCTGCATAAGATGAGAATACATAAGTACAGTTAAGGTTCATAATTATATAAGTAAATTACCGGTCTATACAGGGCTATACAGAAAGGGTATGCTATGCCAAAAAGGGCTCATAGTACTCATCATTATGAACAACTTTTAGTATGGGAGCAACCCGAAATTCGCGAAAAAATCAGCTGTTCCATAGAAAAATGACAACGACAGTCGACAAAATGTATAGAACAGCTAATTATATTTTTTCGCGATTGTCGGGTTGATCCCATAGTAAAAATTCTTCAAAATGATGAGTTATATGAGCCCTTTTCGGCTTAGCATACCCTTTCTGTATAACCCTGTATACACGGCATAGTACATATTTATAATCACCCGTGTACATTTTATTCTCATGTTTGCTTGGCTACATAGTTACTATACATACCTAAAGGATAATAATAATTTCCAGTTAGGTAGGTGTGATTTCATAAAATCATTTATCATATTGTACTAGCTGTCATATATCTATGTTATGTTATGTATAATATAACATTGATCGCACATTATGTCATCACCTAAGTTCAAGACCAACTCCATAAGGAGTCTTGATTGCATTTGCGGAGTTCGATGGAAATCGAAATGAACTGACGAAGTCGTCTCGTCTTCCGTCAAACCAAAACAAACTGATTCAGAGCATCATTATCTTTTTGGTCCTAATTTCTGGCGAGTCTAATAAAGAGTTTATCTATCTACAGTGGAAAGGTAAACTAAATATAGCTACACTGTGCAATATTCTGTCCATTTTACTACCTCAGCTACAGTGTGGAAAGCGTTACTAAACTGTTTCCCGAAAAAATGAAAATACAATTTTGTTGTATTTTATTTGGAATAAAGGTTGTTTATGGTCTGGATTAATACATAGGCTACTTTTTATCCCGGAAAACGCGGGTGAAACCGCGGGGCGCAACTAGAAAAAGATGAAACAACGAAAAAGAAAATCAAAATCAACTCAGCCGTTTCCGAAGTAAGGTACCACAGACAGATACACAAATACTCCCATTAAACTTATAACACACCCCTCAGATTACGTCGGGATTAAAAACGAGTTCAATTTGAATGTATAACAATTTTTTCTTTTATTGTAGTCAGGTAGATGTTGCATTTGTAGTGCAAACTGTGGAAGTATGTCAAGAGGGCTGCGTTGTTTACACATACTACATTACATTTGTGTGTTTACGCTGACTGATCGTTTCAACACAACCGCAGGTTTTTCACTGGCCTGCAGACTACGTACTTATTAGGTTCTTTTTAGGGTTTCTTTACCTCTACCAGTGGCGGATTTACACATTTGCCGCCCGTAGGCTATTCAACATTTTGCCGCCCCTACCGACCTAAACAATTCGATACACTAGCCCCGTCCCCCGTCCCTGCTCACAATAATACTTTCGTTCAGAAATCATGTCCGAAATTAAAAAAACTTGCCCCAGAATTTGCCGCCCCTGAAATCTGCCGCCCTAGGCTCCAGCCTACTCAGCCTGCTGGTAAATCCACCACTGACCTCTACGTAGGTAATGCTGATGTTTGTCTCACGGTAGCAGGATAAGGTAAATCTTTTTTGTTAGTTAGTTCGTTAATGCATTGTCAGAGGTCGCTAAGGATTCCTTAACGTCAAGGTTAAGTAAATAGGTCTTAAGGTAATCAAGTAGGACAACTTGATTTTGGCAGAAACATTGGTATTATGCCAAAACAAGAAGTGATGGCCTTTTAGATATACGAATAAACATTGTTAATAATCCCATGGCCTTAATCGATTTTGCTTTCAACTAATTTGAAGTCGACCTTACATAAAACGGAGGCAGATCATATATCTAGCTTATTTAATTTTAATACTTTACAGAATGCATGCAACTTAAAGAATTTCACTGTTAATAATTTAGATATATAATTTCAGAATAACTCCATAAAAAGAACGAACCAGTTCAAAGAAAAAAAAATAAAAGAAGACATCTGCAAATTATCTTTCCACCATTTTAAATGCTTCTTTTTTCCAGTTATAGTAGAAAAAAATATTTTATTATATATTTTTATGATAAAAAAAAAATACGTTTTGTAAGTTTTTACAGTCAGTCTTGAATGTCGTGATAAAATAATATTAAATTTCCAAGAACATTCACTCAAATTAGGCCGCCCCAAAAATCTGAACGTCTCTCACCGCAAAAAATAAATTGCGCACTAATTTAGCGAGCGGACTGTAAGGCTTTGGTGGTCAGGTTGCGCGGGAGTAGAGTGCACTGCCGGCCGGCGCGCCGGCGCATAGTACCCACGCGACTGTCCCAGCCGGCGCACGCGCATCGGCCCGATACCACCCGCCTATATAAACCGATACCAAGGACGCGCACTCCACTTAAGTTCTTCTCTTCTTACCAGACGGTATCTAAGTCGCAAAAATGTCTTACAGACACGGCCACAGTCATGACGAGGACGATACCGAGGGCGTCCTCGTCGCGAAAGGAGTCTCCATGGTTGTTCTGTTCTGTGCATCTATGGTTTGTGGTCTGGTTCCTCTTCTGCTGGCGAGGAGGTTCAAGTGGGTGTCTGCAGAAGAAGCAGGAAACCTTAAGTCGACCAACCGGGTTGTGATGACCCTGCTGTCCTTTGGCGGAGGAGTGCTGCTTTCCACAACGTTTATGCATTTGATGCCGGAAGTTGAACACAACGTTGAATATTTACAGAGTAAGTACTTATTTATATTTGCTTATTTTTAATTCAAAATGTTTATATTATGAGAGTCATTTTGAGTCCTTTTTCACAAATTTTATAAGAATACTCTCGAATCACTATCGATTAGTTTGATTAATTATATATTTAAAATAAAATTTCGATTTTGGTTTTAATTTAATTTACAATAATGGTAAAAAATTACTTAAGGTAAAATAAATATATAAACTAAACAAA
Source organism: Alcis repandata (assembly GCA_949125135.1). Classification (NCBI taxonomy): domain Eukaryota; kingdom Metazoa; phylum Arthropoda; class Insecta; order Lepidoptera; family Geometridae; genus Alcis; species Alcis repandata. The sequence goes on along the minus strand of OX421242.1, from coordinate 6,237,512 downwards.
AAATCAACGTGTAGTTGTTGTTCGTGTAGTATATCTATACTTCTATACTAATATTATAAAGAAGTAAAGTTTGTGTGTTTGTATATTTGTTAAATTGTAAGGGGTAATCTCGGGATCTACTGAACCGATTTTAAAAATTCTTTCACCAATAGAAAGCCACATTATTGCTGAGTGTCATAGGTTATATAAAAAACCGAAAAATAAAAAGGCTTTTACGTGGTAGTCCGTTTTGCAAAGTGAATAGGAGAAAAAACGGTCCGGACGGCGCGCGATGGCTTCGGGTTTAATTAACATTACGCCCAACGAAGTGGGCACGGGTCAGCTAGTAAGGTATATTTATTTTAGACATAGTTAGATTAGTTAGACACTAGTTTTATAGAATATTATACAACTAGTAGTATTCATAGTAACTCTACCAAATACGATACCAAATAAATAATTATTTTTAAATGATGAAGGTTGCGGTGCGTAAAGTGTGAATAGTGTAGAAGTATTTTTTTACCATGAAGGTAAATTAGATGATAAATGAATATTTTTTGAAGGTGTTCTAGTAAAAAAATTGAGCAATTACGCGAGTACTACATCATGTATCGATTGTATCTCACGCTGCATTGCTGACAGATAAATCTCGTTTGCCTTCATTGTTTAGCTAAGTATCCAGTTTCCGGCGATTGAGTTTCAGATATAAATCGGTTTAAATTACATGCAAGAATTAAACTACTTCCATACGTAGTTTTAAACAAAGATGGAATTTGCATAAGACAATAAAAGCAGAATAAAAGAAGTTTTACTTAATGTTATGCTAAATTTATAAATAATTATTTTAATGTCAATGTTATGACTTCACGTATAAAATAGCTAAATACTATAGTTGAATACATTTCAAAAAACTTGTTTTTGGTGATTTGTAATTTTTTGGTACGATTTAACAACTAATTTTGTCAGTGTCAAAACCATTATGACGAACCTTTTTAATAAGCAAACAAATAAAATTGACAGTGCCATTTAAAAAAATTGAAGAATAATATGTTTTTAAAAACTTGATAGACACTAACGGTTGCTGCAATGACGTTCTTCTTAAAATTAATTAGCTTTGTTTTTCACCAAACAAAAGGTTCTCAACCCGACCGTTTCAGTATTTTCTCCTACATCCTGGTCACGGTCTGTACTGACTGTAATGTTCAATAACTCTTCAAGGTTGTGTTGCACACATGTTACTGTACATTCATTAGAATGTGTGAACGGCCGGGGAGACTTATTTAATAAATATATCATTACGCAACGCCTTGCCTAGCTATTGGTCTATTTATGATCTATTTACTTTATCTTTGATTTCATAAAAGTTATTTTGAACATCGTATCATAATATTCTCGACTAATCTCTAGCATGCTCGTAATCGACTCGTATAATTCTTACTTGTTTGTTGATTCTAACAAATTGCGAACTTATTTTTTACCTCTTTCCTATTTTTATCTGTAATGCTGTCATTATTTACGGTTTAAAGCGTATTATGTGCTTATGGATTTATTTTTAGTTTAGTAACTAGCTCTATTATATAGTCATTATCATTTTTGGCAGCCCTGAGTAACACCCTCAGTGTCATAGGCCAGTCCTTAACCAGTCGCATCCAGCTAAAACAAAAGAACTTCCAACTTCAAAAAGGTTTTAATGCTGAATCTGTAATTAAAAAAAACAACTCACTTGCATTTTTTTCCAATCAATTAAACTTCAAAAAGTTTTTAATGCTGATTTTGTTATTAAAAAACAGCCTGTTAAAACAAGAAAGATTTCTTAAGCCAGGAACATTTCTTCAGTACCTACGGTACGTAACTTTCCACCGGCCATTATTGTCTGGCTATTATAAAGTCAAGGGCCATTATGACCTCAGTCTTCTAAGGCAATAGTTAGAGAAAGCAGTCCTATGGGGAAATGTTTATTATGTACCTGCTTTTAATGGTGGAAAGACCTCGTCAATCTAAAGGCATAGTCTACATTCACGTCAGAGTCAGTTAGTAACAAACTTTTGTCATAACTTGATTTTATAATAAAGACATGCTAATTGTTAAACTCTGTTTCCTAATGATCCGTTTCATAATTATTGTTTGCAATTTTATAAAACACAAGAACATTATTTTTACAAAACAAAAAACAAAAACCGACTTCAAAAGACCGACTATTGAGTTATTCATCTATTTGTCGCGCACGTACTTAATGCAAATTTAAGACTTATATGGTTTTCTCATTGATATCATTATCAGAACTGGACTAAATTGAAATGGGACCAAATGGGAAGCGTCAGCTTTCTATTAAAAAAAAGAATCAGCAAAATCGATTCACCCAGTCAAAAGTTATCTAACAAACATACAAAAAAAAAAAAAAAAATTAAAAAAAAAACATACAGACGAATTGATAACCTTCTCCTTTTTTGAAGTCGGTTAAAAATAAAAGATTGTCGGTCGTAGAAATCATTTATAGGTCAATGACTATTTGAAATGCTTATTGTTTTTACTTAGTTTCTTTTGAACGAGTTTTTTCTTGTTCCGTTGCATGTGAAAATGGTTTGGATTTACAAACTTCGCTGATTGGGAGCGAGACGATCGAGTTTAGTCTCAGGTTAATTAAAGTAGGTACCTATTCCATAGGTAAATTAAATTGACTTGGTCAATTTCCTCATTAACTTTACTTACGACCAATATCGTGTGTGGTAGGTACCTTACCTTTTTATTTTTCGTTTTACCTAACTAATAAAACCTAATTCATGACTTTCTTATCTTCGAGTCCAGTATGAAAGGTATTCACATAAAGGTTGCAGAAAACCTCATAAGCAAACTTGCCCAATGAACATAGATTGCATATTGCGCATTATGAATTTCATATTCCTTGCAAAATCCACGCTAGTGATCAACCCGAAGATAGTAAACGAAGACTAGTCATCACAGATTACGTTAAGAGTCCATAGATGAAACTTTCTTGGCAGACGCAATATTGCGCCGGATACGAAAACAATTAACTGATTACCAATTCAATGAAGGGAAACACCCAGAACCAGAGCAGTGCACGCGCGGCGCATCACAATCTATTCCCAAGGCTGCCTCGAACTTGAAATTGCGCTTCTTCTAATATTATGATGATACAAACTTACCAGTCTATAACCACGAATATTCTTAGTTCTAATCTTTTTGTAGCTCTGCACTGCGAGCTATTAATATATCTTGATCTAGAACTCTGTAAATTAAAATACCAGCATTCAAATTACGCTGCTGCCTAGTGCAATTGGACTAATACACTGTGAGACAGTTAAGTTAGTTGGAGGTCGAGGTTCTACAATAATATATTTTAGAGATACTGGAAAGCATTTTGCTCCTAGCCTTAATATTTGAAGTGATCAATAAACGACAATATATTATGGAAGGCGGATATAAAAAGTTATAAAAATAGAGCTGATAGTGATAGTGATCGATCCAGTTTACAGTTTTCGACAGACGGTTGTACAAGATCAGAAAATATAAACGCAATACGACAAACAGAAAAAAAAACAGAGTCACGGTAAATAAATTCGTGATAATTTAAAATCAAACATTCTCATTGAAGCGTAAATAGAGCATTTGTAAAGGTGACGTCTGATTCAACCAGCGTTATGAGATGACTAATCCACGACATGCAAAGAAGGTGCCAATGTTAACATAATCGCACCATTCTAAGCTAATTTCAGTCCATTGTCCGGCCACGGTCCAATAGTCATGAATTGGTATTTACTTTATGCAAATTGAGATACTGTTCCGATTGTTCCAATATTTTATGAATAGTGAAATGCAGCACGTAGCTAGGGGTTTTTACTGTGATATCAACGTAAGCGGTCGCCGTTGCCGCAGGTGGCATCGCGACGTCTAACCAAACGGGTGCGAAAGTGATAAAGCAATCACTCTCGCCTTCTCGCACGCGATCCACGGCTGTAGGTATTTCTTGTAGCAGATCAAGTCTTACTTTTGGGGTGCTAAAATTAACTTTCTTGTGACTTAGCAAGAGTCTCTATTTATTTGTCATCTTGTGATGAACTTTCTGCACTTGTGCTATTATTTATTCTATGCATTCGACGTAATAATCTTAGTAATTGTTGGTAAACTTACCACATTTATTTCATTAAATGGTCAAATTTATATTTTACTAGGAAATAATTTTTACTCGTGGGAAATCACTACTTATCTCCCTTAGTAGCAACCTTTCTATCTACTTATTCTGTAGTAGCACTCTGACGATTTAAGGTAAATTCGATTTAGTAAGTGTTACGGGTTTCGAGTTAATGGACATATTTGAAGTCAAATTTTCAAAAATGTCCAATTTTAACTTGGAAACCGTGACTCTTTCTACTGAATACAAATTGTCATTTTCCGAACAGTCGTGATGTCCCCCAGCCGTAAGTAAGAGATTATCCACTCTTTACGCCACACCCTGTAAACCTATACGTTGCCAATTTAGGGCCTTTTACCTGTGGCAATGAGTGTCAAGCTGACAATGGAAGGAAACCACGTGTCCTAGAATATCAAGGTGTATTTCGGCACGTACTCGTACGATGCACCGATGGGCATTGAGGACACGAGTTTGGATTAGACCAGGTCGACCCTTTCATGGCATAAGGCCTGTTTAGAACTCTGCATACTGGGGAAGGTCCTAAAAAAGGATAGGTATACAAACGAATAGGACAAACCCTAAATTAGCTGTTCTATAGTTCGAATAGATGATCTTTTTCAGACGATTGTTTCGTTGTTTATAATCATGAGTACTATGAGGTCTATGAACCCTTTTCGGCTTAGCGTACAAAAGCCTTGTTTTTTTTTGAAATTTGATATTCCAATTTTCTCCATTACATCGTTTATAAAATTGTTAGCTCTACAAAATAAAATCTATAAATGGCTAAAACTAAAATTACAATAACGTTATGTGCGTACATCGCTTATTCAAATAGCAAGACAGATAAACAGGACGTTGCACCCGCATTCTAATCAAAAAAATGAACTAGGTACTTTAAATTCTAGGCTAATATAACTCGAAAAACTGGCAAGAATGTCATGTAAACGTTGAAGGATGGAGAAATGCTATCACTAAAAAGTATTTGCATATTTATACCTATATTAAGAGTTAGTTCTATTTATTAAAACGTTTCGTTTTTTTATAGGTACCTATCATACTTATTACTGCATCGGATCTATTTGCAATGTATTGTTGTAATAATGTAATATATATATTATAGTAATATTATCATTTGCAATATTAGGTAATATAAAAATGTTCGATTTTTGTTCGACACTTGAAATCGAACACTCTCGCTGAGTGTCATTACCATCAACCCACAGTAGGTACTTACTTTTGCTTTAGTTTTTTTACCAGAAAATATTACGAACCTTTTTTGTTTAATGTACCTATAAATCTCACTACCGCCAACATCCGGTCAGTTCCAAGACTATTAATTTTATTCACATTACCCGCAACCGACGAGCTTGTATGAAAACACTTATGAAAGTAGAAGAAGCGAAAGACATATGTCAGGATCGTAGCAAGTGGAGGGATGTAGTCTCTGCCTACCCCAATGGGAAAGAGGCGTGATAATATGTATGTATGTATGTACATTTATCATACTCGTAGCTATGAAACAAGTTATCAATAAATCTATAACATTATGTAAACTGTTAAGTAAGTATAATCATATACACTTATGTTCTGCGACCATAGTCACACTGGCAGGAAACACAATTTGCAATTTCTTAAAATACTTTTATCTTAATAAGGCTTTTCATAAAATAGTCGAAATACGTCCGTATTTAATTGCCTATAAATGACCGAAATTTTGAGCAAGTTTGAGCTCAAAAGTAATGAGCTCATCTCTGTTGAATTTGCGTAAGTACTTAAAGGGTTTTAAATTAAATTATTTATAACTAACTACGTCTCACGGTTTCATCCGCATTTTCCGGGGTAAAAAGTAGCCTTTAGGTTTTCGGCTTCTCATACCTTTTATAGAAATCCGTTCAGCCGTTTTTGAGCAACAAACATTCAAATATTCAAACTTTGATTTTTGTAATATTAGAAGTATAATCGTTTTAAAACAGTTTACTTTCAGACCGTATCAGTAAGTACGGTATCAAAAAGCTCTCTTTATATGAGAACTGGGAGAGTTTTCCTGAATTTTCCAAACTAAAGTTGTTTATCAGCTAAAGCGTCACGTTGTAAAAGTTAAATTAGAAACGAGTTTTGCCTACTACTTATAAAGAAAACTAAAACTAAGTTGGTAAAATTGACCCAATTTCAGAAGTCTGGCTTTAAATTCTCGGCATACCCGCACCTAATTTTACGTCTACGAGTAGGTATCACGTTGTAAAAGCTTGTTACCTATTAAAGGTTTTGAGGACAGTTGAGTGGTTCTGTGTAAAAAATTATAACAGAAAGGTTTACATTAAGAAATTGTAGGAAAATATTGAGGAAATTAATTTTACCTGATTTAAACCGGAAAAGTATTCGCCCCATTCGCCGCAGAAAGCTTGCTTCCAACGCTCCAATTCGATACACGCTGTCGTTATTAAAACCTTTTTTACTTTTGTAAATAATGCGTTTTACAACGTTACGATGGTACCTAATACGTAACATCGCGTAACCGTTCACCGAAAACAGATCATTGTTATTGGTTCATTGTCCGCTGGCGATCTATCGATTTTTTTATTGTGTTTATCGATGATCAGAATGACCTAGATTTGTTACAATATCTATTACAAACGCTTTTAACTTTTCTTGTCATCGTTATATTCAATAAACCTAGTAACCCTGATTAAAAGAATATATAAATTTACAGATTCCTATTTTACCCGTGTCAGAAACTATTTCAATACGGAATCTGAAGCAAGCAACTACGCACGCCTGGCTCATATTTGGAAATGAACTCGGAATGTTACCATATCTGGAAACGTGCTGAGCCTGTTGAGCTTGAATAAATTGAGAAACTTTGGTCCCGAGCAAAAACACGTGCAGTCTTATTGCCTGCACTAAAAAAAAATTAAAAAAGGTCAGTGATTTTTAAAAGCGGAAAATAGGTAAACATACAAAATGCAATCGAATATACTGCATCCTGCTGTTTTGAAGTAGATTAAAAAGCCAAATTTAGGATGAATAACCTAATTTTCAACCCAATTAACAATAAAAATCTCTTGAATGTTAAATTGTTTGATTTTATAAAAAGTTAAACCTGAGCCTATAACGTAAATCTAAAAATACGTGCGACGATGCACATTACCCCGTTTTTTCTTCGTCATAGCTGTTTATTAGAACACCGCAATCTCTATATGGAGAGAGTCGGTTTATATCACTTTACAAGCCGTAGGTATGTATTAAATATTCAGTTTGCGTTTGTTGCCTACATTCAGATTAAGGGTGCTTTTATGGAGAAAGCACTGCCGGTCATGGTTTGGTACCTACGCGGTTTTATAGTTTGGCTATATAAAGTCGACCTCTGACCTATAAAAATACTTCAGTGACCAGTGTTTGATGAAACAATAGGTAATTAACGGTGCCTGTTTGAGTGTAAAATAATTTTACGTAAAAGTCATTGATGAAATTGATAACCTTTTGAAGTAGAAGTAATGATGTTACAGTCAATAACATCAACAATACAAACAACAAGCATACATGTATCATGTCGCTTTAGTAAAATTCATTGAGGTTTACCTAGTTAAAACAATGCAACCTCCTTTTTGAAGTGGTAAAAAAACTGCGACTTTTTCAACTATTTCATCTATTATTTAACTATTCTCAGATGTTTTTTTGACTATTGAAAAGGTAACATACTACCAACAAAAAAAAATACTAATGTTTGTTTAACAACAACTACATTCTCATCCTTCTCATAGATATAAATAGACAAAAGAAATAATTAATTCCAAACCTACGAGTACGATGAATAATGAACGATTTATTAATCGTTATACTGAAGATGGCAACACAAGACATGCTTAATCATTACATTCAAATGTCTTCATAATAATATGAATCAAATGAATTTATTAATGTTTTGTGCAACTTTGTATAATAGATAAATGTCTTAACAGAATAAAACTACAATGCCAGTAGGTAAGTATGATATTTTTATTAACGTTATGTTTTACGGATTTTATAGACAGACTAGCTGCGCCCCGCGATTTCACCCGCGGGGTAATGAAAAACGGTGACGATGAGGAAAAGTAGCCTATGTGTTTACCCAGGGTATAAGTTATCTCTATTCCGAATTTCATTCAATTACATTCAGACGTTTCAGCGTGAAGGAGTTACAATAAAGTAAAAAAAAACAACACTAAATCTGTAAGAAACCTGAAAAAAATAATTACATAACATTGTTTACAGAGCTCTCACGCTTAATGTGTATGTTCTTCATTTGCACATTTATTCACATTTAGTGAACCGTTTATCAAAAAGGAACTTTCTTTTCGTTATAATAGTAATCAAAAACCAAATCATAAAAATAACATAAACATTTCGCCAAGGATGATTTAATAATTATAAAATTTTAGAGCTTTCGTATATTGTGTAATCTTTATATTTAAATGAGACGGGTTTTCCTCGTTGCAAAGATATCTAACACAAGTTAATAATAGTTTTTTTAGTTTAAGCAGAAGATACATTTAACCTTCAGTTATAGGTAGTATCTCTTCCTTGTTTCTCTGGAAATCGCTTCGGTGAATTACCCATTAAAAGATTGTTTTTATGATTATTGCTCACATACCTAGGTACCTGTCTACAGTAGGTTGGTACCTAGGTTTAAATTGCGGATTAGATGCATTAACAACTTTAATAGCATCATCAATTTCAACACCCAGGTATCTTTTTGTTCGTATTTTATAGCGTAGAACGTAATGTAACGTATCGACCAGCTGATTTCATTTGTTAATAGTAAGTAATATAGATAAAGGAAGTAAAACGTACTTCCACACACGTATATTTTCAGTTATTCTCAGTCATATATTAAAAATACTGACTTAATTTAATATTTGAACCTCCGGGAACATATTATAAATTGGTTGCATTGCTATATTTGCTATGTATTTAACGAACGCAAGGATATTTTTTTTTACTCGTATAAAGTTAGTTATTTGATAAAATAGTTTTTATAATGAAGAGGATAAGAAAGAGTTCTTTGATTAAAAATGTTGAGTTGACCGTTAAAAATTGAAAAAGGAATTTTGTAAAAACCAAATGACCCAATGCATCATCACTTTTATGTAAGCAAGTAATTGGCATTTTTAATGACATCCCAAATAAGGCTTTACAAGTCAGACTTAAAGTTCAATTTTCAAAAGCTACAATTGCGAAAGTAGTCCTAAAACCGAAATCATAAAATTGACCATCAACCCGAGCTTAATGGTGGCGATAATATTAACGACACCATCAAAGGAATTGTATGTAAAGAATGCTACCTGATGACTACCTAAATCAAAATGTTGTCTCAGTAAAGATGACCATTGAGTACCGTTAGATAGATAATTGATTGGTAAATATATAAGATAACTATTTATTACTGACATAAGCATAGACAATACTTCAATATTTTAATAGTTCTATTATTTTATTCTATACCAATAAGGTTTAGTGTATGGGAGAGTGCACAGGTTCAGCTTTAAAGATCGTATTTATATCTACTAGATCTCAATTTCTTTCCTTAAATAAAAAAAAACACTCTACAAGTAAATTCAAGACCGGCTGAGTCTTGTAAAAACTTTGGAAAATCATAACTCTACACATAGTTATCTTTTATGTGCTAACAAGTAGTTTTCGACCTTAGCGTTCTTGCAGCCCACTCACCTTACGTATCATAGACAATAAGCCACCATGCACCACCTTGACCTTTTCCTGACCTTACATGAGTTCAGACCTGCCAACGACCACAAACCCGTACTATATCTGCACCCTGCAGCCCGCTTCATGAACGAGGTTGTAAAATGTTCGATATTAAGTAAAACTCGAATTTTAAAAATTCACTTCTGTAGGATCGATCAACTGTGGGCGAAATATTAATTGAATGTCGAATGTAATTCAAATTTTGAATTCCGAAATTGATATCCTTATCCTTAAATAATTCAGCGCGTAAAACGCATACTCTATGATACGCGTAAACTCCTTGGTCCTTTTTTAGGGGCTACTGTCATATAAGATTATGTCGGGTCAGATCTCGTCATAATAAATTACTTAGTAGGTATCCAGTTACTTAATGCTATTTTCGGAAGAGATTCCTTCCTTGCCAATTTAGCTGGCTCAACACAGATGGCTTAACTTTGTTAATTCCTCGGAGAAACCATTAGGCACTTGTAGTGAAACCTACTGCCAAGGTTGACATGACGACACACCGTACCCAGTTCGAACTGGCCGGTAATTTGGACAGAAACTTGATTTTTATGTCACTATGACAATGAAAGTGTTTCGGTTTCGTTTTATTTATTTTTTGGTAATTGTCCTTGGTAATTATTTCATTGCTAACAAAGTAGTCTGATTTTTAGATAACGTGTTTTATTTTTTATTCTATTCTATTTTTTCCTTTATTAGAGAACGAGTAGGTAGGTACTATATAAAAGAACATTTTTCGTCATTATCATCATTGTCAACTCTGTTTTTCACAACCAGGCGAGTAAAATCACAGCTAACATTGTAATAAGTGTCATTTATATCACCCTTTCCCCTTCCACGTTGGAAAACATAATATCAGGCATATATCTCGTAGATCAAGATAAAATCACAAGTACAAAGTTTCAGCACTTATCGTAAATCCCGGCTGATATGATATTTGCATTTTCTTACATAACGCCGCCGTTCTGTCGTTAAGCGACCGTTACTGAAACAATATAAATCGTTTGCAATCTCACGTCAAGTGTGTTGATAATGATAACTACATATAATATGCCGATAAAAATAAATACGCACGCAATTATATTAACAAGATAATAAGGAGAAAGGAGTCGTTGCCGCCTCTGCATGAATAATTTCTTAAATTTTAACGAATACAAAAACGGCTATGAATAATATGTAGCTTGTTATACGCAACTTAAGATTTAAAACGCATTTTAAAGACATTTGTATCTCGTGAACACTTTTATAAACATAAACTGGGCGCTGCTCTTATAAGCGTAAATCCTACTATCTTATTCTATACGAATGTTTCCTATGATAAATAAAATATTACCTATGTTTCGATGTTTGTTACTACTTCAAGATGAGACGGATCAACGGTATTAGGTAGATGAAATTTGGTACTGTGCCAATACATTATGAATATATATAACTACTTTTTAACAATCCTGTAACATATGCGGGGCCCTGCCAGTGTTGAATATAAAATGATGCTTGTCGTGTCCGCATTTTTGCCATTGCCTAGTCAGAGCTAACTTATGGATACCTAACCTTGGACATACCTAATATGTAGTATATAGCGTGAACATGGTTTTACGACATTTCATCTCATTGATGTGCGAAACTAGTCAACGCGGATCTCAATTTATTCGAGATGATTCAATAAGCAAAAATTTGTAAAAAAATATTTGTGTACCCAGATACCCACCTACTTTTTAATGTTGAGTAATGTGGTCAAATGGTCATCTGTCATTATTTCTCTTAGGATAGGAACTTTTTAAGTGAAAAATGTGTCTATTATAATTTTTACACATAAAAAATAAGTCGAGTTACAGCTTCGATGCAAATGTTTTTAGTCTTTTTGCACCTATAAAATTCGGGTAGGTACAGAATAAACTCACTATCGATAATTTGAATCATAGTGTATTCATGTAATTACCGAGAAATGCGATGTAGTTGCACTTTACTGAAATTAATAAACATGCAAAAGTATTCAAAACAATTTAAAGTAACGCAGGCTCGAAGGTTCACGAATTCGTTTTGCACAATTGTGACCAATTGAAACTAAGCTTTTTAATGACGCAGTTGCAATACCAATTTTAAACAAAGGAGCGCGATAAAATATGCACGAAATAATAGGTTAAAAAAATAACCTGTATTTTTTTTCTAAACTTAATAAAAAAAAATGTTGCAGTATAAATTAAGCAGATATAAACTTCAGTGAATACAGATGATAAAATTCAAACACACGTTTTTTTCGTAATCGAAAACTTATCTCGGGGATCCAGTATGTGGGCCAATTTACTCCAGCCTTTATTTCAAAAGCATCTAAGTATAAATACCATTAATATGGTAATGGATTCACATGCTTGCTGTTATATAATAGTTGCCATGTAAAAAATCGACCTTGAAATTCCTATCTTTTAAAGATGAATCAAGCTGCCTTCCCATCTCATACCTATTACCTACCTATTTCCATACCATACCTACATATTCTAATGTATTGTAATGAATTTGATAGCTACGTTACATACCCACGTACATATACAATTACATTTACAATATAATTCGCATTATCAGCCTAATAGTTGATAGTTTAAAGACAGACCAAAACGTTGTTAAGCTTAGTTCATTTTATTAATTTGTTTTTGGTAAACTTTCCAATACCCCAACAATTAGGTACGGTTTGGAAAATCAATGCAAACAAAACCAACAAACTTCCCGTAATATTTTGTTACTCTGCATAACCCCTAGTCCATTTTCTGATATAACTGTGTACAAGGAATATACAAATATTACGTATCCGATCAATCAATCAATCAATCAAATTTTCCGATTCCGATTTCATATTGTCCGATTCAAAAAAAAGAAAAAAACAATTGTTTGGAATTCAATATGGTTAGCAACAACGGTCTATAGGTCGGAATGAAATGACCACAACTTTAGTTAAATACTCGCCTACATTTTAATTCGGTCCGATATTTGTTTATAGTTGCTTCATATCCGATTAGATAATAGCGTCCTACTTCCTCGCTCGCACCTCTCACGGTCTAATGGCCGAGTTGCTTGCGCAGGTCGATGGTAGAGTGAACCTTGTTGGTTGAGTTTAGCAGAAAAAAAAAACCAGTAGAGGTTGGTAATTGTATCAAAAGAGGTTTATTACACCCAATGTGATATATCTATTAAATATGGAGCATTATGGATATCATTTAGGCAAAATAAAAATTTGTAATTAAAAATAAATACAATTAAAAAATATTAAATGAAGAGAAGAAGTTTAACAATACGTATTTTTATTATGATTTATATTTTGATTTGATAATAGATTAGATTAGGTATAGAATTAGGCAATAGGCATAGTCGCTGTATACAAAATCTCAAAATCTACGTCAACCCCTCTTAATTTCGAAAGCTCTACTATAGCCACCCTAACTATAATTATTCCTAAGACCATTTATGTTTTTAACCTCGATATTCACACATCTCTATGCCTCAGTAGGTACCAGAAGAAAGGTAATGATGTAACACGATGCACTGCTTAGACGTAAACTAGTCATCTCGACGTGACTTGAATGTTCTTGTATTCGTTATGTGCGTTCTGCTACAATAGGTGAGTGTGGCTCTCAAGATAATGTTACTATTATGTCATTCGAAACAAAGAATACCTTGAAGCACTCAGACAGCTTTTTATCACGATTGAGTCCGCGTTTTACCACCACCTCGCCTGTTGGTAAGCGACGATACTTCATCATCACTGCTAAATGTAATGAACCTTTTTTTTATTACACAATTTATCAAAACCTCTTTTTTGTAAAAATAAGATTAAATTTTAACAGACCCATCCTAAAGCACGCAGCTTTACGAAAGCCTTTTTACTTGCGATATAATGATTCTCCAAACAAAACACAATCTACTGGTTTTGTTGTGTTTGTATGTCTGTCACCATTTCTTCGAACTGGCTGGACTGATTTCTATGCGATTTTGTATTAATTATTTCAATATTCTACACGTTTAAAAACCTTATTATATATTATTATTATAAACCATCCATCCAATTATTTTAGTTAATTTTAACAAAAAAAAAAAAAACTACTTAGTTAAGAAGCTTTAAAAAAACAGCCTACATCAACCTAGCACCAAACATGTTATCCTTTGTCTATTTAGTGTCATAACAGACTTAGCTAGACTTTTAAACTAGCGGCGTCTTTGTGTCAACAAACTTTACGACAGACATGATTGAACTGATCAAACAGGCCTGCTTCGGACATTACAACAGCTTCTTGAATATTTATTAGCGAGTCGTGATTTTATTTTTATGTCATACTTACCTTGTACTATTGAGAAAATATACGGAGTGTTTCTTTAAACTACGAACATATTCTAGTATATCACTATCATCTTTATGACCAACTTTTACTATGGCATCAACCATGAAATCACAAAAAAATATTATATTATATTTATTTATTCCATACAAAAAGTTCATTGACATTATAACTGATAGGTATAGAACAGCCGATTTAGTTTGTCCTGGTCTGTCTCATAGTAAAAGCTGGTCAAAATTATGAGCACAATGATATCCTAGAATATGACAGCTGTTTAAAGAAACATTCCGTATATGACTGAATGTCAAGAACCTCACGAATAACTCGGAAAAGAATTGAGATTTATATGATAAGTGCAAATTAGTTTTTTTAATACATAGGTACACCTGTTACCATCACCACAATTATTATTATTACCTAAATTAGTAAGAGTCGTAATAAATTAGGGCAAGAAATTAATATTTATGAGAATAAGTTCAATCGCCCTCACGTGCTTGTTCGTAATAAAATCGTGGCTTGCCGAATTCGTAATACGTTTCAAGGTTAGCCATGGTAAATGGGATTGTGACGGCTCGGCTTCGAAGCACCGCAAGGTCGCTGCGGTTGGAGGCAGGCGTGGATAAAGGGGGGATGCAATTGCCTCCCCCCAAACCAATTAGCTCACAAACCAAATTTAGAAGCTTTCAAAAATAACTACTACCTTTTTTACATTTTAAAATCGTCATATAGGTACCATATTATAGCTATCAGTACTGGTTGGCCTACCTAAATAGATAACCAAAATCCAAAAATGTATTTATTTTGGCTTAGAACGAATTTGACAGTTCCAAAATGTCCGCACAATTGCCTCCCCCTGAACTAAACCTCGAATCCGCGCCTGGCCGGAGGTGGTGTGCTCAATCCCGATTTTAGCGCATCTATCTAAGTACCTACCTACTTTGAGTTGTTGCCTAATTTATTCTAATAGAGGCCAGCTTGTAAGAAACAAGGACGTGTGACACTTAACTAAATACTTTTTTTAAAAGACTTTGTTAGAACCTAGTTACAAATTTTATCCCAAATACAATCAATAACCTCGACGGTAATTAATTATCGTATTCAAGTCTCGTTCAATATTTAAACAAATGTTACTAGTCTGTAGATAATAATTTTCACCATAATTTGAACAGTTTTATGTGTTTTCATAGCATTTCCATTGCACAAGCATGCTTTAACGTCATGAAAATATTTCGCAAATGTAATAAATAAACGTACGGTACGTACGTCGCGCATACCAAATTAATGCAAGCCTATAAATTAGACTTTCATTACTGTCATAAAAGATAGACACATAGACAGTATATGAAATATAAATTATAAAAATAATAATATAATTTTTCAGCTATTCATTCAACTAAAGTGGATCAAAATTGACTAGAAGTGTTAAAGTCTGCTTTTTAAACTTCTAATAATTTCAAATATGTGATATACTTACTTTAGATCTATCAACTATCAAAAAGTATTAGTTGTCAACTGTAGATTGTTTTTTTTACCGTTGGCGGAGTTGTAGAGTATCTTCAATGGAGCCATAAACATCAGTTGAGGTTAAAGTACCGGAAAAAGGCTCCTTTCTTTGTATCATACCGACGCTGGCAAATATTAGTGTGAAACAAATGATGCGTTATATTGTAGAGAAAGTGGGATTTCATGCCCGCATATTTTCTACTGCAATCGGTTCCTTGTATGCTACATTTTCCTCATATGACGCTAGCTTAAAACTTTCCTGGCTAAATGTTTTTAGAATACCTAATTCTCAGCGATAAACAACCTACGCTTATTTACACGTTTGACCGGCTCAGAGCTTTCTATCTAGGTAATATAGTATAGTTAATTAATTTCCTATGGTTTTCCTGTTGGAGGTTAGCCTGTGTTTGCGAATCTTTGGATGGAAGCAGGGCTAAGAGTTACTACTAAAGCTGAGAGCTCGTATTATTTTAGTACTTAGGTAAGTATCTATTCATAATTCTGAACAACTTTTATTATGGAGCCAACCCTGAAACTGTGAAAAACGGCATTTTTATTTTCGATTTAAGTCTGCTTTACTTTATTTATTACACTTAAGTAACTCAATAGATTAGATAAAAATACTTTATTGCATAAATTGCACAGAATCTTAGTTCTACAAATATTTAGGTCTTACAAACTATTTTACAATTTTTCAAGACAACCAGGTTAACCTGCTCAAAGGTTTAATAGCATTTAATGGCATTGCACCAATATCAGACTGGTTTTGTCATTATAATATTAAGGTCTACTCAAAACTGGCAATCGTTAACAAACCAATTTTTATTAAATGACTTGTTTTTCGATTTTTATTTATTTGTATCAAATGTCGTTGTCGTTGTCGTTGGTCGCGAGGGACATTGGGTATTTTTGTAATCAGATTGCATTCATTTAATTTTGCCTCGTGCCTAAGAGGTTGGTATCTACCTAAAACGTGTAATATGTAATCTTACGACTAACGTATTTCCCCTGAGTCAGGACGTTTCAAGAAAAGCGCGAGAAGATAGTATCTAGTCTAGTAGACCACTCAAACTAGGGTTAGGCAGCCAGTGCTTTTTTACAGGGGGTTTCCTTTAGATGTAGTAGTAGGTAATACTAGAAACACGCGTCAGGTACATCATAATGAACATCTTTTAGGTACTATGGCATCTAGCCTAAAATAGCGGAAAAAAAATCAGCTGTTCCATGCAAAAAGTTTATTGGCTCTCGACATCGTTCGACTTCGGTGGCTCTCGATAAAATGTATGGAACAGCTTATTTTTTTAACGATTTATGGGTTGGTCCCATTATAAAAGGTGTTCATATTGTTCGAGGGTAGATCTGTATCCCAGCAGTGGGAGAATTAAAGGTGATGATGATGATATTGTGCCTGATGCGCGTTTTCAGTATTACTACACCTAAAATATACGCCCTGTATACTATACCCTATGCATATACATACATATGTATGTAGTGTAGTCCTTGCAAGATGCCAGAAATAATATTTCTAACAGTAAATATATAAATATAACAAAGGTAAACATACATATAAGAACTTCAGTCCAATAGCAGTTTTTATAGTTAGCAATTCTACGAATATGCCTAGGCTATGCAAAAATTAAAATGTTTGATACATTTGGTGAACGAGTGGGTGTTTCAACGGAATTATTGATTGGATGCCAAGGTTGAGTGGGATAGTATTAAGTAATACAATGTTTTATAAATAGATATTGTCATTCTAGATCATTTCTAGATAAATACGAGAATTTATCAACATGACAGTAGAACCACTCTACCTATGTTATCTTGTCAAATAACGAAGCAACGACGAAATTAGGTCTATCTAACGAAAACGCTCGTTACCGCGATAGCGAACGACTTGATAACTGATAAGACCACCTTCTATCTATAGATACGTAAAATAATTTATTAGGTGATTGTAAATTCTTTTGTTTTACTCAATCAAATTTAATATTAAACTTGTCTGCAAAAAAATAACTATTAATTTTTCACTCATTACTAACAGATACCTACTCCACCAAAATACCAACCAACAAAAATACAAATTTCAAATTTATGTTCTAGATTGCGTTTTAGATTAATCTATTCACAAATAAAATTCTACACCCACAAAAAGAAAATTCAATAAATATCCCTTGTATTGTATAAATATTTAAATGTATGAAATAATTAAAGGCCCAGTAAGTAGGTACTATAAAAACGAACCGCTAGGTACTAAGTTTATTTTAAAAATATCTCTATCTTCGCTTGCAGAATCAGGATTTTCCCAGCCCAAGTCGGGCTTAACAAAAATAAAGAAAGAGGCAAAAGCGGGCGACCTCGACCGGACCTACTCCACAGAATAACAAATAGCTACTTACATTTTTCCTTACACTGTTACTTATTTCCTGATTTTGCGCAGAATTTAGTTTGCTTTCCATCGATTCAGTGACATAACATCGTGGAGTTAACATTTGGGCGGTCTTTTCACTAAGCTTTTAGCTCAAAAACTTTACCATCCTTTTCTAACTAATTAAAATGAAATGCACATAATATATTTTAATCCTTTATTAGAAAGTAAATAATTATTTTTAATTAATAGGATTAATAAGTAATTGGAAAATGGTGTTAATAAGTACCTAAATAAAACGGTAATTGGAACCACAGAATAAATGCCCAAAATTGTTTTTTTGAGAAAGTAACTCTACTTCTCTTTTGCTGTTATGACTAAACGTAAAACGGTTGAACAGATTTTGAAGGTATTAGCATTTATGACGATAGACATCGGACGCATTACCGAAAAGACGAGCAAAATCGTATATACAAAACGTAAATACAAAACGTTTCCTGGTATAAAACAAATACCAGGAAACGTTTCGCCCCTCAAAACTGTTGTGATAAATCGGCTGTTCTAATTACGGAGTTATCTAATCGCTGTTAAATCATTGGATTGCTTAATTTCGTTTACCTACTTCAAGATTAATGAACGGCCGTGACTATGACTACATACTTAGTACCCGCTCAATGGTGCTTTTATTACAACAATACATGCTACATTAGTATCCAGGGTTATTTTTAATTAATTAAAAACCTCTCACATTTACTCGTTTGTTTTTGGTAGAAAATAACGGACGAATTATTAAAAGTCATGCAACTAGAGTTATTAGGATGTCGAAAGGCACTGCTTGTTTGCCACCTATGGTTTCACCAGTCGCGGTGATGAAAAACAGTGATGATGACGAAAAGTAGCGTATGTCCTTTTCCTACCTCTGACAACGTGTATACAAACTTTAAGATGAGTAGGAGAAGATGAGTTTAAGGAGTGAAAGCGTAGCAAACAAACAAACTCACTTTACCGTTCATAATATTATTATGAAAATAAAAATGAGGGTGATTATGAGTTGTTTACCGACTAGTTTCGAGCCTACCGATTACGTTATAAATCATTATCACGCGTAAATATAAAAACGTACCGTTATCTCTAAGATACCTATAACGCTTAACGCATTTAAATCCGTTAGCTAGCGAATTTAGATATTGATTTTATTTGATAGAGGTATTTACGTACCTAAATCCTGTCATACCTACTAATAATTTATATGTTAAAGTATGCTTGTTATTCAATTATGCAAAAACGGTTGAACGGATCTGGATAAAATTTGGTATAGAGGTAGCTTATAGCCTCGATAGGGAATATGCATGTATTTTTTTTTAATTTTTAATTCACTTCTTACATCGTTATAAAATAGTAAAAAATATAAATACTGTTGGAAACGCTCTAATTATTTTTTTAAATGATATTTAAAACATCGCTAAAATTGGATCTGTTTGAACGCCGCCATTTTTCGCGGGCCTTGAATGACGTCACATACCACTACCAGTGTTTGTTGACTATAAGTTTGATAGTTACTTTTGGTTGTTTTATACAGATTTTCAATTTTAAAAGCTATTCACACCATGGAAAAAGCTAAAAAACCATTTTATAGATATTGTCTTGTACCAATGTGCAAAAACACTATTACATATAAGTACACCTGAAATAGTTATTTGTTATACAAGAGTGCAAAGTTGCTTTTTAACCGCGTGTTCAATTTTGATGACCGAGCAAGCGAAGGATTCAAAATTAGAATCCTGAGCGTTAGCGAGGGAATCAAAAGAGCACGAGGTGAAAAATCTTTGCACTCGAGTGCAACACGTAACTTTTCATTCCACCTCAGCGAGGAAAGAGTATTTTTAATCTTCAATATCTGAGTGGAAAAGCTCATTTGCGCATTATTAACAGTTTCAGTCAATTCTGTTGGCGTCAAACAAACTTCCTCGTCGCTAGAATCACTCATTTTAGTTTTTTCACTTGTTTTCAAGTTTCTTGTTTTTAATATAAGGTTTAACAATGACGTGAAAAAATGCCGCGTAAAGAACCGCGTACAAAGCAAATTGAAAAAAGAACACCAAGAAGGTTCCGAGTCTGAGTTTTTAACAAATTAAAAAAAAGTTGTATGATATTTTCGGCACCATAGAGTAGAGGTAGCAGTAAATAGGTTTAATGTTTTTTTTAATTCACAAACTTAGTGCACACGATGTTCTAAATTCAATTTACTTTATCCTCTAGAGAATAAAAACGGCTTTTCCACTCAGATATTGAAGATTAAAAATACTCTTTCCGAGATGGTGGGATGAAAAAGTGTTTTTTCGTTCCAAAAGATGCGAAAATACGAAAACAATGGTGTAAGGTTATGAGAAGAGAATATTGTATCTTCATTATCGTGTTTGCATTGTTGTGAAGATCACTTTAACGTAAGTATATTATAATTATTTGGATAGTTAGCATGGTTAGAATTGATCCGAAGTAGGTTTTGCATATTTCGAAAATCAAGCAGAAGGTCCAATAAAACTTTTGTTTAAAGAACTATACTTGTCTGACCCGTCTTTTAATTGGGATTTTACTGAATTTTGAATTTATTTAATTTATTTTTCGTCCTAGATGATTTAATGCTACCAGAAGTTGTACTAGCTAAATTAGCTAATGAAAAACACTACAGCAACACAAATAAAAACACTTTTTCTTTCAGACACCATATAAAAAGCAACGTCTATAAACCCGATAACATGGTATGTGACGTCACGTTTCGGTTCGACCAATGGTGATGCGTTTCGCAAATACCAATTTCACGCGCTTATTTTGCATTTTTTAATTAATATTTTTTGCAATTAAAAACATACTAAATAAGAAAATAATGGTTCAGATACAATTTTAGGACAATATGGATTAAGGGAAAAAAAATCAATTCAATTTAAACCAAATGCATATTCCCTATTAACACTTGGGCTTCTTTTTTCCTCGGAAAATCCGGGTAAACCGCTGGACGGAGCAAGTAACCCATGAAAAAGTACCTACGTAAATTAGTTGGTATCGGAAAATCTTTTACAATTAAGCGATCAAATTCAGGGCAATCGATTGTTCAGAATATTCGCGAGGTTCATTAATAATTCGGATCTTGTTCAAGGCCTATCGATTCGATTGAAATGCAAAACAGTTCAATTATTGATCGAGTTGAGTTCATTGTTTTTAAATCGATGAGACTGTTTTAGACGATCGTAAAAATATGAAATTTAAATATATGTATGGAATAGGCCTAGGTAGGTCCATCCCATCAACCATTTTAGGTTCGTAAATAACATTATTGATGAGTTATTTGATATTATCATGGAACCTGGACATCTACAATCCACTTAAAGATATTAAGTACATATATAATTATATTACTTATACCTAAGTACATGAAAAATTGCTGAAATTACATCCCAACTATCAAGCGAGCAATATTTCTATACAGATAAATTTATTGTTCGGCACGTAGTCTTAAATATACCTAATTTATTGAAGCGCGTTTTCGGAAACAACTCTAACAAACTTTAGATAAAGTTTCGAAAAGATCTTTTGTTAAAAACTCGCTTAACTCTAACAGGCCTTCGTCGCCTGGCATTCTAGATCACACTTTTTCTTTTTAACCGACTTCAAAAAAGGTGGAGGTTATCAATTCGTCTGTATGGTTTTTTTTTTTTAATATTTATTTTTTTATGTTTGTTACCTCAGAACTTTGGACTGGGTGAATCGATTTTGATGATTCTTTTTTTATTAGAAAGCTGACGCTTCCCATTTGGTCCTATTTCAATTTAGTCCAGTTCTGATAATGGTATCCATGAGAAAACCATATAAGTCTTAAATTTGCATTAAGTGCGTGCGCGACAAATAGATGAATAACTCAATACTTAGTCGGTCTTTTGAAGTCAGTTTTTGTTTTTTGTTTTGTAAAAATAATGTTCTTGTTTTATCGCGAATAAGTCCGCGTTTAATCACCAACTCGCCTGTTGGTAAGCGACGACGTGGTCAAAGATGAAGCAGGCAGACTTAGAAGGTACCTATTCACTCTGACCTTGAAAAGCCCAAGATTGTTTATCTCAAGAAACAAGGAAGCTGGCAGTTTATTTCTTCAAATAAAAACAGTCGTAACAGTTGTCCTGACCAACCCCGTCTTTTGTTTCAGGCCAAGGCTCGCTTCAATCGTTCGACTTCTCCCTCACGCCACTGCTGACATGCTGCGGTTTCTTCATCATGTACCTGGTGGAAGAACTGGTGCACATGTATATCCACCATCGAGAGAAGCAGAACGGGAAAGCTGCGCCACTGGTGAGGAACCTCAGCGTGAGGAAGAGCGGAGGAAGGAGCGACAGCGGCGGCGACAAGAGCGTCACCAACTCTACTGCGGACCTGATTGAGCCGGGCTCTTTTCAGAAGGGAAAGGTAATTTGGTTAAATTATTTATTTATGTTATTATTATATGTACTTATTAAATTTGCTTTTAAAGCGTAAATGTCCTTGGCATTAATTTACCTATCATGTAGTAATAAACGAGCAATATTTATATTATGTATATGTGCGTAGGTATAATTATCGAGATCTCGTAAACGGATCTAACGATTTCGACGAAACTTTGCTATACCTATAGTTCCGGTAGTTTTTGGGGGCGAGTCAGGGCGACACATCGAGCTAAGTTTAATCTCTGGAGACTGGAAAAACGCGCTTACCCGAGTTTTCCAGGTAAAGCTCGGTCGCCCGGTACTAATATAATAATAGCGAATTAAAAAGTGTCGGACTTTACTAACATTATGATTTACGTATGAATGGCAGAACATACCATGCCATTGTTAAACATACCCTCCTACTTTTTTTTTCCTCTTCCTTTTTTTTAATAGACAATAGACAATAGTTTATTTAAAACAAAAATAAAGTTTAAGGAAGTTATCTAGATAGGCTGGTATAGGTAAGTACTTTAGCTAGGGATCTACATACGACGCATACATATATTATTAATACACATTTCAATTTAGGTCCATTAACAGAATCACACTCTTTATTAATGAATGCCAGCGCTACAGAACACAATAGGTAATACAATACATAGTAGATACAACCAGTCATTAACAACAGCATAAGCACAGATTAGACAGCAGTTACTACGTAAATATAAGCCTGTAACAAAACCTTTACTTAATTCCAGGACCTAGAAAACAACGGGCACCACCAAGGGCACTCGCACGATGGTCACGGGCACAGCCACATGCCGGTGAACACGGGCGATGACGTCACCTCCGCCCTGCGGGGGCTGCTCATTGTGCTCGCTCTTTCCATCCACGAGCTGTTTGAGGGGCTGGCTGTCGGTCTTGAGTCGAGTACTTCTAATGTTTGGTTAGTATCTATCTAAGATTTATCTAATTATTACATTTATTTCTAAGAACATACTTAGAAGGAATAATATTTATGTGTAGCGCTCACTTTTGTCTCGTTAAATTTTAATAGCGTGAAAAACCGTCTAGCGTCATCTATTGTCGAGTAGCAAAAACACATGAATAGGCTTACATTTTTATAAAAGTAGTACTAGAATTAAGATGGTGTTGGATTAGAAAGTTTCGCTACTCATCGCTAGATGGTACTATTTTACGCGCACTTTTTGAACTAAAACTTTTATTTTTTAAGTTCGGAAATGTTCATTTTTTAAATCTTAATATACCTATATAAATTACGTGTCACGTTCTTTGTCCGCTATAGACTCTTAGACTACTTAACCGATTTCAATCAAATTTGCACACCGTGTGCAGTTCTATCTAACTTAACAGCTATGATAGCTCACATCTCAATTTATAGTGTCTACCCGTGCGAAGCCGGGACGGGCCGCTAGTAAAAATATTTTATAAAAATAGCTAGCTGCGCCCGTTTTTACCCACTTCTGTTAATTTTCTGTTCATCCGTTAGGCAATCGTGAATTTTTTGTTGTGCACCGATTAAAATAGATGCAAAACTTTTGCATTTATCGTGCGATTAGTGTGATCTATCATGGTTTTTTGATAACAAAATACAACTTTCGTATTTTCTAAATTTCAGGTACATGTTGGGAGCTATTTCTGCGCACAAGTTAGTTATCGCTTTCTGCATCGGTGTCGAACTGATCGCTACCCGCACGAAGACTTGGCTGTCCGTCGTGTACATCACGACCTTCGCCATAGTTTCCCCTCTCGGTATGGGAATCGGTATGATCCTGGTGGGAGGAGCCGGTGCGACCGCGGCCGGCGTGCCGTCCGTCATCCTGCAGGGTCTGGCCTCAGGAACCCTGCTCTATGTCATCTTCTTCGAGATCTGGAAGGGCGACAGAACCGGCATCCTTCAGTACATCGCATCGATTGTTGGATTCTTCCTTATGTTCGGACTACAGCTTTTGAGTGAGTATTTTATACCTCATTGTTTTAATCACAATACATAAGCTTAGTTAGTCATTTAACTTTAAATTTTAAATCATAGTTGATGACCGAATATTTACGTAGTAAATAAATTCATTTAATTTTTTTTTAAAGAGTTGGTAGTTACCTATTTCTATCGGGTCATCAATATTAATTTAATATTAACTAGAGATCAGTAATTACAGGCAGGCTCTTTGATTTTTAATTTGCCCATACCTACTTTTTCAGTCCCAACTTTCACTAATCAATCATACACAAGGTAGGTACCTATTTGTTATTAATAATTATTTTATGTTTTCAGCTCCTCACACTCACTCGCACGGCGGCCACGACCACGGCGGCGAGGACGGCGACCATGGTCACTCACATGACTAAATTCACCATAATTGCTGACATTCTTCCTCGCAAGAAGTTCCATTTTAGTGTGGATGAACGCGTATTTGTCTACTTTACTCGCGCCATTTTGATTCTTGTAATTTAATCGTGATTTTTACCTGCATACAAAAACGCATAAAATGCGTAGCGCAACCGAATCGCAAAGCTCAAATGGTGCAAGACGCTAGCAGAAGAAGATGTGATGAGCTACTTTGATTATATGAGTAGGGGATATTTTTAATTTATGTGATACATGAAATTAATGTAGATCTATGCATAATACTTAGCGTACAAGTGACGATGTCGAAGGTGTTTGAAGGGTTCAGAGGAAAGGGAAATGTTTTTTTTCGATTGTGCTTAGATAATTTTGAAAGTCGTGTGCCGTAATGTAACGTAACTTTTTAATATTCCTATATTATACATTATTTAAAATAAATAAGGAATAATGTAACTTTTTAAAACACTTCACTACAGTTGATGAATTATCTAAAGTATCATTCGAAATGAATCTAGTCATCAAGAAGAGTAAAATAAAGCTTTCTGTAACATACAATGTGTAAGTTTCATACACAGATGATAATTCTGTAGACTTTCCATACTGCCGATACGTCACGAAAAACTTTTCTTACGCAAGTTACAGCCGGCTATGTGATCAATTTGTGTTTATAAACGTTATTATGTATAATGTGGTTTAAATGCAAACTGTTGTCTGTCTGTGATATTATAAATGCTGGAGGAAGTGGGTCCTTAGATATTTTGTGTAAGCCATAAAAATAGGATTTAAGTTATTTTATTTAATAGTTACTAAAAATACTTAATTATCAAGTTAGGTATTTGTTTTGAAGTACAAACAACGTTTTTCATGTAACTTAGATATTAAAAAAAAACATGTAGGCACATATGGAAACTAACGTGGTTTTCACACATTTTTGTTATAATTAAACACGGGAATGCTCACGTAAAAATGAAGTCGTCTACTACGACTAGTTTTGGTCACATTCGGTGACCTTCATCAGGCGAGTTTACAAACGTGACGCGCTCGCGGTTGCGTGCGCGTTTTTACGTGAGTATTCCCGTGTTTAATTATAACAAAAATATGTAGGCACATAATACAGACTCCAATTTCAAATACATAATTATGTATGTTGTAAATTGTTAGCTTACCTACGCCTATACTTACTTAAATTTTAAATTTTATTTCTTGTAGGCCTTGCATACTATATCTTGTTTTATATTTGTAAGTCTGAGTAGATACCAACATAATTAAAACAAAAGTCCTTATTTGAGTAGGTAAGTACTTTTGTTTCATTAATACGGCACTATTGAGTAGTAAGTAGTAGGTAGTGAGTAGCCCAGTGTTACATATGACAAATGTGTTAAAACCTAGCAGTTTTCATAGGAAAATGTATTTTTTTACGTATTTTGTCATCATTTTTAATAAAATATTTTCCGTAATAAATGTTGTGGTTCTATTTTCTCCATAGCAACGTATACCCAATTTATGTTTTTGACGTAGGTACTAGCATACTTACACAAGGAGGTACACTCTAACTTGTAAGAAGCGAGAAGTGCGAATAATTAATAACGTGCATAATATTTACAAAACGAGTAAGTATCATTTGGCAGACTATATAATTTTCAACTCACAAAAATTATTGAGATTGTGGCGTTGATAGAGAAAAGGATTATGGGATAAATGCCGAAAACGTACGAAGTCATGGATTTTAAAATAAAAAAATGTTAGTGCTGCCAGTGCGAGTGGTTGTAGTGTGCCAGTTGTTCAGGAGTAAAAAACGCAAACTAGTTCAAAAAACTTTGATGGGGAGCTTGGGATTATCTAGCATTTACCAATTTTGCCATTTTGACGACAACCTTTGATGGTGAAACACGTGCTAATTGATTACAAATAAAACCAATTCAGTGATAAAATATTGTAAGCGAAATTCAGGTGCAAAAGTGCATTAAAGCTTAATAAATAAATATTACTCAATTTTATACGCACCGAGAGTATTTGTCATTTTGTTTTATGCATACATAGTAAAGCACTACACAATGCAGCACAACACAAATTCATGTCATGAGAAAGAATCGGTGTGAAGATGTATGATTTTTTTCATTTAACTTCAACTTCAATTTTTGTTTAATGGCTTCTGCGGGGTTGCCACAATTTAGCCAGTGTCAAGTGGATAGAGTAGATACATGCCTCAGTAAAGTAGTGAAGACTTTACTAGAGGCTTTTTCTAAGGAGTTTTGGAAGCAACACGAAATGACACGATTCACTGCATTTTATGATTTGCCCACACTCGTGCACGTCCTCAAGCACTTTATGGTTATTTTCCCCACTTAAAATAAACATTAACACTCAAAATTACACAAGTTTATTAAAATAACAAAATGAAGCAACATGTTGTCTCTTCCACGTTCCCGCCAAAACTCTTTTTTTCATTTATTCTAGGAAAAGTGAATTTCAAAGTTGGCAGCACGCACTAGCTGTCAATGTCAATCAAATCATCTTTGTTTGTGTCAACTGTCAGCTGTGTTTATCTGTGATCAAGGTGGTGTGCGTGTGTTTGTAATTGCAAAGGAAGAGGCGTTTTTGTTTTCTTTTTGAATACCTATTCGTCGCATTTTACTGTGAAAACTGAAAACCATTCAGACGTAATTATTATATCAGTAACAAGTGATTTTCAAATACCTACCTGCTCCAATAAAACAGGTAACAGCTGATAATGCATTCGCTTCTATAACACTTACGTAAAACTTATAATTTTTATGTTAATTTCATCACTAGAAAGTGAAATTTAGCGTGATATAATAAGTTGAAAGGTGAAATTGAGTCGAGTCGACTGGTTATTAACCTTGCGATGCGTGCGAGTCAGTTGCATTCGTGACGGCGCTGTAGAAAGTACGGTTCACTGGTCTGATGTTACCCACTTGCTAGTACTTTTGCTTTCGTATCTTTGTTAAAGCGTTTAATAACCATGAGTGTACTAATTGGTTCAGTAGTTTGTTTGTCTGTGACTCCTGAGAGTAAGTTTTCTAAAGTTATAATCACTGTAGATAGTTCTAAAATAGGTTTGAAGTAGGTAATCTATTAGTATTACAATTCCCTTTCACGTCGTGAGTAAGGTGTTGCTTTGTTATACCAATCAAGGTTACTTGATAAGTGTCATACTAAATAGCTAACAATAATAATAGTTGGTTTATTAGTTATCAACTACACTGTGGTTGTCAAGAACATACCCTTGCTAGTAAGTTTTTGTAGCTAAAAATGTACTAAGAAAGTGGAAAGCTGGCTCTTAAATAGGAAAAGAAGAAAATTGTATGAATGTATTTCCCTGCTTCTTGCCAATATGTTTATATCATCTCTAAAATGTTGCATATATTGGTTTCAGCTTTCTTAAACCCTATCTTTTTTGCAGGTGATTATCGTCCACTAACTAGAAGAATGTCAGCACCAGGGTTGACATCGGAAGCTCAGATGCGGTATCTCCTTCAATGGTTTGGAGAGTTCAGTGAGTTGCAGCGTGAAGACTTCTTGCCTGTTCTGGCGAATGCGAGAAGTGGCAAGGCTGAGCTGCTTGCTGCCACGTTAGCTGGGCTCAGTTGTGAGGATAAGCCTGTCAGTTTATTCCAGTGCCGTGTAAGTAGACTACTATGATCTATTACTATCACACCAGTATTATGAATATGAAAATTGTGTGAGTAGGTCCTCCCTCAACTCTCTTACTGCTAAACGGACTTGAATAAAATTTGGTAAAAGGGTAGCTTGTGGCTTACAACCTAGCTAGATTTACTCATAAGTTTCATACATATGTACTTTTATTTAAAAAAAAATTGTGTGGAATTCCCTGTGAAAACAAGCTGGATGTCACTGTTATATCTTTTTAAAGTTAACATAAAACATTGTTGGTTATTCAAACTTGTATAAAAACAAATTTAATCATATCAAAAATTCTACAAATCTAATCTACACAATTAAGATTATTAGCAAAATTCAGTACAGCTAAATACTTATTGTATTAATCAACAGTCTAAGTATTTTAGATAACAACCTATCTTTATAATCTATTTAACATTTTAGTAAGAAGTATTATAATTATAGTAATTAACGCGATTCATACGATTTTTTTAGGGTATGTCTTACGAAGTATTGTTCCACTCACCTGACTCATATGTAATTTAACTAGGTATCTCATTACTCAGACACAACAGTACTATCAGCAAACTAACATGAAATGACTCAGCCTTGGCTCACTTTAAGTAACAAGGTATTTTACCTGAATGTAACACTTTTATCTGAATATGTGTTGAAAAACCTGTTGTTTACTTTATATACCAAAAGTTATTAACTTTATCTTGTATTGAAAAAAGGTGTTACTACTCAACGTCAGAATGAACATGTAAATGCCATCTTTGCCCATAAACAGTAGAATTGTCACCATAAATTTTAACTGTAAGAGGTTGAAAACACTGAACTGCATTCATCACCCTGAGACCATCTTCCTCAAGTTGTGTTTTTTTTTTTTTTTTTTTTTTTTTTTTTTTTATGTAATTGAGTGACGAGACGAGCAAATCGCTCGCCTGATGTTAAACGTCACGTTTGCCCTTAGCAGGTCTGCACCACCCAGAATTTTGAACTCACAGAATTC
The DNA here is from genome assembly GCA_949125135.1 of Alcis repandata. Taxonomy (NCBI): domain Eukaryota; kingdom Metazoa; phylum Arthropoda; class Insecta; order Lepidoptera; family Geometridae; genus Alcis; species Alcis repandata. The sequence goes on along the minus strand of OX421242.1, from coordinate 6,207,972 downwards.
AAGACCCTGCGTGGCACAGCACTGCGCTCGTCACCCTGAGATATAAGTTGTTTAATCTCCCATTTGCCCTGTAATTTCACTGGAAACAATGCCCTTCCAACCGGAACACAGTAATGTTTGCACATTACTGCTTGGCGGTGGAATAACTGGCAATTGTGTATCTCACATCCAAAATATAGGGTTATTCATAAAGGGTATGCTAAGCCGAAACGGGCTCATAGTACTCATCATTATGAACAACATTTGTTACGGGACAAACCCGAAATTCGCGAAAAAAAAAATCAGCTGTTCCATAGAAAAATGTCAATGACACTCGACAAAATGTATGGAACAGCTGATTTCTTTTTCGCGAATTTCGAGTTGGTCCCATAGTAAAAGTTGTTCATAATGATGAGTACTATGAGCCTTTTTCGGCTTAGCATACTCTTTATGAATAACCCTGTATAACCACTATCTCAAAAATAGTCTTTCTTCAACACTCTTGTCCGAACATTTACTGTTCTCGGCAACGCCTCTTAACCCTGAGATATTAGCTACAAAATCTAATGCCTCGTAATTTCATTAAAATGTTACTTACAAGCTGCCATGTCATAAACCTTAAATTAACCAGTAATTGGTCTATTTTCCAGATAAAGTTGTTCAACGAATGGTTCCCAATGTGGGTTGAAGAAGACCAAGATAGACTTATAAAGGGTGTCTCCGAAGTGGACCCAGAATTTGGTGCCAAACTCGAAGACCTGATGAAAAACGGTCCGCAGATAAACGGAGAAGAAAATGGAACTGGAGAACTACATTCGCCAGTAGAAGAAGAGCCATTGACAAACGGTGACCTTGAAACTGAGAATTTGCCCGAAGAAGCAGAACCTCAGGGCATCTCCCAAGAAAACGTACCTGTTGAAATAGCAGCAGCTTAAGGTTTTGACTTCTCTATTTATTAAGTATTATTTTCAAGTTCAAAGTTGAATATTTATTTAGTAATCTCATAAGTTAATTGTTTATGATAGTGCCAAACTGATATCTTGCACTTGCCAAGTAATATTTAAATACATGTAAAGATTATCAAGTCGAAAACTGAACACCCTTCTAATATACAATACACAAATTGTATGTCCTCATTGGTCATTCAGTCACGGGCACACACACAAATAAAGAGTTGTTGAGTGAAGGGGCGTTCATTTTAAGATTAGATGATTTCTACCAACATTGACAACAAATCATCATGACTTGTCTGTTATGTGACACAGATTTTGCATAAAAAGTATTACGTAAGCAATTGACCACTGAGATATGCCTATGTTAAAACAGTATTTTTATACTAATATTGTGATATTCAGGCAGCTTGTTACAGTTAATTCATGTCTTAAAACATCATAAGTCATGCCAAATTGTTAAGTATTATTTCCAAGTGAAATTTTCATACAAAGGAAAATGTGAGATGTCAGAATTGGTTTAAAAATTATTGATGAAATTACTAAGATTTGAAAATAATTTAAGTCTAAGAACTTATATTATTGACTTTCAATTAAGGTCAAAGATATTAGCATTTAACAACATTCCATTAAAATCGTTTGAGTAGACTGACAATTAAAAAATTCCAATAGCCTACAAGTAAATTCCTAATGTCTTTTTACATTATAAAATAATGAATCTCTTATAAATTGTTTTAGGCATTATAACACAATTTCTGTGTTTATTCCATTTTATAAAGATAGATTTAAGGATTTTTTATGTTATATAGATTTAGTCATTATTTGACAAGTTACATTCATTTAGTAAGATAGTATTGTCTCAAACAACCTCCAACCTAGTGTTGCATTGTGGATGATGGCCACTGCCATAACAAACTAAATATCATAGTACCTTTATAAAAACAACTATAAAGATAATCTAAAGATAAATCAAAATAGTGCTCGAGTAGTTAGTCCCCAGATGAAAACGTTTCTGTATGTTGTGCCAAGATGTTTAGAAAAAACTAGATCCAACATGGATCAACATCTAACAAAAATGCCCCAAGAATGTAGTATTAAAGTAAAAAATCGGATTGTTTAAAAATGTACTATTTAAGAAAGAAGTGTGTTACTTGAAGACATCGATTATAATTGTCTAATCGATTTATATTCGATGTCTTGAGGCAAAGGTTTGAGAAGTGATAGTGGGTGCTGGCAACTACTTGGAATAATTCCATGGGATATGGACGAAGAATAGGCCATAATTATACTAGGTATAATCATAAATTATTTACATTATATTGTTTAATAAATTTCTTTAACTATATACCTACTTGTTTTATCAATGAAACATTGACCTATTTTATAATATGTTCGTAGAGAAGGGAGCAAACATTTCCAATGGCACTCACGATCGGTGCTAACAAGTACATACTCGTATTTGTCAGACCATTGTGAGTGGGACGTCAAGTTCGTCGGTATGCGGTCGTCGCGTGTCGCATCATTTAGCATACACAATAGTATTATCTCACACCTTAGGGCCAGGCCACAACAGTGCGTTGCGGCGTCGCATCGCAAAAACAACATCGCACAGCTATGCGATGCGATGTCGCAACGCAAAAATTTTATCGGATACGATATCGTACTTAAAGACGCTAACCAACGTTTCAGTTTCTAGTGAGACATGGACCGCACTGCGCGTGCTGCGCGCGACCGCATTTGCGATGCGACGCCGCAACGCACTGTTGTGGCCTGGCCCTTAGTCTCTCACAAAAAAAATGTGACCGAGTTAATACAATTTTGACAGATGACTCAATTTAACTAGTCCTAAAATATTGATACGCAATCTTCGGATCACCTCTTAATATTTAACTCTATGCAATGAAACGAATGTTGCTTTCTAGTCTATTTTATTCGAATGGAACATCCATAACATTAAAAATAATGAGTATGTTTGTTATTCAATTCACATTTTGATTAGGCAAGAAAACACAACATGGCACATAGTTTGTGACTAATTCTATCATCACATGTATATTAGGTATGTATATAATTGCTTAGGGGCTACTCGAAATAGCCCTGATCATAATGTATATTTAAACTTTGCCATGCAAAACAACGATAAACAAATAAGTAACTCAGTCAGTATACAGTGATTTCTTCCAGGCGAGTAGGTCTACTGGCTAGAGCATATTTTTTTGTACCATTACCTAGTGAATTTGCTCTGCTGTTTAGTTAACTACATTATACGACATATTATTTTTTCTCTCTATTGATATATCATGTGCGTATTGTTAATTCGTATTGTTTTGCGCAGCTTATAAAGTAAATTATATTATTATTGAAACAACCAATCATTCGACTCGCCTAGATTGAACCTTAGCCTTAAGGCCGCATCTTGGACAGTATCCAGTCGACGTAGGCCCCGACGCGCGTGTAGACGCCGGGCCAGCCCTCGGTCCCGCACGGCGAGGGTCCGAACGACACCACACCCAGCACCATCCAGTTAGTCGCCGTGCGCGTCTGACCCATTAACGGGCCGCCCGAGTCTCCACGACACGAGTCTCGTCCCGCCACGCCGCCCGCGCAGATCTGACCATCCTTAATCTGGCGGTTCACTTTAGCGAACACGTTGCCGCATTGGCTGTTAGACACGACCGGCACTCGGGCTTTTAGCTTGATATTCGACTCGCTACCTGTAATTAAACGATCAATTAGTTGTTTCGAGCTGGCAATACTTACCTTGATCTCCGCTCTCCGGGCGTTTTGTTTAACCGCAGTTAATTACATGCTAAGTGCCAGGCCAGCCAGGCGTAGCCGCAAAGGCAGATTATTTAAAACTCAAATCTTTGCAAAGCGGACTTACAGAACCATTTTTGAATAAATAAGTTGCTATCTACGTGTAGCAAGTTAGCTAATATATAAAGTGGTAAACTTATGTCATTTGAAAGGGTTAAATACGCTTTATTAGCTAATTAGATACAAGTAAAGTACTGCATAAGGGATGCAAATTTTGTGCATTCAATTGCCAAAAAAGTATATAGTAAAATAAGCTGTCATAAAGATAAGAGTAGGTATATTTATCATGCTACATCTTTACTCATAAAGCTTGACTGAAAGTATTGTTTGTAGACAGTTAGTAACAAGAGCTAGGCAATTTTAACCAACAAACACAGCAGACCTGAGAATTTGTATCCATCAGTTGTAGTGTCCTTTTGGCTGCTATCATCCTCTGTCAAACAGCAACAAATCTTATGTTCTGGACATACCCATAATAGTGAAAGGACCTAACGACATTTATTAAAGTGATGAGAAATCTTTAAAACGATGATGATTTATTTGTCCTGTCTTTGGTAATCTTATAACATTTTGTAACACAAAATTTGACTTACGGTTTTCAGTTTTTCCCCAACCAGCAACCTCCATTTCAGCTCCCTCAAACCTGTTTCGCTTCAATTCCTCCGTCAATGGTAAGCAGATTGGTTTGACGAAATCTGTAATACATAATTAATATTATCTACAAGGTTATTCATAAAGGGTATGCTAAGCCGAAAAGGGCTGATAGTACTCATCATTATGAAAAACTTCGACCAACACAAAATTCGCGAAAAAAAATCAGCTTTTCCATACATTTTGTCGATTGTCATTGACATTTTTCTATGGAGCAGCTGATTTTTTTTCGCGATTTCCGTTCCTATAGTAAAACTTATTCATAATAATGAGTACTATGAGCTCTTTTCGGCTTAGCATACCCTTTATGAATAGCCCTGTATAATACATGTTTAGAATTTCGTCATCTTTTCAAATTCAACCATTTTTCTTAGCACTACAACATTGAAAATATGTCGCTAAATTCTTATGTTGACTGTTTATCAACTGTAGATACCTACTCCTAGTTTTTGACGTGACAACGTCTTATAAATTGGTTTGCCGGGTGACACTTCAAAAAACTGCGTTACGCTCCGCTCACGTTATGCGCTCACAATGAGAGCGAGTGAGAGGCACGCGTCCCTTCCACTCGGGCATGGTTAGCCCGCCTAAGAGCGAGAGAGACAGAGCGAGAGAGAGAGAGTGAGAGAGATAGGCATACACACCGGTTCATGTCTTGCGCTTTTTTAATGGTTTTTAATGAAACCATTCTATCAGTATTTTCTTATAACGTTGTCACGTTCAACTATCGTCAGTAAACCGACTTTACAGACAACCAATTTTTCTCGACACGTCGATTAAATCGTCCAGTTCACCATTTGAGTGTCAGTTTTTTGAAGACATCCAGAAAACGGCCGGCAGAAGCTAAGATTTGCACATCTGGTGTCATACACGCTTGAACCATCATGGTTGTCGTTGTCGCAAATATCATCACAAAAAGAGAAAAATGCCTATAAATTTTAATAAAAATGTTTTAGTCAACTTTGCTATGAGTTAAGTACAACATAATGACAGCTCACCAGTAAACCGCACGTTCCTAGACAGGCGCAGTAGAGCGATGTCGTTGAGCTGGTTGGAGTCCTCAGTGCTGTAGCCTTCGTGCTGGATGATCTCTTCGATAGCCACGTCTTGCACCGGCACGGCGCAGTCTTCATCCACGCAGTCTGTGGCGGAAGACGTGTTCCATTCGCCGAGCCGGACTTGCGCTCTAGTGGCATTTAATATACAAATTGTAGATTTGATTAGAAATTTAAGAAAAAGCTTAAACCTTAACATAAGTAGGTATGTTACATTTTGGTGTAGGTAGTTAAAGATCTGCCAGAGCATATAAATTGCTCTAAATTAATGTTTCCCCATCTATCTGACACGCTCAACCTGGTTGCTGGGTGTAAACCGCGTTGCTGACCCAACCAACCACTGAACTAATATCGCTTGAACAAAACAATCCTTTAAGTACTTAACTAAATGAATTTAGATTTAAGTTGGCACTTACAATCTCCAGTTGGCAGGCAGATCCCCGCCGACGCAGTGTGCAGCAGTTAGGACGTATCGCGAAGCTATCAGGACGCCGCCACAATAAAATCCCCAACCGTTCGCTATAACGGGAAGTCAATATGAATTAATTTTTCAGTTGGCCTCAAATAAATTATTTTGCAGTCTTACAAAACAAAAATTTACCTAGCTGCAAGATAATATAAAAACGTTTAATCCTCTATTGCGAAATCGCTAGATTAGATGGCTCACGTTTGTCGTAGCGGAGTAGCGCCATCCAGGGATGTTCGTCGATATCCGTCTGCACGCCACCGACTATCCTATCGTTGTTCTGGATGCCACATTCTCGGGTGCTTGGCAGCAGGGTATAAGGATCCACGGCGTTTACTTTTGGCTCGTACAGAAACTCAGGCGGGCAGCATACCTGGAACGTAGATAATTTCATTATCGCAATCGGACTATTGTTCCAGGTAAATCTTGCGTATCAATGGGTAACGTTAAGCCGTGTTTTGTTTCCACATAAATTTTGCCAATGAACGGAATTACGGTTTTCTGATTAGTTTTTACTAATCTGAAACAGGATTCTAGGCTAGGCATGCTTGCTCTGCCGTATATGGAATACGCACAGACGCCGCTACTAGAGGTAAGTAGGGGGAGACGGGCAATGCACGAAGAGGGGTTCCGTGAACGATGGAAAGAAATATCTAAGTCGCTTTCTCATATTCGCTTCTTACAGTATATAGGGTTATTCATAAAGGGTATGCTAAGCCGAAAAGGGCTCATAGTACTCATCATTATAAACAACTTTTATTTACTATGGGACCATCCTAGAATTCGCGAAAAAAAAATCAGCTGTTCCATACATTTTGTCCAGTGTCATTGAAATTTTTCTATGGAACAGCTGGTTTTTTTTCGCGAATTTCGGGTTGGTTCCATAGTAAAAGTTGTTCATAATGTTGAGTACTATGAGCCATTTTCGGCTTAGCATACCCTTTATGAATAACCCTGTATGTAGTTGCAGTGTAATATTCTGCATTGATTTGGTTATTGATTGTCGGTAAATTCACATTAAGACAAAGTGGCTAATCGCAATCAAATCATTATACACTTATACTGTAAAGGTTGGGGTGTATTTTTTAAAGCTTGTGAACTATGCTACGATGATAATATCACAGGGTAGTCGAAAGATGCTTTCAGAGTCTTCTACATAATGGCTCGTACCAAAGGATTGCTGAAGGTGTCGAAGCCGCAGTGCAAACTCCTTAGCAGCTGTGTGAGCGGCGGTGGCGGTGACGGGCTTCGCTCCAGCTGGTTGTACAGCCCAGTGCATGACGTCAATTGGATGCAGTTCGCGCCACCGTTGCACCTCTCTGAAACGATATCATAGTTAGTATCTAGCAAGGTGTGTATCTAATACTTCTGTATATACCTATAAGTTAGATGTTTTTTAAAATAGGATAAGCCAATCCGATAATATGCATTTAACGTTTTTTTTTTTATACTCAGAAAATGCTGGTTCGAGGTATAATCCAATATAAATGATTACATTTTGCAGCTAATTTGCTTAAAATATAAAATGTGGCATGGGGATAAAGAACCTATAGGTACCTATGTTATAGTGGTAGGTTATGTACCTAGTTATTTTGCTGGTTATTTATTACCTAGACCCAAAGTATGACCTCGGACAATTGCAGCGCTGCTAGTTCAAAATATTTACCTACTCCTAGTGGTTCCATAATAATCATAATATATGTTTCAGTTACAATTTTATTAGCTTTTCATTATTTTTTATTTCAGATGTTTTCTTTGTCAAGGTGCGCATTTTGAGAAGACCCGCAGTTGCGAAGAAACCAAAATTATGTTACTGCTGAATTGCTGATGGATACCTGGTGAGTATTGGCCTTTAATAAAACTGGATATTAGAGGAAAAATAGGTTTTCCTCTCAGTTACATAGTCACTCAGAAATTCCATCATCTTTACCATTCTCGACATAAACAAATTCAGGTTTCTTTGTGAATTATCTTTATCTAGCTCACTTAAGATTAAAACTTGAAAAAACCAAGGCAGAAACTCATACCTACCTAGTTATATTAATTCGTGTAAACCAGTTAGTTTTGTTGACCATTTAGATAATTATTCTACACATCGGTAAAGAGTTCGTTGCTTCTTGTTTTTTTACTCAAACGAGTTGATGCTGATACGAATGGCATTTGTAGCATTCATAAATCACGACTAGTGACGTCATAGGGGTTGGAACAATTTCTTACTGTGGAGCTTTCAGACTACGCGAATGAAAATATCGAATCACGGCTTTCTCTACCATTAGATACTGACTGTCATCCGCACTGCTGGTTTGAAATGTACAAAGTACTAGCTGATACTCGGCAGGTTGGGGTTATAAAATACCTATAGCCTACATCACTCACATCACTCACGGATTGTGGAGCGTTCCATTAGTGAAAAAATCATTAAATTAGTAATTCCGGTAATAACCCCTAAAAACATACACGATGTTATTCTATAAGCTCTCTTTTTTGGAGCTCAATCTCGTTGCAGGCAAACTAGGGGCTAATAGTAAGTTCTGAAACTGTAGGTACTGCGATTTTTATTGGGACTAAGTATTCGGACTAGGACCATGACTTGGACTAAACCTAGAAATAGGACAAGGATTTTTTTCGCTACAACTGGGGCATGTTACCGTGATTCAGTGACTTTTCTCTGTAACCCTTTGGCATCTTCGGGCTCCGCCCTTTTTACACGGCAATTTTGTGTTTCGACTTATACTTTAATTTACCTGCACTTCTTTATTCTCGTATATTTTATAAATAATAAAATCAATATGACTCAGTAGCGTTTACGCTGGTGCAATAGAATAGTGAATGTTCCGGACTGTTCTCAGATTGGTGACCGCGAGTATCATTTATAATCACAACCTACTTATTGTTTGTTTTGTTAAAAACAAAAACACTAAATCGGTTGATCTATTTCAGATTTTTTGCGAAACTAAAAAAATTACACATTGTTACCGGTAGTACGATGGATTTGCTTCTTAAGCTTGTTACACACAGATCCTTTGAATATAAGTCATTAAAATTGTGTCATGCTAAGAAGCTCATTTAAGTACATGCTGCGTATTTTATGTACATAAATAACAGCTATTGTTGTGGTTAATACCCAGGCAGATATAGGTGGTAGGTGTAGTATATTGTGGAATGTAAGTACCTACTATGACAGCATATATAGTATGGCCAACTTCTAAGAAGCTGCTCATGTTTTACTAATGGTTTAATTAGTTAAGTACAGAAATGTCAAGTGTAGCAACTTTTCCTGGTATGTAATTTGTGTTTCAATAGTCAGGATATCGTCATCCACAGCCTAGGTAATGCCACTTCTAGATATACTCGAGGCTTAATCTTCTCCTGTGATAATAGCATAGACATTTGCCTTGTAGATTGTACTAAATTCATTACGCGGTAGGTGAGAAAAATGTGCACAGTAAAGATATTTTATTCGTAGAATATGAATAGGTATGGGGTGTATGCAGGGTTCGGTATAAGGAAAGAGAATGCTAAGCCGAAAAAGGCTCATAGTACTCATCATTATGAACCACTTTTACTACGAAACCAACCCGGAATTCATGAAAAAAAAACCAACTTTTCCATACATTTTGTCGAGGAGTCATTGACATTTTTCTATAGAACAGACGATTTTTTTTTCACGAATTGCGTATTGGTCTTATCGTAAAAGTAGTTCATAATGATGAGTACTATGAGCCCTTTTCGGCTTAGCATACTCATTTACAACCCTATAGGTAAGTTGAGGTAGATTGAGGTAATAATTAGGTATTAATTTAGTTATTATGGGAGAGCTGAGGTGCTGAACAAATAATTCATCCATTGCTTAGACATTCAACTGAACGTACTCGTATGTCACCAGTAGGTGAGTATTTCAGCTAAAAAAGTTGAACCTTTATTATTCAAAGCGCTCTAAGTCTTTCCCAAAGTAGATAGGATCCATTCTCAATATGCGGAGTAGGTATTTGGTAAGCCCTGATTTTCTTGATTAAAATTCACTGCACTTTAATTACACTGGGTACAGTGTTAGGCATAAGTAGATACGCTCGCAAAAATATAGTAGAAATTTCATTTTATATCAGTGAGGAATGTGCGATTTTGTCATTTTCACACTTCACTAAGTGCTACGACCACAATTCGCGAATTCACAGGTACGTAAGTAGGTAAAGCAAATTATACATTTACGCTTTACAAAAAGGATACGAGTAGTTACATAAAGGATATTGTACACATTTTAGAATTTGACTCGTTAAAACGCATAAGCAATGTGAGCATTAATTGTTATTAGGATAAGTAAACACCGAAATAATGGGCCCAAGTTTGAAGGCATTTTAAGACAGATCTAAACTAACTAAAAATATATCTGTCTTTATCATTGCAAGCCATTAGACAAGGATGCCAATAGTTTTAGAAAATTTAGATCTGTCTTAAAAAGCCTTCAAACTTGGGCCTAATGTCAGTAGATATCAATATTCCAGTTTTTATAGTAATTAGTTTTTAATTGGTACGTTCGAAGTTGACAAAGATCTTTGAGTAGGTTTTTGTTTTTCGGATTTGTGGTTTTCCTTCATATTTACCTACTCACTTGAAAACTATAAGCAAATGATACCTACGTCTTCTATAATGATACGCTAGACCGGCTCTTATCTAGATGTTTACAGCTACACATAACTATACCGTGGCTATACATACATACTTGTTACTTGGTACGTGTTGTGTACCGAGTCTCGATTTGTTTTTATTGAAAAAAAGGGTTAAATTGATAATTTGTGTTTTTGTAGTTTGTAGAGCTAGCTGGTATAAAATAGGTACATTTGGTATAAAACTTGTATAACTCAGCGTCCATTAAAGAGGCTTGACGGAGGCGATGTTATTCCGAAGTTATAGGGCTGTCCATTTAATTTACGCTCAATGTTTTTTTTCAATAGGGTAAAGCATTCGAACGAAATAGCTTTGCCCGGGAAACGCAGCCTCAGGCTGTCTGTTCACTGAAGCAGAGTAGAGAGGAGCGGAGAAATATTAACTAACTACCCAGCGGTCTCATCTGCGTTTTCCGAGATGAAAAGTAGCCCATGTGTTAATGCAGACCATGAACAAGATTCAATCCCATGTAATACCTATAAATCCGTTTAGCCGTTTTTGCGTGAAAGAGTAACAAACATGCATCCATACATTCTTACAAACTTTCGCGTTTACAATATTTAGTAGGATAGTATTGTAGGATAGAATTGCATAAAATCCCCGCTCAGATGACGGTGACCGAACGCTTGAACGTTGTGACCTCTTTCTGTGTGGACAAACCCTAAAATGTATGTTAAGAGTAGTAAATTAACAAAAAAAAAAAAAATTATTCAAACATTGTGAATCACATTTTGAGAATGTTTTGAAAACTTAAAAGTATTGATTTAACCTACGGGTACGATGTGCCATTCGGTTATTCTCTAATAAAAACTTGTTGCTTGGAACTTGCTCCGTTATGAGATAAGACGTGAAGAGGAAGTACATAATACAATAATAAAAGATTGCAAGTTCTTATTTTTCTACTTAAGTAGGCACATAGAAATAAGATTAATTTACATTCAAATGATAGGACGCGTGATATTAACATGTTCACGATGTGGTCAGCATCGGTCTAAAATGATATTAGCGGACAAAATGGCAAAATAATGGAATCAAGACAGGTTAGACCGACTGCACTAAGGTCACCAAAGTTTAAGCACTCTAGATTAAGTTTGTGTTACTAAATGTTTCTATACTCACGTCCCACTGCATTGTAGAACGATATCACAAGAAAATACGAGATGAAAATAGTCCTTTGGAGTAAAATCTTCATCGTAAACAAAGCACTAATGATATTTACGCGAAATTCATTAAAACCGTCAATATGTTGTTGTAAGGACGGACGGCGCGCGACTGACTACCCGACCCTGACTTTGCCACCGACCACAAACTTATTAAGGTTATCAACAATAAATAATTTTTAAAAACACGATTGCTGCTTAAACTCGTATTTGACGCTGGCTATAATAATAATAGACACCGGTTGTTTCAACTTAAGTTTTTCCTCTTTAGGCTCTTAAGTCATCAACTCATCTGTTCTTGTTTGTATGACATTTTGAAAATCCTTCATGTTCGGCCGCAGTGTGCAATTGTGTCATCGGTGAAGAGCCTTACTTCGATATTTTAAGGAGCTGAGTTAGTTAGGGGGAACTGAAGGGGAAATACACAATTTATAAGTACAACGTCACAGCAGGGCTTATCGCCCCGGCTAGTAAGAATAATGAGAATGCTCGCTCGTGTCTTGTTGATGTTTTGTCTGAGGTCAGAGCGCTACTTATACTTAGTAGGTATAGACGTATAGGAAAGATATCTGCTTTTGCACATCACTGGCAACAGAAAACAAAGAAATATAAAATAGCACGGGATCGATAAAGACGTCCTTAATCAGTGCTAGGCTTTAATTATACGCCTTTTCTCGGTCTTTCAATTTTCATAACCCCAACCTCTTTAAATTTTCAAAATTCCTTAAAAAACAAGTTATAGCTCGTAGCGGTGGTTATAGTAAGTTTTAGGTTTAATAAGTGCAGGTAATAAGTAACACTTTAGATGTGTAATATTATTTATTCTTCGACTTAAGAAAAGACAAACTCAACATTTTTCATTAGAAATAAATAACATCTTTAAATTTTGAAACAATTAATAATTTACAACATAAAAAATCAATCAGGTTTCACTTATCCTTCTCTCAGGCGGGCGCGGTCGTACAATACAGCATCGCCGCTTGGGCACTAAATGTTTCGAAATCTGCTGGTAAACTGTTAAACCGAAGGCCCACACCATCGTAGCTTTGACCAGCTGATATAGAAATGGGTCTGTACAACACTTCAAAAGGTAGCAATATAACTGGTCTGCTATCTGAAAAAAAAGACAAAGGATATTGTATTGTGTCTATTGATAAATTGATAAATATTAATGAACTGGTATACTTTACTTGGGCCATCCTGAGCGGAGGGTATGGTCAATTATGTTCTTTCATTCGAAAAAGTTGAAGAAATTAAGAGCATTAAAAAGACGCCATCTAGTTTTATTCGCTTCGAACTAAAACTTTTTAGGTTAGTAATTTCTTACTTATAAATTTATTATTATTGCGTTGTCAATGTTAATATACAAAACTATTACCGAGGGTCTTGGAGGCTTCTTACAATGTGGAGAAGGCACACTTGATCTCTCTTCACAGGATGGCTTCTCGCAAAATGTGTGTTGGCGGTCGCAAGGTGACTTATTACATGTTTCGCAAGATGTCTGTTGCCTGAAACCAGATTGTTTCGCGCAAATATCGTCTTTCCAGCGTGCCTTTCTGGATAAGTTGCTTGATTTTTTCCCGCAAATGTCTAACTCACTCGGCGGCTTCCTACAAGTGGCACAAGATGGCTTTCTGCTTGGGTATAAGTCACATAGTGGTTTCCTGCATTTCTCACACGACGGTTTTCCCCATGGGTATAGGTCGCAGGGTGGCTTTCTATAAATGTCACAGGATAATTTTTTGCACTGATATAGGTCACAGGGTGGCTTCCTGCAAATTTCACAGGATGGTTTTCCGCATGGGTATAGGTCACACGGTAGCTTCCTGCATATCTCACAGGATAGCTTTTCGCATATTTTTTGGTTACTTTTGGATATATCGCAAGGTGGCTTCTTTATGGGACGGGAAAGCTTTTCGCATATTTTTTGTTTACTTTTGGATATATCGCAAGACTTTTTTCCGCAAATGTATTTCTCACAAGGTAGCTTTTCGAATGGGTACAGGTCGCAGAGTGGTTTCATAGATATTTCACAGGATGGCTTCCCGTACTGGTCATAAGGTGGGTTTCTACAAAAGTCATAGGATGGCTTCTCACAATCCCGAGATAGCTTTCCGCAGAAGCCACAGGATGGTAGCCCGCAATATTCGCAAGGCGGCTTTCTACAGAAGTTACAGGATGGCTTCCTGCATAATATGTCTTGGACACAAGGAGGCTTCCTGGCAGGACTCGATGGCTTTCCACATACGTCTTTCTTACAGCATGACATTTTCTTTCCGCATGTATCTTGCTCGCGCTGCGGCTTCCGACATGTGTCACAAGATGGTTTTCTGCAATTGCCGCAGGGTAGAGTTCTACAAAAGTTGTAGGATTGCTTTCCACAATAGCTGCACGGTGGGGTTCTGCAAAAGCTGCGGGATGGCCTCCCACAGTAGTCACAAGGTGGCTCGTTGCATATGTCACAAGATGGCTTTCCGCAAAAGTATGACATCCCACCTACTATATAAAAGAAGCAGCTACGGTGTCCAGCATATCCCACCAATCTAGTTTTACCAGTCTACATTTTACGTATTTTGTACTTTTAAATTTAATATTTCATTGCTCACTGTTTATGACTTTACAAATTTACAACTTTCAAAGTGATTTTTGACATGATGATGATGATTGATTTTTGATTATGACTATGACAGTACGTAAAATACATTATGACGGCCTTATATCATTGATGACATTGACGGCCTATCTAGATCCTATTCAACAAAAGCTACAAACAAGAAATCATAAAAAGTGACAATTGTAGAATTGGACAATAACTTACAGTTTACTGCTACAAACTTGTAAAAGTAGTAAACTGTAAATTATTATTTGTAAATTGTAACGAATGTAAACCCTATTCAAACAAATTTTGAAATACAAAATCATAAAATGCCCATGTTTTTTAAGATAAACGAAATTGAAAAGAAAAAAGCTTTAATTACTTATTCTAAATCTTTGTTTCTGAGATATAGAACACCAGCACTTACTCGTAAATTACTATTTGATTACCTTCGTCATCTTCGTTGCCCTCGTCTCTGCTTTATATACTCGTATTTGACCACTTGTAAAGTTAATTTTAACAATCGTTTGTTTTTATAATCGTAAGGTATTTGACCTGTCAGTGTTACAATACAATTCTAAAATAATGTAAACTTATAACAACAATCTAGTTTGTAAACAGTTGCATGTCAAATGAAAATCTTGGTTCAGCAGGAATATGTAGAATGGTAATTTTCCATTATAATGTGATAATTTGTAATTATCTATACTATATATACTATACTATATATACTATATATACTATATACTATAATAATATTATAAAGAAGTAAAGTTTGTGTGTTTGTATATTTGTTAAATTGTAAGGGGTAATCTCGGGATCTACTGAACCGATTTTAAAAATTCTTTCACCAATAGAAAGCCACATTATTGCTGAGTGTCCTAAGCTATATTTATTACCTGAAAAAATTAGGGATCCTTACTAAAACTTCAATAGTGTAACCCAAGGTGTAAAAAAAAGACGCATTTAATCTACGTTTATCCCAAAATGTTTAAAAAATGAATGTCCACCCGAGCGAAGCCGGGACGGGCCGCTAGTTGATGATAAATATGTAGGTAGAACATATATAGGTAAATTGTAATTACAAATGGTAAGTTTGGTTGAATAGAACCTTGGTCGCTGAGTCTACGATAACGTTGGTGGCATGTGCAAAATTGTAAAACCGTTCAGTTTGAAAATTTATCCAATAAAGCAATTTTTGCCACTTTCGCTCACTACCCAAAACGAACGCAAAATAGCAAATTGCCTTATTAGTCAGTATCCGTAGGTATGTATTCACCTCCGCAGTTGGGACAAAAGTGGCATTTTTAGCTGTTTTAGAGCTAACTGTACCGGTGAACGAAAACAGTTTAACGCCACTTTTCTCACACATTCCCAAAACGAACGCAGAATGTGATCGATTTTGTCATTTTTTACTGTTATTTTTGTCATCGTACCCAAAACAAACGCGCTGAGCGTGACATAGGCACATTCTTTTTACAGATCTGACATTGACATGTAAGCGCTCATGACGGAAAAATACAAAATTAAAATAAAATAAAACTAGTATTCTGTGATAAAACTATGTCGAAATTATATAAGAAAAGAAGGAGATTATAGCAAAAGCTGACGCAAAAGAGAGTCCACAATGTTATTTTATAAACATTAAGTTGTTAAAAAAAAAATCTAAACATTCTTGAGATGGCGGGTTCAGACCCCGACTCGTACCAATGAGTTCTTTGGGACTTATGTTCGAATTTACATACCACTGCCTTTTCGATGAAGGAAAACATCGTGAGGAAACCTGTATACGTCCGGAGAAGAAATTCAATGGCGCATGTGAATTCCAGCAATCCACAATTGGCCAGCAGCGTGGTGGAATACGGCCTAATCACCCTTCGAGGGTAGACCTGTATCCCAGCAGTGGGTGGATGAAAGGTTGCATATGATGATGATGATGATATAAAACAAAACGTGACTTGATTAAAATTATTTATACATTATTCACAAAAATCTATTTATAAAACGTATACCTATTGTTGTACATTTAAATAAGTCGTTAAAAAAACCAAGTTCATCAAAAAGGAGAACTTCACAACATTCAGCAATAGCAAATTGAAAACAACAAGCAAAGATTCTAAAATATAAAATTCAAAATGATTTCAACATATTTTATTTCTTCCAAAAGGCTTAGGAGTCAAGTGCACAGCAATGTCATGGAAAAGTCTTATACCCACAGCGAAATAAACCGTAGATTTTATAAGCTGAAATCCGAATGGATCTGTGTAAGATTTGTACCAAAACCTGGCTAGTTTATAGCATAAATCCAGCGTAGTTTTCCCGAGTTTTAATAAATGGTCTAATATAACGTCTTCTGCCTGAAACCAACATTAATTTGAAATAAGCAATATTTTATTTTCAAAATGATCTTAAAGTTAGGCAAAGTTCCAAGAGTGGGTCGACCTATATGGGGCGTGCAACATTTGGTATCGTAGGTATAGAAATAACAAAATCACTTTAGGAGTTGTAGTCGGGTATATCTAATATCTACCTTATTAAAATAACTATCGATATGTGCAATGTGCAAATCTACTTATTATTTTTCGATTTATTTTGAGTACCTACCATTTACACAATTACTACGTCATAATCTGCCGTTTTCCACCCACTGCTGAGTGTTAGGTCTCTTTTTCAGCGCGCCATCTTTTTCGTTTCTGTGCCAGTCTTAGTAAGCACTGGAGAATTCCTCTATGCAAAGCGAAGCGGGCGTCCCGCGAGTTATATGGTTTGCCTTTAGGTAGTTACCGCACGATAATTACTAGCCTAATATTCTAAAGAATTATCTCCAAAAAAAACCTTAAACAACAGTTTTATCGATTAAACTGAATGATTACTGCGTATGGTGGCTCCGTATTTGCACCTGCAGACGTTTCTTCTAGCATTTCCTCATCTTCAAGCACGGACTTCCCAGATGTGGATTCATCGCTGCTTGACATCTCACGTGGTACCTAACTTATGAAAAATAGGTACAGACTGTAATTATATGAGTGTTTGTCTATGTCCATAGCCGACTAGTTTTGCAGACTACATTGCATTAGCATATATTTTTCCTTTCAAAGATTTAGATCTTTGGTCAACTAGTTTGTTTACCTACTCAGCGATGGCCATGTCACCTTTGTCTGCGTTTGCTATGTAAAGCTTTTTGTTATAGCTTTTTGTAGTAAAAGACAAGCGGTGACATGAGTTTGTTCATGATTTCGTGAATCATCAAGAGAATCACATCACATGATCACTGGCGAAGAAATATTAATGACTACTTAGTTGCATCTTGCGATTTCAGCTTGCATGATGATGATGATGAAAAGTAGATTTCCTTTTCTGTACCCCTGACACGTGTATGCAAAATTTCACGATGATCAGTTGAGCAGTTAAAGCACGAAAGCGTAATAAACAAACAAACACACTTTCGCATTTATAATAAAAAAAACGTTTATTTGTACTAAACTATCTGGCTGGAAATTCTGTTTTTAGTTAAAATACATATTTCTTCTTTATTATTTAAAGTCAAAACGAGTAATTTCATTTCACAGTTTTTAATCTATAAACGAAAAATCGAACTTGTAAAAATATAAACTATAACTATAATCGATGTTAGACTAGTATAAGAATTTCATTGTTAAACTGTATACGCACAGCGTACAACACTATTATCTTTTCTTGTCGACTCCCATCTCTTCTCTTTCCGCGCTACAGAAGAAAACAGCAGTAACAAGCTTCAGTTACGCATGAGGCAGTCTCTAGCTTAAAATCTAAACAAAGCCGTTTTAAAAATGGAATCAGCTGATGTTGTTTAGAATCCAGTCCATGTAGTAAGCGACGTTGGTGTAGACCCCGGGGACTCCGCCGACCCCGCACCGTTTAGAGCCGTAAGAGACGACCCCCCGCTGCACGTGCTTCACCCCCCCTTTCCTGACGATGCCGGGGTATGACAGGGGGCCTCCGGAGTCGCCTCCGCAAGAGTCCTTGTCTGAGTCGCCGCCGGCGCAGAGTTGAGAGTCGTAAACACGGGGCGATCTGGAAGATTTTTGTTAAAAAGGTTACTTACAACTTTTCATTGTTTACGTAGATTTTAATGAAAACAATTTTTTTAGTGTGATTTTTATTCATAATTGAATTTGAATTTAATTTAGGCATTAATCGATGTCAATTTTTCTAATATTTTTATTTAATACTAGCTGTTCCCAGCCAAGCTTCGCTGTGGATAAAAAAAAAAGATAAAAACAATCCTTGATGCGTAATAAATATCATGCTAAAATTTCAGCTCGATCGGTGCAAAACTTTTTGAGTTTTTGAAGCGTACACAAACCAACATAACATTTTTATATATATAGATTTTAGTGGGGTGAGTGAGCACTTGTCGTGTCTAAGTGACTTTGGCGGTCACAGGGTTAAATTGTAAACTTTTAATCTATATAACTATCTTCTTATCTATCTGTCTATCTTAATCTTAACTAACATAATATCACAGAGTTAAAGGTGTAAGAAAAGGGTATATGCTGAGCCGAAAAAGGCATAGCATACCGAAAAGGGCAATTTGTAAAGTGTTCTAAAATGTAATGTTAGCGTGTTACCCTCGATACTCAGTCCGGGTTGCTCATAATATGCAGCTCGACGCTCAGCAGCACGGGCGACTGCAGCCCGAACTCGGTGACCGCCATCAAAGGGCTAAACTTAAATTGTAAAGTGTTCTAAAATGTGATGTTAGTGTTTAATTACCCTCGATAGGCCTGCTGGCAGTCCGGGTTGCTTATAATACGCAGCTCGACGCTGAGTAGCACGGGCGACTGCAGCCCGAACTCGGTGACGCCCCAGCCCGCCACCACGCCCGTCTTGCCCACCAGCTCCGAGCGCTGCAGCTCGCGAGTCACCGGCAGGCAGATCGGGGCCATTGTGTCTGGAATAGCGAAGCAGTAGGTTGTAATATGGTGTGGTGGTGGTGCTTGATTGCCTATAATATAACCAATAATGAAGCACAGGACAAATGTGCACATTGAGCACTCCGGAACCAAACCCAAATATGGGCTTAAAAAAAAACAAAAATAAGTTCATCAGTCACATTACACAAACATTACATTTTATTTATTGACTATTAGGATACATAAAATATATTTACATCTTAAATTTAAAATAAGCTAAAATAACTAACTAAACTAAATAGAACTAAGAAATTTACAAAAATTAAAAATCAAAAAGTAGTTTTTGCCCGTGTTGCAAAGTACCAAGAACGCTGGCTGCATTCCCGCGCTGAATTGCCAGTGAAATTCTTTGCGCGAGGAATGAGCCAGCCCTCTTATCACCAGCGGCGTCAACTATCAACTAAGCGAGGTGTGATTTGCTTGTTTTTTTTTGTACTAGGACCCCATGGACCAAAAGTTTCGACGCCAAGCGGAAGAAATATGTACTCATTCGAAAGCGACGCATATTAGCGCCGCGTGGCGTCTTCTGCGGCATCCGCCGCGGCTTAACATTACATTATTTAAATTATATTAGATTAACAGTTACAAATTAAAATTAAATGAAAAAATAAATAATAAAAATAATCCGATTCGTAATAGCTTAGATAATTTTTATTTTTTTATGGACATGGTGTATTCTGTTAGGTACATACTTTCTTTTTTTTTTTTTTGGTATTGACATTTTGAATTTAATTTAAATCCTACTTTGACATTTGAATGATTTTTTTGTAACTATTGCAATAATTTGTAATTTTTAATTTTGCGATCTCATTTCTGATTTTAACTTTAATTTTAATTTTGTAGTAAATATGTAAAATATGTGAACTAAACTGTATGAACATGAAAGTCTGAATTAAAGATTATTTTTATATTATTATAACTGCTATTGTCATAGTCAACAAGTCACAGTGAGCTATAGCCATATACCGTTGTGTGTAGGTTTATGCCTATATTTTTATCGCAATTTATAATTGATTCGTTCCTGAAATAGTCGAGACAATTCAGACATTCGAGGGTACAGTAATTCCCACCCAGCTGAAAATTGGTAAGATTGTTTGAAACACCATCATAAATGAAACCTAAAATGTTCTCAACATTTTTTGGTCTAATTTGACCCCACTAAAAAGAAATTAAAATACTACTAATGTGAAAGTCTATTGCATCTACTACATAATGTGAAAGTCGTAGAGACATAGAACTTGGCTTGACTTTTCAAGGTCAGAGTGAATAGGTATCTTCTAAATCTGCGTGCTCCATCTTCGACCGCATCGTCGCTTACCAACAGGCGAGTTGGTGGTCAAATGCGGATTTATACTTCATAAAAAAAAAAACTATGATTCTTTTTTCGAAAGATTTTCCTTAACACTATAAATATTCAATTGCTAAAAAAGGAAACCATGATTCAACGAAAATGTTAACGTGTTGTTTAACGTGTACCTAGTGTTAAGTCTGCTGGTTCGGCCAGTCTGATCAGCGCAATGTCGTGGACCAATGTCTGCGGCCTGTACTCAGGGTGAGGTATCACTGCGCCTATGCCCACGTCCTGAAATCAGAAATGATTCAAATCATGTTAACTGCTGTAAAAATGCAATGATCGCATATTATTCTAGCCCATCTATGGTTGTTGTAAAAATCTCGTCTTCTAAGGAGCACAAGCTTCTTGCCGTTCCTTAGGGTGCGTTTCCTTCGTCTCGTTCTTCAACAATTACGTTGCTGCGTTATATTTAATTATTTTAGGCAACATAGGCTATATTAACAAATACCTTACGGACGTATACGTATGTATACTTACGTATCTTGTGTAAAAGTATTTTCCTGTGAGATTTTGTTTCCATTGCCGTCTCCCAGTAAGGAACACTAGAACCGGGGAAACGACGCATTCTATCCTCCACAAACGCTTAGCAATGACCTATAAGTCATAGACTTTGTCTATACTCAATTACTCACCCGCTTTCTCGGCGCACAAGACTCCTCCATCTCCTGAGGGCTCGCTCCCTCCGGCATCTCGCAGTCGGGATCTGTCCTCACGTCCCACTCCCCGAGTATCACGTGGTCGAGCTGCATTCTGTCCCCGAGGAACGAAACGCAATGAGCTGCCGTCAGCACGTACCATTCGCTTATGAGGGTACCGCCGCAGTTGAGTTTCGTTTCACGCGCTGGAAATATAAAAAAAAAATTATGAGCCCACTTTCCTGTATCAGGGTTTCTATGTAACACAAGCAAATAGAAATAACACTCTGACAGAACAGACATTTCGATTCCGGGTGGTCAATCCTGGGATGCCCGTAAAAAGGACCAGCGCAAAAAGGAGAGAGAACCAACTTAGAAACTTTACGTAGTTCAGTAGATTTACGGCGTCAATCACGTTAGGTGGGTTTTTTCAAGGAGATTGCGGTACACCCCCGCTGAGGAGTGAGACGTGTCCGTGACCGTATCACATTCTCTTTTAAATTCCCACCGGAAGTGGTTAAGGCCATAGTGGAAAATTTCGACACACGTGAGTAGATAAATCGTGGAAAAATAGAACAAGTGTTTTGCTATTAATTTTCGTAGATTAATCTAAAAAACTGAAATAACTGAGGATAAAAAATTACGGCGTCATCACTAAAAGCAATATTTTCCAAGCACCCAAACATACAGGATTAAAGTAAAGAGTATGCTAAGACAAAAGGTGCTCATCTAATTCTCATCGTTATGAACAAATTTTACTAAGGGACCAACCCGGAATTTGCGAAAAGAATATCAGTTTTGCGAATTCCGGGTTGATCCCAGTATAAAAGTTGTTGATAATGATGAGTACCTACTATGAGCCTTTCGACTTAGCATACCCTTTCGTTACAAACCTAAATACGGAAAATATAGGCAAACAAATATCTAAATGCACTCTAATATTAATTTTAAAAATGCTTACACGTATTATAGTAAAGAAGCACCATCCATGGCATTTCGTACAACGCCGTTCTATTGCCGTTCGCAATTTTGTAAGCGTCCATGTTCCCGCAGTCGTTGGGCAGTTTATTCAGATTTCGATGACCCGTGATGTCTGGAGGTCCATCGTTGGTTCTTGTATTTGTTGGGTTTTCCTCTATTGTTCCTTGTTTATCTTCCGTCCCAGCCCACACGGGACGATCGTAAATATTTCCACCATTGTCGGGTCGGTTGTTGTTATCATTCGACGATTCAACGCAGCAAACCTGAAAATACGAATTTAGTTTATTTCATTATTAACACTATACTCAGATTTAATATTTTATAAAATATGTGGAGAGGTGACTACACAACTTCTGTACATTTTATGATTATAAGTAGAAGTAGATCCACCGCATTAGGCTGTTTGTTACTCGTATCTGTCCGTAAAATATTTTTTTACACTATTTCCCATTCATATCTTTTATAATTAGGATTGTATAAACTGGGAAGACCTTACATTGTTTAATTTAAATATGTCGACCTTTGATTGCTTAACAATTACACAAGGCTACCATTTAAAATAAGATAACTGTGTTTGTGTTACGATTTTCTTTTTGCCAGCAGATTTTATCTGACTGCTACTAAGTTCCGGTCATTAAAAATAAAAGTACTGTTAACTTTGAGGCATATTTTTCTATTCAAGGTTATTTTTTAATTCACCAAAAAACCTTTTGCTGCCTCTCTACATCATATTTAAGTACTGTTATTTATTTTATTTTATGACTTAAAAAAATATGGGCATACAAAAATAGACGAATCTAAAGACACTTTGCACCACAACCGGTCAAGTCGCATAGGCTCCAGGCAATATAAAAACAGACAATATACGTTAATTCTTAAAACACTAAAAACATTTAACATTTAATCTTACACTAAACCAAAACCTCCAAAAGGCTCGCTAAAACCTTTAGGTAGGTACCCAAAACAGCCCCTAAAAACGTCCAATTTTTTTAAACTGCAGCCGTTAATTTTGCAGATGTTCATAGGCGACGGTTTAACATTAAGCTGACCGTCTGCCTGTTTTCCACTCTTTTATATAAAAAGTAAAATAACAAAATTTATATATTTTCCTCTCACCAGCGGTCCAAAGCTATTATATCCGCAGGTGATCTGCTGAAGCTTGAGCGCCATGTGGTGCGGCATGGGACTGCCGGCGGCTCGGACCTCGTCTTCCACCGCCGGGCACAGGGACAGCTCCGTGCAGGCGCCCAGCTGACCTTCCACGACGCAGCTGTCACCTGTATACCCTGGACGCGGGACAAAATATAGGGTAAGCGATAAATAATAGGCAAGTAATAATAGGATGGTAAAAAGTAATAATAGGATAGTAATAGATAATGATAAGTAATAATACGGTAGTAATAACAGGTTACGTTTTATAAAATGAATTCGGTGTATTTAACAAAGACCATATTTTTGGATTATCATTGAAATATTGATTAAATGCGTAGGTAGAGGTTTCTTAGCTCTATGTAATAGACTAATATCCTGTATTTGAATCATGGCTTCTAATATAAGGTTTCTTCCTTTCAAAACCTCACAAACATCGCTCTCCACCATACCTACTAAACAACTTATGTTTCCTAACTTTACACTAAACGAATGTAATAACATAAACATTCGAAATCCTATTTTGAGAATATATTGAACATTCTAGAAAAACAACAACTATCCAAATTGTTTTTAGGACTCCGATCCTAAGAGGCGTTATCCTTTTCTATCTTGAGCGAGATCATGCCAGGTCGATAAAGGTCTTTAGCTACTTCGTCCTTCCATCTATAGGTAGGTACTTGGAAGATCGACGATCCTTCGGCTTTTTGGCAACCCTAAGTAGACCTTCAATAATTTAAAAAAAGGAATAAAACTTTGTTGATTTTTTAATATGGCTCCACCAGGCTCTACTTGTTACACTGCTGGTACATTATACCTCCTCTTACCAAAAGGTTACCTATTTTGACCAAGCATTTTTCATTTACAAATGATTTAAATAATAAGGAAATTAAATGGTTTGTCCCAAAATTTATTACGTGATTGAACTAAAATAAGATAAACATTTATCAGCTTCATACGGAGTACGGAAGTAATTGTCAACAATAATAGTTAACTTATAACTAATGTAATAGTTAACTATACGTAGTAATGTAAGTAGCTACTTAAATGGGAAATTGTTTTGTTTGTAAGTGATTAATGTTTATGTCTTCAATTACACACATAACTTTAATACATAAAATTATTTTCACTCACACATTGTAACTGCGCGCAATTATTAAATATTTTGTATTAGAATCACACTTACTACACGCTACCGTCGCCAGCAGAACCGCCACGTAAAACACAATCTTCAACATATTGTTATCGTTTTATCTTATTTATCACTTTTAAACCAGAGCGTCCAAGCCACTAACGTCTGCAACGGTCCGCGTCGATATGACGAGTCTTAACTAATTTGACATCATTGGAAAACACTACCACTCGGTGATCACTCGACCAATTTTAAAAACTATGGTATAACTTATGATTTGGTATTAATGAACTGCTATCCAAGAATGATGGGTTAGTAGGTACGGCGCAAGTCACACGCGAGATGATTCGTTCGCTCGACTCTAGGCCGACTCGATTCGGAATGAGCCTAAACGGCAACTTTATTATTTCGCTTGACCTGCGAAGTGGTGGCGTTATTAATTGAAGAGATGCGCAAAATAACTAAAGGTATAATCGAAGACCAGATTATCCAGATGGCGGTCATTACCATACTGGGACTCTGTATTTATTGAGTCGGTATATAAACTTGCCGGGAAAATAAATACGCTGCATGAGTGCTAGAGTGTAAATTATCGCTGACGCTTTCCTCGCGTAGGCGGCGAAAAAGACCCAACTTCGAGTAATTATTATAGGAAATAATAATCATGATCTAAATGCATTGCGCCATATGACGACAAATGGTACCCCAGTTAAAAGCACGACCAAACCAGTATATTATTCTGAACTTTGGTGTATTTTCATAAGATTAGTAACTGATTTCCATTGCGCTACTAGTTCTGCAGGGAAAACACGGTGAGGCATCTGCACGCGCTTCGCTTGGGTGATTGGGTGCCATTTACAACATTTACTTAGCAAAGTATCTATTAATCACTTACCTGTAGAGTTATATTAGTTATATTATGTACACTGAAGTGGGTTAGTTTACCAACTATGAATATTTTATTTGCTGACTCACGATTAATGAGTTTTGGTCAGTCACATAAACCGGTTAAGTATTTAGCCAAATGAATGACTCAGTATTTTAAACATACTTGTTTAGTCCTGCATTGAAAAGAAGAGCAAGTTGTCCTGCTTGATGTTTTAAATACTTATTTTATTAGTGTACCTAACTGTTATCATCAGCTTTTTTGCTTGCAGAAAATGTTGGTTATACGAGTATACTCGTATGACTTCGATTCAATCTGGCTTCATTCTAATGATGTCGACATTTAGTTGAATTGAATTCGCTTTTATTTTGTAATAAAAAAAACTGTGCATAAGTAAAGGAGAATCAGTTGCTGCATTTGAAAGTTGAACCACAGTCATAGGTTCAAAGGGAAAAAGTTTTTATCAAGAGCATTTAAGAAGTTTAGCATTCAAGAATAGTTTATCAAGACTATTCTTATTATGGTTCTGAAATACAATAAAAAACCCTTATGACATTGCGTCCGTCTGTCTGTCTTCGTCTCTAGTCTCTACATTTATGAACCATCTGATTTTTTATAACGATATTGTTAATATGGAATTCAAATTTAAAGAACTAACAAAATGGATTTAACCATTTTAAATGAGCTTTCATACCAGTGTATTGGGGATGCATCCCCTCGTGTAAGGTATCGCTGAATAGGGTTTCGAAAATGAAGGTAAGGTTTTAAACAGCATTTTGTTGTCAGTTTAATGTGACACGTGAGTTAATTATATGTCCGTTATGTCTCGTTATGACTCGTCAGTTGCTTATAGGCCTTAAATGCCTTACCCTTAAATTTCCAATCTGTTCAATAGAAACTAGCAACTTTCTAAGTGGTTATATCGTAGTAAAACTCTCTCTAAAATCCATCATAGTGACATTAAATCTTTTTGATTTATTAAAGGAAAATAACAAATGCTGCTAATAAGATTTGCTTAGTTCAGAGTTCATTGGCTTACATATCATGGTCTCCTGATAATAATTTAATAGATACATCATAAAAAGCATGTGTTATGTAATTACTTATGTTATAATAACACAACCAAAATATACCTTAGTACGATAAGGTTTATTAGGACATTATAAAGACGTGTCTACGGAACTCTATCAGCTGCTAGTCTCCACACGCTTTAGACAATTAATTTTCTGTCTATAATGAGCATTAACTTGTTTACTGTAGCCACCTATTTGTACCTATGTACATAATATGTATACACATTAAACGTTTGTGTATGCAAACTGTACTTATCTGATCCATTGAATCGTTATAGGAAAGAATAATATATTTTAAATGATATTCAACAAAAAGTACTAAATGAGGAAATATTATCATAAAAAAATCGTAAAAGCAGGTCTAGACAACATTACGGCATACCTACTCATAAACATAGCAAACAACATTTTAAACAAAAAAAAATAAAACATCGGGCGTCCACTTTATAATAAACAACATCGTTGCTTACCAACAGCGAGATGGTGGTAAACGCGGATTTATTAGTTAAAAAAAAAAACAAATGAAGACTATTTTTTACACCGAAGTCGGATTATACATACTTACTAGCTGACTCGACAGACGTTGTCCTGTCAAAAGCCATTGCGTAACTATAGCAACCGTAGTATGTTGATGCTAACTTGTCAATTTATAGTAAAAATTATCAGTATATATATAATTTGCAATAAATTAAAATTGCGACTATAATTTGAGATTTAAACTATCCTATCTCTCAAGTTGGATCGAACTGCACATGGTGTGCGAATTTTATTATAATCGGTTAAGTGGTTTAGGAGTCCATTGAGGACAAACATTGTGACACGAGATTTATATATATTAAGATAACCCGGTCACAATATCTGTGCACCTGACCTCGTGCTAGCAACTCAATTTTGAGCCACTTCCCGATGTTCGATTGTATTATTATCAGATCAATCGTTACAAAATACAGATGTTAATAAGTATACCAAATTTCAGCTCAATCGAAATTGAGTTGCTAGCACGAGGTCAGGTGCACAGATATTGTGACCGGGTTGTACATACTTGATCGATGATTTTTTACAAAACTGGCCAGGGTCACGTACCTACGCAGTTACCTTTTCCTACCTACTTAAAACTAATTTCACATTTGCGATACCCCTAGTCGTTCTCTACTTTCTGGTAGAGTAGATCATTAACATACCATGAACTTTGCATGGAATAACGATCAAGCCTCCAGTATTTATCAATTTTCAGTCATCAAGATGCACAATATTAGCAAATTATATCTTTCAATCAAGAACAAACATCGGTTGACACACTGTTTGTTTTTTAATTATTTCCACAGTATACGACCGTTACTAATATTATTTTAACGCTTATTCTGTGCGGTTGAGTAGTTGCATTAAAAATGCAGTAGTTACAGAAACCATTTCAAAGTGCACATACGTTGGACTGCGATGGCTTCTCTCTGGTGGTACTTCTTCGCAGGTCTCATTCGATTCGGCCGAACTGGTAAGAATAATCGATTAATTTGTGCAGGTGTTTAATGTTTGATAGGATTGTTATCGGCCATATTACTCAGCTCGTTTTACAATGATTCGAATAATTAATATTTTAAGCCTTTAAATGACTCTGGCTCTTGGATAATATTACTGAGTGTTTGAGCGATTCAAGGAAAAAATGAAGAAACGGCAAACAGGTATATCAAAATGAGTTTCGATGTCAATGATCTCACGAGGCACTTGGTCACATTTTGTTAGTTCGGCTTTTTTATTTCCTCGTTCTGAAATTTAAATGTAATTTCTTATGGGGAGGGAATCCCTTATGTAATTGCTATCAATCAAATATTATGATAGGTGATTTGAAACTTCCCTATGACCAAGTTTATAAAGTCAATTTTCCTTGCTTGACACATAAACGAGGAAGGTAAAGATGAAACCACCTTAGAAGCGATAATTAAATAGATAATTGGTTATTTACCAAATATGCTTTTTCAACGCTGGTATACCTACACTAAACCTCCTGCATTCTGCACAGCGGAATTTACAACTTACAGATTTATAAACCCAACTGTGCTAATACTTTCCTATAATATTTATATTCAATTATTCATCAAAGATGTTTTTTATGGTAGGAATGTTTACTAAAAAGGCTGTGTTGGAGGTCGAACTACAAGTTACTCGTACTTCACAAACGAGTATGATGGAAAAATGGAAACGAAAATTCCAAAAAAAAACAGCTTTTCCATACATTTTGTCGACAGTCATTGACATTTTTCTATGGAACAACTGATTATTTTTCGCGATTTCCGGGTTAGTCTCATAGTAAAAGTTGTTCATAATGATGAGTACCATGAGCCCTTTTCGGCTAAGCATACCCTTTCTGTATAAACCTGTATAATCGACTATTTTGCTTATGTATTGAAAAGTATCGGAAAATATAATGTGAACTAGTACCTACTGTAACAACTATAACTAAATATTTTTGTTCAGCTCATCCACCATCTATGAAGATAGAGGACCACCCCGCCTGGGATATCCTGGATGCCTTCGAATGCGGCGAGAGCGCGTCCGACCGCATCATCGGAGGCAAGACTGCATCCCTGGGGCAGCTGCCTTGGATTGTACGCCTAGGGTATACGGGTGAGTATAGGTACAGGGCTATAAGGAAAGGGTATGCTAAGCTGAAAAAAGTTCATAGTGCTCATCATCATGAAAAAAGTCAATGAAACTCGACAAAATGTATGGAACCGCTGATTTTATTTTCGCGAATTCCGGGTTGGTCCTATAGTAAAAGTTTTTCATGATGATGAGCACTATGAACCCTTTTCGACTTAGCATATCTTACCTTATAACTCTGTGCTTTCAAATTAATAGGTATACTAGCTGCGTGCCACAGTGATGATGATGATGATGAAAAGTAGCCCATGTGTTAATCCAGGGGATAAGCTACGAGTATCTCTATTTCACGTTCAATTTTATCCAACCGTTTCAGCGGGAAGGAGTACAACAAACAAAAAAACTCACATTTTTTTGTATGTTATGTATCTATTTAATGAAATAGTGTGAATTTGATTACCGGTGTACTTACCTACATTGTGAAGTTCCGAAGGCTGTTGAATCTTTTTTTAGGGTTTTGAAAACATATTTTTTCTATTTTCATTATCACAGAATACTAAGGTATATACTAATTTCTGTGACAAATAAAAAAAAAGTCTTACCAATTGCCAATATATTATATGTAACATAGTTGGAAATAAGCTGTTTTATAGAGTGTCATTATTATTAACGGCTCTAAAATACCTACTTGATGACCCGACAGCCCGACACACGTACAAACGAAGCGAGAGAAAACATTATTTGTGTAAAAAACGTAAAAGTTTAAAGCTTACATACCTATAGATATTTATCTACATCTTTAACTCATCGTACTATTTAAAATAAACCAATTAAATATTCAAACAAAACCTTATAAAGTTCTGTGGGAAATTCTTTTTTCAGACTTTGTGGTTAAGACGTTAACCGTTAGACTTTACGCTTAACTGTTTTGCGTTTAAGGAAAGTCCCGCTCAAGGCTCACATCACTCGTGCCAACCATTGAGTTCAGACCCACAGTTTTTTAAGTTTTTACCGTAGGTTTATGATCTCTTTGTCTGCAACCTGCATGGTATTTGAGGTGGGCCAACCTTACGGACGCAGTAATCAATCGGTCGTTTACCCTTGTCCTGGCACTGAGCTACAAAAAGTACATTGGTTCAACATCCCAATGCATTTTTGCAACAGCCTAACTGTTTCTGCGCACTGCATACCTAGTTCCAATTTTATTTCGAATAGAAAGTATCTGTTACTTACAGTTAGATCCTGCTTACATTTATTTGCTCGTCCATGGGGTCACAATGATTTACAACCGCCTATGGTCTCAATTTGAGAAAATATTCCACCTACCTACTGATCTACGTTGCTTTAATCATCATTAATCACTAGCGCCTCATTTCAGTATGGCTTTTAATTAGTCTTGTTGTTATAAATCAATGAAGTAGGTCTTGGGAGTAAAAATATATTTACGTCATAACTTTAATGTTTCGAAAGGTACTTATGATAATTTTGGGGGGATTTAGATAAAGTTTTGAATTAACAGTCGCCTTGTCAACGTCGTCTAGGGGTGATTTCCGAATTCAGGCAAGATGACCTAAGCCGAGTAGCCACCTTGTAATAATACTAGGCTAGGCTTCAATAGTTTCTGCCAGGCATGAGGCAGGCTGTTTCTGTTTAGCAGGTGGGGAAGTACCTAATTAAGTAGCTCTAGTAAGTCGTCTTAAGCATTAAAGTTAATTTAGGAAGCTAGACCCATCCTAAATTGTTTGCATTACAGCATTACAGTTTCTGCCCACACTGAGTAAAATGGCCATCAAAATTCCGATGAATTCACCTAAAGTACGGAAGCATACTGATATCACCAAAAAGTACAATGAATAGCACGTTTTTACGGTGACAACCATCATAATATATGATTGTCACCCTTAAACCTGGTGAGCTACTAGTTTTTACGGTGACAACCATATATCATAATAGCTGTCACCGTAAAAACTGGTGCATCAAACTGGTGGTGCACTGGTGGTGGTGGTGGTGGTGTAATCATTGTAGGTACTTTTTGGTGATGATGTGATGGTGATGATGATATGCTCATTTATCGGAATTTTGATGAATTGTGTGAAGTGAAGACTTCACTTCACACAATTCATCAAAATTCCTTCACTTCGCTGTGAAGTGAAGTGAATTCATCATTCTGTTAGCGGAATTTAGATGAATTAATGATTAGATATTTAATTTTTCTCAGTGCAGAATGCTAAATGCGCAGTAAGTACCTACTCCCAGTAGTCTACGTAGGTATAAGTAGACTCTCTCGACACAGACTTGCTCGTTTTCGTATAAACTATGTTTTTTAAGTAAACTCCCTGCTATTTGAGCCCGGTTGCCTGTCACATTATGAGTACGATTCAGGTGCGTTCGGCGACCTCGAGTGGCTGTGCGGCGGAGCGCTGCTGACGGACCGGCTGCTCATCACGGCGGCTCACTGCGTCAAGGAAGACGACATGTACAATCTGTGAGTTACACTCACTACGATCGTTTTCTTTGTCTTTCATTTTAAAAATAATAAAAACCAGTCTAATGCACACTACTTATTTGTAATAAAATAAAATGACATCTCAAACGGTTCAGTCGTTTTTAGTCGGCAATAAACGAGCAGAAAAAATAGCAGATATAATTTCGTGTTCATATAAGTAGTATAATGCTCATCTCACAAATATAATGAGTATAATAAAAAAATCGTGGATTGGATTACAAACATCCTTTCTTAAATCTCATCTTCGTTATACCTGTAATAACGTCGCAGGCTTTTAGGGCAGGTTTCGGTGATGACTCTATACAAGGTGTAATGGAAACTTTTGGTGTGTGTTCCGGGTGTTCTTCTACACGTCAAAGTGTACAACTTTTGTGACATAGACTAAATGAGTCTCCATACAAAATATTTGGTCACGCCTTCAATTTTCGATGGAGATCCGATATTTTCTTTTTTATCTGTAACACTTTTCATTATTACTACACCGTTCCGTTACACTTTGTATTTTGTTTCCCAGGACCCACGCTCGTCTAGGCGAGCACGACATCCACCACGACCCGGACTGCGCGTCGGGCGTGTGTGCGCCGCCGGTACAGGACCTGCGCGTCAAGAGAATCCACATCCACGACCAGTTCAACATACCCGAGTTTCATAACGACATCGCTGTGGTGGAACTGGCAACACCGGCTGCCTTGGATGGTAACTTGAGTTTTATTTTGTAAATAAGTCTACGCTTGCTAAAACCTCGTACTACAGGGATATGAGGAAAGGGTATGCTAGGCCGAAACAGGCTCATATTACTCATCATTATGATCATTATGAATTACTTTTACTATGGGGCCAACCCGGATTGCCAAAAGAAAAAAATCAGCTGTTCCATACAAAAATATCAATGCTACTTTTTTGGAATTCCGGGTTGGCGGTTAAAAGTTATTCGTAATGATGAGTACTATGACCCTGTTTCGGCTTAGCATACCCTTTCCTTATAACCTTTCCTTATGTATTTTACTTTAAAATAAAGTGGTTTTGACGCAACTCCGACTCGACAATACTTAAGTTATGAGTATACTCTTGTAGTTATTTACACTTCAATTTGTTAATACTACAAATTGAATTGTAATTCTTCAAAAATACTCAACGATATTTTTATTTTCAGATTACGTGGCACCAATTTGCCTACCTCGTAACAGTGAGCAGCTGCAACCGTTGGTGGAAGGAGAAACAGTAGTGGTCGCCGGATGGGGCAAAACAAACATGACCACCGAAGAAAAGGCTGATAAACTACAATACGTTTATGTAAGTCATTACTTCCCTTGTATTAAAATTAGAAAAACTTACGGAAATACAAGTGTTGTTATTACAAAAAACAAAAATCTTCAAATTCAAAAACACCAAAAATTTTGAAGTGTGCCTGTCAAGTGTGCTCCTGGGCCCTTATTCGCTATCTACCATCATATTCCACGCCAAAAACGCGTGACGTCATCACACGCACGTAACGTGAACGCGGCTCAGAGTCCACGCGTTTTAAATTTTGACATTGGCATACGGAATACCATTCCATGTCGATTCCATGGATTTGACGTAACGCGGCGCGTTACGTGCTCGTGTGCTCATAGCGAATAAAGGCCCAGACGGGTGCAAATGGCGTACACTTTTCTATCGAATACTCGATTACTCGCTCCGTATTTTTACGTCAAAGTTGTGCTAGGCCCACTGTATGTTTGTAACCGACCCTTTTGGACTCGATATTGCCCTACTGTGAATGATCAGATTTTAATCAAACTTTGCACACCTGTCAAAAAACGACGACAATGCATGTTTTTTAGTTTTTAAATTTTAATATATTTTTACTTCATTTGCAGTTACCAGTGCTGGATCCAAAGAACTGTTCAGTGTTCAACAGACGTTTCACATGGAGCAGTGGTGCCATTTGCGCTGGCGGGGAAAAGAATAAAGACGCTTGTGCAGGCGACTCGGGAGGACCACTCACAAAGGTTTTCATAATAATCACTGTCTAGCACAACAGGCCATAGACAAATTGTTTTTTCGCCCTTTTTATCCACGAAGTGACAAAACTAGCATGTCCCCACATGCTAGTTTTGTCACTTTTGTCGCTTTCTCTCGAGCTAGCACATCTGACATCAGTCTGCAGCTCTGCTGTCTCTATTCGCCATTTTGCGCAGATCGTCAACCAGGGATTGTTTTGGATAGTCTGCAGTATTACGTAGATTTTTTTTGTTACGAAAAAAATATATATCTTATTTGTAGGGTTACGGGGGAGGGTAAAACCACCGGACGCAGCTAGCATTAGATAAAATATTTTTTTTTTAATTGTACCTTCAGTAGGTATTACTACGTATGTTCCCACTTGTCACCATGATTCGTTCCAATTTGTCTCGGCCGGATTTTTTACATCTACTTTTATCTCCTGTATTCTATTCTAAAGAACCTTGAGTTTCATAGCTATTACACTTAAATTAGATTAGATCATCGACTAATCATTTCTATATCAACAAAAAACCCCTCGGAAAGTACCAGGCCATTCCTATCTAAAGTTCTTGGAATCTATATTTTTGTTGAACAAAATAAATGTTACTACTAACATGAAACGACATGACTCAACTCAATCCCTTGCCTGCCAGCATACGTATTTAAATACAAGCTGCGCCCGCGATTTCGCCCCGCCATCTTTTTTCAAACCACCCCTGTATAGTGGCGAATAAAAAAATGAAATAATTCAATATATATATTTTTTAATTTTGCGAGACGGATGCTCGGTGATTTACATATTTAAATATGTAAATGACTGCTTGCGCCCCGCAGATTAACCTGCTACCCTTCGATACCGTATTTTTTTCCAGAATAAAAAGGAGATTACGTATTATTCCAGACTGTAACTTACCTCTATATTTACCAAAATTTTTCCAAGTCCGTTCAGATGCTTTTGCGTGATGGAGTAACATTCGAACTTTCACATTTTATATTACAATAGTTTATAGGATAAATTACCTATAAACGTTTGCCAAAAAGTAGTATAAACCACTTTACAATAAACTAGCTGACCCGTGCCCACTTCGTTGGGCATAATGTTAATTAAACCCGAAGCCATCGCGCGCCGTCCGGACCGTTTTTTCTCCGATTGACTTTGCAAAACGAACTACCACGTAAAAGCCTTTTTATTTTTCGGTTTTTTATATAACCTATGACACTCAGCAATAATGTGGCTTTCTATTGGTGAAAGAATTTTTAAAATCGGTTCAGTAGATCCGGAGATTACCCCTTACAATTTAACAAATATACAAACACACAAACTTTACTTCTTTATAATATTAGTATAGAAGTATAGATTAATTCAACTTTGGACTAAAATACTAAAATTTTCCTAAAGTTCTAAAATTAAAATACACCAATAGGTGACACTGCAGCTTCCTTGCGCTTGCTATCATACCAGCGATTTGCTTATTGCTCGTTATGTCACTCAGATATAAAAAATATTCTTTGGATTTCTTGATTTAGAAATGCCTGCCCCTTATTACAGGTATTTGACACCATGGACGGACCCAAGCACGTTTTAGTGGGGGTGGTGTCGTTCGGCCCCGCCATCTGTGGCTCTGGCAACCTTCCCGGCATCTACGTCTCTGTACCGCACTTCCTCAAGTGGATCCTCGACCAAATTGAACAGAGCTTCATACAGCCAAGAGGTTAGCTGTTACCTTAAATTATTGTATGTTAGGCCTAGAATATTTACAAAGTTTAAAGTTTTTATAACATTGTATCATATTTTATTTATTTCATGATTATGTTTTTGTGGAATATTTTTTACGAAACCATTATATGATATTTTAATAATAAATTATTTTGTAAACCAACTCGCTGTTTTGAATTTTATTAACCACTAGCGGCCCGTCCCGGCTTCGCTCGGGTGGATATTCATTTTTTAAACATTTTAGGATAAACGTAAATTAAATTGCGTCTTTATGCGGGTGATAAGTAGATTTTTTTCTAAATTACTATTTATATTTACTCTTATAATTTTTTACATTTTTATCTATATACGTATTTTTATTCTCATCTATCGTAACTTTATTTTTTATTTATTGTCCCATTTTATTTATATTGTGTTTAAGATTAAATACTTTATTTATTTTTTTAGGTTTTTGGTTGCAATTTTTTACTTGATCTTATTTTGTTAGGGATCCCTAATTATTTCAGGTAATAAATATAGCCTATGACACTCAGCAATAATGTGGCTTTCTATTGGTGAAATAATTTTTAAAATCGGTTCAGTAGATCCCGAGATTACCCCTTCCAATTTAACAAATATACAAACACACAAACTTTACTTCTTTATAATATTAGTATAGATCTCGTAAGTACCTACTATTTAGATTCTAAACTAGGACTAGGACATTGTTTATGTTCATTATACGAGTTGTCTGGAAGAGATCGCTCTTAGCGGTAAAACCACATTTTCCTGCTTTTTTATTGTTTGTGTTTCCCTTTTGTGGTATCAATTATATTGTTCTAAAATATATTATGTACTAAAAACAACAAAAAAAAAACGCTCTTTTCCAAACAATTTTATTCACTACCAACATTAATACTTGCACCTATCCAAACTACCTTCCGAATCAGACAACTTGTCTTCAATATCTATTCTATTGAAATAATCTGCCACATCTCCGTTGTAAGTCTCTGCTGTGTCATTTATAGACACCTTCCGAGATCTCATCGGGCTGTTGAAGTGATAAGACTTTTTCGTCGTCTTCTTGACTTTTCTCGGGGAGAGTTGTATAGCGTCGATGGGGGAGGCATATCTTGGAGCGTAGTATCTTTCGAAGAGCATGGGCTGCTCCGAGACTCTTCCGTACATGAGCTCCATTTCGTGGAGGAACTCTTCTCGCCTCATTCGTTCTTCGTCGCGACGAGTTTGGAGACGCATGGCTATGTCCTCTTCGTGGCTGGGAAAAGATGGATAGGTTAAGACTTTCCAGTAAGTAGTTATAAATATAGGTAGTTTTGGTTGCTAATTGGTACTATGCATAGACTAATAGACTTTTTAATGGTATCGGAAATAGCGTAAAAAAAACTGCGATTTCAGGATTGGTTAACGAAAAAAACCTCTATACTTACCATATTTTTAACAAGTTATTATAGTCTATGGATCTACGGTATTAGCAAAGATAGTCAGAAACAGTACTACTCTATGGTAGTCAGTTATGAATAAGGTATCACGTTATAGACGTCTGTATTGTTGTATTTTATTTGTAAACAAAATTTAATTTGAATTTGTAAGTAGATAGGTAAGTAAACCTACTAATCCACTTAGACCCCGCCTTAAATTTATGACATGAAAACCAGGTTTGAGAGCTTGTTGTGTCTCAGGTTTTTTTGGAATTACCAACCTAATTGACATTTACTGACATACTTACTTACTCATACTACGTAGCCATAATAAAAAGTCCAATAGCATACGTAAGACGGTTAATATAAAGGTAAATTGCACTGCATTATGATATACTTACCTACTTATTTGCATATTTGTAGTTACACAGGGTTAAAAAGAAGGGGTATGCTAATCCGAAAAAGACTCATATTATAAACAACTTTTACTATGGGAAAAACCCGGAATTCGCGAAAAAAAATAGCTGTTCTAAAGAAACATGTCAAATTTATTGTCAACTAGCTTCCGCCCACGGCTTCGCCCGCGTGGACTATACCTCGGGAACCGATAATTTTTCCGGGATGAAATTAATTTAAAGATGTGTGGGTGGGTGGGTGTTTGACATTTAGTCAAACACCCACCCACCCACACCGTTCATCACATCTTCAACCGTTTCGGAGATATAAACCTTCAAAGTTTGTATGGCGGCCATGTTTTTGAGGCGACTATGTTATTTTTAATGGCTTCAAAAAGGTCCGATGTTTTGGTGACTTTTTAGTCTCAGCGCTTTGGAAAAATGTTTTTAGTTTTCGAGATAATTAGCAGTTCCACCTCGATGATATGACTTTTCGAAGGTTTTGGATGAATTTAAAATAGATTTTTAATAGAATTTTTTGTCCAAATTTGACGTATGTAGCTTAAGCGGTTTAGGCTGTGCGTTGATCTGTTGATGTTGATGCGTTGATTCAACACTCTGTTTAACCCTTTTAGGAGTTGATTTTCCAAAAATAATGAAACAGGTACCATATTTTTTTTTTAGCTCAGTACAATTGCAAAGTTAAATGATCGCAGTTTTAGGAAAAAAATATTTTTATACAAACTTTAAAACTCCGTTTAACCCCTTTAGGGGTTGATTTTTCAAAAATGATGAAATAGGTGTCGATTATTTTTTTAACTTTAGTATATTCGCAAAGTTTGATAATTAATTAGCATTAAGAAAAATATTTTTTTCATACAAACTTAAACACCCCTTTTCACCCCCTTAGGGGATAAATTGGGCAAATTCCTTTCTTAGTGTGCGTCCGCTATTTGATATAAAAACTTTTGTCCAAATTTGACGTTTGTAGCTTAAGCGGTTTAGGCTGTGCGTTGATCTGTCAGTCAGTCACGACATTCACTTCTATAAAAATAAAATTACACTCGACAAAATGTGTGGAACAGCTGATTTTATTTTTTCGCGAATTCCGGGTTGGTCTAATAGTAAAAGATGTTCATAATGATGAGTACTATGAGCCCTATTCGACTTAGCATACCTTTTCAGTATAACCCTGTATGTACAGGTTATTCAGAATGCGTAAGAAAATTCTCGATTCATTCTATTAAAAAAAAAATAAACAATAAAACTACAAAAACATTTAAAATTTTACGAAATAGTGATTCAAAAGGTTTCTTAAGAATTACTCGTACCTATTCATAATCGGGCCAATTAAGGTGAATGGGCGAGGGGCTTCCTAATGACGATCTCATATTCTACTTTAATATGATCTATTATCTACTATATAAAAATAAGTCGGGTTTTCCTTCCTGACGCTATAACTCCAGAACGCACGAACCGATTTCCACGGTTTTGCATTCGTTGGAAAGGTCTCGGGCTCCGTGAGGTTTATAGCAAAGAAAATTCAGAAAAAAATTCAACAGAAAAGCGGGAAAATCTTTTTTCAGAACAATGTCCACCCGTGCGACGCCGGGATGGGCCGCTAGTCTACTATATAAAAATAAGTCGGGTTTTCCTTCCTGACGCTATAACTCCAGAACGCACGAACCGATTTCCACGGTTTTGCATTCGTTGGAAAGGTCTCGGGCTCCGTGAGGTTTATAGCAAAGAAAATTCAGGAAAAATTTCAACAGAAAAGCGGGAAAATCTTTTTTCACGCACCGCCGCCATCTACTTAAAATATTGGTTTGTAGTACGCATGCTATGTATCAGAGACAATGTCCACCCGTGCGACGCCGGGATGGGCCGCTAGTAGTTCATAATTTTCTTAGACTTGCGTTTTAATTGATGTATGCAAGTCTATAGTTGCCTCATCTTGCAATTTTATTATCTCATGCGATCAGTGGTTAAGTAGTAAGTACTATAATAGATAAGTGCTAGGTTATAACTGCTAGTTACAACACATAATAAACATACATAAACTATAATTAATATATTATGTAGTTCAATTATTATGAACATCAATGACCTGTATTTACATCCTATGATCTTATTAAAGTTATCCATAGATTAAGATTCGAGAAGAATCAAAGTTAGATTTAATTCGAACTTTAATTGGACTGACTGGACGGAGCTGTCACACCTTACCTCTGTTGATGTCTTTATATACCCTACCCTTTCGTTATAGCCCTGTATATAGGTATTAGCTTTCCTCTCTCTCTGACTCTATCTCGAATCTTCTCGCCCCGGCTCTTAGTAGAGATGTTAAGTTGAACGGGTTTTACTTTGTAATACTCACTCTATCTTCACCAAATGCCAAGCTGATTTCGACCTTAAAGATCTGTCTCCAAGCTTCATAATCTCCTCTTCTCCACGACTTACCTGCACGATTACATCTTAAACGACACCTCGCGTCACTCAGTCTTCAGGTAAAACCTGCCTTTAAACTGGTCCAGTCCTATCATATACTCACTTGTTCTTCACCAAATGCCAGGCTGGCTTTGCCCTTAACAGCCTGTCTCGAAGCTTCATATCGGACCTCCTCCTTTGGTCCGCCACTCTCCTAGCCGATTCCATTTCGAACCTTCTCCTGACCGACTCAGCTCTCAGCAGTGCTGCCAGGTTAGACCTCCCCGCGGCATTAGCTCGGAGCTCCAAGGCGGAGTAAGCGCGAGCTCTCGGTCCATCGGTGTTGCCAGTGTTGCTGCCTAAAACGCTTTCGGTACTGTTGCTGTCTTGAAATATCTTCTTCGCTACTTCTTGCATCTGAAAAATCAAGAAATTGGTCGATCTGGTGGACCTGCGAGTCTTTGCAGGGGCACTGCACAACAAAAGCAGTAACAATAAAACAAATAAAAAAAAACGTTCCAAAGTCGGCAGCACATTCATATCTAGTGAAGTCATTATAATTATAATATGTAATATATACGAGTATGATAGGTCAGAAACACGTTATTTTTCTATGTGCCTTAGAGTTTTTCGCTATGCTGCTCTGCAACGAATCAATCAACCGAGCAGTAAGTAGGTAATTAAAATTCATGAATATGGGACTGGGCAGCCCTCAGTGTTTTTCGACCGCTCCGTTTTAATAACTGACTATTAAATGATGGGATTATGGTGGATAACTAACTAGGTATTAATTTTAATGGTTTAATGAACCCATTATA
Organism: Alcis repandata; assembly: GCA_949125135.1. Classification (NCBI taxonomy): domain Eukaryota; kingdom Metazoa; phylum Arthropoda; class Insecta; order Lepidoptera; family Geometridae; genus Alcis; species Alcis repandata. Next base: position 6,167,603 of record OX421242.1, on the reverse strand, counting down.
TCTACGCAGGTATACACTTTAAGGTCTTTTACGATGTAAATATTTCCGAAACGGGTTGTTTAAACCGGAAAATCCTGAGAAAAAATCATAAGCATAAAATGATTTATTCGTTATTTTGATTGTGTTTTAGCAAAAAAAATTATGTCAAATTACCTAACCGATAAAACTGCCAAAGGAATCTAAAATTAATAGTTTTCCTCATATTACTTTTTCAATGTCCTATAAATTATAACGACACGAGCATGGTATTTGCTAAATCATTATATACCTAGTAATAAAATAATTCAAGTACATAAGCACCTACTTTTCCATAGTCATGAAAATCTATTATGATCGAATCACACCTTTTTTGCAACTTTATTAGCCTTGTTGAACCAAATTGAGTTGCGGGCTCGTACTTAGTACCTAGAAATCTTAATCGGTGGGACTTGCGCAAATGTTGAGGCGGTACAAGAAGGGATGACCGTAGAAGAAAGAAGCTCCGTTCAAGGAGATGCTAAACGTCTACATGTATTGAGCCGAACCTTTTTAGCAGCTCTATCAGCCGTATTGAACCTGAACGGCTGCGGGCTCGTCGTCACGAAGTCCTCTTTCTTGTCCCTCCTCTTCTTGGTGGGGCTCGCGCACCGCCTGTCCGAGGAGGAGGTGGAGGGTATCCCCGGCGACGGGTCGATGGGCAGGTCGCTGTGCGCCGCCGGGGTGGACAGCCGGCTGCGGTCGCGGGCCGCCATGCTGCCCGGGTACGTGGCGGAACGTAGCATCTCTTCGGCTCGAATGCGTTTGTTCATAGACCTGGTAAAATTTATAAATATTTCAATACTAGCTGCGCACCGCGGCTACACTAGCATTTTTCAGGATAATAAGTAGCCTAGATGTTAATCAAGGGTACCTACCTATAAGCTACGAATATACCTTTGTACCTTTCATCCAAATCCGTTTATAGCTGTTTTTGCGTGATTTAGCAACAAACATCGAGACATTGTTATTAATAGGATACAAAGAAAGACCATGCTTAAATTCAGTATTACACAATTATACAGTTACGAAGCATGGTAGATAAGTGTTGCAGTAGGCCCGACTAAACTACTTGGAATGACCCAACTAGACGGGTTAGGCCTTGGGTATCCGAAATATTTGACATTTAATGGTTACAGTTTCGGTGCTGGGGTAATGGAAACGGCGATTTGCTAGCAGCCTGTAGCCATCGGTATATTTAGGAACTGTGTTTCGCAACCAGTACAAGCGGGGAAAACACTACAAGGAAACACTTCAAACGAGATGTCTTAGCTTGTCTTAGTCTTAGCACTCGATTAGTCATCAATCGAATGAATTAAATGACCGAGCTAAACATATTTGTCAAAAACCGATTTCAATAGGTAAGATATCTATAGTAGGTAGGTATTACCTGTATATTGTGTAGGTAGAGACAAATGAATTCGTAAATTCTAAGAACCGGCATGGACCAAAATAAGAGTAATATGGCCAGTCCGATGCATACGCGATTTTCTAAGAAACAATTATTTTTCTTCAAAACCTAATGTAATGACGTTGTTAATGTACTTACCCAAAAGATTTTTAACTGACACAAAAATTATTATTTCGCAACGTTAATTCATTCAAAATTTAAGAGCGTTGCTATTGTGGGAATTACTCCACCGACTCTTGTCAGTGGAGTGGTTTCCAGGCTTGGCGGTCATCTGCTAGTGCTTTCACCTCCCTGTATGACACGACATCTGCCTTCTCTTTAATCCGTTCTATGAATGTGCAACATACGTTATGAAAATATATTTACGTTCAGGTTCACCCGAAAACCTTAGACTCTTTTTGAGCAGTTAGGTAAAAACGAAGATAACGCCTGAACAAACCAAACGAGCTATAATGATATGATATGATGAAAACAAATCTTTTGGAAACAAGCAAACAACCACCGAGGTAAGTAGTACTTTACCTTAAGTAGCCTTTACAAGGTGAGTAGTAAAACTAATAATGAGATAAGATAAGATAAGTTGGTTAATAAGACGAGAGTATCCTTTCCTGGTATTCACTCATAGTCTATCGGAATCGCGTGTTCTAGAAACTTTTCCTTTGTAAACCAGCTTTACGTTGACGGTGCGTTTCTTCTTATCTACGCTTTAAAACTAACTGCTGGCACCCCTTTTCACCAACTATGGGTCTAGCACAACTTCTGACGTAAAATACGGAGCGAGTATATCATAGAATGTGTACGCCCTTTTCGCCTGTCAGTAGCGCCCTTGACAGGCGTAAATGGAGTACCTACACTTTTCTCTCGAATAGGTACTCAGTATTTTACGTCAGAAGTTGTGCTAGGCCCACAGCAAGACTCGCAAAGTGCAAGGAATAACGGAACCTACCGAAAGTACTCATCTTCCTTCATCCTATTGAAAAAGTAATTGGAGAACAGGTTCTTCGGCACGGGACGCGCTTTGAACCGTTTCTTTTTTTTGGGTTTGGGCAGTACATTCGTTGCTCTCTCGCAGATGTCTTCTCCTTTCTCCTCGCGCTGGGTGAAGCTAAAAGGTTTCATCTGAGCACGGAGGTCCGCTTCGCTGTTTATTTTAGTGATGGCACGTCTAAAAGAAGAAAAGGATTTGAGATTATTTGAATTAAGAATGTCGGTGGGCAACTTAAATTTCCAACTTTTAAAAATAATTTCTAGGTGACGAGGAAGTTGTAATTACTGTAAGTTTGAAAAAATAGAACAAATTATAAATACAGCTGTTGTTTTTTTTTTACTTTTTTTAAGTTTTGGGCGTTGGGCTGCTTTTTGATTTCCGACATCACCACGATCAATTTCAAATGGTGACCCTATCGAGCTTTTTAACCCTCGGCATGCCTGGTGGAAAAAAGTTACATGTCATGCCTGGTGGGTCTGTGAGACCCTAAATTTCAATTATTTTTTTTGCCTACAAATTGGTGTCAATTAGAAACATTTATGGTTTAATAATAAAATTAAAGGAGCTTTAAAGGGTTTTAAATAAAATACGTGATCGAATCAACAATATCTTTTAATAATTTTTTTAATTAAACTCGGTATACGTTTTTTTAACGTAAAATTAACATCTTATGTTTATAAACATGCAAAATCAACTTAAACAAAAGATATCTTAATCAGACTTTGGGAAACATTAGGCACATAAATTATCTTATATTCTAAGCTAAAGTAGTTAGTCTTCTTCATTTCCAACATCATCTTCACGAGCTTTGTTTTCGAAGCATTTTTTGCACTGGAAAATTGCATGATCCAGGCACACGTGGCTCTTGCACATCTCACAGGTGTATTGCGTTTTGCGGTCTTTCTTTGACGGACATACGTGACATCTACGTCTTACACCTGGAGCTGTTTTTTTTACAGGTGGGCCTTCTTGGAGACCAATACGGTTGGCAATTCGTTTGCGAAGATCTGTAGAAAGACGAGTGTTTTTCTGTCTTGATTGTAGATGTGATTCTATCAGTGCGATACCCAGATCTTTGATAAAACTTCTGCGATTGTTTTTTATGTCAGGGCAGTTGAGCATTTGGATGATTTTTTTTCGTAAAATCTTTAGGCCACCAAACTGAAACAATCAAAATCTAGCGTTTCATAAAAAACGTGTTCCCAGTAAAAATGTAATATTTATTATTAACAAATAAGTCACAAAATCACAGAAAAAAACGAATTAATACTCACATAAAAATGTCACGCCGTATGCCTGGTGGGGTCAGTGAGACCCGAGAGCACTTTACACACGTCCTATCACTACTGGAGCGCGCCCTGGACTGAGGTAGCGGGCGGAGAGCGTAACTAAGTTCACTTCGGTCAGCTACTGAGAGCAGTTAAGCGCAGAATTCAAATTTGAATGAATTGTAACGATTTAACTGCAGCGGTGGGTCTCTCAGACCCTACCAGGCATGCCGAGGGTTAAAGATAAGGTAGAAAGCTAGAAAGTTCAATAACCTTGGCTTGGCAGCTTGCTTAGTCATCAAAACATAGATGATTTTTCAACGTGTTAACATATTATAGCTTTTATTCGTTTTCCTTGTTCGTAAAAGCATTCACAGTACAATATTAGGTACCTATCTACTTGTTCTGAGTGTCTAAGTAATGGTCAAGGAAGTAAAAACTAACATACTTACATCAATTTATAGAAATAATAGCTGCGCCCCGCGATTTTACCCGCGGTTATATGTAATGATGATGAAAAGTTGTCTATGTGTTAATCCAGGGTAAAAGCTATAGTCTATGCTAAATTTCATCCAACTCCATTCAACAGTTTCAGCTTGAAGGAGTAGCAAACATACAGACAAACTTTCGCATTGATACTTTTAGTAACATACTTAGTGTGACTCAACAAAAGTCGGAATGGCACCATTAAGTGGTCAAAATGAAAACACTGTGATTTACAGTGACTTAAATAAACAGAAACGATTATCACTTGTGTGCGACTCGATTGTGATGCCAAGGTCAAAAACTTATTTATACCTACTTAGGTACCACAGGACATATTGAGAAAACGAGATTTTAAGCATTCCAAAATTAAGGTGCATCTTCAAAATACAAAGTGAATCACTGTCCGATAACTAGCAAGCGCGTTAGAAATGGCAGCATCGTGTTTCCGAAAATAAGAAGAAAAAAATAAGGTGAAATGAAATACGGTAAAACTATATCGAGTGCCTGGACCTAACAGTTTAAGTGTCCTAATTGCTACAGGCTTAGGAAGTGTATAGGTAGTTCAATTTATAGTAGACGAATCGAGCGAAAGAGAGGTTTTAAAAAAAAAATCTTATCAACTAAAAAGTGTAACTAATAAAAAGCATACAGGGTGCATTTTCAGTTTCCTAAAAAACCTCATGGCTTGGTCTTGGAGGATCTTGTCGTAGAGAGGGATGCGAGACTCGATCGGCACCGGTCTCGCTCTGAACTTCTTGGTCCTTTCACATTTCTGATCCAGCATGTCTTCTGAGAACGATTTCTGAAGACTTCGTAGCTGGTTCACGATGCGATCATCTTCATCTCTGAAACAGTTAGGTTGATAGATCCAATAAGTACAAATAAAGGATTTTGTTCTGGAGCTCATAATTACGCCTCGGAACCGAACACGTTACCTTTCAGTCATTTTGAATGGTTTTGGAATAGTGATACTCCTTCGTCTTCTAGAAGGCGACCGGCCCCGTTTTATTCGTAATGGACTCGACGGCATACTCTGCGTTTTGAAATCTTCATCGTCCTTGCTGCCGCTGGCTGTCGGATATTTTCTTCCAATAAAAAAGTCATCGAATTTCTGATCGATTTCAGTTTTAGTCTCAACTTTAGCATCGTTCCAAGATATAGAACAGGCTGAATGGTTTCTCCTCGGCCTCTCGACTTTCGACTTTTCTAGATTACTTTTCAGTGACGTAACTTTTAGCTCGTTCTCATTCCTGCCATCATCAACCATGGTCGTCTTCCGCGTTGGCCGCTTCAAACACGTCCCTGTTTTTTTAGTTGCTAAATAATCGCACGCATTTGGAATTTTTATGACATCTTTATTGTCGGACTCTTTGCTATCACTAGAAAACTTTCTTGTCTTGGTTTTAGTTTTCGTTTTGTTCATTACCGAGCATGGCGTGACGTCCGTTTTCGTGAATAATGTATCCAATGCCAATGTTTTGTCGATATCGTCATTGCAGTCGACGTGATTGATTGCGAACCCGAGCATGGCCTTCTTTTTCTCCCTCAAGGACTTGAGAGTGGAGTAGAACTCGTCCGCTGGCAAGTGATGGATATCATTGTAGTCGGGTATACTTCTATAGAAGTCTTTTAACTTAGCCGCATCTAAATTAGGAGGTGCGATAGAACATGTGGAAGAAGACTCTATGGAGCATTGTTCTGTGACGCGCTTCTCTCGGCGCTCGTGCGAGCTTTTCGGCATTTTACTAACTGGGTCCACTGGGACCTTGAGGCACGAATTTCTGAAAACACTACTACAATGGTTCATTTTGAAACATTAACACAAAAAAAATGGAAATCGGGTTTGTTGTTCTTTTAGTTGCTATGGTATGGACGCGTTCACGATTTTTAATTACTGTGTGATTAAATGTTTATGTGCACATTGATAAGAAAAATTACGTAATAAAATAACATAATTATCAGAACTTATCTATTGCAAGAAGAAAAAGTTTCAAAAACTACTTACCTCAAAAACAGATTACTTTAACCTACACAGATTTAGTTACATAATATAACTTTACTAAGAACTAAGTATATTATTATTGAACACCTTTATTCAAACTCTTTCTGACAAAGAAATTCATGAAATAAATTATCTAAAAATAGAATCACGATATCACATTTTGAATTCAAATCAATTTTCAAGTTCAAATAGTTGCCATAGTGACATCACTTCCTCGATGCTGCTTATTGGTTCATCTCAATAACCAAAGAGTTCAATAAACTTTTTAAACTTACTACTACTTTTTGGTACATGTTTTTTTACTATGTTTTTTTACAAAATGACAATGACTTTGACAATAATAATTTGTTGACTCAAGTCAAAATCAAAGAAAAATAAACAAAAATAAATCGAAAATTCCAAAGAATTCGTCCGACTTTGTGTGGCATTTTAAAGATTCTAGAGAGTAGTAATCTAAGAAAAACCCTTTAAAAAGTACGTAAGAACAAAATAAAAACAGTTTTTCAGTTGGTTACCCAGAGATCTTAATTTACATTTTCTAACCTTATTTTCAGCTCGGTAACCTAACATCAACAATGTTTCTCAGTAAGAATTTACCGAGGTTCCTCAAAACTAACATTGCTGGCAACGTGAGGTCTATAGTGGGAATTCGACGAGCAAGCACAATAGATAATGATAAGTACAAAGAAAACTACGACGTTATTATTGCCGGTGGCGGAATGGTTGGCTGTTCTTTGGCTTGCGCTATGGGTTCGTTACACAATCTTTATTACATGATTCAAGACTAGTTTTGCTTCGTATATATTAGTACGTACTCATCTGACTACACCCTGTGTTTGTACCTGCGATTTTCCAGTATTTCCGCATATTATCAGAATAAAATTTATCCTTTAGTTTTCATCATAAAACAACGCAGGCCAAATTTCATAAAAAATTTAAAAATTAAAATCAGTGTCGCCTTGTGTCAAGAAAATGTAAACAACTATAATGATAGTCATGATAATGAGTTGAATGCCAAAGGTAAAAACGTTTTCATTGAGAAGGCCAAGAATAATTATAAATAGTTACTTACCTATGTAATCCATTGACTACAAGCATGATATATACCCCAAATAGGTCATTTATCCAGATAATGCTCCACCTAACAAGTATATACAAGTAAGTGTATTTACAAGTTTGATGAAAAAACTTTTGACTGTGAAAACTAATTTGGTTAACTAACATAAGTATGTTAATTGTTAATTATGTTAATTATACAATATATTTTTCCTGCACAAGCAAAATTTCCCCACAAATAATTGTCCTGAAAAGACCAAAATCTTTAGTTGTTTGACGTCATAATATGAATAATGGTGTTTTTTCTTTCCAGCTAAAAACTCACTTCTTTCGAACCTCAAGGTACTTTTGTTAGAAAGTGGATCTGAAAGCAATTTTGTGTTAAAACCGGAGTACAGCAACAGAGTTGTTGCCTTGAGCCAATCCACAAAATCTCTGATGAGTTCACTGAAAGTTTGGGGGCATGTTGAAAATATGCGGCTACAATCCGTGCGGCACATGCAAGTAAGAATTTCTTTTTTCTTTATTAAGAACCTTACTTATAAACGCTACTTAAACTTAATCTTTGTTTTTTTTAAAAAAAGCTGTGTTTAAGTTTAAGCACTGCTGATAAGTTTAAATATAATAAGTAGAAGCAAAAGAGCTTGAATACACACTACATTTTTGATACCTTAATTTTTGTAACAATCTGGAATTTACAGCAGCCAAATACTTATTATAACTTTGTGAATGATTCGGCACAATTCTTACCATCACCGTATACCCAAGCTATGCTGTACCTGTACATTTACAAAAGCCAATTATGTCACACAGCACCATCAAAATGTTGTCAATTATTATCAACTTGTATACATATAAATCAGGCATTAATACATCAATTTTAATGTTTCAGGTATGGGATGCCTGTTCAGATGCCCTTATCACGTTCAATAGCTCAGAAATCATGGAAGATGACGTAGCATACATTGTAGAAAATGATGTTCTTCTACATGCAATCAATACTGAGCTCTCGGACACAAGCAATAAGAATCTGGATATTCGCTATGGTTCTAAAATTGCTGAGTACCAGTTGCCTAAAGGTGAAGGTGGCATTCAGGGGAGTGTAGTGAAAATGGCTAACGGAGATTCATACACTTGTCAGCTGCTGGTAAGTCACTAGTTCTTATTATCATCATTTTCATCCAAAACCTACCTTTTTTTATTTAGTAATAGGCTTGCTGCCATCTCTCTGGATGGAAAGCAACGTTGCGGTCTACAATGGAGCATGCTTGCCTAGAAGAAACCGATTCACTCGCGACCTTATGCCTTTTTTAACCGACTTCAAAAAAGGAGGAGGTTATCAATTCGACTATGTTTTTTTTTTTTTTTATGTTTGTTTCCTCATAACTTTTGACTGGGTGAATCGATTTTGATGATTCTTTTTTTATTAGAAAGCTGACGCTTCCCATTTGGTCCCATTTCAATTTAGTCCAGTTCTGATAATGGTATCCATGAAAAAACCATATAAGTCTTAAATTTGCATTAAGTATGTGCGCGACAAATAGATCGATAGATAATAGAGCTCAATAAATAAAATAGAGCTCAATAGTCGGTCTTTTGAAGTCGGTTTTTGTTTTTTGTTTTGTAAAAATAATGTTCTTGTTGTGTATAGGCCTCTCTTATTGTGCTGTCTACATTGGTCCTGTGTTAATCTACCCTGTCCAACCCATGGCATCTACTATGAACAACTAAATTCATCGACCTGTCATGCAGCTGGATTTCCAATACTGCCATACCTTTTCTTATAATACTACTACTACTCAACCTTTAATCCTCCCACTGCTGGGATATGGTTCTACCCTCAAAGCGTAATTAGGCCATATTCCACCACACTGGCCAAGCGTGGATTGGTGGACTCCCATGCACAATTAAATTTCTTCTCTGAGCGTATGCAGGTAGAACGTCCTTACGTTGTTTTCCTTCGTCAATGAGCCAGTTGAATGTAAATTCGTACATAAGTTCCAAAGACCAATATTGTCAAAGGTAGCAACAAATTTTAAAAATTAAAAACTTGTAAAATAAAATAAAATATTGCTCCACTGCATTTGTATGTATAATAGCTAACAAATAAATGTGTAAACAATCAACATCTTAATAAAACATCATGCTAACTAAAAACTTATAGAACATAATCAAGTTTCTTATACAAAAACTGTAATTACTGCTATGTCTTAGAACTATTCTATATAAAGAGTTACACACATATTTATATACAATATCAACCAATCATAGATCATGGCGGCTGTACATCATTAGATTTACTACATTTACCTTCAACTTTATTTATTCTAGCTTCAGTTGCGTCTATTAACTTATTGACTTTTTTAGTCAACTCCAATAATTGATTCTTTATGTCTACCATACAAATTTCTTGTATGGCATTGATTGTGAACGAAGGATTGTAGTGTAAAGGATCGGTTGATCCAGAAGTGGTACGCTTCCTACGCTCTATGTGCTGGCTTTCCAAAGAGTATCGATCAAAGAGGTTACTCTTCCTTTTAACTTGTCTTTGTCTATCTTCATCATCCCTGCCTCGCTTAATCCTGAACTCGTAGTTGTTATTTTTTCGTATACTTCTTTTCGTGTTTTTACGACTGGCTACCATTTTGTAGATTGATGTTATTAAGTCTTTTGGGATCTGAAAAAAAAACTTAGTAAATTGCTAAGATTGTCGCTTATTGCAGGTTTCATACTGCAGAATGGTATGGGTTCTTTTCTAGGGCATATTGTGCAGTGCACTCTGTCCAAGCCATTCCAACTCGGAAGTATCGGAGCACTACACTGGACACGTGACTATGATAAAGAATGTGATGAAAAATAATCATATTTAACCTGTGCGCTGTGAGAATGTGTGTGTGTGTGTATGTATTATTATATTTGCTATCTTACCCTATTTTCCCTGGGGTCGTTGGGCCGTATATTGAGTGTGCGCATATGCGAAGCTGTCAGTAGAGCTCCCCACCGCAGCACCGCGAGCAGCTGCTTGGGAGCGCACGTCAGCAGCGAACTGAACAACATGCTCTCCAGGTGCGCCACGAGCTGAGTCTGTCGCACCAGCCGGTCTAGGCCGGCGCTTTCCTGTAGGGCCTAAATAATACATTCATTTCTTGGTTACTAAAGCTGGGTTACTACTATGTTCAAGCACCAACTGTGTTTAGCACATTCATATCCAATACTGTACTGTAGTGAATTTACTGTGTGATCTTACTTATTTGTAGAGTTTAATAAATAGGGCAGTCACCGCTTTATATTTGGCACAAAACTGACACATACTTATTATTTGCAAATTGTTAGTTCTTTGATTTGATCAGATAAATCCTGGAAGAGATCTTAGTGATAAGGCCGCCAGTAGTCGCACTAGTTTTAAGTGTTACGAGTATAATCCTTTTGTTTGTAATTTCTGGTGTGAACAATAAAGAGTTTGTCTATCTATCTGTAAATGTGTTCGTGCTAATTGTACGAAGCGCAGTTGTTGAGTGAACGTAGTGGATACCTAGCTCAATACACCAAATCAATAAAATAAAATCAAAAAAGCGACATCGTTATATGGTAGACTAGCTGACCCGTGCCCACTTCGTTGGGCATAATGTTAATTAAACCCCAAGGCCATCGCGCGCCGTCCGGACCGTTTTTTCTCCGATTCACTTTGCAAAATGGACTACCACGTAAAAGCCTTTTTATTTTTCGGTTTTTTATATAACTTATGACACTCAGCAATAATGTGGCTTTCTATTGGTGAAAGAATTTTTAAAATCGGTTCAGTAGATCCCGAGATTACCCCTTACAATTTAACAAATATACAAACACACAAACTTTACTTCTTTATAATATTAGTATAGATATACCAAAAACTCGTACGAAACGCTTTGATTCCACTTTTATTGTGCGCACTGCCAGAGTGTGGAATACTTTGCCCGAGTGGGTGTTTGCCGATAGATATAATTTGGGTGTCTTCAAGTCGCGAGTGAATCGGTTCCTTCTAGGCAAGCGTGCTCCATCGTAGATCGTTGCTTAACATCAGGCGAGATGGCGGTCAAACGCAAGCCTATAATTGAAAAAAAAAAAAAAATAATAATATTGCGTACCTGTATATCACTAACAGCCAACCCAACCAGCAAGTTCGTCAAGATAACTGTCACCAGCAGCACAAATATCAAGAACATTCCATGCGCAGTGAAAGGATAGTGTATTTGTGAATCCGTGCAGTTGCTATAGAATATGTCTTCGTATTCCAACTCTCCTGACATCATCATGACAGTCTTCACGAGGCCAGCTGGCAGGTGGAAGGCTGGGTAGTTGCTGAACAAGACGCTAAAAGCTAGTCCGAAGGCTATGAGAATACAGCTGTATGCTAAAAGGAATGTTGCAAAATTCACCGTCACTGAAACAAGATCAATGTTATACATAAGTAAAACAGTGATTGAGCATCAAACATGAAGCTCCAATGTCAAAATTTTAATATAACTAACTAACTGTTATAATAAGCAGCCGGTCCCGATTCTCTTGGTTGATTTCACTGTCGAAGAAAAAATGGGCAAGATCTTTGCCTAAGAGTGGAATAGCATAGGCCAACAATAAAAAGCTGGAGTGGTTGTACAAACCTGTAGTAAACATCTGGACATATAGTCCAAATGTGGGAAAACGTCCGATAATCATCATTAGTTCCAACCAGCAGAAAAAAATCGTTATAGCTGCGATATCGTGCTGCCAATCAGACGTGTTTGTCCGTATTGCACCGTTGTCTATATCCCAGTTAGGAATCTAAAAAAAAAAACAATCGAGAAAATTAGGTGGGTTCCGCAGTAAAACCAAACAAGTCACACTGTTACTCGTTGGGAATCTTTTTCACACATACACGGTAATAGGCGGTAATTTTTGTAGTGGTAGGGCTCTTTTGCAGAGCCCGCCTGGGGAAGTGCCACACCTTTGCCAGTTATTCCACCGCCAAGCAGTAATGCGCAAACATTACTGTGTTCCGGTTGGAAGGGCATTGTTTCCAGTGAAATTACAGGGCAAATGGGAGATTAAACAACTTATATCTCAAGGTGACGAGCGCAGTGCTGTGCTGCGCAGGGCCTTGAATTCTGCGAGTTCAAAATTCTGGGTGGCCCAGACCTGTTATGGGCAAACGTGACGTTTAATATCAGGCGAGCGATTTGCTCGTCTCGTCATTCAATTACATAAAAAAAAGGCAATACTTACTGTACATAAAAATACTCCAATGATAATAAGTAACTGAAGCCAATTCTCCCATTGTCGAATGTAAGCAGACCAATCAAGGCATGCCTGAAATATCTCCTTTGACATGAAACACGTATTCAGAAGGAGAATAAGATACTGGACTGGTCTAAGGTAGGATGGCACATGGCATGTTATGTCTTCGCATAAAAATATCTCTGAAAATGAAAACATCTAAAATTACATTCTGAACTTAGTACCCACTTAAAATTAGAGTCTAAAATAGTTTAGCTATACTTACGTAGAATGTAAAGACTGTACAACGATATGAATAAGGCATGGTAAATGAAACTTAGCACGAAGAACTTTCTTATTCGTCTCCATTTCAAAAACAAAAACGTTTCAGCGACTGGATGTTTCAATACGTCTTTGCGGCCAACCTGAAGTACAAAACGTTACAGAAAATGTACATGTACAATGTAAATTTTTATTTGTAAGCTAGCAAAAGCAACAAGTTAATATTCAAATTCAAAATAATTTATTCAAATATGGGTACATCAATGCACACTTATGAATGTCAAATACAATTTTTACGAATAAATTAATACACAATAAATTAAATGTCAAAGAAAACAATATTACTAGAATGTCAAAAAAATTATATAAATTATTGTAATGTCAAAATATCAAGGTATAAAATAACTACAATAGTAGGTATAATCAGTCAAGACACTTATGAATGTCATAAACAATTTTTACGAATAAATTAATACACAATAAATTAAATGTCAAAGAAAATAATATTATTAGAATGTCAAAACAAAATATATAAATAATTGCAATGTCAAAATATCAATGTATAAAATAACTACAATAGTAGGTATAATCAATCAAGTATTATTATTACAGTCTAAATACAATTTACGTAAAGAGACTTTATCACAGACGAAGTCTTCAATTTTATAGTAAGCCCTTTCAATTAAAAAGTCTTTTAAAATTCTTTGAAAATCTGTGTCTTTCTTATTTACTAGAGTAACAGGCAACAAGTTATAAAATAGTACGCCGTTCCTTACAAAAGAGTTGCCAGTTTTGGCTAATCTAATTTTAGGTAGAACAAGTTTAAACTTGTTCCTTGTTAATTCTATTGCTAAGCGCCTCTAGATATGTTGCGACAGTCTCAGTTAAAAATTAAGAGGCAGTTTCAATCCTATTAGGCATGTTTACCAGCTTTGAGCACGCTATCACTTAACGTCAGATGATCTGTAGTTAACGGCTTGTCTTGTCATTCATTATCCATAAAATCCTTCAAACTTATTACCTCTATAAAAGCTAATAGTAGTTCGGCCTCTCCTCTCGCTATACTCGGGACCATCGGCCTAAAATCTATCGTAAGCTCGCAGTCTACGTCTCCGAGTTCATGCTCGCTCACGTGCACTGCATCATCGAACTTGCAGAGATATCGAGGCACCACGTCTGGCACCCGACGGACTATAAACGACAGCGCTGATACTCCGCCGTTGGTGCGACGAGTTACGTCTCCTCCGTAATCTAAAACATTAAGATATTGATAAAAGCTTTAGGTAGTTATAGTTTCCAAATTACGAATGTTTTTTTACTTTCTAATACTTACCAAGTAGTAAAAGAACACAGGCAGAAAACTCGTTTAACGCAGCAATATGAAGCGGAGTATAACCGAAGTTGTCTGGTGCGTTGGGGTCAGCCCCTGCTGTCAGTAACAGCCTCGCTACGTCGCATGCTCGAGCTCCTCTCACGATAGCCCCGTGGAGTGGAGTACGCCCGTCGCTGTCTCTTGCTCTGGCGTCTGCTCGTCTTCCGACTAGTAATTCCACCACTTCTACAGACTGAGCTAGTGCAGCTAAAACAGAAAAGTACAACGTAATTATGCTATATTATGAAATTACACTGGCCCTAATTTAATGGTGCCTAGTTTAAAATGTTTCACTAACCCAGATGTAAAGGAGTTTGTCCTCTAAAATTTGGCCAGTCAATATGGGCTCCATGCTCAAGTAGAAGACAAGCGCACTCTGCGTGCCCGTCTTCCGCTGCCAGGTGCAACGCCGTAGCCCTACCCGGGCCAAACGCCGCTCTAACATCCGCACCAGCGTTCAGCAGGAGCTTCGTACATACAGCTGATCCGAGAGACGCAGCCACATGTAGTGGCGTCTCCGTAAAAACCTACAAATTAAAATAGAAAAACAAAATCAACACTGACGTCTGCTGGCTTAAGAAATGATTACTTATTGGCTTGATAGGAAGCTTCCACCTGTTTGCTCACAGAGCATGACCTCATTTACGATGTATATTATTTCGGCTTGTATTCGAAAGTAAACAAAACACACCTGCGGAGTGTCTGGGCACGCGCCTGCCTCCAGCAGCACTGTGACCACTTCCGGTGCGTCACTGAGAACTGCGTAATGCAGCGGCGATCGCTCTGTGAGTCCAGCGTTAACGTCGGCACCGTTGGCCAATAACACCTGAAATAATACAATTGACACAATCTGAATTAAGTTTTTTTGGGTCACCTTTCATCTCGTCGTATCCTGTTTACCTTGACGCAAGCCACACTCTTCGCGCTCGCGGCGCAATGCAGGGGTGTCGCCTTCTTCTCGCACGAGTCCCAGTTGTTGGGGGACGCTCCGTGTTGCAGCAATAAAGTTGCACATTCTTCGTTGCCTACTAAGCAACTTAGGTGTAGACATGATCTGAAACAAAACGCTGTCATTGACCTTTGATTTTCGAAATCCTCATTTAAAATTATGTACTAGCTAAAACCGAGCAGTATCTTCGCTGCTAAAAAATGTTTTTTTGTAACATTTTGTGTTTACGGAAATACGTTAGAATGAGAGGAATACGTTATGCTGAGCTACCTGCCAGCGTCGTCACATGCGTTAGGGTCCAATTCTTCCAACTTCAACAAGCGACCTAACAGTGTGCTCCTACCGAGCCAGCACGCCCAGAGTGCTGCAGTTCTTAATCCATCTTCCGTTAAAGTAGCAATTGCTATAGCTTCGTCATAAGACCCTGTCTCTACCAATGGAGATATCTCTTCTGCGTGCGGTAGATGAATCAGAGCATATTGGATCTCATCTGGAAAACATACATAGGAAATTAGATTCAAATACAAGTACCTAGTTTTATTTCAATTCAAACTATTTGTTTACGTTACTATGAAGATAAATAGTTGCGTGAATTGTTTTTGGCTGAAAAACGTATATTTATGTGTAATTGAGTGAATAAGCCGCTACCTGGTAAGACGCTATGATCGCGTTTATTTTCCTCGTAAGATTAATTTTAACTGTATAAATATTTTCTAGGAAGTTCAAATTTTCCAGTTTTTTGGCAGTGGACGGAAACAACAGTCAATGATAATAACAATTTGAACCAATCGTGCCTCTGTGCGCTTTTTTAGGTTCCGTACTCAAAGGGAAAAACGGGACCCGCCTGTCTGTCCGTCTGTCACCAGGCTGTATCTCATAAACCTTAATAGTTAGACAGAACACATGAAATTTTCACAGATGATGTATTTCTGTTGCCGATAAAACAACAAATACTAAAAATATTTAAGGGGGCTCCCATACAACAAACGTGATTTTTTGCCGTTTTTTTATAAATACGTTACGGAACCCTTCGAGCGCGAGTCTGACTCGCACTCGACTGGTTTTTTATAAACTGATCTGATTTTCTTACCAAGTTCCCATATGTCTCTGGAAGGTTTGACCCTCAGCCGCTCGGCGAGGTCCGCTCCGTGCGCAGACTCGTCGCTGGAGATATACCCTGCCTCCACGTCGTCCTCCGTATCCTCCGGTACTTCGCTCATGCCGACATACCATC
The DNA here is from genome assembly GCA_949125135.1 of Alcis repandata. NCBI lineage: Eukaryota > Metazoa > Arthropoda > Insecta > Lepidoptera > Geometridae > Alcis > Alcis repandata. The sequence continues at coordinate 6,151,308 of OX421242.1, read as the reverse complement.
GCGAACTGCCCTCGCGGAAACTCTGCACACAACATCAATATCTCTTCAGAATGTTGAATCACATGGGTTAATCATTAGCACTACTTTCGCATAATCCCAAAAATAACTGATTGTTGCACTATAAAGAGAATCAAACGAGGAAAATGCACCAGGATATTCCAAAAACAACCGAAAATTTTGTTAAATATTAATCTTATTCTAAGAAGAAATTGCAACTAGTTTTCACTTTTTGATTTCCATGACATGTTTCACATCTGACAACTTTTTTACCTCATATTTATCATTATTTAAATACCACACACATCATTATTGTTGTTAATCTTTTTCTTCTTGTCATTTTTCTTGGTTTCGTTTTGGCTGTGAGCGGTAACGGAGCGGTACCGCTGCGCGTAAGTGCGGATCATAGCGCGCCCGCGCCGCCTTCAGTCCCACTGAAAACTAAAAACTCTTGCGCCTGCGTGTCATCTAATCCCCGCCGATGGATCCAATCACGTACCAATACAAACATATCTTATTTATGCTACCGGTCTATTGACACTATTTTTCCCTAAATTATTTAGATTCATTCAGATATAGGTCGCACATGCCGCTAATATGTCTTCGCGCATGGGACCACAAATCATTTTTAACTGATGTATATTTTTGTAAACTTCTATTTACATCTTTTGATACGACACGCGACAGTTCAACCCACGCAAATATGTTAAGATTCTCCGTTGCTCGGAATTTAATTTAATTCCATCCTTTATTCCTGTATTGGTCGATTTCTATCGTTTCTGGGTAAACGGTGAGTGATATAAAGCTATTAGAATATAATGGGTGAATGTAAACAACACGTACATTCTGATCCCAAATTGGATCGATAAAATAAACTTGTTCTCAGAACCGCTCTTACCAATGTTTTTCACATCAAAATATGCATTTTCTTTGGTATTTCTACTAATGTGATTTAATAAATGCAATTTAAGCAGTCGATTATTGTCTTCGTAGAATATTACCAATCGGCCACATTGTAAGTGAGCTTTAACACCTAACCAATTTTCCTTACAAAGTCTCATTATGGACAACATGAAATAAGTTTAAATACCGCTTTAGCAAATAGGAACACACTTCTAAAATGTTTGAATATTCACAAAGCAACATTGATCACAACCTCGGCGAGATATTTAGAGAATTTCCGAAATATAATCGATTGTTTATCGAAGGTAGAGCTATATTCAACATGCCATAAAGTGACCGAAACCATATGCTATGCGAGAAATACATGCAAACAATTGAATCGAGCTTCCAATATTAGCTCTACCGCGCCGCACTTAAGCGGTGCTTGCAAAGTTTTATAGGTTCTAAAGGCTACAAATCAAACGTGTGTCAGCAATTGTGCAGCGTGGGCCCGCGCTTTTCGTAAAACCTGGAACTGTATGACTACACAGCTACACTACACAGCAAATATTAACGCGAGTGCCGCGCAGCTGTTGCGCAGCACAGCCGCGTAGAAGTTCACACGCGGACCCGTATATTCAAACTATGTCACTGTTGATGTCACGCGTCGCTCACGCCCTAAACCGCTACTGCCTCGCGTTGCTCACGCCACATGGCGCTGCATTGCAAAATGCACATTGTCATCGAAAGCAAATTTTAATATGATTTTGATATTGTATTGTTATCATAGTATCAAAGAGATACTTATCCTGATTATAAAACCTAAGTGCAAGTGCAACACGTTATAATAAAAGTTTAAGGCACATCATTCTAAAATATGAGTAGGTAGGTACGAAATATAGTTTACATTACGTTTAACATTTCTATTTTAACTCTTGTTTAGACATACGTCCGCTTGACGGGTTCGTGTGAAACTCTTCACTAACGTATTCATCGCGGTTTGTACTCTTTGTTACTCAAGCACTGGTTCGAATGCCACAGGTTATATTTATTCAGTAATGTTTCATTTAGCTTACCGGCTGTTTGTTGTCTTTTGCCGAAGATCTCTTGTCCCGTCTCTTTACACTGCTCGTGCTCATGGTTGTTGATTTCTGTGAGCAAGCAACCAAGCTTTACATTGAAAAAAGGAAATAACATAGAATGCCTTAACACTGAATTATTCTATCGAAAGTTTTTAAATATGTATTGATATGTACAGTGATAGCATCGAATAGTACTTACACGTTGTTTGTTTTCAAACTAAATCCAATGAAATATGCCTATGATTTAGATGCATTATCACGCCTACGACTTTTCATTCATTGAAAATAAATTTCAACATTTTCAACACTAATGTAATATTTGCAATTTTGGTTGAATCACACAACTACATTTTATTTATACTATGTAAAACATGAATACAGTATTTTATTCGATAGTTAGCTTTGCTTACTTTTTAGGAAGAAATATAGCGCAATTTCAACAAGAAGTAAACGTTTCACAATTAGACTGAACGCAAGTTTCCAATCTCAATATTTATTTTAACTTAATCCACGAGTTTAATAAAACAAGCGACTTTAAACGTAACGTAAACCGTGCTCGCGGTGTTACAGCACAGTACACCATCGGTTCCCGTCCTCGACTGCAGACGTAGACCACGGCAGACACATGCTTTTCACGAAACACACAAATACCCTACTAATAATTACAACTCAATCCCGCCGCGTTTGCTTTGTATTCATATTTTCTATTCCTATTTTTAAACTGTTTCTGATGTAGGGTTTGATACAACACACCGTTGTCGTCGTCGGTGGTAATACCTAATTCTCAAGATATAATACCTCCAGTTATTAGAGTCGGTTCTTACTGAAGCCGATTTATCTCGATTTATATTAACACCTTACCTTAACGAACGTAAGGCGCCTGACGTTTGGAATACGGTTAACAAATGATCTTGAAGTTTAAACCGTAAAGTGCCATTGAGTGGCAATGGCAATACTTACTACAACGGATCAATAAAGATAGATAGATAGATATATAAACTCTTTATTGTTCACACCATAAACCGAGAGTCCGAGACCACCCAAAAATATTTTTGCTCTGAAATGCCAGGTTGTAAAATTTTACTATCAATATTTATCTCGTTACATGCCATTGATGTGAGCGAGTAGGTATTTGTAATTTTGTAGCCAGCCTTTTGACACAAGTTTAAATAAAATTATAGCCATCGCAGATGACAGACAAGTAGTTGATGAACGTATAAAAATGCTGCTGCCTGAGAGCGACAGGAAAAAAATGCACGATATAAAATGAGAAAACAAAAAGTTCACTGTCTAAAAATCTATCGTATGGGATGGCTTGGTTTCATGGCATCACACAAATAACTCTTTAGTTCTTTGTGATGAAGATTGCCGTGCAGGTCGGCAATCTTTGTCTAAACAGTATCTAAACTATTCACGTAGACACTCGGTTCTGAGAATGAGCACATGCGTAAAGGAATGCCAATTAGCGCTGTTCCTATTCTAAAAGCTTACAAATTGTAGTAGAGACCGACTTTACCGGCTATTTCCTCCAACTTTATGTTTCCAAATATACAAACAATTTGATATTTGCGAGGTTTGAAAAAGTACAAATACAAATTACAATGCTACGAGCTTGTTTTCCATGACTACCTAAAATAAGAAGATTTACTTGGTTGTGTTTTAGGGTATGTGTAGATGTGTCTTATAGTTTCTTGTGTTTTTTTTTTTCTAAATGGTATAATATATTATATTATGCTGAAGTTTGAGGTAGAACTGAAGTGCAACTTTTAAATACCATTGTACGTAAAGAAGAGACATTTTTCGTCCAAGATTGTACGTCAATTTTTGTTATAATTAAACACTGGGAATACTCACGTAAAAATTAAGTCGTCTACTACGACTAGTTTCGGTCACATTCGGTGACCTTCATCAGGCGAGTTTACAAACGTGACGCGCTCGCGGTTGCGTCTCGTTTGGCACGTTAGTTTAAAACCACGTTAGTTTCCATAGTAAAATTGTACGTCAAATAGATATGAAGTCAATCTGACAAAAAGGCGTATGCTTAATTAAGGTCGGAGATCTATTTACGAGTAGCCCTAACGCGATGTAGTCATCTCGTTTACTCATACCCGCTATCTTGTCATATCATGTCTATACTTCTATTCCTCATAATTATTTCAGCACTAGCGGCCCGTCCCGGCTTCGCACGGGTAGACTTTGGGATAAACGTAGAGTAAATTGAAATCGGTCCAGTTGTTCACGCGTGATGGCGTGACCAAAGGTGTTGAGAATAATTATAGGAACTCTTTGTTATAACCTCTATTCTCATGCTATTGCGTAACTATAGCAACCGTAGTTTGTTGATGCTAACTTGTCAATTTATAGTAAAAATTATCAGTATAAAACGCACACTGTTTTGATAGATATGATTGAATTTGAACTTTGTACAGAGGTAATAAAGTGCAAATTGACTCTTGGACGTTAGGAACATACCTACATTGCTTAAACAACAGTGAGTGCTTGCAATTCAATATGAACTTTATACAATAGCAATAAAGCTCGTTTTAGTTAGAAAACGTTTGTATGGGAAAAATAAAAGGGCTGTTTTTAGGGTTTTTCAATATTTCTGAGAGATTTTCTTAATATTTTTTTCCGTAAGAACATTCTAATAATAACAAATACAACAAAAAAAGAATTAGTGAAATCGGTCCAGCCATTCACGCGTGAGGCCGTGACCAAGGAAAACGGGTTTCATTTTTATATATATAGATAACTTCCAAATGCTTTAACAGATTCAGACAACATTAAAATCCTTACATTATCCCGAATAACAAGGGAAGCAGTGTGCTCAAAGCATACTCGTACATTTATAGATTACGTAATACAAAATAGACTGTGGTTTATTTTCCAGATTGGTGCAGATGGAGCAAACTCAGCGGTCAGGAAGGCCATGGGAGTGCAGTACCTCTCGTGGAGCTACGACCAGATGGGCGTCGTGGCCACCTTGTATCTGGCAGAAGTAAAGTAACACACTTATCCTGCTAATATTATAAATGGCAAAATTTTAATGTTTGTTGTTCAAACGCAAAAACTGCGGAATGGACTTGGATGACATTTGGTGTGAAGGCAGCTTACACTCTGAATTTCAAAGTAAGGAAAGGGTATCTAAGCTGTGAGGGGCTCATAATAGGCATGACGACAGTATCAAAAAATCGCCGATTCAATGCTTTCAGGGGACTAGCCAGATTAAAAAAATTTAAAACACATGTTTAATTTTATTTTTAAAAAACAGATTATTAAGATTTTCAATAAACTAAAACATTAAAATACAGCAATCGGCCATCTTGTCAAAAACAACAATCACAGCGTATGACGTCATTCTTCAGGGAACTCAGGTCATCCGCCGCTCATCACACATAGACACAAATACAATGACATTGTTTACTAGCCGTGACGTCAAATCGACGCCATGACACAAGCAAGCTGCTTTCGGGCACTGTTGAAAAAATATGTGAAAAATGGCTTCAAACTTCGTTAAACTTAAGTTTATTACCGAAATAAAGGCTTTTTTGTAAATAGTAGATGTGTACTCACATTATGGAAGAGGATTTTAAAATCTTTCGTCACGCTTATACTCATTATTATGAACAACTTTTACTATGGGATCAACTCGGAAAACGCGATAAAAAATCACCTCATCTAAAGAAAAACGACAACGACACTCGACAAAATGAAACAGCTGATATTTTTTTCGCAATTTCCGGGTTGGTCCCATAGTAAAAGTTATTCATAGTAATGAGTAGAGCTCTTTACGGCTTAGTATACGCTTTCCTTGGAACCCTGTATGTGCTTACTTTGAAAAGGAGGATCGGTTTTCGAAACGTACTGCAAGTACTTATATGGTTTATCATGTATCGGTAAAACGGGGTGAATAAAATCGCAGGGGTGAATAGATACAAAACTAAAAATGATTTTCTACGGACTAAAGTCAAATATTTCGAAAGTAAAAAGTACCGAAAGTTTCGAAACCTTCACCCCCTGTCACCTTTCTTTGTTATTTTTCGAAATGTTTGGCTATTGTCTGTAGAAAATCATTTTTAGTTTTGTATCTATTCACCCCTGAGGTTTTATTCACCCCGTTTTACTACTTTAATTTGGAGCTATGTTTACTAAATGTAATCTATAAACATAACCAGAGGCCCACATGTTATCGTACCAAACAAGATATACAAATTATGTGTCTTTGGTCTATAAATCTTAGATAGTATTACGATATGGCTAATGCAAAGCGCCATTAAGATAGTAGATCGAATATAGAGTAATTAAAGTCTAAATACTCTATAGGCATTATATGTATTGAACAAGCAAATTTCCGATTATTTACTAGTAAATTAAATTGCATAATTATTTACTCATTTTAGCCGTTTTACCAAACGAATCTCTTGATTTTCTCATGTTATTATGTCATGTCCTCATGAATGTCATCGTTTGGTTTAAGCGTTTCCTTGTGCAAAGCTAACAGAATAAGTAAGTAACACACAGAAACTTCCGCATTTTTAATGTGATCTGAAAGTAATCTACCCATTTATAAGAAGGGTTAAGGAAAGGGTATACTAAACCAAAAAGGGCTCATAGTATTCATCATTATGAACAAGTTTTACTACGGGACCTACCCGGAATTCGGAATTTGCTGCTCCATACATTTTATCAAGTGTCATTGACATTTTTCTATGGAATAGCTGATAACTTTTTTTTTGTGAATTTCGGATTGGTTTCATAGTAAAAGTTGTTCATAAGGATGAGTACTATGAGTCTTTTTCGGCTTAGCATACACTTTCTTTATAACCCTGTATTACTCATTCCAAATAAAGACTTAATTCTGCCACAGACATTTGCTTTTTTAATGCGCTGCTGTGAGTATTTTTGCCAAGAAATTTAGTATAAAGTGTTTTTTATGCCTATTTTTGTATCTTTGTCTAATTTGCAGGAATGTGAAAACACGACAGCATGGCAGCGGCTCCTGCCGACTGGTCCGATAGCACTTCTGCCGCTCGACTCGAGGCGAAGCTCGCTCGTGTGGTCCACGTGGCAGGACAACGCGAAGCAGCTGCTTGCTCTGCCTGAAGAACAGTTCGTCGACGCTCTCAATGACGCTCTAGTGAGTTTAAAGAGAGTTTATTGATAATGATGGTATCTGTCCTCTTCAACAAGAACAGATCAGGAGCTACGGGGTTTTTGGCGTAAAAATTGGGAGATTTATTTGCGGTGTTTTATGTATTGCCCATCAGTAAAACCGTTATTTGATTTTTATTCATCTATCGGCTTGCGTTTGGCCGCCATCTCGCCTGTCGCCTAATGATAAGCAATGATGCGGTATACGCCGGAGCACGCTTGCCTAGAAGGAATCGATTCACTCGCAGATTCTGGTTCTACTCTAAACTATGATGTATTCAACATTCAGAATACAACATTTTGGCAAGTTCAACTTTCCGGGCATAAAGGAACTTACCTTGTTTGCGTTCGATTAACCAATCTATAATAGGCCCAAGTTTGAAGGCTTTTTAAGACAGATCTAAATTTTCTAAAACTATTGGCATCCTTGTCTAATGGTTTGCAATGATAAAGACAGATATATTTTTAGTTAGTTTAGATCTGTCTTAAAATGCCTTCAAACTTGGGCCTAATACGTTCTTAAATTTGGCTAAGACTAAGCTGTCTTTATTGTCCCTTCCCAGTGGAAGCAGTACCCGCGCAGCAGCGGCGTGGAAGCCTGCAGCTCGTGGCTCTCGTCCGCGCTGAAGCGCGCCGGGCTGCCGGACGGCGCCAGTCGCCAGCTGCCGCCTTCAGTGATGTCCATCGCGCCTGCTTCCCGCGCCGCCTTCCCCCTAGCTTTCGGACACAGCACGAAATACATAGCGCCGGGTGTCGTACTAATCGGGTAAGAATAAAAAACATATAATATATACAGGGTTATTCACAAACGGTATGCTAAGCCGAAAAGGGCTCATAGTCTCATTATTATGAACAACTTTTACAATGGGACCAACGCGAAATTCGCGAAAAAAAATCAGCTGTTCCACAGAAAAATGACAATAGCCGCGTACTGACTGGCCGAGCAGCCTCGTTTGGCTCGGGCCGCGGCACGCTCGGGCGAGGCAGTGCGTGCGTTTGCCTCGGGCGAGGCACGTCCTGACTGGCCGAGCATTTGCTTCGCGCGGCGGGCCTCGCGAGGCTGCTCGGTCAGTCAGTACGCGGCTAATGACACTCGATAAAATGTATGGAACAGCTGATTTTCACGAATTCTGGTTTTGGTCTTATAGTAAAAGTTGTTCGTAATGATGAGTACTATGAACTCTTTTCGGCTTACCATACCCTTTATGAATAACCCTGTATACATACATATATTGCAGGCATTCCACCCATATACAACAGCAGAATTAATCAAAGCTAAAATAAAAATAATGAGCTTAAAATCAAAAATTAAAGTAAATTATAAATTTAAATTATTAAGCTTTCCTATGACTCAGTTTTGTATTTTGAGGGACTTGAACGTGCTAGAAAAGTGAATAAGTCCGCCAGTTCTTGAGATGCAGTTTTATACAACGGATCGAACCAATTTGTCCAGGAAAGATAGTTCTTGAAACAGCCACTGTAATCTAATTTACAATCTAGATTAAGAAGTACAATGGTATAAAAAATGTGCATTTAATAAAACTAAAATAAGTGGCAAAGAAACGACGGACCACCTGATGGTCGCAGTGGCCTATGGATGGACAATAATTGTTTTGATACTATCATCGAATTAAAAAATACAGATGCATAAAATCTTATCTGTTGTACTTGCTTGCGGTTGCGGCTAACCTCAGCTATCAAGCAGCGCCATCTCTCGAGAGTCCCTTTACCTAAAAAGTTGGCGCCACTGCACCAACTTCGAATTTAATAGAACTCGCTGCCAGCGCGATAGTAAAATACTCAGTAGTTCTGATAGTGTTGTAATGCCTCCTCGCTAGATGGCACCACTTGTAGGTTAATAGTTGGAAATAAAATTCATCGTGATAAGATGTAAATCCTACTAATATCATTAACACTAAAAAAATGTGTGAAAAACTACCTACAAAACTGATTTTGATAAAATTTTGAAAAAAAATATGCCATGGATTAACACATAGGTTGGTCACCATTTTTAATAACCGCAGGGCGCAGCTAGTTAAGAATACTTTTATCTCAAGAACCTTCAAAATTGTTGACTTGAAAACCTTCGAACTTGAAGTTGATACCTAACATAAACTTGTTAAAGCAAGATAAAGAAGAATAGCACCTCTTAGTATCAGAGATCACGACACAATTTCGACCACAACTTCAAGAAACCTAGTTGAAAAATTTAGTTAATTCATAAGATTTTCATATTATTATGTTTGCAGAGACGCCGCGCATCGAGTGCATCCGCTGGCGGGGCAGGGCGTCAACCTCGGCTTCGGAGATGTCAAAGATCTCACGGAACTGTTAGCAAACGCTATGTACAGCGGGCTAGATATCAGTAAGTTTATAAGTAGATAGATAAACTCTTTATTGTTCACACCAGAAAATACAGACAGAAATAATTTTAAAACCTAAAAGTAGTGCAACAACTGGCGGCGTTAGAGCGATCTTTGCCAGGCAACTTTAGAATGGAGAGGAGAAATATTTATTTAATCTTTATTTTTTTGTTTTTAAAGAAGGGTTTCTCAACATTCACTTGTTAAGTACTAGTAGATTTGCAGAACCTACTATTGTTGCTAACGACGAAGAAAATATGTTTTTTACTAAAACATAAATTATAGTAGTTACCATAATAGTAGGTATTATTGTAACTACGCTAATTTAAATTTTAATAGTTGTACTTTTCGCATAAATACTAAAGTTAGTGAGTGTATGTCTTTGTTTGTTTGGTAACGCCTGCACAAATTCGAATGATGATATGAAGTAACTTTTGCTCTTGCTTGACAAAAAGGTTACTTTTCATCACGGAAAATTATATAGTGCGAGTTTTTTTCCACTCGGTTCCATGGAAAAATGTCAAGGACATTCGACAAAATGTATGGAACAGCTGATTTTTTTTAATTTTTTTTTTTAAGAATTACGCGTTGGTCCCATAGGAAAAGTTGTTCATAATGAAGATTACTATAAGCCCTTTTCTGCTCAGTATACCATTTCCTTATCCTATCCTACTAATATTATAAACGCGAAAGTTTGTGAGTATGTTTGTTGCTCTTTCACGCAAAAACGGCTGAACGGATTTACATGAAATTTGGAGTGAAGGTTGTTCATGGTCTGGATTAACACATAGGCTAGTAATAGTAACCCTATATAGTTATATGTATCATTTCATAAAAGCCAGTAATAAGTATTTATTTGCTTCGTTTCAGCTCACCCGTCTTGGCTCCAAAAGTACGAGACGTCCCGACAGCGACACAACGTCCCAACCCAGATGGCGATCGAAGCGATCCACCGACTCTACACCGTCGACTTGCCGCCTGTGGTCCTGATGAGGAGCCTAGGGCTGCAGCTCACTAACGCCTTCCAGCCGATCAAGGTAATAGCTAATAGTCAGAAGCGGGTCCAGCCTTCCTAGCCAAATTGCAATTCTATAACCGAAATGCTATATAGGGTTATTCATAAAGTGTATGCTAAGCCGAAAAGAGCTGATAGTACTCATCATTATGAACAACTTTTACTATGGGACCAACCCGAAATTCGCGAAAAAAAAATCAGCTGTTCCATAGGAAAATGTCAATGACACTCAACAAAATGTATGGAACAGCTGATTTTTTTTTCGCGAATTTCGAGGTGGTCCCATATTAAAAGTTATTCAAAATGATGAGTACTATGAGCCCTTTTCGGCTTAGCATACCCTTTATGAATAACCCTGTAGATAATTTAAAATAAAAAAAAAACTCCAAGTAGAAACGGCTGAACCAATTCTCATGAAACATAAATCTAAGAACTTCCCCGACTAATACACCTTTCAAACGAAAAAAAAAATCTAAATCGGTGTATCTATTCGGGAGCTACGATGCCACAGGCAGACACATCAAACACACATATTATAACACCCCGTCGTTTTTGCGTCGGGTGTTAGAAACTATGACAATGTATGGGTATGACATTTCTGTAAATAGAATATAGAATCCATAAAATCTAATATATAAAATTCTCGTGTCACAGTTTTCGTTGCCATACTCCTCCGAAACGGCTTGACCGATTTTGATGAAATTTTATATGCATATTCAGTAGGTCTGAGAATCGGCCAACATCTATTTTTCATCCCCCTAAATGTTAGGGGTAGTCCACCCCTAATTTTTTTTTTATTTTTAGACAAAAATTTTATTTTTTTATTTTTTATAATGTGGCATTAAAAAATGCATACAACCCTAAATTTTCACCTTTCTATCACCAACCCCTATTAATTTATATGGCAAAACAACGTTTGCCGGGTCAGCTAGTAGAATATAGAATCCATAAAATAGCTTATAGAAATGTCATTCCCATACATTTTCCTAGTTATCTATAGCGTTTTCATTATAGAATTGGCAACTTGGCTATTCGAGCCAGGTGGTTGAGGTTAAAAAAAACAGGAATAGCATTTAGGATGCTTTTGGGAAAGGCTTGAGCCCACCTAAAATATTGCATAGGTTTGTTTTAGTTAAAAAATATATGACGTCTCGTTGTCGTGTAGACTTCTCGAATATTTTTAAAATTCGTGTAATTAATATTATTAACTGATTTGTCATAGAATTAGAATAGAATGTTTTTTCGAATATTTATTTATTTGCTACTAATAACATGACCATTGACCATCAAAAGTAGTTCATAGTTTTTTACTAACTTGTAATTGTAAATGAAATTGACCATTAAAATTGGTTTCTTATCAACTTGAGGCCAAACAAATTCCGTCTTGGCCTACTACAACCGGAAGTTCATCAAGGAACTACTTAGTGCATTATAATTTCAATTCATTCACTGGCTCGCCTTGGAATGATACTTGGGCAGTTCTTTGACTTGTATGAACAACGGAACCAACTATAAAGTTGCTTGACCTTATAATTATAGATTCTTATTCACAAAATTCGTAATTAATCTACTACTCGGGTAATATCTATCGACTCTGTTAATACAAATACCTTTTTCATTATTGCAAAAAAATAATATATGCTGTTATTTCTAAAGTTCAGTGTCCTAACATTTGCTTTCGTAAACCGCTTCTGGCACGCATGATTATAATTTTATCTTTATATCCTACGAAACATTTTGCTACCATACTTTTGTTTGCAATTAATGGCTCAGAACATTCCTGTTCGTGTTTTTCTGTGCACTTCACATAGTTCACATTAACCATAAACTATGATAATAATCATTTCTGATCATAACAATGGCACTTCTCAATTAGCTTTATGGAAATCATTACCGATCATTCACATAGTATTGTGGTTCACAATAAAGTGCTTTACTAATTGAATGAGCAAGTAATTAGTTTAGTCCGTTTGTGCATTAAAATCGGATAGGATCATTATCATTGGGTCCTAAATGTAAGTATCATTTACTAATCACTGTAATTAATTTACTCAAACATTTTACGTGGTGCTTCGCTTTTCTATTTTATTTATTTGATGACGTAGAAGGATTGTAATGCTTCTCAGATGTATGTATTTCCTATGTGACCTCCTGCATAAATGACTTAAACGCTTTTGGATTGCGAGGTCAGACGGTTTCACGTCAAATGTGTCGTGGCACCATTTTGCGCAGGAGACCTGCATTTTCTTTTATCAATAACATAATTAATGACGAATGTGTATATACTTGTTCAGAGATGACTCATCCGTATTTCTTTATTATGTTTCTGACTCATTTTTCTTCCATTGTTTCAGAAACTCATCATGTCTCACGCAGCGGCGTAGCTTGACATCACTATTATAGATAATAATTAAAAATGTACATAGATATTATTTAAACACAAGGTGTTATATACACGCTTTGTATAAGGTTCACGTAAATGTGTCTAATAAACCAAACTCACTTTAAAATGTTATCGTGTGTCTGAAAAACTAAAATGTAATTTTTATTTGGAGTTGAAAATGTAGTTCCGATTTTGTTGCATAGGTCCATCAATGGGACCACGGAGAAATGTATGTAATTCATAATAATGGTTCAATTTTGTTATCGCGATTACGAGGAAGTCCTCCTCCTCCTAAAATCGTGTTCCTCATGTCTGTGGGTCGTGACCACCACCTCCAAGTAGCTTCTCTCTAACGATGTTTTGCCAGCGTTTTCTATCCTCAGCAATGTGAAGTGCTTCGTAGACTGAGGTGTCGAGAGTGGTGCGAATCTGATCAGACCAACGTATCGGGCTGCGTCCTCGTGACCTCATGCCGTCGACTTTCCCTGTCACCATCAGCTTCTCCAGGTTGTCGCCTTGTTTTCTAGCAATGTGACCGAAATACTCAAGGACACGTTTGAGACAGATGGCGAAGTACTTATTTGTTATTTGGTCCCACCACTTGATGAATGGGACTACGACCTAGATTTTCGTACAATATAAATTGGTATGTTTGGACTCTTTAGAGTCCTTTACACTGCAAAGAGTCTTTTATTAGTTTTTAAAACTAGATATTATTTATTTACATAACTGTATTATCTGCCAGTTGTTGCATATAGTTTTTTAAGTATTATTATAAAGTATACTTTTTGGTGTGACAAGAAAGAGGTCATCTATCTATATTAGTAAGAAAAGGTTGTTTAATTTTTTTTAATAAAATACTTGTTTTCTAGTCTTCTATTGTTTTATTAATGTAATTTAAGAGGTATAGGCAAAGTACTTACCTAGTTAGTTGATGATTGATTTGTAACTGACAGAGCTACGGTAGGTACTTACTTATAAAATGTTAGAATAAAACTCAATAGGTATAGTAGAAATTTTCTTTTGTTCCTCTCGAGATGCCGAGGATCACCAAGTACATATTTACATTTTTCCATGGTTGACAGACTAGGCGTTTGACTAAAACTTATTATTATTGTACCTGCACCATCTCACTACAGAGCTTAGTTTCCCGCCATCTATTGTTCTCTATTTTGCAAATAGGGTCTATACAGGGTTATTCATAAAGGATATGGTAAGCCGAAAAGGGCTCATAGTAGGTACTCATCATTATGTACAACTTTTACTATGGAACCAACCCGAAATTCGCGAAAAAAATATCAGCTGTTCCATAGAAAAATGTCAATGACACTTGACAAAATGTATGGAACAGCTGATTTTTTTTTCGCGACTTTAGGGTTGGACCCATAGTAAAATTTGTTCATAATGATGAGTACTATGAGCGAGCCGTGGTAGCTCAGTGGGAGAACCGCCGCTTCGCATTCTTGAGGTGGCGGGTTCAAACCCCGACTCGTACCAATGAGTTCTTTAGGACTTATGTACGAATTTACATACCACTGGCTTTTCGGTGAAGGAAAACATCGTGAGGAAACCCGCATATGTCACGCAAAAAGGGCCGATTACCGGCCTAGTTGCGGAAAAAGAGCCCGCTCTTTATCTTTTGAGTACTATGAGCCCTTTTGGGCTTAGCATACCCTTTATGAATAACCCTGTATTAGTTCGTCCGAGGCTTATTTGCTGTAGATGCTGCTAAGTGACCACAAATTACTTACCTAATCTTTATGTCAAATTGACGATACAATATAATAATTCTTTATTGACACCACAAAAAGGAAATCATAAACAAAAGAAAGGCACAAAAGGCGGTCGATCATGGTCGAATATCGTTACACCGAGCCTATGAGAACTGTAAAGTAGACTACCGGGAAAACACCGTACAGTACCCGGCGATAAATATTGCACATCGACCTTTGGATAGAGACAATCGGCTAATTTCGGCTTCGTAGAGCATTATCTCTGTCGCACACTACCTATGTGACGTTTTGTCAGTCGTTGTTGAAATGCGATAGAGTGCGGTCGCGTCCAGTTCAAAATATATATTTAGAGTTGTCAACACCCCCAAATTTAAATAATTTAAAGTTGTACTATGGCATCTTTAGGTAAAAGAGGGAAACCTTTACCAGGTCAATCACGCGAAATTATCTACAATGTTTATAAATATTTTGTAAGCGAAGCCGACAGATTTAAAAAAAATGAAGATGTAAATGTAAGTTGTTATTTTAAGAAGGTTCAAGAGCGAGTTGCAAATGCCACTGGAATTTCAAGAAGAACTTTGAACAATATATTGAACGAAGTCAGTACTGAAACACATTCTACTGAAATTAAGTTCAGCACTCCAAAACAAGGGAGACCAAAAAAGCAATTTCGTTTGGATATGGACGATTTTGATTATGATGTTGTTCGAAGAATGGTGTATGATTTTCACTTACGATTTAATGAACTGCCAACAATAAAATCATTAAAAGCTAAATTATCTGAAGCTATTAATTACAATGGGTCTGAAAAGACGTTGAGAAAAATACTTCACGAGATGGGATTTCGGTTCACTAAAATGGAAGATAATCGAAAAGTTCTAATGGAAAAGCACGATGTAAGTCTCAAACGAATGGAATACCTCGATAAAATACGCAAATTTCGCGAAATAGGAAAAAATATCGTCTACATGGATGAGGCTTACATAAATACATCCCACACTAAAGGGAAATCTTGGAGTGAGGATAAGAAAAAAGGGGTAAAAAAGCCAATTTCAAAAGGTCAACGTTTGATAATAGTTCATGCGGGAAATGAAAAAGGCTTTGTACCCGGTGCCTTTTTAACGTATAAATCCACGGACAATACAGGTGACTATCACAATGAAATGAATAACGATAACTACGAGAAATGGCTGGTTAATCAATTAATCCCAAATATACCCAGTGATTCTGTTCTAGTTATCGACAACGCACCCTATCACAATAAATATGTTGAAAGACCCCCCAACTCAAACACCATTAAACAGGAAATGATCAACTGGTTAAACAGACACGAAATACCAGTTGATCCAAAATTAACAAAAACCCAGATTTACGCTATTATATGTCAGCACAAGGAGAGGTATACAGAGTATTCCGTGGACAAAGTACTTGCCGAACATGGGCATACTGTGTTGCGATTGCCACCATATCATCCGGATTTTAATCCAATTGAAAATATATGGTCTCAACTGAAAGGCTATGTAGCCTCTAGAAATGTGGGTGCTGTAGTTAAATTACACATGAATTTAACTACAGTAGAAACATTATTGACTGGAAAAGTAAACATGATCGGGGCTAAAGAGTGGAAAAAGGTTTGCGATCATGCAATCAAATGTGAGAATGAATATAGAAGCATTCAACACGGTTTAGACAATTACACTGATAGACTAGTGATAAATACGGCTGATAGTGACAGTGATATTGACCTCTTTGAGAGCACAGATAGTGAAATGGAAGTAATTGAGAATTAGAATTATTATTATTTTATTACTAAGTATGTCTTATTTTAACAATATGTACATATAATGGTGTTTATTATGTACACTACAACTGTAATTTTCCAAAATAATTTAATACGTAAACATAATGTGAACGTGTTTTTTTCATTTTATTTTACCCCAACCTAAAGCAATCACTTATAGAAAAATCGGTGTATTTTATACAAAGAATAAAAATAATTATCAAAAGAAGCGAATCATAATTGTTTTAACAGCTCCTAATAGATACCGGACTGTTTATATTTCGTGCGACAGAGATAACGCTCTACGAAGCCGAAATTAGCCGATTGTCTCTATCCAAAGGCCGATGTGCAATATTTATCGCCGGGAACTGTAAGATGCTCTCGTTAGTCTAACCATCTGTGGCCTAACTTAGGGCCTAAGCACACCACGTGGCGCGTCGTTTGTAGCGATACAGACGCGATGCGCACGCAAGTCAGACGCAGCCTGTAGACCTTTGCACACCTGTATAAATTCAAACGCGCTTGTGTAGCGATACAGACGCGCAGTATAGTCATTACAAAATAAGTATTTAAATTGTCAACGTAACTAGTGATGTTACCATACGACTCGGTATTCGATACTCACGATAAATGAATTCAAGTTTGTCTGAGTACCTATTTGATCGATTTCATTATGTATTGTATGTAAGTTCATTGGATTAAGGTTTTGATTAGAAAATTTAACTTAAACTTTAATATTGTAGGTATTTTGAAATGATACAGTGGTACTAGTACGAAAGGTCAATATGTCTTTAATTTAATATTCTTAGTTACAATAACATTCACTCAATCACAAACAAATAAAAAAAAGCGAAAGTTAGTACTTAAACCACTCTGTGAATTTATTTGCGTCCATTTATTCGTGATATCCTTTTGTTCTTTTAGACTCCAATCAGTAAGGTATCATTAACAAAACCTCCCCCGGCTGATCAATATTTAATTACTATTAAAATCGAATGAAGCTGGTGAAATTCAGTAATTAATTGGTTACAACACTAATACATATTATATTTGAAAAAAGAAGACTGAGAACGTAACTGTTCCTGACAGTTTCGTTATAATTTGACATTGCATGCTACTTTAAAGTATGCGCGAAAAGCGTTCCAAGTTACATTCTAGGGTCTTTCTCAAGTGTCAAAACGGGCCTCTTATTTTGTGTTGACTATAGTAATGAGGTCCAAGCTCGCGGTGATCTTGTCAACAAAAACAAGCTATACAAAAAATAATAAAGCCTTTATTGCTGTTACTAATATTTTTTACAATTCATTTTTAAATTGCCTAAAATTAACTACCTATTTAAACATCGGTAAACGGTTATTCCGTCACAGCACTCACAGCTTGTCTCCGGACAAAAGCCTCCTCTAAACTCCATTGCTTCCCGTGCTTCGCTAAACGGGTCTACATATAGTGGACTTGCTATTTTAGCTATTTCATCCTCCCATCTCTTAGTTTCCTCTTTTCCTTGTCCTATCTCGTGGGTACCATTCTATCACTATTCTAGTCAATTTATCCTTATTTTCTCGTATCATATGCAAAGTTCATCTCCATTTTAGTTGTTTGTAGATTTTGAAATGCGTTTTTAAATTTTAGATAGATATAAACGTAACGAAAAAACGTTAACATATCCACTGAATCAAAAACACGTGATCACGTGTAAAGATAAAATAGATTTCAGTGTACGACAGACGTTATCACTGTCATTATTATTAGGGACTCTTTTCCAAAGCCCTTCGTCTCGTTCGTTTTTCACACCAATTTAAAATAGGTACCAAAATTAGCGTGTGGAATATTTATACCCATTTAAAAACGTAACAGCTGACCTTATGTAATAGGGAGAATTCTGTGGGTCGAACGTACCTACGAGTACCTATTTAGATCAATAAAGGTACTTAAGTAAGTACCTACCTATTTCGTATATTCCGAATTAACAAGGCATTCGTTTGTTCGTATTTGCGGAAAAAATACTGTTCCTTTCTGGTAGCAGGTAAAACCTAGGGTTTGCTAGTAATCACAATGAA
The DNA here is from genome assembly GCA_949125135.1 of Alcis repandata. Lineage (NCBI taxonomy): Eukaryota > Metazoa > Arthropoda > Insecta > Lepidoptera > Geometridae > Alcis > Alcis repandata. The sequence continues at coordinate 6,132,865 of OX421242.1, read as the reverse complement.
AATAACTACCAGTTTTAGCGCTATCTTGCAAGAAGTAACTTTTTCTCATAGCAAATGAAACCACTCAGCCAGTGGCAGCGTCGATTTTCAGCGTTATTATTTGTTTGCTTGTTAGCAGTGCCGTTTTTCGAGAGCTCAAGTCAGCGGTTTGAAACACATTTAAGTAACAGTAGGTAAATTGACCCCACATTTATGACATTCTGTAGGCAAGCAGTTCATACAAATACAGTCGGTCTCAGAGTCTCAGGGGTTGTGAAGATAAAAGGTTGCGAGGGCTGAGCTCCGTGTGAACTTAGTAGTTCACACGGAGCTGTTTTTCTGTTTGTTCTGTTCCAAGTAGATTTTTTGGAACCCGCTTCGGCACAATAGAATTTAACCTTGCTAATAATTTTTCAAGGAATCGACCAGCTGCCTTTCGTGTGGGGTCGAGGCGAGGCGGGCGCGGTAGGAAGAGGGGTGAGGGGACAGGACGTCACGTAATGGCGGATCGGCCGCTGTATTGACGCCATCTTGTTATTCTATTTACAAACGACTATCTACTTTATCGCACTCAACATAAGGTTGATTTTAATATTTTTTTCTTCGAAAACATCTGACGCATTAAAATTATAGGGCGATTGCTCACGTGCGACACGTGCTGTTCACTGAAGTCGGGAGGTTGGCATGCACCCGGTCGTCCCGGTCACATTATCTCGAGACCTCTCGTTGCCGATACGCGTCGACTTGTTTTCGTGGTATATTTTTAAACATTTCATTGTTACGTTTAAACTTTTATTGTTATTTTGTTATTGCTGTTACGTTAAAATATTGTTTTTGTTGCAACGTAGGACATTTTTGTACATTTTGGTTTAGTTTGGACATTTTTGTTATTATTTCGTTTTGAAGTGAGACAGTGAAAGTTTTTTCAAATATGGGAAAACCTATTCACGGTGAAGCAAGAAATTTAATACTGAAAGTTCTCGCTTTCTTTGAATCAGAGAAAGCTAACAAGCAAATCGTAATACCTGTAGATCAAGTTGTTAAACGAACCTGTGCTGCAACAGGAATATCAAAAGGTACTTTGATGAGAATAAAAAAGGAGGCCAAAGAATTGCGGCATGCGTCACAACATGCTACACCGAGTACGAGTATTAGTCAAGATTCTAGCAACGATACACGTGAAGAAAAGTTGTCAACACCGGGTAAAAAGCGCAAGAATTACAAAAAAAAAATCGAAATTGATGATTTTGACATCTGTGCCATACGTAATATTATTACCAGTTTTTATACTGTAAGAAAAGAAATCCCAACATTAAAGAAAATCTTGGCAGTCGCTAAAAGTGATTTAAATTTTAAAGGTGAAAGAACTTACCTTAGACAAATTTTAATTGACCATTTGGGATATAAATTCAAAAAATGTAAAAATGCCCGTACAATCTTAATACAAAAGCCAGATATTGCCGCGTGGAGGGCTCGCTACCTGCGCCGGATGAAAGAAAACAATGACCTTGGCGCAAATAAAAAACCGGTTACGTTCCTAGACGATACATGGATTCACTCACACTATGAATGTTGGCAAAATAGTACCGACACCAGCGTGAAAAAAAATGTTAACCCCGGCCAGAGATGGATTCTTGTGCATGCTGGGGGAGAAAACGGTTTCATACCAGGCGCAGAATTACTATATAAATGCAAACAGACAACAGGTGACTATCATCATGAGATAAATACGGATAATTTCTTGAAATGGCTCAAAGAAAAGTTGCTACCTAACTTACCGCCGAACGGTATAGTCGTCATTAACAATGCACCTTACAATTCAACTCAATCAATAAAGGCACCCACGAGTGCATCTCTCAAAGCTGATATGCAAAACTGGTTGCGTGACAATAACGTTCCGTTTGACGAGAATATGACGACAAAGGAATTGTACCCGATAATTTTAAGGACAAAGCCTCCAAAAAAATACGTCGTCGACGATTTAATGAAAGAGCATGGTCAGGAAATAGTACGTCTACCACCCTATCACTGTGACTTAAATCCGATTGAATATATCTGGAATCTAGTGAAGCAAAGGGTGGCAGACAAAAATGTTAGCCAGTCAGAAAAAGAAATAGAAAAATTAACAAGAGATGCGATTAATTCCATCACACCTTCCGACTGGAAAAAAGAAGTAAATCACGTTGAAAGATTACAACAAGAGTATTGGGAGACAGACCACCTTGAAGAAGAAAATGTTCGTGAAATGATTATATCCCTAGGCGAGGAGAGTTCGGACAGTGAGATCAGCGATAGCGATTATGAGACAATGACTGGCATCGAGCCAATCGTAATATTAAATACTGAAGAAGATTTTTAGTACCTATCTTATATGTAGTTTTGTGTAATAAACACTTCTTGTACCCACTTAACCAAGATTGTTTCATTTATTTTTCATCATTTTAATCATATCATTATAATAATACTAGCGGCTCGTCCCGGCTTCGCACGGGTGGACACTATTGAAATTTTATTATGGATCCCTAATTTTTTCAGGTACTAAATAATTATAGCCTATGTCACTTTGGGATAATGTAGCATTCGAATGGTGAAAGAATTTTTGAAATCGGTCCAGTAGTTTTTGAGTTTATTCCACACAAACATCCAAAAATACAAAAATATAAATCTTTCCTCTTTATAATATTAGTATAGATTACCTACATTAAATTAATTGACACAATATTTAATTTTGTTTTGTTGGAAATCTTATTGTTTATAATAATATCCTACTAGATACTAGAGGATGCTTGTGTTTTGCGCACCATATCAGAGCGCCGACGCGACGTGACGTCATCGACGCCAGGTCTCGAGTCTGAATGGATCCATGTTTTGTCTAAGCGTATAATTTCTTTCTGTTTCTGTTTCTTATCTGCCCCTAGTTCATTGTTTTCTTTTATCCTTCGCAGGTAGCGAGCCCGCCAAGATAAGCTTTTGCATTAAAAAGTGTCTTGCATTTTTACATTTTTTTATAACCTAAGTAGTTGATCAGTATTAGCAGCAAAGTGATTTTTCCTCCTCTAATTTAAATCACTTTTTGCAACCGTCAATATTTTATTTAACGTCGGTATTTCTTTTTATCTGTATAAAAAACTATTTACTATGTTTCGCAATGCACATAAATCAAAATTGTAAAGTTCGATTTTTTAGCGCAAGTTTTTTTTTTGCCTGGTGTTGGCAATTTTGGTGGTCTTGATTCTGGACCTAACTCCGAAGTACTAGGCACAGGCGAAACAGTTTGTGCTACTGTCTTGGCTTCGCTTTTAATTTTCATTAGAGTCGTTTTGCAAAGCACCAGTTGCTGCTCAAGCCCTTTTTATAGTTTGGTCCACAGGATACATAAAACGTTTATTTGCTTTCTCCTTTTCAAAGAAAGTCAATAGGTACCTTCAATATAATGGTCCTTGCTTCACTATGGATTGTCTTTCCCATATTTTTGAAAATCTCAACAGAAATATTATCGAATGATTCAAAACAGAGACGCGTGCAATGGTAACAATAACAAGTACCTATGCTATCGGTATTGACCGAACACGGGCGAGTGCGGGGTGCCGTGGGGTATGCGGGAGAGGGGTCGCATTCAGCGATGTCCGAATATCACAATATAAAAACCTAAATTAAGGCCATGTTAAGTCATGATAAGCTTAACCTCGAAGCAGGAAACTTAAAAATCCCCTGTAAAGTTTGTATGGAAGACGTTTAACCTTATGTAAGTCGTACAGGTTGTAGCTCACCACAAATTTCGAGGTACCTTCTGTACAGTCAAAAAAATCAAATTAGTCTTTTAGCTACTTATTCCATGTAATCACTTCGTGATAATTGTAGAGAAACTGGAGGATGTCTTTCGAAAACATTTCAAGAATAATTTCATTTAGGTATTGCCAAATAGAACAAACATTTTACGAAGAAATGAAGACTGTGACCAATTCGAATATTGAAACACCGCCGCGCGCCGTGCCCATGTTTCCCATTTATTAGACACTAGCTGACCCGTGGCCACTTCGTTGGGCATAATGTTAATTAAACCCGAAGCCATCGCGCGCCGTCCGGACCGTTTTTTCTCCGATTCACTTTGCAAAACGGACTACCACGTAAAAGCATTTTTATTTTTCGCTTTTTTATATAACCTATGACACTCAGCAATAATGTGGCTTTCTATTGGTGAAAGAATTTTTAAAATCGGTTCAGTAGATCCCGAGATTACCCCTTACAATTTAACAAATATACAAACACACAAACTTTATTTCTTTATAATATTAGTATAGAAGTATAGATTAGACTGAAGATCGCGGACACAATTCATTTGAACAACAGAGAAATTGGGCGAAACCAAAAAGACTTTGTCATCCCTTTGCTAGGTACTGTCTGAAAGCAATTTCCTGTAGTCTCATTGATTTAGGTGTAATCTCCCTAATATTATAAAGAGGAAAGATTTGTATTTTTGTATGTTTGTGTTGAATAAACACAAAAACTACTAGACCGATTTCAAACATTCTTTCACCTTTAGAATGCTACATTATCCCTGAGTAACATAGGCTATAATTTTACACCCGTGCAAAGCCGGGACAGGTCGCTAGTGTGTAATAAAAGAACTGATGAATAAAATGGTTTTGTTTCTTTTAATTTCTCGTAAAGTAAAACCTACCTACTCGTGATTGTGACTTGTGACACAATGCCAACGTGCCGCAAACCTTTTTACCGTTATTTTACCTGAACCTCACCCTTTGTTAGGCTTTGTCTGGAATTTCTTCTACCTGCATAGTTGTACCTTTTCTTGTAAGTGTGTTGCTAGCGAACCGTTAAGTCAAGGGAAATAGATCGAGAAATAAATTATCTCTATGGACTTACAAAAATATGTTGATATAAGAAACTATTTTGTAAGAACTAGTTTCTTCAATTATCTTCGGCTTCAAAAGTGTTCGGTATCTTAAGGCACCTGGACGATATTGTTTTCAAAAAATAAAATTCCCGAGTTTTTCTTTTATTTAAATAAACATTAATTTATTTTATTTTATACTAGCTGCCCGGCGAACTCTGTTCCGCCTTAAAGGCAATAAATAAGCAGATTTTCGAATTTATTAAGTTAATTTTTTTATTATAAAAAAAATGAAGTATATTAATCATTTATTATTGTTTCTGCATTTTAATTTTAGTACATAGGTTGCTCTTCACTTAAGTACCTTGTGATACACGACATTTTTTGTTTTATTATCAGGCGCAAAAACAAACAACGCAGATGGTCTTCCGACCCGTGAACATGCCACATATAATTGACCATTTCCAAGTCTGATTCTTTTTTGTTATACCACGTTTTATAGTGACTGATGTTTTATGTCAAGTCACACTTGAATGCTATCGAACGGAATAAATAGTATTCTATGTCCGTCTCCTGGCTCTAAGCTACCTCCTCAACAATTTTCAGCCATAGCGGTAAAGCCGTTCTTGAGTTATAAATAGTGTAACTAACACGACTTTCTTCTATATATTTAGATAGATAAGTAGGTAAGGTACAAAAGTAATTGACAAACTAAAAACTTAAATAAACTAATCCAGAAATAATAAACACTAGGTATAAGTTTGTCAATCTAAATATTGTACACAGCATTAATATCTTAATATATATAAATCTCGTGTCACAATGTTTGTCCTCAATGGACTCCTAAACCACTAAACCGATTATAATAAAATTCGCACACCATGTGCAGTTCGATCCAACTTGAGAGATAGGATAGTTTAAATCTCAAATTATAGTCGCAATTTTAATTTATTGCAAATTATATTTATATATACTTACTGATAATTTTTACTATAAATTGACAAGTTAGCATCAACATACTACGGTTGCTATAGTTACGCAAATAGAATTGACGCAATGGCTTTTGACAGGACAACGTCTGTCGAGTCAGCTAGTAAAGTTATATTTTAAAGATACAACGCCAAACTAGTTAAATGATTAAAAAAATAGTGTTCCTAAAGTTAAATAAGTTTTGATGAAAAATATCGAGGTCATCGCATACATCAATTTTTTTTTATTTAAAATTTTAAAACTAAAAAGCGTACGAGTACGATTTAAACACAATGTGAAGTTTATTTTTAACACGCTTTTATTAGCTTCACCTGTATGTTTGTATGTTTGTATGTTTGTATGTTTGTATGTAACCGACTCCTTTGAGCGCGTTTTTGACCCACTTTAAACGGTCAGATTTCTTTCAAACTTTGTAGATATATCGAGGACCGATGACAATACACTAAACAAATCGTGTTTTTTAGTTTTTTTAACTATTAATTTGTTTATCACGCTTTTTCTATAAAGTTTCTTTAACTTTTAATACCGTTTAACTTACAAATGGTAATTTCGTCATTCGTGTCACAGAACAGAGTGGCGCAGTGGAAGCGTGCTGGGCTCATAACCCAGAGGTCCCTGGATCGAAACCACGCGCTAGAAATCTTTTTGCTCAACATTTTTTTGTTACACATCAATTTTATTTTATGAGGTCTGAGGATCGAAACCACGCGGCTACAAATCTTTTTGCTCAATATTTTTTGTTACGCATCAATTTTATTTTTAATTTGCTTGAGCAGACGGCCAAAATCGGATAACACCAACACATTTGTACATATTAATAATGGTTAATAGTTAGCAAATCGAACTAAAAAGCGAAAAATAAATAATAGTTAAAAAAAACTAAAAAAACACGCTTTTTATAAAAAACCGAACTAAAAAAATTGAAAATAAAATTTTATAAATTTAAATTAAGAATAGGGTTGAAAATTTCAATAAATATAAACTAATAATAGTGTAAATAAATAAATATATGTATTTTATTTTTAAAAAAGCGTGGGGTGCTTTCTAAGATATTATCAAAATGCTAATCACTCTACTCATGTCTGTCAATACAAAATGTATCTACAAAATATATAATATCTATTGACCCATGCACCCCACGCTTTTTAAAAATAAAATACATATATTTATTTATTTACACTATTATTAATTTATATTTATTGAAATTTTCAACCCTATTCTTAATTTAAATTTATAAAATTTTATTTTCAATTTTTTTAGTTCGGTTTTTTATTTATAGTAATTTCAAAAGTGCAAAAACTTTTACCTGTTTAATACCTAAAGCAAGTTCATAGTTCATACAGGCTGATTCAAGTCCTTATAGGTACAAGAGTTTTAAGGCCACCTGAAGACCTCTGACATGGCTCGGAGGACAAACAACCAAAGCGAATAATTCGATTCAATGACGATAAAATCATGATTTGTTTGCCAAAAACCCATTCTACTTGGTATTATTACTTTTAAATATAGACGAAGCGAAAATTTTAACGACGCAAATGCTTAATATTTTTGATGTGGGGCGCCGCGGTGCGTCACGCGGCTCCGGCTAGGCGCGGCCCCGGCCCCCTCGATCAATACCCTTTCCTGCCTTCCCCCTCTCGCCACCCCGCGCCGCGCGCCGTGGGACACATCTGCTCTCGCCCCTCGCCCCGCTGTTCCGCATCCTTCCCCCGTCACATGGCGCACCGTACATTCTCTACAGCTTGATTACTTGGAAATAATAAAAATATGACGTAATAAACATTCTCTAGTATTTAACTCGAAACACTGCGTTGACGTAAAGTGTAATATGATAATTATCATTGTCATAAACATTCTTATCATCAGGCGAGATGGCGGTCAAACGCCCTATTAAGTCCTACCTATACCTCTACTTTATTTATATTATAATTAGCCAAAATAACCATCTATGGAAAATAGGAAAAATCAGGATTATTAGTTTATAAGGAAATGGTATGCTAAGCCGAGAAGGGCTCGTACCTACTTAGTAGGTACTCTTAATTATTATGAACAACTTTTACCATGGGTGATTGGGACCAATAGGTACTGAAAGTGCAAAAAATAAACACCTCGATAATTATGAGTATTTTGATTTATGACATACTTTCCTTTGTCTTTATAACCTGTATTTAGATAAAAAATAAACTCTATTTAGACTAATCTAGAGAAAAACAATTACCTCCTGTTAGTGAGACCAAAAACCTCTCAATAAGTAAGTAAGTAATGTTAGATCTCATCAATTTTATTTACTTACGAGTATATTAATCTTGAGTAAACGCTTAACCTCATTTTTCTGAAATATTGTATTCTCTGTAGTTATGTTTAATTAGGTTTATGTTATTAGATTGTTCCAGAAATATTTAAAATAAGATAGAATATGATAGTCAACTCAGTTGTGCCGCCGCTTGTGCCACGGTTGTGCGCGCGGCCCTATGTGTGGGTAAATATTATACATATACAGTGGCTTTGTGTGCGTGACAAGAGGTACAGTCGGGTAAAAATACAAATACAGTTATTTACGGGTTATAATATACGAGTTCTTAAAAAAACAATAAAGAAATCCAAGGGCGTCAGGTCCGGCGAGCGCGGAGGCCACTGTCTCGGCGCATCTTGGCCGCGGCCGATCCAGCGGCCGGGAAACCGAGCATGTAGGTTTTGGCGAACGCGTCGAGCAAAATGCGCTGGCGCTCCGTCGTGTTGGTACCACATGTCCCGCTCCACAGCCAACGGCAAGTTTTCCATTTGGTCCTCCAGCTCACCTTGTAGCAGCTCCAAGTAGCCTGCGGCATTCAAGGTGACAGGCAAGAAGATAGGGCCGATTAATCGGTCTCCGATTATGCCCGCCCAGACATTAATCCGCCACTTATGTTGGAAACAGCTCTCGGTAGACGCATGCGGATTTACATGTGCCCATACGTGCTCATTATGTATGTTGGAGAGTCCACTTCTGGTGAAAGTCGCTTCGTCAGTCCACAACACTTTCTCGACGAAGGCAGAATCCACAGCTACTTTTTCTTCTATCCACTCGCAAAAATCCACTCTTGCACTGTGGTCTGATTGCAGCAGTTCTTGTGTTCGACGGAAGTGATATGGATGCTGGCCGTCTTCATGCAGAGTCCTCCAAACTATTCTGTGATCGACGCGCAGCCGCGCGCCCGCTCGACGCGTGCTAGTACGCGGGTCTTCGGCAAAATGCTGCAGGATTTGTGTTTCCAGGTTTGCACTGATGTTTGTGCCGGGTCTTTCGGTTGCTGCTCCATGAAAACTTCCGGTACTGTGCAGACGTAAGCAGAGTCCACGGAAGCACGAGTATGAAGGCAGACGTCTTTGTTCCGGAAGCGGCCTGTCGTCGACGAACCGTTGACGGTACAGCTCACGCGCCCCGTTGCAACTCCCGTTCGCAGCTCCGACGCAAAGTATCATGTCGTAATACTCTGCGTTTGAATAAGACATCGTGATTTGGATAAAAAAATCGAAATGATAATTCGTGACAATACACGACCTCGAAGTTCGAATGATGAAAGCCGAGTGGCGATTTTCAAAAACAGAAAGCGACACTGCGGCTTAGTCAAAGCGAATGCATTTAGGGTTCCATTTTTATTCTTAAAACAATTTCACCATGTACACTCAATACGTTTTCAGTTATGGTATAACATCATTATTATTTAGGTACAACATCATTTTTATTGTTTTGCAATTGATTGTGTTGTTGAGTTGCAGTTTACACTAGAGCACGGTTTTTTTTAAGATTACATTTTTATCAAGTTAACTCAAGCATTTGTTTTATTTAAAAATTCATTATGCTCTTGACTCTCAACTCTCAATCTCAACTCACCTGATGTCACGTGTTACAGTGTTTGTTTGTTTACGCTTTGTTTTTTGAATAGCCTTTGTGAGATAGTAAAAAAATAAAAAAATAAAAACATTTTGTACAGTTTTCATCGAAGGATATTTTGAAAAATAAAAGTTTGTATTTTTGAAATAATGACATCCCGTAGGATATTTTTATTACCATTCATTTAATCTTCGACAGCCAAACTAAGGAAAATAAAAATAAAAACTATCAACAAAAATAATTATGACGGAACCCGAAACAACAAAGTTAACTAATTTAGCTAAAAATGGGCGAACAACGGCCGGCCGTGCACGATTGGCTGCGGCTGTCTTTGAATAACAGCGCGGTGATATTATTGGCTAGCGGCATTGTTCTGAGAATCGGCTTAGCGCGCTATTGGCGATCGGCAAGCGTTAGAGTTTCTTTGTCGGCTAGGACCGAAGCCGACGATTCCGCAAAGACTAACACAAACACAGATGTGTAACTCAATCTTTTTAGTTTATTCAAAGTTTTGCAAAATTGAAAATAAAATAAAATTGTTCGTTTCCAAGTACTACTTCGATCATTTACAATGATTAGAATCTTGTTTGTGAACCGAGCTCAGCTGACTTTATTTGTTATCTTGCCATGTAATGCGCTTTATTTGATAAAAATAGGGCACAATTAGAATTTATTTCTGAATAAAAATTGCCCGAAATTAATCGCATAAAGCAATACGCTAATTGCCATATTTTACAGAGAAATTCAAATAATAGGGTTCGAAATAATGAAGGTAGGTCGATTTTGAAGTATAATTTCTAATTCCTGTAATGAATTGAAAAAAACCTAATTTATGTAGTTGGTTAAATTTTGTTAAGAATTGAAATAGGCATTCTGTAAAAACATAACCTTCTGTACACTAATTAGTCTTTGACAGTCGTGGTCGTAGGTCGGTTATTCACCTTTTTAGGGTTGTACCTGTCCAAATTAATGCCAAAGTTTGATCTTCAATAACTCGTAAAATAAAAGATTAAGGAGTAAAAGACCTCTGGGGAGGGCTTCTAGATATACGTAAGTATGTGCTGTTTGAATATTGTTGGGCCTCCATCGGACACATTGTATAATAACACGTCTGTTATCCACAGTTTTTCGCCATTTGTATCCCAACTTTAACAAAGCTGTGCGCAGAGTCGAAATACTTCCATCATAATTGAGTTTCTCTTGAAATATTCTTTTCAACTTTAGCAAGGTAGGTAACTCGCGATGTTCTAAATGGTAATTTTGAATAGTGGAACGTATAACATCAACGTTAAAGTCGTCTAATTCTAACTTCTTTAAACGTTTTTTACGGTCTTTATGCGGAGATTTATATTTAGATTCTTTTGCTTCAGCCAATATATTAGTTATTGTTCTCTCTGATACCCCCACTGCCATTGCTGTTCTTTTCCGTACGCTATTTAATTGTTCACTTAATTTCGATATTAAAATTGGACTTGCACTGCAAACTGGATCACTTACTAGTTCCAATATATCTTTCGCATCTTTTTTCAGAAATTCGTATACCTTAGCAATGGTTTCTCGAGTCTAAAACAATAATACGTAAACATCAACAAGGATATTATTTTTTCGTATGTATATAGAATCAATATAAATATGTACCTACTAATTATATCCAAATTTAAATTTAACAAATATTTACCTGACTCTGTAAACATTTTCTCCGTGAAGAACTAGACATTTTTGTTAACGACTAAGTATACCCGTAAGAAAAACGTTTTACTCGGACAACGACTGCCGCGTCACTATCACACAAATGAAAGTTGTATATTTACAAGCGCACGCACACATAGCGCCGCGCGCACAACTGAGTTGAACTGTCTTTTTTTTGAAGCGGCCTCCAGACTCCCGCGAGATTCACGGCGTGAAGTCGCGCCGTGATTCGTGCGCGAAATCTCGCGCGTACGACGTCGGCTACACATTCACGCTAGGTTCACAGTATAGTTCGCGCACTCGACCACGATGGACCCCGAAATTGCTGCTGCGGGACTTCTTTAATTTAATTTAATTTAATTTAATTAATTTAATTTTAATTTTAATTTAATTTCTTTAATTTAATTTTTTTTCTTTAACTTCTTTTCTTCTTTTCTTTTTTTTTACTTCTTTTTTTTTTGCGCATTAGCTATTTATAACTACGCTTCTGTCAAGCTTCTGTCAAATAATTCTGGAAAATATAATATAGCCTAAAAATATATTAATATAAATAATATAAAATATATTATAGCCTCGAAACACAACTTCACCAACACTACCGCTCTCGACACTCGACGATGCACGACTGAGCGGCCTGCGAATATGTACCCAAGACAAGTTCGCGGCAAGTTCGCGGCCCGCGAGCCCTTTGTCGCGGGACAAAATACCGACAATTTTCGGGGAACGAGGCGCGAACCCGCGAAGAATATGCGAATCCAATCTACACTCACGGTTCGCGGGAAGTTCGCGGCTTCGCGCGCGATCCGCGCGCGAGTGTGGAGAGGCCTTTACACCTTTGTCACAGAATACCCTTTGTACAACAGCATTCCAATCCAAAGAGCACGGTCGTCGGTCGATCGATTCAAGATCGGCTAGGTTCGAGTCGCGTTCGGGTTTGTTGTCCTGCTCTCAGCACCACGATGTCGTCGTTCGATCGCCGCCATTTTGAAGCCAAACTGCGCATTTGCCCACGCCCCGCGGCCCCAGATAGCATTGGTATAAATACGACTAACATGACGTCATGCCCCCATTAAACGCTCGTCGTGGTGCAGTGCGGACGTGACTGTGTTGTGAAGTGCCTGCGACCGAATCTCCTCAAAGTGACTCTGTGCCTGGTCGGATACAGGTGTGTAATATTGTCTCAACACAATATCTTTGCCCAACATTGATATGGGCTACAGTAATAAAGAAAAATCTGTCGTAGACTTCGGCGAAAGTAAAACCGAGTCTCTATCTAAGTGGGTCCGCCAAGTAAAATCTAAATCAATCAACGCCAAGACAAAGAGAAAGCGTGACTTGAGAGTGATCGCCATTTTGAGTCACTCTCTGATCCGTGCCGAAAGTGAACTTTTCACCAAACAAAGAGAACGTGCCAGAAAATGGGCGCAAATGCAAGCAGATCTCGGATTGTGCCATAAAGAAGAAGAAATCGCCAGGCTGCAACGGGAAAAAATCGATAGTCTATGGAAGAATGATCTCAGCGGCCTAGATAGTTTTTTCAAAGAATTAGATAATGTCAAGCCTCTGCAAACTGTACAATGATAAGAATTTAGGTAATGTAAACTGATTTGTATCTGTGATATATGTAGGATATTTTTAACTTACAGTCCCATTGCGTTTCGCGTGGGTCTGCATCCGTCGGCCGCCATCTTGGTTGCCACTGGGGCGTCGCGCTTCGCTAGCAGAATGGGTTTGTAACGGTATCATGCATTTTATTTTATTTAGTTTCATTTTTAATTGTAAATGTTTCAATTAATCTATTTAAAAATAGTTATATTGGAATTTTGAGTTTATTCATATTGAATACGAATATTGTAACATATGTTTAAGTATGAAAATAAACGATTCGTTTTGAAAAAAATGTCGTATCCCTGATTTTTATTGATTTTCTATAACTTCACCACGTACCAAATGTATTATTCCATGAGTCATCATCGTCACTTCGCGGAAGCAGTGCGAGGGCGAGCCGCCATCTTGTTGGAGCGTTCGAGAAATGTGTTGCCGCGCCGAGCTGATACTGCGCATGCCCACGGCACTGCCGACCTACTTCGAGCCCAAGGGCAACATGCGCGTGACGCGAGTCCCGGTTCTCAGCCCACTAGGTAACCGTTAGGATTGCGAAATTCGCCATACGACTGTACCTACTGTTGTTAGGCCCGATCACGGGCCATGCCGTGTAACAATACCTTTAGACCCCAGAGCCCCCGACTTGCCGACCACCTGAAGGCCAGGCTGTGACGCGTCTCGCTCGTGCCGTCACCTCTCGCTGAGGTTCAGCTGCGCTATCGGCTGCCAGATTATCTACCTACTCTACACCATGAACAGGAAACTATCTCGATTTATGAATGTACCAATATGACGATATGCTGCGGTGAGTCATTTGTTTTCAAAGAGATTCGAATCATGATGCAATAATTAATCTTGCTGTTGTACGTGATGATTTTCTCACAGTACTTGTTCTTTCATAGAACTGTATCTGTAACGCAAATAAAGAGTTAGGTTTTGTTTGTTATTAACCTTTCGTTAACAGGCATTGTATAAATAAACCTTGCGGAGAATCTGGTACGCCGTACGCGTTGGAAATCGAGTTTCCAAGAAGCACGAACGCTCGTCAACAACGCAAGTCTGGTCGGCTCGAGCGGGGTCGCGCAACACCACTTTCACTTTTAGGTAACTTCACACAGGCTATCGTAATTTATTTCACAACTTCATGAGCGTGCATGCTATATAGCTATGACGCCAAGGAATTTACCAGGAAACAATAACTATAGGCAAATGTACACGAGCAAGCGATAAGGAAGCATTTCAAGGAAACTGTGGGCTGACGAAACATCCGGGACGATAATGAACATACAATACATTAATGAACTCTGATAAACTGAATATATGGTAGGGACAGGAAGCAGACGGATAAGTTGAATGGTAAGTCGTCGGTATCATACTCTGTACTATTTTTATCTACCAATATATTTTTTACAAAATTTAATCTAAGAATAGCATTGAAAAATCTAGGTTTTATGGTTGTCTTCGCATATGAACATAAATGTGAACTTTTTCAGAGTTAGGGATTGAAAAATTCTAAAATATTAGGAAAACTTGATGTATGATATACTGATATATATTGTACAAACTTCACAGCTCAACTGGAGTGGCCGTGGCTGTCGTGACCAAGAATCACGCATCCTAAGTCCAAACCAATGCAAGGTGATGCTCTTCCCCGTGATGAAGGCTAACCGGCTCCAGTTGATATTCGAGTGGACCGTCTCAACCCCACAGATAAGTCTCATGGGTCTTACTCGAAATAACATGAGATATAAAATAACCAATTTGTTGTCTAGAAGGCAAACTAAACAAATGTCAATGGATGTGATCTTAAACTGAATGCTTGTCTATAAAACTGATAGCCAAATAACCCATGAATGAGTCTGATACAAGGTGAGTCAGATATTAGCTCGCCTGACTAAGAAAGCCTACTGAACTGAATTCGCCAGAAAATTAGGTCTCGCAAGGCTTTCAGATTTTTATATTACATCTATTGAATTTGTAGCAAAATATCGCTTTGACTGAATAGCAAAATATTTTAGACAATCTTAGTCTCCTGTCACATAAGACGGGATTAGGGCTGCTAAACTTTATTTTGATTCCAGATATTTTAATTATCTACCTACATATCATGTTGCACAATAGTACATGTATATATTATAAGCAAAACAATCCATCTAATGAATATCATGACTCAATTTAAATAATGGAAAGGAACGAATGAATCATATTGTTGAATGACTCATTGTTATGACTGACTCCAGACATGAATTTGAATCATCTAAACTTCCACATTACGTACTACGCAACGTGTACTCAATAAAAAAATAATAGGATTCAATAATAACAATTTCATACAATAAAATAAAGAGAACGACTGCGACCGATCATACATCTGGAACCCAAAAATTGACAAACTCACTTCCTGTGTCGCATCTTTCGATAATTTCACTCGAGCAACAGAGGTACTGAGAGGTACGTGCATTCTTTAACATAGATAATCCATTCTTTAGTGACCCTGACACGGGTATTGTTGTTAAGGTTTCCGTTCAAGGAAACCAAATGCCTTTGTTTAGATTGTATTCGGCAGGTACCTTGGGATCGCGTTTGCGGAAAACCCCAGAACCTTGGAGGTGACCTTAAAACTAATTGAAGCAAAACGCTTTCAAATAACTACCAATGCTCTGCAAAAACAAGGAAGTGAACACTAAGCTGCTGCTAGCAATACCGTGGTATTTGAATGAATTGATATTGGCCTGATGGCTAATTCTGAAAATGTTGCTGAGGCATGTTAATTTTTTTGATTCTTCAGGTAGTCCGGAACCTCAGACACGCAAACATTATTTGCTATTTTAAATTAAAAAATCAATTGCTGCAACATTCATCACACGGAGTTATAAGCGAAAAAGTAAAGAGAAAAATATGAAGCTCACAACTTATTTTGATACGCGAGGTGCATAAATCATTCGCATAAGATTTTAAGACTCAAACCTTTATTTCCGACGAGATAAAAGGATACTCATATAATCCAAATTCTAAATCCATGACGATAAATCCAAATCCATCTTGGCGCTGATCCTGTTAAGACTATTGAAGGAGACATACTATATTCTGGAGATCCTGTAGGACCATTATACCAACTAATATTTCTATTTAATGAACACATGGAAGATGTACTTTACTAAGTACATGAGGCTATATGACATTTTATTTCAGAGAAAATTACTGAGCTATCTATAAGTACGTACCTGTAATATATTATTATAGTCATTTTGGCATTCATCAGGCGTGCCAACACCGAAAAACAACTTTCTGTTCAAAGGTACAGCTATGCATTTTTATACAATTCCTACCATAGAAGGAAACCTGGTATGAAACGATGAACATAGGTCGAGGATATTCCTTGTGTAAAGGTACTTTAATTAATAACCATTAAAACTTTATAATTACTTATTGTATTTAAGCTTGGAATTTCTATTTTATTATTCTGTATAGTTAGTTGCTCTTCTACATAACTTCTTCTTGATGTTTGTTTTTAATTGATTTACATAAATAGCTATCTTCGATGTGTAAAGACATTTTTTTGCCTTTGTGTGTTCTGTTTTGTTCAGCTAGGTGATGATATCGAATGCGAGAGCTGTAAGTTGAGCATCTGGCTTGTTTGTTTCCTGCGAGTTACAGTGCACACAAGGTTTTTCATATAGCTGGACATTGATACACTTATTTCAAGGCAAAATAAATAATGGACTGAAGCGTTCCTGCGCAAACTAAAATGTATTCCCGTTAAAGATTCCTAAAGGCACAGTCTCAGGAAGCAGGTAGAAAGTATGCCGTGATCGTATGATATAGAAATAGCTTGCTGTTTTGATTGTTTGGCGTTTTTTTAACCTATTTCAGTAAAACTGCCCATGTGACTGCTCAGGCAGTCACTTTATCAATAATGTTGTCTGACTTCTGTTAACTAGAGCCAGTGGTGTTGTTCCGCATGTCTAGTCATTCAGCAGTTTGTGAATGGACGAAATCGTCAATTATCGAATGAATCGCCGATGAATGATGGACATTGCATTTTGTATGCCTAAATTGTTGAGAAACCGCCTGGACTTAACAATATAGTTGTGAAGATTATTATCAACGTTATTCAATGTTTGCTGTCTACTTTTTTAATTTAATCGTGAGTTGCGTGCATGTTTTGAAGACCTGAAAGAAAGTCAACAATAGATAATGGGAAGACAAATGAAAGTATCTAATTTTAAATGTGGACGAAATGGAGAAATGTTTTATATGAACTGGTTCTAAATAATGAGATACGAAGAAGCGGTAACAGTCCACGACATCCTCGGCATAACATGCATAAGTATGGAAACCAGGTTTGAAATTGCTACTTCCTGTAGTATTATAGAATAGCTCATTTTCTTCATAATGCAACCTACTCAACTGTCAATCAATATCAATTACTTTTCAGTAGTTTTCTGTGAACCTAACACTTGAATATTTCGTATGTTTTTTTACTTTGTTTAGCTAGATCTGTCTACTGGATCTAATATCAAAGTTCTAATACTAAAATAATGTGAGCTACTACTCACATTACTACTTCGAAACAACATTAATTCCTATCAATGTGAATGTGGAACATTTTGTGAGATATGAAAGCTGAAGTCTTGGCGAGACTTAACGTCACTTCCGGATCCGCTTGCCTTGAATTAGGATCCATCGTGGTGCTCTGCCTCGCAAGAGCCCAGCGCTCCTGCCTAACCTCGCTGCTGCCTCGGCGCCAAAAGTGTCACGGCGCTGCTGCCTCGCTGGAGCTCAGCGTTTTTGGCCTGTAACAAGCCTTGTGACACTACGCTGCTGCCTCGCCAAAGCTCCGCGTTCTGATTTGAGATTTCTGCTGCCTTGCCACAAAAACTCGATGAACAGACCTGCCGCAAGAATTCGATGCTTCTGAGGCTTATTAAGGTGAGCACGGGCTTACTTCATAAGCTAATCTTATGTTTTTATGCATGAAGTCATATACCTCACCTATTTAACAAAATTCTATGTAGATTAGAAAACGACAAAGGAATAAAAATACGAAAAATTAAATGGATTGGACTGATAGGCATGTTTATTACTGTTACCATTACTTGGACGAAACTATGAATTAAAGCGGCACACCTGTATAAAACTTTAATGTGAGCTTAATACTTTCATTGTACAGCTAAAAGACGAACAAAAATGTAGGGTCCAACTCCATACCGCAAAAGTAGTATTTTCTGTCTTTGCAGCTGAAACTATGTTTGCGCCTTGGATCATCGTTCAAAATCTCGTTAGCGGGCCGCTGTCGGCATAGTCCATTGGCTTGCTTGCCAGGCCGGAAGGTCTCCAGCCCGCCTGTGCTTCCAGCCAGCAGGCTTCGCCATCTACAGTTCTTGTCAATGAGTCACCTGCCTGACTCTGCACTTCGGGCGTTGGGCCTTCAGCCTGCTTGCGCTCCTGGCCAACGGGTCTGCAGCGTGCCTGTGTAACCAGTCGGTGGGCCTCCAGCCTGCCTGCCTTGACCAGCGTGTCTATTTACCCGTGCTCCTGGCCAGCGTGTCGCAAGCCTGCCTACGCTCTTGGCCAGCGGGCATCACGTCTGCCCATGCTCTTCACCAGCGAGCCTCCAGTCTGTTCACTTTCCTGACCAGCGGGCCTTCAGTCCGCTCGCGCTCCTGACCAGCGAGCCTCCAGTCTACCCGTGCTTCTGACCAGAGGGCCTCCAGTCTGCTCGTTTTCCTGACCAGCGGGCCTCCAGTCCGCTCGCTTTCGTGACCAGCGGGCTTCCAGTCTACTCGCACTCCTGGCCAATGGGCCTCTCTAGTCTGCCCATGCTCCTGATCAGCGAGTCTTCAGCCGGTCTGCGCTCCTGACCAACAGGCCCCAGTCTGCCCGTGCTCCTGACCAGCGGGCCTTCAGTCTGCCCGTGCTCCTGACTGGCGGGCCTCCAGTCTGCCCGTGCTCCTGACCGGCGAGTCTCCAGGCGGTCTGCGCTCCTGACCAGCAGGCCCCAGTCTGCCCTTGCTCCTCACCAGCAGGCCTCCAGTCTGCCAGTGCTCCTGACCAGAGGGCCTCCAGTCTGCCCGTGCTCCTGACTAGCGAGTCTCTAGCCTGCGCAGGCTATCAGCCAGCGAGTCTCCATCCCGGCTATACTCCCAGCAAGCTTTTGTATCCAGCCGGTATCTGTCCTCTGCGAGCTCTTAACCAGCTTCTATTTTACCCGTGCTCCTGGCCAGCGTGTCACAAGCCTGCCTACGCTCTTGGCCAGCGGGCCTCTCGTCTGCCCATGCTCTTGATCAGCGAACCTCCAGTCTGTTCGCTTTCCTGACCAGCGGGCCTTCAGTCCGCTCGCGCTCCTAACCAGCTGGCTCCCAGTCTGCCCGTGCTCCTGACCAGCAGGCCTCCAGCCTGCTCGTGATCCTGACTAGCGGGCCTCAGTCTGCCCGTGCTGCTGACTGGCTGTCCTTCAGTCTGCCCGTGCTGCTGAAAAGCGGGCCTCCAGTCTGCCCGTGCTGCTGACCGGCGGGCCTCCAGTCTGCCCGTGTTTCTGACCAGAGGGCTTGCAGTCTGCTCGCCTTCCTGACCAACGGGCCATCAGTACGCTCGCTTTCGTGACCAGCGGGCCTTCAGCCCGCTCGCACTCCTGACCAGCGGGCCTCCAGTCTGCCGTGTTACTGACCAGCGGGCCTCCAGTCTGCCCGTGCTGCTGACCGGCGGGCCTCTAGTCTGCCCGTGCTCCTGACCAGCGGGCATCCAGTCTGCCCGTGCTGTTGACTGGCGGGCCTCCAGTCTGCCCGTGCTGCTGACCAGCGGGCCTCCAGTCTGCCCGTGCTGCTGACCAGCGGGCCTCCAGTCTGCCCGTGCTGCTGACTGGCTGTCCTTCAGTCTGCCCGTGCTGCTGAAAAGCGGGCCTCCAGTCTGCCCGTGCTGCTGACCGGCGGGCCTCCAGTCTGCCCGTGCTTCTGACCAGAGGGCTTGCAGTCTGCTCGCCTTCCTGACCAACGGGCCATCGGTACGCGCGCTTTCGTGACCAGCGGGCCTCCAGTCTGCCGTGTTCCTGACCATCGGGCCACCAGTCTGCTCGTGATCCTGACTGGCGGGCCTCAGTCTACTTGCGCTCCTGACCAGCGGGCCTCCAGTCTGCTCGCACTCCTGACCAGCGGGCCTCCAGTCTGCCGTGTTCCTGACCAGCGGGCCTCCAGTCTGCCCGTGCTGCTGACCGGCGGGCCTCTAGTCTGCCCGTGCTCCTGACCAGCGGGCATCCAGTCTGCCCGTGCTGTTGACCGGTGGGCCTCCAGTCTGCCCGTGCTGCTGACCGGCGGGCCTCTAGTCTGCCCGTGCTCCTGACCAGCGGGCATCCAGTCTGCCCGTGCTGCTGACCAGCAGGCCTCCAGTCTGCCCGTGCTGCTGACCGGCGGGCCTCCAGTCTGCCCGTGCTCCTGACCAGCGGGCCTCCAGTCTGCCCGTGCTTCTGACCAGGGGGCTTGCAGTCTGCTCGCCTTCCTGACCAACGGGCCATCAGTACGCTCGCTTTCGTGATCAGCGGGCCTTCAGCCCGCTCGCACTCCTGACCAGCGGGCCTCCAGTCTGCTCGTGCTCCTGACCAGCGGGCCTCCAGTTTGCCCGTGCTGCTGACCGGCGGGCCTCTAGTCTGCTCGTGCTCCTATCCAGTCTGCCCGTGCTGCTGACCAGCGGGCATCCAGTCTGCCCGTGCTGCTGATCGGCGGGCCTCCAGTCTGCCCGTGCTCCTGACCAGCGAGTCTACAGCCGGTCTGCGCTCCTGACTAGCGGGCCTCCAGTCTGCTCGTGCTCCTGACCAGCGGGCCTCCAGTCTGCCCGTGCTCCTGACAAGCGGGCCTCCAGTCTGCCCGTGCTCCTGACCAGCGAGTCTCCAGCCTGCCTGCGTTCCTAACCGGCAGGTTTGAAGCCTGGCAGCAGCGTTTCCAGGCAGCAAATCTCCAGCCTGCCAGCGTTTCCAGCCAGCTCGTCTACAGCCTGCCTGCGCTTCTGGCCAGCGAGTCTGAAGCCTGCCTCTGCTCGTAGTCAGCGTATTCACAGCCTGCCTGTACAACCAGCCAGCCGACTTCCAGTCTGCAAGCGCTACTCGTCGGTGAGTTGCCAGCCTGCCAGTGTTCTCAGAAAGTGAGCTTCCAGTCCGCCTGGGTTACTAGCCTGCCTGCGTTACCAGCCAGAGAGCTTCAACCCTGCCTGGGGTCCCCAACCAGCGAGTCTGTAGCCTGCCTGAGTTCGCAGATGCAAACTACGCGTCGACACTTCTAGCAATCCGCTACCTGACTGCGCTAAGCTAGCTACCAACTGTCTACATCAGGGTTCTGATCAAGGCCTTTACTGTGAATAATTAGCAAGAAGATCCAGTTGGTAAGATATAAGATACTTGTCCGCAGACCGCATACGAGTTCTACAGTAGAATCAGCTTTGCACCTATCAACAACTTATCTTGAAAGTCACATCGGATTTTGGGTAAGCGGGTAGAAACCGAGAAAGGAATGCTTTATGTACAGGTGTGTACCAACAACATGGCGGACTTCGGCTCTAGCTAAGAGGGGATTCGAGAGAAGCCGACGTTCCGGAAATGCCGCAAACATCACTGGGCTCGCACTGCTAATGGAATCGCAAACAAAAGACATTTTTCCTGTTCTCTAAAAATTTAATAATTGTGTATTGGGGCATGGATGTGGCTGATCAACTACAATATACGAGGTTTTTTTTTATTATTTAATGGTATTTTAAGTGCTTATATTATTATGTTTTTGGTTGTTCGCGATTTTATGGCTTTGATGAGAATGTTAAAAAGTCCGGCTGCATATGGTCTGATATTGTTTCGTGGTGTTGTTTTGTTTCATAGGTGCTGGCATGAACTGGGGAACGGAATTGACCCATTACCCATTTGAAACGCAAAGCAATTATAGATATTATTCAGTACCTTGCACAAAATATTTTGCTGAAGTACCATAACTGGGCACGCATGTAAAGGGAATGGCAGCGTAGCATTATACAGCGAGATTTTGAAATGGAATCACTAACAAAGCAGCAAACCACCGAGCTAACACACTTACTGAGCTATCTCAATGGTAGAATGGTATGATCTTAAATTTATGTAAGGTGTATCTGTATGTATTTCTGTGGATGTTAAAATAATAATGCATGTTGATTTCCTGTGACTGCTTATTACACTCGTGAGTGTTAGTGTCGTACTTACTTTAGATTATATTGGATTGTAATCGTGTGCACTTCTCACTTATTAGGTACGATTTTGTAATTTGAGAATGCTAATACGATCTTTTCAGTGTCTGGATTAAATCAGGTATCTATTCCTAATGCTCTTGGTTTGTAAAGAATACATTTCTTACAGGTGCCATAAGGATGGTAAAAAAACATCTAACTACCAAAAATATACAAATAAATAATGTGATTATATAATATATACCTGTAGGTAGGGTGCAAATTATAATTTGCTAGTTTCAGATTTAAACTTGTGAAAAAAACTTATAGAACGACCCAAAACAGTCAGTCATCAGACTTGGTAAGAGCAGATCTAATTGCACTTTATTACAGATAAACAGACATTTCCACAATTAATAAAAGGATAAAGTTATAATAACTTATAATTTATAAATTGTTGTTGTATAAAATCATTAATGGACACTTCAGAAAATGAAACTGAAGTCAACAGGTAGGGAAAACGTGTACTTACTTTTTAGTTTCAGATTTTTCTTACGAATGTTAACACGAGTCGCAAGACCATGCAACTGATTGGGTAAGTGCAATTTAAATTGCACGTTAATTTACAGAAGTTACAGTTAATTTAAAAACTTACAGAAGTAAAAATACATCAAATAAGAAAATTGGAAAAACGAAACTTGTGTGTTGAGGTAAGCCATTGCGCTTGACTGATAGGTAGGGTACATTAACTTTATCTGCATATAGTTTCAGATGATACATAATAATAGATTAAGAGAAACTTTCAAAAGTATTGTTTACTGAAGTAAATGATTATATGTACCTATCAGGAGACTATCGAAATCAAAATCAATGACGAGGTATGTTACATAGCCAACAACAAGTTTTCAGATTTAAAATATATAACAAAAATAATAATTGTGGCACCGATACCATTGAATTTGACTCGAACAAATAGAAAAAGAAAAAACAAACAAAGCAACGGTCAAAGTCAAAGGTCAGAACCGAAACGAAAAAACGAGGTCCTGAAACGTAAAAATTAGAACAACATCGATCATCAATGAACGTGGTGTTTTGAAATAATTCAATCAAGAAAGTAAGGATAAGGTACCTACCCTCTAACGAGATCTTTCTCAGGTTACTCAAGTTCAAATAACTGAGGTGAAGCATCCTGTAAAACCTGTCATCCAGAAGTAATACGAGGATGCATCATAAGGAAACTCATAATCCAAAGGTATGTGAGACCGAGCAACAATGCGATGCAACGGAGCGACCCGTGATCCAAAGGTAAATCCAATGATACAGGTGTGCAACAAGGAAACCGAGATAAGGAGGTAAATGAAAGGAAAATCCTGTAATGACATAATATCTCTAATGGCACAAGCGTCAGGATCAGGACTGGCACAAGGAGGTACAAGGAGACAATTGCAACAACACCAAAATGAAATAGCATTGACTACATTGAAGTATGTACCTACCTACAATATTCGTTGTCTGTTAGTTTCACCGCGATGAGACGAGGCAAGAGAGTTAACTGCGGAATGTAAAATGGATAAGTAGGTAAGACATACAAGATGTTTTTCCACAGATAAGCTGATAGTTTTCTACCATTTCAAAGTGCGTACCTAAAGATATTCTTTAGCAGGAGTCCGATCAATCAAGATAACGAAGAACAACGACAGCACGACAGATGCCCCTTAAACGCTAATTTTCTTCAGGTACTCTTAGCAAAAGATATAAAACTGGCTACATTGTGAAGTAACGGCTACATCTGGATCTAGTTGTCTGGCATTAACAGTGATACAGTACGTAATAGAAAAGGAAATTAAGTAATTGCTTCCAGACCTAATGATTATTTGAAGGCTCGAAACTTCAAAAGCTAACGAAAAGGTCCTCGCACATGGTGTTTAGAATTTGTCCTCAGGTAATAAATTCGTGAGTCAGAAAAGCAAAGAATTACCAGATGCGTGACCCGACGGTGAAACATTCAAGCATAGTGCAGTCTATATGACATCGATCCAGAGGTGAATTAAGTTATTCACAGGTATCCCTACTAATATTATAAATGTGAATGTAAGTTTGTTTGTCTACTTAACCGATCATCATGAAACTTTGCACACATACCTATTCTTGGAAGTATTAGAAATAACATAGGATAGTTTTTAATTAATAAAAACAAATTACGAAAGATAAAAACATTGTTTGTCAAAAAATATGCGAGCGAAGCCGCGGGTAAAAGCTAGTAATAATATACATCTAATAACATAAGTATGAAGCTTTGTTGAAAGAGATGAGAAGAGATGTTGGCGAAATTTCGAGCAAGTGGAAAGGAAGGTATGTTAAACACAATTGTTCCAGATATTATTGACGATGTATTTGAAACTTGACAATGTTAACGAGTGATCCCGCACATGAAATTGTAAGGTATGCTCAAGCGCGTTATTCAAGGTGAAATGTGAAAACGAGGTACATCGAACCGCCTGCAACAACTACACGAGATGCCTGTAAGTGCCAATGACTTGCATGGAAGCATGGAACACATAGAATAGAAACTACGTCTATCGGACAAGAGGTAGCTAAAATTGATTGTTCACAGGTTATCTACGAAGAACTTAAAACCGACACACTTACAGGTACCTAATTGAAGCATAAACAACAGATTGAGCAAGGTACACCCTAGAGCGGGTAAGGTACAACTAAAGCCTATTGTTCTCAGGTGAAATGAGATAATTACTGTAAGCTGTCTACATAATTCAACTGTGACGAGATGGAGAAAATAGCTAATATTGTTCCCAGGTACCTAAACCTAGCAAATTACGAGTAAGAACACAAATAACATAAATAGACGAGAGCTTCTGACAAATATAATGGTGGGTGGAGATCTGCTTAATCGAATTGTTCTCAGGCAATTACATCTCGAAGAAAAAGTTTCCAGCTCAAAAATTAACGAGAAACGTACACAGGCTTTAAATATATCCAGAAAAAACGAGAAGTGCACTAAATTTTTGTCCTCAGGTTGAACTCTTAGAGGGGGCATGCTAACGTACTTGTTCTCAGAATATCCAGTTTTCATAGAAGCTCCAGTTTATAAATGCCAGGGAAGTATGCCAAAGCTGTTGTTCTCAGAAAGTCCTGAAGAACGAAATGGAACGTCTATTTACGACACACCGAGACATCTGAACGATAATGTCCCCGAAACAAACCAATATAAGACAAAGAAGGTATGCAATCCCTTATATTACCAGATGTCTTAATCTGTCACAGATGTTTAATGGATAAATGGCGTAAAACCGTAAGCGAGACACTGGATCAGGAGCAGCTGTATTTTGCATCGGCAGCAAATATCTACGCTTCAAAAATTAATAGGTATGCCAATACCAATTGTTCTCAGAAAGTGTAGCTTAGTAGTAAACAAGAATCTTTGGAAGCAACCACAGTCGTTTCAGCGGATGACTCAAGTAACGTTCTAAGATTTAAGAGGTACCTATGACATTAAAGTTGTTACTGATAAGGTCAAGACCTAACAGCTGCACAATAGTTTCACCCAGCGAAAACAAGGTACGAAAGTACGAATACTTCGCGCTTCAAACGACTAATGAATTAATTGTTCCCCTGGCCCGTAGGTAAGTCTAACATAACAGTATTGTCCTCAGATTAAAGTAACCCACGACGATTTTATTGAACGAATAGAAGAAGCAGCTGCGATAAAAAGTAAAATAAATAAAAAGTATGATACCATAAAGAGTATAAAAGCAAAGATTTTTTTTTTTGAAGATATTTAAATCTGAGGATAAAAAATAAACGAAAACGAAGGTTCAAGGTTAAACGAAAAACGGTATAAATAGCATATTTCTTTTTTGTAATAAATTTTTACATTTCAGCAAAGGTAAGGCTTAACAGTTATTTTTTACAGGAAATGTAAATGCCAAGACTATAATTATTATACTTTTTACCTACTATAATGTATAGTATAACTATTAAAATCTATTGCAAATTATACAAAAAGATGTATTGATGTTATAAAAAAAGAAGTATAAAAAAACCAAAAAGATACAATGCAAAAAAATAATTGCAAAAAAATACAATTTCAAAAAAAAAATCCAAAAAATACAATTCCGAAAGCATTATTTTTATAGAAAATATAAAGGCATACAACAAAAAAAAATATAAATAAAAAAGGCATCAAACAAAAAATATAATAAATTAATAAAAAAGGCATCAAACAAAAGACATAATAAGTAAAGGCATTAAAATATTTGAAAAAATATGATTATAAAACAAATTAAGAAAAGAAATGAAAAATGTCAAAAAAAAATGCCAAAAAATAAAGACATTTTACATAAAAAAACCAAGAACTCAAAGCAGAAGATGAAGACTACAAAGAAGATTAAAAACCCGACGCAAAAGATGCCGACTCGACACAGAAGGTAAATACTCGACGTAGAAGAAAAACACTCAAGACCGAAGATCAAGACTCAAGAAATGATAAAAACCCAGCACAAAATGAGGACTCAAGAAAGAAAATGAAGATGCAAGAAAGAAGATGAAGACTCAAGAAAGAAAATGAAGACTCAAGAAAGAAGATGAAGACGCAAGAAAGAAGATGAAGGCTCAAGAAAGAAGATGAAGATTCAAGAGAAGATGAATACCCTGGACAAGATTAAGACTGGAGACAGAAGATGAAGACCCAAGACAGAAGACGAAGAAGGCTCAAGAAAGAAGATGAAGACTCAAGAAAGAAGATGAAGACTCAAGAAAGAAGATGAAGACTCAAGAAAGAAGATGAAGACTCAAGAAAGAAAATGAAGACTCAAGAAAGAAGATGAAGACGCAAGAAAGAAGATGAAGGCTCAAGAAAGAAGATGAAGATTCAAGAGTAGATGAATACCCTGGACAAGATTAAGACTGGAGACAGAAGATGAAGACCCAAGACAGAAGACGAAGAAGGCTCAAGAAAGAAGATGAAGACGCAAGAAAGAAGATGAAGACGCAAGAAAGAAGATGAAGACGCAAAAAAGAAGATGAGGACTCAAGAAATAAAGTGAAGACTCAAGAAAGAAGATGAAGACGCAAGAAAGAAGATGAAGACTCGAGAAAAAAGATGATATCTCAATAAAGAAGATGAAAACACAAGAAAGAAGATGAAGACTCAAGACAGAAGATGAAGACTCAAGATAGAAGATGAAGAAGGCTCAAGAAAGAAGATGAAGACTCAAGAAAGAAGATGAGGACTCAAGAAAGAAGATGAAGACGCAAGAAAGAAGATGAAGACGCAAGAAAGAAGATGAAGGAGGCTCAAGAAAGACGAAGAAGGCTCAAGAAAGAAGATGAAGACTCAAGACAGAAGACGAAGGAGGCTCAAGAAAGAAGATGAAGACTCAAGAAAGAAGATGAAAACTCAAGAAAGAAGATGAAGGCTCAAGACAAGGTGAATATCCTGGACAAGATTAAGACTGGAGACAAGATGAAGACTCAAGACAGAAGACGAAGAAGGCTCAAGAAAGAAGATGAAGACTCAAGAAAGAAGACGATGACGCAAGAAAGAAGATGAAGACTCAAGAAAGAAGATGAAGACGCAAGAAAGAAGAGGAAGACACAAGAAAGAAGATGAAGACGCAAGAAAGAAGATGAAGACGCAAGAAAGAAGATGAAGACTCAAGGCAGAAGACGAAGAACTCATATAATAGAAGATGAAGACTAAAGAAAAAAGGAGCATAAAATATAAAAAAGAGAAAAAAGATGCAAAAAAACACGATTCCGTAAGCATTTTTTTTTAGAAAATACGAGTCCATGGACATACAACAAAAAAAAATAAAGGCATTAAAATATTTCAGAAAATATAATAACAAAACAAATTAAAATAAAACAAATAAAAAAAAAAAGGATAAAATGTCAGAAAAAAACATTTTACATAACAAAACTAAGAACTCAACACCGAAGATGAAGTCTCGAATCAGAAGATGAAGAAACTCGACGCAGATGATAAAGAGACGACGCAAAAGATAAAGACTCGACGCACAAGATATAGATTCGACGGTGAAGATAAAGACTCGACTCAAAAGACTCGACACAGGAGGTAAATACTCTGCGTAGAAGATAAACACTCAAGACCGAAGATGAAGACTCAAGACAAGAGAAAAACACAGCACAAAATGAAGACTCAAGACAGAAGACGAAGAAGACTCAAAAAAAGATGAAGACTCAAGAAAGAAGATGAAGACTCGAGACAGAAGACGAAGAACTAATAAGATAGAAGATGAATACTCAATACAGAAAATAAAGACTCAAAACAGAAGATGAATACTCAAGGCAGAGCATAGAGATATGAAACTCAAATCCGTAAAAAAACTCACTCACGATATAATTAAAAATCCTAAACAAATCACAAAAAAATTCAAACAAGAAAACAATATGAAGAACAAACTCAAATTTCGAGAATAACCTTAAAATCAAAATGAAACGCGAAGTCTGGAGACAGAAGATGAAGACGATGAAGACGCAAGAAAAAGACGAATACTCAAGGCAAGATGAAGACTGGAGACCGAAGATGAAACCTCAAGAAAGAAGATGGAAGACCCAAGAAAAAAGATGGAAGACTCAAGAAAGAATATGGAAGACTCATGAAAGACGATGAAGACGCAAGAAAAAGACGAATACTCAAGGCAAGATGAAGACTGGAGACCGAAGATGAAACCTCAAGAAAGAAGATGGAAGACCCAAGAAAAAAGATGGAAGACTCAAGAAAGAATATGGAAGACTCAAGAAAGAAGATGAAGACTCAACGCAGAAGATGAAAACTCAAAACAGAAAATGAAGACTCAAGAAAGAAGATGAAGACTCGAGAAAAAAGATGATATCTCAATAAAGAAGATGAAAACACAAGAAAGAAGATGAAGACTCAAGACAGAAGATAAAGACTCAAGATAGAAGATGAAGACACATGACACAAGACAGGAGATGAAGACTCAAAGCAGAATATGAAGACTCAGTCTCGCATCTCTTCGGACCAGGACAAACGAAAGCTGAAATGTCTTAGGTACGGTATAATTTGCGATTGACTTGTCTATAACAGGAGCCATAGGGAAGTAATAAAATTTCTAAGGATAAGTTATGTGATTGTATCTCCTTCATTCTGATAGTGTGGAGGTCAAAACACCATCATACTTACAAACACCCAAAAACATTACCTTTCTGTGAAGTCGGGTCAAAATTGTACATGAGTTACATGAATCATGTTTACTATGGTCTCTCATACTGACATACATGACTGACGTTAAAACGTCTGTTCCAAATTCCACAAAACCCTACCGCAGTCTGGTAAAAAAGGACGTCAAATCTAGTGCTAATTATAACATTTTGTTGTGATTTATTAAATTTAATCTTGGGTCTTTTCTTTCCAGGTAGTTCCTGCATGAACCAGAGCTAAGCAACCAACCGGACAACTGAAATGACACATTTTTTTAAACAAAACCTGATAAAATTGTTTAGTGAATTTGGAACAAATAATTTGTTTATGTGCAGATAAATATTTTTGATAAAGAATAGACTAGAAAATAAAATAATATAAATTGGCTCTAAAGATACTTAACTTAAAAAGAACCTTATAAGCTTTCTCTTAAAATCATTTGCGTGTGATTTGGTAATACTAATAGCCCGAGTTAACTTCGCAAACATTGTAAACTTGTTGTAAACTCCTTGTTTCTTTACTTCGGTTAGTCTCGTCATCGTTTCTTAAATTTATTACAGTTAGGATTTCGTCTCTCTTTTTTCGTAATAATTAGTTTGTCCATTTCTAGCAATCAATCATAAATGTACAGTGATATTACAGACATAATTTATCCTCTTTTTTTTTTAAATATATGTATATAAACCCTTATCAGCTGTTTTTTTATTCTCGAAAGAACCCTTATTCTTGGATAAAACCTAGAGAAAAAGATGGAACACTGCGTATGACTATGGGTGAAACCAAGAACTCTTCCACTTTCGCCCGTACCTACGTGCCACAAGCTTTGCAATGCTGCGAGTAGGAGTCAGAATAGAGTAAATATGAATCATGCATTATCGAGTTGTAATGGGTTGATTAAACGTAACGAGTACAGTGGCGACACAGTATATGGGCATACTCAGCCGAGCAAACAAATCATGACTCTAGGTCTGGTGACTGTCTCGCCTCGTCAAACTGTTTATACAAACCGAGTACTCGGCCACTGCCTCACCGCTGTACTCGTTACGTTTAATCAACCCATAACCCTAATTCTTACCTATGTAGTCTCCATATTACCTAAGTAGTTCAACGCCTAAAATTTTCGTCTTTTTAAAATTGTACTCTACGAAAAAAGTTTAATGAACTATAAAGACTTAAAAATTAAGTTACCAGTTTTCTTGATCATTTTCATGCAATAAGAAAATGAGGTCAGCCCATAGAATTTTCCGTATCACAGGTCAGATCAGCATAATTAAATAAATAAAAGAAAATATACAGTTACACACTCATAGCTCCCCACAAGAATTCCATGTGTCGGGGATGCCATGGAATACCTACACACGAAGACAAGGGCAGTTAGTTCTACTTAGTTAGAGCAAAGTAAAGCATGCATATCTAGTCTAGTAATAGTAAGTACCTCGGTCTGACGGCTGATAATGCTGATATTCAGATACCAACGCGGTCGCGGAACGTTTGAACGCGTGCCGTGACCGCTCTCTGATAGGTAGAACCCTTATAATTTAAGATTAATTAAAAAACAAAGTGTATACAAAATTTCAGATAAATCGGTTGACAGGAAGAGGGTGAAATTTGAATTACTAAATTTGACCCAAGAAAAAAGAAACGTGAGCTAAATAAAACCGTTTAAAAAACGTGATTATTACTGTAATTTTATTCAAATTCAAATTATTTATTACAAGACACAGTAGTCCACAAAGTACATACCTATTAAAAAAAAAATTCACAATAATAGATACTATCAAAATGATCAAAAATTACAATAAAATAAAATTAAATAGAATAGAATACAATTAAAACGCACATCTGATCACTTGTTTATTAGTCAGTACATGAACCATATAGGTAACAAAGGTTCACATACTCGTACTGACAGTCAAACCTACTCGAGAATACGCCTAGGACTTAGGATGGTGCTAGGGCCGGCCCGAACCCTGCGCGCCAGGGATGTGCACCGTTTCCGCATGGTCATGTAAAAACAATAGACGTACGACTCGGCAAACATCCCCGACGCGCTGCAGTACCGAGGCAGCCCCATCAGCACCCTAAACGCAATAATAAGTATATTGGACGCGAAGAGCATTGCACTGTTTCCGCGAATACGACACCCACAGACTGCCCGACACTGCCCGTGTAGAAGGACGAACAAAATGCTCTGAAAAGAGTCATCTTGACGTCCCTCGAACACCGTGCAAATCTGCGCGCAATCATACTTATTCGCCCTCACAGACAAGGCTCTTCGCTCCCTCTCTATATCTGCATCTGCATCGTCCTTCAGATCAGAGGTCACCAGATTATTTATACCTACATTTTTTTATACATTGTAATTTTATGGGTAAATCAGCCACTATAATTTTTATGTATGTATGTACCTATAGGTTAAATTATTGAAATCCTGACTATGAAAAATAAATAACGTAGGTAATTATCTTTTTTACATATTGTTTGATTTTTCTGCTGCATATGCGAAAAAAAAGCAATGTGACGAATTTACAATACCATCAAAAACAAACGAGGAATTTATTATAAAAAAATAAAACTGTGACGAATTTACAACAATTAACCCTTTTAAATTGTAGGTTAAAATTCATAATCACCACGGGCTGGCTGCTTACAAAATGTCTTGGAATGGTTTCCTGGCAATATTACAAACGCAGAAAACTTTTGCACTTATTTTATATGTACCTTTTTGTTCGATGGGGATGAGGGCGCTGACTGGAAATACCTATACTGTTATTAGAGTCGAAATAGGACGATAGGTTCAACTTAGAACAGAATCGGTAAAGGAGCTGTGAAGACAATTTGGACGTTTGGACCCATTAATTCGCGAAATCTTGGTTCGAAGCGAACTAGATATGCTTAGACTGCCACGAGTTTTACAAGCCCATGGATTTATTGAAAATGCGGTACTCAAGGTTAATATTTTAACTTGTATCAACCGGTATCAACTGGAGTCCAGCTGACAAATTTAACCGAGTGGAATCTAAACAAAGTGGAATCGGTAGGGGAGTTTGTTTAGTTTTATTTTTAACCCCCGACGCAAAAGAGGGGTGTTATTTTTATCATCAACGCTGACAGTGGGCCCCGCCTCGCCCCCATTTCCCATCTGCCACCGCTCCACACTCGACCACTAAAGAAAATATCAAAAAAAGGACGCTTCAAAGAAGCGCTCACTCCCCCGAGGTATCGGGGAAATTGTCTCACAAAGTGAAGATGACGAGGAGTCCGTTGAAGGGCATCTGCTTTTGCGGACTAACTGCAGCGGCCACGACGTGACCGCAGGGTGGACAACCCGCGAGTTGATGCCCTCCCTAGTAATGGGCCAAATGTTCGACGCACATTCCGACAACTCAGAAAAAAAAAAACGTCGCTTCTACTGTCAAATTGACATTGACATTGATTTAAGGACCCATTTTTGGAGATTGATTAGAGTCGATGAAATTATACAGAAAAATTTAGTCGATTCAAAAAGAATCAATAATTTACAAAATTTTCCTCTGATTATTTATTTGTAGTTTTTACTTTTTTGTATTGTGTAATACTGGGTACAAGTTGAATGACATTTTTTCAATTTAAGTTTACTATTAAGGTCCTTTATTACCTACCTAACTTCGTTGAACTCCTTGATGTGCCTCATGGTAAAGAAGTACAAAACATACACACACACTTGCAAACGCATTTTATGATGAGTGATCTAATTAAAAAAGAAGAATGTTGTTTTCTATTTGTGCTGTAATCGATTTTTATAGATATCTTTTTTAATCGATTGCTTGCAACCGCACATCCCTTCTTTTCATACTTGACTTTTCGATTTTGCTTTTCTAATTTCTTCCGTTTTCTTTGTTTACGTCTAGATAGTGAATTTATTGCGACTAGTACTTATTTTGCATTTATTTCTACTTAGATAGTGTTTCGTTAGTTACACGTTTTGTAAATAGTTAGCAATGTCCTATCAACTGTACAGAAACACCACAATTGGAAACACGCTGCAAGAGAGTCTTGACGAACTGATTCAAGTAAGTTGTGATTTGTCTAATTGTTCTTCTAATATTTTCTTTTGTTTCTCATTTACGATTGCTCTATTTACAGTATGGACAAATTACACCGGCTCTAGCTGTAAAAGTCTTACTCCAATTCGATAAATCCATAAATCAGGCCTTATCAAATAGAGTGAAATCGAGGCTAACGTTTAAAGCAGGAAAACTAAATACATACAGGTAAGTAATTTGTAGATTTATAAACTTTCGAACCATCAGGTTCCATAAACTTAGTGTAATTAAAACTTAACTGCAGGATGGGTTCTGTAGATGCCATTAGGTGACCTAAATATTCTAACAATTGTTTACATAACAATTGCTTCTTGCTAACTGCAGAAGCAGCAATTTTGGCTAGCAAACTGCACATACATATATTGCTATAGTATGATGAATTAATTTCTTATTAACTTTTTCAGATTTTGTGATAATGTGTGGACCTTTATGCTTAACGATGTAGAATTCCGTGAAGTTCAAGAAGTGGCCAAGGTTGACAAAGTTAAAATAGTAGCCTGTGATGGAAAAAGTAAGTATGAATTAGATTTGGCTTTAACACTTTGGCTGCAGCTAGTAATCACATGCGCTAGCCCCAGGCGCGGCTAATAGTCGAATGCCTTGTTTTTTACGCGCGTGGAGTGTGCAGACGCACTCGCGTCGCGCAAAGGAATACACAAGGTATGTGTTTCCCGCAGCCAAAGTATTAACCTGGAACGTCTTACTCTTTAATCCACTGAAAACTATACTTATAGTTCACTGCCTATCAGATCACAACTATTACCCGCAATAAAATGCAAAACAATGAATGAAATCTTAGCAATTTTCTTTTCTACATTGCCCATTTTATTAAAATTACTACTAAAACAGAATTTTATTCACTTTTGGATACATAAATGCAGTTGTTGTAGATCACCAGAAAGTGAATGGAGTATTCTACCCTCATAAGCCCAAGAGAGGTATCTCAAAAATTTAAGAATTGTTTTTTCACGCTTTGTGATGGCTGATTTGTGCAAAACAGAAATCATTAATTTGTTTGAGATACCGCTCTTGGGCTTATGAGGGCAGTATTGAAGGTTGTGCAGGTAGTCTACCGATAAATTAAAATATACTACAATTGAATGTGATCCTTTGCACAAACTCTTTAACAATTTTACTATGAAAACTAATGTGATTATTAACTGGTTGTTGTAGCCAATGTTATGTGAATGTTCCCGTTTTAATTGTAACAAAACTCTTTAACACTTTGGCTGCAGGAAACACTTACCTTGTGTTTTCCTTTGCGCGACGCGAGCTACATACGCCAGGCGCGTAAAACACAACATGTATGACTATTAGTCGCGCCTGGGGCAAGCGCATGTGTTACTAGTCGCAGCCAAAGTATTAACAGAATAATTTAATGTGTAAATCATTAGTACCTCAATAGCCCATTTTTGATTGTGATCTTATTTCTCTTACAATAATCCATTGTTACAGATGTGGATGATCGACGGTAGTGTATGGTGATCAAGAGAATTCCTAGATATAATTTATTAATGGTTGTAAGACTCTGAATTTTGTTTCATTAATGTGATTTTCTTTTTAAATTTGAATTTTATTGCAATTATATAGTGTGTGCATAAGTGAACTTGACATGTTTATACTATCAGCAGGATTCCTCTAGGGCAGTTGACTGACAAGGAAATTTAGGACTTCTTTTTACCCACCTTAGATGGGAAATATAATATCACCAGAGAAGAAAATTGGTGCATGCTAAATGCTAATCCACCAATCTGCACTTGGCCAGCGTGGTAGAAGGCCTAATCGCATTACGAAGGTAGACCTGTATCCCAGCAGTGGGACGATTAACACGTTCAGTACCACTACGATTTTCATGATGTCTTCTCGGATGCCGCCTACATTTTACAGCTGACGGTTGAACTGGAATAAGATTTACGTGAACTCTCCAGGCGAGTCGGTGCCACCGAACGTGTTAAGGGTTGAATACATAGTAGTAGTATAAAATCTGAATTATGTGATAAAGTAGCGGTCTCTCACCTTTATGAAGGATAATTATTTGGACTGCTTTGTCCACAGTATTCATTTACCAGCTGTAAAAAGTGAGTTAGTAGACCGACTAGTTAAGTTATGACCATCTACAGGAACCATTCATTTTCTCAGATAACAAATAGTATGTGTTAATCTAGGTTGTTGTCTTCCACACTGAACATCATCCAGTTCCATTGAACTTTTTAAGCATGAAAAGTAATAAACATACATATACCTATACACTTTCCCCCACAAACTATTGCATTAATATTAGTGTGATGTTAAAAAAAATATACAAAATAGGTTTCAAAGTGTTTAACTCATTCAATGCTTACGACATGCCTAGCGGGTCCTCACGAATTCCTAGCGCCATTCCGCGAACACGCCGGGCGTGTCGATTTTACCTGCGTCTTATACATATAGGGTGGCATGGCTGAGAACTTTTAGAAAATAATGGTGGCATGGAATGGGTTAAATCTGTCTTCAGTGGATTTTGTTTTTGTTGCATAAACACAATATATTTTTGTATTCATCTTTATTGATGACGGAAATTGGAATAAAAACGATTATATTCTAGTATGATTTTATATGTTATATTTACAAACACCCAATTCTAACAGATCTCTAATAAATAATATTTATGTAAAAGTGTACTGGCAACAACATAAAAAACCCTCGAAACATATATTTCCTTGATACAAAATAAATAATATTCAATTCTGTTCAATCTAAATCACAATAATTTGAAAGAAACTTCAAATAAATTACTCGGCCAACTCCAAAATATATAAAAACAGACAATTTTTAGTAAATTAGGCATACTTTGATAGTATAAATGTCAAGATGTTAAATATAAGATTAACATCTTGAATAAAAATGTGTGGCTTGAGCATTAACAAAAGGTTTAATACCTCTAAACATGTATATAAGTTACCAATAAACACGATGATACCTACACACCTATAATTTCTTAGATCTAATCATTGAGCTACTATGTACTTCGCAGATAATAGAGATAGCACTATATTGGGCCCAAGTTTGAAGGCTTTTTAAGACAGATCTAAATTTTCTAAAACTATTGGCATCCTTGTCTAATGGCTTGCAATGATAAAGACAGATATATTTTTAGTTAGTTTAGATCTGTCTTAAAATGCCTTCAAACTTGGGCCTAATGTTTCAATCGAATTCATCTATATATATAAAAATGAAACCCGTTTTCCTTGGTCACGGCCTCACGCGTGAATGGCTGGACCGATTTCACTAATTCTTTTTTTGTTGTATTTGTTATTATTAGGAGAAGGTTCTATATAAATCTATATAAAAATATTAAGAAAATCTCTCAGAAATATTGAAAAACCCTAAAAACAGCCCTTTTATTTTTCCCATACGTTTTCTAACTAAAACGAGCTTTATTGCTATTGTATAAAAGTTCATATTAAATTGCAAGCACTCACTGTTGTTTAAGCAATGTAGGTATGTTCCTAACGTCCAAGAGTCAATTTGCACTTTATTACCTCTGTACAAAGTTCAAATTCAATCTATCTATCAAAACAGTGTGCGTTTTATACTGATAATTTTTACTATAAATTGACAAGTTAGCATCAACAAACTACGGTTGCTATAGTTACGCAATAGCATGAGAATAGAGGTTATAACAAAGAGTTCCTATAATTATTCTCAACACCTTTGGTCACGCCATCACGCGTGAACGACTGGACCGATTTCAATTTACTCTACGTTTATCCCAAAGTCTACCCGTGCGAAGCCGGGACGGGCCGCTAGTATTTAATAAGAATTACTTATTCACTTGTTAGACGCTAACTAAGTGGTGTTGTATTGTTCACATAAATAATTGATGATGTGTATTATGGGTCATCTGAATAAGTTTTTTTTCTTCGCGCAAGTGAGTAAAGTTTGGTACAATTTCCACAATTAAATGGCTTCTATTCTTGTTTCAAATACATACAGAGTTAGTTCAATTATCACCACAATTTGAAACATAAGCATCACTAGTACAGTCTATGGTACTGATAAAATTGAACTAATGGGAACTGAGGTTAAATGGAACCAATTAAGTTCAGTGTTACCTCTAGTACATAGCACATAATACCTCAATGACTCTTTTAACACTAAACTTTGGCTGCGGGAAACACATAGGTACCTTGTGTTTTCCTTTGCGTTACACGAGTGCGGCTGCACACGTCAGGCGCGTAAAAAAAAGGCGTTTGACTATTAGCCGCGCCTGGGGCTGGTGCATGTGATTACTAGCCGCAGCCAAAGTGTTAAGTGACTACTTAGTTATATTTGACAATGATTAAGTTAAGCAATAGGCGATTACATGTTTATTATATTACCAGGCAGATAGCAATGTCTTATATGCAATGTTTTATTTCAATTAGGTTTCTTCTAAAATACTTCAAATGCAGGAAACACTTGGATATACATATATAATTATAAAGTACTGGTTGAAATGGCTCACGAAAGATGGCACCCACACAGGGTTGATACTAAACACTATGACTATGATATACAAAATGTACTGTACTGATTATTATGAAAGCTGCGAGCCACCACCATCAATCCAAAGAATATTTCCATCCAACATTTTAAACTCCTCCACCAGATATGCTTCAAAATTTAACCGTAAGAAGTGTAGTATAGCAGTCACAAAATAAGTAGTGTCTTTACTATACAAAAAGCTATCGTTGGCAAGCTTTTAAATTGTGTCTAGGACAAGTAGGTTTCTTTTACACCAGAGATGCGTGAGGATGCTTAGCGGGGTGAAATCCACACGTAGAAAAAAAGAGTGAGTTTAATACGAAGTATTTCTATGTGTTTCTACACATTTAAACGAGATATGTTATTCAGCTATACCAGTACAACTATTATAACAGTAGATAAGCTATCATGAAACGTCATCTCCTCATGCATACAGGGTTATTCATAAAGGATATGCTAAGCCGAAAAGGGCTCATAGTACTCATTATGAACAACTTTTACCATAGGACGAACCCAGAATTCGCGAATATAAATCAGCTGTTCCATACATTTTGTCGAGTGTCATTGACATTTTTCTATGGAATAGCTGATTTTTTTTCGCGAATTTCGGGTTGGTCCCGTTGTTCATAATGATGAGTACTATGAACTCTTTTCGACTTAGCATACTTTATGAATAAGCCTGTATAACTAGTTTACCCGCACCACTTCCTCGTAAATACATCTCTGGTGAAAAAGCAGTAGTTGCCACTGAGACTGATCAAAGCTCTTCGCTGCCGTCCAGTCAAAACGACCTTACTAAATCAATCGGCTATATCGGGGTTTAAATCAGGCGCAGTACGACGGAGGCGAGGTGAGGTCCGCTAACAAGTCTAGCTCGTCCTCGGTGAGTTTGTCGCGGTGCTTCGACCAGTCGTCCTGATGCGTGCGGCGGAACTCGGCGAGAACTGTGCGGATGGTGGCCGGGATTGGGTCGGGAGCGCTGGTATGACGCGCTAGCTCGGCTAAAACATCGCCGAGCTTCGGCCCGATGCTGTACGGCCGCGATAGAAGATAAGAACAGAGTCCCAGCACGCCGTGGTGCCGCTCGACTAGCTGCTTGGAGCGGCAGCTGCGTGTGAGCTCGCGAAGGGTTTGGTCCTCGTCGGGGAGCGCGCGGCAGTGCATCAGGCCGGTTAGCAGTTTCGATGCGGATTGTCTTACCTGTGTTAATGAAATAAAACATGGAGTATATCATCGGTAAAGTAATGCAAGTGGTTATTTAACTGTTGTCTGTAGTGATAGACAAATATAGCTGTCTACGGACGAACGTGAAAATTAAGTCGAGGCGAAGCAGAGGGGTATCAATGCCAAATTTGTATACAGGGGGACTGGTAAGATATTTTAGGTTTGCAAAGTACTCATCATTATGAAAAACTTTCACTATGGGACCAATTCGAAATTCGCGAAAAAAAATCAGCTGTTTCATAGAAAAATGTCAATAGCACTCGAAAAACTGTATGGAACGCGATATTTTAACTTATCTATTAATTGAGGTAAAATTTTGACTTTAAATTGCTCTCCTATAAAAAACGTCATTTGTAATTTCGATACTGTTGGTAGGGGTAGTCGAAGTATTGACGACATTGTCTTGAGTCACTTCGTTGGCTGTGGCGTTCAAAGGGTTAAAGCAGCATAGAACAAGCACTAATTGAGTCCCACGTCCGCACCTCGAGGCGCGGGTCCCGCATGAGCTGCAGCGCGAGGCGCTCGGCGCGCACGGCGCGGTCCGGGGCGGCGCACAGGTACGGCAGCCCGTAGAACAGCAGCGGCTGGGCGAAGTCCAGGCACGTCAGCCGCGCCCACCACGACCGGTCTGCGGAAACAATCATTATGAAATTGCTGAATAAAATTATGAAAAATCAGCAAGAGAACGGAACAGACTTCCAGCATGGACAACGAGCAATGTTTCCTGAGAGATGTAGTCTAAATCTTTTTAAAAATTAATTTAAAAAAGTATTGGGAGTGGTACTTTATTTTTTATATTCAATACTACGCTCGCGCTCGACCACCATCTCGCCTAAGGCTTAAAAATATACTGTAATAAATAAAAAAATCTGCGGTCTACGAGCACGCTTCTCTCTCGTCGTCTGACCTCGCGCGCGGTCGCCGAGCTCCGCGAGCGCGCCGTCGAAGTCGGGCGGGTCGTGGTGCGCCAGCGCGAGCGCGGCCAGCAGGCCGGCGGCGGCGCGCGGCAGCTCGTCCGCGCCCGCCGCGCCGCGCGCCGCCGCCGCGCACGCGCCGCGCGCCACGGCGTACTGCGCGCGCACCGCGCCGCGCGCCGACCGCACCGTCACGCCCGTGCAGGCGCGGAGCACTGCAACACACGGACACGACGCCTTCAGTATACGAGCGCGAGGGCTGCTTTAAACAAACGAATACTCCTCAAAGGGGCAACAGGCTGAAGATGTCTCGGGTGTTGTCCATTGATGGCGGTGATCACTGACCGCTTACTTACGGTTCAGCACATCCAAACTTTGACATTTATAACACTAGCTGATGCTCGAAACTGCGTTCAGTGCTGATTGCTTGCTTGATTGCTCGCAGATTTGGAGCTTCAAACGTAGCCTATAACATTTGGGGCAGTGTAGTTTTCCATTGGAAGTATATGCGAGTACCAGTAATGAGCAGGTTGGTGGCACGCGCGTAGTCGGCGGGCGCGGGCGCGGCAGCGTCGCCCCCGAGCCGCAGCGCCGCCTCGAGCTGCGAGCCCAGCTGCTTCTCGGCGCCGCGGGACAGGGCTTCGGAGTCGGACGACTCGCCGCTTTCCGCCGTCTGCAACGAACACTAGCTCAAAACTCTTGGAAATCCCCGTTGTGACAAATGTATATTTTTTGGCCAACTCGGAATCGTTTCAGCGTGACAACAAGTAACAAGCAACACATTCACTCACAAACTCGCAAAGATAAACTCTTTATATCTTTTTTAACGTGATAACGTCTAATAAATCGATGATCGCCGGCTGCGCGCACGAAAGTGTCTCCGTACGCTCATTGTCCCGTTACGATCGGAGCGAGAACAGTATGCAATCATTTCATCAATGTTTTGCTATGACGTTGTCACGTTTAACTATCGTCCGTAAGCCGACTTTACAGACAACCAATTTTTTTTCTGGTGTTTTCAGCCCTGTATTCTAGTTACCTGTGCGTTTTCATCGGCCCCGGGATAGCCGGGCGCGAGCCTCGCCACGTCGACGGCGAGCCCGGCCGCCTGGGAGGCGAGCCCGGCCGCCTGGGAGGCGAGCCCGGCCGCCTGGGAGGCGAGCCCGGCCGCCTGGGAGGCGAGCCCGGCCGCCTGGGAGGCGAGCCCGGCCGCCTGGGGCACGCGGGGCGCGACGGGTACGCCGCAAGCCGCCGCGGTCCCACTGCCTTCCACGGCCATCGATGTCGCAGGTTTAAACACTGGAAATATGTAGCACGATTTGAAGACGGATACGGTAAAAGACAAACAAAAAAAGTTGTGATAATAGGCGTGACGAAAGATTTTAAAATCCTCTTCCATAATGTGAGTACACATTTACTATTTACAAAAAAGCCTTTATTTCGGCAATAAACTTAAGTTTAACGAAGTTTGAAGCCATTTTTCACATATTTTTTCAACAGTGCTCGAAAGCAGCTTGCTTGTGTCATGGCGTCGATTTGACGTCACGGCTAGTAAACATGTCATTGTGTCTATGCGTGATGAGCGGCGGATGACCTGAGTTCACTGAGGCGTGACGTCATACGCTGTGATTGTTGTTTCTGACAAGATGGCCGATTGCTGTATTTTAATGTTTTAATTTATTGAAAATCTTAATAATCTGTTTTTTAAAAATAAAACTAAATATGTGTTTTAAATTTTTTTAATCTGGCTAGTCCCCTGAAAGCATTGAATCGGCGATTTTTTGATACTGTCGTCATGCCTATTGTGGGTGAGGAATAAATAACTTTATTTTTATAATCAAACATAATTACGGATCATACTCAACTGTTCTGTTCTTTTTGTGGTGCCAATTAGGAGTTATTGTAATTATTATCAGAATGCTCACAATCTTTTTAATAAATTTTATACGGTTCAAAAACTTGTGGTGTGTTGTGTTATTTGAGACATCTTTTAAGACGTTTTATAATTTTTAAATGAGTAACTGAAACCGTTTTTTTTTTATAATATTGAGAGACGAGACGAGCAAATCGCTCGCCTGATGTTAAACGTCACGTTTGCCCATAAACAGGTCCGTGCCACCCAGAATCTTGAATTCTTAGAATTCAAGCCCCTGCACGGCACAGCACTCTGCGCTCGTCACCCTGAGATATAATTATGTTTAATCTCTCATTTGCCTTGTAATTTGCGTTTGCAGTTGACAATTTTTTGTTTCCATAAGTAAAATAGCGTGATTCTCACCGATATCCCCGTTCTCGTCGTAGAGCGCGGCGAGGCGAGGCAGTACGGTCTGTAGGAAATCTTCTAGACACGGAGTGTCGGGTTTCTCACCTCCGGGGAATACCAGCTCAGTATCGAATATTGTCATTAGGAGACTGTAAGAAAACAATGGTTTTATTTTATTTTAAAGGAAAAATTGAGGAGAGATTTAAAAAAAATGTGTTTAATAGAGACAGAGAGATGTGGAGTTTTCAGAAGATATTGGATACAGAAGATATTTGTCGGCCTGTTTGGCTCAGCGGTAGTGTATCCGCCTTATAAGCCAGAGGTCCCGGGTTCGATTCCCGGCCGGGCAGATGTTTCAATGATGAATTTAAATATCTGTTCTGGGTCTGGGTGTTAGTTGTCCTTGTCTTTGTGTGTGTTCCATGGCATCCCCGACACAGGATTTATTCCTAGTGGGGAGCTATGAGTGTGAAACGTTTATTACTACTAAGACCTATGTTCACCAACATTTAACAAGGCGTTTAAATTTTTAACCAACAACTCCAACTTAAATTTTTGAGAACTCTTTAATAATTTAAATGTCAACCACGGACGATTAAATAAATAATCGTCAAGTTAAATTTTGGTGAACACAAGCCTGAACCAAATTTCTCTCTGACTGTGTCTCAACACGGTGGTGGGGTCAGCCTTTACATTTCTTTTTCACTTCGCTCTTCTCTTAGGTCGGCCTTATTACCAATATATTATTTTATCAAAATACGATACATAAATGACATCAGTGGGCCTAGCACAATTTTGACGTAAAAATACGTAGCGAGTATTCGATAGAAAAGTGTACGCCATTTACACCCGTCAGGAGCATACTTGACAGTCGTAAATGGCTTACACTTTTCTATAGAAAACTCGCTACGTATTTTTACGTCAAAGTTGTGCTAGCCCTACTGAAACGTTTATTGACAAAAATAATAAAAACAGGAATGACAGTATTTTTCACACACGTTAATTTAGCTTACCTTCCAACTCCTTCCCGTACTATCTGGTAAGGATGCTGTATAAAGTTGGCCGCTTCTAGCCGGTCGAGGACCAACTTGGCTACCCTCGCCGAGCGCCATTTCAACGACCCGACTACGCCCTGAAACAATAACCTCACTCTTATTAATAATCATAACTAAACAGCTACAGTAATAGTGAAGGGC
Source organism: Alcis repandata (assembly GCA_949125135.1). Taxonomy (NCBI): domain Eukaryota; kingdom Metazoa; phylum Arthropoda; class Insecta; order Lepidoptera; family Geometridae; genus Alcis; species Alcis repandata. Next base: position 6,089,310 of record OX421242.1, on the reverse strand, counting down.
CCTAGACCTAGAGTGCCATTGCAAGCGCAGTTTCGCCAACATATAACTCCCCATTTCTTTTCAAAGGCTGCCTTTGAACTACTGAATGTACATAAGTCTATTAGTCTCAGTTTTGACGTGACGTCTAATAAATCGATGAACGCCGGGTGCACGCACGAAACCGTGTCCCGTTTCGCTCATTGTCCCGTTACGCTGATTGTAACGTTGACATTGTTGGTTAGTAAGCAATGTTTTATTATGACGTTGTCACGTTAAACTATCGTCCGTAAACCGACTTTACAGACCACCAATTTTTTTCTTGTTTAGTCTATCTAGCTTCAAATATAAAGCAGTAGTGACCTGCAGGGCGAACAGCCGCGCGTTGATCACGAAGGAGGCGTCCTTGTCGAGGTCGGCGTCCTCCTGCGAGGCGCGCGGCACGCAGAACTGCACCATGCGCCGCAACAGCGACCCCCCGCGCACCGGGTCCAGCTTCTCGACCCCCGTGGCCAGCGCGGTGCCCCAGTCCTCTATCGTCTCGGGGGTCACCGATGTTAGACCTGCACAATACTCACACATGGTACAATTGTCGAACTTACAGACAACCAATAAAGAAACAGTGTGCGAAGCTGAAAAGCGCTCATAGTTCTCATCATTATCAACAAAAACAGGAAAAAAAACAGCTGTTCCATAGAAAAATGTCAATGACGCTCGACAAAACATATGGAACAGTTTTTTTTGCGATTTCAAGGTTGGTCTCATAATAAAATCTGTTCATAATGAGTACTATGAGCTGTTTTCGGCTTAGCATACTTTTTCCTCGTTTGTGACCTGGGCCCATACCACGAGACTGATGCCTACCACCAACATATCTAGACGAGACTGTGTTGTATCTGTGATAGATTGTGTTGTACCTGCAGTGATGATATCAGCAGTATCGCTGTACATCTTCAAGGCCAGCTTCTTAGTCCAGTATCTCGGCGCGCGCAGGGCCGCGGCCGCGACTTCAGCCGCGAACCGCTGCGGCGCTTCCTGCGTGTCGGACGCGCAGCGCAGCGCGTGCGGTAGTATCTTGCTCGTCACCGCCGTGCCGAAGTTTGAGAACAATAGCTGAAAAAGATCAATGTTTAATAGTTACTTAAAAATTAATTAATTGATAATTGTTTGTATTTTAAGATATATTATTCTATTTATCGTTGGTGTTTTGTTTCTGAATGCAAGACACAGGACAAATTATGGATTAATTGACACTTTTAGTTTACACAGCCGTATGACGTAATAACATGGCGGCTACTATTCCATGTTGTAGAACAGATTAAAAAAACTGAAAATACATCAGTAATACAGTATTTAACCAACTGACCTTGAAGACGCTGAACCGCATCGAGCTGAACTTGTCTTTCCCTTTCTTTTCTTCCACCGTTAAGAAGGCTATAAGCTTGTCTACATTAGCATCGTTGGCGAAAAACTCGTAGATAATGCGCTCGCACACCGTTATCTCCTCGGGAGGGACCATGAAAGTCAGCAACTGTTCGCCAGGAGGCGCGGCGAGCTGGAAATAAACAAGAATTAAAAATAACGTTTCACACTCATAGCTCCCCACTAGGATATCCTGTGTCAGGTATGCCATTGAACACACACAAAGACAAGCTCAACTAACACCCGGAGCCAGAGCAGATATTTAAATTCATCATTAAAATATCTGCTCGGCCGGGAATCCAACCCGGGACCTCTTGCTCGTAAGGCGGATGTACTTCCGCTAAGCCAAGCCGATCGTCGCTATGCAGCAAATAGAGTAGAATATTTTAATTACAATTCAAATATTACATTTGGATTGTGTACAAACACTGTAACGGCACATTTTTAAATATCATTTCGCAAAAATGATTAATTTTCTGTGAAGGGACAAATACTCAATATAATGTACCTACTAGCTGACCCGTGCCCACTTCGTTGGGCATAATGTTAATTAAACCCGAAGCCATCGTGCGCCGTCCGGACCGTTTTTTCTCCGATTCACTTTGCAAAACGGACTACCACGTAAAAGTCTTTTTATTTTTCGGTTTTTTATATAACCTATGACACTCAGCAATAATGTGGCTTTCTATTGGTGAAAGAATTTTTAAAATCGGTTCAGTAGATCCCGAGATTACCCCTTACAATTTAACAAATATACAAACACACAAACTTTACTTCTTTATAATATTAATATAGAAGTATAGATAATGTTTGAGTATACGAGTATGGCATATGCGTCTGTGATAGACGATTAAAACAGTATCTGTGGGTTATTTAGGATAACAAATACTTACTTTAAGCCTCTTCGGCCACGCATAAAAGCCGTATTCAGAGTTTCTTAGAATTGGCCTTTCCCACTCTGCGTCGCTCAGTGGGACCTTGTCTTGAGACCAGAGCGCCCATTCAAGATCGTCTCTATATCCTGGGTAAAAACAAAATAAAAAGTTTGCATCATTACTACATACGCGTGTTATTATCCTGTCCACGTTGAAAATGTTGCCCGCCACCCTTTTACTCTAATTGTCTCTAATGCAAAAACTTCAGCGGAGGAAAAATTTGGATAGCTTGAATCGGTTCATTAAATACAAGCTGTTTAGGCTATGAGTCAGTCAGGGCTTTGATTTTTATACAGCGTTATAAGGAAAGGATATGCTAAGCGGAAAAAGGCTCATAGTACTCATCATTATGAACTATGTACTTTTACTATGGCACCAACCCAGAATTCGCGAATATAAATCAGCTGTTCCATACATTTTGTCGAGTGTCATTGACATTTTTCTATGGAACAGCTGATTTTTTTTCGCGAATTTCGGGTTGGTCCCGTAGTAACAGTTGTTCATAATGATGAGTACTATGAACTCTTTTCGACTTAGCATTTTCGTTATAACCCTGTAGATATACATAGAGTTATGAGTTACAGATTAAAAGGGTAAAACTCACCCGGCACATGTCTCGCCGGCCGCTCCATGCCCGCCAGCTCGTAAGGGTCAACCACCACCGTCTGCAGCGGCCGCTTTATCTGCCTCAGACAGTAGTGCATCAGGCGGAGCGCGGTGCGGCGGACCGTTATGTTGTCGTGGATTACGGACTGCATGGCGAGTTTGACCACTCTGGGCGGGTACTTGGTTTGAAACGAGGGACAGTATGTCAGCATTTGCATTGCGAACTCGAGACGGCGCCATTGGCTGCAAAGAATTATTACATTAATCATCTGTACGAACGAATCAGTATTTTTTTTAATGTACCAATTTTACGAATATTTAATTTACTTTTAGGAAAACAAATAATACAAAAAAAATAAAAATTTATTGTTATTACACATTTTAACTTAATTTAGGTAAAATTTGACTTTAAATTGCTCTCTTGTAAAAAATGCCATTCGAACTTTTGATACAGTTCGTAGGAGCAGTGAAGTGTTAAAATACCTGGCAATTTTTATTTTATTTTTATGTAATTGAGTGACCCAGAATCAGAAAAAAAATTCTGAGTGGAAAAAGAATTTTGAACTCGCAGAATTCAAAACCCTGCGTGGCGCAGTACTGCGCTCGTCACCCTGAGATATAAGTTGTTTAATCTCCCATTTGCCCTGTAATTTCACTGGAAACAATGCCCTTCCAACCGGAACACAGTAATGTTTGCACATTACTGGCATTCGCGGTACTCGAGAGAGCAAGGCATACATCCTCTCAAATTTAGCTAAAGACAATTTTGCGTTATCGCCACTAAGTAAGCTTGCAACACAATTCGTATGGTTTTGTTTGTTTGGCATGTTAACACAAAAAAATCGATGCGCCAGACGAGATAATGAATTTGACTCTTTCATTACAAGGTCATTACTCCTCACGCATAAAAGCGCTTCTCAACAAGAGATGTGTTAGTGTAGTTAAAAAATATACACACCTAAAGCCTAAATACTTAAACGAGATTGTATAAAATTCGATCTGTATTTACTTTAAATACACAGCATACTTCTCTTTCTGATAAAATTAGATTAGGGGACTACAGAATGACGACTCCTTACACATCGATAGAAGATTGTCGTTGTAATTCAGAACTTACAGATTAGGCGTCTCAGCAACCGCTGCTATTTCTTCTAACAGCTCTAAATAATTATTTTCCACTCTATCCGAGTTGTCATTCTCTCTCTGCACTGAATTAGCAAAGAGAGCCGCAAACGCTGGTTCGTTGAGCTGGTCTTCCATCAGGAAGTAACTAGCGGCCTCTACCGTGGAGTCCGGGATGACGAGTCGCGTGTTGACTGTGGGGAACACGCGGTGGAGAGAATCGCTTAGCATATGCTCCAATCTGTGTGAAGAAAAATAAGTACATAAAATTTGGTGAAAATGAAAACAAAAAAGTGCGTGAAAAGCCTTTGATAGATGGATATACTCTTTATTGTTCACACCATACACTACAAACAAAAGGATTATAACTTGAAACTAGTGCGACAACTGGCGGCCTTATCGCTAAGAGCGATCTCTCCCAGGCAACCTTAGGATGGAGAGAATAGATTAAAAAAAGGAAAAAGGGGGTGTGCAATATTGAAGAAAACTGTGTCGTATAAACCTACATAAAAAACAATAAATATATGGATCCTTTGGTATTTAGATCTCTAAAACGGTATTCATAATATTATTGTTTTTCCGCGAGAAAGAGACAAAAATATCCATATTCCTTTGTCACGTCTACGAACGGATAAAATCGGGTGAAAGATAACCCGTTTACAGCCCATGCTAGTCCCACTGCACTGGGAGAAAAAAGGGGGAAACTATCTGTCTTTCCGCCTAGATATGAAAACACTAACATTTTCGTAATAACCCTGTATGTTTTTTTGAATAACATTTGAAGGTATTAAAAAAGCTAAAAAGGTGAATAATAAGAATTTAATTGAGTTGTTAAACTTTGCTTCTGAACTGGAATTTCTTGGATTGTAATTTAAGTAATCACAAGTAAGTTTTTCAAACATTGTAGCAAATCGAGTTTATAGTTAAATTTATTTATCTATTCGATATATTTATATAAATAGATTGATTGATTCATAAGCTTACCGATGAATACTCTGCTTTTCGCTGAGCGGTGCCTTCAGTAAATCGGGCCACAGCCGTCTTGCCGACTCCCAATCCTGCTTAGCTATCAATGGCGCAGTGTACGGCCCAAGCAGTATAAACAGAGCACCCTTGTGCTTCGCATGCCATTCCTCTCCATCGCCGATAGATAGAATAAGGTTAGAGAGCTTTGGGACCAGCACTCGGTAGGAGAAAGGGTAGTGGCTCAGCATCCAGTATAGACGGATCTGAGCTTGTTTGCGGACCTGTGAAGATTTTTCTATATTGGTGATCCGGGTCTTTAATACAAGAGGGTTGATTATTTTCGTACAGATGTTATCATTATTTACTACTGGAGTAGATTTTTCTCTCATAACTATTTTTTTCTTGTATACTTAATTTTTTTTATTTTTAAAATTGTTGTTGACAACAAGAATTACTTTTGTTCTAACTCAACCGCAGGAGTTCCAGATATCCGATTAGGGTAAACTCACCGTGGTATAAGTGTTGATTGACAGCTCAAACAGCGCATCCAAAGCCTTCAGCGCAGACGGCGTGATCCCCGCCTCGCAGACCAGGTCGGCCCGCGAATCGTCCTGTATCCTGACCGATTCAGCGATGAGCATCCTTATCTTGCCGTCGCCGGTTTTAGCCGGGCTTCCCCTGCCGTCCATGGCCCGGTCTAACGCGTTGTATGAACGGAGGCGCGTTTCGAGGGTGGAGGTACCGCGTGTGAATTTCACTATCAGAATGCGTTCCCATATCTGTAAATTTATGATACTATAAAAATGAAAACAAAAAAGTTTTTTTTAGTGAGCACAAACAATAGCAAAAACAAGCAGAACTATAGTTTAATAAACTTAATAACGCCTTATTGCTACCACAAGAAGAAAATAATGATTGATGATTTTTTTTTGAATGATTTTTTTTTTTATGGCAAAACGACTTGACTTTCCTCTTTTACGTGTAAATTGATAATTTCATAACACTTTTATACTGAGTATATTAATCAGAACAAACCTACTAAAGTGAAGTTACTATTTATAGGTCATTGAATAGGTATGAAACAGCTCGTGTGACGTTAAGTGACAATGTGGTCGAGGGTAACCACTAGCTTAGCGTAAAACTAAAAGCGATCATAGCCTAAGTTGTCAAAACAAAGCAATAAGAAAACACAAGAATGTGCAGTAATTGTTTAACGATTATGCAAAGTTACCTGTAACCTGCCAATGTTACCTTAATCAGTGTTTCAAAGCTCTTCGTATCGTCCGATTTGTCGGCCAACATGCGCGCCTGCACATCCATTAGTAAACAGGTAAGGACGGCACGCACGTTCTCCCCGTCTATGGTCACTGAGTATTTAACACCCGTGTTGTACGGAATGCTCGTGACTGGTACTAGAGACTCCATACTAGACAAAGCAAATGGAATTTAGGGTTAAGTCTTTGTAATGTCCTTGATAGCGTAGGAACTGCGTAGATGTTACACAAAACTTTTTGGCGATGTATAAAAATCAGGTAATTACCTGAGGTGTACCGGACGAGGTCCGTTCAAGCAGGAAAAGATATAGGCGCTATTGCGGTAATGGGTTGACAAAAGGTTTTTAAAGACATTTATTAAATACCACATAAACTAGACTCCGCAGTCTGTGAGTTTTGACAATTACAATTTTTTTTTCCATAAAAAAAGGAAGATATTCAGGTATGTTAGGTTTCTCTGATATCATAATCTATGATGTATAAAGTTGATATGGATACTTACAGTGCGACAGGCTCTTCATCGGGTTGCGGGAAGAAAGGCCCGCACGACAGTGTTGAGTTGACTACGCTTAGAATGCGGACCATTTCTTCGCGACTGAGAACAACTTCTTCCTTCACCCATTTCCTCAAATTCTCAATTGCTGGCTTCAAATATCTGTCGATCAACATCTGCACACATTTCGCCTCGTCTTCGCTAGGCACGTGCCATTTCAGATCAACGTCTTTTATGGGACATCCGTGTCCCCACTCTCTAATAGGGAGCCATTTTTCGGGCGCAGCTGAATAATCTTTTGGGGAGCTCCTCCCTTCTTTAACTTCTATGAATGAGAAATATTGCACCATGTGGCTTAGGACTTCACATGCTCGATCTAATGCGCGTTTGTCATTGAACCTCAGAGCTTTGTCTAAGACTGGAGTAATCATCGGTACGTACTTGATTAAGACCTGGCCGTCGCATTCTACTATTGATTTTAAAAGAACCAGTCTGTAAAGAATGTCTCGTGACGGGTTCTCTTCAATGAGCGCTTCTTCAGTTAGTAGTTCATTCAACTCCTCGCAGAGTCTGGGCATGAAGGCAGCTAAAGTCGCCTCAGGATTGGTACGGGCAAAAACCCTCAAAAGTACCCCTACCATGCTACCCGAAACGTTTGTTTCAAAGGTGGATTCGGTCGCGAAAGCCTTAAACTTTCTTAACGCTTCTTTGAAAATCTTCGGCGAGCTTTGAACGAGGACAGCGAAAGCAGCTGACGATATCGCCGTCTCCATCACAGCGTCGCTCTTACTGCGGAAACATTCGAGATCCTTCGTATCCAGTCTGACGTTTTCGAGGACACTGGATTCGATGAGAACGAACACCCGATCCAAAAACAGGCGAACAAAATCTTCCAACTGAGCTGTAGACTCGCAAGTCAGGAGTTCCTCCTCAGTCAAGTCTGAATAATATTCGGGAGCGGAACTGCAGTCTATGAAGGGGACCATCCAGGCGAAGATCAATATATAGTGGAGACTGACGAGCGTCTTCTTGAGGTCATTAGGATCGAGGCCGGGTAAGATGGCCATGAGGAGCGGGACGACGTGGGTCGGGCCTGCCGGGTAGCCGGCGTCCGGGCCTCGGAGCATGGCTCGAGCGATGGAGGCCACGGCGCCCATGCCTGCCGTCACTCGATGTGGCTCGGTTAAAGACATCAGAGCATTCTGTAGTTTTTCCAGCAACGGTGGAATAACCAGAGCAGGACGGAGAGTGGCCAAGTTCTGTAACGCGAGGGAGATGTCGAGTGATCCGCTGCGGCTGTAAACAGCTTGTAGTGTCGGCTCCAGGACGATATTTATGAATTCTGTGATGTCTTCTTCGCGCAGTTTGTACGACTCGGGGACCGAGTTCTCCCAGCTCTCTTTGACTATGGTTTTGTTTTCACGCCGGACTCTAGAAAAGACAAATATTTTTTTTTAACTGTGTGCCTAAATTACGTACGGCAAAATCTTTCTCTAGTTAACAATAAAGGCGTCCGCTAAACGCACGCGGCGATCGCCCCCTGCCTCATTTCAGCGCCGCTAGTGATTTTTATTTTGTGCAAAATGGAACCTTTCGACGCGTGCAACCCGCCTGCAAACTGTCAGGCGTTTGGGGGGGGGGGGGGGGGGGGGGGTGAAGGCGCGCGCGCGTATTAGGTTAGGAATATTTATAGTAATATTTTGTAATCAAACCTACGGATAACTCACATAGAATCATTACGAAAATACATAATAATAGTTTATATTAATATAAGTATCTTTTACAGTAAGTTTCATAATAAATATGATTAAAAGTATTTTAGTCAAAAGTACCACTCTGTCGGCCATTACTGCCATGACGTTAGCCATCGTTATTGGCTCGGAATCGGTCGGCAGTATTCGTGGACGGAGTGGTGGCGTGATGTTGTGAAGTGAGCCGATATTGATTGTATAAAAACGAACGGCTATTTAGTTAAGGGGCTTTTTTGTGTTTGGCGGCTGAACTGTGAGGACTATAGTGAATCACTGAAAGTTAAGTACTTCTTTGTTACTCTGTTGCTTTTGTATTATGTTATTATTGTAAGAATAGTGTTATGTGTTTGGAAGATCATGATGGCGCTGAGTTTCTTGCCAGTTCTTCTCAAGCGTCTAGGGCCTTTACGAACTTGGCGTAGAATCATTGTTGAGAATGGAGTACCCTCTCGGGGCCCATAGAATAAAAGATAAATATAAGAATATTGTTTGTGTGTTTTCCTTTTTATTTATTTAAAACCCCCTTTAGATTAAAGTAAGGTACATGTTAAGTACACCCATATTGTCAGTTAGTGACAATATGATGGTTTTACTAGTCAATCGATTAGAATCAGAGTTTAACTATATTTAAGATTCTAACACGCGCGTCAGGGAGCACAAGTGATCTTTCTCAGTACGCTAGCGGCTCCCGCAGCGTGCAGTCGGCTTAGTGTAGCGCTGCTTATACTAATTTTCAAAATTGACACGCAAGCGTGCACTCGCACAAAAGACCTTAACAGTCCCATTCACCCCTAGGGCTCTTCGAACAAACGCACTTAAGTTCCCATTCGAAAAATATTCATTGGAGTTTAATGAAACTTGGTATTGGTATGTGCAATTAAATGAACTCCATCTCTGTCACTTGGAAAAAAAATCAAATCTTAAATCGAAGACCAAGATGTAATGACATTATTAATTGAAACTCTTGTAAAACACTCGGAGGAGGGCGTTGACACCTGCAACATAATTTTATACTTTTTTTAGCAGGTGTCATGGATTCCCATCGCTACTATAAAAAAAAAATTATGATAAATAAACAGAATTTATCATTATTATTATCATATTCATAAATCAAACTATCAAAAGCTTTCTAACCTGTTCAGAAACTCTCGAGCCAGTTTTTTGAGGAAGTCCCTGAGTCGGAAAGACCAGCGGCCTGAGTTGGCGGTGTGCAAGTAGCTCTCTACTCCCGCGAGGAAGCCGCGGAGATGCTTCAGGATTACGCCGTCAGGACAGATGCTCCACACTAACCACGATGCCAGGTGCTTTGTATCTGTTTAGAAGAAATATTAGGATTCTTTTAAAAAATTAAAATTAAAAATTAAAATTTGTTTATTTGTCAGAAAAAAATGTTACAGAATTGTGTATGAACCCTGAATCTTGCACTAGGTGAGTCCTGTGTCGCAAGATTCAGTGTCTTCCATCGTCGATGAAGTTATTAAAACTAGACAGGATAAACAATCTTAGTAATAAGTACTATTTACAAGTTCAAATACAACAATTTTAAATTGTAGTTTTTTTTTAATGAACGTAAAACATTTCACACTCATAGCTTCCCAGGATAGCCTTTTTTATTTGTTAATAGATTTGCGTTTGACTGCCATCTCGCCGCCTGATGGTAAGCAACGATGTGGTCTACGATAGAGCACGCTTGCCTAGAAAAAACCGATTCACTCAGGACTTAAAGACACCCAAATTATATCCATCGGGAACACACACTCTGGCAGAGCGTTCCACATCCTAGCGGAACTCACAATAAAAGTGGAAGTGGCCTGTGTCGGGGATGCCATGGAACACACAAAGACAAGGACCACTGACACCCAGACCCAGAACAGATATTTAAATTAATTATTCAAACATCTGCCCAGCCGGGAATTGAACCCGGGATTTCGGGCATAAAGTTTAGCTTATATATAAGTAAAGGGGGTAGCACTAGTTATTAGGCCGCCCGAAGGCCTCAGACATGACTTGACGGTTGTTTCAGTAATATAAGCCATTAAAACTTACCGAAAGCATGCGCCTTAGATATCGGCAAGTCCTTGTAACAGACTGGTAAGTGCAGAGAGTGTATTATTCTAGAGAACATTTTGGGCACATGGGGGCTCCAGTCCGCCGCCCCCGGGTTCCTCTTAGCCAGCGCCGCAAACAACATCATTAGATCCTGCAAAAACAAATATATAGGGTTATTCAAAAAGGGTATACTAAGCCGAAAAGGGCTAATAGTACTCATCATTATGAACAACTTTTACTATGGGACTAACTCAAAATTCTCGAAAAAAAAATCAGCTGTTCCATACATTTTGTCGAGTGTCATTGACATTTTTCTATGGAACAGCTGTTTTTTTTTTTTCAAATTTCGGCTTGGTCCCATAGTAAAAGTTGTTCATAATGATGAGTACTATGAGCTCTTTTCGGCTTGGCATACCCTTTATGAATAACCCTGTATAGTTTAAAAAACTAAAAAACACGCATTGTCATTGGTCTTTGACAGGTGTGCTAAGTTTGAATTAAATCTGATCGTTTTAAGTAAGGCAAAATCGAGTCCAAAAGGGTCGGTTACAAAAATACAGATGAAACTAATAAAAGCGTGTTAAAAAAATAGAAATCATTGTTGTATGTTCTCATTCTTTTTAAAATACACGATTTATTGTTAAAACGCACACATTAATAGTCGAAATAATAACCAAATATTACATCAAGTATCTTAGTTCCGCTCAGATTTCATTTCGCTGAGGATATTTTAGATATATCTGACAAAACGAAATCTAATATCATGAAGATAGACCAAGCCGTTACCACTAAACTCTGAAAGGGCTCAGCGGATTTACATGAAATTTGGAATGAAGGATTTTCGTGGTCTGGATAAACACATAAGCTACTACTATCCCGGAAAACTCGTGTTAATCTTTTGACAGCGGGAGAAACCGCAGGGTGCAGCTATTATTCTATTTTGTAATACATATTTGGCTTACAAAACTTTACACTGAATCTTGCGACAAAGGACTCACCTAGATAGATAAACTTTTTATTGTTCACACCATAAATTACAAACAGAAGGATTATAGCACCTAAAAACTAGTGCGACAACTGGCGGCCTTATCGCTAAGAGCGATCTCTTCCAGGCAACCTTAGTCACCTAGTGCAAGATTCAGGGTTCACACTGTTAGAGGCGATCTCCGCTCTAACATTATTGTTTCAATTTTTTTGACAATGTTTATAACAAATCGCTTTTAACAGAAAATTGTACCGACTTACGGTAATGCCCGCTTGAGAGTTGTAGCAAGTATCGAACACTGTCAACAGCTCCTCCAGCCAGAGCTCGTGTCCTTGAGCGGCGTGTTTGGGAGGCAGATCCACCGGCAGAAACATGGCTAGTTGCCCCATTACGAAACCCTCTGCCGTCCACGGGTTTATCTCGGGCATAAGCTCGTCCAATATCTCTTGTGTAGCTGATAGTGGAAAATATCTGAAATCGGAATAAAGCTGGTTAATCTCTTTTCGATCTCTTACCATATTAAAAAAAGTAAGTTCGGATATGCCTGTGGCCTGGTGTCAGGGTTTTTAGGCCACCTGAAGGCCTCTGACACGGCTTGTCGATTGTTGCTAAAGAACATACATTCGGGACCTACAATTTAATGTGTCATCCGTCCATACTCTAATGTTTAGAGTCTTAACATTTTGCCAGACTGACCAACATACAATTTTCTTTCGAACGAAAATAACATTTGTGTATCTTTTTCGCTTACAAGTTAATCCCGTTTATTCAAAAACTTCCAATAAGTCCATTCTAGCTAAATTGTTTTAAGCTTTATTTTTTGCGCGCGAAGATCTCGTTAATATTAACTAAAAGAAACGAAAAAAAGAACTCTAAAAGAAAGAGAAAAAAATAACTGTAATACTTACGGCTTCGCGCATTTGACCAAGGACAAGAATGATCCCTCCAGCGCACTGAAACACATTCAAGTCAAGTCTTACAGCAGCCGACTTTGGTCCCTAATTAACATAGATCATGCAAGCCCTGCTACCAATACCATTACTCGACAATGTTTGAAGATGGGAAATGATCATGAAACCTATTATAAAAAGGTATTCACAAAAAAAAGACTACAAAATTTCTTTAGATGCACGACTAGTGGAAGGAAAAGTTTCCATCACCACTTTACTTTTACTGTTAATATGTGATCTATAAGTATAGTATAATAAAGTACCTACATAATAGGCAATTTTGTTCTTAAAAAGATTACGAAGGAAGAGCGCAATTATCCAATTTAGATTCCTCTGACTAAGTGAGGTCTTTTTGTGACGATTTATTTTTAGGTACACAAGGTTCTTGAAAAATGACGCCGACAAGAATTGGGTTCCATTGGTACAATCGCCGACAAAAATAGGAGTTTAAGACTGTGACTTCAGACAAAATGTTAATGAATGAGCCCATCCCACTGCCACCTGTGCGACCTCAAGCGTAACCCAGAATTTAGTATCTTCTTTACAGTTCTTTTTCGTCCTGTCCTGCAAGGCCGTACATGTTAAGAGCGTCGCTGAGCCCTGAGCCAGACAGGAATTTGCGTATCATTGAGAGCATGCCTCCTTCCTTAGATTCGTTTGGCCTAAACACACATGTATTTTGGAATATAATGAGCAGTCAGGTAATTCGAAGCCGCGGGGCGGACCATGACGGGTTCAAGGCGTGTAGACGGGTGTGACGGTGCGTGACATTCGGCCCTTCAAGTGCAGTCCAAGCCTAGTACGTATTTCTCTAAGTTGACGTATATTGTAGATGAAATAATTAGAAATTTTAGTAAGGTCTTTCATTCTCGTTTATGCCTTAACAATAGAGTAAGAGCATGGTAAGTAGGTGAAATTTTGACAGTTACGAAGTTAGTTTTATTTCGGCTTGCCCCGCGTTTCAAAATTCGCAGAAAAAATGCATGTGAACAGTTACAATAACCATATTCTTTCTTATCATAGTCCATGACCCTAAGTCCTAAAATTTACGTGCATTGATTCTGCCTCCTGTTAGCTGTCCAATAAGATATACTTTATAACATAAAATAAAAAGCAGCCATTATGGAAGCTGAAATAAAAACGATGTAAAAGCTAATATTATCATGAACGGGCTGCATTAGTCATATTTTTGCTTGCATGCCATTTGGCTAGCATTTATGTGTTTGCTAAAGGCACTATGCGTTTGAGGTCAAACATGTATTACAGGTATAGTCATTGTATTAAGATATAACAGATTATTTTTTAAACCTAAAATGTTACTTACCTTAAGTAATGATACATCCCAATATTTGTATCGCTGTTGTTAAATATTTTCTTGCCCATCTCATATAGAGGTCGCCATGGCAGATTCAAGTCTTCAGGTGATGGTGCTAGCAGGTACCTTTTTCTGTAAATAGTTCCAATTATTATAGACACATTAGACTCTGGATTTCAGCCAACTAATTAATTCCTCAAGACAATGCCAAGAGAATGTTTTTCAGTTCAATTTAGTAGTTCTGTTTGATCAATTATTTAGCGACTAAGATAAGTTCATGCATTTTGTTAAGTGGCATTGACATTTTTTTTTGGAACAGTTTTTTTTTTTTTGTTTAACTGTTGATTCCATACTAAAAATTGTGCAAAATTATGAGTACTATGAGCCTTATTCTGTAGGCCTTATGTTGTAACTTACTTGGTGAGCATTAAAAACAAAGTGCAGAATTTGTGAATCTTGCATGGTTCCAACTGAGGTATCAGCACTAGTTCATATACAAGCTTGATGAACGCAATGTGATCTTCCTTGCTGAACTTCAAGCCATAAATCTTGATATATCTGGAAAATAAATATGTCGTATCATATGCAACCTTTGATCCTCCCACTGGGATACAGGTCTACCCTCGAAGGGTGATTAGGCCGTATTCCACCACGCTGGACAAGTGCAGGTTGGTGGATTCACATACGCCATTGAATTTCTTCTCCAAACATATGCAGGTTTCCTCACGATGTTCTCCTTCACCGAAAAGCCGGTATGTAAATAAATATGTGTAATTATTTAAATGTACTGCTGTGCTCTGATAAGGAATGCTTAAACATAACATTAGGCAAGCGATTTGCTCGTCTCGTCACTTAATAGCATTAAAAAAACAAAATATAGTTTTAGCAAGTATTAGATAAGTTAGCTAAGAAAACATAAGAATATTAGGTGGTTTCACCCGCGAGGTGAAGAAAATCGGTGGTGATGGTGAGGAAAGTAGCATGTGTACTTCTCTGTACCCCTGATAATGTGTATGCAACAAATAAACTAACTTTTGCATTTTATAATATTAGTTAGGGGATATACAAGATGTAAGAGAATTGATATATTGATTCCATGGTGTCATTTATATTACTTTGTAAAAACAATCTTTCTAATGGAAATTGTAAATATTAAAATGTATGAGCAATCGTTTTATCAACGTTCAAATGAGTTGTCTAATTTTGCTAACCTAACTTATAATTGAAAATTACCAAGTCATGAATATCGTACTTGCTTTGTCATTAGCCAATATACATATTGTACCTAGACGGCCGAGCTTTGCTCAAAAAACTATGAAAAAAGCATCTTCCAGAGATCAGACCGAGTAAGGTTGATTTTTGACCCCCAAAAACTCTGGTATGGCAAATTTAATTAAAATTGTTGGAGCCATTTTTGAAAACTCAAAATATAAATTGATTCAAACATTGTTTTTTAATTAGTAACAAGTACAATCAAATATATCATACTAACTTACAAATGGGTAAGTAGTTGTGCTTGACCTCATCTCTATCTTTTCTATCTTTTTAAGAATACTTAGATCTTGAAGACGATTGGTTTAAAAAATAGTGTACAGAATGGGGATGTACCTGTGCTATTTTTGTTAACTAACAAAATGCAGGCAGAGTAGTGTGATGCAGCCTGTATACATAATAATCTAAAATAGCTCATGAAATTAACAATACACATTGTGCAACAACTAAACCAGTCAAATACGAAATATTTGATGCCATGTATGTAGGATTTAAAGCCAGCTGCGTCTAACAGGAAACCCTGGGAAGAGGCCAGACGTTTTCAGTACCAATATCCACTGCCAAAGGTTAACACTAAACCATAGAGCATTCCACATATGTATGCCACTATTTTTAGAATAGGAAGCTTTTTTAATACAATAAATGGGATTGTTTTGTTGGTATTATGTTATTAGGACCTACACTAGTAGGTAACATAATAATATGTATTATATTAGTGTTAATGGTCTAGATTTTGTTCTATTTTTTCTTTCTTTCCTGCATGAGGAATACTTTTTAACAGGTGAACAGATCAATAAGCAAACAAACAATTCATAGATTAATAAATCAATCCTTTCTCTTCCCTTTTTGGGATTAGCCTTCTTTACTTTGAACTTAACACTTTGACTGCGGCTAATAATCACATGCGCTTACCTTAAGTGCGGCTTATAGTCAAATGCGTTATGTTTAACGCGCCTGGCGTGTCCAGCCGCACTCGCTTCGCACAAACGAAAACACAAGGTATGTGTTTTCCGCAGTCAAAGTGTTAACAGGATAAATAATTGAGCATAATATCACTCTTACAGTTGGCTTATTCATTTAATTATTTTAGAAATCACCCAATAAAGCTAAGATCAAGGCATATAAACCCTTCACTGGCGAAGTCTTTGCAGTAAAACTACATTCTTAAGCTTTGTAGATGAATTATAATTTATTTTCAACATCAAAAATAATTGAATGAATGTAGCTCTTACACCTAGACTTTCATGAGCCAGCAAAAAGCCTGTAGTGACTCTATAACTATAGGTATGTTGAAATTATATTTACTTCATAAGTCTAGATGACCACGCTCCGCAAGCCGGTTTCATCTCTCGCAGCATCACTGACTTTGCCAGATTTGTCTTGACTTGCTGCAAGAACTGTGTGGACTCTGCGTCCAGCTCAGCAGCATATGGAAGTAAATGGTTTGAAAGCACCTCGCTTTGGGGCCTAAACCCCAGAGCGGCCACCCGCTCTGGGGTCTTCATCAACTCCCCAAACTCGTAATCAAGGATCATTTTGAGCAATTTATGTTTCTATCGTGTAAGTTACGACCTATCCACTACCGCACTACGGAATGTCTTCGATCACAGAAGGCCACATGAGCGCTACTGCAAATGTAAATAGCGCTCGTGTGCAAGAGTATATATATGTATTACGAATCACTAACTATTATATTGTCACAAATTGAATCCACATTGAATTTACACAAGTCATTGAGTAAAATGCACGCAGTGAAAATCAGAATTTGTGCGGTCCACGCTCCGTTTTACGAAATTTTTGACATTGTATTTTATTGATTAGATTGACCGATTGACGTTTGTTTGACGTTATGGCCGGTTTACATTATTCCAGTCCAGCGATCCAGTCCAGTACTGGATTGCTTACTGGAAAAATGTAAACCGGCGCTGGAATGAACTGAATCCAGTAAGCATTCCAGTCCAGTAACTGGATTCGCGGTCTACTTTTGAATCCAGTGCGATCAATCCAGTGCAACTGGAATAATGTAGACGGCCAATCCAGTGCCATTCCAGTGCTGACGAAGTACACACGTGTTGGTTGTTTTTGTGGACTTTTTTTGCGAGAACATTTTCGAAACATTTTCGAAACTGATCTCTTCTTGAAATCATTGTCACTGTAGTGTTCACACTTCAACGGCTTCTAAATAACTGGAATAATGTAGACGATACAGATCCAGTCCAGCACTGGACTGGAATCACGCTAGATCACTGGACTGGAATAATGTAAACCGGCCATTATAGTACGGCTCCTTAGCTCGAAAAAACCGGGTTTTCGGTCCCATCTGGCAGAAAGCACGAAACTTGGCATGCTGGTAGCTTTTGTATGTGTAATTAAATCCCTAAGTAGAATCACTTTGGGAGACGATTGTTTCCCTCCCTCCGCTCCCCCCTTATTTTGTCCCAAAATATGGTTTTTTGAGATTTTCTCGAAAACTGTTCAAGCTACGAGGAAGCTGTTCAAGACAAGTATAGAGAACACTATAACATTTTCTACAATATTGGTCTTGGATGCATGTTGATAGCATGGTTTTCGAGATACGCTGATATTAATTTCAGACCAAACCAAAAATATGACAATTTCTCTTAAGAGGCCTCGGTGAGCAGTAGATGATATCATAAGTTTATTTAAAAGTTTTCCCGAAGTTTTCAACATCGCTAAATCCGATAACCTCAAGAAACACTTTGAAAAATGACTCCTTGTGTCTCAAATCGGATAAATGATGTTGATGGCTGACGAAAAATGGATCCTCTCGTATCTGAGAAAGGGTGAGAGATAGAGGGGTACACCTTACTTTTGAAATGTAGATCTAGTAATAGTAAGTATGGACCTTTCTGGGGAAATGATAAAAAAAGATGGCCGCCATACAAAAAAGTTTGACAATCATACAAATAAACACAAAAAAAGGAAATTCTCATAGCTGTAGAACCGCTGTAGATAGAAGGAGTGTGCAGAGTGTGCTTGAACAAATCTAAGGGACAATCGAGATTAAGCAACAAAAATCCAAGATGGCGGATTTCATATTTTCGTCAAACAATGGATCTGCCTAATTTTAAAGTAAACCTACGATGGTGATATTTTGGATCTGGGGGCTCTAAAAGTCCATAAATCCATTCCTGAAATTATTTTTTTGAGTCGGCCATTTTTCAGGATGGCTGCCATACACTTGAAATTTTCTAAATACCAGTTTGTATGGAAAATGTCTTAAAATTTTATATTTTTGATATTATTTTACAAACAAATGAACACACTCCAAACACTCCTGCACACTAAAATCACCCTCCTCTGGTAAAGGTAAGAGGTAATACTAGAGGTAAATTGTATTTTTTTTTTCTGTGGTCTATTCCATTAATGTAAGCATAACGTGAAAACTATAAGTCCTATCAACATAAATCCAAGAACGGTATTGTAGAATATGTTATTAAAACATTCTTGTCCTAAATTGTTTTCTCGTGGCTAGAACCGTTTTCGTAGAAATCTCAAAAAACATATTTTGGGACACAAAAAGGGGAGGAAGGAGGGAAACAATCGTCTCCCGAGGTGTTTCTACTTTTACACATACAAAAGCTACCAGCATGCCAAGTTTCGATTTCGTGCTTTCTGCCGGATAACCCAACAATTTTGACTGGACTATTATCGACTAACGTTTCATTTAACGAAATTTTTGTTGCTGCATTATAATTAGTTACACGCTGACATTTGTACTTTTTAGACGTACCTACTTAGTCTTTTTTTAATTTTGGCTTTCATTCTCGAAAATAGTTTATTGAATGAATAATGATTTTTGGAAAGTTGTGCTTGGAGTTTTGTACTGCAGGACCAGGACCCAGGAGTCAGGGCTAAAGAAGTTATTTTTGCTCTTTGCCTTATCTATCTATAGTATGATCGGTCAGGCACGATGACCCGTTGCTATCGATTGTACAGTACTCTTTTTTGATTCAAATTAAATATCAACAAATTAAAATAGTGCAAGTACATTGGTGCCGAGTTTGAAGGCGCATCTAAAATAGTTAAACCGCATAAAATTCCTAAAAAGCATAGCTAGTTTGAAGGAGCCACTTTAGGAAATTTAGAAACGTCAAAGTCAATTTTACGAATCGAATGAACGAAATCGACATAGCGCTCCATTTAGGAATTTTACGAATTTTAACTTGATTTGCTAGTTTGAAGGTACGTTTTAGAGCTGTCACTCGTATCTTTGATTCAATCAAACTATGCAAACATTGAGATTTAATAAATAAGGACAAAAAATAGAAAGTTGGCAATCACAGACGAAAGAAAAAAAAGTCATTCTCGTTTAAGGTATCGAGTACTCCTTCAGTGCAACCATAAACTTTCACAAAATTTTGCCTTTTTTTTATCTGTGAATTAAACTTGTTGAACTAAAATCATAGCATAGATACTATAGGATGTGTATAACATTTATAAATTCAAAGATTCTGCCCTAAACCTCCTGCATCGATTGACACCAAAAAATTAATACTTTCCCGACAAGTTATGTGAAATAATTCATTTTAAAATTACCATTTATCAAACGTAATTTTTGCCGGAAATGTTACAATTTTTGAGAAGATAGACGAATTGGGAACTTTGTAGCAAAATTATACGGCTAAAAAACTTCTTATCAATTTCTTTGTACGATTTGCATTTTTTTAAGCCCAAGAAAATGTGGGTTCACCGGTAATTCTGCGGAAATATTTCAAATTGAAATTGATAAAAACTATCCTTCGAAGGGAAATGGCGATACAACTGTTAGGCCGTAGTAGTCGCAGGAGTCAAATTACATCTAAATTTTTTTTGAATAATAATTAAATATCGAATAATTCCTTAAAAATCTATTATAAAAAAACATTATAATCAATAATAGGTGTCTGGGTGTCCAATTTTTAACATATTTAATACTTTCATAATTTAATTAGATGTAAGAACAGGTGGGAGTAAACGAATTTGACCAAATACATCCTTAAATTCGGTTCAATTTTATAGTTAAAGTCAGGCCATTTTATTTATTAAAATGTCAAATGTGACCTATTATAGGTCACATTTGACAATTCATCAAAATTCAACAACGTAACCTTGTAACGGCGGGCATAAAACAATATATTTTTTCGGTTTTTTAGAACTGCACAATTGCTTAACTTTTTTCAATTACAATTACATATTTATTGTAATAATGACCGATACGAGTTATTTTATGATTAGTTTTTTTAATAAACCATTTTAAACATAATAAACAATTACTGATCTACGAGATAATCTACGATCTGGTAAAGAACTGAACGTTGTTACAATGTTGCGTCAGTTAACCCTTTTTTTCTTTTTAAACACTAGGGATGTTACTCTAAAAATCGACAGCTGATAAGTTGAATCGAAATTCGAATGCAATGATTACTTGTGAAGAAATATCACCATATATTAATAACCACGTTGTGATTCTAATAAAACATAAATATTTATTATTCTTTCAAACTATAAAAATACAAAAACTAAATAGAAAAATCATTGGTGTTAGGTACAATTTACTGACGTGGCTTTTTTATTGGACTGATCTGAGTCTGACTACGTTTATTTATTTAAGCCTTTTTTTATTGCTGATAATTTAGACATAGTATTGACGCCTGATGATTTTTAAAATTCAGATAGATGTTTCAAGTCCGTATTGATTCATTCACTTTATTCGATGTTTTTAAGCAGGTCACCTCACTATGAAGATAAAACTGACAGACGTCAAATGTGACCTATTAAAATTGCCTTTTATGTGGTGCCTTCGAACTCGCAACTTTTTCAACTGTCATTTAGAATTAAGTATTAGCAGATTTACGATTTTTACGCAGTGTTGCCAATTTAGCGACTTAGTAGCTAGAACTGGCGACTTTTGCTCAAGTCTTAGCGACTAAAATAAAGTTTTGACGACAAATTAAAAATGGTTTAGCGACAAATCTGGCGACTTTTGGAGTACAAATTAAAACAGCCCTAGCTTTAGCTAGCTTTAGCTTTAGATATTTCAAAAAATATTCAAAGCAACACATCCAATTTTCTTTCAAATCTAAGTATTGGTATTGAATACGGCCAGTTCTCCAATAATTCGACGTCGAGTTAGTTTTAGCGACTTTTGATTAAGAATCTAGGGACTTGGAATTTTTGGAGTTGCCAACGCTGTTTTTACGTGGCGCCTTCAAACTCGACACCATTAAAGGCATAATGCTTCTGCGCAGCAGTTATACTATTAATAATCAAAGAACGGAAAACCACTACGCTCCAGCGAATATGGCAATGTCGATACTTTAATCGGTTAAGGAGGGATATTGATATAGATATCATAATAAACTTTCATGGCAAAAAAAGGTACTTCATGGCAAAAACGGTAGATTCTATATTTCTATATCATATTCAATATCATTTAGGGTACATTGTAAAATACAAACAGGCTAACAAGCTTTTCATCTATAACGCAGTAAAAAATCCTACATATCAACACTTTTCATTTCTGAATATTATATAACTATTTGAAGCACTATTACTTTGTACTTTAGAATTATGTAATGTAAGGCATTTTAATTATGAGATCCGCAATTATCAACTTTTACACAAGCTAGAGTAAACGTAAAATTTAATTTTAGACGACCACGGGCTCTTTGGTAGAAGTGTAGAGACTGGCAGCAAACACGATGTCTCTTTTGATGGCGGTAGATGCTTCTAACATCTTCGCTTGCAGCTTGGGGTCACCGATCGCGACCGCTGCGTCTTTCACGTCTATTAGCAACTGTGGAGTTAAATAGTTTAATTTTAGTTTTATGACGTCATCATACTCACCGCCATTAATTATTAGTCATACTCTCAAAGAACGAGTTTGATAGATGGAACGATTATAGCTAAAATTGGGTATATCAAACATTTAAGAACGAGTCAGCAACTCAGTAACAGTTGCCGCAATGGTTGGCCTACAAGTACAGCATCGGTTTATAAATTTGTAGTTTTCGACAACACACTATTTTTTACTACACTTCTATCTAACTATAATCATCACAAAATAAGATGCCCGTTATGACGTTTGTCATTGCGACGTAACTAGTGATGTCACCATACGACTCGGTACTCGATACTCACGATAAATCAATTCAAGTTTGTATGAGTACTTGATCCATTTGATTTTGTATTGTAAAGTACCTACATTGGATTAAGGTTACGATTCGAAAATTTAACTTAAACTTGAATATTATAGGTACATATATTAAAATGATACGAAATTTGTCTTTTATTTCATATTTTTAGTTACAATAACATTCATTCAATCACAAATAAACAAGAAAAAACAAAAGTGATTGAATCTTCATTCAATAATTTTCTTCGGATGATGAGCCAAAATCGTCAGTTGAGCTATCGTCAATTCAATAATTAATTGGTTACAAGTTACAACACTAATATTTGAAAAAAGAAGACTGAGAACGTAACTGTTTTTGAGAGTTTGACATTACATGCTACCATAAAGTATGCGCGAAAAGCGTTCCAAGTTACATTCTACGGTCTTTCTCAAGTGTCATAACGGGCATCTTATATTGTGACAACTATAGAAGATCATAAAGTTTTTTGGTAAAATAAAAAAAAATATGTAAAAGTTCTAAACAATAGCAGCAGAATCTTTATAGATATAATCTGCAAACGCTTCGTCAAAGAGAAATAAAAATTTACAATGCTCTGATGGCGTCATTTTAAATTTATTTGGCGGTATCTGTAGTTAAGTCAGCTCACCTCATGGAGCTGCTGGATGCACCTCACTATGATTCCCTCCTGCACGTCAGTCAAGTCCATGATCTCTGCGAAGGGCTTTTCTAGCGCCCACTCGTATACCACGCGGACGAGGCCGAAGTTCAGCCTATCTTGCTGACCCTCGAATTGGCTCACCTGAGAAAAAATATCATTGTTATTCAGTCAAGTGTTTATCTCTATTTTATATTTATTTACTTATAGTCAGGCCATTTTAATATGTCACATTTGACAATTCATCAAAATTCAACAACGTAACCTTGTAACGGCGGGCATAAAATAATATATTTTTTCGATACGATTTTATATTTATTGTAATAATGACCGATACGAGTTATTTTATGATTTGTTTTTTTTTTAATAAACCATTTTAAACATAATGATCAATTACTGATCTACGAGATAATCTACGATCTCGTAAAGAACTGAACGTTGTCACAATGTTGCGTCAGTTAACCCTTTTTCTTTTTAAACACTATGATGTGGATGTTACTCTAAAAGTCGAAAGCTGATAAGTTGAATCGAATGCAATGATTACTTGTGAAGAAATATCACCATAAATTAATAACCACGTGGTGATTATAATAAAACATAAATATTTATTATTCTTTTATCAAACTATAAAATACAAAAAATAACTAAATAGAAAATCATTGATGAAAAAACCGGGTCAGTAAATTGTACCGAACAATTTACTGACCCGGTTTTTTTATTGGACTGATTTTACTGATTACGTTTATTTATTTAAGCCTTTTATTGCTGATAATTTAAACATAGTATTGACAATTATTATTACTATTTTTCTGTGACGTGATCAGCGTGTCCTGTGACGAGCCCTTTCTACTCCTTTCTTGGCCAGATTATTCCGCTAAAATTAAAATGATGACTCTGCTACAAACTGCGTGTGCAGAAGTCACTACAGAAGACTGGAGAAAAGTCGTAGAGAAAACAAAGAAAATAATAATGGGACAAGGATTCGCCTGATGATTTTTAAAATTCACATAATTATGTTTCAAGTCCGTATTGATTCATTCACTTTAATCGATGTTTTTAAGCAGGTCACCTCACTATGAAGATAAAACTGACAGACGTCAAATGTGACCTATTAAAATGGCCTGACTATAGTATAAAAACTAAAACCCCCCTAGGTTTTAGTTTTTATACTATAGTCCTGCCCCGGTAGCTTGGGCCCTGCCCCGCTGCCGGCGGGGCAGGGCCCAAGCTGGGTGGTTAAGGCTGCAGAGTGAGGAATCTCCTGACAATGCGGGTCGTGTCAAGAATCACCGCCTTTTGTATCAGACCCTTGACTCAACCGTCTAGCGAGAGCCTCTTGAGATGTTGGTCGAGGCTCTTCGCTATAAGCCCATCACAGAAACGACTATCGGGACAATCATCGTCGAATCAACATCCCACATAGCGGTATTATTATTATTTAGCCCGGCTTGTCCCATTGTGGGGCCAAGGCCTCCCTTCCCTCTTTACATATCTCTATTTGTTGCTAATGAAGGCTAATCCTTCTCAATAGCGACGAGTTCGTCCTTCCACCCCTTTCTAGGCCGGCCTATTGGCAGTTTTGGGACCCAGTTAGAGGTAATTTATGCCCATAGCTCTTCAGGCAGTTTCAGACATATCCGGCTGCTTTCTGAGCATTGTAATCCAACTAATATTATAAACTAGTCGCGCTCCGCGGTTATACCTACGTTTTCCAGGATAAAAGGTAGCCTATATGTTAATCCAGTATGTCAGCTTCATAAAAAATAATCCAAATCCGTCGTTTTTGCGTGATTGAGCAAAACAAACATTCGAATAGCAACAGGCTCATCAGGCAAACGATTTGCTCGTCTCGTGACTCAATTGAAAAGAGTTTCTACCCACCATGTATTTAGCTTCAACCGTGCACAACTCCTGGTCGATCAGCTCTATCGCCTTCACACCTTCATTCAGCTTGTCGGTGAGCGGGTTTGAAACATTAGTCTTTGCTTGGAAAACAAAGCAGCTGAGTAGAGCAGCTATTTCAGCTGGGTTCTTGTCGGTGAAGACGTTTCGGAAGACTAGTTCAGCTAGTATGAGTTCGTTGGTGCCCATCCCGCAGGCCACACGACCTGGGAAATAGAAATAAGTACACATTGAATTAAAAATTACCAGATTTTGATATAACTTGTCTAAGAACCGCCGCTAGAAAATCTGCTTTTAAATTTGTTAAAAACGCATCGGTTCATCCGTTTAAGAGTTACGGTGCCACATACGGACACACAAATGTATGGCGGTCAATCTAATTACAGCCCTCTTTTTGCGCTGGGGGTTAATCCAGTATTTGTTTGACGTTAGCACGGTAATATAGGAAATTGGACGAGGATATCAAGTGGCTATAAGTTTCAGGAGTCAGGGCCAATACAGGGTTTGTTCTCGTAGCGGCGATCGGCGGCGGCGATCTCTCGCGTCCGGCCCTGGTGCAAGCCATGGTCCGGGGCGAGGAGGAATGGGACGCCGTCGCCTCCTTCTGCGAAGCAGTGATGCTAGCGAAGGAGGTGGCGGAACGTGAGAGGGAGAGAACCTCTCGTCCCAGCCGCCGCCGTGGGAGGCGCTCCGGGCGTCGGGGGTCACGTGACGACCTCCGGCCACCGTAGACGCGGGCCTGTGGACGGTGAGCTATTGGGCTAGCTCGCTGTCCGTCCGTCTTATGACGACACAGGTCGTGTCGACGGCGCGTTCGTGTTCCACGCGCGCCTCAAAGAGATGTCAGCAACATGGAAGGGGCCCGAAAGGGCCCATGCCCGTCGGGGCTGCGGGTAGAAGTTACCGCGGCCTCGGCGTCACAAGGGCGTAGAAGGAACATGGGTGGTTTTTGGTCAGTAGAAGTCTGACACTCCCTTCCGCTCTGCCCAAGAGTGGGAGGGGTCATTTAATGAATTCCCACCCCCCAAAAAAAAAAAAAAAAAGGGCCAATACAGGGTTATACGGAAAGGGTATGCTAAGCCGGATTGGGCTCTTAGTACTCATCATTAAGAACATTTAAAAAAAAAGTCAGCTGTTCCATTAAAAAATGACAATGACACTCGACAAAATGTACTCTTATTTATCAGCTTATTTATTTTTCGCGAATTCCGGAGTGGTCCCATAGTAAAAGTTGTTCATAATGATTAGTACTAGGAGTCTTTTTAGGCTTATCATTACCCTTTTCTTTTAACCATGTATGGTTTAACTGAAACAAAAGTATTTTGTTCAACTGTTTCATGACGGAGTTACTAACATACAGACAAACTTTAATTTATATTTTAGTGTCATTTTCTTCAGCACTAAACCAAAGATTACCTTTCAATATAACGCTGTCATTATCATCAATATAGTTCAGCTCCCTAAGCACGAGTCTTCGTCGCTGATAGTCGGGATAAAGCGCGAGGTTTTCAAAGGAGAGCAGACGCTTGTACTTGTCCCGCTTCCTCTCGGTCTGTTTCCGTTCGTAAACAATTGCAAATTCAGTTTTGAAGTTGGCTATCTCGGTGGACTTTCTTTGGGCTTCGAGCTCGCTCTAGAAATTGTAAGTTAGTTCTTGTTAGACTTTATTAAAAGTGAGTATTAAAAGAAGCTAAGCGACTTTAGGTCCCCAAAACCCAAGTAAGAGTGCAGATTTCATCAGTTAATTTACTACTCGAGAAACACTTCTTTCTTTGTAATGAAATACGCACTTACTCATATATATAACATATACACTCATATATAACATATAAACGTTTCACACTCTTAGCTCCCCACTAGCTAGGATAATCCTGTGTCGAGGATGCCATGGAACACACACAAAGACAAGGACAACTAATACCCAGACCTAGATATTTAAATTCATCATTGAAACATCTGTTCGGTCAGGAATCCGGGACCTCTGGCTTAAAAGGCGGATAAATAACCGCTAAGCCAAACAGGTCATCAAATCGTTATATCGGTTTAATAAATTACAGGTCAAAGTAAATGAATCATTATTTCATTCAGTTGGAAACTTCAGCGCCGGAAGACGTGCACTTCAAGAGAGGCGTGCAAAAAAGACAGACTGGTTCTGAGTCTGGGTGTTAGTACTCCTTGTCTTTGTGTGTGTTCTATGGCATCCCCGACACAGGATAACCTAGTTTGTTTTCTTATAGTATTATACATACCTCACACTTCTTCTTAGCGTCGAGCGACTGCAGTATCTCTCCGGTGGTGATAGAGAGAGACTGCGTAAGGCTGATTCGCTCTAACTTTGTAGCCCCGGTGCGCACCGCGTGCGATAGTCGAGACAACTCTTGTACTGCGCTCGCGCAGCTAGAGCCTATTGGCGCGTCTTTGAATCTGGAATACGTAGATTAAAAAAATGCGGGTAAGATACAAACTCTTAAAGTTTTACAAATTCCTGTGCTTTTTGTGATTTTACTGTAACTTATCACAGCGAACTATGTAAAGTTTAAGTTAGGGAATGCAATGGGTGCAATTACGTCGCGATTATGCTCATGCAGCGGTGGCGTTATGCCCCATCGACAGAAATTTGGTGTTTGTTGATCACGACCACTGCACGCGAACTGCTATCTCTGTTACCTTGCCGGTTTGCGGTCTCACTTATACGATCTTTATTATGATTTACACTTTTTGGAAGGATAAATGTATTTCAATGTCATAAAGAACAATCTTTCATTTACCTTTTTAATATTTCAATAAGTTTTTTGACCTTAGTCCTGAGATGCAATTATTTTTTAGGACATAACTCACCGCGGCATCTGTCTCTTCTCCCAGTCTTGTATAATTATCTTTTCGTCAAACTTGAGATTCATTTTCGTGATAGCCTCTATATGTTTAGGCGCTATACAGATTATTGTATGGTCCATGGTGCTTTCGTCGGTTCCCACGTAATCGTACATAGCTGAGAATCCGAGCATTCTGTACCAGTTGTCGTCAATATCGAAATTGTATTTGGTCGTTTCTTTTTCTGCTGTATTTAGGACTAGAACTTTGTATGGAGTCAGTCGAGACCCTGAAATATATGGTCGTTTAATCATTATGGGGAAACAAAAGTTTTCATTCGAACACCTGGGCCCGTCCCGTGACTTCTTAAAACCATGATGGTTACGTTTTATTTCTGACGCCGCGCGACCGCGAATCGTATCGCCGCGCAATAAGGTTCATGGTCGCGCAGCGTCGAAAACAAAACGTAACCATCATGGTTTTAAAAGGTCACGGTACGGGCCTTGGTCTTCGATTGGATTGACGCTTCCAATTGTTTTATTTTCCTTTTTGAACGACTCTTGAAATTTGTTATAGAGTTCATTTCACTCTACAACAAATTTCAGGCTTTGATTTCTATGCAATTTTTTTAACAAATTATTGATTTAAACATACTCACCACTGCCATTCAAATAGACCGCAAGCTGATTGATATACGGTCCACTAGACACTATCAGTATCTTCCCTGGCACCAACTCCTTAGCCACTTTGGACTGACCCAGCAATATGGGCATTATGTCGTTCAAAACATCGAGATACGCCGCCGCAGTATCGTAGAATGTGGCTAGAGGAGCGAGGTGGGACGCAAGTGGTGTACTGCATTTTACCGAATATTCCTTCTCAGCAGCTAGCAGTTGCTTTCTGTAGTTATCCGCTTGAACGATTTGGCTGAACTCTCTGAAGGAACGTTGCATCATGCCTTCTACTGACACGGTTTCGGCGCTGAAAATGTATAGCGCAAGTGTTTAGGCTATCGCCAAATGGTTGGATTAGAAACATGAATAGATGTCTAAGGCTGTTCATTTAATAATAGCTAGAAAGCCGTTCGTTAAAAAAGTTAGTTCCTTACCGTAATAAGCTCAATATCATAGCGTACGTAAGTCGGAATTGTGAGGACAGTTTCTGTGGCGTACCCATCATCATACCTTTGAGCGTCACCAAATCTGGTACGCCGTCTTTGCATAGAATTATCACAGTACCGGTATCATCCAATCCTGAAGAGAGACAGCAAATTTATAACAACAAATGGTTCTGGCCAAGATCAGAAAAGAAATAGGGGAAGCCCAAAGCCCGGCATTGGACTGTGACATACAGACAGACACCGGAGTCTCACCATAAGGGTTCTGAACCATATTGGTTAAGTAGCCTAAAAATGGACAAAACCCTCACCTCTCCTGCCAGCGCGTCCCGCCATCTGAATATACTCGGCCGGAGCCAGAGTTCTCCGCTGCAGTCCGTCGAACTTGGTAACTTCGTCGAACACGACCGTCCGCGCGGGCATGTTCACACCCATCGCGAATGTTTCCGTCGCGAATAAGATTTTCACCTGCGTTGTTGAATGACTAATATTAGTTTTAGCACCGGCTACGATAGTTTGAAAGTTTATCTGTATGTTTGGCTTTGAAAGAGTCAGAGTGGATCGCAAGGGTTTCGTTGTAGGTTAGGTTTTGAAAGATTCTGAGCGGCAAGAAACACTGATCACGTGAATCTTTAAAAAGGGGAGAAGAAATTATTAGGTTCATGCATGTTACAGGGTTACGGAACTAAGCCGAAATAAGTTCATTGTGAACAAATTTTACTATAGGAGTAGCAACCGCTGGGGTGTGGAATGCTTTGCCTGAGTGGGTATTTTCCGATAAATATAATCTAGGTGTCTTCTAGTCGCGAGTGAATCGGTTTCTTCTAGGCAAGCATGCTCCATCGTAGACCGCGTCGTTGCTTGCCATCAGGCGAGATGGCGGTCTAATGCAAGCCTATTACAAAAAAAAATATATTTATTGAACTAGCGAAGCATGAATCAGCTGTTTACACAGCGATATAAGGAAGTGATGTTCTACGCCGAGAAGAGCTGCGCTCATAGTATTCATCAGCATTAACAACTTTTACGATGAGACGACCCTGAAATCGAGAAAAATACAGCTGTTCCATACATTTTTCTATGGAACAGCAGTATTTTTTTGAAAAATAAAATAAATATTAATTTATATTTACGAATCCAGATTGAAACAGGATCTCCACAATTTCTTTGAGCAGCGGCAGAATACCGCTGTGGTGGATACCGATTCCGTTTTCTAGTACTCTTTGCAGTCTTATTACCTGGAAAAAGAATCGTGTTAGATTTTTTCCTAATTTCATTGTTTCACCTTATTATAAATTATGGCATGAGTTTTTTTCCGCGCACTTTTACTTCGGTGCGATTAGTGTTTAAATGTAAACTACAAAAGGGGCCATCCAGAAATTACGTCACACGAATTTCGCGATTTTTGACCTCCCCCTGTACTTGTCACAGCTGGTCACATTTGTGAGACCCCCCCTTAGTGTGACGTCACATATTTTTTACAATTTTACATCCAAGTACAAATTTTTATTGAAATTTTCGCTTCAAAACTTAAATATTTTAGATTTTAACACATTTAAAATCTAAAATATGTCACAAGACTTAGAACCCCTCCCCCCCTTGTCGCACTTAGTCGACCCCCCCCCCTCTTCCTACCGTGTGACGTAATCTATGGATAGCCCCTAACCTAACGCAAGCCACTTATAAAAAGAAGTTGGTCTAGGTATAAATGTTCATGGGGTGCTAGGTCGGGTAACCTCCTCGTGGTGCACCCTGGGCAACAGCGTGCGGTAATACTGCAGCTTTTATGCAGTATTACCGCACGCTGGCAAATAACCCGACACGGTGGGCCCGTCCGCGTGTCCCTCTGACTAGCAGAGGGCACAGCGTGATGGTGTCTGGTGGTGTCTGAGTGTGGTGGACGCTGCTGGAGGAAACGGCGCTCCTCACTTGGACGGTGGCATTGCTGCCGCCGGTGACGAGTGTGGTGGACGCCGGAGGAAACGGCGCTCCACGCTTGGGCCGGTGGCAGCGGTGCCACCAGGGGGGTTTTCCTTGTGCTCCTCGCCGCGTGTGGGTCGCGGTCGGGAGTGCAAGGAAAGGAGGAGGGTTCCTTTTGCACCTCGCCGCGTGAGGGTTGCGGTCGGGTGTGAAAGGAACGTGGGCTTAGGGCGGGGTGGGTGGTGCTAACCACACTGCCCACCACGTGCGAGCGAGCGGGGCTAGGGAGCGAGGAGGCGGTTCGCCCGTCTCCTCGCTTCTCGGCAGTGGGGTTGCCGGGAGAGTCGGGGGACTCTCCCGGCCTGCACGACCCCACACTGTCTGGGGGGTGATCCTGAGGAACAGGGTCACCCCTGCATAGGTGCAGGGGGCCCTAATCGGGCCCGTCGCCGGGGCAAGGTGGTCAATGCTAACGCGACACCACCTTGCCCTATCAGGCGGACGATGAATACCCCAGTGGTTTTAGTGGGTATGCCGCCGCAGGGCAGAGACTCCCACATAACCACCCTGCCTCCCCCGGGGCGGGCGTGGTATCCATAAAGGATTTCCACTGGGTAAACAAAAAAAAACAAAAAAAAAAAGGTATAAATGTTCATTTCAACTCACTTGAGGAAGCCTACGGTCAGGTTCCTTCAGCCTCTGAAGGCATCTTTGGAAAAATGATTTTATATGGCTTTTCTCTTTAGCAGTCGTTAAATCGACTGACATCAGGTTTTCAGCGTTTTGGTCACACCTAATGAAGAAAAAGTACGTAATTAGTAATTATGTTCCAAGTTTTTATTCAACTTGCCGTGTTAGTATGTATGTTTGTGTGGGTCTAATCTTGCAACTGAATTTTGTAACACTATCCAGAGCTGATATTTGGTATATCTGTGTAACTCCGATGCCATTGCGAAAAAGCTTGTTTATAAAAATATATTTTTTTAAATAATTATTTCTTGGCAAAAAAAAAGTGGAAAAGTGGCAAACTTACCTATTCCGAGATAGCGTAAAAGCTACTACAGGAAGCTTGTCTTTTTGCTTCAAATGGTCGATAAAGGCGACCCACATGGTTTGTTCCGCTTTTGGATTCATGAAATTCTTTCCACCTTAAATCAAACAACATATAAGTAACTTTGATGGCGCAGCGACACAAATTGTGTCTTTGCCTTTGATACTAATAGACGCTCTAATTCTCGTATCTCAAAACAGTCCAAAAAAATATGGAAATCCAAAAATGAACTAGGAATTATCTCCATTATTTAACTATTTACAATAGTCAAATAAATAAAATTTAGAAGTAATAATCTTACCTTTAGGTCCAAAGTTCTTTTTAAAGTCATTCTCCCTCGCTTTTTTTGCGGCTGTAGCTTCGTTGTACCCCCTCAGCTGGAAGTTTCCTTCTTGATCTATTACTAGGAACCTTTCGTGCTTCGATTTACCACCGGAACCTAAAAAAGCACAAGACAATTAGGTAGAATATACTATTACGAAACTTTCGTCGCTGGAAATTAGTCCAGCAATCCAATAAATTGATTGAAATAATAATTATTTCAAGCCCCGCTTATTTATTATTATTAACCCCCTCCATTATTTAATAATCTCCAGCATTTTTCAAAATGAAAGCTTAAAATAAATAGCGTTTCTTGGAATATTACCTGTGTATAGATAATGGCAGAGCGGCACCGGTCGCTTCGGCGTCGAGACGACGTAGACTTTCCGCTTCTTAGTACGTCCGACCCAGTCCGCGAACTGTAGCGTGTTCGGTACGGTTGCACTTAACATCACGATGCTCACGTGAGCCGGTAGCAGGATCAATACTTCTTCCCAAACGTAGCCTCGCTGGAATTTATCGAATGCTATATTAGCAAGTTTGAAAGGGCTGATTCCACCACCATGTGGAATACATAGTCGGGAAGAGAAAGAGAATAGGACTGGCAAGTATAACAAGATTGGCACAAGACCGGGATGAGAGAGGCTCTTGTACGCCTCTCTCATCCCGGCCTTTATCCTGGTTATGTGCCTATGCTACCTTTCTATGCTCAGTAGTGGACGATTATGGGCCGATAATAATTTATTTATTAGCATTAGCAGCATAAGTTGATGTGCCTGTATCATGCAGTGGAAAATTCATCATTAGTAAATATTTATCCATCAGCACAAAGACGATAAGTACATTTTAGCAGAAAGGAAATGGCATTCCTAATTCTGGATTATTATATCTGTGCTGTGCCTTTTTACGTAATACATGAATAACCTTCAAATTGCAAATCTTTTAAGCAAATCCGTGCTACAAAATTATCTGTCAACTTCTTACTGATGAGAAGTTTTACACGCAAAAGTAAGACAAGAAACACATTTTTTTAAGAAACACTTTAGTTAGGCTAACGCCGATCGCGCTTTTATAGTAAGTTTATGTATGAGGTTAGGATGTAATTATTTCATTAATTTTTGTTTTAACCAACTTACCTCAGCATTGTTGATATAGTGCACCTCGTCGAAAATAACAAACTCCAAGTCTCTGGTGACGTCAGAGCCACAGTACAGCATAGAGCGAAGGATTTCCGTAGTCATCACCAGGCAGGAAGCGGTCGAATTGATCTGAAGATCGCCTGTCAACAGGCCTACTTCGCCGAACATCTTGTTGAAATCATTGTATTTTTGGTTCGAGAGAGCTTTTATGGGGGATGTGTAGATTGCCCTGTAAGTTAATTTTGTTTAGAATTGATTTTTCAGATATTTGGACGATTTTTACATATTTTGATTTTTTTTTTAATCATAATTAAAATCAACCTCACATTATTTTTATTTTTTAGAAAAAGCATCAAATATGGAGATCTTAGAGCCTTATCACACTAGCGGTTCGGAAGCGGATGCCGGGCGGAGCGGACGCGCCGCGAATGCGTCGCGAACACGCCGCGGTTGCGCAGCGAATTCGTTGCGGACGCGTGGCGAATACGTTACGTTTTCGTCGCGTGTTTGTAGCAAATTATCGCTGTACAATACACTCAGTAACAAAATGGATTCCGACGAGAAAACACTGCTTTTGGCTTTATTACTTCGAAGACGCCGGAGACGAAAACGAAAGCATCGACGAATTTGGGAAGATCCATTAACAGTTAATCGAATGGAGGAGAGCGACTACTTTGTGTTGTTTTGCAAACGAATAAAAAATAATCCAAAACAATTTCGTTCCTACCTGCGAATGTCGAACCTACATTTTATGAGTTGTTGCATCTGATACAAACTGACATAAGACATAAAGACACACATTTGAGATTATCAGTGTCACCTGAAGAAAGGCTCGTTATTACGTTTGTACGAGACAGTACAAAATGGCGTCCACTTTGCTGTTCGCGGCGATCCCGTTGCCCGTCCGCAACGAATTCGCTGCGCAACCGCGGCGTGTTCGCTACGCATTCGCGGCGCGTCCGCTCCGCCCGGCATCCGCTTCCGAACCGCTAGTGTGATAAGGCTCTTAAGAATGAAACAATGTGGTCACGCACGTTATACGAGTATGTCTAAACTGAAGTAAAACCCGATTTAAAAAGCTACAAGAAATGCTTTTATTTTACTTATTTTTTTAAAAATCAAAAATCAGTAGTAATCAGTAGTAAATCAGTAGTAAATCAGTAGTATACAAACCTAGTACAGTTCCTTCTGGACATAGCTATCGCATATTCGGCGACGACAGTTTTACCGGCTGAAGTATGCGCAGCAACAAAGACGTGATGGCCTTCTTCCAGTTTTAATATTGCCTGAAAATTTAATATATTTAATTGAATTAAACTTAATAAAATCTTACTCACTTTTATATGAACTCGCTTCAGTATTGTATGTAACAAGTAACATATAGTGAAGTATGAAGTGACTGTTTTTACCTATGAACTGAACTGACTGATGAACAGAGTTTTAATTTAATTTCTTGAGAAATAGTTCACATCAAACACAAGAGCCAGAACAAAGGAGATCTTAGGTAATTTGGTAATTATTTTTTTAAATGCGAAAGGTGACCATTATTCTTATTCGGAATGAGAGTGATACGTTCCGCAAGGAGTGCATTGTGCGTTTCTTACTTACCAGCGATCACCCGAGCCAACCCAGCTCCTTAAAATAGCGGAGCGAGGCTCTGGGCTGTTGGTACAACTGGACAAATGGCAAAGATGGTATGATTAGTAATGAGTGACAGTTAGCCATTGAAGGTGATCAGTGCTCATACCTGTTTCTGGAAATTATCCAACTCAAACGGATAAGAGTGTGCCATATCCTTAATCTTATCTCTAAACTCGGGCACTGGCTGTGATACGTCTATCATCTCGGCCCACTCAGTACAAGTGACTCCTAGCTTCACATTCGAACTGGTAATGTTCAGTATGGGTATCTCTGGAAGCTCTAAGGACGGCCTTATTATGGTAGCCTCGAGGAAATTATCATTGTCGGGTGAATCCTCCTTTTCGATCTTTGAAGGTGGTTTTGGTTTTGTTGGTAGATCTTCATCTGCTTTCCATAGATCTGAAAACAATAGTCTTATCTATTAACATGAATAGGTGTATTGCGGAATAGACACAGATACCAAACTTGCCATTATAGCACTTCTTTTTCTGGGGGTTCAAAGAGAGTTTGATGTCAAATTACTTAACCCTATTTCTTGCAAATCCATGAACTTTCTGATAAGAAAGGTAAAAGGTTCTTATTTTTTAAGCATGCCTAAGTCTGTGCAGTATACTTTCTTCTTCAAGTTTAAATGTAAATGGACTTTTTAAAGGCTCACCTACTAAATGTGCATTGCTATCAACAACTTCCTCCAGGTTGATCTTGATGTCAATATCAACACCATCCCCACCAGATTCTTTATCCTGTGTCTCTTTTTTTGCATCATTAAGAAGAGTATAGCCATCGCTGGCGAATAGGATACTATCCTTGCAGCCGGGAGCTATTGTCAGGATATCTGGTAACAATAACAATAATAAATCAAATAAAACACAAACAATAGGCATGACGACAGTATCAAAAAATCGCCGATTCAATGCTTTCAGGGGACTAGCCAAAATAAAAAAATTTAAAACACATGTTTAGTTTTATTTTTAAAAAACAGATTATTAAGATTTTCAATAAATTAAAACATTAAAATACAGCAATCGGCCATCTTGTCAGAAACAACAATCACAGCGTATGACGTCACGCCTCAGTGAACTCAGGTCATCCGCCGCTCATCACGCATAGACACAATGACATGTTTACTAGCCGTGACGTCAAATCGACGCTATGACACAAGCAAGCTGTTTTCGGGCACTGTTGAAAAAATATGTGAAAAATGGCTTCAAACTTCGTTAAACTTAAGTTTATTACCGAAATAAAGGCTTTTTTGTAAATAGTAAATGTGTACTCACATTATGGAAGAGGATTTTAAAATCTTAGGTCACGCCTATTATAATCAGTAGATTTAAACACACTTTAGAATACTATTCACCGTTTGCCATCAGTCTGTACCGATTAATGTCAGCTTGCTTAAGTGTGTGCCCTTAACACTTTGGCTGCGGGAAACACAAACCTTGTGTTTTCCTTTGCGCGACGCGAGTGCGGCTCCACACGGCAAGCGCGTAAAAAAACAAGGCGTTTGACTATTAGCCGCGTCTGGGGCTAGCGCATGTCATTACTAGCCGCAGCCAAAGTGTTAACTTTTTGTATGCAAGAAATACTAATCAACTACTTGGTAGGTACTATATAGACGTATGAGTTATACTAGAAGCAAGCCTACCTTCTCCCAAAAACTTTCCCGGCACTTCATTCTCAAAATCAAGGCTAATTTCAGCTTCTTTAGTGGCTTCTTCCAGCATTTTCTGCAACTCCTCTTCAAACCCGGCTGGTAAGAAAGGGCTCTGTGTTGTAGTGCCTCTGGTGGCCAAGCCAGGCGGCAAAGGGGCCCGGGACATTGATAGGTTATCCTCATCATCTTCTATTGGAATATCTACCTCTTCAACTCCTGTTATCTCTCCAGTGAGTGGGTCTCTGACAACCTAAATGACATAGAAATTAAGTAGGAATTATTAAGATATTAAAGTAGCTGTATGATATCTACTTTTTTTAAATTCATTATTAGGCTTGCATTTGACCGCCATCATGCCTGATGGTAGGCAACGATACAATACGATACCCGTATGAAAACAAAACAAAATGGCTGGTAATGATCATAACAAAACGCAATTAGTGTGCATTTTGAATGTAAACAGGTAAATGGTCTAGGTAAGTACACAAGCTAGACATCTCTTTAAGTATCAAACCAAAAAGACACCTGTACAAATAAAGTTGAGAGATTCATGTGTAAAAAGATTGGTAAATGTTTACCTCAAGCGTAGTATCCAGCCCAAAATCGTCATCATCTATAAGAAATAGGGAATCGACATTGGTCTCCCGGTGCCAGTGGCCCTGTGACTTTTCCCATCGATGAATTGATAGCCGTTCCGGCTTTAAAATATAGTCTTTCACCCGTTCATTGAGATCCTCTAGCACCGGAGGCAACTAAAACAAAACATATTGTGTTTCAAAACAATAATTTGAAATACTTCATTACGTTTTAGCCGAGGAAAATTAGGTTTTGATGACGATAACAACCTTAAAATCAGAAAATTCTCCGGTATCTTGCGACATTTATATATTGTTTTGTATTCAGTTTTATTGAGTAAATAATATAACGCAACGCAAACCAAAACGATTGAAATGGTTAAGTTAATTTTGAGTATTTTTGAGATTTGTGAGGTTATTTCCCTTTCCCCGGTACAAAACGTATATCTGTCTTTTTTATTGTGGGGAGTCTGATAGAGCAAAAGTATAATGCTTTTAAAGACACTATTAGCCTCGGAACAGAAACTTTGTTTTCAAAAGTCAGCTGATTGTCATGTTGACAATCAGTTGACATTGAATTTTTGAAAAGCCAATTTTTTTTTAAAGTTTTTGTTCCAAATTTCTGATTTGTTTAACCAGCGTAAAGTATTTATTATTTTACATCATCATCATTAATCATCATGGTAAAATTATTTTCTTAGTCACAGTCAAGCAGATATGCCACGATGTCACGATAAAGTCCAGTCTAATAAAATGATGACAAAGTGAGTTAGTGAGTTTTACTAAGGCTTCGGGAGAGTTTAAAAAGCTAGGAGCAATGAACATAAGCTTAGAGAGGTACCTACAGGTACTTAGGTAGGTACATACCAATTATCTTATTGAACACAGAATATTAAATAAAAAATAAAACATCTTTACTCAAAAACTTGGCTACTAGCATTGATGAGGTTACAAGATATGAAAAACAAAATACGAAATTAGACGACTTCTACGAAATAATGATGACGAAACGATGAAGGTAGACTAACCATAGAAAAATAAGGAAAATGGCGCGGAACCGCGCAAACACCGCTCTATTTGACTCACTATACCTATTTGAAAACACATACCTTGTGTTTTCCTTTGGGCGACGCAAGTGCAGCTGTACACGCCAGGTGCGTAAAACAATGCATTTGACTATTAGCCGCACCTAAGGCAAGCGCATATGATTACTAGCCGCAGTCAAAGTGTTAAAATCAATTAATTTTAAAATTTTTGGTCAATGAAAAATGATCTAGAGAATTAAAATCTGTGGTAGGTATCAGTACAAAAACCCATAATTATATTGCCAACTCAGATTGCCAATTAGTAGAGACTAAATAATTTTATTAATTTTATATCTAATAACAGCTTCACATTTTATTACTTAAGTTAGGTTACCTAGGTATCTTTATCGGTATCGTATATTAGATATACGGCAAGTTATTTCAGTAGGTAAGTAGTTTTGTATCTACCTACATAAGTAGGTACTTTACTCGTAAAAATGTGATTTCATATGGTGAAGAGTTATTTTATCTATCTTGCAAGTAGGTGCCTATGTAATAGTGGTTTGTGGTCGGTATTTAGGTGAGAAAACCCATCAATTTAGTATTAGAGCTAATGGCTGTATGTTTTTGTATGTCATTAGGTTGAAAAGATTGGATACCCTAATTAATTTACAATTAGGTATGAGTAATGTATTTACAGGTACCTACCTTCTCATTTTTAACGAAATTAAAAAGAGGAACGGCTAATTTCAGTTTGTTATTATGATGTTTTGCGAAAACCGATGTAAATTTTTTTTGAGTTCGTAATTTATTTATTTATTTATATCAATTTCTCTCACACTTACAGCTTTCACTAAAACGTGTTTAAGACAATTTAAATATAAACTTAATATAAATTAATTAACAGTATAACTTGATGCTATTATAATATCGAATTACAACTAAAATAAATATTACAATTCAGAAGCATTAATCTTTGTAAAAAATAGATCAACATCGGGCTGGTGAGAGATCAGCTCGTTAATTTGGGTGAGTGCGTGGTGAGTAGGCGCGTACCGCGAGATATCGGTGGTGGGCGGAGGGTAATAAAATGATAAAGAAGGGGAAAAGGTAAGAGGTAAGTTGCGGTCTTCTTTTTAATTTTTTTTTTAACTTGAACAAGTTCGCGTTTGACCACCAACTCGCCTGATGGTAAGCGACGACAGCGGCGGCCTTACTTGCGAGACCCTTTGTCCTTCGTGAAAAGTATGAGATGCGAAAGTTGGTCGGTGGTTTGGTTTAGGTATTTGTCATGTTTGATGAGAAATGCTAGTTTTACAAATAAATAATGTTTGAGTTTTTAAAATATTTTACAATGAAAGATTTACAAAATTAACACTAATTATAAGTATTGCTGTTTTTCCTAAGACAAAAAAAAGATATACCGATATATAAATAGTTAAAAAGATCCATATTTTTTTAATTTGCTTGGGTTGTTGCGCGAGGCCCCCTGCAAGAGCGAGGCCCCGGGCGAATGCCCTGTTCGCCACCCCCTAAGGCCGCCGCTGAGCGACGATGTGGTCGAAGATGAAGCACGCAGACTTAGAAGATACCTATTCATTCACTCTGACCTTGAGAAGCCAAATATTGTATCTCTCAGACAACAAGGAAGCCGGCAGTCTGTTCCATTCCTTGCCTGTACTACGAATCAAAAACGTCTTCAGCTTTTTGTCTTTAGCACAAAACTCATGACGCTGAGTTTATCATTTGACTTTGCTGATGAAGATTTAAAATGTTGCTGACCACACACTACGTCATATTTTGCGGTAACTATAATGTACCTACAATAATAGGTACCTAAAGAAGGACCTATTGTAACACCAATTTTTCTATTTTTAAGTACTTACGTCTAATTTATAACAAGAATTCTTTAGAATTTACGCTTGACGAATTGACGATGCGAGCCGCAATGCTGGATGAATAACAAAAAAGGCTAAGTCAATCAACTTTTTCTATCACTCGTATTCGCAAAGGCAGGATATGTCAGTCAGTAGGTACTTATAAGTTGGCGGTCAAGGCCTCATCCCTCCTACAGCCTGCGATGGATCTCACCAGCCAGTATCTGAGACTAACCTGCCAGTCGACTCTTTAACCGGCTCGCGAACATGCGTCGCTCTTTTCTATAATTAAATCGGAAAATTGTTGCGCTACCTGAGTGATAATGGCTAGTTATCAGTTGTACTCGTTCGTGACTGCGCTGTGCCTGCTCAATTTGATACTGGGGGCTACTGATGGACTCTCTTTGGTAGGTTCCTCCTACTTATTTTTGTAGAAAACAGTTTTGTTTTATTTGTCGGGCATCGTGAAAACAAAAGAAAACTCTTGTGCATACTCGTATTCGAACTTTTTCATGCGTTTTTTTTATTATTAGGCCTCGGGATTTGACCGCGACTTTTCTAAAACTTTTTGCCGGAGTAAAATATCCAACCATTATTTATAAAAATATTTACCACTGTAACATAGATTCGTTGCAAACTGAAACAATTACAGCAATTTTGAGCAACGATGTTATATTTGTTGGGACGTTACCTTCCTTAGTTTGTACGGAACCTTAAAAATAAATTTTGATAAACTATACTCAATGATTATGAATGAAACCTGAAAACCTTGTTTCTAAGGGCGCACTTGAGAAATCATTAAATATCGAGCTCAGTACCGAGATGATCTATTATCAAAATTATTATTAACTAGTGCCCGCAGTTTACTCGCATGGTGGTGAAAGCCTATAGGTACTCGTATATTAATACAGGGCATAAGAGCTATCTACGTATATTCCAAATTTTATCAAAATTGGTTTAGTAGCTACGTAAATACGTTGTAATGGTAACAAATATAGGTACACACACAAACTTTTTCACATTTATAATATTAGTAGGATTTTTAGTTAGTCCTGCAATTATTTCGAACTGCCTAAATACCTTTAGGATAAAATAACTAAAGATAAAATAACTTATTGTTAGTTATGACGTTAAAATATAATTATATTCTAGATCGATGGTTAGTAGATCCATAAATAGTTCCAACAAAGTGGTTAGTCCTGTATAGCTAGTTCTGTTTCCGATTTAATCAAATCCAGTCTAGAAAACTATTATGATAACGGAAGATTTTAAGAAAAAAATAAAATAAGAATAAATATAATCTAATGTCCTTTTGCTGTCATAGAAGCCGGATTTCGGTACATATTCGAGAATGTGGTTTCGACCGAAACTATTAAAATCATTTATTTTAATTCAAACTCTATGTGGGCGTCTTGCTTTTAGTGTTTTTTGCATTTTTACCATTATCAGCCTTCTCAAAACAACTCATTTCCAGGTATTGTGCAATTAGAGATTTCTTGTAAGGTTTCTAAGAGTTCTTAATCATTAAGTTTTCTGTTAAACTGACAAACAGCAGTTAATTATTGCTGTTTTGTTTTTCTCTAAACAGCTCAGGTATATGACTCTAATTTTGTGCAAGAGATAGTTAGACTCAGTAATCTGTGACGTATCTATAATTTGACAGAGGTCCGGTTGTAATTATTTTCTTGTGTATCGATGAAAACATCTACGAGATTGTTTTGTTATGCAATCGAGTGACGAGACGAACAAACCGCCCGCTTGATGTTAAACGTCGTTTTAATGTTTAGTAAAATTAATTCGTGAATTCAAGGTGTTTACTTGCATGTACCTATCTACTTAGGTTCTGTATTTCGCCATTTTATCCTGCTTGTTACCTAAAGATACCAGGTACGAGTAACTATATGTGTAATAATTATAATTAAAGGTACTTTGCATCGAGTATTTGTTTGTTTTGCCCATTCTGCTACGTAGATGCAGGTACAGGTTTCAAGTCCACTATAATAATTATTACGCAAATGATGTTATTGTTCTAGTACCTACGTACTACTCATGTTTTGAATAGTCAACAAGTAGATAGTAGAATAGAAGACTTTTAAGTTTCATATCTGACTCTAGCTAGATTATTTTGAACTAAAAAAATT
Source organism: Alcis repandata (assembly GCA_949125135.1). Taxonomy (NCBI): domain Eukaryota; kingdom Metazoa; phylum Arthropoda; class Insecta; order Lepidoptera; family Geometridae; genus Alcis; species Alcis repandata. The sequence continues at coordinate 6,047,226 of OX421242.1, read as the reverse complement.
AGCCATGATTAAAATTGTGTAAAGAGTTGACCTATTGATCAATGATTGTGCACGTGTGGGTCTCAAATTCGTATGGCTTTATATCATGTGACTGCAGCCCAGTTCTTAATTAGCCGGTTTGGTTTACACAAGAATACGGAAAATTTCGCAACCAAACGGCCAATGTAATGCCATCTTATAATGTATTTGTATTACCGTGCTCATTTGCTTAATATTTTATTTGAAACTTGATGACGTTAAACTTCTCATGAACTTACCCTGATCAAAGCTTTAAGGTATCATACAAATATAAATGAAATACAATCGGGATTATCCTTAGTCCACTGTAGGCATCTACCAGCTACGACTATGCTCCTTCGATTTTATTTCACAGTGCGTCCTATCTCGATGTCAGCAGGATTAAATCATAAATAAAACTTAAAGGAAACAGTCAAACAAGTTTTTGAGGATACATCTAGAAAATAGTTTACTTATTTCAAATATTCAAAGGTCATCCAATGTTGCCTGTAAAAGACTTCAACGAACGCGCGCCATGTTCAGTTTAGTTTTATTACATTTTATTAATATTTTTGTAGTAATTTAGAAGCAGATTTGTTATGAGACTGTCAATTTCCCACACGAATATAATTATTCTAATTTATCCCTATAACAATAGGCATTAGGCTCTACCTCAACGAGTAATCATGTCACGGACAGAACTTAATAACTAGCTGAATGGATGTGCATAAACGTAGGTAATTTAAAGTTGATAAGTAAACGTCAAAATATGGTCAACTCATAAATTAGCTTTTGGTAATGTGATGCCATGTTGACCTTAACTTACCCATTTGGGGAAAATTACTCCCTAATTTGGTAACGGAGCTCTTTGGGTCAAGGTGGAAAATTTGTGAATGAAAATAAGAGAATATGAGATGGAAACTGAACGTTGGTTTTATGAATATATGTTTCTAAGTAAGTATAAATGTATGACTAACGAAGGTTATTTTTTGTGGAAATTTAATTGCTAAGGAGCAAAAAGTGAACTAACGATTCAACGAGCGCACGGCTTGTCCAACGAACGCTGGACAAACCATTTTTGCTTTTAAGTTTATTATTGAAAAGATGTATTTTAAATTTCCAAGTTTGTACATTTTAAAATGATTGCTTTAAATCATAGGGTTATTTGAGCGAGGTCATTGATCAAGGGGTGTAGGTATTTGTAATTCGTTTATAATCAGAGCTAATTTTTAACAGTCAGTACCGTTTACTGCCTTACATAACGTAGGGCAAGCAAAGCTGCTATAAGTAGGCTTGTGGCCCACAAGGTGTACTCGTATTTGTCTGGACGTCGGAGCAGATTGTGTAATAACCTGCTAGAAAGCTAACTTCAAAAGATTTACTTGTCTGTACCTGCCTGGTTGTGATATCCCAGCAGTGAGATGATCAAAGGTTGAGTTAAGCTGGTTAATCATAGGTAGGTACTAGCCAGCGTATACCTTCTTACAACTTGCGTGCTTGTAAGTAGCTTGATTAGCAAAAAAAAAACATAATTGCTAAAGGGTATCATAGATATCCTTTTGTACACATGTAAAACTAACTGTTAAAGATTTTTTTGCCTTGTTACATTGTTACGTGCACGTGTAATTTGTTTAATTATCTTGGTTTGGCATTTACTGGATTTAACTTGTCTGGGTACTGCAGGTTATGTCATCCAAAACTGCCGAAAGGCATTTTGGATTTAACATGTACATAAAAAATGTAGAACACTTCTTGCTTTAGGCCACATAAAAACAATGTTTCGTCATAAATAGGCAGCAAAATATTTTTTAAATAAATTTGTTTCATCATTATCATCAACAATTTTCCCATTAATGAGATTTCCTCTTAAGCGCTCTATTTTTCCGGTACTTTGCCCGTCTCATTCATTGTCTTCCTGCTGCCTATACAATTTGTAAAAAAACACGAAAAAAATATTTCCCACGCAAATCGAGAAAAATGTTAGTCCTTGAATTTATTCTATTGCTATTACGCCGATTAGGGGTTATTTACAAGTTATGAATATTCATGTGTTGGTTAAACGCAAATACCAATAAAGCTTGTACCTACAGGTCCTCGGCAACCTAATCCACCTGCTTGATTAGAATAGCATGCAATACCGGTTCCAAGGCTGCCCATTCTCCACGTTTGCTGGACGTTTAATGCTATTTCGTGGTCACACCTACTAGTACCGATTAATTATTGCTATTTAACAACTCATTTCTATGTATTGTACTAAATTAAGTGCTAATTTATTGCTTTATGGCGTGTGTAAATCCAATAGGATTCTCTACTGCGTGTGTTCACCATCTTTATCATTTCCAGTCTTCATACCGCGTCTGGGAATAGGTGTCTTTATATCTCTTGTAATGCTAACTGCTACGGTCATGCACCAATCGTTGAAATTATGATTTTCAAAGCATACTTTAGATATCAGTAGATTTTAACTATTATCGATCCATCTCGCTGCCTAATAGACAAACCTCGCTCCGCCAACTTTCGCATACTTTTCCTCATCGATCTAGTATGTAAGACTTCGATGCATTTCCTCTGCCACTCCTTCGACAGTACCTTACTTCACCTGTCATTACTCAACAAGTCAACACACAAAACTATACATAACCTATGAATTTAAGACGCTTAATCATTTCTAGGTAAGTACCTACCTAATTACGCAATAAGACATCAAAAAAGAAAAACGCTCACTAGCTTGAGATAATCGTTGCTGGAGTTTACTTATATCTCTAAAATATTATATGAGATTTATTTTTCATTAAAATAATATTTATTCATGTCAAATTACAATTAATTAATTCAAAATAAAAACACACAGTCAAAACAATAAGCAAACACAAAAACATAAAAGAGTCAATCAAATAACCCGCCCCTATGAGATTTACATCAAGAAGTATATATATGTATAGTAAGGAATCCTTACAAATAAAACATAGTGAGCTATGTTGGTTACTCCGCTGCTTTCATAACAAGTACTAAAATACCCGTATGCCAACATACCTAGATAAAATTATCTGTTTAACTACCTACATATTTCTACGTACCAATAGTATAGGTAGGTACATGGTTATTCATACAGGGTATGCTAAGCCGAACAGGGCTCATGGTAATCATCAAGTCGAGTGTCATTGACTTATTTCTATGGAACAGCTTTTTTTTTTTAAATTTCGTGTTGGTCCCATTGTAAAAGTTGTCCATAATGATGGGTACTATGAGCCCTTTTCGGCTTAGCATTCCCTTTATCAATAACCCTGTATAAAGTAAAGGCCCACATTTAGCGATGAGTTTAAAACAATAAGCAAGGTTGGGAAATACTGCTACAAAAAACATTATAAAGATGCTAATTACTCATTCAATAACGTGAGAATTGACCACTGTTTACAAGTAATGCATCGTGTGCAACTCTCAGATCAAGTAGACAGGCAGATAGAGCGCCTTAGATACAGGTGAAGCCAAAAAAACTATTCTACTTCCGTACGTATACTTCAAGCACACATTGACGCGTGAGGTGCAACTATGATAATTATCATTGAAAAAGGCCAAGGTGATCAAAATTCGTTTTGATGACAGTTAAAATTAACTTCAATTGAACTAAAACTCTCAGTGATCTGCATCTGTGTCTGACAGAGGGCACCGATTTCAAAGACGCGAATCTTAGCTAAAAGTTAAAACGAAGTAAATGTAGAGCCAAGCGCGGATAAAAGATAAATCCGCCAAATGAAGCAAAAACCCGCTTGTCGAGAGTGTCGTATTTTCAACGGGCGCAGAACACTAAAATTACTTTTAGGACAAAATGATCAACAACATAAATAATTATGGCATGTAAAACGTACACATTCATATTATTTCAGATCGCTCATTTTTATAGTTCCTGAGATAATTATTAGCTGTAGCATACAGGCAAACATACAGACACAGGATTCTCACCATAAAGGTTTCTTTTTACCATTTTAGTAGGGAACCCTAAAAAAACTAAAACAAAGATAGTTTCTAAATTTCGAGATAGGTTACATTTACGTAGGTGCGGTTTCAAACCTACGCTAACAAGTAACCCACATTATGCAACGTTAAATTGGTTAACAGGCCATGGACAACTTCGTGCTGAATGCAAATAATTGAAATCATTCACACTTCACAAGGAAAATACAAACTTGTTGGTAAAACCGATGCTTGAAGAGTACTCTGCAAATATTGCAAATAGAGGTCGTTGAGTATAATGCTCCTTTCAGAATAGATTTTTTTTATCTCAATTAATGACTAAAATTGTTTTCAGTCTAACATACTTACGAGTAGCTTACTGGGCCCAAGTTTGAAGGCATTTTAAGACAGATCTAAACTAACTAAAAATATATCTGTCTTTATCATTGCAGGACAGATATATTATATGATACGAGTAGACAAGGATGCCAATAGTTTTAGAAAATTTAGATCTGTCTTAAAATGCCTTCAAACTTGGGCCTACTGACGCTATTTGTTATTTGTAGATTGCACAATATGATGCCAGTTCCGAAACGCGTAGTGCTTATTTATTCATACAGTTGGTTTTTAAACGAATTGGGCATACTTAGGGAAACTAATTTCTCATAAAGGGTGAACCGCCGGTATACGAGTACATATTATACGGTGGTGTATATCGTACATATTGTATCTGACATTATTTTGAACATACAAAAAAATTATAATCATTTTGGGTTCTGAGGTTTTGGTTTGTTCGCTTCGATACCCAGTGCAGTGCAGCATTCAATTTGAGTAATAAATAACTTTATTTTTATTTTTTTTATTCAGTATAAGGCTTGCATTTGACCGTCATCTTGCCTGATGGTAAGCAACGACGCGGTCTACGATGGAGCATGCTTGCCTAGAAGAAACCGATTCACTCGCGACTTGAACACACCTAGATTATATCTATCGGGAAACACCCACTCAGGCAAAGCGTTCCACACCCTAGCGGTTAGGGTAGTTTACTGCACCACTGTTTACATCGTCTCTGTCTAAATAATTCAATTTAAAATAAAATTACTTTTCTTTATCATCGAAAAGAGTGTGAATAGTGTTCAGCTAAAGTAAAATCACCCGAATGGGTGTTATCAAAGCGTTTTGTACGAGTTTTTGGTATATCAACCATAAAACGTTGACGCTTTTTAGTGCCCTTGGTAGACTGATAGTATAATACGCTAGTCATTACCCGGGTGGTGATTTTTCCTTTATAATTACTCTTATGCCTTTTTGTTGCAGCCCAAACCTCGGACGTGCGTCATCGGCGCAGGGTACTCTGGTCTCGCCACCGCCAGGTACCTCAAGGAATATGACGCCGATTTCACGGTGTTCGAGGCTTCGAGACATATCGGCGGCACCTGGAGGTTTGATCCTCAAGTTGGCATCGATGAGGATGGCCTGCCGCTGTTTACCAGCATGTATAAAGGATTAAGGTAAGGGAGTAAATTGAAAAAAAAAAAAAGTTACCCGAAAATTAGAAATACCTTTAATACACATCCAATACACTTTAATATTCCTATTACGCCGCAAAAAAATTAAAAAAAACATTCTAATTCTACACGTGAAAACAGTTTTACTTTCTTACGTTAGCCGATGAAAAATTTACATTAAACAGTGTTACAGGTGCTAAACGCGTCGCGTTCACGTAATTGGCCAAATGGTATTGTGTTTAAGTAATCATGTTAATCAAATTCGGATTGCTGAACGGTCGAGTGAAACTGCGGAAGTTAGATCATTGTTCAACCAAACTGACAACCTATTTCTGTTTTTATAGTTAACATGCTAGGCGTTTGCCCATAACTCATCTGTATTTGCTAGGCTACGCGTTTGACCAAAATTTACCCGTAGGTAAATACATATACCTACCTAGTATGGAATGGAAACTGCGTATCAAATTAGGCTGCCGGAAGTATGGCGTTAGTTATATACTCGTAGCTAGCCCGCCGAGCACCAACTAAGAATACATATATGTATTATGTAAATGCTCTACCATCATTATAATTTTAAATTTACTTTTTTTATATTACAAAACGAAGATGTAAATTAGATTTCATTTCGATAAACTCGTCCTGATCTATTTTTAATACTATGGGTTTTTTAAAGCAATATTTAGAAACTGGTTTTGGATTGCTCAACCAGTCATATGGTTGTGACATAGACTAGAACTCTGCGAACATCTGATGGCTTTAAAATATAAGACTGGCACTAAAAAAAACCCAAAAAAAAAACAACACTACACTAGTTACAAATTCTGCTACATTTTTTTAGGACCAACACCCCTGTTCAGACTATGGAGTACCCAGGTTTTCCGTTCCCTGAAGGAGCACCTACATATCCAGAAGGTTCCTGCTTTTACAAATACTTGAAAACTTTCGCCAAGAAGTTTAACTTATTGGATCATATTCAGGTGAGATTTTGGTACAAAGAGCTTCTTTATTTCATTACAAATAAATTAACGAACAATTAGGTTGTACGTTGTCTTGTTAGTTAGTAAGCTAAGACTTCGATTCTTATAGAGGTATGTAGGACCAACGAAAATTGGTCTCTAAAGGATTAGAAACGGTATATTACGAATTGGCTTTGGAATTCATGATCTATCAGATCTTATTTTAATGCAAGAGCTATCTCTGACACAAAAAACTTTAGGTAAGTCAGTAATTTTCTGATTTTTGCGTACGTTATAATTTGAAAAGACAAAATCACATCACAGGCCGATGAAATCGTAATTTTCGCCGGAAGGTAAAAGGCGCAAGAAACTCTGATGGCTCCTGTTGGTATTCAAGTAGAGACAGATACCATTACCTTCCTCAATAGTCAATACAATAGAACTCGTCACGTCACCGTTCATGATCTTTCATTCACATACCAATGTGTTACAAAATTAAACGTGAGCCGAATGTAAAAAGACATTTCTGATGATCATCCTGTGCAATGTAGGAGTCATAATCCACCCATACAGTTACTACCTGCTATATACTTAGTTATAATCAGAATCAAACAAAAACACTGGTTAAGGAAAAGGTATAAAAGTAAGGTAAGTAATATATAAACACATTAGTTTTCTTTAGATTATGACTTACGAGTACTTATAATAATTACAATCCAAGCCGGTATTATTATCGATTTTTCAGTTTCCGTCGACAAAACCAATCTTCCCGATTCTAAATGTCTTATTGGTCGATCGACGACATAATATTTTTAGCTAAGACAGTTTCAGCAATTTTGGCGGTATCAAGCTTGGTTATCGTGCTCTAAACTGCCGATTTGCTCTGTAGAAGTGCAAGATGCTCGAGAGACGTCAAGATTACTTTTTTCAAAACATTTCTTTCGTCTTTTTACACGGGCAGGCCCCTTGCTACCAGTCTTATTACCAATAGTAACACGGGCCCTCGGGTGTCAAATGTGCAAAAACAGTACAATGCTGTTCGCGTCCAATATAAAAAAATACATAATGCGTTTAGGGAGCTGATGGGGCTGCCCCGCTATATTAGATTCGATAGAATACATCATTATTATTCCAATCAAAATATCAGATTAGATTATTTTGTGACGCATTCATAAATAAGCATAGAATATTCAACTGCTTCCGCAAATTTGTCCAAGAAAATCAACAATGCAATAGGTTAACATAAAAGGTAAAACATTTACCTCATACCAACAGCAATAAAGACTTATCACGTTCTTATATAAAGCAATCTATAGACCGGTCAGTACAAAGCCTCACCTCACGCAGAGACGAAAGACATCGAAAACAAAGAACTAATCACGAATCGCCTTGCCTCATTGGATCCATGAGGTCATGATTCAACACCCGTTCGGAAACCTGTTATTGCTTTATCTTATGTAGGTGCATGTCGAGATGATAAACGTGCATTTTATTCAAATAATGTTGCAGTCACGATCATTTTTTACGCGAGTGTCTCTAGACAACGACATGACGAAATGACACGTGTGTGCGAGATATATGTAAAACATTAAGTATATCTAGGAATTTAAGCATTACAGAAATAAGAATAATTTGTTATTGTTTTTATTTATTGTTTTTCATTTGAATACAATTGCAGAGGATAGCTTTACAGGGAACAATGGCACGACGGAGAGGAGCACAAGTCATTTATTGTTTGGATGTATAAAAACAAATCTGTCTGAAACGCATCTTTTTCATTTTCATATTAGTTTTTCTATGTAAGCAAAATTAAGTTTTCCTATGTCCCAGCAATTACCCGAGCTAACTTGTGACTCTGTTATCATAGTATTTATATTTATCTTCAGGTTCGAAGCTTAGTAACCGCAGTAACATGGTCAGGAGACCATTGGAATGTCACCTACACGAAATCAGACACGCGAGAGAACATCACAGAATCTTGTGACTTTGTGGTGGTGGCTAGTGGAGAGAACTGCTACCCTTCCTGGCCGAGCTATGAGGGCATGGACGTTTTTGAAGGTAAATATTGCAAAACCTGTATAATAAGTATTATCTAATAGTCGTGATTAAAATTACGATCTGATTATAATTCGAATTAAGCTATTTTCGAATCCGATTAAGCTTTTCTAAGTAATTTCAGGTTCAAACTAAAACATTTTACCTACTCACTTAAATCATAAGTTCTAGTGTTTTAAGCCAGAGGAGTTATTTCTTCTACTGTTAAGTTTTTGCTAATTATAAAGTACTCTACCTACTTACTTCTCTACGCCTACTATCTACTACTCTACTCTACTTCTCTTCTTACTATAAATATCTCACAACTAAGGGCTTGACTTATTAAACGCTGTTTAGCATTTGCACAAGTTAAATGACATTTACAAAACAAAACACAAAAACAAACACAAAAATGAATGCATATTACTGACCAATATCACGAAACTTTAGGAAAACTTTATAAATGAGGCCCTAAGTGTCAATTATAATGTGTCTAGAACCATTAGCCTTCTAGTTAATTACTAAGGCACATTCTTATCATTACTTCCTCCTTGCAGGAAAATTGATGCACAGTCACGACTACAAAGACCCCGAGTGGTTCCGCGCGCGGCGCGTGCTGCTGGTCGGCGCTGGCGCCTCGGGCCTCGACCTCGCCATGCACCTCTCCAACGTCACCTCTAAGCTCGTCCACAGCCACCACCTCAACTACAACCAGCCGAACTTCTCCAAGACCTACATCAAGAAACCAGACATCAAAGGCTTCAAGAAGAACGAGGTTGTGTTTGAGGATGACAGCGTTGAAGAGATAGATGTTGTTATATTTGCTACAGGTTGGTTTGATTTTTTGTTTTGTCTCAAAATTAATAATAGTATGGCATAGTTTAATATAATAAGATATACACAACTAACCGCTGTGCCACTTCTGAAAACTGTAGAATGAGCCGACGCGACGGTACTGTGGTCCGTGTCCTATCGCATACTCGTAACCATTGCATTTACCACATTTATTAAATTAATTATTGCGTACGCAATTTTTCAGATTACATTTTTCGTTGTTACAGTTTTTTTTATATTATGCTTATTCGTTCAACAATGACTTATCTATACTAATATTATAAAGAAGTAAAGTTTGTGTGTTTGTATATTTGTTAAATTGTAAGGGGTTAATCTCGGGATCTACTGAACCGATTTTAAAAATTCTTTCACCAATAGAAAGCCACATTATTGCTGAGTGTCATAGGTAAAATAAAAAGGCTTTTACGTGGTAGTCCGTTTTGCAAAGTGAATCGGAGAAAAAACGGTCCGGACGGGTTTAAACAACATTATGCCCAACGAAGTGGGCAAGGGTCAGCTAGTTAATTAATAAAATCAAATCAAAATATACACACAACGCTTTTTAATAAAACTGTAAGTAACAAGGTACGAGTATATCTATAGTACCTACATATAAGAAGAAAATAATAATTGAGCTACAAACGACGAGGTCCACAGGAAATCTCAATGCGACAATTTAATAATACGTAGTTACATAGTACTAATAGGAAAATATTTTGCTGTCGCTCATAATCAACAAGCATATCGACCAATTGGTTAGTTCCTACGCGATAACGCATTTCTACGTCTTTTCCTATGTCTTTACCTTTCATTTCTTTGGACTTCCGCACGTTCACTTTTCTTTTGAAACAAAGGTGTCCTCTGACTCCAACTTGTAATGTCTGCTATTGTACCGAGTATTTTTTTACCGAACCAGAAGAATTAGAGTGTGATAGTAAAAGTAAATTAGTTGAATACTTTGCTGTATTTAAAATTTCAAAGTTACCTTATTTATATTTAAGGTAAGTGATACAAATAAGGCCTATGCTCAAATAAGGCCTATAGTGCGAAAAAGTCGTTTAATGTATTTACATCAAATATTATATTGCACGAACGTGTAGACTACACCTCCACAACTCGGCAAATAGTGCGCGAGAGGCCCGCTCACGCTCACAGCGCCAGTATTCGTCGGTCGTTCGTGGACGACGGCCGTTTTCATTGCGTGTTATAAATTTGTCGTAATTTCTATCGGATTTTATTGCGGTATTTTTTAGAGTTTTATTTCAAATTATGTACACGGTTTTCATTATAACTCATCGAAAAGGTAACTATGACTTTATTTTGTATTATTTAGGATATGTGAATTAATTATTGCGTAAAACATGTATGAGGTATATGGTACGAAATAAGGCCTACTTTTTTAATAGGCCTTATTTGTAACCCTAGGCCTTGTTAGAAATTCTGTTGAATTTTAGCTTTATTGTGTTTTTTACAGATTGATTCCTGTCAGTATGTCTCCTCGAAAACGGGCTACGTGGTCTGATGAAAGCTTGAGAGCGGCAGTGCTACTATTTTATATTACGTTCCTTATAACTCTCTTATAAGTAGATTACGCTATAGGTGTTATTTTCTGAGGCCTTATTTTGTTACCTTGTTTAAATAAGGCCTACAAAAAATAATTCATTTTTAAATATTTAATCATATTTTTGAGAAAATATGTTCATTTTCTAATATTTGTTTGAATAGATATGTTGTTTTTTATAGTATTCTTTATTTCTTGTTAATATACGACTTCAAGTCTGACTAGCAATTTAAGTATAATATTTAGTCACGTAAATTAAAAAGCTGTACAAGGATCTCATGAAAACGTGATAAAAAACCCAGAAATACATAATTTTTTAATGATTGATAGTTTAATAACAATATTCCTATAATTTAAATATGTAGGCTTAATTAAGTCACTAGTTTTTAAAAAGGCCTAAAGCTAAGGTTTTACAATTATCTCATTTTAGTTGATTTTTGATTGAAGATTATATAATCTTTACTTAATTCATAATAAAATATTAACCAAAAAAGAAGTCCACGCTTTTATTTATCACCTTCTTCGAATAATTTATCAAATTTTGAGTGTTTGAAATTAGGTAGGCCTTATTTGTATCACTTACCTTACATCTTAAATTAAAAATAAGCTAAAACAAAAACAAAAAAAATTACAAAACTAAAAATCAAAAAGTATTATTTTCCCGTGTGGAAAGGTACCAAGAGCGCTGGCTTATTAAGTTACCTTTGCTTATTTTAGGGAGTTTTTTTCCGTTGTATGGAGGTTTTTTTCTTATTTTTCTGTTCTGCAAAAAGCCACTCGGTATATGGTTGTACGTGACTGCTAGGAAACAAGGTCAATGTTCAATGGTTTTTAATAGCCTTTATCATTCTAAGCACGCCTTTTGTTATCTAAATGACAATAGATAGGTATGTCATGGGTTATTCCATTCTTATGAATAAGAGATGTGATTAAAAAACCCAAATTGAAGTCGTGTCATTTGGACACTAAATTGGACTCTTATGTCATTTTTGTGTCAAACTATTTAGGCAGTTAAAATTTTTTGCACTACGGAATTGTACATGTACTACTATTTGGTTACAATTTGATACCTAAGAGCCTATGCACACCGCGTTTTTTAAACGCGCCGTTGACGCGCGTTTGTAGCGATACAGACGCGATACACACGCAAGTCAGACGCAGCCTGTAGACCTTTGCACACCTGCGCGTTTTTTAAACGCGATGCAAACGCGTGTGTGTAGCGATACAGACGCGATGCAAACGCGCGTGTGTAGCGATACAGACGCGATGCAAACGCGCGTGTGTAGCGATACAGACGCGATGCAAACGCGTAGTGCAACGATGTGTTACACTAATATTTGAAAAAGAAAACTGAGAACAAGAAATAGAGAACTGTTTTTGAGAGTTTCGTTGTTGTTTCTCAAGAAAAACAATTTCTGTTACTTGAACTTGGCTTGACACGCTACCGCGTGTCTAAATAGTGAACATACTTGTCTAGAACAGTTTTCTCGTAGCTTGAACCGTTTTTGAGAAAATCACGCAATACCCATTTTGGTGACCTTCTACACGGAGTAAAAATTTTTGCACGTATCGGATCGATGAGGACTTTTTAGGTTTCATTTATAATGGTGTTATAAACAATCCTACCAATTTTCAGCTGGGTGGGAATTAATGTAAGGTCACATCTATTTTTTGGTCTAATTTGACCCCACTATACAGGGTTATTCATAAAGGGTATGCTAAGCCGAAAAATGCTCATGGTACTCATCATTATGAACAAACCCGAAATTCGCGAAAAAAAATGAGAAAAAAAAGAAAAAAAAAAGATTAAAAAAAAAAGAAAAAAATAAGTTTTCTCGTAGCTTGAACCGTTTTTGAGAAAATCACGAAATACCCGTTTTGGTGACCTTCTTCTACACGGAGTAAAAATTTTTGCACATATCCGATCGATGAGGACTTTTTAGGTTTTATTTATGATGGTGTTATAAACAATCCTACCGATTTTCAGCTGGGTAGGAATTAATGTAAGGTCACATCTATTTGCTGGTCTAATTTGACCCCACCATATACTAACGCGCGTGGGTATCGATACAAACGCGCGTGTGTATCGATACAAACGACAACAAACTGCTCTGTAGGATAAAAGCGCGCCGTCGACGCGCGTTTTAGAAACGCGCGTCGACGGCGCGTTTAAAAAACGCGGTGTGCATAGGCCCTAAAATTTAAAATAAATGGACACAAAAACGGACGCAAGAAATGACACACGCAAGAAATGACGGACACAAGAATGGACGGTTCTTGTTTGGCGGTTTTGGTAGAAGTGGCGAAGTTAGAAAATAGGAATGAATATTTCGAGTATTTTAGATTAGTTAGTTACCTATTTTTAGTTACACTTGCAGCAGTTTTCGGATTTTTTTTTTTGTAATAGCGTACCCAAATTAGATTTTACACACACACTTTTTCGTTTACAGTAAGTCTGGGAGAGATAGCTATTAAACTGACTTTTGAGTCTATCTCTAATGTTTTCCTAGGCTTGCATCCTATTTTTAACCGCCGAAGCAAAAACGACGAGGTGTTATAAGTTTGACGAGTCTCTGTGTGTGTGTGTCTGTGGCATAGTAGCTCCCGAACGGATGAAACGATTTTGATTTTGTTTTTTTTTTGTTTGAAAGGTAAATCCGGGTTGAAATTTTTAATTTAATCTTGTTATGATTGCAGTACAGTGTTATTGTATTGTACAAAATACGTAATAATAATAAGGTCAATAACCTCGTTCCAGGGTACTTGTTCAGCCACCCGTTCCTGGACAGCAGCACAGGTGTGACAGCGACAGGCAAGTTTGTGCTGCCCTTGTACCAGCAGATCGTGAACATTAAACACCCGACCATGGCCTTCGTGGGCGTCGCCAAGAAGGTCATTAACAGAGTTCTGGACGCTCAGGTAAGATCCTCGGAGCTTTACAAGTTTACAAAAAATTCTAAAATAGAAAAAGTTGGAGGGAAACGAGTTTTTTCTTCACCCTTTGTCAAAGATTAAATAGACAAAAAGTCTTTAAAGTATTTGCCCACATATTGTTGTAAAAAAGGCAAAACGACCTCCATCTTATCATACTCGTAATAATAATATTATCTGCCAAAAGAATTTCTTGAATATCATTTCCAGTTTTTAGTTTTGCATTGATCGATATTTCTAGAATAAATTTGGTCCTTCGAGCTAGATTTAAACTCTTGTAAAACCACTCTAGTTTCTCTAGGTTAGTTACTGTAGGTTAATCAGCGGCACATATTTTTATAAGCATACAAGGTTAAGGAAAGGGTATGCCAAGCCGAAACGGTTCATTTTTTTTGTAATGTCAGGGTTATTCCCATAGTAAAAGTAGGTAATAATGATGAGTACTATGAGTCCTTTTTAGCTTAGTATACCCTTGAATTATAAACCTGTAAACATTTCTGTAATATTTGCTGAGTTAATTTCCTTGGCGCAGGGTCAGTACGCCGCAGCGCTGGCCGCGGGGAAATTCGAGCTGCCCTCTCAGGACGCGATGCTGCGCAGCTGGCTGGACCACGTGCACGCACACAAGGAGTTCCGGATTGTGGACGTTAACGTCGTGGGGACAGAAATGGTATGCGGAAAACGTGAAACGTTCTCGTATACGTGATATTCAGTGCTATGATCCAACTAGCGGATTTTATCGCCAAGAAACGGCTGGAGTATATCTAAATTAATTTTTTTTTTATCTAAAATATAAATAATATTCTTCAAATAATTCAAAAATCATGCATTAATTTTTTTACGGCCATGTGGACCAATGAAATACTATGAGTTCATTAATTTTTTTATTCAAAGGTTTGGATTTTACCACCATTTCGCCTGATGGTAACGATCGAGCACACTTGCCTAGAATGAACCGATTCACTCTACTAGGCTTGAAAACATTCAAAATTAAATCAGTTTAATTATTATCTTCCTGTGTCATTAACAAACACTTTCCGTTTCAGGACAATTATTTCAGAAACCTGACCCTCGAGGCTGGAGTGACTCAACCTCCTCTCGTCCTCACAATGATGAGGGACTTCAACCTTAAGAACAGGCTGGAAGATCTCCTCAACTACAGGGACTATGACTGGACGATACTTGATGATACGCATTATAAGAGAGAATACGTTCCTAGGAAAGAATACCCTTGTCCTATAGAAGACTAGAGAACTAATTTTTCAGATAAACACCGAAAAGCTGAGTTTTTTTTGTAGCTCTAAAATTTGTCACAAAGTAGAAATAGACTGCGAAATTATTATTACCTAAATTTAAAAATAGCGTGAATTAAAAATATTTTTGGTTACTACAGTTGCCAATGAAACTAGGTGCTAAACTCGTATAGTTGTGAATGTAACTACAATATCTTCAATCTCTATATTAAAAAATATGTCGACTGTAATCAAAAGTGGTAACCGCGGCTGCACCATATCCTCTTGAGCTTGAACTAGCTGACAGAGCGCAATAAAATCCAGGGCGATTATTTAGGCTCGTGCTAAGGTTCACGGTACGGTCTCTAAACTTTCATAGAAAAATGATAAGATTTGCAAAGACAAAGACAAGATAAAGACAAATAAAGATTTGTAAACTTTCTGGTAAACTCAATTTTATGTTGAAGTAAGCATGTAGAATTATTAGGTGATCCTAGATCGTATCTGACAGACAATGTTTTATTAAGACTCAAAACTTAAGAGCCATAATAAAGTATGTACTAATAAATTTTAAACCAGGTTACGATTACTCTTAACATTTATAGGGATTTTTACTTAGATTATAAATAATACAAATCACAATTTAGTCTTAAATATTATTTAGTTTAATTGACTGTTACCATTTTAGTCTAAGTATTAAAAATAAATAAATATAAATACATATTTACTTACAGATAAATTTAAAGCTTATTCTTACTAATTGTAGCACTTTTCAGTTCTGAAAGAGGTATTTTATTTGAACTTTTCTTCGGTAAACCTGCTCAAACGTTTTTAGAACATAAATTAAGATTAGCCAATAATAATGAATAATTAGCAATTTAAACATTAATTACATTAAGTACAGGAAAATTTTTACGAAATTTTATTTGTAGTTTCCATCGATCTTCCGACTTCGGTGGTAGTTTCGGTTTTAGGGTGCCATCTGGGACCCTATTCTTGGACGCTCGAGATCATCTCCGTCAATCTTTCTCTCATGACATTTCCAATGAGAGCGACAGTGACCGAGATAATTTCTCACTCGCAAGAATAGGGTCAGAGTATGGAGTTTCATGAAACTGAACCGCTCACATTAAGGCGAAGGCGATCTAGTGCTGTAGGTACTGAAATGTATGCTGAGATATATTAACGGGAGATTTGATGGTACTTAGCTTGCTTATTTTGTTATAATTGACACGGAAATATTAAGTCGTTTTTTTTATATTTTTAATTTTTTTTAATTTTTTTTTTATTATTTTTAAATAAAGACCAGTTTTTTTACGTCAGTATTCCCGTGTTAATTATAACAAAATGTGTCAAAACCACGTTAGTTTTCATGATAGCTTGCGTGACCCAACATCACCACGCCACTAAGGCGACAAGCTGTTCCTAACCCGAGGCTCCTCCAAAGCTCTCGTGAAAGTATGGTCGTCTATCACAGTATACTCGTAGTTTCTGTAGGTGTAGAGGCTTTCGAGCTTGGCCTGAGTGTCGAGAGCTCGGATCTTGAACATGACGGGCGGCACGCGGTCGATGCCAGACTCTTCGGACAGCTCCGCGTAGTATTGGTCCTGGAAAAAATATAAATTGACTGAGAACATATACAAGAACACAAAGTTACTATTTCTTGTATCAAAAGTTACCAAAATTTAGGTCAATGTTTACCTTTTTTTCTGAGTGGGATAGATTTTTGAAAATCATAAGGTGCCATAATGATATAGTAAAACGCCATTGTTTCCACTAATTAATCGAATGATATAAGAAATAACAAGTGGAGATGTAGCACGAAATATATTATTTCAGGCACTCTCAGAATTTCTGGTTTTATCCATTAAACTTTTTAGAAAGGTAAGTAAGGAAGAAGGACTGGAGTAGTTTACTAACCTCTTTTTCAGCCAGCACGTGGATGAAAGATGGCCGTAGTCCTTTAGATTTGACGGCGTCGGCTTGTCTCTGCCAGTCTAACATCATTTCTTCGCGGGAAGGCAGCGTGAAGTTTCCTTTCACCAGTGCGGTCGCGTATCGAGCCTGAAAAGCGTAAAGGTAACTGAGTTTTAGAACTAGCCACTTGGAAGATAGTTATTTTAACCTTGAGGAAATAGCGTAGGAGTAATTTAATTGCTTATGAGGAAAGCAAATCTGCTCCTGACAAAGTAGTAGGTATCTATTTTGATATTTTGAAATTTTATGTCAATATTTATTAGTTCGTAAAATCGATTTAAAAATAATTATATATCTGAGAAAAGTCGATTTTTGGCCGAGGTCCATATTTTTATTGATCCTAGAAACGCCTGACATGTTTGTTACCTGTGCATCCAGAGCGATGACGACACACGCGCGCACCACCAACCCCATGACGACCATGGTCGGCTGGTTGATGTTCACCATGTACTTGTAGAGAGGGATCACGTTCTGCGGAGTCAGCGTCAGCTCGCTCGTCTCGTCCAGGAACGGGTAGTCGTATTCGAATCCTGAAATTAAAGATGTTTGAGGCTTGTCATAAGAAAATGGGTAGAGCGATGTAAAAACTATCAACTACTACCAATCGTTTTCCAACAACTGCTGAGGTCTCTTGTAAAAAATATAAAATAATAATAGTTTGAAGAAGAATATTTATATTGAATTGTATTTTATAGAAACAGGTTAAATTAAAAGAAATAACAGGTAATGAAACCTCAACAAATATTTACCTGTACAATAAAGAATATCGTCAAACTCCTCAAAGCTCCCATCAACGAACACAGCGCCAGTCTCATTGATCTCTTTCACGTCTGGTTTCCTCACGTAGTGCGGAGGGAACTTGGTCCTGAAGTTGACCGGCGAGTGGTGGCTGTGGATGAGAGCGCGGCTGACTTCGGCCACGTCGAGGCCGATGTCCATGCCGGAGGGGCCGGCGCCGACGACCAGCACCCGGCGGCCTCTGTAGGGCTCGGGGTCGCGGTAGTCGTGGCTGTGTATTATTGTACCTAGAATAGACAATTTATACTAGTATTAGGGTTCTAAAAGTCCTTCGGGAAAGAACTCTTAAGGCGAAACTTCGGCGTCTGCCTGTCTGTATGTCAGAATTTATTAATATTAATTATTTTAAATTAGTTGCGCCTCGCAGTTTTACCCGCGCGATGATAAAAATTGTGATGATGGTGATGGTATAAGTCTATATATTATTCCAGAACATAAACTTTCTAAATTCCAAATTTCATCTAAATCAGCTAAGTATTTACGGAGATACACGGTTACAAACATTCACACACTCACCCATACTTTTGCATTTATAATAATTATTATTAGTAGGAAGTAGAATTCCTCAGTCGTAATGAAATAGTATTTTTTTTTAAATAATATATTATTCTGTCATAGTTGAAAACAAAGTTCGGCGCGGAGAAAAATTCGATAGTTTTCCTAACAAGGGAAACTCTCTTCATTAGATACCCAGCTGCGTTTAAATATATTTATATATTATATGTTGTATACAACCAAGTTAGAATTAGCGAAATCGGTTCAGCTGCTCTCGAGATTTGCGCTTAGCAATACATTCAGCGATTCATTTTTTTATATTATAGATTAGGTAATAATCAGTATTAAAAAATAAGTTTAGTATCATACCTTTAAATTTACTCTCTCCTGGAAAATTAGGCATTCTGGGCTTGCTGAAGTGTCCATTACCAACTACGACGTAATCATACTCTTCTTCGAAAACTTCATGAGTTTTTAAGTGCTCGTGTCTCACTTTCCACACGTTGTTTTTCCTTGTAACTAATATCACTTTATGTAGAAACTAAAAACATGTGTCGAAGTTTAGTTTGTTTGTTTAAATTGTTTGTAAAGGGAAGAAAAAACTTTTGATTAGCTAAAATATATATTAAAAAATCTAATAAAATAACAAAGGTTTTTATTTTATTTTATTACCTGTATGTGTTTCTCTACATCAAAATGCTTAGCATAATCTTTGAGGTAGTTATAGTAAATTTCCCAACCCGGGAATGATGGTATACCATCAGGTAACGGAAATCCCCGAAGTTCCATCGTGGGTTTCGGTAAATTTGTCCTGAAAATTAAAACATGTTTAGATATTAGTATGTTGTAAAACAAGTCATGACCATAAAAATATTCCCTTGAATATGTTCTGCGAAAAGCACCCTTTGAACCATTCTGTATAAACAGTACCTACAATAGCAATTAGTTCCACCAATTTTCAATAGATGGTTCTGCGATCAATTTTTCTCGATTTGTTATAATTGAATCGGTCTTCGTAAACGGTACGATTAAAAACTAAGTGCCGACAAAAGATAATGACAATGCTATTTTTGTATAACTAATTTTAATTAACTGATTTAACTTACTAAGTGTCATGAAGTTATATCCGCTTGATTGTGTCTTAGAAACCTTATTATGTCAAGGGATAGTAAAAATAAGTAATGCATGATAGGTATAGCTTCTACTCTACCTCTACAACAAATCTAAACTCCACGTAATGGTATATGGTTTATGACTAACAAGTCATTCAGCTGGTAGATTGAAAAAAAATCTCTGTTTAAATCACATAAAAACTTTCACATTCACCTCAAATGTTTGTACATGCTTGTGTACAGTGGTTGTCCATTTTCATCCGTTTTAGTTCTTGGGTCATAACGCCACGTGCCTCCTACGTATCTTGTTGCTTCTAAAACAGTGAAGTTAATTCCTTCTTCTTTCAAATACCTAGCTGTCGACAGCCCTGCTATTCCTGCTCCAATCACGCATACTCTTTTCGATGAGTTCTCCTGAGAAAAAAGAGTAAGCTAGTTAATAGAATGGCAACATTATTTTTTTGTGTCTTTACGAGACGAGCAAAACGTTTGCGTAATGGTATCCAACTCTCTTGCAAATAATGTGTAGTTCTAGTAGATGGCCTTAATAATTAAAAAAAAATAACATCTTTGTTGAATATTGTGACGCTACCTATCGCTGATGAACTAATCTGGCAATAAGGATTCCTTTTTTAACATTTTGGTACAGATGTCTAAAAGCATTTTTGTTTTTATTATCTATTTCCGAATATGTGCTCGTATTATACACTCCATAATATAGCGAAAATGAATGAGGTAAATGTGTTTTATTAAAATTATATCCCTAACTATCTTCGCAAACACTTGCAAAACGTCACTCCAATTTTGTAAACAATGAATGCTGTTCTAAAATTAATACCATACTGACCGCCTACCTAATATCGATACGCAATAAAATAACTATTTAAAGAAAGAAAGAAAGTATTTACTGCGCGAATTAAAAACTAAACAAAGGTAATTTTGAAACAAAACTAAAAGATAAACATTATATCAACAGTATCAACTTGACTTAACAACAAAAATCTTACCATTCTGTTTTAATTTTAACACCCTCTTGTTTCACCAATCGATATATTTTAACAAAGCATCTTTATTGTTACATACACAACTTCGGGACAAACTAAATTACATAGGTTTAGTATAAATAACGAAACAAAATTAACTAAAAATTTCCCTAACTCGTCTGTACCACTTGACGTTTTTATATAGACTATCGTATCTTTAACTTCAGCTTAGAATTAAAAAGATGTAAACGCCATAACAGATGTTTCGATATTATCTGCCTTGTGCAGAGCACTTATGTAGAATGTGACATAATGTTTTAATTCAGAAAATAATCGTTATCAGTGTTATAATAGCTAGTTATCATATTTGATTTGCTTACATACGAGCACTTGTACAGGAATCTACTCATGTAGGTACTATACTACATAATACTACATATATACTCATATATCTTAGGCTCGTGGCTTTTTTCATGGTTCTGCGCGGCCTTCGACCCCATCATCTCTTATTTAACCTCCTTAATTTAGAATTACAAAAATATTTTCTTACTGAGATGAGCAAAGAGATGTACAAAATTACATATTTATAACCAACCAAAGACCTCTTGCAGGTAGCTTGCCTACATCGTGCTTAAACTTTAGTGCAGTGACTTGTAATATTTGTTTCTTTTCTGTACAAAAAAAAAAATAAAAAAATAAACTAAGGTTATAAATGAAAATATACTGGCTGCACATTTCGGATACGAGTTCGATCAAACCGGTCAGTCAATTCTTTAAGAACCTCGATATAAAACCCATTTTTTATGTCGATGGTTGATAAGAAGATTGACTAAGAATAGATAAATTTTTTGCTCGTTAGTGCAGGTATTCAACTTGGATTTTGCATAAAGGGTTTGCTAACCAAGAACCAAAAACCAAAACTTTGTGATAGTTTTGATCAACATAAAGTACTTTAGTCACTAGTCAGGAGGCCCATTGCTTACCTCTCCCGCATCTGTATCCATAAAACTCTGTTTAAATACATAAAAGATTTTTTTTAAATAATAAAATCTGTATCCATTCCTGCCTTAGTAGTGTGGAGGCACGTTAAATAGAGACTTGGTAGGGCACGTTTTTGAATACCAGTGGATTTACCAATGTTATCAACCATTTGAATTCATTTATCATTGACCACTAATTAAGTTCCGCACAGACCTAGTCGGGGGTCGAGAGATAAGATAGGCACACACGGCAGTAAACAGTCGAATATTTATAGAACGAGAGAATAGAAGCAATTCACGGGACAGAATAACCTTAAAAATATACCAAATACAAACTTAATTAAAATAATAAATCGACGTTCCATAGCAATCAGCTTTATTGTAAACTTGCTGTATTAGGGACTATACGTATATAGCACCTAATTCTACATTTAGTTTTATTTAACTTTAGAGTACTCTCGTATAATTAAGACGGATACTCTGACAATGGTTTTGATCACGTCCGGTGAAGCAAAGTTTATTCTATTTATAATTATGTTGCCAAGTCTTTCATAACATAAGTAATCTTTAGGTCAAACAAAAGATAAGCTCCGTACGAGAAAATTGAACAAAAAACTAGCGTTTTTACTAAATTCTATTCTAGATTTTTAGTAACTTTTTGACTGTCGAAATTATATAATACTAGCGGCCCGTCCCGGCTTCGCACGGGTAGACTTTGGGATAAACGTAGAGTAAATTGAAATCGGTCCAGTCGTTCACGCGTGATGGTGTGACCAAAGGTGTTGAGAATAATTATAGGAACTCTTTGTTATAACCTCTATTCTCATGCTATTGCGTAACTATAGCAACCGTAGTTTGTTGATGCTAACTTGTCAATTTATAGTAAAAATTATCAGTATAAAACGCACACTGTTTTGATAGATATGACTGAATTTGAACTTTGTACAGAGGTAATAAAGTGCAAATTGACTCTTGGACGTTAGGAACATACCTACATTGCTTAAACAACAGTGAGTGCTTGCAATTCAATATGAACTTTATACAATAGCAATAAAGCTCGTTTTAGTTTGGGAAAAATAAAAGGGCTGTTTTTAGGGTTTTTCAATATTTCTGAGTGATTTTCTTAATATTTTTTTCCGGAAGAACCTTCTCCTAATAATAACAAATACAACAAAAAAAGAATTAGTAAAATCGGTCCATCCATTCACGCGTGAGGCCGTGACCAAGGAAAACGGGTTTCATTTTTATATATATAATTAATAACTAAGTGAACAATATTTTATATAAATGGGTTTAGTTCTGAAAAGAACTTTTTAAATCGGTTTAGTTACTTACTAAACGAATTATTATGAAGCGTAAATTCCGCACACGTCCATCACGTAGGGAGCCGACCGCGCGAGTAAGCCGCGCGGCAAGTTTATTTCGTGATCTTAACCCCCCTCCCGTACCCCTGCCCGAGTGACGCCTACAACGCATAGCTAGCCGAATACAGTTTATTTTTTAATTTTTTTTTAACTCGTGATATCTTTTGAATGGATTGTCAGAATCGAATAATTCAAAAAGTAATATAAAGATATTGAAGCAGTCTTAAATAATACATCATTTATTTTGATAAGGGTTAATACCAAGGTACAAATAAAGAGCTTTTTGTAGCGGTGGTATTTTAATTTCTTTTTTCAATAAAAAAACGCTTATTGTGACATGACTGTAATAGTTAGAGATATGCTGCCGCTGATTTTTTGTAGATAATGGTGTGTTCTAAAAAAATGTAGTATATCATTTTGTTCTATCATCAATAGTTTTCGCAGCGCACGCGATGTAAGGTAGTTTTTTGATATTTTTTTCACACCTTGGATTACGTTGTCGTAATTTTAGTAAGGATGCCTATTTTTTTTTGAAAATGAAATATAGCCTATGTCACTCAGAGATGATGTAGCTTTCCAACAGTGAAAGAATTTTTCAAATCTGCCAAGTAGTTTCGGAGCCTATTCAATTCATACAAACAAACAAACAAACAAAAAATCAAACCTTTCCTCTTTATAATATTTGTATAGATTTATTGTCAATTAGCTGCATCACGCGGTTTCACCTGCGTTTGAATAAAAATTGTAATTTTACAAAGATTAAAAGTAACTTAAGTGATATTCCAAGATATTTCACTCAAATCCGTAGCTAGAGCGGTTTCAGATTGATGCAGTTACAATCTCAGATACAGAGCTTCTTTTTTATTTATATTATTAGTGTGAATACAATAACTAAGAAAGTAAAAACATGCTCTAATAATATTTTCATATTTCTTGATGTATTTTTGAGTTTTTG
The DNA here is from genome assembly GCA_949125135.1 of Alcis repandata. Lineage (NCBI taxonomy): Eukaryota > Metazoa > Arthropoda > Insecta > Lepidoptera > Geometridae > Alcis > Alcis repandata. The sequence continues at coordinate 6,023,558 of OX421242.1, read as the reverse complement.
TTTCTTACCTCTATATTTAACTTCTTCGCATGACAAAAAGTAAAACATAGCACTACACACAAGCACTTTAAGAAATCTTTTAACATTTTGAATAAAAAATATAATTACGTATTAAAATTACGAGTATTCTAATGAATGGATGAGGAACGTCCGATAATACTGACTCGATTGAGCTCTCTTGATCAACTATGTGACCTCTACCGTGTTATACTTAATAAAGTTCGTCATAAAATAATGATTATATTATTTAGGCATGTGATTCAAATGAACAAAATTCCCAGATGATTATTTGGTATGAGGCACTCGTGTCTTAGGTACTCGTGTTTATATAAATTATACTAGCAACGTCTCGGGGTTTCAGCTGTTTTTGTCCTAAACCACCCCAGCGAACAAAAAAAATAAATAAATCGGTCCCGCCATTTTCAAGTTTTTGCGAACTTACGCACGGTCATAGAGTAGATAGAGTGGATAGTAGAGAGTAGATTTTTGTATAATAATATTATGGTATAACGGGCGCCGAGGACTTCATGCCCGGTTTTCGGCCCAGAAGATAATATTAATACATTCGTTTTTTAAGTTTTGGTATATGTAAGCTTTACTTTAATTCTCAAATGAAACAATTCTTTGTAAACGTGACTTACGTGATTCAGTGTTATTTAATATTTCTGATTACAAAAATATAAACTATAGGTACCTTTATATAAGTTATGTGCTCTGTAGTTTAACCGGCGCAGTAATGAAGAACGGTGAAGGTGAAAAGCAGCCATAGAGTATTCTGCGGCCATAGGAGCCATCTCTATACCAAATTTTATACAATAAAAAATCGTGCTACTGATGTAGTAGTTACCTACGTTAAAGAGATACGTTGTAACAAACATTTCCACAAACTTCCGCATTTAAAAAAATAGCAGCGTAGGAATAATTATTTAGATCATAGATAAGATATGTTATATTTTGTCCAATAAAATTAAAAACTTTTTACTGAAACTTACATAGGTACTCTTAAACTGGCAGGTTACTTATCATTTTCTAGTAGGTAGATGTCTAAGAATATACTAAGTGTGATTTTATAGTTAACTAGTAGGTACTTTCAGTGATCAGGACAAGAAAAAGAGTTTCTTTCGGACAGAAAATGATAAAAGAGCTAAATAAAAAAAATATAGGTAGTTCAAATTTTATGCGAAATACCACACAAGTCGACCACACACGGCCCCAATTCTACAAACCTATAAGGAATTTGAAATAAAATACCCACATAGTGACTAACTTGTAAAAACAACTATTTCATCGTAACAGGCATGTCATAAACATACCTACAGTAATCTATACTAATATTATAAAGAAGTAAAGTTTGTTTGTGTCTCGGGATCTACTGAACCGATTTTAAAAATTCCGATTTTAAAAAAGCCACATTATTGCTGAGTGTCATAGGTTATATAAAAAACCGAAAAATAAAAAGGCTTTTACGTGGTACTTAGTCCGTTTTGCAAAGTGAATCGGAGAAAAACGGTCCGGACGGCGCGCGATGGCTTCGGGTTTAATTAACATTATGCCCAACGAAGTGGGCACGGGTCAGCTAGTAATAGATATAATAGTTACCTATTTATTTTAAGAGGTCAACAAAGGTTTTAATAATGAGGATAACCAATAAGCAATAACCACTTTTGAGTATTGAAAAATCCCAATTTAATTCTATTTTAAAGTTAATATGTTTTTGTAAATAAAATTATAAGTCTATTTTTGCCTATTTTGTTACTTACTTGTGTAAGAATGTAGCTAGTGTATTTATACTATTTCTATGGGTACGATTCAAGCCCTCTCGACAGAATGGTCCCACGAGACGTAAATTAGATTCGCAAAAGTCCATTCGCAGCCGACAAACGCATTATATTTTAAATTGACCGTGAAAATATCGTTACGAGATTGGCGAATCCAAAATGTAGTATATAATACCTTGTATTTTAATAGCACCCTGTATTCTCCGAATCCATTTCTTTCTTAGATACAAACTTCTTCTTGCTATAAAATGTAACATAAACTTTATAAGCCATAACTTTTAAAAATCTTGTGCCAAACAAAATGTTAAATAAAAGTAAGTGCTCGTTGAAAAATAACTTAGAATAGTTAAAAAAGTTTAACAAAAATTAGGTACATGCTTATCAGATTTTATTTAAAAACAAGTTTTTATTGCATTGTTATCAGAGTTACACAGATATACCAAACAGCTCAATCGGACATCTATACTACACATGCACATTGCACATGCACTAGCATTTATTTGAAGTTAAATAAAAGCTTGCAAAATACATTGCAAACCATCATGGAGACCATCTGGTTTTATCTTTGTATTCGTCAACATCATCATCTGACTGTCTTTTACAATTATAAAATGAATTTATTTTGATACGAAAAATAAAGAAGGTGTCTGAATATTTTTGGTATTCTACAAACTCTTCTGACCCTCGAGTAAATTAGCCAGTCGAGTTTAGGGGACGTCGGGCAAATCACGCCCTCTACTTCAGATCGGAACTTGAATAATATTAAAAGATTTACAATTCTTATCTATCTGAATTTTGCACCCTTCTTATCGAAAGTGTATAAACATTACAAACTGACTTTATTTAAACTTGGTAAAATATTATGTCATAGAGTGAAAACCTTTGATCTAGTAAATTATGTATTACGTAGGTACACTATGGGTCGATTTTGTTTCAAAGTTGTCAAATTGTTGCAATCTTTTTTTTTAGTCATCAATTAATATCAAGAAAAATTGTCTCGATAATTGACACATTCATGATCATAACATTTCTACAGTTAGGTAAATGTAATAGCAAACTGCTGTCATAATTATTTGTTAGTCACTTCATAGGTATAGGTTACGCATACGAGCACAGAACCACTGATTAAAGTGGAATGCGCACCAAAGCGTCAACGAAGATGCCTGCCCTACTAAATTTCGTATTAATTGATAAATACTTGACCAGCGATGTGTATAATCGAATGTTCTCACTCGCATGATTCGTCCTCCCAAAAATATACCCTAAAGCTTGGGAAATAGGGCAGATTGTAGCTTGGAGTGGTTGGAACGTTTGATGTGAGAGGGCACGCAGTCTAGGTGACCACCACCACGGCATGGTTATGGCAATTGACAGAGAATTTCATAAACGAATTCTCTGTGACATGCTATGCGAATGACATGGTAGAACATAATCAAAGAAAATTGGAATCAAAGTGGAATTTTTGGGTGATTTGAAAGCTATGTCTAGTTAATTCATTATTTGATACTATTAATAGTCTAGTTACTATAAGATAGTTACTCGTAAGATAAAATCAGGAATGAAATTATCCTCGAAAGAACGAAAGTAACCGACACAGCTCAGAGGATTAGCAAGCTGAAGTGGCAATGGGCTGGCTATATCTGTATGAGAACCGACAACCGTTGGGGTAGACGGGTTCTAGAGTTGAGACCACGGATCGGCAAACGTAGAGTAGGGCGCCCTGCGGCCAGGTGGAGCGACGACCTGCGTAAGGCGGCAGGTAGTAAGTGGATGCTCGAGGCAGAAGATCGTGCCTTGTGGCGTTCTTTAGGAGAGGCCTATGTCCAGCAGTGGACAAAAATCCGATAGGCTGATGATGATGATGATGAATAGTCTAGTACTTAGCTAATGATTTCATCCTAAACCACTACCACTACATACATCACCGATGAGCCAACATTTAGTTACTGCTTCCTCTCAAGGAATACTACTCAGTCAGATCTAAAAAACTGTTTTTGCATTCCGAGAGTTACGATCAGTCAAGATCAGTCAAAATATTGATAAGTAAGTCATGGTGCCACGATAAACATTGATAAGGTTGTAGATAAGAATAAAATATTTAATAATACTGTTAGATATCATTTTGCCTTGACTTCCCTAATCATAATTTTAAGGTTTATCGAAGAGTTTGTTTCATATACCTTATTTTAGGAAATAATTGTAGTGCAAGTCCCCTGAGGACTTTATTGAACCAGTCACCATCAATATTTATTTGTCTAGTGCAGCCCGCCCAGCTCACGGCGAGGAGAAATAGTCTTTCCCTCGTATTTATCCCGCGTCAAACATGTTCATATTCTAGCTTTGTCACATGTAGGTACGTGTGATAAAAACGGTGGAAAGATAATTTGTCCACGGCCCGTGCTAGGCGGGCAGGACGTAAGCCTCTCGATTTACGACACTAAGTAATACATACCAAGTGTTTTCAGCTAGTACTAGTACTTATAGTTACAAAAACTTTTCATCTCTATTGGAAAATGATTTAAGTGTTCTTGTACCATACCATGGTACAAGGACACCGAGGACCATGGACTACGTGTAAAATATGTCTGTCTCGATAGAAAAAGTCAACTATATTTTGTCGCGGACCGCTTGATTGCTGATAGGTTTGTTTTATTTATTGCCCGCTACCGCCGCCGCTTTATATACTTTAGATAGAGATAGGTACGAGTCCTTCACTCTATCTGGCTGCAAACTGCTTTATCACGGTGACTAGTGTGACCACTTCAGACTTCTAGTAATTTCTCTAAACAAATACATTTTGTCGAGTGTCATTGAGATTTTAATATCGAACAGCTGACTTTTTTTTCGCGAATTCCGGGTCCCATAGTAAAAGTTGTTCATAATGGTGGGTACTATGAGCCTTTTTCGGCTTAGCGTACCCTTTACTTATAACCATGTCGTCGTATCCGTGGAAGACAGCCACAGTTGCAAAACCCTAGGTTTCCAGGAGGCGGTTTTTTCTGATTATCTCGGAAATTTCTTAGACAACGTATGTTTTTTAGTATTCTAAACAATTCCTTGACACAACAGGCAGTGAATCATATTTTTTTTTAATTTTTGACGATAGTATTTGTACGTGTTTTGTCCCTTAATACCTTACTCCACGGAATTTTCTCAAGATCACGTCGGCTTAACCGCCATGAGGGCTTTTTTCCGAGTGAGAAATGAGAAACGCGGTGAATTTAAGAGACATTGCGCCTTTATTCCACGTAAAAAGCTGGGTGGTGGCCTTCTTACGACAAAAATATTAGAATTTGCGGTTTAATTTTTAGTGTTCGTGTACAAGAGATGAAAAACAATGTTGTTTTAACCGACTTCCAAAAAAAGGAGGAGGTTCTCAATTTGGATGTTTGTATTTTTTTTTTTTGTTAATGGTTGGATGTTAGATATTATAATTGTGCGCGACTTTTTTTTATTTTGACTTGACCGCGAGCGCGTCACGCTTGTAATCTCCTGATGAAGATCACCGAATATGATCAAAACTAGTCGTTATAAACGACTTAATTTGACGTTAGTAATCCCGTGTTAATTATATCAAAATATATTTTTAATCTTTAAATATAAATAACAAGTCCTGACTGACTGACTGACAGATGACTTAAAGCCAAACCACAGGTCGTAGAAATTTAAATTTGGAGGGTGTATTTGTTTTGATGAGCAAAGGTGTGTACTAAGAAAGGATTTTTTGAAATTCAACCCCTGAAGGTGTGTAAAAATATGTGTAAAAGTGTATATGGAGAAGCTTGTTTTGTTTTTTGATGCCACGAATTTAAAAATTTTACAATATGACTTAAGAAAACATTGATCACGTATTTCACCATTTTCTGGAAATCAACCACTATGAGGGTGAAATGGCGTGGTAAATATGGCACGAAGAGAAAATTTGTTTTGATGCTACGTCAATGAAACTTTACACAGATGTACTTATAATAGAATCCCAAAATTTTCGAAAAGTCACACTCTCGAGCTGGAATTGTTAATTATCTCGAAAATTCAAAACGCAACCAACCAAAGCGCCAAGACTAAAAATACTCCAAAACCTTAAACTTTTTTGGGGAAATTGAAACAACAAACAACACAAAATAAAACAAACAAACTTTGAGGGTCTATATTCCCGAAACTATTGAAGGTAGTGTATTTGACCAAATGTTATAGGGGTTTGCGAGAGCTACTAAATGGTGGCGACGAAAATCCAAGATAACAAATTCAAAATGGTCCGAGGGGGCTGATTTATTGTATCTGGGGGTTTTAAAGGTCCCTAATTCCATTATGACGCTTTTGACATACTCTCAAAAAAGGAGGGTTAAGTAAATTTAACCCCAAAAAAATAAACGGTTTTTAAAGTGTAGTGTCCACGTGGTCGAAGCTAGTTTTCAATAAAGTAGCGTCGACTGACCGCGAGATGATTTATTTTTTACCCAACTGCAACGAAGCTAAAAAAGAGGGATATGTATGTATTTAATTTATGTGTGTATGTACGCATGTATATTGATTGTGGATGTATAAAGTAGCTCTTTGTTATGACCGAATAGTGTAGTGGTAGGGCTCTTGTAGTGGTAGGGCTCTTTTGCAGAGCCCGCCTGGGGAAGTACCACACCTTTGCCAGTTATTCCACCGCCAAGCAGTAATGTGCAAACATTACTGTGTTCCGGTTGGAAGGGCATTGTTTCCAGTGAAATTACAGGGCAAATGGGAGATTAAATAACTTATATCTCAGGGTGACGAGCGCAGTGCTGTGCCGCGCAGGGTCTTGAATTCTGCGAGTTCAAAATTCTGGGTAGCGCAGACCTGTTATGGGCAAACGTGACGTTTAATATCAGGCGAGCGATTTGCTCGTCTCGTCACTCAATTACATAAAAAAAAAAAAAAAAAAAAAAAAAAACTAGACTCACACAAACAAATAAGACGCGCGACGGGATCTAAATACTTCAATAAGAGATTTATGTCAGAATCTCCTGAAGAAGCAGGGGCTAGAAGTGCAACAATCGAAAGAAACACAAAACTACTACCAAAAAGAATAAATAAGACGCAAGACATACAGGTTCCTTAAGACCTTGACCGCTTAGCCCCCAAGCAACTGCTAGCCAAGAAAAAACCAAAAGCCTCTTCCAAAAGACTCTTTCAAATCGCTTAGTCACCGTAGAGGAGTAAGCCAGCACCCGCTAAACCAGACCGGAAGACTCAGGCTTTTCTTAATGCAAACACTCTAATCGTAGACAGTAAGATCACCAAACTAAGTTTTTCTATAAAATCTATAAATTGGGACATCCTAGGGATATGCGAAACTAGAAGACCACAGACATAAAAAAACCATAGAAGAATACTCGGACTTTATTCTATTCCGCACACCTGGAACAAAGTGAACAAACGGAAGAAACAAGGTTGGGTTCCTAATGACAAAACCTCTGAAACTCTGAAAACTACAACTCTGGAAATAAAGACATCCAACGAAAATGTTAGATTATTTGTACTGGGATATTAAAGCCTTCGAAGACAAAATAGTTAACGAAATTTTAAAATCATTATGAATGCTGTTGATAAAGCCACTACAGCAACTATTTAACATAGTTATTGAAATAAAAACAACGTCAGCACAGTGGTCGAAGTCTATTATTATACTTGTACATAAAAAGGAGACCAATGTGACATTAGAAACTATAAACCAATCAGCCTAATGACAAATTTTTTACTCAACCGGTTGACAATAACTCTAGACGAAAACCAACCGAGAGAGCAGGCAGGTTTTCGAAATGTTTTCAACAATGAACCACATACAGGTAGTCTTTCAATTGATAAAAAATCCAATGAAAACGGGAAACCGCTATTTATGTGCTTTTTATAGACTACACAAAATCATTCGATTCTGTAGACCACAACATGATCTGGACTGCACTAAAATAACAAAGCACTGACCAGCCAACCAACCCTACATTAACGTGATCTGCAACATAATTATACTCTAAAGGCATAGCCAGAATGTGATTAGAGCGGGAAAGCATGGAGTTCCCAATGGAAAAATGAGATAGGCAAGGCGACCCTATTTCATCAAAAACCTTCTCGGCTGTGATAGAGCGTGTTTCCATAAGTCTGAAATGGGAAAACAAAAAAGTGAAGATAGATAAATATTTCCTGAGCCACTTACGATTTGCTGAATGTGGTATTTGCTGAAAATGCATTAGACTTGGAATCCATGGTTAGTAAACTAGTAATAGAGAGCAAGAAGGTTGGTCTAGAAATAAATGCAACAAAAACAAAGGTTACCTTACTAATCGTGAGTCTCATGTCATTGAAGGTGTAAAAATTGAGTATGAGAACATCTATGTTATCTCGGACATTTGGTTTCTTTTAATGATTGTACAGAAAAAGAGGTACACATAAGAATTTCATCAGACTGGAAAAATCATGAAATAAAGACATAAAGAAATGCTTAACATATATGGGTGTCAAACATGGTATTTGAGTTAAATGGATGAAGAAAAAGTTCTACAAGAGAAAAATGCAGAAAAGTTTATCAGATATAAAAAAAAACAGACAGATTAAATATAACTTGTAAGAAACAAAATCAAAGTACCTGATGTATGTTATGATGTAAGACAACAACGATAACACTACTTAAATATGTGGTCTGTGATAATGGGCAGGCTACATACCTAATTATGTAGGATGGAAAGCAACAGATGGACAAAAATAGTTACGGAATGTATTTCAAGAGATAAAAAAAGAAACCAGGGAAAGCAAAAGAACAGATGGAGAGACATACATTATTTACGGAACAATACTGACCAGACGAGGAAGACGAGAGAGAGAGAGAAGAGTGGAGAGTTTTAGGGGAGGCCTACACTGCAGAGGCCACTTCTATGATACAAACTAATTAAAATTATATGTTATGTAGTATTTATAAGGTAGAAGAAATATAGACTTATTTATTTAATTTATTGTCTTTTTTTTATATATAAATGTAGGTATACAAAGATGTTTATTTTTTTTTAGTCCTTTAGCGTTGATTCTGACTGGCGCGTGACTTGTAATGTAACATATTTTAAAAATTGTAGTTCATGTACACCCAGTTCCCAATAGCATTAGAAAACAAGTTTTTCTTCGATTTTATCTACTGTGAGTAGCATTGTTTTTAGCCATTAAGTTATTGCACAAATAAAGAATGAAGATCAAAATATAGAATATTTGAATTTTATTCACCCTCCCGTGACATATTAACCAATTTTCTGGAACGTTTAATTACTCAAACGCGCCCGCACGCCCGGTAAATCCGTCAAGTAATGGCACAGATGCGCTTACGACCCTGTCGGCCGACTCCCCAAGCAAATTTTACCGTCGAACACGGCCGCGCAGGCGAGTGTGGCCGTAATCGCCGGATAAATTTGGACGCAGTGGCGTTAGTGGCTGTATTCTACGGAGTATTTTGGAGCGTGGCTTTTTGTCAAAATTTTAAATTTTTTGTCAAAAAATCGTGTTTTTTTATATCAAATACAGGATTTTCCGATTTTCTGAAAATGTGAGTAGATGCGTATGTATTTAAGGATTCCAAAAATGCAATAAAAGAAAAAAGCCACAACCGCCAGTGTGGCAGTCTTCTACGGATAGGGCGATGTATAGATAATACACGAGTTTGTATTATCTACATGACAATAATAGAACGTGTCAAACAAAACCATTAAAACAATGACACTCAAGCGTTAAATGCAAAACTTGGTAAAGCCACCGTATCGTTAGAGTTTCCTTTGTGCCATCACGCTGACCGCACTCGCCAAAGGAACTGGCCGGTCACATCGTAACCACCGACACCAGGAGGCTCACTAACAGGGAAAACAAGTGTAAAGCTACTAGGGTCAGCAAAGGTAAATTTATAGTTACGTGCTACTGAAACGCTTTTTTGCTGCTTAATTTTAAGAAATTACAAAATTCGGTGAGTTTTTTTGTAGCTAGTTAATGTAATACGTTTTTTAAGGTAAAAGATACCTATACCTAATCTTTTTTGCTTCGCTGTTTTTGGGTAATAAGATAAGACCAATAACAATAACTAGAACTTTTATACAACATAAGTTTGGTTGTGAAGTTATATCTGAAGATAAGACATTTAAAGCCCATGAATTATTACATGAAAATTGAAAGCAACTGGCTATTGCTTTATTTTTATTTAATAAGTATTTTAAATTGGGCGACGTGAGACATACGAGTATCTTAGTAATTTACCTACAATACGAAATTAACGTGTATTGCAACTTCATTATCGGATATTCTGTATTAGGCTATCGCATCCATTAAGTTTGCAAGTTCTAAATATTTTATATCATCTTTACATCATTATTTGAAATGTTGCTTCAACATTGATTGTACGATTACTTATCTTATTATTCACATAACTTAAATAAAGAAATTATTTAACTAAGAATTATCAAACGAACGAATCAAAGATACACAAGTAGATAGGTAGATAAAGAACGAGATGCAGCGTGACTTTTAGAAGTCGGCAGATTACCGTTTATAAACTTGCTTACGAAGTGTGAGCTCCAATATATTCCATTTGCTTGTATAATAAATAATAAATCCTTCGACCGAGCGAGCAATTTACTGAGGTAATGGAAAAATTCCGTGGAAATCGGTCGCCCCGTCGCGCCTCTCGGTCGTATAGTCTCTGATGGCTGGGTGGAGGTATACTATGTAGAACAAATTACAGACTCAAAAAGTGAAATAAATTTGCTTTTAGCTAAAATAGCTTATGGCAAAAGGACATAAACGCTTTCAGTTAAAACATGTTGTTAAAAGTTTTTATTTTTGGCAACTATCATATCATCCTTATAGAGTTTACAGAGTTACGAGTAGGTACATAGACAGAAAAGTGTTTCCTATTTTCTAAAAATGACATTCACACTAAACGAAATTATATGAAACACGGGTTTTGTTTTGAAACGGTTGAAACGTGACTTAAGGGTTGGCAGTTAGTAACAATTAATAAAATCGTACCTAAAGTTAAAAATTAAATGAGCTGTTTTCGAATTAGTATCACCGTATTCAGTCGAACTACATCCACTCACTAATTAACAACTAAATCCACTGTAAAATATGTCATCATCATTAGTCTATGTAAATATCTGTCCACTGCTAGTGTATACGTGCTCAATTAACGATACCATACAACACAGAAACCGTGCACTGAAATCTCCTTTCTTGTATCATTTCTGAATTTCAATCAGAAATTTTCTTTACCACAAAATTAGCTTCCGTTCCTTTCAGCGGCACAATGAGAGCATTAGGGATGCCCGTACAAAGCCGCGGGATCTCCCGAATCCCGACCGACAGAGTAAGCCTAGATTACGGACACAAAGGCCGCCTTTGCTGGACAACCCGTATTTAGAGCTTAACTTTTATTGTCAGTTCGCAGTGTGTTAGATTGTCGCTACCGAGAATTTTCTCATTCTCTTGTTAGACCTATGTGATAAATTTAATTTTGTCTAGGTAGGTAAGAGGTAAGCTAGATATACTGGTATGTTTATCTTTGTATCAAATAGGTACTTGTGATATATTTTGAATCAAGGTAATAATACTAATTAAAATTAAATAATAAACACGCTAATAATAATTGGTTGTGTTTAAATTTTAATTCATGAAGACGAATCCTAAAGTAGGTAAGCCAGACTCTAATGTTAGAGGGATTCATGCCGCTTGAAAGCACTGAGACATGAAGTAAGATATTATGGTTAGGCCTATATGAACCTACTTTTGTAGACAAGTGTATGAATACCTGTAACTACATGTTTTCGTGAAGATACTATTTAACTTATTGCACATTATAACTTTGTTATCACATACTGACAAATTAATGCATTGTATACGACGACAAAAGAACGAAAACGTAACGATTCGGCCCCATTGTAATTGATAATGAGAAATTACACGAATAACAAAAATCATATTTTATATTATTATATTTTTGGAAATAATTTGTTTCACAGAAGTAATTGGTTCGGTGGCGCGCTAATCCTTTTACTTGGTGCAAAGCACCTGCAACTTAATGAGGCCTTTCCATCTTTTGATCTATGTCTAAGCACACTACAAAATTATGAAATATAGATTCCGTAAAATATACTAATAGTACCAAACACGTTTATATAATAATACTAGCGGCCCATCCCGGCTTCGCTCGGGTGGACATTCATTTTTTAAACATTTTGGGATAAACGTAGATTAAATGCGTCTTTATGCGGGTGATAAGTAGATTTTTTTAAATTACTATTTATATAGAACATTTTTCAGGTCTATCATCAATAGTTTCCGCAGCGTATGCGATGAAAGACATTTTATGGATAATTTTTTTACACCTTGGGTTACACTATTGAAGTTTTAGTAAGGATCCCTAATTATTTCAGGTAATAAATATAGCCTATGACACTCAGCAATAATGTGGCTTTCTATTGGTGAAAGAATTTTTAAAATCGGTTCAGTAGATCCCGAGATTACCCCTTACAATTTAACAAATATACAAACACACAAACTTTACTTCTTTATAATATTAGTATAGAAGTATAGAAGTATAGATATACTACGTTTATTCTGTACCACTATACGAATACATTCGCAAATTTACCTTGCCACATCAAATAGGGCCGAATTCAATGTATTGTTCGTCGGCTTACAGCTAATCTTCTGTAATTCTTAATGGAATCATACAGGTGATCGAACAAACATCTTTTGATATTTTATATGGGACGTTTGTTCTCAACATGTGGCAACAGGAGAACAAAATCGTAAAAAAAGTCATGAATACTGACTACTACATTTCATGACTTTTTTTACGATTTTGTTTGATGAAAGTTAACTGAAATTAAGGAAAATGAAAATTTGCAAAAAGCTTTGACCATTTAAATCAGCAGTAAAAATTATTCAATGTATAAAAAAACACAAACATCTTCACATACATCACACATCATACATCTTTACTTCTGTCATAAACTATACCTGACAATTTTTGTGCTGTTTTATTTGGTAGTTGGTCGTCCATTAGCTCATTCGGTCGACGTTACGAGGAAAAATCGCGCGTCTTGCATGAACACAATTTTATATTATTTAAAAATGTTTTTGCCAAGTTAACATAAAATCATTATTTGCATGCATATTATTCTTCTGTTTTTCATAGAAGATTTAATTGTAATTTGTGTTATTAAATATTAGGTACTGGGGACTTTTAGGTACCTACATATTTATTTACAAAAAATCATAGCTTATGTTTTTCAGAAATAAGTGACATATGAGAAGAGAGGTCTATTCTCAACAGTGGTCAATTGTGGGCTAATAATGATGATGAATTGGTTACATGTTTGGTCAAAAGTTTGAGCACCGCGCGCTATAATCGGCTAATACTGGCAGCCTATTATCATTGCGCACATTACTCTCCAGGGCGTAATGCGAGACATCGAGACATGGAGTTCGATCCCATTATTCACTAATACGTACTGATGCTCCCAAGTACACTCCGAGGGCGGAAAAAGATGAATAGAGCTTATGGAATCTAATAAAGTGGGACATTCTTCGAAAATCGAGCGAGGCTAATTCCGTTTCTGATGGTGAAGAGAAATTCGTACCTCTACTTATTTGTGAGTACGCGTAGGATTTGTTGTGGAAATTTAAGGCTATTTTAGTAAGTAAGTCAAATATGTATAAGTTTCTAATAAATTTAGATCTATTCGTATATTCAACCTTTTTAACTACCCAGAAGACTAAGTTAGTAGTAGTATTATCACCTAAGCACATGGTTATGGAAAGCTCAAATATTAATCCTGCATTCAGTTATTCAATTAATTTTATCGGAAAAATAAATTTGTTGTCACTCACCATAATATTGTCATCATAATTCAATTTCAGTTTTTCTGACAATTGAATCTCGAATTGTAAAATAAAATGAATGGGCTGTTGCCCATTCATTTTTTTTACAATTTTGCTAAATATTTCCATGTAAGTATTTTTGTCTCATTTTGTCGAGCATAGCTCTGTAGAGTACATCAGTATTAGCAAACAAGCAACAAAGGGAGTGGCGCCATTTAGCGGGCCGCAAGCCGCAATCCGCTTACTGCGGGCCCGGCATTAAGCGCGCATGAAATATGCAAGCCCACTCAGGACGGCACATACACGGGACCTGGCTTCCGCGCTCACACCTCTCAAATATGACGGGTTCATAATTATTAATAACTTTTACCACAGGTTGTAATAGTTGTAACTATCTATTAAATTTTATTAAGTGTTTAGTTGTCAAAATAACTTCCCAAAACATTTGAGAACATTGAGATTGTATCAATAGAATAGGCTGTTTGAAAACAAAGCGACGCGAGGCCGCGTCACGACCAATATGTACGTGTCATAGATGTGTGATATAAGTGCTATATGACATTTCATAAGCATATTTTCTTTTCTTTCTTTTTAGTTCATAGTTCAATTGGCTCGGTTATTATGATGGTAATACGTAACTAGGTATAGGGATGCTAGGTGAGACTTTTAATAAAATTGTAAGTGCGGTGAAGTAACGACTGTCTTGCATTTTTTCTGTGAGTTTATAAAATTGTTGTAATATTCGTACTTTGTTACTATTTGACGAATTTTTCCAACAACTTAAATCATAACATTCTCGTTCCATCCTAGTTTGATTCTGTCCAAATAATTTACAGCGCATTGTTTGTGATGACAACTTCTCGAACCTTCAATAAACTTTATTAATTACGTTTTAGCTGGAACACACTAAAACCAACATTGTGTGTGTATTGTGTATGTATATAAGTATTTGAGGTCTATGTATATGTATAGATAATATATAGGTATATGAAAGCTGTAAGCGGCTTGTGGTAATGGGCGGGGCGGATTGGTGCGATCCTCCACTCAGAGATTACGTGGGCGGACTTGCATACTTTATGAACGCTTTGTCCTTTGTGCTGGCTGTGAGGGACTTTAATGTATTCGCTGGGTATACGTACGCACTACTATAATATATACAGACCTAGGGTTATAAGGAAAAGGTATGCGCCGAAAAAGGCTCATAGTACTCATCATTAGGAACACCTTTTATTACCTTTTAGCCGTAGCTCCAACCAGGAATTCGGCTTTTCCATACAAAAATGTCAATGACACTCGACAAAATGTACGAGTGAAATAGCAATTTCTTTTTGCGATTTTCGGGTTGCTCCCATAGTAAAAGTTGTTAATAATGATTAAATGATTACTTTTCGGTTTAGTATACCCTTACTATACCCTATACTATGATAAAGCTATTTTTGGTCATTGCTCATAAAATCGAAACTGGCACAGGTCTCGTCCCGGATATGCCATTCATTTCAGTCGATTGCAGCTATTTATATCATGGCACTGCGCAAAGGCGATCGATTTAATTATTAACACACGGCTATCAAGGGGCTCCTGTCAGTCTTTGAATGTGATAATTATATATTATCAAAGTTTTTTAATTACCCGTTGTTTAAGTTGTTTGTTGGCTCGTTTGTTTATCTGCCACCTATGGCATAAAAAAAGTAATAATATAGTAGTTTAAGTAAACAAGTTTAAGTAAGTAAACTAGTTTAAGTGGTAACTATGAAATTTATGAAGCATTAAGCATTAGCAAACATTATAGTTAGTTGGATAAACATCGTTCAGTGCACCCCCGCATTTGCATAACAAGCGCGCGTCTACAACAGCTTTAAAATAAAAACGCCACCGTAATGGCTTTATAAATACGTTTCCCAAAGCATTTTCTATTAAATAAACTTCGCAGCGAACGCTGCTCGTATGAATAAATCATATCAAATAACTATCAGGGGAGATCGGGCCATTCTTTCCCCGGTACATCAAAACATTTTAGGGTTGAGATGGCCTATTTGCGACGCACGGATTTTAGTTATGATTTTTTAATAGCCATCCGCTACTTTTAGTGTTCGAATTTTGTTTTCCATTTCTTGTACAGTTCCGGATTTATGGTACAGTTCTTCGTTTTCGGAATTTGGTACTTAGATTTCTTCTTATATTGAAAATAGAAACAACTCACAATTTAACTCCAGATCCGCCGGTTTTCTCGCTATTAATCGGAATAAAAAGTATCTTTTTACCCAGGTTTACCCATCCTTAAATTAATTATTTCCCTATGTATATTTTTCACCAATAGCATCACAAAATAGATCGATTCAGTCGTTCAGCCGTGAAAACGTAATAAGCAGAGAGACAGCTTTGTTTTCGCGTATTTCACAATACCACTACGCTGTGACTTTGTATTCCCACGCAACACATTTACCTCTCATATAATGAGCTCCTTGACGGAATTTTCCACCTATCGCGTTTCATCATCTCAACGTATCGCTTGGCACATTGAATTTCTCAAGTAGCTCGTGAAAGGCAGCGAGGATTCCCCGAGGATGTGTCGGAGCGTCGCGTCGGCGACACCTCTGGAGTTAAGCCTCTCAGCTCGCGAGCCGGTCACACTGATTGAAACGGAACTGTAGACGTATTCTGCAATAGTCTACTTTAAAAAATATCTCACATTTAAAGGTTACCTGGAAGAGTTGGCTGTTAAAGCAATATTTTACGATTTTTGCGATATGACAGCTTTTTCGATTTTTGCGTAAGGCGACAGGTAGCAAGTGGATGCGAAAGGCAGAAGATAATGCCTTGTAGCGTTCGTTAGGAGAGGCCTATATCCAGCAGTAGACAAACATAAGGTAGGTTGATGATGATGACGATGAAGACAGCTTTTTGTGACAATCTCGTATGTTTTACAATGCTTGCAATTAATTTTTGTGGTGTCAACGACCCATTCGGTTGTGAAGCCAATGATGTGTAAGTAATCATAAATAGATAATAATATATAACTTTGAGAAGTTCCGTATAATTTATTAAAGGTACACTGAGAAAAATGGCTATCAAAATTCCGATGAATTCACCTAAAGTACGGAGCATAGTGATATCACCAAAAAGTATGATGATGATGGTTAGCACGTTTTTAAGGTGAACTGTACTGTGGAAATAGGTAGAGTAGAGATTTCTCAATCAAACGTAAAACAACGTACGAAAATACAACCGAGTTAAAAAGCTTTCAGAATAAGGAAGCGGGCTACGAGACTTCCGAAAGAGATTTTAAGATCCTTCCTGCTTGCAGGTATTACGTACGATTTTGTGTCAGATCATTTCACATGACTGGGCTCTTAAAGATCAATATGAGGTGCATAGAATTCGAGGAGTATTATCAACATGAGACGTTTAAGATAATAGTTATTCATATCTATGAATCATCTAAGAGATATGTGTATTTTACTTACTCAACTTACTAACGAAGTTTATATTTTGATTTTGAATATCTTTATTATATCAAAACTTAAAATATTTTTTTTACATCCATTTGTTTCATAAAGATTGATTTCACTCAAAGGCCCTGAAAAACCTTAAATTATAAATTAAGAATGGAGTAATAATGAAGTTAGCTTTTATCTTCGACTAGCTGCGCCATACGGTATCACCCGCGGTCAATAGGTTAACATCTGTTTTCCGGGAAAGACTTTCATTCCGAATTTCATTTCATTTTCGTTGAGCCGTTTCAACGTTTAGTAGTAACAAACATACTCACTTTTACTTCTATAATATTAGTGAGATAAGCACAAGGATTGCTTTTTATCTCGGGAAAATTCACGATTCATTTACGCTTCGTAAAGTTAGCTATTCCAATAAAGTTTAAAATAAAAATCATAGCTGCAGTCGTCTCGCGCCGCTGTCAATACGCGCCAAGCTTAGATAAACCTAGAGAAAAAGATGGATCACTGCGTTAGATTTGGGTGAAGCTAATAACTCCTCTACTTTCACGCGTACATACACAAACTCTACAGTGCCGTGAGTAGTAGGAGTATTGATATGTCAATGTGTGCATCTTCTGTACGTAATTCGTCGGGTCAATGACAAACTCGCCAATCTGCCATTTTGGCACGCTTTTTTGCTCAGTTTCGGAATCTCGCATTAGTAAACTATTCTATGTGAACATTGTTTGATGTACTTACTCATTTGAATTACTAACTGCATCCCCAGATTAACGAGAACTTAATTTGTGTCTTCAATTTGTTTTCGCGTTTTCCCGACAGTTACTCTTTTGCAGTTTGACGAGTTGACCATTGATACGATGGTATGTGTGAAAGTAGAGGAGTTCTTGGCTTCACATAAATCTAAAGCAGTGCTCCATCTTTTTCTAAAGGTTTATCAGAGGCGCCAAGTTGTCTGGTGTTGACGCCATCCCCCGTCTCTGCTCGACAATAGCACGCGTCAGACCTCCTCTCTAATTACCCGCTTGTTTTTGACAACCGACACTTTAGAGTATTTCCTTTGAAGAGGAAAAAAAAGTGTGTTTGGTTTTGTTATTTTTATTTTCGAAATAATCATAGAGATTAACAATGGAATAAATAACTAAAGCTGCGGCAGTGTAATAAAAACGGCATATTATTTGTTAATTGGAATACGGTTAGTTTTATTGACAGTGGATGTAAAATAATTATAATTTAATGTGAGCATTGCCCCACGGAAGAGGTGGGAAAAAATGAAATCTCTCTATGAAACCAAATAATAAATAATTCGGTTACGTATCTACTTCTCGAACATCGATCAAGTATGTAAGACTTCGGTGTTTTCGACTTATGTATGTATTAAATAGACTTCTTAATTAGCAACTTATTTTAACTTTTACCAATCCTGCTCATTACAGCAAGCTACGACATAGTGCTACGAAGTGTGCTACGAAACGCAAGTAAATAAGTACATGCTATGAAATATTACACGTAATGTAAAAAGCATACAGTACTTTTTGCTTTACAATGTTTTTTAACAACATCCCCTAAATTATGGAAATTTATTTGAAAATTCAAATAATATTAAAACCATAATCGAACCATGAGGCAATATAAAAATCAGCTTAACCTGTGAATTACTTATCAAGTTATATGAAAAGGGAGGTCCTTGCCAGACTCTAGTGGGGGAGGCGGCTATGAATATTTTAAGAAAACTCAATACTCAATACCCGAGGTAAGTAGGGTTGGAGACGGCTTTGAATATGAGTGCCTACAGGGTATGGAAGCTATTTTGGTTTGGTCAGTATTGTGGGTAGTTGAGTACCATTAGCAAGCGTGCCTGTGGAACTAGCCAAATATGTTTTTTTTTATTTTGTTTTAATTTACACGGGAACACTCACGTAAAAATTAAGTTGTTTACTACGACTAGTATCGATCACATTCGGTGACCTTCATCAGGTGAGTTATAAACGTAACGCGCTCGCGGTTGCATCTCGCCTGTCAAAACCACGTTAGTTTCCATAGTATGTTTTTTAATTTAATGAAATTCTACTATTATTGTCTCAGGATGACAAGAGAAAAGTAGTGCCGCGTTCGATTTTAAAGTAGGTTAGTTACTGCAGTTGCCGTGAGAGGATATTGACGTTTACCTCCCTGAGTTTGGTGTGTTAGAGACACCAAAGTCGGATTGATCGATGGTTAGAGACTAGAGACTGTCACGGCTCCTCTCACTATCTTTCTATCTATCTTATATCTGTTCTGGGTCTAGGTATTAATTGTTTTTGTCTTTGTGTGTGTTCCATTTCATCTCCGACCCAGGGAATCCGAATCGGGGAGCTATGAGTTTAAAAACGTTTTTTTAGAATTTTTAGAATAGAATTAAATAGATGAACGCCTGGTGCACGCACGAAAAAGTGTCCCGTTACGTGTCCCGTTACGCTCATTGTGATGTCACGATCGGTGCGAGAACAGTATGCAATCATTTCATCAATGTTTTGAAGACGTTGTCACGTTAAACTATTGTCCGTAAACCGACTTTATAGACAACCAATTTTTTTATTGTATAGAGGTAGTATGAAATTTGTAACAAGAGAGACAGTGACAAAATGATCTCGAGCTCGCCAGAATTTAAAGGACCACGGTAGGCCTAGCGTTAATTCTGACGTAAAAAACGTAGCGAGTATTCGATACGCAAATCTATGAAAATGGGACAGCTCTCCTGTCGGGCGTAAATGGAAACTGCATATGTTCATACATTTTTCTATGGAATAGTCGCTACGTATTTTACGTCAGAATGTTTCTAGGCCTGCTGGTTTTAATCGACTCGTTGATTGACTTCATTTTTAAAAACTGTCAGTGCTCTCGGTAATTTTTGCTAAACTGTACTTAGACTTATTTATATCTAGATTTTAATGACTTTTATTTAGAGATCAACTTATCGAAAAAAATATTCGCATCACACGTGATGTCTTATAGAATTGGGGAAAGTTTTATTAATATTCAAGTTAAAAAAAAATGTATGGCTTTGAACCAATTATTCGTCCCAAAAATATCCACCAATTGACTTCACCAATCTGCGTTGCATTCACTCGTGACCATCGCCAGTCAAATTGAAAAGTCCCCTTTCTGCCACTTACCTTCAAACAGCTAATCTTTGAACAACTTTCGACCTTATCTACTCATTTGTAAAGTTGAAACTGAAGACTGATCTTCATGTAAAGGGTGCTCCGATTCGTCGTAACCGCCTCGGGCGCATCCTAATCTAGTTGTCGCGTCCTACGCAGTTAAAATCGCAAGGCTAATAAAATATTTTGACCCCTTTATGAGATGAATACGCCTCTGGTTCGGTACAGTCGCGGACTGTGTAAAAAGTGGTAGAAGATAATGATCGAGTAGAGTTTAGGGACATTCTTTTGTCTGGTCTTCTTACCGCGCTGTGGTAAGAGTACGAATCGACCACGTCAAATTCGAATTTGACGTTGGCGATTCCTTGCCGATTCCACGCGGATATCGTACTATGCCGCGGAAAGACTTTAAAAAGACTGGACAGGATAATGCCCCTGATTAATTATCGTCAACTAAATATGCCATTTTCTATCTCTTCTATATGTCCTCTCCATTATACCTAAGGTTGCCTAAAATAGACAGTTGTTGCATTATTTTTAAGCGTTATTTTGCTTTATTTGAAATTTTTGTTTTGTGTGTATTTTGCACAATAAAAAAAATATAAATCCCACAACTATATGTGTCTGTTCATCGAATAAAACATTATAATGTATATACCTAGCTATAATATAAATCAGCTGTTCCATGGCAAAATGTCAATGACACTCGCCAAAATGTATGAAACAGCTGACTTTTTTTTCGCGGTTTCCGGGTTCCGGGTTGGATCATAGTAAAAGTTGTTCATAATGATTAGTACCTACTTCCCACTTCAGCTTAGCATACTCTTTTATAACCTTGTATACCAATTTAACTCTAATTGAAAGCCTATAAACTTTAAAAGACTAACTTTCAAATATCTACGAGTACCGTTCAATCTGCTCTTCCAAATGTTTGGCAGTAATGCAGTTTGTTTTCGAATGTACTCGCCAAGACCCCTACAAAACTATTCGGATGTGTCAATAATTGAAATTTGTGCCCGGAGGCATTCATGGCAAATAACTTTATTCAGCATTTAGCTTCCAATTTGATGGAGTTTGATTTGGCAGCGGAAAGAGAGGGGCTGGGGAGATTTGCCGATGAGAAACTTCCATTAGGGGACAGACGACCGAAGTTATGTGTATTTTTCACCTTATATTCTTTACCCACTAGGTGAGTTTCGCGGTCATAGGTTGATTACACACACGTAACGAGTAGAGTGGCGAGACAGTAGGTAAATGGGCATACCGATTAGTAGTAGTTTTCTAGCATTGTTAGAAACAAAAACAAATCTATGCTAAAGATATTTCTTTGCGGCAAGATCGTTGATTTTACTTTATAGTGAACAGTCAAAAAGAGGGATTTGATTTTGTCTTGCATTTTGCGTTCATATGTTAATATGCCAGAGTTAATAGATATCTTCTTGGTCTTCGTGATTCATTTTCGACCACATCGTCGCTTATCAATAGGCGAGTTGGATTATTCATGATAAAAAAATAATTATGTAGGCTGTTACAATGGAAGAGGAAAAATAGTTCTGTCTCAACAATTAATAGAACGATGAAGAATGTGACCGTCTCTTGTTAATATCAAGACATTGTCAGACCAAGTATACAAATACTTTAAACAGGATGTGATAAAAACGGAGCAGGCCGAAGAAGGACGAAAGAGCGATGAAAATAACAATGGCGGAAAACGATGGGTCGGAAAAGCAGTTAAAGTTTTGATTTTATATTTTTTTTAGCTGTAATGGCTAATACATAACATAACTAACAACATTCTAATATACACGATAGAGTGCTGTAAGTTATAAATATATCGTTCAGTTGGGTACTTTTTCTATCCAAACAAACCGTAATCAAACACTTCTGTAAAACGACACGTAAGTTCATAAAATATAATAATTGACAGTGATTTTTACATTTTTATATTCCCAGCGATTTACCCTAATAAGTTAAGCACAGAGCTAAGGTTTATGCAATTATGATAATTATTCACTTTGAGTGGAGCCATTCGTGTAGAAAAGTGCAATATACGAGTAGAAGCGTTATTTAAAATGCTGTGACGTGACGCTCTTACAATGGCATTGTATGTTATAGAAATATTTACCTTGACTTTAAAACATTTTTTTTTTAATTGGGCCTTTACCTCACTTCACCTCCCTGACTTTGCAAAACAATGGGTCTTACTTATTAACGATGCTTAGTTGTTGCTAAGATTTACAAATTTAATTTAACGAAGTAGGGGGGCGTATTACGATAATAGGCCCAAGTTTGAAGGCATTTTAAGACAGATCTAAACTAACTAAAAATATATCTGTCTTTATCATTGCAAGCCATTAGACAAGGATGCCAATAGTTTTAGGAAACTAAGATCTGTCTTAAAAAGTTTTCAAACTTGGGCCTAATGTAGTGTTAGTACTAAACTTTCAGAAAATTTTATAAGTAAAGGCTATCTAGGTGAAATATTTTGTTTTATTTATGTCATACGAGATATAGATGAGATGAATTGCAGTGACACCAAATGTTTGTCTTTTCCTGATTTAGCCGAGGATCTGGATTTAGATGTTGGCATAAAAAGAGAGTCCTAACAATAGTTTCTAGATATGTCAAAATATTATATTATATTAAGTTACTCATAGTTGTTAACAAAGACTAAAAAGGAAAAAACCTTTCGAGTTAGTGTAGTGTTATGACAGTGAAGTGTAGTTTAGTTAAATCTACTAGTAAAGAACACATTAACAAAGTGTCTTCGCCTTAATAGAGTCAGTAAGAAATGTGTTAATGGGCACAATCTTAGCAATAACTTACTTAGCAATTTATGTTAAACGCAAATTACTCATTAGTCTTTCAGGCTAGATCGTAATTTTAATGATGTACTTATCGATAAAATGCATCATTACAAAAAAAATAAAATAGTTGTTAACTGATGATAACATTATTTTTTTAACAATTTTCCAACAATTTGCTCTACCTGTTGGCTATTAGCTTTAGTAACGTGAGGGATGCCAAGTGGAAAACTTAGTTCTTGTACACTCAGTCAGCCTTTTCTGTGTCTAGTGAGTATGCATATTTTTGATATTCACACGTGCGTAAACGTCCATGATTAGGTATAATTAAAGGAGGTAGACATGAACAAAGTTGTTGCAGTACAATATTTTTATTGCAGTACAATATTTTAATTAATCATAAAGGTCTCTGAGACCTCATTTTAAACGTTTATTATTCACTTAAATATTTATTGGTCATTTTAATAATAATATTCAGCTGTTGCTGCTCCGTTCTAAAACTCTCAGTCAGTCAGTTGTTACACTAATTAAAGCATTATTATTAACCCTTGTGCTAGAAATTTCTGCTAAACAATAAATCGTTTATTAAACTAACATAAAATATCTTTGTCCAAAATTACAGATTTTTTAAATCTCCTTATGATTTTACAAAGAAAATCTAAGAAACCTCTCCCTAACACCGGGTAACTTCCAGTTAATTGTGTCTTGTTTATTGGTTCCACATAATTGGCTCGATTATGAAGCGTCCGTCGCGCGTCCGGGCCCGGACGAGCCGTAATTATACTCGCTTTCAACTTCAACATTACCACCTCTCGACGGAGGTAGAGATGAGCTGGGTAGACGATAGAAATCTTTATCGATAAATCTAAATGATGGAAGTACAATATTTTAACACTACTCGAAAATTTTTTCGACTGTGTAAATGAGTTTTTACAAAAACATTTCTTATAAATTCAATGTACCTACCTACAGTATTAGGTTTCTAAAGCATAGGAATAGGTTTCTTAAATGTAAAACATTCAGTTTAACTGCGTTTACACTATCAGACGAGATAAGCGAGATGCTGTCTAAACTGTTAAGCCATTCAATATAGCACTATACCCGTTATTGAAAGTGTATAAGCTCAATTATTATTGCTTGTTGATATGAAAACAAAAAAAAAATTAACGCAGTTTTTTTCAATTTAGTTTGCTAAATGTAATGTTTAATGTATCTATTTAAATTAACATCGATGTCGATCTACCGACTTAGAAATATCGTTCCGCACTAACTTTTGTACAACACAGAAGAGCTTTTAATAAAAATATTAGCCAGCACGAGCGTCAAAGAAGCATACTTTTAATTTAATTATCTTCACCATTTAATAAACTGTGCTCTGCAAGCAAATAGCAATTAAATTATTTTCAAAATAACAAAATACTTCTCCTTTATTTTAAGATTTATGAAAATTAACGTCTTGAAAGTTGTAAATGGAAAATTCCAGTCTCAATTTGTAATAAACTTTTAATTTAGTTTTCACAGTAGGTACGTTAATAAGAATACTTTTTCTGTGACATAAGGTACGAGTATTTCACTGAGTTACAGAATAATTGTACAATGTCTATTTAATTGTCCATATACATAGTAGGTACGGTACTGCCTATATTTTTATGACTTGGGATAAAAGACAAAAGTAGGTTTCATCAATAAACTACGAGGTTACCAAACGAGCCTACCTAATATAACTACTTCCAGTTTAATTTTGATTTCAAATCATAATACCTGTTTGCTTAATTAACACTAATAGGATACCTAATATTATGCAGCTCAATTTCCAATGCAAAATGCCTTCAGGTTAAAGTGCATAGTGCAAGTAATATGGGAAGTAACATAACACTATAATGCTCGCCCGGAGCTACGCGTTAATAGAGAATATGGACGTACGAGTATATTATGTACCTACCTATATAGGTACAGAGTTCGGTAGTTTTGTTTATGTATGCGCCCTCGCGTCTAAGCCAGTGTTTTCACAGCCCGCGTAGCACTAGCAATTTTTGCAGCAGGATTTTTATCCACCCGTGTGACAAAACTCGCGTGCTCCATCGTAGACCGCATCATTGCTTTCCATCAGGCAAGATGGCGGTCAAACGCAAGCTTATTAATCAATAAAAAAAAATGTTAGTATACCTCTTTAAAAATGTTTGTCACTTTGTCGCGGGATAAAAACGGCACAAAGAAAATTTGTCCACGAATCTCGTGATAGCACTGCATGACACGAAATGACGTTGTGCAACACTATATAAGCGTCATACATTTCTAATTTTCTATGGACCATATTCTTATTGAATGACACCACACCACACGTAATACGGTATCGTTGAGATAGAAAATAGTTCATAGAAATGTATGGCCTCGCCGTATTTTGTCGTGTCGTGTAGTGCGTAAAGTCGTGTCGTTGTCGCTACTGCTGTCTCTACCATTGGGTCATCTAGGTACATACATATCACTGAGGGTTGCAGAAGCGGTTCTACATATCACTACGGGGAAAGGTGAATGCAAACATGTGTTTCCAAATGCATGTTATATTCCGACTATGTCCGAAGGATGACTACGGGTGGCAAGTGTCGGCGGGGCGACCTGGATGCGCCGCGAGCGCAAACTGCTGACGCCGACATTCCTTGCCCCCCAGTCGTCTAGTGGGAAAACGGCCTTAGGGCGTTTGTCCACCGCCGCCGTCACCGTCACGTCACCGAGAACGAGATGACGGCGCCGAAGTAGCGGTACATACATTTACTTTAGCCGAGTGTCCACCGCACCCGAGCGCCGTCATCCCGGCCGCCGAAATTGCGAGTAGATCAGCGTGACCGCTAGAACGTGGCCCGAGATTTTGACGGGCCGATGTGCCGGCAATACAAAACGCGTATGAGCTTGTGTAACGCTTGTCCACACACTGCCATGCCGTCGCCGTCGCACCGTACACGAGCTCAGTTATTATTTTGTCTGTCATCAATTATCATATAGCATTGTAATAAAAATGGCAAAAAAATTTAAATACGATATTTATTCATTAATAGAAGTTATAGAAAGTAAGTTTGTGGGATAAAACCAAGGAAGTGTCCAAAGATAAAATTTTGCGATAAAATTTTACCACGTATGCCAGCTGGAACAACTAAACCAGCGAAATCGGTCGCGGTGGACAAACGATCGCCGTCACGTCATATTAAACTCGGCCCGAAATAATCTTGTTCTCGGTGACGTGACGGTGACGGTGACGTGATGGTGTGACGTGACGGTGACGGCGGCGGTGGGACAAACGCCCTTATTGTGTCTATGCTCGATCTTATAATAGGTACTCATATAGGTACATTGCCTCTGGCCTCGTATTTGTTGTGCATTTTGGCCAGAAGGTACTTAAATCTATATATTTCACTACACTTAAAACCTATAGAGATAACTCTACTCCAGATGTAAGTTTTGTAAGTAAAGCTCATAATCAAATCAAATAAATTGTTTTTCATCCCACCATCTCGGAAAGAGTATTTTTAATCTTCAATATCTGAGTGGAAAAGCCGTTTTCATTCTCTAGAGGATAAAGTAAATTGAATTTAGAACATCGTGTGCACTAAGTTTGTGAATTAAAAAAAACATTAAACCTATTTACTGCTACCTCTATGGTGCCGAATATATCATACAAGTTTTTTTTAATTTGTTAAAAACTCAGACTCGGAACCTTCTTGGTGTTCTTTTTTCAATTTGCTTTGTACGCGGTTCTTTACGCGCATCGATCTATTTACGCGGCATTTTTTCACGTCATTGTTAAACCTTATATTAAAAACAAGAAACTTGAAAACAAGTGAAAAAACTAAAATGAGTGATTCTAGCGACGAGGAAGTTTGTTTGACGCTAACAGAATTGACTGAAACTGTTAATAATGCGCAAATGAGCTTTTCCACTTATATATTGAAGATTAAAAATACTCTTTCCTCGCTGAGGTGGAATGAAAAGTTACGTGTTGCACTCGAGTGCAAAGATTTTTCACCTCTCGTGCTCTTTTGATTCCCTCGCTAACGCTCAGGATTTCAATTTTAGAATCCTTCGCTTGCTCGGTCATCAAAATTGAACACGCGGTTAAAAAGCAACTTTGCACTCTTGTATAACAAATAACTACGAGTATTTACTGTCTAATCATCGATGTTTAATGGAATTTGAAACAAGTCGTCAGAAGTGTTATTAAAGCTGATTGTTATTTTATTTATGATGGCACTTATACAATAGGTCTTGGTAGTTTGTCTTTGAGCAATAGTTTTTACGAAAAACTAAACAAACTTGCTTTTTATTTAAAATTTTATTTACATAAAAAGTTGGTGAACGGTAGTACCTTAGTTCGTAAAGGTGCGCTAACTCATCCATAAAATAACGTAGAATAAGCATTAAGCAAGTATACCATTTTTACACCTTTCAGGGAGCATTGAAGCGTTACGAGCTTATTCATAGTGTAACCAAACGCCGACGGAACTTTCAATCTGCTGACGTCATATTGACACCCCATCATCGCTACACAAACTTTACCATTACATTTTCCGATCTCTATCTTTATCACATCTGCGAAAGAGGTGAATTCAATCTGGCAAAGGTTTTATTAAGTGAAATTGTGTGTTGTTTTAGAGATATGTGTTATTCTCGGTACACATTTCGGTGGGGGCGTAGGCCACTTTGCAGCTTGCTTTGCTTCCGGCCGTGTGTGAACCTTGTCACCTTGCTGTCGGTGTAGCTATGGAGATCAACCGATGTAACGAATTTTGGTAGCTACCTCTTTTTGGGGTAACTGCCTTTGGCTCAACAAAATACATAGATACAAACAAAGTGCGGTATGTGATGTCAGGAAAAGATGCACCTAATCAGGGTAAAGGATATAGTCCGCGGGCTATTTATAGAGTAGTCTGTCGGTGGTCGGAACACGACGGGTGGACACTATTTCCGTTTCCCGTCGTTGGCGGTGAACTTACATCCTTTCAATATGTCTAACCTGACCACGTTCAATTTGATTGAAAAATACAGTCGCACTTAACTTAATTCAGGTGCTTTTGAAACGGTATTGGTATATTTTTTTTGTGACTGAGTAACGAGACGAGCAAGTCACGCCTAATAGGAAGCGCAAGCTTGTCCATAATATATCAGTGACACTCAAAGTTTTGAATACCTAATAAGCAGTTCAAGACCAAGCGCTTCAGTGCAATACATAGCTAATTTACAATCGATTTCTGATGGAAAATGTTCTAACCTTCAAAAGAAGCTTGCGACGACGGTCCGCAGTTAAAGTACTACGGAACTGAGATATAAAAATAGTTTCCTCAATAAGTACATCAAATAAATATCCACAAGTCTTAGGGGACCCAAGACTAATAGCTTTCACGGGCGGTCCGGCCAACAGATTTTTAAGCCAACTTTTTGCTCAATCTCAACTCTGTCGCGAAGAAATAAAAATTGTTTATTGAATCCTATCTCGAGTGATGTCCATTTTGCTCTTGACGTGGCGTTTTATCTTCACTATCTTTGAGAATATTTATTTTAGTATTACATACTCTTTGATCTGTTTAGATAGGGGATGGTGGACTGTCTTTGATTTTTCTTGATCTTTAAGTCTGAGAAGTTTGTTTATCTTTAAAAAATATTTAGGTGGTCGATATATTATTCTTGTGATAAAACTATCACAAAATATAACAGTGTTAGTGGACAGATCTAAGCTCATTAAAAATAAGGCTGTCTTTGTTATTGTCGTATATTACTATGGTCTAATTAAACAACTGCCTACTTTGAACACTTTTAGTCATAACTTTAAGTCAATTTAGATCTAAAAACTAAAGCTTTCAGAATTGGCTGTAATGACTGTCTTAAGTCTTATTCTACCTGTTTTTTATTTGAATATAAACTTTTTTGCATTCCTAGCTTCGATCTTCCTAAAGTGAAAGTTGAAATGATTATTTAAATGGAACCCACCCTCTTGTGCAGGCAAATGTTTATGATGATTCGATCAAAACAGATGTTTACTGTCGATTACATTGTTAATCGAATACAGCGTATAATGGACGCTATTAAGATACTTTTAATGGTATGTTTAATAAAGCTTAATTTTTTTATTATTTGCGAAGGGAAAGAAATGAATGTAGTATAGTAAAATATATAAGTAGTGTATTATATGTGTAGTTTATTAATTACTGTGATTCGAACAGGGCTGTGTTCTGTAAATGGGCCGTAAAACTTATTTTTTTTAGTCAAAACATTTTTGACACACAAATTTTGGATTGCTCAACAAGAACAGAATCGTTCAATTGATGAAAACACAACCTTTTAAAAAGGCAACCTTCTCCCGGGGCAGTCGGCTTAAAGTACTGAACAAAACTGTACGAGTAGTACCTGTACTCGTACCTGCAATGTGTGTAAGTAATTTTTGTAAATATTTTCAAAAACAAGCATTGATTGCATTGTCATCGAAGTTAGATACGTTACCACAGCTCAATCGGACATCGGGGAGTGGTTCAAAATTAAGTTGCATGATTCCATCCGAACAAACATATTTACAATCGTAGAGCTATCGACATGCATACATTGCAAGTTAAATAAAAACTTTCAAAAACTTGTAAGTGCCATTAGTATATTTTTGACCGATTCCAAAAAAGAGGACGTTCTATGTTCGACCGTATGTATGTTTATGTTTACCGATTTCTCAGTCAATTTCGGACTAATTTGAACATCTTTTGCTGATGTTTATTTCAGCATTCTACGGCATCAATACAATGTTTTACGGTTTAATATTTAGAGGAAAATATTTACAATGTAAAATTTTTACGAAATAAAATTGCATGCAACGTTTTCGATATAGCCCTTCATGGGGCAACAATCTGTGGAATGTCACAGGCTATTAGCACACGTGCGCCGCCCGCTTTGATATACCCCCGGTAATTATGTCCAACTATTTTGCGTGATTGGAAACGTACTAATTTACCCTCTGTCGAAAATATTTTTGTTCAGAAATTAATAGTAGGTACTTTGTAATAACCACTTCCCGTCGCGCTGTTATGGGAATTCATTTCCTGATATAGTTTTTTTAATGACAACTGATTAGACGTAGGTATGCACAGCCAAACAAGATATTTAAATATTAGCTTTTATTTAGCTTTTTTTTTTCTTTTTTTTTTGCTTATTTTTTTGCTTTTTTTTTATTTTTTTTATTGGAGTTACAGAAGTATACTAAATATCAGCGCAATCGGACATCGGAAAGTGGTTCAAAATTTAGTTGAAAGATTAAACCTAAGCAAATAACTCTGCATTGTAAGTCAAATAAAAGCTTGGAAAACAGAATTGGTTATTTGTCGTTGCTGTTTTGAATAATCTTCATTTGATCAAAGTCCATGATGAGTTCAGGAGTCTTAAAATGCAATGCAATGGTTGCATTTAAAATACCTACTTTGTAAAATTATCTTCTCTGTAATACCAATTAATCTGTTTTAGAAATAAACTTATAGAACAAGACTTCTAATTACATAGGCATTAAAATAAATTTATAATTACCTAACAATAGAACATTTGGGTCTTAAAATTTTGTTATTCCTAAATCGACCACATCCGAAAATCATTTTTCATTAGTCATTCCGACATAAGGCGGTGTGCACACGAGCGGCACGCGTGCGCAGATTTATCAGGCGTAATTAAAAGGCGACGCATTAGCGTATGAATGCGACGGGTGCGCTGCGCGCGCGCCGGGACCGTAGCGCACTGCAGCTGTCGCGTAGCGGTGACTAGCGGACTAGTGCTGACAATAAATTTTGATACTTGAATATAAAATACAGACCACGTTTTAAATGTAATACTTTTCATTATTATTAATTGTTTGACAAATAAAATGTTCTAATCGCGATCAACTCTACTTTCAGTTATAGGTAGCTTAGTCTTTAAACGAAAAAGACAAAAAATAAATTATTAATTTAATTAAACAGCCACCATTTAGTTAAATTTCCTAAAAATGTTCTGCTCTATCATTAAAAACATAATCTTGAATTTTGTCTTATAACTAAAAAGCTAAAGCATCCTAACATTCCTAACGAATGTTACAATAGTAAAGTTTTAAAAGAATCCAAGCGCACTTAATCAACTGAAAACATAAAAGTATCAACACAATCAACCCCTAGTTTAAATCGCGTGACGTATCGTGATTGTCTAAACGCCGACAGATGTGTGCCGGAATGTAATGTGTCCGCGGCTTTACGATCACTACACTTTATATCGGGCACCCCTAGCAAAGAACATTTGATATGAGACTTGCACCCCAATAGTAAGGATTCATTCACCTCGTCAGATGTTCAATGGGCCGGCCGGATATTTCGATATGTTTTTTTTACATTTTTTGCAGAAAAGTTGCCTTTTTTACATTATGATTTAGTGCGCTAACGGTAGTTTCTGAGCATTTATTTTATATGTATCTGCAATACAAGGGTAGTTTACCCAAATAGTCTGGCGATAATAATTTCGTTTGGAGATATTTGTAACGTGATTAATTTAAGCAAGAAGAAAAATCGTTAGTGATTATTTCGAAATTCAAAACCTAGCATGAACTAGAATAAAATAGTTCTAAAGATAGTGTAGACGTAGATAGTTAATATTGTCCGAACTCCGAAGATGAGGAAGTCCTTCAACCTTCCAAGCCCGAGTTGCTTCCTCCGGTTGTGAAAACCGATACTTTGTGTAACAAAGCAAGTTGGCCAGATGAGATAGAAAACTACATCTATAGTAGCTAGTCGATTTATTAGGTGCACGGACAGTTACGAGTATAAATATCTACTGCGCACTTATATACCTCTAGTATCAATAGTATTCAGTAATAAGTAGTAGAAGCCGTAATGATGATGTCTTCTAAACCAATTTCAGGTATGCTATTGCTTCCGTAAGCGTAAAATTACATAGGTGCATATTGGGAGCACTAAATGAGTTTGAATATGTGCTTTTATATGTGCAATGCAAAAGTTAATTTTATTAATTGGACCACACATGAATTTACTTTTGAAATCGTATTTTTATATTATCAATTTTTTTTTAAATCTTTTTTTAATTTCAATCGCCCCAGAGTAAAAGTGAGTAAAAGTTACAATTACTGCAAGAAAAACGAGTAAAACATAGTAAAAGTTACAACCAATGCAAGCCAAAAGTGACTAAATTGTTTGCGGTGGGCCAGCTGCATGCCTAATTACAGTAATTGGCTCATTTCAAGCTTCCTGCTTGTACAACATTCCCACTTCCAACTTAATTAAAGGTATCTTTTGTGTGATAATGGTGAGTGAGACAGTATGGCACGGTCATGTGGTATAATCATGATAAATAAGTAGGTTGGATACGGCATGACATTTTTTAAATTACTCCGTGGAAGTTTGTTCGTGTACCTACTTAAAACTTTAATTACATGATTTTGTTTATTACATATTATTATTTTGCCTTCTGTAAGATTAAGTTTTGTTAAGGTTTGGTTTCTGCACTGAAGTCGAAAATATATATACACATATTATATATATATATATATATATATATATTTATTATAGGTCGATCTAGATCGATGGGTTTCTGTAAGTTTAAGTAAAATTTCTGCTTGTTTTTAGACACAAAGATTCATAATCAATTATTAAATTATTATTCATTCCCAATTATTAAATTATTCAGGTATGTTTGATAATTTTAATACAAATTAACTATAACTAATATTTTAAGTTACATACCTAGTTGTGTTGTCTTTTTAAAAAAAAACATTTTTTGGCTGATGATACAGTAGATATAATATCTCATTGTCTATCAACTTTTTAATATTTTAATATTGCATTATTATCATTTACCTACCTAATTAAACACACCCATGAACCAAATCATATTTAAATAAATTAATTCAGTTTAATTAAGTTCACATTTAATTATCTTCCTCTACAATACCTACTCAATATTTTATTGCAAACCATTATGATATTATATGTAGGTCTTATATAACATATATATAGGCAATAAAACAGTAACTACAATGTAGCGCTCGCATAGGTGATCGTAACTGATCGCCGATATTATTTATTTATTTATTATTATTAGATACCTGCCGCACTTACAGCAACCAACGAATGACACCTTCAGGCTTCAAACGTCTGACTGCGGATGGTATTTACAACTGAAGTGCCACCGTGGGTTGGATGACACATAAAATTGTAGGTCCTAGATGTTTATCTTATAAGAACAATCGCTGAGCCATGTCGGAGGTTTTCAGGCAGACAAACTCTAATACCACGGCTTGCCATTCGAAATATACATTCGTATATTTACTTACTTTTTAGCAATATAATTCAAAATCGGTGTATAGATTACACGGTTAACACTGAAATTAACAGGTGACGTAATATTAATAGTACACAAAAAGCGGAACGTAAATTTAAAGATGCTAGATAAGACAACCATAGAGCAAACATATTTATAAGGTTGGCTTGGGGTGTAATAATAACACAAAAACACGTACAAGATGTACATGTATAATTAAGCATCAATTCTGAAATCTCGATAAAATACCAACAGTTTTATAATATACATTTCTTTGTGTCACTCTTTGAATGTTTTTCCATGAAATTGCAGAATTTTCGTGACTTAAGGGTCGGTATAGATAATATGTGGACGGTACTTACTTGTAGTATGGTTTAAGGATACAGTTCCAAGAGAAATTAAGGAACCATTATTTTACATCTACAATGCATGGAATGTTTTCTTGAGCTATCGCAGGAAAATTAGTTCTTCTTTGTTCTTAGTTCTATCTTTGGTAAGTTTTAGTCAATATAGAGTTTTCGGAATGCGGCCTCTAGAAGAGCTAATTTTGAATTATAACAATTTTACAGAATGAAAAGCTTGAGCTAGACAAATCTTAAATTTTTTCTTCTCCATTTTACCAGATCCAATTTGAACTAAACTCGAAAACCAGTCAAAATCTTATACCACATCTAGTGAACAACATCTTTGTAAATTGCTACCACAATCGTAAGGCACCCTTCAAGAAACAGGTCAAGGCATCACCTGTTGCCTCAAGGAAATTAGGGGAACGACTGGAGGGTGTCGGGTTCTTCGAGACAGGTGATTTATGGCGTTCCGTGGTGGTGCAGAGTTTATTAACTACTGTACCTTGCAAGAGAAATAAATAACTTTTTTTTGTGACGCGAATAATTCCGCGTTTTACCACCAACTCGGTGGTAAGCGATGATGTGGTCAAAGATGAAGCACGAAGACCTAGAAGATACCTATTCAGTATTCATTATTTACCTGAACAAATATTCAAGACTTAAAAAAATTGCCTTTAAAAAATCAGTTTTGGCAGTATGGTCCCCCAGTGTTTTGTGAAGTAATTTGCTGTTACACTGGCTGGATAATTTTATTTCCTTCACACCGAAGCGTTTATTAAAGTTAAGTTTGCTCGTCTCGTCACTCAATTGCATAAAAAAAAGTAAGAAACCTATCCTAAAGTGGAATTGGCTTTATTTTACCTGCGAGGCGAACAGTCGAACAGCACCGGGTGCGAGGTTCCGACATCAGCTAGCGAACATAAAGACAATGTCTGGATACAACTTTTGTCTCGATGACAGATGTGAAACAAGTTTTTCTTTTGTGGTGCAACAAAGTTGGCTCAATGATGAGGGATATTTCTTTGTTAAACAGTACTGGCTTTATAAAAGAATGTCTGTGCTTTTATTCGAATAAAAAGTCGTATTTAAATGGAGCAGTAATTTCAGACTTGTTTTCGAATTGGCACTCGAAAAACTCGTCAAGTAGGTTTAGAATGAATGGCGAAAATAATAATAGGGTACCAAAGAGCCCGCATTTTGTTCGGTCTACTGGCTGCGTAGATATACCTACAGATAGTGCTACAAATGCTTCCTGATAGCACAACGATTATAGGTTTTGCTGTCAGCAAAGTTAGTACTTCTATGTCTATTTGGTTATTGAGTTGAGACTCTTAACTTAAGAGCCATTTTTAACTTTTTAATGTATAGTTTTATTTTTATTTCTCTGCGAAAATATTCTGATTTACTCATTATGTACTTGATTTTACTTAACTTATTTTTTTTTATTTCCGGTTTGTCATTTTAAAGATACACTACCAGTCTACCACAGTCAAAAGTTTTCATCTAATACTGTATCCAGATACTTGTACATACAATCAGATATATAAATGATCTTTAATCTTTAGTATCTGCAGATCAACGATAACCGTCTCTAGAGGTTCTAAACACTGTGAATAGCAAAAAAGCTTCTAAAACCTTTTAAATTTTTGCACGCAGAGAGCAAAATTATCGCAAATAGGTCACGCCTTTATGAACCCACAGTTAACGTAGTGATTATCTCTGCAGTGGCCCACAGCTCCGAGTGAAGCGTAGCGTACAGAGCTGAGGGTACGGACACCTGCCTATATCACGGCCACGGCAGCTGCCAACCTTTCAACTGTCACCTCTGCTCGCGGCCAATGCTGGTCGACGTGGACAGATTTGTGATTGCGCAGTAGTCAAGCTTCAGACGAATGGCCATAAGTCTTGAAGGATGGAATGATTTTGAATCGTGGTCGATAGTTGTGGACAAGCGAAGACATATTAGACTTTGGAATTTACGTTTTATGGCAAAGTTACTTCCAAACTAATCGAGGCAGTAACCATAAAAAAGTAGGTAGGCGCATGATTGTCTTTGGCTGCCTATTTTTTTCCAGCCGCATTTTTATTTTATTTATTTATTTTTATTTCTTTGCTGTTTTGATCTTCTCATTTCTTTGGTTGAGGATTAGAGGTTTGAGAGATAGTTATAGTATATCTATGTGGGTAAAAGTAAAATCTCGCAAGCTCGCAACCCATTAAAAGCTTTTTATTTTTAAAATTAACTTATATTTAAATAACAGCATTAG
The DNA here is from genome assembly GCA_949125135.1 of Alcis repandata. Classification (NCBI taxonomy): domain Eukaryota; kingdom Metazoa; phylum Arthropoda; class Insecta; order Lepidoptera; family Geometridae; genus Alcis; species Alcis repandata. The sequence goes on along the minus strand of OX421242.1, from coordinate 5,987,573 downwards.
CTAAAGAAAAGGTGTGAGCAATTTGAGTAAGTTTCATCACTGTCGTGTCCTACATATGAGGAGTAACCAGTCTCAAAAGCGGAGCGGGTCATTATGCTGAAAAGAATGGGATGCAAAGCGGTCATTATTTGGGAGAGTAGATATTAGTGTCGAGTTTGAAGGGCGCAACGTAAAAATCTTAAATCTGCTAAAATACTTAAATTTAAATGACAGGTGTAAAAATTGCAAGTTCGAAGGCACCACCTAACTATTAAATTGAACGGAATTTAAATCGGTTTAGTTCAGCTAAGTTTAATTCACAGATAAATAAAGTTGTGAAAAAAGACCGGTTTCCGTTCTAGTTTCGTTCAAAATTCTTGATTATCGTTGGATTTCATCCACAGATAATCAAGAATTTTGCTGAACGAAATAGCGAATATTGCTAGCTCTTAACCGATTTTTCTATTTAATTTTATTTTCTGTAATTATCTTTCTTCATACATTAATGTTTTACTAGAAGTATTCGTGTGTTCCTGAATTAACTATGTTTACGTAATAAGTTAATTATCATGTAAAAATGTGTTCTCTGCTTGCACATGGTTCAATTTTTGTAAAATATCACTACGTAGGTACAAGAAGTTGTTGGATTCATATAAAAATCTTGTCTAGTGAAGGCATTCTTTTCTGTAGTAGAAAAAGTTGTTATATATTTTTTGTTTTGGTTCACGACAAAAATTTATCAAATGGAATTACTCGATAAAAATGGTGGTTTTTGAATTTTGTAACCTGGCACTCGCTATATCGTATTATCAATACGATTGATTTCATTGTTTTGGATTTTTGGAATATTACAAATTAGAAGATAATTTAAGAATAGCTTTATTATTTATTAACCGCATCGTGTAATAGCATCGTTGTTGTCCGTGTAAAGTAATTCAAAGATACCTACACAAAGCAAACTACGGTATCAAAGCAAGAAAGCTGATGGAGTAAAGAACTTGTAAAATAACTACGCATTCAAATAAAGGTAAGCTAATCCCATTAAAGAAGACTTAGCTCCTCGAAGTCCAGAAAATATTGAAGACTATACGTATCCCTTGGATTAACTTGCTCTATCAGAAAATAATATTAAACGAACCATAAAACCTTTCACATCAATATTGTGATCTGTGCTTATACTCGTAAGATGTGATTATCTTTCACTGCTTTTAATGAATGTTTTCAATTTTATCGTACCTGCTAGCTAAATGTTATTTTTATTTTCAGTGCAATGAAAATAATAAGAAAACGAAATCCAGTTCAATGATGGTGTAAACAAGTTATGGCAAAGAAAGCGCAACATCATCGCATATATTAGTGTTTTATGTACAGAAAAGTTTATTTCGTTCTAAAAATACTAAAACAAACTATGTATTGAAACAATTCTATTCTCAAGGAACTTCACATACAAGATAGACTTTCGTCGATTGTGCAAGTGCGAATACTGCAGTGCTGTGGGCATATCTCCAGGTACGAGAATTCGATGGAGAGGCTCGTAGTGCAGTACCGTGTTAAAGGCAAGCACAGTCCCGATCTGGTCACCAACTCGATGGACCAATCTCATAAAAAATGCCACACAGGCCACCGTGCTTCAGTGTGTTTGCGATGCAATCAACCGCCAGGAATGCAGAAGCATTCCAAGACGGACTATCGATGACAGTGAGGAGCCTCCTAGTAATATTACAACCAAGACCTTGACCAGTCTACCAAAAGTGAACGACTAATAAGATAAGAAGATTAAAACTAAGATTTTAAAAGTTGTTATTTTTTGTACACATTTATACACATTTATTTTAATAAAATTCACAGTAAATTACATTTGCAAGAAATATTTATAAACTGTAGTTTGTAGTGTATTATTCTGTTTCCCTGTAGCAATTTTAAGCACTGGGTCTAAGGTACTAGACCTAGTGCTTTCTGAAATCCTTACCTAGGGTGTGTAAGTTAAAGATATAGGTTAAAAATCCAGACAAGTTTATAGTTACTAAGGTTTTTATTTATTTTTTTATTCAGTCATAAATAGGCTTGCGCCGCCATCTCGCCTGATGGTAAGCAATGATGCGGTCTACGATGTACGGTTTTCAATAGAAACCCACTAAAAACACCAAAACGGCCGAGGTAGATACACTTTTCTATTACTGATGTTATTCAAAAAATAGTATGTACTTTGATCACATGTAGCACTGAACAGGAAAGACTAATGGGCAATTACAGGTTTTCATACATTTTTCGTTGTGCTTAACTTTGCAAAGAATTTGTTTTGTAAGTAAAAACACTCAATTACTTGTTTTAAACTCACTTTGAAATTTAACTTTTTTAAGCAGGATTCAAAATGGTGCTTCCTAAGTTTGTTTAAAAATAAACCTAAATCATTTTAAAATGACATAAAAACGTACCTTCAAACTACCGAATCAAGTTATATTTTCTAAATTGAGTAGTTTATGTCGATTTCGTTCATTCGTTTCGTAAAATTGACTTTGACGTTTCTAAATTTCCTAAAGTGGTACCTTCAAACTTGCTTTAAGATATTTAGGAATTTTACGCGGTTTAGGTAGTTTAGAAATTTTAAATGCGCCTTCAAACTCGGCACCATTGTTAGTTTATTATAAGTTCTATGTGGCAGATTTTATTTTTAATAACCAGATAGACTGTTTTGATTAATATTTAATTTTATCAATTGTTTAGTATATAATACAAAAATTAAATGTAAGCATCATAAACGCAGCAAAATCCTTTACGTCGACACAAAAGATTTATCAAAAACCGTATTACGATTAGTTTCAAAACCAATTAAGCGTATCTAATCGACTGCTCCGGGACGCATAAAAATATTTCATGTAAACATGAACGAAGCCCCGTCCCTTTGCTCTCCACAACAGACCTAAAAGTATAAAAGAACGAAGGATAATAGTGAAGCAATTTACAGGCACAGTCGGTTGGGTGCGAAAATGTGAAGATAAAAAATAAAAAATAAAAATAATAAAAAGCTTGTATGCAGCGTGCTGCGTACGCGCACCGCTCGCACGTGGCGGGCACGCGCCGACGTGCACCTTGCGTAGCGTTAGCAAAAGTATGAGCAGGATTTAAAAATACAATTCTATTCTATTTTCTAAAGGTGTTTTCCCAAATTAAGTAAATTATGAAGCCAGTTAGCTATACTCACTCATGTGAATTTATATGGTAAAAACCGGGACTTATCCAAACAATACCTCAGCTATATTTTCTTTAAAAAATGACTTTGAAAATAACACTTTCTTAAAAAATTTAAAAAATAATGTATTCAACAATCATACTTCATACATTTGGTCTATTTGTTAGATACTTTTTTGACGATTAAACGAAATAACAACAAGATTATGTTCATCGTAAGGACGGATGAACCCTGGGATATTTCGTTGTCTAAAATTTTCGGAAAATGCGGAGCATATCTGACTTAGTTTTTTGCCAACCTTCCACGATATATTGTACAAAGGGCCGGATTATTTTATTGTGTTTTTGGTGAACGGTTACTGTGAGGGGCGGCAGATACGGAGAGTGGCCCACCTTGTGCGTCTCTCAAACTCCGGCGAATCCGGTGAACATTGTATTATAGGATAAACTTTATTATTACGAGTTCTTTGAGTTTTATTTATCTAAACGTTTTATTTTTCTACTCGTATCTATATTTTGATGTTTGGTTAGAAGGGCTGGCTCGAAAAAAGGGACGCAGACATAAAATTCAATCATTTCATTCCTATGCCTGGAAGAGATTGTTCTAAGCGATAAGAGCGCCAGTTATTGCTCTAGTTTTAGGTGCTATGATCGTTTTTGTGTGTAACTTTTGGTGTGAACAATAAAGAGCTTATCTATCTTTCTATTGAAGAGATTTTTACGTCTCTTATGAATAATCCGTAGCAATATATAACACTTACATAATAATTAGCTAGAAAAATGATCCTCTTCAGTAATCTATGTCAGTTCTACTTGAACTCCAGACTATCTGATAAATACAAATTATTTGCCTCGAACTATGACCTCGCGACGCCAAGTATGCAGGTATATTCTTCACAACCTCCGATTAAAAATTGTTGAAATTCAGATATTTTGCTTTGGTTTGAATAAACGTGAGCTTATACATATAGGTTGAACTTTGAAATTGTAGATATTTCAATAGAATATGTACCTACCTACCTACTTTTTATCTTAAAAAACAAGGAAAACTTGGTAGTCACCAGGGTTGCCAGTTGTTCGTGAAAGTCCCCGATGTCTACCTATAATTTTTTTACAAAAAGCATCCGGTTGCATCATTATTGGTGTAGGGGTGAGATAATGCATTGTACATACTGCATTGTCTGTGGTCCAATCAGTTGATGAAATCCCTTGCACACCTGCATAGCACGAGCTCGGGGGTGCGTTGCCTGGCTACTGCCAATAAACAAGGTTTAAGTATAACGAATTTCTATGACTTAATCTTTTTGTAGCGATCAGATCTGGCTTCGCACGAGTTTATTTAATTTTATTTGGCTGCGTAACTTCCACCGAAGTCGGATTGATCGATGGTAACTACCTATATACACAGATTAGATATACGTATATATCTAATCTGTGTATAGTTACTACGTAGCTATAACTGTGTAGGTAAAAGATTTTCGAGACAAAAACGAAACGATAAAGAAAATGTATCAACGTTCGTTGCGTAAGTTAAGATTGAAGTATGTAAGAAAACACACAATCAGAATCGGAAAGAGATATGTTATTTAAATGATTGCCTAATAGACCAAGATCTGTCTTTTGTCTTTCATGTGTTATTCAAAACTCTTGTAAGCAAACCATGGAATATTTAGAGTAACATTTGTAAGATAAGATAAGATAGGAAATATAGAGAATGTTGGCGACAATATATCGGAAGCCAAGACATAAATTGGGTCGCTGCACCAACAACGTTATTAGTTCACTTTTGGTTAGAGAGGATTGCGGTAGAGAAAATTCAGCTTTTAACAAAATTGTACGAACTCATCAAATATAATTTAAATAGATCATTTTTGCGCAGTAATTTAAACAGTTTCCATTCCATAACCAAGTTAAAGGTTAACCAAATTCTAACAAAAGGAATGCGTGAATAGTTGAATACCTATCATAATTTAACCGTTTTTTTCCAACACCAAAGTAATGTTTAACTCATATGTTTGCTCTCACACGCATGCCACCCCTGCTCTTATCCCTGCAAACAATAGCGTGGAGTACAATGTGAGCGCCCGCGCATCTGTCATTTGGAAGCTCGTGATTGGTCGGCGTCGGCGTCGCTTGCACCCCTACACTGATTTCCACGGTATTGACCGAATCAATACCGAATTCGATAACGGTAAATTTTCGATAATGGTAAACGGCTTTTTTGTAGAACAACAGTTATTTCCTTTTTGTTTCATGTATTTTCATTGAAATGCTTAAGTAATTAAGTAAGTTGTATTTAATAAAAGTTATAAGATTAAAACTAGCCGAAAATCATAAAAACCGTAATAAAGTTATAGAACTTTAAATTGTCGTTAGGAAAAAAATAATTATATCGTGCAGTCGATAAATTTTAGGAGAGCGCTTCAAAAGCCACTTTTGATCCTCGTAAATTAAAAATGTATACGTAACAAGTTCTCATGGCTACTGAATAAAACCTCATTACATCCCCATCAGAGAGAGGAAACAATTACAAAGGTGTGCCCTTAATGGGTGTGCCACTCGAACCTGTTGACATCCTTCCGACCGCCGCAACCATAGCTCCCATAGAATAGACATTGGAGTTCCCACGGCAACTCTATTGCTATATTGTTTTACTGGCTCAAGTCTATTGTTAACTATACCTGATTAAGTAAACACCTAATATGTAATAAGGAGTACAAAGTTTAAAGAGGTTATCCTGCCTTATGTAACTTGAAAGTATGGTAGAGGGTTGATAAATTTTAAATTTACCGTTGAGTCAAAGATTTCGGGCCGCTGTTTATCTATACTAATATTATAAAGAGGAAAGATTTGTATTTTTTTATTTTTGGATGTTTGTGTGGAATAAACTCAAAAACTACTGGACCGATTTCAAAAATTCTTTCACCATTCGAATGCTACATTATCCCAAAGTAACATGCTATTTATTTTTTAATTTAATTTATTTTTTTATCCACAGCAAAGCGTGGCAGGGAACAGCTAGTGTCTAATAAAACATTTTGGCAGTCTTCAACAGTAGGAATAGAAACCGTACTATGGACACTTAATACTAATCTATACTAATATTATAAAGAGGAAAGATTTGTATTTTTGTATTTTTGGATGTCTGCGTGGAATAAACTCAAAAACTACTGGACCGATTTCAAAAATTCTTTCACCACTCGAATGCTACATTATCCCAAAGTAACATAGGCTATTTTTATTTTTTATTTTATTTTTTTTTTATCCACAGCAAAGCGTGGCAGGGAAACAGCTATACTTAAATATAATTGTTTTTTGCAATTTTCCATGCAAATAGTGATGTATCACAAATCACAAGGATCATTTCTCAAAACTTCTTGATACAAAACGGCAGAATAGCATATCTGTAAACTTTGTATGCTATAAATATGACTTTCTCACTTCGAGCGCCAACGAAACTAATTGATTGTAGTTTTAATGACAATCCCGTAGGTCTCAAATTTGAATAAATACTAAAACAATACCATACAAATAAAAAAGTTATGCTTATTAGCCTAGCGTGCTATGTTAATAGAATCATTGGTGTTCATTAATAAATTAAAATATACATTTAGGTACTAATAACAATAAACAGAGAAACCCCTTGAAATATTGTTGTGTGAAACAATTTCCGACGTCAATGTGAATCAACATGTGTTTTCCATGAGAAAATTAGAACCCGATAGTGGAAGGGCACTCGGTTTGTTCGTGTGACGAATCACCTGCATTTTTACCCATAGGTGATGGACGACTAAACGGTGAATGGTAAAAAGATTCCCACATCAATTTGCTACTAGCTTTCATAATTTGTATGATAATTATTGATGATACAAATTGATCAAAAACCTATCACGTGTAGCTTTACATCATCACAGTTTTTTGACAACTATTGTTTCATTCTTTTGTATTAACTTTGAAACATTTGTCAAAAAAAAATTTCTTGCCTGATGGTAAGCAACGATGCGGTCTAAGATGAAGCTCTTTGTAAGAAATTTCGTAGTTCGTTAGATTATTCATAGATTGTATTTTGCGATTACCCGTCTGAAGACGACCAGATATTTTGCTATTTTTTTATGCAAATAAGTACTTTTAAAATCGATATCGAAAAACTTATGCTGATTTTTTCAAATTCTCAACCAACCCAGAAAAGGTATCAAGTTACAAGTCATCAGGGTCAATGGAATCTGTCCTTTAATTAAGTCCTAAGTACAAGAAATCGATATTCCGCATATCGAGTACAATTACAGTCACAGCCGGCAGTAAACGACACCGAGGATGCGCGCGCGCAAGTTCCGGGCCTGGTGGGGCTTCGATGTTCCGGCGCGCACGCTGCCACTTTCCAAGCTTTAAAAGCCTGACATCATTGGAAAATATATCTTATTTCTGAGAGCATACAAATCATTATTGATTGGGCTATTTATTTCCAAACTTGCGAGAAAATAGGGTAAAATAGACTTAAAGTTAAAAGGCTATAGGATCCAAACTTTAGCAACATACAATACTGCAGCTGACTAGCTACTGTTGCATTGAAATATAGTCCGTACAACCATTTATGTAAGAGTTCTATTTATTTGTTCTTAGGTTGTAGTACTCAAGCCGGACGCCAAAAGGGGATTTAAGGACTTTTCACCCTGTCGGTGTCGGTATGTACTTGCATACTTTGTAACATTGTGGTGAGCCATTGAACCTATTTTTTGTCTTTTTTGCGGTTTAATCAGCACGATCGGAGCTTGCCACTGGTATTAATGAGGCACTTCCCACTTTAGACCAGCTGTTACCTATTGTAGGACGTAAATCCTGCTTTATATTTTTTTGTGCTCGAAATTCATTTCATTGCATTTTTGTAGGATTTTTTCAAGTTAGTATTATGCTTTCAACGAAGAAGAAGGGAAACGAGCTTGTATATTTTTTTCTCAAAAAGAGCCATAATCGATATGTTTTTTTTTATTTCAAAACAACACAATCATAATCCTTTTTTAGGCAATCATGGTTGAATAATGGGTTATCATTTATTCAACAAGCCCAATTATTTTATTTTACGTTATATTTTGATTTTAAATTATATTTTATATTGATGATTTACACGAAAATTCGTTTTCCGACAAAACTATGATCAAGTACACTTTACCACAGTTATTTTAAAGATACATTTTAAAAAGAAAAATCTATAAACACCATAAAAAGCCTGCTTCAGTAACAAAAAAATCCGCAGACGGATTTTGAAACGCTCACAGCCATCCGCATTCAGGTTGTAAACAATTGCACTGATTGCGCATAGCGGGCTCTGTATTCATTAATTGAATCCAGTGTCATGATTCAATTACATTCAATTATTTTCTCTCGCTGGGCGGCAAGCTGGGCGGAGCGCCGCTGATTGGGCGGTGGCTTGAGCGGGGCGGGAAATCCGCCCAACCAGCTTCGGGTATCTTTGTCTCCTCTGAAATAGAATTTACAAAGTTCTATGAGAAGAACAACATAGGGATTTGCTTATCGTTTGTATTCAATATTTTCAGATAATTTGACAAATGGATTATTAAATAATAAAATATTGTTTATGTTAGAACCATCTCTCGCAGTCAACCTATTGGTGAATAAATAAGGTAAATAAAAAAAAACTTACTAAATTTAATTATGTTGAACACCTGTATAAAATGGTAAACTGTATATTTAAAAGCTTCTTATCAGCCTGTAATTAACCTTGAATTTAAAGTTCCCAAAAAATACCACATAATTGCGATACTATCAGTTCTCGAACGCAATCACTTGAATACCGACACAAAGGTTCGACAAGTACCCACGTGAGTCAATAGATGCGGGTCTTATCACCATCACGTAACAATGAACTTACCTTACAAGTTTAGGGTTTCCAGCTGGAGGCACTTGTGGCGCGTGCATGAGGGTCGTAAGACTTGCTCGGTACGGGACAGAGGTAGGGGCACGAATATTGTAAGAAGGTGTAATTTTGATAGCATTGATTGAAAAGTGATAGATATCGCATTAGGGTGAGCTAGACATATAAATACTATGCCTACTATATGTATAGACAAATAAAGATACTTTTTTTATCGACGACGATTACAACCAGCATCGCTTACGATAAGGTTAGTTAGATCTAAAAAATCATCAGATTATTTAAAAACAAATTAAATTATCAAATAATTCGGAGAAGTATCAGCTTTTTCCTGGCTTACTTTTTTTTTTTTTGAACGTATTTAACGACTATTTGTTATTAATATTTATGCAATCAGTTTGTAAGGGAATAAGTATAAAAAAGAAACTACAAACAGTCGATGTCTCCCCTTTAAAAAACCCTATCAGCCAATCAATCTATCTCTTTCTGTACACGCATTTAATTCAGACGTGTCACGAGACAGCAAAAAGCAGGCTGTTGAAAAATAATAATGCACCTAATAAAGTCGGGTGTCGCAGCCCTGCGAGGGCTGTAGGCTGCAGCCCGTGCGGCTGTGCGGTGGCACGAGCCGCGGCCGCGCAGGGCGCCATCCCTCGCCCGAGTCACCGTCAGTTCTGCCCCGTTCGCCGCGCCAAGCGCACCGCGCACCCCACTCACAGAAAACCTAAAAACTCCGATTCAACTCAAACTTTCAAATTTTAAACCAAAAAGTTTTTTGAACTTGCATTTTTAATTTTTTAAATTCAGTTTAAAAGTTGCAGAAAATTTCAGATTTTTTTAAATTTCTTTTTCGCGTGTGTTAGGGGTGTCGCTGGTTGAATCAGCAGAGCAGCAGGCCGAGGTGAGTCACATGCCTAAACTCTTCTCCATAGTAACCCCCTCGTACCTGTGTTTGATAGCGACTTGGTTTCGGGTGATACAGGGAAGGGTTGATTAAAGTTGATATATTATGCAACAAGGATGAGGCTAGATTAAAAACGTGTTTTTATTTGTCAGTTCACAGTCATATTTTTTTTCGTATATGAATAAAATCAAAAAGCATAAATTTAAATTCAAGTTTTAATATTTTAAACGCGAAATGGAGTATGTTTGTTTGTTACGCTTTCACGACTTAATTACTCCACCGATCATCATAATATTTTGCATACAAATTACTAGGGGTACAGAAAAGTTGGTTTAGTTAGTTTTATTGGGCTAGTTTTAATCATGGTGAACATTTTTCGGGGGTGAAACGGCGGGGCACAGCTGGTCAGTAAATTTATTCAAAGAATCTCAAAACTGTTTTGGATGATATTCCTATTTCAGTAACGACTATTTTTCCAGATCTTGTTATTTTTACAGAGATAGGTTTGTTAAGTTGATTGTGCATGCTTATTTCAGAAAAGTCTTTTCAGGAGCTTTATTGTTTATTTATTTCCGTGTTTAAGGATCTAATAACTAAGACAGGCAGGCCGCTTAGTCTCTACCAAGTCTATTAACTGTATATGGCATTTATTAGTTGAATTGCAGCTATATTTCTGTGTCTCGGTCAATACTCCGTCGTGCTAAGTTTTCCAGCAAAGTTTCTTAGAGCACCTATCGGCTATCGGGTAGCGTGTAGAACCAGGCAAGTAATAAACTCTTCAAGCTACGTAGACTATACGTCCGAAGTTATGGAAGCCAAACGTAGTCCTAGTCTAGTCTAGCCTAGCATCAATTTAGTATATGATTTAACTTTATCTTAATATATATAAATTACGTGTCACGTTGTTTGTCCGCTATAGACTCCTAAACTACTTAACCGATTTCAATCAAATTTGCACACCGGGTGCAGTTCGATCTAACTTAGGAGATAGGATAGCTCACATCTCAATTTATAGTAAAAAAAACATAAAAAATTAGAAAATTTAAAAATACTTAAACCAAAATTTAACTTTAGCGCTTTGGACAATGTAAACTTTTTTAATGTAATTTTTGACATTTGACATAGAATTGACGCAATGGCTTTTTTTACCAATTCGAATTATGTAAATAGTCATCGTTAAGACAGGACAACGTCTGTCGAGTCAGCTAGTATACTATATATGTAATATAATAATTTAATTATCTTGAGTTTAGCTAACGTTCATTTATTTATAGAAATAAATCCACCCAATAAATTTGAATATCTGTGTTTTTAAAAGTTGTCGATTAAAACCTCCGTATTTTTGTAACAAAGGAATTAGGGGAATTCTTTACCAAGTTAGATAGATAAGCTCTTCTAATTATCTAGGAGTAGGATAGTTTAAATGAACAAAAACAAACAAAAAGTTTTCTACAAAAAATATCAACTGATAAAAATTGCTAAAAATCATTTCAAATTTTAACAAAACACTTTTCGACGACTTTACTTGTTATTTTTGTTTTAATTAACACGACAGTAGGTACTGACTTATTATCAAGTCGAATATTCCAACTTATAACAAAATATGTTAAAACCACGTTAATTATCGCAGTATTCCTCTTATTAACCGACTTCAAAAAAGGAGGAGGTTATCAATTCGAATGTATGTTTTTTTTCATAACTTTTGACTGGGTGAATCGATTTTGATGAATAGTCGGTTGGTAAAAATAATTATTGTCTTTTTTTTTCCCCAACTCAAAAGAGGGGCGTTATTAGGAGATTATGTACTCACTAATAAGTAATCATAAAATTAAGGAAGCCTTTATTATTAATTATTAACTTGAAATCAAGACTACCATTAACACCTTGAATTTGGTGGGAGGTGCGAGTCCCGCCTTAATTGCCGTGTCTACGAATTAATAACTAATAAAGCGGACGTAACGCCAGTGTCTGTAATTATGAAGGGTTATTCAAGGTGTTAATTGTTGGGCCAGTGATTATTTTATCACCTCAATGCCTATAATGGTTTAGAAAATTTAGCCGATAAATGCTTCCAAGGGTTGGTTGTTCAACGGATGAATACGTAAAAAGTTTAAGAAACGGTAACCCCTAACTCCGAAGAATAAATTTACAAAGACGGATAAATAAAAAAAGTTTTAAAAGGAAAATCAACAGCAATTTTTTTAAATACCCCCTCTCTTTTTTATTTAAAATCCGTCATATTGATTTTGTCTGCATAAAATATTACTTCATCTGGACTTTAATAACGTATCGATTAACACCTCATTCATCAAAATCGGATAAAAATCCTTGCCTTTCGATACCGTACCATTGTAGTAAATAGATAAAAAAAGGAAATGTAACACTACTTATTATATATAATAATAGTACTAGTAGTACTTATATATAATAGTACTTTTAAACATTAGACTCGCTCAATTAAATAAGCACGCCAAAACATTAGCTAACACGATCAGAAAACCAAAATTTATTTACGGTATTTGCTGTACAAACAATGAATTGCATTAAACGGGGCTACACGAGGGCGGAGTACCGAGGGCCGACTGTGGAGGGTAGGCCTTCGAGCAGCGTGGGAGAGGAGTATCTTGCCGGTAATTGGGTGACGAATCTTTGTATGTAATTTAGTGAAAAGGTTTTCTTTGCAATATTTATCAGAAAATGGTAAAATCATAATTCAAAAATTTGCATCATAGTGATCGCGGCTAAGGTAGAATATCGCTACGTAATAAAAGGGTAGGACTTTATGCAGCATTTGAGCGTATCTTGCCTGCAATTAAGTGACATTTATCTTTGTAATTTGGTGAAAAAGAGAATTTGGCTGCAGTTTTTATTTATTGTTAAAATGTAGCTGAAATTGTGATTGAATCGAAATAAAGTAATCGCGGTATATGCTACGAAAAAAAACCGAGCAAGAGCGAGTCGGACTCGAATATGAAATGTTGCGTGCCATCGAATTTATTAGGTTTTCCGATTCTCGATTTCTTACAAGATTGAGCAAAAACAAAAGTATAGTTATTTACCTCTTTTACTTTTAACTTTCTCTTATTTTTACTACTCGTCGCAAAATAAACACTCCGTGAAAATTTCAACTGTTTGCCTATTAAGTACGGCATTAAGCCTAAAAAATTTTAAATATACTTACTTGCTATCTTCTGTCCACCAATGAATGGAACATTTCTATTTGATTGTGTTTTCTCGCACCTTCTTATTTTTTATTTATTTTTCTCTTACCTACAATTTTCCATCAAAGAAAAGAGCAATTTTGTCTAGGGTCGTTGCAATCAATGAAATGGACCACTCGACGGCGGCGGTTGCCTCCTTTTGTAGTATCTGTCATCTCATATAAGAAGTTCCTGTTGTAGCATCCGTCGGGAATCAGTAAGTAATAACGTAGTTTATTTTGTTGCAGATTAAATCACAAACATCAATGTACGGGAACAAAGGATTTTCAGAAAATGGCGTGCCGTTTTTCTAAATACAGTTTCTCTCGGGAGTGAATATGGAAGCGGCTCTACCACACTTTCATCGATTGGCAACTTCTCGTTTTTATCAGCAATATGCAGTTGCTCCTCCGAGATTGTCCACCAACTATCTCCACGATCTCGTGCCGCAGCAGCATCCGACTTTACTTCAGCAGTATCTGGCTTACTACAATGAACCGCTAGTACCTCTCGACCTCTCAGTAAAATCAACTACGCCGATCACCCCGCCCTGCACTCCCCCACCATCCCAAAAAAGAAAAACAACCGAAGACGTTGCACGAGAGAAATCACCGAAAATATTCAGACATTTTGAAGAAACCGATTCGAAGGACGAGAATGAGAACAAAACTGAAAAAAGAAAAACTGAAGACGAAAACTCAAACGATAGCGACAGTCCCGAAGCTAAGAAACTTAAATTTACGAAACAATTTTTTGAAGAACTAAAAAGCTGTTTGCCAGAAAAACCTGAAACTCCGTCAAAGAGCGAAAGAAGCTCTCCGGATATAGTTGAGATTAAAGACGTCGAAGAACGCCCCAAAAAATCTTTGAAACCTGCAGCAGCACCCCTGAAAAAAAGCAAAGCGGTACGGCGACTGATATTCGACGAAGATAAGACTTCTCCCGTCTCCGGCACGATCATACGCGACCTGGACGAAGATGAAACGCTTGTCGTGCGAAAGGTAAATATTTTCAAACAACCGTTGCATTTTCCACACAAACAAAGCTTTATCGGGTAAACGAATCAAATATAAATGGCAAAGTTGCACAGGAACTATTAATTAGACGTTCTTACCATACCATTACAGGGAGTAGCCGGCTTTCCTTATCGCCGAAGCAATTAAATAGGTATGAAATCGAGTATTGCACTATGTTTGTGCGCTAATAACAGCTCTAAAGGCAAACCGCGACGTTTACTCGAGGGGTGGGCCGCAGGAATATTAAGCACCAAATAAAACGCCGTTTCAATACTTCACACGACATTTTCTTTGAATTGAGATAGCGAACTGTAACGTTCAATTTGGAGGCAATAAAAATGGATTAATGACATGAATTTGTTTAATAGCAGTAATTAGAAAAAGTAGTTTCTTCGAGTTTCTTGAGCTTGCATGTTAATGTGTGCGTTTTGTAGGGAGACATCGATCCGGCGTTCAACGTAGTGGAAGTAACCGACGAAGCAAAGGCGCTAATCGCTGCGATCGAGAACCGACTGGGCCGGTATATCTGCCGCTTGTGCCGTCGACTCTATAGCGATGCGTTTGCGCTAGCGCAGCATCGATGTTCGAGGATCGTGCATATTGAATACAGATGTCCTGAATGCGATAAGGTACCTTGTGTAACTTTTAAGCTAACGTTCGTTTTCAGTCTGCCAATACACGGACATAAATCGATTTGTTGTGTTAAAATTAGGCGATCCATTTTATTATTGACAACCTAAAACTTTTCAACTTTTCCCACATTTTATTTAAGTAGTACCTATCGGAAACATCTGTCCTTCACCCCTCTTTCACATCCGAACCCATTTCAATTCACTTTTGTTAACAATTTATTGAGCATCAATTAACGTTTCGTGATAACCTGTGAGATGAATAACAACGCATATTTGTGTGGGAACTGTTTAAAGCGAGGGTGATTGCGAACACTTGGCGCAGTTTTATGGGAAACGAGCGATGGGCTGCGGACTGGTGAATTATTTGGACTAGTCGTTTACTAATTGATATGTTGCATCGTGCGTGACGAGAATGCTAGCAGTTATCTGGTGGTGGGAAAATGGCAAATTAGAACACGTGTTGCGTGAAATGCGTTTATGAAAGTTGTAATGAGATAATGTTTCTGAATGGAACGTTCCTATTTAATATCAAATAGAGCTTGATATTACTTTTGATACTGAAATTATAATACTCTCGTCTGATGATTTGCAGCAAAGAGATTCAGAACAATATACCTTAGCAAAAAATATTAACAAAGTCTAGCTCTCGGAACACATAACATACATAGTAAAATTACCATACCTAAAACTTAGTAGGTATATCAGATTTTGAGCGTACTAAATTCGGTTGTTACAGAACTATTTGGCAGGCGGTTATGTTGATCAGTATCTCTAACCTAAAGCTTCTTTCAGGTATTCAACTGCCCAGCAAACCTGGCTTCCCATCGCCGCTGGCACAAGCCCCGCGTCCCGGGCGCTGTCAAGCGTCGCGATCCGCCATCAGCAGACGCGGGCCGGTTCCCGTGCCAGCGCTGCGGGAAGCTGTTCCGAAGACAGGCGTACCTGAAGAAACATCTGCTGGCTCATGACCAACCGGAGGAAGAGAAGGAGCCGTCTGCGTTCAGGCAGGTGCAAACCGAGTATTCTGGTTATCCAACGGTAAGTTTCTAGTAGATTCTAGTACCTAACTTATCATTACATTGTCAACGTATTAGCTATTATACATAGTCCTAGTGCAGAAATGAGTAAGTTTTACAACTAAATTTTAGCACTTAAAACCTAGGTAGAAATCTTACAAACTTTATGTAACATGTTTATAATTAGGTGTGTACGAGATATAGAGGTATTATTTATGATTAATGTTGTTTATGTTTGATACAATTGCAAAGGTGTTATTATTTTTAACCGATCGACCCATAAATATCATACGTTGGTGGTATACATAGATTCCATATCTGCATTGTTCTGGGTAACTTAGTGACTGGTTCTACATTGAAGTGACGGCCTGCTTCATCGTCAACTTTTTTCTACCAGGAAACTCTTCGAGACAACAACTTCAACACCTTTTGGAACAAGATCCCGCCTCCGCAGCAGGAGTTAAACTGGGACAGCGTTCGCCCTCGCTGCGTGTCGTCCTGCTCCTCGGAAGATTCCAGAAGCCTGGACGTGACGGGGTCGGAGGACGAGGGCGGTGGGGGGGATGGGTGACGACGCGTGCTGCGGCCCGTGCCGCGGTTCCCTGCTTACGCGCCCGTCTCCAACACACTCTACGGTTACCCGTATGGACACGACGCCCCCAACTTTTACTTCTCTTAGAGGGAAATCCAATGGTGAGTTGTGGTTAAATACCTTGCCGATCACGCAAACATTTGAATTTAGCGTATATTCTTACGTAATCGTTACGCTGTTCAGGACAATGAAATTTAAAATTTTGATCTTGTTAGTCACTCAGTAATAGTTTTAATTATAGCAACACCTTTTTAATATTTGTGTGGTAATTAGTAGTTAGCAGTGTTTAATAAATAGGTATGTCTTTTTGTAAATAGGCTTTAAAAAATCATAATATTTAATAACATAGATAAATTTTTAAAAATATGGTAAGAATTTGTAAATAATACGAGTAACGATCTCCTACAGCACATTCCAAATCATTTGTAGGTACGTTAAAATAAATAGGGAGGAAGTATGTAGAAGTGTAAAACATTTCTAGTAGGTAGTTTAATTTGCTAATTTATATAAAAATCACTTATCTTTAATTATATTATGCAATACTGTGTGGAATTGTTTATATTTATAACTTATAAATCAGAGCATAAACATACCTTTTATTTCGAAGCGTATAATGAGTTAAAACCAAATTCGGTAGGTTCAAAACCAGAAGTATGAAAACTTTTTAATTGTTTTTACTAACATATTTTTTGTACAGAACTGTTTTTATTTTTTTTACATTTAATAAATTTAATATAGCTGTTTATCGTAAAAAATTAAAAAAACTCTTCATAAAAAAAGTATTAAAAAAAATATTTATAAAAAAACAGATTAAAATCAGTCTAATTAGTACTTATTAATTTACTATTCTTCGCTTGGTGGATCGTGTGGTATGCCCACCTTGCACCTGAATTCATAAATGAAGCTACGAGAGACGGCAATTGGGGTGGCTTAACTCTGTCCATAACGTAACCTGACAAACATAATAAACGGTAGAGCTTGCCAACACACACTTTTTTTTTAACAATCACAACCTTTTATTTCGACCACCTCTTGACTTTGCTCATATTCGAAATTTTTCTAAACATTATAAAAATCGGCCAGTAAATTTCCGCATATTTCCCCCTTTTTTTCAGATAAAAAACGATTGCAACTATTTTTGAGCTTTCAAACTTAACTTGTTTAATAGGTAAATAAATGGCACTACAGAATTGGCAGCAATATCTTTTTCCCAAAATTTTGTCTCAAGATTGTCAGAAGGAAGTCGCTTTAGGCGATAAGGCCACCATGTTACCATGTTACCTAAGTAACATTCCATAACGTAACATCTACTCTCTACATCATCATCATCATCTATCTCACTCTTCTACTGAGTCTTTGTTTCTTTCCAGTAATTTGTTTGCAAATAAATCCATATTCTATTCCATTTTTAGATTTCATGTTTAGTTAATGTGCCAGTTCGGTTTCCATCGAAGTGTCTTGCCATCGATCGTTGGCATATTTTTAGACCGCTCCTTAGTGAGCCTCATTATTATTTCATGGTGTTTTGCGAAATTGTAGTGTAACAAGACAGGAACTGATTACAACTTAATGCTTTCTTTGTTTGTGTTCCTTTGTACGTATCACACACGTATTGATTATGGTTTGCGGAAAGTATTATGGAAAGTTCAAGCAAAGCAGCCGCATAATTAGGTGCATTATAGTTAGAACAGAGTCTTTGACTTCGATTTGTTGCGAAGGAGCTATTGTTTTGCTAATTCATGTTGAATTAGTTATCTTTCAATATTTTTTTTTGTATTTTGATCTCATAAGAGTCTTATTTATCAAGTGTACTCTTTTAGGTAGATCTAGTCATATATTCTAGTCTTTTATTATCTAGTCAAGGTTTTACTAAAGAAAAAGATCTCGGTAATATTTCTCTTTTAAATCTCATTTTATGTGAGTGTCTAGTCATATACCTATAGAATGTTTATTTACAGACAAAAAAATATTAAAATAACACTTTTTAGCATTTATACACCAGCAGAAACGAGTATATTAACTGTCTAGTCATTTTACAAGTTTACAATACTCGTATTGTCATTTATTTAAAAAAAAACACTTAAAATATTTAGAGTCAATTATTTACACATAGCTTCTGTTCAGAAACATTAGTTTATTTTTACCCTTTACTTCGAATAACTAGTCAAGTATTTTTCTAGTCTTTTTACACTTTTACACTAAATATATTTTTTAGATATTAGATCTCACTTCAAATATAAAAATGTACTATTTTATCAGTAGTCTTTTTACTTGTTTAAAATAAGGTAGTATAGTAGGTATATACAAATACATAAGTGTATATCTTTTACACTACTTTCTAAATTTATTTTTTAAACTTTTGAGTGATTCAATTATTTCATTAATTTAAAGTCATTCTAGTCAACAGTTACAACCCGGTCACAATATCTGCACTGTCGGGACTCCCCGGTGCGACAGTGCGACTATATAAGGCTATACGCATTCCAGCGAGGTGCACAGATATTGTGACCGGGTTATAGTTACGTGCGGTACTAGTCAATTTTGTAAAGTTATTGTCTTAAATTATTTATTTTACAAAATCTTTGGACTCTACAATTCTAGTCAAATGTTATTAATGGTCTCATTTATCATATATATTTTATTACTATCCAACGTGAATTCCGAAATTCAGAAATACGTATTTAACAAAAAAACAATTTCATTAAGACTTTGTGAAATAAAGTCCATTTATTGTCTTCAATCTTAAAACCGAAACTTGAATACAATATGTGTGTGATACATACAAAAAGATACATTATAATTTAATTAAATAATTCAACTAGGTACATAATTCAAGGAAAAAAACTTTAATTTTATATTGTGTTTATGCTCTGATTTTGATTATTCTTTGCGTGTAAAATAATGGAATATTAATTAAGTTTTATTTATACAATTTAGTACTTAGAAAACAAAGAGATATTATATTTAAAATATATTGAAAAATCTCTATTGAGTGGCATCTAGTCAGTGTGAGAAACGCGTCCAAAGATGTAAATATGAAAACGCTAATTTAGGTAAGATTAATTTTATTTACTATTAAAAATGTATAGTTTAAGAAAATGATAGTCATTTTCTATTTTTATTTATAAAAGGCAACAGATACTTTATTAGTTCTAAATTTTTGCATTTAAATGTGCATGGTTTTCAATTATTTATAAATTATTTTACAATGTACAAGATAAAAATTGTCAGAAACTTTTTAGATTACAAAAATGGTGTTTTGAGTGTTTTTTAATGTATGGATACCATATTTATTACCTTAAATAACTAAAATTTAGTGTAAAAAATATATTTATTAGCAAATTTAAATTTATATTTATTCATGTCAAATCACAATTTAAATTGTAATGCTTTTAATTAGGTATGTAGATTAGAGAGTTTATATTAAATTGCATTTGCCTTAGAATAAGAATATAATGTACTTAATATTAAAATTTTATCTTTTATATTTATAGTATGCACTAACTTTGACAATTATAAAATTGTTGTCAAAATTGCACTGAATAGTCTTTATAACTTATTTGAATAAGTAGATGTGTAGTTACATGTTTGTAGATATTTTATTGGTGAAAATAAATTATTAAAATGCCATGACTTTCATTATTTACAAACCTTAAAACGTTAGAAATATAATCGAAAGATTATTAATATATAATTATATCAGAATCAAAATTTGATCATTCAATTTTGTATTTTTTTTTAAATGTTGAGTCTGTGTAGAGTAGACTCATATATTATATTCTATCATAATACTAATGTATTATGAATATTATGATGGAATATTCAGAAATCAGAATATTTAAAATAATATTGAATGTTACGGTTAAGTAATTTTACATAAAGATTAAGATGTAGTTAAGTGAAGCTTAATTAAACAAAACCTAATAATCTTGAAAAATGACGAATTAAACAATTGAACATTATTATCACTACGACCGTTACGTATTTATTGTGCTTGTTTTGTTTTTACTTTCTCAAAATTTTGAGAAATAAAATATGTACCTATATGTTTTTGGTTCAGTGATATAAAATTATCACTGTTATTTACACTAATGATTCGTATTCCTGTTGATGACTTTGCTTTGTAATAGTAAAATAATTTTTGTTTCCTTTGCATACTCTAACATGAAATTCACGTTCCTTGCATAATTAAAATAAATACATAAAACGTTCGTACAAAAAAAAAAAAACACAAAGTCGAAATGAGAACCGTTTCCT
This sequence comes from Alcis repandata, assembly GCA_949125135.1. NCBI lineage: Eukaryota > Metazoa > Arthropoda > Insecta > Lepidoptera > Geometridae > Alcis > Alcis repandata. Next base: position 5,966,898 of record OX421242.1, on the reverse strand, counting down.
TTTTGGAAGTCAGTTAAAAACGATCATTAAATTGGAATTAAACGATTAGGTTGTGAAATATAAATTAACTACAAATCTATATTAGGTTGTGAAATATAAATTAACTACAAATCTAATATATTTAATAACAAATAAACAATTACATTAAAATCGATGTAGAATAATCTTCGAAAAAAAATTGGAAAACTGAAAAACATCGGATCGTATTATCTTTTTACAAGAAAATTTTGTCACAGAGTAAATTTAATTACATAACATTGAGTATTGTTATTTAAAATAATTATTTTTACAAAAAAAAAACAAAAACCGACTTCAAGAGACCGACTATTGAGTTATTCATCTATTTGTCGCGCACGTAGGTACTTAATGCAAATAATAATAAGACTTTTATGGTTTTCTCATGGATACCATTATCAGAACTAAATCGATATGGGACCAAATGGGAAGCGTCAGCTTTCTAGTAAAAAAAGAATCATCAAAATCGATTCACCCAGTCAAAAATTATGAGGTAACAAACATAAAAAAAAGAAAAAAAACACAGTCGTATTGATAACCTCCTCCTTTTTTGAAGTCGGTTAAAAACAAAAACGTACATGGCCTAGCCTGTGGCATTCTAAATACAAAGGAAAAGTCCAAAATCAAACAATCATTAAAAAAAATTAAACATTTACCCAAAATTGAACTGACTGCATAGACAGGTCACATAGGAATAGTTAAACGTTTATAACATAATACATATTATAATAACGTAAAACATACGCTTTTCTGAGGCGGTCGTGTAAACGTCTATGAAAAGCAGTCCATTAGACCCGAACCTCTTTTCTAACTATCCAGTGGCTCCATCTATGTTTTCTACTATAAAACGTCGTTTACCAAGCACCCTCTATAATGCTGCGCTTCAGGCAACCCTCAAATGTGGTGGCGTCATTCCGATGGCAGGGATGTAGGTACAGCATCCCTCATGTAGTTTATAACATACCCATGAGATGGCGCTGTAGGATAATTTCAATATTTTCCTTTGTCTTGGATAGTAGGGGGGCAGTGCCGGTCCTATTAACATTTTTAACTGGTGCGAGGACTAAAAATGGCGCCCCTCTAAATAAAAAATATGTTGAGCAGTTGCTTTATTTTCCACCAGAAAAAGCAGTGGCTTCAGATTATTCTGCTGTCAAAAGTTCATTTAACCAGTTTGTGCGAATACTTATTAGGTGAAGTGGTGGACAGCTGAAAAACAATTTCAATGATTGTCAACTTTTTAACCGACTTCAAAAAAGGAGGAGGTTTTCAATTCGACTGTATGTTTTTTTTATGTTTCTTACCTCATAACTTTTGACTGCTCCCACTTAAAAAATAAATTATTTTACAAAATAAAAAAAAAACAAAAACCGTCTTCAAGACAACAAACTAAAAAGTAGAAAATTATTAATTTTATTATTATAGTCAGGCCATTTTAATAGGTCACATTTGACATTTGTCAGTTTTATTTTCATAGTGAGGTGACCTGCTTAAAAACATCGATTAAAGTGAATGAATCAATACGGACTTGAAACATATGTGAATTTTAAAAATCATTAGGCGAATCCCTGTCCCATTATTATTTTATTAGTCAGTAAGATCAGTCCAAAAAAAGCCGGGTCAGTAAATTGTACCTAACATCAATGATTTTTCTATTTAGTTATGTTTTGTATTTTTATAGTTTGTTGAAAGAATAATAAATATTTATGTTTTATTATAATCACAACGTGGATATTAATTTATGGTGAAATTTCTTCACAAGCAATCATTGCATTCGATTCAACTTATCAGCTTTCGATTTTTACAGTATCATCCTTAGTGTTTAAAAAGAAAAAGGGTTAACTGACGCAACATTGTAACAACGTTCAGTTCTTTACGAGATCGTAGATTATCTCGTAGATCAGTAATTGTATATTATGATTAAAATGGTTTATAAAAAAAAAATCATAAAAAACTCGTATCGGTCATTATTACAATAAATATGTAATCGTAATTGAAAAAAGTTAAGCAATTGTGCAGTTCTAACAAAACGAAAAAATATATTATTTTATGCCCGCCGTTACAAGGTTACGTTGTTGAATTTTGATGAATTGTCAAATGTGACCTATTAAAATGGCCTGACTATAGTTTAAAGCAAAGAAGAGCATTTAAGGACAACTAAAGATAATATTTAATAGAATCAGTTACTTTTGAAGTCGGTGCCAGCCAGGGACAGTTTTGCTGATTTTACTTTGACTGGCTTATGGCACCGACTCCAAAATTAAAACTGATTATTTTATATCTTTAGTTATCCTTCAATGCTCTTTGCTTTAAACTAATAAAAAAAATATTTTCTACTTTTAAGTTTAAGTTTGTAGCCTTGAAGTCGGTTTTTGTTCTTTTTTTTGGAAAAAATAATTTATCTGTACTAAATTTTGACTGTTTTGACTGTTTTTTTAACCTCGATATACGCGAATTTCAGTTAACGCGATTTTTTCCGGAACGTATCCCTCGCGTAAGGCAGTGGTCCGACCGCCGACAATGAACAAGAAACGAGTAGAACTAGAAACTATAAACAAGTTGGCGATCAGCGGGAAGCGAGTGTGTAGTTTCGATAGTTTTGTCGCTGGGCTATAAGCGACTGTGCAAGTGCGACGAGCGATTACTCGCGCCACTCGCCCGCGGTCGCTCAGTCTGTACCTACTGTAAACAAAAGATCACTGTAAAGAAATGATCAAGCGAGCGAGCATCGCTGAACGAGTATCGCTGAGCGAGTTTATTTTTGAAAGCTCGTCGCTCAGCGACAAAACTAGTAAAGCTAGTCGTCGCCGGCGGTGTGAACAGTCAGAAAGCACCTTTTAATATAATAATATTATGCATCTCTTTCGTTTACACTGAATGTACATTTATTGTACTTGAGAGAGAAAATCGCCGATAGTTAGTCCATTTCTCGCCGGCGGTCGGACCACTGCGCTGGGTATTACTGTAATCTAAGTACGTACTATTAGCCGTTAACCACACTGTATACAAATAAATACACTCGCGCGCGTTTGAATTGACAATTCAATAGACAATGCCTGCCTAGTGAGGAAGTGAGGGACGAAAGTTCACCCTGCGGCCCGTTCCCCCGCAATTTTGTTCCTGCGTACGCGACTCGCGCGCTCGGTCGAGCATTTTTTGTTTCACGTTTTGGTTCATTTTGGCGCCCCCCCTTGAAGGCGCCCGGTGCGGTCGCACCGCTCGCACCGCCCTAGGACCGGCCCTGAGTAGGGGTTCTGGATGTTTTGGAATCGTAGCGACGAGACCCGTATTAGAAACGGCGTTCGACTCCAACATACATTTTTGTTAGCAAATGATGCTATTAGAAATATCAATAGATTGAATGATTAACTGATTCAACAAAACACAGATAAAACTATAATATATTTTTTATACAACAAGAATATAAAAGTATTAAAGAGATATATTTTCGTAAAAGCTGTATATTTCGAAAACTTCGGGCAATTTGGCGCTCTAATAATGACAGATGAAAATCCCACAAATGAATTCCATTAAAAACATATATAAATGTAAGAATCACGTACAGCCTAAAGCATGATAAAAAATAAATCTATAGAGTAGGATAGGATTAAGAGGAGGGTTGGGTGAGGAGGAGGAGGTTGGGTTGGAGTTGGTAGGATTTAGTGTAGGTAGGTAATTGTGTTTTTGGAAACTGATAAATATTTTATTAAACACCTGAAAATGATACAATTACAATTTAGGTAACAGTAGAAGTATTTACATTGTATTTTGTAAAGTGCTATTTTTTGTATCATATCGTCTCAACCAGGCATAATTTCCGCATTGTTATATTTGGACAAGAAATTACTATTCAATTGTAACTATCCTTCAGCAATTTATTTTACCCTATTCAGTGTTAAACACAATGGTTACTAATAATTACGGACTGATTGCCTCATTATGCAGTTTGATTCTCTTATAACAAAACAAATCGTCGCGCAAGCTTCAGTGAGTCTTCGTTCACACCATGAAGTGTATCTTTCTAATTATATTCACCATCTCCTCGACTACATCGAACGTCACAAATAGAACGAAAAGCGCTGAAGTAACGACGCAAATTTTCGTGGAAAATGGACGCGAAAATATATCTAAATCACATGAAAATAAGAAGCAAAGTTCTTTGGGTGTAGAAGTGGTTGATAGTCATGTGTATTTGGACGATGTGATGTTTAGTTTGAACAACCAGAATTGGACGGAGGAGGAACAACCATGCTTACGTGACATTCATCTGTTGCTAAATGGGTTGCAGAACTTTACGCTATGGGCTGTTTGGGGTAAGTATTTATTTAACTAATAAGTAAAACAGGTAACAAATAATTATTTTTACAAAAAAAAAAAAAAAACAAAAACCGACTTCAAGAGACCGGCTATTGAGTTATTCATCTATTTGTATTTGTTGACTTATACGGGCTGACTGGTTAGACACTTGACATATTCTAGGTTATCATAGTACTCATTATTATGAACAACTTTTACTATAGTACCAACCCGAAATTCGCGAAAATAAAATCAGCTGTTCCATAGAAAAATGTCAATGAAACTTGACAAAATGTATGATATGTAAAGTGTATAGTATGTTGATGCTAACTTGTCAATTTATAGTAAAAATTATCAGTATATATATAATTTGCAATAAATTAAAATTGCGACTATAATTTGAGATTTAAACTATCATATCTCTCAAGTTGGATCGAACTGCACATGGTGTGCGAATTTTATTATAATCGGTTAAGTGGTTTAGGAGTCCATTGAGGACAAACATTGTGACACGAGATTTAAATACATTAAGATCTTAAATGTGCGTTATGTACCTACTTGTATTAAATAGTTTTCAAACTGATAAATTCATAAACCAGACATCTATCGTACAAAAAAAAATATCATAATTAAGTAGGTAATAAGGTATTATACGTTCTTCTAAAATTATTTTTTTATCTTTTTAATTCCTTCTCAAAAATCTAGACTGGGACACGCAATCCTCCGAGCCCCAAGGTCTGCTCTTCGGCAACCGCTATCAGCTTGGTAATTTCGATCAGTGTCTGAACGCGCCCTGGTCGCACACCCATCAGGAGCTCAGAACTAAGTACTGCCTGGCAGAAATTGTTCTCGAAAGAACTGACAAAGCTGTTAGAAAGAAGGTTGACAACCCCTTCTACCCGTACCGATCAGCGTTGGACTATATGGAGGTAATTTTATCGTGTATTTTTCAACTTTAGCTAAGTTTATTTGTATTTAATGGCACCCCGGACATTCTCAACAAACGTCTTAGTTATTTTTCCTAAAACTACTCGTTTGATTTTGATGATACTTAATAAGTTACTACAATATTACTAGTGAATTTAATAAACAAGCACAAAAAGCATTTCTGAATATTGTGAATTTTTGTTTTGATTGCTAATGATTGTTACAATATTTAGAAAATTTTACACATATTTTTGCAATTGCCTTTAAAGCTAATAGATCAGTTTATTAAGCCATATGGGTTGTCAATTGTCATCAAAATATACAGTTAATGAATTTTTAAGTTTATGACAACTCATTATCCTTTACTAATAGTTTAGTAAAGGTTAACTTTTAGTAAAAAAAAATATAGGTAAAAACGCCCCATAAAACATGTTTTTGATCATGTTGATGACCACTACTGAAAAGTTAAGTAGTAGTAGGCGGCCGTCATTTAATTTGTTAGAGTTATTTTATTATTTAAACTGATTGACCCCATTAGCTTAGAGATAAAAAATTTACAATAATCGTAAGTACTAATTGCATCTAAATAATTGGCGAGTGCAGTACTCGCGACGAGCCGCACGCAATCTAGGAAACGGCTACCGTGGATCATGTTATTGTATTGTTTTGCAATCTCAATTAATTTATTAAACGCTATCATCATCATTTTCTCAGCCTTCTTATTCCACTAGTACAGGCTTCTCTTTTTCTGTGTCATCTGCCTCGGATCTGCGCCAATCGGGTAAAGGTTCAACCCAAATCGTAGACCAATTGCCGTTGGATGACCAACGTTCTATTACCTTGCCTCGCTATGACAAACTTTGTCGTTCGGAAATTTTATGGTGATTTCTGAAGTGTTCTAGAAAAGTAGAATTTGTAGCAAGAGTGCTACGAATATGCTACGCGATAAATTATTGTGTAGACTGGTACAGTCATGAGTAAAATTAAGCTGCTGCGTGGAATAAAATGCTTGCGTAAATAAATTGTTACGGTTTTAGTTTTATTAACCTTATAAAATAAGACAGATAATATCAAATCTCTAGAAATACTCCAGTATTTTTTAAAGGTACGAGTATTTGGCGATTTTGCATATTTTCTATTGACTTTGCTTGAGTGTAGCTACGAGTCTAGCTACGCTCCACGGTTTTACCCGCGCGGGGATGAAAACAGTGACGATGATGATGCTAAAAAGTAGCTTATGTCTTTTTCTATACCCTGAAATCGTGTAGGCTGTAGGTAAACACAATTTAACGATGAACGGTTGAGAGTTGAAACTCAACAAACTCACTTTCGCATTTATGGTGTCAGTTAGGACATATCTGCGTAAGTAATAAAGATAGGATTTAAAATAGGGTTCAAACAGTCCCAGCTTCGAAATAAAGTAAACTAGTGCATAAAAATAAGTTAAGGAATCAAAATCTTTATCCGTTTCTCCCTACAGTACCACGCCCCTCACACGCGTCCTCTGAACGAGCTAACCTGGGGCGCGTGCGTGCCAGCCTCATGCCAGCCTCGCACCGTCGAGAGACTGTTGGGGGTGATGCTGGCTCGCAGCCACCTGGGCACGGCCGGCATGAGGCCGAATATATCCGTCACTGAGGAATGTCAGCAGTACAATGAAAGTAGCGAGTACGATGAACTGTTCTATGCTTTCGTGTAAGTAAAACCAACTATCCGGTTCTTAAATAAATGAAGTGATATTGTATGTCTTCGTCGTGGCCTCATTATATCAGCCTTGTGCTGTCGAGAGGCTGCTGGGGGTGATACTGGCTTGCAGCCACCTGGGCACGGCCGGCATGAGGCCGAACATATCCGTCACTGAGGAATGTCAGCAGTACAATGAAAGTAGCGAGTACGATGAACTGTTCTATGCTTTCGTGTAAGTAAAACCAACTATCCGGTTCTCAAATAAATGAAGTGATATTGTATGTCTTCGTCGTGGCCTCCTTATATCAGCCTTGTGCTGTCGAGAGGCTGCTGGGGGTGATACTGGCTTGCAGCTACCTGGGCACGGCCGGCATGAGGCCGAACATATCCGTCACCGAGAAATGTCAGGAATGTTTGTCATAACAAAGAACCGGGGCTTAAAATTTAACGTGTTATCCGATTGCATATGTAGTGATATGTGAAATGGGGCACTGACGTGCCCTTCTCGTCCCAACGACATGCTGCCGAGAAGTTCCCAGAGATGGATTACTTTGGGTTATATAGTATATAATATCCTATAGTGAGTGAAATTAATTTAATTTACGGTTTCTTTTTTGTAGAGTTGTCGTAGCAGTACTTGTCGCAGTATCGTTGCTCTGCACATTTTTAAACAACCGAAAGGAAAAATTGGATCCAGATAGATTCAGTAAGTGTACAAAAAAACACAAAAAATATATAACAATGACCTTAAAAAATATTTAATTAAGCGAGATATTATTTAATCAATTTCGAAACTTAAAATGATTTTAAATTAATTTCCGTAACAAAGAACTTCGACGACAACTATTGAAATTAGATGAAATGAATGTTTTATGTTTAAGCAACATTTTTTTTGTAGAGACTGGTTTCATCAAAGCATTTTGCATAAAGGAAAATTCTTTAGACCTTTTGAAAATGAAAAAGGAAGGAATAGAAGTATTCTATGGAATCAAGTTCCTGACAATATGCCTGATTGTGTTGGACCATCAAATCGGCATTTCTAATTCAGGACCTATCAGTAATGGCTTTACTTCAGACCAGGTAACTACGCTAACTTAACTAACTAACTTTAGGTAAGCAGAGAGCAAACGATCTTATCATAAGGGCATTCGCTGCCTTGAGCGTGATCACGACGCGTAGTTACGCGCCATGATCCCATAGCGTGGACTCGCTGCGTAAAAAACACGCGCCATGCAAGGCCGCGTAGACTGATTTTCGAAAAACAAACACGCAAGACAGTACGCGACGCATGACGATCGTCATAATGGCCGTAATAACATCCAAATGTTTTATGAATGTGTTTCTGTTATAAAGATTTATTTAATGAAGCTTTACTTTCCATCATTTAATTTAATTTCTAATAATAAAAATCTTTGAAAATGTAACTTACATTCAATGTTATCTAAGGTCAATAAATATTTCTGATGATTACGGTATACTCTCGACGCACTCTTGTCATACGCAGCACATAGCTGTACGTAGATCGCTAGCTAGCGATGCTTTAGAATTAGTTAATTAATTAGTTTTCAAAATCAGTCACGCCCGCGTATCTACGAGTTGTGATCACGCTCCAGGCAGCGAACAACGTTCGCCACTTGACTGGGAACGTAAAGTGATTTGTCCAGAAGGATTAGTCTGAGCAACGGATCTTAAGAAATTTGAATACCTAAGTTCAACGAACAACAGATAAATTTTAATTGGAAGAGGTGCATAATTCCAGCAGTTGACTAAAGAATCACGAAATTAATTGCTTCAGCTAATAAACTGTTATTTTCAGGTTACCAAATCCCCTTTAGGTATGCTGATTCTACATGATGATCTCTTTGTCGACACATTCTTCCTGCTATCAGGTTTTCTTACCTTCACAAATATTTCACGGATAAAGAAGCTGCCAAATCCATTGTTTATTATACTGAAGCGATATTTTCGGTAAGATGGTACATTTTTTTAGTTAACTTGGTGCCAAGACGAGCACGACGAGCTTGATGGTAAGCGTTATGCTAGCCCACGTGTCCCGCAGACGAACCAACATAATATTTTATGCATTAATACTGTAAACTGCACAATTGCACATGCTTTTTTTTATTAAAAATAACTTTGAATTTTTTGTATGTTTGTTACGCGATTACACCATCAATTATGAACTGATTTTGATGATTGTTGTTTGTTTTGGTAGATCAAATTTCAGAGGTCCCATGCCAATTTAATCTAAATTGATTTAGAGCGTGTTTTTTAGATTAACAGTGGCCCTAGCAGTGGTAGTGTTCTACGTGAGTGCTGTGTTTCCGTACACGGGGAGCGGCCCGCTGTGGAACCGGGCGAGAGCGGCGGAGACGGACACCTGCCGGCAGAACTGGTGGCTGAACCTGCTCATGGTCAATAACTATGTCGACACCGAGCATATTGTGAGTAAAATACGGACTAATTTCTTAGAAATTCGGCATAAATGGCCTTACTTATAAAGTTGAGAAGAAACTTTGGAGCAACGTCGTGAGAGAGAAACTATTTGGAGGTGGTGCTCACGACCCTTTTCTTTTTTCTTCTTTCATATTCAAGACAAAAAAATATACCGACGACAAAAATTGGTTAATCTCTGAGAAAACCGTAAGTATATAGAGGCATTGGAATCTTCGACGTTACCTGCTGTAAAGCTGTTTCTATTTAAACAACCTAAAACGGTTTTTGTTAATATCCATTTTACAAAATATTTGGCGCTGAATAAATTAATTCCCGTTCCAAAATTATGCATAAACTTAAAAAAAATATTTGGTACGTTTAATAGATTTCTAGTCTTGTTAAAACTTTCTTTTTTACTTTCAGTGCATAGTGGTGTCCTGGTACATTCCCTGTGACTTCCATTTCTTCGTGGTGACCGTCCTCCTCTACCACCTCTACAAGAGTTCGCCACGGCTCGGCCTGCTGTGTGGGACCGTCATCTCAGTGGCTTCTATCATCGTTCCAGGGGTGGTGAACTATACCTACAGACTGTTTCCTGTGCAGCTGTTTACATATGAGTAAGTACTTTATGTGAAAAAGTAGTATTAACTTTTTACTTACACTTACAACAGCGACGGTTTGTTGCATTGTGCGCTATGCAACCGTATTTTTAAAACTTTTGGGTTTGCCAGCCACATTCGTGCTCATAATCGTATGGAGCCAGGTTTAGCATTGACAGAAACGTCAAGGAGGATTATATTCATTGTGAAAAAAGTAGTCATAAGTATTATTTAGGTTGATGCTCTTTGTGGGACAAAATTACTTACTTACTTACTCTTCTGGCGCAGCGACCCAAAGTGGGTCTTGGCCTCCGACACCAGAGAACGCCATTGACCTCGATCTAGCGCTGTCTCATGCCAGTCGTCGGCTTGGAGTTCGCGCAGGTCGGATCGCACGGCGTCAATCCAGCGGTATCTGGGCCGGCCGACGGGTCGGCGGCCACTTACAACTCCAAGATACGCCTTCTTGACACTACGATCCTCCCCCATTCTAAGTAGGTGACCGGCCCACCGAAGTCTTTGCGCCTTCGTTTCTCCAATGATGTTAGGCTCGGCAATCAGCTCTTCAATTTCAGCGTTCTTCCTCACCCTCCAACTACCGTCATCTCTTTGGGTTGGGCCCAATATTTTGCGCATGATCTTCCGCTCTGCCACCAGGAGCTTGTTCTCTTCCTTCAGGGTTAATGTCCAGGCTTCGCTCCCATACATCAAGATCGGTCTGATAACAGTCTTGTAAATGCGGATCTTGGTTTTTCTACTTAGAAGTCTGGACACCAGCACCCTGTGGAGAGCAGCACTGCATCGGAGAGAGTTATGGATCCGGATATCGATCTCCACTTCTCTCGTATTTAAACACAAAACACAAAATAAAGAAAAAAAACAAAATTAAGTTTTGTTTACTATTTTACCTAAAATGTTTATTACAACTGGTTTTGGCATTAGCGTAGCAGTTTTTTAGATTGACGTCCCAGATAGAATACTTTTGTATTTTCTTGTTGTTAATATTATTTACAAAACTCAAAAAATATTCAAATTGATTTTATGACTTTGAAAATCTTGAAATTTAATTAACTAAAAGTCTCATAGCTCCTCCGTGACAAAATAGAACATACAAATACAACATACACACATATAATACTATACTTAAAATTTCATAATTTCTATTCATACAATGATAACTTTCTCGACAGTTCTATTGATAGTATTCTATTACATTTCCCAAGTCATAAGGAAAAAAACGCGCAAACATTCTATCGTTTGTTGACACAAACTATAACGTTTTTTATGCCGTAGTTAAACAGCTGGCGGAAAAATCTTAGTAATTTTCCAGATATGACCTGCGTAAGATTACAAGATCGCGTGACTTCCTTGTCTGCAATATCCTATTGAATTAATAGATCTTTTATCTAGATCATCTGTTTATTTTAAACGACTGTTAATGGAAAAACGACACTTTATTCCTATGTAAAAATAGACACGCTATAAATATTATTACGAGTATACATCGACATGAAAAAAAAATGGGTTTACATACAGACGTATAGTATATATATTTATATCTTATAGCAATGGTATTATACAAATGTAATTAGGATTTTTAAAATTTTGTGAGTGAGTACTATAATATACTGTACTAGGTATATGTTTTTTACTTTACACTGAAACGGCTCAACTGTTCTGCATGAAATTAAGTATCTGCTTTACATTTACTTCCTTATCGATGGATCAGCGTTGTTAATTTAGATTTAACATTTAGATAAGTAACCAAACGTAAGTTTAGATAGATTTATTTATTTTTGTAAAATTTAGTGCTAAAATGTGTTCTACACACAATAAGAAGAAGTCTAATCATGTTTTCAAGCATTAGGGACTACTTGTCCACGTCTGAAACTCGTCTTATGGACCAGTCGCCCGAGTTCTTCTATGAAAATTATTCGAAACTCGCAAATGATTAATTGCAGAAGATTTGGAGGCTGCGTAAATCCTTCCATAGCACGCCATCATCTTATTAGTTCAGTGTTACAATGTTATCAGCTGTTATTAACTGAATAATTATAAATAACCTCTATTGTTCAATTAAATTATGCGTAATGCTTGTCTTTAACAATGGCCATCGGTTCTTCTTACGTGTTTGATGCCCTACGGACTAATGAGACGATTTTAAAACAAATTGCGAAATTGACTGAACTAAAAATTAAATTACTAAACTATTGATGAGTAACTAAGTACTCAACTCAAACCCATGAGGCGACTGCTTGGCACTACCAGTAGACCCAGTAGTGCTATAATTTTTTTCTCTAATTGGTGACACTTAATCATTTACTACCCTCAAATCAACACCACACTTTTTCCAATTTATTTTAATCTTTAAAACTTTAAATAAACAAACAATTTAATTTAATTTAAACTTAAATGCCTAATGAAAAACCGTACGTCGTAGTTAATTATTAATTGTTTTTTTTTTTAGATTTATAACCGACCCTCGAGCCAGCGAAGATTTTAACGTGGCCTACATAAAGAGCCACACGAGGTACGCGGCCTACCTCGTCGGCTTCATCAGCGGCTACGTCTTCCAGGCTTACAACTCTAATGGAAACGATAACCGAATCCGGAAGGTAACCGGACAAAAATATCACAGAACAGCGGCGAGAAAAACTAATAGAGTACATAAAAAAAAATATATATATAAAATATATACAAGGTGTAACGGAAAGGTGTAGTAATACTTAAAGGTGTCCTTCTACACGTCAAAGTGAACTACTTCTAGTAAACAAGTTTGCTAAATTCGAAAAATCGAGTCTCCATACAAAATATTTGGTTGCGTGATCAATTTTCTATGTGTATGTATTTTTTCTATTTCAATATTCAGGGTTGATCCACAGTAAAGGTGGCTTATAATGATTAGTACTATGAGCCCTTTTCAGCTTAGCATACCCTCTCCTTACAACCCTTATAAAGTTACAATACCTTCTCAAATTCATACGTTAATTTATCAAATGATCTGTTCTAGAAATGGGCGATTCTCGGCACAGGACTAGCTCTGATCTTGATGCTTGTGGTGATGGTGTCCGGCAGCACATTCCTGCTGCGAAGCTACCACCCACTGGAAGGCGCCGTGTATGCCGCGCTCAACCGGCCCGCCTGGGCGAGTGGAGTGGCATTACTCGTGCTGTGCTGCTCACTTGGATCAGTTCGTGAGTAGCATGCCTATTGTAGGTCTAACATACAAATACGTAAAATACGTAGCGAGTTTTCGATAGACATAAGTTAGAAAAATGAGACAGCGCCGGTGTCGGGCGTAAATGGAAACTGCATATAATAAAAAAACTAAAAAACACGCTTTGTTTAGTGTATTGTCATCGGTCCTCGATATATCTGCAAAGTTTGAACGAAATCTGGCCGTTTAAAGTGGGTCAAAAACGCGCCCAAAGGAGTCGGTTACAAACATACATACATACAGTGAAAACTACAAACTAATAAAAGCGTGTTAATAAATAAATAATAAATAATTTGTTTATTTTGTCAGAAAAATCATATGTACATATATTTTTCTATCAAACACTCGCTGTATGATATACCTACTAAATGAACTTCTTGAATCTTGACACAGGTTCATTTTTGATAATGATGATTGTCATAGACGGTGTTAGTGTTTTGGCCTCATAAATAGCGTAATACGCAGATTACAATTTCTCGACACCAAGTGATTTAGGGTTCTGAACCTCCTTTGGAAAAGAACCCTTAGGGCGAGACTCCGGTCTCTGGTCTGTGTGTATGTCAGAACACAACCAGTTATTTTTCTAACTGAACTATATTCTATTCAATTCTGGAGGAACCAATTCCATTTCCGTTAAATTTTTCATACTAGCGGCCCGTCCCGGCTTCGCACGGGTAGACTTTGGGATAAACGTAGAGTAAATTGAAATCGGTCCAGTCGTTCACGCGTGATGGCGTGACCAAAGGTGTTGAGAATAATTATAGGAACTCTTTGTTATAACCTCTATTCTCGTGCTATTGCGTAACTATAGCAACCGTAGTTTGTTGATGCTAACTTGTCAATTTATAGTAAAATTTATCAGTTTAAAACGCACACTGTTTTGATAGATATGATTGAATTTGAACTTTGTACAGAGGTAATAAAGTGCAAATTGACTCTTGGACGTTAGGAACATACCTACATTGCTTAAACAACAGTGAGTGCTTGCAATTCAATATGAACTTTATACAATAGCAATAAAGCTCGTTTTAGTTAGAAAACGTTTGTATGGGAAAAATAAAAGGGCTGTTTTTAGGGTTTTTCAATATTTCTGAGAGATTTTCTTAATATTTTTTTCCGTAAGAACCTTCTCCAAATAATAACAAATACAACAAAAAAAGAATTAGTGAAATCGGTCCAGCCATTCACGCGTGAGGCCGTGACCAAGGAAAACGGGTTTCATTTTTATATATATAGATCAACGCTATACTAACACCATCTCTTATTGTCAAGTCAAGTCCATGTTTCAACTTATAACCTTCTTGTCTTACAGCGTTAGTAAAGGGCTTCCTGAGCTGGTACCCGTGGGTGCCGCTCAGCCGGCTCTCCTACGGGCTCTACCTCACGCACACAGTCATCATCACTCGGAACATATTCGTCACCAGGAATCCGCAGCACAACGATTATTTTGAAATTGTAAGTATAATTAACTAGCTGACCCTTGCCCACTTCGTTGGGCGTAATGTTAATTAAACCCGAAGCCATCGCGCGCCGTCCGGACCGTTTTTCTCCTATTCACTTTGCAAAACGGACTACCACGTAAAAGCCTTTTTATTTTTCGGTTTTTTATTTATCCTATGACACTCAGCAATAATGTGGCTTTCTATTGGTGAAAGAATTTTTAAAATCGGTTCAGTAGATCCCGAGATTACCCCTTACAATTTAACAAATATACAAACACACAAACTTTACTTCTTTATAATATTAGTATAGAAGTATAGATATTAGTATAGAAGTATAGATGAGCCATTAGCGTACCACTAAAAGCCTACCCATTACATTAGCCTACCCTCCACTTTCCTGATCTTAACCTGCTATAATCCAGTCCGTGCATATCGATGTCATCATGTTTTCTATTCCTAAATGTGACGTAGACACCTATGGTATAATAGGTCGTGTCGTGTGTTTTACGGTAATAAAATATACGGAACTAAACATTAGTTGTAAAATTGTACATGCTTGTTTTCCAGAGAACTAAATGGGATCGGAATGTTATGAAAGGTGGACGGGATTGAGATGGAGGCGAGACAGGAAAGGTTCTGCAGGACTAGTGAATGAATTTCAAATGAAGTATCGTAAAGTCTGTCTGTTCACTACGTGGGTAAATCGTAGGGACTGTGCTAGTTGAAAAGCTTAGCTATGCTGTGTTGCATCTGACAAAAAGTCAAAATGTAATCTAATTGGATTTCATTTTGATATTTGGTCACAGTTAAAAAAAAATCGTTTTTCTCTGTGTTACTAACTTTTTTTCTTATTTGCAGTTGAACTCGGCTGCAGGGGTGATATTCTGTGGCTGCACGGCGGCGCTGCTCTTGTGGCTCTTTGCAGAGGCTCCAGCGAACAAGCTCCTGGGATTGTGTTTGAGATCAAGGTACCAGTATCACCGCTAAGAGATTAAAAATATGATTATATATAAAAAGCAAGCGACTGCACGTAAAGTTACGTAACGTAAACGAGAAACTTAATTATTGAATATTACTATTGTAGGTACAGGTTTATTTTTACTACCTCTCTATTATACTCGTACCTCTAAAAACAAATTTAAAAAAAACTCTTACTTCTATGCCATTTACAACCTGTTACAAGTATAGGTTTTTGGTGCTTTTATAAATAACCCTGTATATTTATTTATTAGAGTTTAAAATAGCCTATTTGTCCAAAAAATCCATCCAAAAATTTTTTGTCAATGTCTTATGACCAATTAGCTAGCGTAGCATTTTACGCGACTACGCCGTAGATGCTGCTACAGCTACATTCAAACATAAAAGCCAACTAAAAATAATTTGACTGAATAAACTTGTACATTTCAGAGTGAAAAAATTCCAAGAAAACCAACAAGACACCGGGCCAAGCGTTAGTGGCGCCACTAGCGTTACAACCATTCCAACTGGTAGTGGTCATTTACGCGAGAATTTACCTACGACTATTAATTTCTCTTCAAAGATGTAAAGTAACATAATCAAGCATGCACTAATCTGTAATCTTCTTAATATATATAAATCTCGTGTCACAATGTTTGTCCTCAATGGACTCCTAAATCACTTAACCGATTATAATAAAATTCGCACACCATGTGCAGTTCGATCCAACTTGAGAGATAGGATAGTTTAAATCTCAAATTATAGTCGCAATTTTAATTTATTGCAAATTATATATATACTGATAATTTTTACTATAAATTGACAAGTTAGCATCAACATACCACGGTTGCTATAGTTACGCAATATGACATTTGACATAGAATTGACGCAATGGCTTTTGACAGGACAACGTCTGTCGAGTTAGCTGACTCGACAGACGTTGTGCGAATTTTATTATAATCGGTTAAGTGGTTTAGAAGTCCATTGAGGACAAACATTGTGACACGAGATTTATATATATTAAGATATACGTGTCAGGCATAATAATTTTATTTTAATGTTTTAGTCTTACGTACCATATTATGTAATGTTTTAATAAAAAAAAGTTATAAAAACATATTTCATTTATTTTATAATTTTAATGCTATTAATATTACTGCATAGTCAACATTAAAAGAAATAAGCTATAATATCTAGTAAATAACTTTCATCTTACAAATTAATCTACTACATTTTAAATAATTGCCATCTATCGGCATTGCTTGGTACTAAGTTGATGAAAAGGCTTTAGCAAATTCACGTGAAAAGTGAAACATAGCGTTGTTGGTTTAAAAATTGGCGTTGGCTCTAAAAGGTCTTAAATTTATAAAAGTGTCGGAAAATAACACTAGATGTCGCTACAAGGCTACTGTTTAGATATTCAAAATCATGATGATTTTACAAATATTAATTGAAAAATTTAGGAAAACAAAACAATAGGTCCTAAAACCTAGGATTTTTAGGACCTATTGTCAATAATATATTATACAATATTATTATTTTTTTAAATAATCATAGAAATGTAAATTTTCAAACTGTTAGTATCTAGCCTCTTTAGAGAGTAGAGACCTATGAGTTTAAAATCATTTGAAATAACTAAGCCACCATTTAACATTTGAAATGTGTGAGGGAATGTGTGCGGCACAATTTAAACAAACTATGTATTTTAAATTTGCTAGTATCTTTAAAAAAAAATTAAAGACTCATCATACTTCTGCAATATTCTGCTACTTTTTTCTATCTATTTACATATTTAAATAGCCTATACCCATAGTCCTATCCTGCCAACAAGGCACCCTTTATACCAAAATTGTATCAATATTTTTTTAAATACAATGTTGAAATGGCTAAACCTATTTTGATAAAACATATCTAAGAACCACCGCTAGAAAACATGATTATTACAAAAAAAAAAAAAGTATCAAAATCGGTTCACACTCGTTTGAGAACTATGGTGCCACCATCGATAAAGTGTGTAAGGCATAAGGGGATTTTGCATTAGGGTAGTCTTTATAAACCTGTTTTTTTCATGTCGATAAATGCCACAGGCGCACACACACACACAGCGGTCAAACTTATAGCACCCCTTTTTGGTTCGGGTTTAAAATTTGAGTAGCACTTAATAACAAGAACGAAAAATTCCAGCTATTCAGTCGAAGCATGTGGCGATGCACTGCGGTTGGCTGCAGGTAGATCAACAATAGATTACATCACACCGCAGCCGTGATGCGAGCGATATTATTAGATTTCTATGGAGGTCGAAGGAAGTCCACTCTTAATTGTTTTACTTGCAGGGCTTTACCGACTAATGCACTACCTACTACCTATGTACTGGGAAGTTACGAGTATATGGATTGTAATTGACCGAGCGAGACGCGAAGGTCTCAGTGTAGAGTGTAGGGGATTAATTGACGCTTTTTTACAGTTTTATTAGGAAAGAGTATGAGAAGCGACAAATAACTCAGTACGAAACACTTTTACTAAATGACTAGCCTAGAAATTGCGAAAAAAATATCAGCTGTTTTATAGAAAAATGGAATGGATGGCAAAATGTATGGAACAGATGTGTTTTATTTTTGCGGTTTCCGAATTGGCTCCATAGTAAAAGTTGTTAATAATGATGAGTACTATGAGCCCTTTTCGGCAGCATACCCTTTTCGTATAACCCTAAATACATATGTTTTATATTTATTTGTTTGACTGTAACGTGAGTACCGTCAATTCGATCTTCATAAAAATTTAAATGGCAAGTAGTGCATTTCAATACAATTTTGAAGGCTGAATATGAGCAAAATTGGTAGAAGGGTTGTGGAGATAGAGGAGTTGTAGGGTTCAGTTTGCCGCGAATTACTGGTAGAAACGAGTATAAATAAAATAATAATTGTATTGATCGAGTGAAACACGAAGGTCTCAAAGCGGAGGGGAACTAATTGACCCTTGCATGTACGAGTGTGGTAATACAGGGTCTTAACGAAAGGGTGTATTAAGTCGAAAAGGGCTATAGCACACATCATAATGAACCACTTTTACTATGGTATAAACCCTGAAATTGCGACCAAATAATACCGATAATAATACCTATCCGTTTTGTCTGATTTTTTTTTTTGATTTCCGGGCTATTTCCATAGTAAAAATTGTTCATAATGATGAGTACAATTAGCCCTTTTTGGCTTAGCATACCCTTTCCTTAAAACCTGCATAGACAGTAGACACTGGTCAGCTACTAAGGGCGACTGGAGCGGTTTCCGGTTTAGTTCCCAAGTATCAACTTTTTTTTTTTTTTTTTTTTGGGGGGTGGGAAATCATCAAATGACCCCTCCCACTCTTTGGGCAGAGCGGAAGGGAGTGTCAGACTTCTACTGACCAAAAACCACCCATGTTCCTTCTACGCCCTTGTGACGCCGAGGCCGCGGTAACTTCTACCCGCAGCCCCGACGGGCATGGGCCTTTCGGGCCCCTTCCATGTTGCTGACATCTCTTTGAGGCGCGCGTGGAACACGAACGCGCCGTCGACACGGCCTGTGTCGTCATAAGACGGACGGACAGCGAGCTAGCCCAATAGCTCACCGTCCACAGGCCCGCGTCTACGGTGGCCGGAGGTCGTCACGTGACCCCCAAGTATCAACTTGGAGTCGAACCGCTGACTCGACAAAAAGAAGAATTTTAAAATTATTCAACGGATTTTCGGCACACACGCGAGGGCTCTGTTCGCTCGTAGACCGAGCGAGGGGCGAAGGACTCAAAATGTAAGGGGACTGGTCGACGTTTGTAACATACATACGTATTCCTATGTACCTATTTGTCTGGCGATAACTCGTATACGGATCTGATCTTTAATAATTTTTGTATGCAATTTTAATTTCATCACATTTTTTAAGAATACGACCAAAATCGGCGCAAGAGTCGTTACTTAATTTGGAATGAACTTCTAGTATTCATTTTAGTATTTACTATGCTAATGTTTAATAATAAATTGATTAATAATTAAAAAAATAATTATAATTGTACCGTTATGTGCCATTATGTACTTGGATTAAAAAAACCCTTGAAAAGACTTCAACGCGCTTGGTTAGTTTGAAACACAACAAGTGACGTTTTTGTTACTCTTTACATCTTTGTACACTCATAGTCCTTAGACCAAAAGGGTCAAAGCTTGTACCTACTCAAAAATAACATAATTTTTTACTAAACTACTAATTGTACCTACATGGACTTCTGAACTGGTTTTAAAAAAACTTACGCGAACCGGACAAAAAGCACCTGGTCTCGTGATTTAAGTTTCGTATTTAATTTTGTATCTTTTTTATATTAATACTAGCTGTGCTCTGCGGTTTCATCCGCGTTTTGTAGGATCAAAAGTAACTTAAAAAATAGGGTATAGTTACTTTCGTACCAAATTGAATCTAAATCCGTTCAACCGTTTACTCACTTTTCACTTTTCACTTTTATAATACTCTACTCTACTCTACTTACTCTACTCTTCTTCTCTCTCTACTTTTTTTTTATTTTTTTTTTTTTTTATACTTTTATTTTTAGTGAGATACTAGCGCCCCGCGGTTTCATCCGCGTTTTCCGGGATAAAAAGTAGGAAGATTCAGGACAAAAGCTACTTTCGTACCCATCCGAACCCGCTTTTCGTGGTTGAGTAACAAACATACAAACTTTCACATTTAGTATATTACCTAGTAGAATGTTAGGTTTATTACTAGGAACTTTTATTGCACGACGGCCTAAGCCGAGAGATTTTTTTCCGTGTGTTGTTTTCATCTGTTTCTATCTGACTTACTACTACGCCTTTTGACGAATTGTGAAGTGCGAGTTTATTAGATCCGTCTTTGTATCCGGAGTCTCATAGACTGCTACATTTTGGGTCAGATTTTTTTTCTTATAATAATTTAATTACCTTTTATGCTTCAATAGTTTTGAGTGAAAATTATGTAGGGTGTATATGGAATCGCATTTTTGTGGACAGCAGACAGTTCCTCAAACAGAGGTTTGTATAAAATGTTGGTACTTGACTAAGAAGATAGGCCTACGCTTAGCAGTGGCGATAACGGGCTAATTAATGGTGATGATGATGATGACTTGACCAAATTTTGAAATGAAGAGTAAGAAAAAAGCCACCCTGTTACTTAGAATCCGTGAGTGACGTCAACAAACAATTCTTTCTGCGGTTTATACACACACTCGTATGAAACGTCTTTGTGTAGTCTGTTTGCCTTATGTTATTTATGCACCGGTCTGTTGCGGTGCGCCGGTTTGTACCACGCATTAATATAGTGAATGCGAACATGGCAGCTCGCCTAAATTAGTCCTATACCAGCAATACGACGTATAGCCATTAAAATCTGGAACCATTCTGATAGGAGCGCAACTGTGTTTGGTGTTTGGCAACACAACATCGACGGCGGCGGCGGCAGCGCGCGGCCGCGGAACATAATGACATAATTGGCGGGGCGCGGCGAGGTGCGGGACGGGGCGGCCGTGACGCGGGACGCATGCGCGGCTTTGACGGCCAAGGTCGAGGCCGCGCGATTCCGCCGCGCGCCGCCGCCTCGGCCGGTTCCTCTTGCGCGCCCTCTTTACAGAAACAACTCAACTACTCTCTGAGGGCTAAATGCGCACCATCGTCGCGAGTGCCCCTCGACGACCGGCCGGCTCCTCACCGCACCTGCAAAGGTAATTACTTTAATTTTATCCCAGCAAATAGTTTCGCGCATAATGAATCGATTCGTTGTGTAATGTTGGTAATCACAGCTCTACCTTACATGCATAGGTATTTTAGCGTGTGCTGATACTCTACATTTATTTACCAACACAATAGGAATATTACCGCGCTTCTTTCCAATCGACGTTGCTATCGAATACACGTCCACACAAAGGATAGCAAACAAAATGGTTCCTCATTACCTAGTTACGCGATTTGGTCACCTCACCTTGCGCAGTTCTTACATGTCTCGCGTCATCGCTAGAGTACTAATCGTCCACACAAAGATAGGTAATTGTTGATATTTTGAAAACTGAATTTGCAGTGCTACCTACGGTTAGTCTTGGGAACCACGTGTACGCATGAAGCAGGTCCTATTTTTGAACACTGGTAATGACGACGCGCTGCGGCGATTGTAAAAAGATTTCCTTTAAAAACAAAATGTGCGGTCAGCCATCTTTGTGCTCGGCACACTTTGTGCAAAACCGTACTAAAATGGTTGCTTAAGTACACAATATTGGATCTTATTATAGAAATAGGTACATGCCTGAAATTTAACAGAGCTGTATCGTCATCGTCAGCCGTCATCACAGCCAGCTATTACAATAATTGTAATAGCTGGCTGTAATAGCTGATTTTAATTATTAAAATCTACTTAAAGACAAGAGGATAAAGGATAGAAATATTCGTAATCGTAAAACAACTATTACTTCCCTTTGTATGTAGGTGTACCTGTTAAAATTGTACTTCAACAAATGCTATTTAAAACAAAACATTAAAAATCATCATGCCAACATGCAACGAGAATAAAACAAGAAATACTTAAGTGCTAACACCTACAACGAACATGAGTTTATTGTCTATAGGTACTCGATGGGTTCTAGATATATAGGTAGTAGACTAGTAGAGACCGAGATGGGCAGTTTTATTACTACGTACTTTTAGAAGTTGGCCGGCAGAAACTTTAACAGATGGCGCTAGCATAGTTATAACCTTTTTGTATTTAGAAAATTTAATAATCTTAAAATTTATATCTACGCCATACTAGCGCAACTTTGACAGTTGACACGAACAAACAATTCTACGTAAGCACAAAAATATGAATAAAGTTACACGAGCAAGGTCAGAAATTAAAAAAAGAAATGGTCACACTAGTTAGCTAAGGTTTAAAGTTTACAGTAAACATGTTATAGTAAGAGCTTCGGATTGAATTCATTTTAGCAATTTATCAAAAGACGATCCATGGTCTATGTGGTCTATGGTCTGCACTAGACATACTTAGATGAATTGAATAGAGTATCAAAACTTCAACCAAAAATCAAACAGGCTTATAAACGTCCGCTCAAGTTGGTAGCTAAGCTAACCCATTTTTTGTCTCAGTTTTTATTTCCGTCTAATAATTAAGATGCTAGTTGAAAGACGTATGCTACAGAGTCAGTCATATATTATTTTACAGTAGTATTGTGTGTTGTGTATGAAATAAAATGAAAATAATGAGAGAGGCTCAACTGCGGGCAAAATGCGCGTCAGCGGTGCGGGATGCGGGACTCGAGGCGGGGCGTCAGACGAGCGGTAGACGCTATGCTATTTTATGGAGTTTTGCAAATCGCGATCACAACGCGAGACCAATTCATTTGGTTCAGTAATGAGTAATAGAAGCTATCGAATCTCGTCCCGCTGTCATCGATAGTAATATAAAGTTAAATTTAGCCATTATTAAAAAATATGTAGTTTTAAAAATACCTAAAGTCCTAAAGGGATTAATTTTACGCGATTTGACGGTTGGTCCCAGAGTAAAAGTTATGTATAATTTGTTACTTTTTTCGGCTTAACATACCGTTTCCTTGTAGCCCTGTGCTATAAAAATCAAAGTTTGCTTGTTTGGATGTTTCTTGCTCAATGAAGCCAAAATGGTTTAACGTTTTTAAATTAAATTTGGCATTATGCTAGCTTTTACCCTGGATAAACATATGGGCTACTTTTTGTTCCAGAAAAAGCGGTTGTAACATAATAACTATAGCCTGAATCGCTAGTTATAAATAGATTCAGCTTAGAATTCATTTCAATCTTCCCAGGCAGTGCTTATCCATCACACATACAAATAAACGCTTCCTACACAAATCCGTCCATGCGTACGCGACATACAGAAACTGTCGGTGTGTGGGTGCATCGGCTGTTTGTGTGCGTGCCTCATCCCCTTCGATTTGGGTCAGGGAAGCTGCGGGCGGGGGAGGGGGTGGAA
Source organism: Alcis repandata (assembly GCA_949125135.1). Lineage (NCBI taxonomy): Eukaryota > Metazoa > Arthropoda > Insecta > Lepidoptera > Geometridae > Alcis > Alcis repandata. The sequence continues at coordinate 5,943,335 of OX421242.1, read as the reverse complement.
GGGGAGCGTGGGCGTGCACCCTGTTCCACCCCATATCGACCAGCCTCTCCACAAATAAAAACATATTAATCCTAGAAATATTATAAATGTGAAAGGTTGTCAGTTGGACGTTTATTTTTTTAATGTTTGGATGTTTGTTATTGGCTGACCTTTGGAATAGCTTCAATCAGTACAATTTTTTTGTTCTAAGATAGGTTTGCGTTTGACCGTCATCTCGCCTAATGGTAAACAATGATGCGGTCTACGATGGAGCAAGCTGCTTAGAAGAAACCAATACAATGTAATTGTTCGTTTGATTTGGTGCTTATATAGATAAGCACCAAATCAACTCCGTCTTAACACAGTGGTTAATTTTTAACATCATTATCATCACCGTTTTCCAACCCCGCGCGGGTAAAATCACAGGTCGCATCCTCACAGCTAATTTCATCATAATTTTCGTGTAAAGTATCAGCTTACATTTTTTGTTTCTCGCGACTGGATCCGCTGTTTTGTTTGTTTTTTAATCATGTTAGGTATTTTAATTTTATTTTGTGTATCATGTTATCGTTTGGGCCTGTTTACTATTTGAATTTTAGTGCGTGAATCATCGTGGCCTTGTTATGACTGTGGCTAAAAAGCGTACGTAATAGGCGTGAGAGAGAAAATTGTGTTTAATGTGGATTTCATGACATCCTTATCATTACTAGTTTGAAATTTGTCACGAGCCTTGACAAATACACTACAAATAAATCTAATTATGTTTTATTTTATAAAAATTTGTTGCCGTGCGTTGGTCTCACAAGAACTCAAAAAAAAATCTACTAATTTAAAAAATATTTTTGGTGTTTATTCGCCTAGTAAATACTTATAGGAAATCCCCAAAGTTGAAAAATCAATTTTAGTAGATACGAACTTCATCTGGTCATCTAGAAATAAATAAAATTACAAAATGTTACCCAAGGTTTTATCATATTCTGAATTATTTGAAAAAACCGAGTATTATTATTTCGAACAGGTATTTTATAAACTATAGGTTTTTTTAATAATCTTAATATACATAAATTACGTGTCACGTTGTTTGTCCGCTATAGACTCCTAAACTACTTAACCGATTTCAAATAAATTTGCACACCGGGTGCAGTTCGATCTAACTTATGAGATAGGATAGCTCACATCTCAATTTATAGTAAAAAAACATGAAAAATTAGAAAATTTAAAAATACTTAAACCTATAGCTATAGCGCTTTGGACAATGTAAACTTTTTTAATGTAACTTTTGACATTTGACATAGAATTGACGCAATGGTTTTTGACAGGACAACGTCTGTCGAGTCAGCTAGTTACCTATAGATTAGTGAATATTTTTGAAAAATGAAGTAATTAGTAAATTTTGGTGTAAAAAGCTATTTATTTATCTAGTGGTGAACACCATACATTATAATTATGTTATTGCAAGTTCAAAAGTTTTAATGCCAATTGCAAGACCTTCATTAAAGTTGGATATTAATTTATGTAATTCCATTTGGCATTATAATTGTATCCTGTCTAAACAATTTTGGGTCTCTGGTAAATTGCCTTAGTCACTTCCGTGCCGCCAAGCTGACTTCCGGTGGGCGTTGTCTACCTGCGCTTTATAACTCTACATAACTAACTGACGAGATGAATCCAATCAATAGTCTTCATATATCACCCTATCTATCATATATCATTGTGATGCAGAACTTATTATAAAGTAGTAAAACTTTCGGCAGGTCTTGGCTTGAAAGAAACATTCCATTCAATTATTTTTTCTTTATCGTTACAAAATGAACACTTTTGTTGATACTCGTATACAACGTAAGACAGTAAGAGAAGTAGAAAGACCTCTTTCTGTTTGATTTAGAAATTATGTAGAAGAAAGGGGATGTTTAACACTTTAACTGCTGAAAATACATACCTTGTGTTTTGCTTTGTGCAACGCGAATACGGCTACACACGCCAGGCGCGTAAAACACAACGCAGTTTATTATCAGCCGCAGTTTGCAAACGCATGTAATGATTAGCAGCAGTTAAAGTGTAGTAAGCAAGATAAAGTAATATCTAGTTTTATGTTTTTTTGTGAGAAGAATAGGATTGTAGAATAATCGTAGGCGTTATAGGCGTCATGCCGTCCATGACTATCGCAGTGACGCATGACTATAGGTACAGTAAAACCAGAGTATACTTGAACTAGCTGATACTCGGATTCAGGAAATTCCCTTTGTTCGGGATCGTGATTTTTAATTAGCCTTATGGATTGATTACACGTGACGAGTACAGTGTCGAGACAGTAAATGGGCACACTCGGAGCAATCAAATCATGGTTTTAGTGATTGTCTCGCCTCGTCAGTTTATACAAACCGAGTACTCGACAGGGCTCGTTGTTTATTACTCGGACGTAGGCAACTCCCTTTGTTCGGGATCGTGATTTTTTACTCGTCTCTCACGTTGTAGGGAACAGGCGAGGTCGTATAGGCCGAAAACATATCACTGATCACAACCCTGGTATCAGTTTCTAGGTCGCCTGAAAATGCCTAGAAACTCTAACACGGCTTATCGATTGTTCATACAGGACCAACAAACAAACGTAGGTAACAATGTAGGAAATAATTCAACACACATAGGTACCTATTGAATTATTGATATCATAATTTTCATCGCCTACTATTTTTAGTGCTGATTATAAGTATTTTCTTCAGCGAGCCATTTTTTCCGTTCTTATGCCAGTCTCATCCCCTGCCATTCAGCTGCTTTTATAATGTTATCTGAGAACAAGTCAAGTCAAGTCGGCCCGAAATATTTATATATGGATTATTCATTAACAATGAAACGTTATTTCAAATCCTAGAGATATAGGAATTAAAAATCATAAAAATGAATAGCTGTTCTTTTGTCTGGCTAAAACTCGACAACGGCTGGACCGATTTGAATATTTATTTTTTTGTTTTGTTTACAGGGAAGGTTTAAAAGTAAAATAACAAAATAGTTTAAAAAACTAAAAAACACGCATTGTCGTCGGTCTTTGATAGGTGTGCAAAGTTTGAATTAAATCTAATCGTTCAAAGTAGGGCAAAATCAAGTTCAAAAGGGTCGGTTACGAACATACAGGTGAAACTAATGAAAGTATGTTAATAATAAAAAAAAAAAAAAAAAAAAAACAGCAGGAGAAACCGCCGGGCACAACTAGTAATTAACAAAAAAGACGTTATGCCAAACCCAAGCAAAGACCCTTTGCTTTCATAAACTGTTCTCCATTTGATTACGAACCTAGACCTAGACGTAGGTATAAAATTACGGGTATTGCCACATACCGTTAATACCGGTATATTAGACAAGGGCGTAGCGAAGATGAGGTAAAATCAATATCAGCGAAGGCCAGCCATCTTTTCTGCTCACTTATGAAGTAGGTAACTTAGGTATACCGTTAGGGTCTTATAAAATCTTCTTAAACGTAATCACTGCTCAAACTCTCCGTCTTGTTTTCGCGCGTGACAATTAAAGCAGCTCAACGAGTTTAAAGCGGTGATTAATATTAAGCAGTGTTTATAGTCAGACTCTCAGTGTCGTCGTTATAAAATGCAAGTTTTCCCAATATTTGTTTACTGTAACTCCACAGGTGGACCAAATTCATAAAAAACGATTTATATTTTAATGGTAGCTTCCGATTTCCTTTAAAAATTTAGTCGTTAAAAAATCTTGTTTCATTTTATCTTCTATTCAAATGTATTGTTTCCTATTTGAAAAGATTAGTGATTATTCTTAATTCATTTTTATATACTAAAAACAAACAGCTTCTTTTGAAAGCTAGCAGCAATGTTTACAGCCGGGGCGGGCGGGCATGGTGGGCGGCTGACGCAGTGGGGCCACGGAACGCAGTGACCGAGCTTTACACTTAACAAGCTTATATTTGACTTGCAACGTTAGATAAAACGTTTGTTGAAAAACTAAGTGGATACCTTAAGTACCTACCTCATTTTTACAAAAGTCAAGGTCAAATTTTGCAACTGAATTTTGAACCACTTCTCGATATCCGATTGAGCTGAAGTTTGGCAGACTTCATAAAATATATCGTAACAAACTATTTTTTTAATAATAAATTTTAATTGTTTCTGTCTTTATGGGAGGAACTTGGGTTTAAGTTTAATGTGTTCTATGTCCCAATACGTTTTGAATTGAAATAGCTAATGTAATTTTTTAATCAAAAATACCTACTGTATGGTTATCCTCGATGTTATCCTGCTTCATGAAAGGCGGAAGGAAAATACAAACTAAATATGTTTTAGTTATATGAGTACGTAGGCGTACTGCTTTTGTGAGTTTTATCTCCATTTTCCTTTTAACTAGTCGAACAGTATCTAAATTACCAACAACATTATTTGAAAGCCAATCTAATTATTTATTTCAATAGAAATTATTTTCGCGAATCAAAATTTTGTTGTATCAATTGGATCAATTTCTAATCTAATTTTAACGATCACTTTAAAATGATCTGTATTTATTTTTATTTCAAAATGAATAATCGCAGTTAAGAATCCTATCTTCTTCTTCTTCTTTTAAGTTTTGGCCTCTGCGGCTATGTAAGCCGCAATTCTGCCAGTGTCCGTTTTTTAATATGAGTATGTTCGGTGTACCCCAGTAAAGTAGTGGAGACTTTACTAGAGGCTTTTCTAAGGAGTTTTGGAAGCAACACGGAATGACACGATTCACTGCATTTTATGATTTGCCCACACTCGTGCACGTCCTCGAGCACTTAATGGTTATTTTCCCCACTTAAAATAAACATTAACACTCAAAATTACACAAGTTTAGTAAAATAACAAAATGAAGCAACATGTCTCTTCCACGTTCCCGCCAAAAAACTTAAGAATCCTATATTCTCATAGGTCAGATATTAGTGACAGCTGTCATGTACTTGTACCTACTTGTTACGATCTCTAAAGTATAACAGTGGATAAAAAACTCAAGGATCTGTCAAACAGTAGACTGACTGACCGAGCCTAAGCTGAATTGCTCTGTCTCGCTCTGTCGTCTATAAAAAAGTGAGACAAAAACCAAGGCAATTCGATTCACACTCGCGCTAACAGCGGTACGGCCCAAATCAGTCTACTTTATGAATGATCTTGTAAAACCGTTTAGCTCGAACCTTGCTTTTTTTCGGACCCTGGGATCGTGAAAAATCGCGTTAACGAGGGTACTGTTAGTTTCTATATTGTATCTCAGTGGTAGGGTAGCACCCCCGGCTCAGTGGGTGGCGCGGGCGGCCAGCTGAGCGGGCGCGCGCCGATCGATCGTCGAGCAAGGACAAGGGCGCCCACGTTGTCTCTGCCGCTCCCACGTACACAACAGTTAGGTGAGCGAGCAGTAACGTAGCTGGCAATACGTGGACGATACACGTAACTACGTTTAATCATGTAGCGATAGGACTATCTTGCAGTCTGTCTGGGGATGTACCGTACTTTTGTCTTTTGCAATTGCTGAGTGTGCTAATATTATTTGTTCTGGATTGGAAGGTAATGTGTCCTGTGAAATTACTGGGCATATAGAGGTTGAATAAATCAACATGTAATCTCATGCGAGAGACATTGAGCGCACAGTATTCTATGCATTACAGCGCAGTGATTTAAAAATTCTGGATAATGATGCCCCTGAATCTTATCGTCCGGTATTTTAAAACATTGTGTTATGCATAAACGTGACGCTTATCATCAGGCGATTGAATACCATCTCATCTTGTCATTCCGTTCTGTTACATAGAATATTATAGTAGTTCCATTAAAGGTTTCTTCGTAGAACGTAGCTTGAGGGTAGGGCAAGTCCTAATCGATATGGTGGTAACGAGAGTAGGTAAAACCGGCTTTAAAATAGGTAAACGGAAATGACGATGCGTTTTATCAAATAATCTGGGAAACAATCTGGGCGAGCGTGATGTCTGGAAAAAGATGGAGTAGACCTTAGCCTAAGACACAATAGGTTGAAAAAAAAAAGGGATCAAATAAATTTACGCCGCGAGAATAGCAAGCTTTGTCCATTGTTTAGTTTGAAAAACACGCAACAGTCGCCTACTTTTATTCTACTACTAGCTGTTCCCCCTGCCACGCTTCGCTGTGGATAAAAAAATAAATAAAAAAGAAATAAAATAAAATATAGCCTATGTTACTTTGGGATAAAGTAGCAATCGAATGGTGAAATAATTTTTGAAATCGGTCCAGTAGTTTTTGAGTTTATTCCACACAAACATACAAAAATACAAATCTTTCCTCTATATAATATTATTTATTATAGTATAGAAGTGTAACTGACGCAAGCGGTGGCTGGTTTTCATTGACATTTTCTGGACAAAGAAAACTTTTGAAAAGGAAACCACAAAATGTACAGCTACTAGGGAAAATGAGATTTCTCAAAAATCATTTTGCACGCCGCGCCGTTTTTCAATGAGGTTAGACAATTGTTAAGGCAATTCAAAGAAAACTTTTCTGAAAAAGAAACCCGACACACTAACGTATTCATCGTAAAATTAATTATCCATTATACGAACTTACCTCTTGTCATAAAATTTGTGTTGAATGTATTCAGAGTAACGTGTGAGTGAATAAAATATCTGCCTTGTTTTACACCTATCATTTCACATTTTAAGCATTGATTAAGTTTAAGTACCGTTTATAAGTAATGTCTTATCTTCATACTGACTTTAAGTGTAAATACTTAAGCCGGCGACTGACCTGAGCATTTTGCCGTAACGTAGCATTCGAAGCGAGCGTGGTGGAGCACGCGGCGCTATGAGCGAGCGGATCGGCTCGCTGTACTGACCTGCAACATTACGTCGTAACGTAACCGTTACGTTACGACGAAATGTTACAGGTCAGTCGCCGGCTTTAGAGTTTCAAACCTTGTAGCGCCACTTTTTTTCTTTTTTTTTTATAAAGTATGTGGCAAAAAAGCAAACGAGTCGCCTGATAGTGAGTGATCATCGTCGCCTAGTATAACATTAGTGCACATTAGTTCAAAAGATTGAAAAATTTCCTTAGCATTTTTTTCAGAACTGAGCTGGGAAATCCAAACAGCTAGGATGCTTACGCTTTTCCTGCTGCTCACCTCTTTATTTACCTCTTCTAGAATATAGCATTCACTAATTCACTTGTTTCCTTATCTGGGTACTACGTGAAGATAGCTAAGCTTAGTTTATCCTAAGTTTGCTATGAAATAAGTTGCTCATTTTGCTCCCGAATTATGTCGTTTATCACGTTTTGACCTTTAGCCTCCCTGTGGGAGAGCCTCGCATTTTATTGCTAGAAGAAAGTTACAGTTTTATATGAAACGGCGAGCGTTATTTTTGTTTTGGGAATTACATGCACGTTACTTAAAAATATGGTGACACATGAAGGACACACCTACCGCTGCGAAGGCGGTAGAATATCACTACTGCATGGATACATACCTACCTACTTTCTTATTTATGAGTAGGGTTTCCTGTTTCGCAAATCATCTCTGTTTTGCGTCTTAATACAACTGTTTCCTCAAAATTTCCTAATGGCATTACGTCAGATCTGTAATTTTAGTCGAGGCTACGTAGGACTACTATTCCGTCAATAACTCACTCCACCTGCCAGCACTTTTACCTAAGTGCTCGGCCTGGCCAAATTCAAGCCTTTATTTTAAGGATACGATTTTTTTATTATTCTACTTTATGTGGATTATCTAGATTCATGCCAAACAGGTTGCTAGTTACATATAATTCCTGAGATCATTGGTCATGATATGCGGACAGACAGACTGACGAATACCGAACTCTGACCTCCCTTCTCCTCCCCCCCCCCTTAACTTTTTTTTCCTCTCTCCCTTTTTTTCTTCTTTTCTGTTTCTTTTCCCTTCCTTCCTTTTTTCTATTTTGTTACGGATCTCTAAAAACATTATCATGCCTCTACTCTACTCCTTAGTTAGACCCCTAATTTTATTGTTTATGATTTAAAATTTAATACCATAAAATAAAAAGTTTCTTTGAAGTCAGAAAATGTTTATTCCAAAGTCTTCCATACCAACCAACATGTCGCATGACACAAAAAGTTTAATTTACAACATATGCCCTGCAACTCGTAACTTTTGAGCAAAGGTCCGCCGATTCAAAACGAGTTATTTTATCTGTGTTCACATAATCAAAGGAAATCTCAATCTGGCTTCTTTTATAGCAGGATGTGAGCCTTGAACAGGTTATTCTGGGATCGAGCAAGGATTCCTGGAATATTTAGCGGAGTGTGGTCGCTCTTTGGAAGTTTGTGGTGAAAACATTTAAAATATTATTTCGTTATTGGGCCCAAGTTTGAAGGCATTTCAAGATAGATCTAAATTAACTAAAATTATTGACGTCCTTGTCTAAAAGATTGCAATGACAAAGACAGTTAAATTTTTAGTTAGTTTAGATCTGTCAAAGAAAGCCTTCAAACTTGGGCCTATTTTGTTCATAGGCTAAACTGCTAAGTTATTCACTGATGGACTTGAAGCTAGATCAATAATGGTTACTCGTATATAACATTGAACTTATTGATCGTCTGAGTTTAAATAAAACAAAAGACACTGCATTCTGCGACACAAGTCCGCTACTATAAGTTTGTATTAATACCATATTAATTCTACAAAACTGTTCAAAATTCCACATAATTATTGTATTATTATTATGTATCTATTAGACAAATAATAAATACTGAAATGCGCTAAATTATGTATTCTCTTTGTTGATGTTAAATAAACCAGTTGCAATATGATGTAGCTTCGAAGCACAGTACGCGACCTACAGACCTACAGACCTTCCATAGTACCTAGCACCTTATGATCGTCACCTCAATTATTGTGTTCGAATCAGTCTGAATAATCTTTCAGTTTTTTTATCCTATTTTTTTTATATTTAGATTTCTATTGCAAATAAATTTCACATCTATGGGAGCTACTCTCAAGATAGATAGATAAACTCTTTATTGTTCACACCATAAATTACAAATCAAAGGATTATAGCACATAAAACTAGTGCGACAACCGGCGGCCTTATCGCTAAGAGCGATCTCTTCCAGGCGACCTTAGGATGGAGAGGATAGATAAAATAAAATAGAAAAACGGGGTGCGCAATATTGGAGAAAACTATGTCATACAGGGTTATTCATAAAGGGTAAGCTTAGTACTCATCATTATGAACAACTTTTACCGAGCCCTTTTCGGCTTAGCATACCCTTTATGAATAACCCTGTATAAAATTACAATTAAAAAACATTCTGATTCTAAAAAACTCAAAATACCTATACTCAAAATGCATAAAAAACATACAATGCAACATGCATGCGTTTCTTTTTTTGAAGATATACTACCAGTTATTTAACAGCTGACTCCTTCCCCATTTGAAAGTTGAAACTATAGTTGGTTGGAATAATAATTATTCTAATAAGCATGATCTCTTTCTGGCATAGTACCAACCAAACCATACCACCACCTCTCCGTGTATCCCAAGCAAACTTCAGATCTTCTATCCACTAACTTCTCTACCATTAACGAGATTGGGAACTCAGGTGTGCCCTCAAACTTCGTTCGTGATTAGTGATCAATTAGTTGTTTAGAACTTGACTAGATACGTACTCTGTTTATAGGTAGTTCAGCTCCCGGGCTCGATTGTATTTAGCTCAAAGGCAGCTGGGGGCTGGAAGGGGGACGAAGGGGTGATGGAGCAGAGAAGGCGAAAGGGCGGTGGTGCGCGCGCACCGACATCGATCTCCGCCGCCTCGACACAGTTTCGGTAACAGTTTCTTCGTCGGAAGCCTCGGGTCAGCTCCCCAATCTATTCCCCATTGCTGAGTTGCTACACGTGTCGATACTTTGTCTATAATCTGGCAACAGTGACGACGAAAGAGTTTTTTCGGATGCCCGTTTTGGTAAATATGAATTAGTGTTTTGTTATACATAATTATATTATTGAAAATAATGAAATAAACGAATAGAAGGAAAAGTTTTAAAATTTTGCAACTATTGAATTTTTTTTTTATAGAAATGTTGGGTAAACAACCTCGTAAGTTGTCACAACGACACAGGCCACTATGATCTTATTGTTTCTCTATTATCCATTTGGTTAAGGTCAAATAAATTTCCGTCTTTTTTCTAGAACAAATAGGATAAGTACTTATCCGATTTTTTTTTTAAATATTTCTTTGTCAAATATTCTTCTTAGTTTGTACCTACTAGATGAATATCGGCTATATGAGAAATGCAAGCTTTTGCTAAAATTTGTCTACTAGCGGGAAATTATAAACTTAATCCTTTCATAAATCAATTTGTTCAAAACAAGGCAAGTACTTAAGGATGCCTAACTAAAATTAATAATAGATTGCCAATACTGGTATCATGAACATGAAGCGAGCATGTGATTCGCCTGGTAACACAGTCAAGAGCGACCAGTTTTTGTGCGTCCGACGGACGGCGGCGTTACATCAGACATGCCTCGAGCCGACTGCCCCACACTGAGCCAGCTAGTTTGGCTTCAATAAATTTAATGGGAAAACTTGAAAAAAGTTACCCGTTAAAATCGTCTAAAACTTCCAGAAACATTTCTCTGACAAATCCTTTTTTTTGTCTGTAAAGTACATTTTATTCGCTTCAGATATTTGACTGGCTGTATCAAAAACCTGTCAGTCTTTCAGAAGTCTTCCAGCGTTGGTTTTTCGTATTTGTGCGCTATTGCACAATCAATTTATGCCTTTCCTTTGTACCTTAGCACCCAAAAAGCATAACATCGTAAAACATTTTTCCTATTCATATACGATGACTCATATCTGCGTAAACATAAACAAGAGTCCAACTCAATCAAAATCCTATTAATCTTTTCGTTCAAACTTCGTCTAACTTGTAACATCCAATCGCGAAGGGAGTAGAGTGATCATTAAAACATGGCCGCGCCGCCGCCCGGGTAGCAGGGCCAGTACATAATCTATGATCCGGGCCCACGTAGCCTATACATACTGTTACCCTCGCTATGGCCGGGCGGTGATGACGGAAGGACGGCGGGAGAGGGGCGGTGCAGCTGCGATGCATCGCAGCCCCTCGAGGGGGCAGCCTCCCCGCGCCCCGCGAGCCGGCCCATTGCCAAGTTCAATGCCAAGGTCATGCGCGCGCGACTGCGACTGCGCGCCGCAATGCAGGAGCGGCCGGCGGACGCGAGCCGCCGCGCCGAGCCTCAGTGCCGCGCCGGCGACCGCCACACACACCACGCTCCGCTCCAGCCGGCGCCGCACCTTCATCACCTGGCTAATATTTACCAAAGAGTCCTAAACACGCCGCCGCCGACGACGCAGCCCGGTCCGCAACTCGGCTATACATTATACTTGAATACCAGTATACGCGTAGACAGTTCCGCGGTAGCCGGTGATCCGCGTCATGTGTTTCCCGGTGCCAGTGCCACGCCGTGAGCCAATCATTATGCAACATCTCGCTGGAGCACGCGGCCTCGTAAGTTATGCTCGTCACTAAACTTCTCTTTTATATTCTTCGTGTCTTTATCGCCTTATTTTTAATTTTTTCCTTATTTTAGCTTTTATTACCATCGCAAACATCATCAAAACAAACAACTTCCATGAATTAAGCATACCTACCTGCCATCTTTGTTTTAAAGTAGCGTTACGAACCATTTAGATTGGTGTTATTTGATCTGATGTGATCCGAAAGCATCGCATTACGCGTACTTGCGGCCATGTTTGTTCTAGCTATTAGTCTGTCAATATTACTTGAGTAAGTAACGAAACGAGTGTCCTCTATGTGACTCAATCTGCCTCGAGGTTTCAGCATTATCAGCGCGTCACGATCGTAAACTTAATATTTAGCGTCTAATACAACGCGAAGAGAATCGACTTCAGTTTCAGTAGGTACACTAGTTTTTGAATTGAGAATGCCTGTTCGCCTATTATCTAATCTAATCTGTAATCCTGTCTAATTTACGACTATAGCAAGAGTATCGCGCCGTTCGATAATCGCAAACGTCTGACGCATTCCGCATTTCTCGAAGGAGAAACTCGGTCAAATTCCAAAGAGCCCTCATCTCTTCCAAGGGCACCGAGTATGGGTAAACTAAGGGCACTCACGGATCCTGTCGGCGCGTCTGCTCGCAAAAAAATGTCGACCAGCCGAGTTCAAGGCGAGCCGGGGATCCCAGCGTGGCCACTTCTAATGAATACTTTTCGGACTGTTGCTAAACGTAATTTAAATTACACAGCTTTGATCTAAATTGAATTGGAATAAAGTTGAACGGTAAAATAAATTACATGCAATGCGGAACTGGAATAGGATTCTCTCATGCGTGGCAACTTTTTATAAAACTATAGTCCGTAAATGTAAAACTAAGGGCTACCATTTAACATCATTATTCTATATCATATTCAGTTTTATGCTTATATTTCCATTTTTTACATTTGATAAAATTATTCGAATATCCTACCATGTGCATATTTTTGCTTCTTTGTTGTAAATTGCCGATTTATTTTTTAAATCCCAATTAATAAAATTTTTGTAGCTGTGAAAGGCTAGTGCATTGATGCTCCCCGTGTCATCGCCTCCTGTCGCTTTTCTACAATAATTGTTAATATATTTTTATATTTCAGGAATAAAAATATTTAGAGTATAACTTATTTAAATCTATTTAATTTTTTAAATTAAACAAAGTCGCTGAGCCCTTATAGCATGAAGCAGTATCAAACATACACATAAGCCCTTTAGCCACTCACTTGCTCTCTCACAAACTTTCACGCACATAAATTAGCGTGTTTCTATTTTGAGTAACACTAGTATGGAATAGTTGGTGATTCATTTCGGGAAGTTATATATTTTGTCGTATTTCTGGTTTAAAGTGGCAGGTCAATTTCTTGTAAAATACGAATTGTCAGATCGAATAAATATTAAAATATAAGCGTTGTCGAGAAATATAAATCGATTACTAACATGGCTGTCATATTTTTTGTGATTCCTTCACAACCTTGAGTCCGGATTTCCCGCAAGCCAAATTTATTATTAGATCTTATTCTGCAATTAATTGTTTTTCGGAGCGGAGCATAGTTATTAAATTGTAATTATGAAGAGATATGTACTAAACTAAAATTAGATGTATATTTCAAAGTAAGGAATTCGGTTGTAAGTTATTATATTATTTCACGATGACGAGCTGTGTATTTTGGATGCCGTCAGAGTTATGTTACCGACGCCCCCGGTTTTTTGTATCTTATCCGAAAATTACGTTGCTATAGAAGTTAAGATAACAAGATAATTTCATATTAGGTAAATAGGTACCTACATCTCATTACACAGAGATTTAGTGGCTCATTATCCAAAGATTGAAAATATTACTAGGTATACTACCACACTCTACACTCTGTTTACTCTTGCTACTTTTACTGTATTTTTTTAGTTTACAATTAGGATATATATACTTATTATATTTTTGTATTTATTTTTTGTATAATATTTAAAAAAAAACTAATTAGGTATTCAAAAGTTGCTGATTTATCAAACGCTTATTCTTCCGTTTCGAAATATATTAATTGCTAATATCCATAATAAGACCTTATTAAATAGAAGAATCGGTAAAAAAATAATTAATTTCAAAGATTCTCTAAGTGTTTCAAATTTATCCGATTTCTAAATCTTATATCTATGAACTAAATGATGAAAATAAATTAAAATGATTGGAACATAGATTGCCAGTGATTCATACCAAGCGCTTATCTCGCTATCAATAAGTAAATACGGTCGTTGCATTCATCGCAAGAAATTGCCAATTGAATTGAATTGCGTACACCTAAATGCCAATTGAAATCAATAAATTTTAATCGCAACAACTATACTTTGATCATTTGTTTAGTGTCAAATAACATTGTGTTAATAAGGGGAGATGAAGTATTTGTACTCACTTACGCCCCTGGCGTTGCGACCCAAAGTGGGTCTTGGCCTCCGAAGCCAGAGAACCCCATTGATCCCGGACTAGCGCTGTATCTTATCAGCCATCGAAGTCATCTAGGATTCGGATTCATAGTTAACTAAACTAAATTAAACTCCTATCATTTCGATATTATCGTTGTTCCGTATCACAAGCATGTCAACACTTTTAGCATAATAATATGCATGCACAGCACAAGCTTCCATACATTTTTCTCACCAAAAATATTAGGCAGCAAAGTCAGAAATAAATTAAGAAATTAAATTAAATTCAGAATGTTTTCTTTATGGTGTCAAAACTTGAATGTTTGATCACAATATCGATTACAAGAAACCTGTTTGTAAGAAAACAAAACATTCTGATCCTTTTAAAACATACTCGTACATACAATCAAATATTAATATCTAACATGCTGCAACATAAGTATGAACTCAGTACATAGGCAGCTGCTGGTTGTACTAGTTTTATTACTTGAATTCACTTTGTTATTCATACATTATACACTGACCATTGGAATAAATCTCGGCTGTCTCACGAACATCCCGACCACATATATCTGCCATCGATACTGGCTAGACTAAATTCAAGTTTCCTATATTGTAATGGACAACATAATCCGGCTCATGGGGCCTCCCACATGATGTTACCTTGAACTCGCGCCATCGAAGCCTGAATAACAATACAGATACCTACTACTACCACGCCTATCTCCCCGTCATTATCGTTGCCATCTGTACCTATTTGTAATCTATTACGTTCAAATAAATCATTATCAGATTTATATGTTTAAGAAGTGAGATGGGACAGGTACTATTTCGAAACTTTCTAGACAGTTCTAGGGAAAGTGACCGAACAAACAAAATCAGAAAGCCCTAGAATTCATAAAGGAACAGTAAACGCAAAGCTATAATTATCATTCATTAATCATGTAGTGCAAGTACTCTCTGTACTATGGAGACGACGGGCAAACACGTACCCAGAGATTCAAGTTGTTTCCACATACCGAGTTCATTATTAAGAATGACTAATCAATGATCGGCTTTAGATCCACTATTCATGAAAACACGACGTTTGAATTCCAAAACAAACGAACTATTCCATGAATAATGCCACTCCATTCGTGTTGTTGAGTCAAAAGTGGACTGAACTAGTTATTGACTATTAAAGTGAATAATATTTTCAAATACTAGTCTTCCAATAACTTGCTGTTTTAAAGGAAAATTATTAAGATTCAACAGTCGTCACTAATTTGTATTGTAAGTATGTGTTTGGGAGCGCATCACTATCAGCTGACGAGTAACCGCGTCATTTTGACGTATCGTCCCCAACATGGCGGCCAAGATGGCGGATCGTTTGTTTATTTACAACCACTTACCTACAACACCTCGCGTTTGTGACTCTGCGTGATTATTGTGCCGCCAATGTAACATACTTGGTAATAATGTTATTAATAGGCTTTACTGAAACCTTGGCTCTTATATTTAACTGTAGGTGTACCTACTCTTGCTTTTTTACTTGCGAGATATCCATCGCCTTAAACACCTTACGCAACAAATGGTGTTAAACTGAAAAAATATTTTTATAAAAACGTTTATTTTCCGTATTTTACATTGTTAATAGACAGAACACTTGGTCTAGGTATACTTTACGAACTTACTTGAATTATAAATTGCATTGTTATAGACTGAAACAATATAAATCTTGATTAAAAAAATCATAGTCATAAATTAATAAGACACCTGCTCATTTATTTACCTGCTTCTAAGAAGTGTCGAGAAGATATATCAGCAGATGTTTACAAATAGGTACATTGTAGGTATATCACTTATGTATTAATACATGTTTTATCATTCATGTAAGTGGAACACGTGGACTCTGGGTGATATCTAGATAATAAATAAACAATGAGGATTGCCAAAGCGTGTATGATTTTATTTTAAACACGTGTATGGTGGCATTTTTGCAAAATATAAACCTTATATACTTAGCTATTTCCGAGTACCTACAATTTGTAATATCTACTGATAACAGCGTTACGTAACGATAAGTGCCTAGTGATGGAGTAAATACTTCTGTTGCAATATTTAGAAGGCATTTTATATGAAATGGGGAAACGAATCATAGGAAACTAATTTATTTTTGAAGTTGCTTTGAAATACGTAAAAAATTAAAAGTAAAATTCATAGAAAAATATTTTTCAGTCCTATTTGAGTTTTATCTTTTCGGACTCGCAATGAATGGCAAAAAAATTACATATTACTTCTATAAAACTAATAAACATTGTGATAAAGATTCTAATAATTATACGAGTAAGTATAATTTCATACTTCTATGTAAAATTTGGCTGAGTTTTGTAATTCTAGCCGACACATATTTTACAGATGTAAATAAATAGGTCAGACTATACCTTACCTGTCTATATAACGACACGTTTCAAGAGCTTCAAATGTAAAATTCAAACCATGCCTTAGCTAATATTACTCGAAGCATGGGCTAGAATTGGACTACAAAGACTGACTGACGAGCGATGTCTTTAGTTCAGTCAACTGACGCGATCACTCGTCCATTGCATTTTCTAGAGCAGCGCGCCACTTATAGGTTGTTTACACGTAACGAGTAGGTACCTACATTTTGACGAGGCGAGACAGTCACTAGAACCATGAATTGCTTGCTCGGCTGAGTGTGGCCATTTACGGTCTCGCCACTGCACTCGTTACGTGCAATCAACCCGTTGCACGCTACTTTAGAATATGCAATGGACGATCGCGTTAGTTGACTGAACTAAAGCGATCGCTCGTCAGTCAGTCATTCTGTGTATGTAGGTTTAATATCTTTATGGTCTCTACATCACTGTTTCTTTTGAAACGTGACTAATTCCATATAATGTACTTCACCACTTCCATTGACAACATCTATATTATAACAATGCAGTTGTGTGTCCTTGCAATTGTTGTGAAATAACAATTAAAAGATCACCTAGGTGTAGTATGGTCTTAGTTAACGAGGTACGGTGTATGTATATTCGTATACAAAATAATTTTAGAGACTCTTAGATTTTGACTGAATATTGAGTGTGGTACGTCGCTGTGTCCGGCTCGACGTCCCCTCGAAGATCCTGTAACAAAAAAGTACACGATTAGCACACATTTTTGGAATTAACATCATTTTTCTTTTTTCAAAATTTTGCAAACTTTGCAAAATCGTAGCGTCTTCAAAATTTAGTTTAGAATTTTTATATTATTTTATTCGTGTTCAGTAGACTTGCGCGCGTCACGCTGCATAGTCATACCTACTTGGATTCCTATTTTTCTCTATAACTCGCAGTTATGGCCTCACTTATAAACGTTCGTTTTTAAGGCCGTCGTCGGGTCAGATTATAGGGCTTTTATAGCTTCAGTAAAGCAAAAAATACTACTTTTGAGAATTTTGCCAATAAAACCTCTGAGCCCAGCGTTAAATTAAACACACCATAATCTAGCAAAAATCTCTTTATAAAGTTTGCTTTTCCAAAGCAAAGACAAGAGCTGAATAGCCTTTGATCTCTATAACGAATTCACGAGCAATTGCAGCATCTTCCTACAACTTTTCCATTGTTTTCCCAAGTTCTTAACTTTATGACTACCTTCCTTCCGTATTGCATTGTTTGCAATTTTAGTGAATAGGTACTACTGTGTCCTTAGTTTTACTCCACAATGTAGATTTTTTATTTGAGTAAAATTACAATTTTTATTTAAGAAGTTACATTTTCACAGTGTTTACATTCAAATGGCACACCAGACCTGCTCGATGCTTTTATGTTTGATCGGGGATCATATATTTGTGTTTATATGGACGTGTAATAAAATTGATGAAGGCACATGCACGTCTCGAAAATTACCATATCAGAGGACAGAGGTAGAGACATTCCTCAGATGTCACGTAAGCATCAGTTTCCATATTTAGTCCAAACGGCAAGCATCATCACCCCTACGAGCGTATGTGTATGTGTACGTGTGTTTGCACAGGCCCAAGAATATGCCTCGTCATTAATCAGACATTGTATACATGAACGACACGCTCACTAACGCGCACCCTTTCAGTTTACACGAGTTGCGCGTCGCTGTTTTGTTAGTGTGAGTGCGGATTGCACGGTGTTACCAAACTTCAGTTACTGATTATTTCCTCAATGCTTCAGTTTATCAAAACTCAGTGGTAGTGGCGGCGTATCAAGAGCTATACTGATACTGGTTTGCAAAATCATACGCAATCAAAGATTTTGTGAAAGATATAATTTATGTGAGATTTCCCAAGTGACTGATTGAGATTAACAACTATCATTTAATGTTAAATACTTTGATTAATAAAATTAGTTTCCACAAAAAAGAACTCATCATCCAGTAAAGAGCACTGTAGGCCTAGCATAGAGCTATTTCTAAAGAAAAAAAAATTACTGATTCTAAACCAAAATACTCAAACAAGTGGACAGTATATTTTTCTACATTCATAGAAAAAAACGCAGGACTTCACAAATGTGATAAAAACAGAAAATTTCCCAATATTCGTGTGAATTACGAAGGAATGAGGCAACACTGAAATGCATCGGCGCATGTGTGAATGTCGAACGCAGCTTGCTCGCTGCACATGCGACGGGCGGGGCACGGCCAGGGTCGCGGAAACCTTGAGCACGCCTAGCAACAGAGCTGCCAACACACACGCTTATTTATTTCTGTTTCACTTGTCTGCACGTTTACTTGCAATTTAAAACAGAACGTTTTATGGAGTCGTAACGGCAAACGGAATGCGACTCGTGATCAGTCAGATGTTCCCCTAGGATAGGACGAGAATGTTAAACCGTCTTATCGACTTGTTCATCTATACTGCCTTTGTGTGTATGTGCACTAAGACAAAGATCTCAAATAAAAGGATAGGTCCACTGTATCATGATATGCACATTTACGTCCAAGTATGATGACCGCATTTATGGCTCCCGAATCGCTTTATTTAGCCATAAACTCAGCATGCAATTAATCGGACGCTAAGAAATAATCATCTCTTGTTGATGTTAATTACATATAATTTCATAAACGTTGTAATTTTGCAAAAAAGATTACTAATGACATCGCTTTCAAATGTAACTTACAGCTTAGTCCGCTCACCAACGAAGTCGGCATGCGACTGGGTTACACGGGTACTAAGTAGACTTGTGTAAATTTCTGAATTGGTAACATTAGATTTTTTCTTGGCCCGGTCCTTACAAAGTAACGTATAAGTCTATGTGTAGTGATTTCTTTCTTGTTGGTCAGGTGCACTGTGCAGTGTGCATCTTGTTTGTAAGATAATGTCGACACAGAAATTTACATTAAAATTCATTCTACCTCCGTTCTCCGAGGCGAATTCATCAGATTAAAAGTCCCCGTCATTAAGATAGCAATCAGATCCTCGATCACGTCTGTCTGAAGCCAACGCTATTGCGACATCTGCAATTTCTGATCTGTTTTTTAAGGGCTGATGAACAAAAGCCGACTTGGCACAAACAATTTTTACAGTAGAAAGTAAACAGAAAAACACAATCACAGAAAAACACAGTGGGAACCGTCTCTGCCTATCGACGTGAAATTTGTATCGATGGGCTGCCCCAACTCTGAGCACCGAACGGGGGTTTTATACAGTTCTATTGATTCATATTCGCACAGCTCCTCTCTTCTCCGCTCCACTGGACAGGCAACATTTGAAACTACCCTTTTCAAAATTTTGAACCGGTTTTGATTCTTGTTACTCTAGATTTGTACTTTTTTTTTTTAATCTTTATTTATTAAATAGGGTTTGGTCAGACATGACCATGCCACCCTAATTGGTCATACCTTATATCTAACATTGTCTTCTGAGCACACACATATTAACTACTTTGTACAGCAATCTGCATGGCCTCCTCCGATTAGATTTGTAGATTTGTACTTACAGAGTCAGTAGAAGCATAAACTGTGACGTAGAATACGTAGCGGATATTTGAAAGAAAAATGTAACCATTTACGGCCGTAAGGGACGCCCTTCCGCCCGTGTCGATAAATGGCGTACATTTTAAAAGCATTTATTAAAGTTTCGGGTGGAATCTTTCAACTCAATTTTTGAACCACTTCCCCATGTTCGATTGAGCTGAAATTTGGGATACGTGTGTATCTCAGATGACCACGCATTTATTGCATTGTCATCGGAGCTACACATCTTCTTACTTACTTAATATATTTACTCGTAATTAAAGCTTTTTTCTATCGAAAACTCGCTCCGTATTTTTCGTCAGAATGTATGCTAGCACAAAATAACCATTGAACGTGGACATGTCCGTATTTGTTCGCTGGCTCGTCATTTTGTCTCAAGGTGGAAGCTGTTATTGACGTACAGGGCTTATTTACTCTCACAGACTCTATAAATAGTCTATCAAAATAAATAAAGACGTAGCTGGCCGTTGGAGACAATGCTATCGGGAACATCAATCCGGTTCTGCGAAATAAAGCCCTTGCCGTAGCCGTAAAATAATGAAGCCATCAATATTTATGGCCTTAATAAAACAGATAAAAAAGAGCCTGTTGCATCTAAAATACTTGAAAATATATTGAAACTTGAAACATCTTGAACCTAAACAAGTAATATCGCTAGTATCTACAAAATAAGATTTAATACTGTACTTAGATTTGGCCTTTGAAACTTGGCCGCAAATCGAAGTTACTTTACTTCCTCAAGTATTTTTATTTGTCTTCAAACCCTCGAAGTCATCCTTCTCATGTCATATTGGATTTTTATTTGCTGTAGAACATTAGAGAAGCGGATAAAAAATATATTGAATCAAATAGTGGTACAGAGAACGAGATTTTGTATGATTACCCAACAGAAGATATTGAAAAAGTTTCAGTTCTAAGGACATTATTTGAGGGCACTTTTTGTCCTTTTTTGCTCTAAGGGCTCTTATCTTTGTAATATCGTGAATAATACAGAGTTTAAGTGGGTCTGTTTGCCCAATTCCCTTATTTACCATACTACACGTAATACTATTCATCTTATAGGTACGATTAGTCATTGTGAAGGTACTTGTAACTACTCGTATAGTTCGCAGTTGGTTTATTAAAACCTTTAGGACTTTATCTTTTTTTCTTTTTTAAAAAGGTCTGAACATCGACCCTGTTTTTTTCTAGTTCAGATTGTACAGCTTTATTTGTAAACACTGCTTAAAATTAATCACTGCTTAAAATATTTAAAATGTTGTATCGCTAAAGTGGAACGTCACGCGCGAAAACAAGATGGAGAATTTTAAGCAAAGCTTAGACCGAGTTTTAGTAACAATCTTTCGTAACCTTTACGAGGATTCCCGTCGTAATGACGTAACAGATGAAGTAACAAGAGTACAAAACGCTTCCTGTCATGTGAGAATATAAGTCGGAACATCAGTCACGAGACCGCATAACCGATGGGTATCAGGTGTCGTCAGGGCCTCCGCTCTGGTTTCCAATTACCACAACTATGTCTATTGTGTTTAATTGATGTTCGTTCTCGTTTTGCTCGGTGTTATCAGGAATTACATAAGAACTTATCTGAGTATGCAAGATAAAGTATAATTTGTGATGTTAAATACTTTTTTCAAAAAGTCAATTCAATTCGATACGCATTGTTTGTAAAATGTGTTGATGTAGAAATCTCATACTTAAGTTTCTTCAAAATCTATTGTCACCGTTTTTCGAATTCAACCCAACCAAGTTCTGTTCATTTGGCTTTGACATTCAAGTGTTCTTGAAATGTAAATTTCTAAAACACTAAAATCTAGCCTGTTAAAGCTAAGTACTTTAAGCACCCATTTCCAGCTTCTCTTTAACATTCGTTTCCTTTTGACTAAGTGGAATTGTTACCCTGACATAAATACAGAAAGTGTACGAGACCTGAGCTTAGTTAGGTCTCAGTGCGCAGGTCTTGTGACCTAGATTCCTGCAGATCAATTCAGCCGCTAGGACCGCCTAGGTACCTAGGTCCCCGGGCTGCCCTTTGACATTCTACGGGTACGAAGCTGACGCGCATGCGTGTGTCCTTCCTGGAAGCCTCGCACCCCTTACCCCCCTCCCCTCCCGCACCCCAGACGTGGGCAGATGACGCAAAACCTAGGGCCCGGGCCGATAGCAATGTCTATTTATGGACAACGATTTTGCTGTAATAATAAACGACTCCTTCGCCCACGTCAAAGGGATGTTTTGAAAGCCATTTTTAATAGGACTCGGGTTTCAGTTATGATGAAACCTAACAGTAATTAATAGATTATGGTTTCAATACTAATACATTTAATTAACATAAGGAGTGATCACACACGTAACGTAACATTTTCAAGATAACTTCACAAGTCTATATAGATGGAAAAACTAAATAATAATAAATTTAAAACTCCAACCTCGTTGGCTCTTTTTGAACATTTTGAAAAACCTAACATAGAGATACTTTATCGAATGCCTTGAATGATGGTATACTTAGTTCCTTCGAGTCTCGTCAAGTGCTCTGCAAATAACTACCAGAACGTAAATAGTAGCTACGCGGTACAGTGTAGCTCGTTAGATATTATTTATTGCCACGTTCTTGAATGCAAAGAATGCAATTGCAGACATTCTTCTCAATTTATTTCGTGCGCAGTGAATAAACTGCTCGTCGTGCTTGAGTCCCGCGACGTGTCGCTGTATTCGCGAGATAGGCTTCATACATTTTGCCAGTTTATTTATTAACTTAAATCTTACAGTTAGGTGTACCTAATATTGTCGAAAATAGATAAGCAGGTGTGAATTGTTAAATGTCAATTCAATTTTAGTTTACAATTCAGCTGCGGGACTGTTTTCGAGCTTCGATTCTTTTCGAATTCCGATAACGCAAATAATACCTTTTAAGAAATTGTTATTGTATTAGGTTTTATGTTTACCGCCTGTACAAAACATATAAAAAAAACATATCATAAATTAAATTTGTACAGTACATTACAACCAATGTCCTCAAAAATTATAGGTATTAGCATATTTAAAAATGACAAAGTTTTGCTGTAAATATTAGCGACATTATGAAACCCCATTGCATTGCTCTGCCTCTACGTCACGTATAGAATAACATGAATTGTTATGAGTCAGTAAGTAACTACCAACTAATCTTTGTCCTGCCTTGTTTCCGCGCTACAGATCAGCCTCAAGGTTTTTGCTTGCGATGAGTTATTATGTAACATTATTTATACCTGTATAGCTATATAGGTACTGAACGTTCATTTAAACGACAAACATTTTCTAGGATTTTGCTGGATTCGCTATTGTGAGCAACTATGGGACAGCATTGGAATAGTTAAACAAAATCAGCTGTTGCATAGAAAATGTTCATTCACATTTCACGTATGATGAAATCGGAACTCCGACTTTTAATCACCTTAGCATTTTCTGTGGTAAAATTTCATTTACTCTTGACAAAATGGTGACTTTTTGACCAGCTCTCATTTCAACCAGATCAAAGAAAACCGGTGACAGTAGTCAGTAAGATAAAGTAAAATGAAACGTAGGTACCTATAGTTAGACATATTTGTAACCAAATGTATTTTTTATTTTCAGGTACTCACGGTGAAGAAGAAAGGCTGAAGTCTAAACGCTGAGTCTTGAAATGGATGCTGAAACTTGCTGATCGAGTTAAAGGTAAGAACAGAACTTCCACTTACTCTTCTTGTTTATTTTTTTATTTGACCACATTACTCTACAAATGCAATGACGACTCTCCTCTCTCTATATATCTCTCTCTCATCAATTAGTAGGTATATGTGGATAGTAATAGGCCAGGAAAAACCTAAGAAAGTAGTTTAGTTCAAGCATTAGAACAACAGGAAAAACGGCATTGTTAAGTTAAAAGTTCCAGCCCATTCTATTATCGGACCACAAAGTGCACAAAAAAGCGACATCGTTTTATGGTACATATACCAAAAACTCGTACGAAACGCTTTGATTCCACTTTTATTGTGCGCACTGCCAGAGTGGTGCCAGAGTGAATCGGTTCCTTCTAGGCAAGCGTGCTCCATCGTAGACCGCATCATTGCTTACCATCAGGCGAGATGGCGGCCAAACGCAAGCCTCTAATAGAATTAAAAAAAAAATATCATAAGAGAAAAAAATATTTTATGTCATTGTCATAAGTTACACAGGTAAGTACACTAAATTACAACACAATCGATTATTGTTCAAAAATATACTGAATAAAAAAAATCGAACGTCGCCAACTGCTTCAAAATTTAGTTGCAAGATTTGACCCATACTAAGCTTGAAAAAAATGCCCTCACTCAGTATGTTATAAAACATTATAAGAAAGTCAATTATATTGAGAACCCCACAAAACACCCGTTCAAAAGACCCTTTGTCTAGCTATATTCACAAAATGTCTGGAAGGGGCGACTTTAGTTAATTTCCGGATTTGTCCTCAACCCTAATCAGAGATATCGAAAACTTTTGACAAGTTTAGCGGAATGAAAATACAACTTTTATCCAATCTCGTCAAATGTCCGATTATGATTTTTTGTAAAATAACTTTTACGTTGCTTTATTATTTACTTCTAATCTTTGAATTTGAAGTTAAAATTTCAGTTGAATGTTGTCATTCAAAGAGATTTAAGTTATATGATTTGTGTTACGACTAAAACGGGAATAGCTACCTACTGACATAAAACTAAGTCGTTTACGACTAGTGTTATTGGTGTGTTTATGTTAATGTGCTTTTTCGCACTGAATTCCATACAGTTTAAACGGATTAGTATAAAATTGATACCGTTTAATAGTCCTCTCAAAAACGATTAATTTGAATCACTCAACTTACTAAACTAAACAATAATACTGCGCTTCCTTTCAATATTAGACATGTAAGAAATGGGTACCAATTTTTAAGCCGTCTTTATTATAGTTTAAAACCGAAAATAATACAGAAACAGCCCAATTTTTATCAGAATCACAATAAACTCTTAATATCACATTACATTTATACATTTTTTTGTAAACCTTATCAAGTATCAGCGGAACGCAGCTGGTTAACCATAAAACAGGTTTGAAGGCTTAAAAGTTCCATTCTCAGTGGCCTTTCATAAATCTTCTTCTGAAAAGCTGAAGTTTTCTTATAACGATAAAGTGCTCAACATTTATTAAGTAAATACCCACTGGCATTGTCTCCGTGTCGCTATGGGGAAGTGACGCTAATTTGAACACCGCTGGTATTGTTCGAAGTATTGAATGGCTGCACAGAACCGTTATCAAGTAGGTATGATAATAATTACAAGGACGCTCACACGTGGCCAGATAAAATAGATAGCCTAGGTACTGAACTATTGGTATAAATAGATGTACCAAGTACCTAGTTATAGCGTAGTTAGTTATAGATTAAAACTAGTGTTATGCGTGGGATGTTGTGATACTAGGATATGGTCTATTATATTATTTTATACGCCATGGCTCAGCCTAGCTCGGCGTGTATGTCAGCACCACTTAGCGTTTTAACAACAGTCAGCGCCATCTAGTTTCATTCGCAATGAAACCAAAATTTCTCCATACATATTAGCTAAAATATTATGTTACAGTAGTAGGTTGAGGTAGCTTGTACCGCTGTTTGTACAAAAATGACGAGCCCGTGATCAGGAGAGCTGGGACATAGGAACGGGCTACCGATGAGGCTTTAGTAGGCGCAATCCTAATACTTAGGACCAGAAGAGACAACCTTAGAAAATTAATTAAACCCATATAAAAAGCCGAAACACAAACAACCGCAGCTTACTAATTTGGTCCACCTCCACCATAAAATAAAAAAAAAATACGAAAACGACTACTATGTACGCTTTACCGAAAATAACTTCTACGCAATACTTACCAGAGTGACCACTAGTCCCCCGTGACAAACGCTCGTAAACACAACGTGCACTAATCTACTGTTTATATCACATTACAAACTTTCGGTTTAAGGTCACAGACAGCCAAAGTACCTATGTCTATAGGTACTTTGTTTGTCTGTGTAGATGCAAAGATTTTTGAAAACATTGGATATCGTGAGGGTTAGCGTTGGAAATATTGAAACAAAAGAAGGGCTAAAACTATAGTAACTATTTTGTAATCTGTGAATTTAGTCTGCAAATGCTACAAGCTAACATTAGTATTTGACAACTCTAAACTAACTAAAAATATATCTGTCTTTATCATTGCAAGCTATTAGACAAGGACGTCAATAGTTTAAAAATTAGATCTGTCATAAAATGCCTTCAAACTTGGGCCCAGTGATGATGTAGAGAGTAAATATCCGAACCTATATTTCTTTTGTATTTGTAATAGTTGTTTTTTGCAAATTTTGTACTTACTAAACTGATTTTTCCAAATATAGTATAATGTCTTTGGCTAGAAACATTACTTCGTAAATAATTAATTATGAATAATAAATAATTTTTGTCGTAGCAAATTCGTAGCACCGCGACTGCGTAGGCCTGTGGTAAAACAAGGAGTAAGGACTGGAAAGGTCTGATAAAACCTCTTTGTATTTCAAAAAGATTCGTAATATAAGAAACTCTTTTAAGATCGTTGTGTCTGTCCCAATTCAGAGGAATATAAAGTAAAAATTGTTAATACTCGTAATGATAAGTATTGCCCTTTTCGGATCAGCATACCTTTTGATTATAGCCCTTTACCTTTACCTTTACCTTTTAGGGTCAGGGTAAATTTTAAATAGGGATGTATCATTAACTGCACCCTTCGAGTGGGCAGTCGTTGAATATATTTTCTAAAATACGCTATACGCTAATTTGATCAACAAAATAAATAGCTATGAGCTATAATTATTTCAAAAAGTATGTTAGGTTTTCTCAGTAAATTCGAGCACTCAAAATCACTCCTTCACTTAAATCTGAAGATTAGTTGGTCGCACAATCTGTAAACACAAATTGCTACCAAGTTAAAACCAACCAAGTTTCGCTTTTGTTACAAAATCACAAAGACGTTCCAAAAGCCCCCAGAACCATCAACAAGTGAAACCAAATCCACCAACAAACATCTTACATTTTCTTCCGTAGGCGTGATCGGTTTCATTTGTGTGCGTGAAGACAAGACAAGTACGCTAGTGTGCGTGCGTCTCAAGGTCAGGGTTGTCACGTGGATGGGGAGAGGGTGCGAGTTTGGGGTTCCACCCCTGCGCGACCCACTTCCTCACCAAAGAATACCGAAATATATCAAGTCGTGCTTACCCGTAACCATCGAATTCGAGAGCGCCCTAACTTGCCGTTGACGTTGATGATTGATTTAAAAACTTGTAAAAAACCTTTGCCACTATTACAAAAATCCTAAAATGACAACATATTTTGCTGAGAAAAATAATTGCTATATTTGATGTAAACATAATATTTTTATGTGTAATAAATGTAATAATAGTGATTCATTGTTATTTGTAAACTTGTTTTTAAAGTACCAATATTTTAAGTTCTTAGTAAAATTGACTATTGCGTTATGTGTTTTCTTTTGTATAAATAAATGTGTCAGTAAATACCTACCTATAGTAAGTAGTTGCAGATTGAAATCTTTCATAGCCATTTAGTATTAATTATAATCATTGTTTGTGTGCATGTTACCTTGAACATTTGTTACCAATTAGTTCATTTCGCCACCGCACCGCTCTCCACGTCATTTCTTTACATTCGATACAGTGCCATCTGTCATTCCACACGTGAATCGCTACGTTTTTCAGCGAGCTTGCAAGCTGTGTAGTTCTGGTGTGAAAACATAGATGGCGCTACAAGACAAAAGTTGAAGAAAATCATAGTTTGAAAATCGAAAACAACAAAGAAAATTGATAGAAGAGAGAAGATAAAATAACTATAGAACGACCGGGTGCCACACTGTGCTCTCTCGAGATTTTAGTGCGGAGTGAACACAGCTGGTGGTATCTCAGTTGTTCTCTAGTTCCTCCTCACGTCGTTGGCGCCACTTCGCAGGAAAACTTGAAGACAGAAGCTTCAGCAAGTTATGGAAGAAGACACGTTAGGCATAGTAGTAGGCAACCAACCGAAGATCTGTATTACTGCATATTAATTTGCGCGGAATTTTGTTATTGTATTCCACTTTAATTAATCATATTGGCCAATCTGTTTTGATATTATAGTAGGTAGATTTCACTGAGCTAGGGTCATAGTCTGAATTTATTGTAAATCAACATTATTTATTATATTCCTAATAGTACTTACTAGGAAAGGTCGTAAAAATATGTTTGATAGATTATACAAAAATGCAAGCCAGAGAAAGCTAAATAGGAGTAGTCTATTTAAGTAGATCTCTATTTTGATTTTTTTTTTATTGTACTACTATACATTGTAATAAGTTTAATTTCTTCTATATTATGTAAGAAATGATTCTGATATTACTTACAAGTACATAAACATCAATGTAAACTTCAAAGCAAGTGCGTATGCGACCTTTCATGTGTCACTTTTTATTTAGCCGCGGAGAAAGCTGATTTAATTACTTAAACTCGTACCTGTTTTCAACTGAGTTCCCTACGCATCTTACATTGAAGTTTATTAACATCTGTAGCTATTTATATATCTGTAGTACTTTCTTTCATCATCATCATCCACAGCCTTCTTTCTCTCGCTGCTGGGTATGCTCTCTACCGTTTTGCTATCTTACTTTCTTTGTGTCTATTTATATTCAAGGTGTAACGGAAAAGTGTAGTAATACTTAAGGGTGTTCTTCTAGACGTCAAAGTAAACAACTTTTGCGGCACAAGTTTGCTAAATTCAAGAAAAAAAAAATCGAGCCTCCATACAATATATTTAGACACGTGATCAATTTTCTATGGAGATTCGATATTTTCTTTCTCGAATTTAGCAAACTTGTGTCACAAAAGTTGTTCACTTTAACGTGTAGAAGAACACCCTGAAGTATTACTACACCTTGTATAACAAAAGAAGCCGACACTGCACACACAACAGAAAACGCACACCCAAACCACTGGTTGTAGACTTGTTTATAGGCAGGCAAAAACTAATAAGCGATAAGTGAAATCTAATTGGATAACAACTTGGTATTATTAGAAAAAGAAACAAAAAACGTAATCGCAAAATGCAGCCTAATGATACTCCAGATACAAAAACGAATTTTGACAACACCTTCAATTTCAAAATTGGATAAGCCAACTAGCTCACATTAAAATAGACAAATGTTACACTTCTAAATATTCGAAAAATATCTCAAAAGATCCAATATTTAGCACTTAAATATCGAGAAAAGGCAATTTCAAAGCAGAAATAGATCAGCTTATTCCAATTAGGGACCTTTCGATTCCAATTAGCACGAACTGTTGGAACGGAAAACGACGGAGCTCACCTTCGAATCGTGGAATCACTTATTTATAACGAGCTATCTGTTGCTAGGTAGAAATCGAGATATTTTCCCTGGCAATAAAAAATCGATTTATTGTTCATCATCGTCATCATCCTATTTTATGTTTGTCTATTGCTGTACATAAGGCTCTTCTAAAGAACGCCACAAGGCACAATCTTCTACCTTACTCGTACACATCCACTTGCTACCTGCCTCCTTCGCAGGTCGTCAATTCACCTGGGAAGGGTGTGGTTGATAGATCTAAACTAAAAAAAAACAACAATCATATTCAAAACCATCTCCTTTTTAAAATCAGTTAAAAACTTACAGTACCTATTTAGGGTTCGTTAAGTCTAGTTAGTAGTTTGCCCGAACGTCTTATTCCTGGAGCCATTTCAATCTATTATATAAGTGAATAGCAAAACTTAGTTAATTCTACCAGCTGAAGTTGAATTGTTTTAAAAAATATAAATTAATTGCGGTTTTACACATAAGAACTTATTTACTTTTAATTGTCAAACCAGAACTTACAAACAATGATTGGGTTTCAAACTATAATTATGTGTAGAATTTTAATATTTGTAAAAAAGGTATACGAGTACCTAACCTACTACTCGTAGAACTCAAACATGAAAGTATAAAAGGTTGACCTTTTCAATCCTTGTGAAAAGCGCATATCTTCGTGAAAACCTTTGACCTTTTCAATCTTCGTGGAAAGCGCATGTCATTAAATAACAAAACCTTACAGGGTACAAAAGATCTAAAAATAGCAAAAGCCTCGGAAATGTTGTTACAGCCCCGGCAATAGCACCGAGGGCCTTCAGTACCGAGTTCTATTAAATCTGCCAGCATCCGAACTGTGTCACGACCCACCCCCGGCCCTCGCAGATAGGTGGTCTACGGGTGACCTAAATCATCTGAACTCACCTCGACACGTCCTGGAACGGCCCCGGCACTTCTCCGGCCCTGACATGGCCCAGGAGCCTGGGCCCGGGCAGCGTTTTCCGTGAACCCTACAGCCTTCGCTCGCTCCGCCTAGCCCATACGTACACTGGAATCGAATTGGGTTAGGTCACAGCCTCCAGGCTGTGTGAATATAGGTTACAAGTGACGTCAATGGAACACTGTAATTAGAGCTCCATGTTTCATACAATGTTTTGCTGCAACCTATTTTATTAGAGCGAGGTTTTTGATAGCCTGTAATGTATTAAGCCTTGGTTCGTTTAACTATTTTTCATCTGATTTTATAATAGTTTGCTAAGAAAAATAAATTAAACTTGAATATGAAAATATGACGTAGGATTATTTTTACTTTTCCTACATCTAAAGAATTATGATACTACTCTTTTTTTAAAGTCTTTTTATTTGTATAGTTTCCAACAAGACAATGACTTCATTTTGTATTGAAATCTCCAATATAGAGGTACAAATTAATGGTCAAAAGTTTCAATGGACTTTTGAAGTCAATGATAATAATCAATTAGTGTATGTTACAAAGTTTAAAGAGTGTCTTCGCCTAATTAAATCATAGTTTTGTCAAAGCCTTTGCTAAAATACTAAACCCATGACGTCACTTCAGATCACGACGCTGATGGTGCAACTCCAGCTCAGACAGAACGCGTTAAATTTTATTTGAGTTTTGAAACCGTCATTTGTAACTTAAATCCACTTTCGTTTAGCAACACTACTGTGACTCATTAATTCATTATGTACAAGAATCAACTGAGAGACTGCTATATTTAGATACAAACGGAAACTACGATTTGAAACTTGGACTATCAACTCGGTCCAATTGTCCATACGCACTTACTTAGATGGGTCAACCACAACGAACGAACGAGTCACACTGTTACTCATTGGGATTTTTTTGACATCGAGTAGAAATTATTACTTGTTGTTATAAAACTAAAAGATTTGATATATTCTTTTTGCATCTCCTCCCAATATTTAAAAAAAAAAAATTTGAAATAATTTTTATGCAATACAAAATGAAAACCAATAAGATTTACTCTCGACTTGAAGACACCCATATTATAACTAAACATATTATGTTAATTTATTTAAAGACATACTTACCCCTTATCTTTACTAGTATTTAGTTACTTAAACACTAAGTAAAGCAGCTAATCATACGGAACGAGCCGTAAAGAATTGCGGTCATGCCGTGATTCAGTGCAATATGCACCCGATATACATCTCATGAATAACAACACACATCCTCTATAAATTCGCGAATTACCAAGCAGCGTGGAACAGTTTTCTACTTCCCTACGCTTTAACAGAATTGCCATTTCAATGTGCATATTTACTTACGTTTTCCTTTTAACATTTGCGTGCTATAAATATACATATAATATGTACGTTTGCAACCGCTTTCGTGGTTGGTTTTACTCAGTACAAGATAGAAACCGGTTTAACATTGACTGACACTTCATACTCGTTATAATAGTTGTGGTGCTTGTACAATGTACATAGCGTGGGACATGCGTATTAAAAATTTTGAAAATTTTAAAAAGTCCCAATCATGAAAGCTGTGTTGGATTTCATTTTCGTATAATAAATTTTATTATTGCTTTTACTATAGTTTGGAACTTCGTGCAATCTACTATTCTAATTCAAAACTCGTAGGTACGTGAAAACACTGTCATTTTCATAGAGGTCTTAAAATCGCATCAGTAATAGAAATTGCGTCACAATTGCGTCTGATAAGCGTGTAAAGAAGAATGCGGATCCTGACACGCGCGCCACTAGCGCAATTCGCAACATACAGCTTGCCTGCTTATTTCTAAGTACCTCAACGTGCGCAATTACGTATGTGACCCGCACCGTGTAAACGCACCATTGAATTTAGCGATTTGTAAAAATGTTAAGCAACTCGGTGAGAGGGTAACGCTCGCCAGCTAGTCTCGAAACTGGTGAACGGAATAATTGATTATCGTACGATTTGAGTTCTTTCTAAAGTAACCGTAACATCGTTTTTGCATTAACTTTGGTAGTAACAATTTTTTTAAATAGTGTCTTGTGGTTAGTTGCCGTCGTCACTTAGTCCAACTTTTTTTGGCATCCTATAACAAGTCTTTATTAGGTACCTATAATTCTGTAAAGAACCTTGAACATTGTCCTAACACTTACTCTACTAATTTGTCTATCTATGTTTGGTTTTCGAACATTACATGGGTGTCTGCGGACGTAGCGTTTACCATCAAGCAAATGATTTGCAAGAAGCGTGCCGTCTCAATGAAAAAGGGTTGTCCCTACGATATTTTCAGTGAAACTATCAGTTTTTTAAACCACTTTTGGGTATAAATATTTCTATCTATATTTTTTCTAATTTTTTTCTGGTGAAAAAGTGACCCATTTTTTATGTAATAAATGAACAACCTCTTATGAGTTCTGATGCGCCAGTGCAGTCTTGAAGGCGGATATGGGACCTAATAGCACACAACGACGCCAGACCGGGAGAGCGAAGGAAATTGAGCCGCCGGAGGTGGGGGCCTTGGGAAAAGCGCGCTGAATTGGACATTTAGCACTGTTGATTACTTCCACTCATATATACTAAATGATATAGTTGGATTATTTCGAAATATAAACTTACGTTATGGACAAAAGATGTTACAAATTCAAATACAGTTACATAAATAAGACAAACTTTTAGATTTTTAGTTTTGTAAATTTCTTTGTTCTAGTTATTTTAGTTTTTTATTTTAGCTTATTAAAAATTTAAGATGTAAATAAATATATGTAAATAAAAAAGTACCATACAAAAAAATAAAATAAAAAAATATGACAAATGCTTACAATTAGAATCAGAGACAAATAGTTTTTTTTCATTAAACTAAGCATAAACATGTTATATACTCGTACATGATCAGGTTTGTAATTATGTATCTATACATATTATGTACATACCTGTACATGTATTTATGTTGATTGTGTCAATATCATACTTATTGCAATACGCGAGTCCAAATAACAGTTCTGAACACTCCTAGTCGCAGTGTTCGTAATTTTCCATCAGTAATGTAGTGAGCTCTCATTATAGAAAGAAAAACCAAATTATTGCTTTAAAGCGAACATCAATACTTTCAAAGTCATTCTAGCTAAAGAATTGTCGCAGCCATGACCTATTTGCGCCGATAACTTGAAAGTCATATTTAATCGACTCTAGCTACAGTCGACTCTAACTAAAATCAATACGTAGCTTCGAAAAGACAAGGCGTCTTCGAGTCTAAATATGTTTGGCGGGTTCGGCACAGTCCAAAGCCAATTCGTATGCCAACTGCTGCTGGCACCTCCCTACATTGCATAGGGCAAGGGCAAGTGGCGTAACACGAGTAAAGTGTCATCCATTATCAGATGCCATTGATGATGGATGTCCCTTCATATCGGTTTGCACATATTTGTTAACGCTCTTCCGGAATTTAGGTCAAATTCAGATTTTGTGGTTTTCTGTGATATGTAGGTAGTTGGACATTTTCATTAATTAGTATTTGGAAGTTAATTGGAAGTACTTACATTATACGTATATGTATTGCTCCGTAAAACGAACAAAGTTTTCCAATTTTTAGGTTTCATGCTTCTGATAACAATCAGCATAAAACAATAAGCTCTACATTTTACCTATAAATTAAATTTTTAAATTTATGTTAACTTACTACAGGTATGCGGAAGTAGAGAAAATTACCTACTTAGATATTTACTTAGTGAGCACTAGGAAGGCTAACCTTGGCGCCGAGCCAAACAAGAAAATATAGTGCTCTAAGTACGTCTCTGATATGACCTAGCCTTGACCGACGTGTAGACGAGTAAATATACTTAATTATTCCTATTCTTTTTCTTGATGACAGGAAATTATTACTTCTGATTCTACTACCATCTAAGATATATTATATCTACCAACCGAATGAGGTCAAGGAAAATAAAAAGTCCTTCAAATATCAGGGATCTTCATGCTAAACCCCTTTCTCCCCTGTATGCGCCTCTTCTCCTTGGGAGGCATCTAAAGGTCCAAAGTTCACGGACATCCGGGCCGGAGAAGCAACAGCTAGATGGGAGAGGGTAGGTTGGTTCTCTCTCGCACTGTCATGGCGACCTGCAGCCGTGACCTGGAGGGGTGTGGGCGCGGGGGCGCGGGGGTGCGAGGGCGCGGGCGGCGGCAGGAGGGGGGTGTGCATCGAGCGGCCGGGCTGCATCGAGCAGTTATTTCTGTGCAGCTGTTCGGCCGCAGTCGCTCGCCGCGCCTTCGATAGTGCGCCCGTCTCGGTATCACTTGCATCGGCCTCGGTCCCTCGCGCTACCACAACAACCGACTACAACGTTACGTTCCCTATCCGAGCACGCGCAAGGCAGTACTGCCTCGAGCCGTTACCGCCGTCGCCTCACCTGTTGCAGCATCGCGCTCTCGCGAAGAGAAACCGCGTGGAAAACTCTTTTTCTCAGTAGCGGACGCGTCTACTTTCACCGCTCACATTCCGCCCGCGACTATCGCAAGACCGTTCGTAATAAGTAAATAACTAAAATGTTCGTAGTGACAAAACCGAGTTCTATAATGTGTTCGCGATTAGGTGCCATTGATAACGTTAACACATGCAGTGGTAATATATATTTGCTAAGTTGATATAGTATATGAGTACGTTTCCTATTATGATAATATGTCGAGGGATTTATCAATGTAGGTTAGATGATAAGAGAAGTGTTAGATTTCTCATAAATTTAGTTCTAGGCAAAATCGAAGCTGATTGCAGTCTATTTTGCTCTTCCTCTTCTACCAAAAAGTGAATGTACACGTAGGTACTTATACTACGTATAGGTACAATCACGCAACAAAAATCATTAAAGTATAAAACGTTTCTCTGT
Organism: Alcis repandata; assembly: GCA_949125135.1. NCBI lineage: Eukaryota > Metazoa > Arthropoda > Insecta > Lepidoptera > Geometridae > Alcis > Alcis repandata. Next base: position 5,908,172 of record OX421242.1, on the reverse strand, counting down.
ACAAACATTTTTAGTAAAACTCTGTTTCTCACAGAAAATGTGTTTTTTGTTGTTTAAAATAAAAGCTTGCTAAAAGGTCGCGGTGACACATTCTATCTCACATTGTCTTCATATTAACCTCCAAGAGCATTGTTTTTGAAGTCGGGGATGTCGATAATTGCCTAAGCATCAAAGCTAAGCTTAAACGCTAGCTGAAGGTAATAACGCTGGCGTTTGGCCAGGGATGCAAGTACCAAGGCCCCGGGAAACCGGGGCGAGAGGGGCGAGGTCGACCTGGGAAGGCTTGCGGGGCTAGGTCGAACCTGGGAGGGCTTGCGGGGCTAGGTCAAACCTGGGAGGGCGCGCGGGGGGAATTCATCGAGACCTCACAGCGCAGGTGCATCCCGGAATCCCGGGACCTAGGAAGCCTACATTGCTACGTCGTAAATTCAGTCGAGCGCCAGCCCTAGATCTGCCTGCCAGTGTTGTGTTCTGTGATTAAGCTAGACGTGGTTAGTGAATCGATACATTAGATAGGTATGTGGACTGGACATTGAAATCATTTATTAATATCATCCAAACTTTAAACTGGTTTGTTATGCGATGATTCAAATATAAATTTAATTATGCGGAAACTTAGTGGAAAGTCGAGTCTGGATTTAATATTAATTTATTCAAATACATGTTTATTCATTATGTGAAATTGATTGTAAGATTGGGGTTTTCTGTTTTATAAATGGAAGAAATGAGGGATCGATAAATACAATTCATTATTAAAGATTTAAATATATTTAATTCCACTGATTTAAAAGCAAATAGTTCCCAAACTTAACAAATAATCAAGGAACCAATGAAATCAATTATAAACAGAAAAAAATGTGGGTTTATAGGTTTTGCAGTTTCTAAATATTTCCATAAAGGAATAGTCACTCATGCGAAGCGGTATATAATTTGGAAGCTGTAAACTTTATATCCAAATAAAAGATTTTAATTGCTGAGTATTCACAATCAGTTATGACTGACGTCAGCTTGATCGCGTGATGCAACCTTTAACTGAGCGTGGAGAAACCTAAAATTTGAGGTCGTTTAAAAACCAGACATCACCACCACTATCACTTTCATCTCAATCATGTTTACGGAGAAACGAAAACATCGTTTGTACACTCCACGACAAAAATTTTTCAGTTTTTGTTTTTATGGTTTCTATGTGTTAGTTTCGGTACATGCTACTCTTTTTAGATACGATGACAAGAGTAGCAGCCAAAAGTACGTCCAAGAACTTAAGTTTCTTTCATAATTCATAACGATACAAACAAAGAAAGAAAAACATTCACTTTTCACATTCCGCATACTACGAGTAGCTTTCGGGAAATCCACTTCACACATGGCACTGTAAAGAAAGTCGTCAGCCGTCACGTGCATGACAGTAGCGAACATGTTAAAATTGAGTAGAACAGCGTTGTGTGCGGGACTGTACGCTGCCGATTGCGAAACACTGTACGCACGTTAAGGCCGGCAGCACACACTCGCTGGAAACTTTCGCTCGCGGGACGATGACCGTGGCTCGACTTTCTAAACCATGTCGTAAGCGGTGATCGCCCGCGCCCATTGTAATTCACAACACGGCTCAACACACGCGATGTCTGCACTACCATTTTTTCCAACACTTTTAGTAAATCCGTAGAAAGTCGACGGGGAATCCGTGTTGCATCACTGTCGATAAACTCGCTTTTTTACGGCCGGTATTAAACCTACTTTATTGTAAACTCCTTTAGTGCTGAAGCGTCTTAACATTTTGATTTTATTTTATTGGCCATTGACAAGAAATTTCAGACTCCAGCCTTGATATCGACTCAAAAGTAGGTCACCAAGGGAGCCTACGGTGCTACGGCGTAGGCAGGTCTCGTAGCATCGGGCGTCCTGCCAAGCGCATTCCAACAAGGACGCGAAAAAATTTGATTCTAATTAACGTAAACATGTTATTCGTAGAATCGATTTATATTTTGCGTGATGTTTCAGATATACAATCTAGATGAGATCATCTGTTTATCCGACTTTTGTTGTAAAACACGCGCTACGGTCGCTGGTTTTCCAAATTGCGCTTAGAGAATAATTACGCTAAATCATCAGAAGAACAAAAATCTATTGTTCTTCTGATGATTTAGATACTCATACTTTGCAAACAAAAGTAGGTTTAGGTTTGAATTGCTAGATGGGCGTGCCAGGCCGTGAGTAGATGTGACCTGGCCCTGACCACGTCCTAGGAAACCTAGCGCGTCCTTGGGCAGAGAGCCAGCGCCCCCTCCCCTCTAGATGCTAGTGCGGTACCGCGCTTGCGCTGGAAACATCGATATTTGCTAATGGGCCTTCGATACTCGATTAATGTCAGTTAGTTGCAACTGGCCGCTTACTTCTGCATTCCTGTGCTGTTTCCTGCCTGGATTGTGAAATTCGTTCTTGTACGAGGTAGTTCATTTTTGTGTTATAGTTAGTTGTGTCGCGGTATTTGTGATTACTGGGGAAATTTATTAAAGTAAACTGCAGTTGGAAAAAAAAAATTAAGATTTTTAGTGGTGTTTTAAAATGTTATAGGTTAGCAATTTTTTATTTTCCCAAAGTTAAAATTGATAAATAATCGAAAACTTTTTTGTGTCGTCATTGATTGTTGTTAAAGGGTTTAATATTTTTTTTATAAAAAAATTAACGATTGTTTTTTTTTTTCATAATTTTGTATGAATCCATGATTCGTACATTTATTAATTTACAAAACCTGATTAAATATACAAGGGAAATTGTGCCAAGTAAGTATTTAGGTCACCAATTATTGTTCGGTTACAATACGAAACATAATCTGCGTATTTATTTTCACGCAATGAATGTGGTCCCATTTATTAAAGTCGGAAACTGATCGGTTTAACCTACTTTGCTGTCGCTGTTTTAAAAATAATATCATTCTCTTTGAGATCATCACCTAACTATTAAAAAAAAAGAACAATGGTTAAACGATAGCATACCAATATTGTTCACTAGTTGGGCACGGCGGTTTCACTCGCGTCTTCCGGGATAAAAAAAACTTATATCCTTAATCCAGGGCCTAAGCTATCATCATACAAAATTTTATCAAAATACGTTCAGCTGTTCTTGCGTGATTGAGCAACAAATATCCAAACTCACTAAAATCTAAACTTGACATTTATATTATTAGTAAGATTACAGCTCAGCTTGATAAAGTAAATTTGATAGCTTTTAGTGACACTTATTTTCCAAAAAAATTATGAAGATAAAAATATAAAAGTGAAAATAATAAAAACATTATTAAAATAATAAAGATAAAAAAATATAATACATCACACTTAAAACATAAAGTACCCGTCTAGTATTGTTGTTACCTAAAGTTTTTATTTGTTGAATCAAAACTAAAATCACACAAAGATTTATTTTGAGTACAAACTGTGGGACAAACAAATAAAGCCGTCACAATGATGCACGGCGGCTTGTCACATAGTCATCTTACCCAGTACGAAAATACCCAGGTATTTGTAGGTATTCGTAGGTATTCAATAATGCTTAACACTAAGGTTTGTGGGCCAACGCCCGCGGTTACATATTAAATTAACTTATTTTGAGATGCAAACGTATGCCAACCGAGCTCGTATAATTTAACTGTAAATAGACGGTAAATGACAGGGAGTTAATGTACTTGTTTTCGAGCACTTAAAACAGAGACTGATTGTATTTAGTTAGCTTGATTTTGATAACAATCACCTGTCTGATGCAGACACAATCTAACGATTTCAGTGTTAATATCGAGCCTGAGACTAGTATCCGAATGCACTCAATGCCATTGCAGCTCGTTTTAGTTTGGCAGAACTAAAGTGTTTCATAGTTATGTTCATGGGTTTACTTGGGTTTGATTCGGGACAAATTCTAAGCTATAAGTTTTCTATATCACTTATTTTTGTAAATGTCCATGGTACGAGGATTAGCTGTGGATAAACTATATAAATCATAGTTACGCCTATGATTACAGTTTTCAAGAGAAGATTTCTAATTATGTTTCTAATGGTACTTTCCAAAGTCATAAACTTATATAAACACTTTACATTGATGTATGAAAAATGACAGCGTTAATTAATTCGCGACGTTTAGTGTATCTAAAGAAAATGCACTTACTTTCCTATCTACCTTACACATTAAGTTGTGGTGATCCTTTTGTAGTCTGTGATGCAACTGAAAGTTTGCTAAACATACGTAATAAAATTACCATTTACATTAATTTTACGCGAGAACGTGTGTAGAGTTTAGCATAAATGACGTAATTTTCTCGAGAAACTAAATATATAGTTGCATTAGTTGATAAAAATAGACTGCAATCAGCTGTTTTAGTGTATTTCGTGTAGAGAGAACGTTAATGTGAGTGCACACGTGTGTGTGAGTCAGTTTCGTAGCTCCCGTGAACCGCGCGTGAGTCACCGGCCTTGAGCCCATAGCACGCCGTAAACCAGCTAAACACTAAAATATTATTTATTGGTTCGCCGGCGCACCAGCGAAAAGTGACAGCCTCCGAGGCCGCTCACACGATATCCCATTATCTTTATTTCTTAACCGCTCAAAATTAACTAAAGGTTATTCGTCAGTCGCGACACCGAACCGCTTTAACTAAACGATACACTGTATCCCTAACGAATCAATCGTCCGTAGCCGAACGATTCATCGCGAGCTCCCAAAAGCAAATACAATTTGTTCGTTCCATCTATCCATACCTGTTCGATTTTATGCGGTCAATAAACAGACGTTTTCAACTCGATATAAAACATAAACGTGTCTGCAATGTTTTCGCGTGTCGCCGTGAGTTGGCTGTCCAAATGGAACGTCTATTTGTAGCTCTCGAGGCCCGCTCGCGACATTATTGTAACCGACATACGGACGGGCCTTACGCGCCACGGTTAACGGCACTGTTAAAGATACTCTAATTTTAAACGACGTCACTTATAGGGATCTCGAAAATCAAGAACTATCGGCATTGTGGCATTGGCAGTTTCGAGAAATCGTTCTAAACACAGTGCAATCATGCAAACAGATGGCAGAGTGCGCGCGGTGGCCTAGTTACCGATGCATCTGGCGCGCGCTTATCTGTCCTCGCGTGCCCGCGATCCTCGCATCGGTCGCCGGCGCCGCGGCCGGAGCCGAGCGGGCGATACCATCATCTCGGGCTCTTCGACGACTAGCGCTGCAAAGTGAAGCGCGGATGGCCCAGGATGAAAGCGAGTTCGCACACGGGCGAAAGTAATATGCGTGAAATCAGCCAGGGAAATGTGGTGGGGCAACAGGTGAGATGGCGGCGGCGGTGTCATCGGGCCCGGGTGGCGCACGGCGGCGGTTGCGTCAACGCGGGCTGCGGCGGTGGCGCGTCGGCAGCGCGGCCGCGTATTTCAAGCCGGCGCTCGCGCTCGCGCTGCACCGACCGCTTTGCGAAACCGTCGGTTATGCAAGGCGCGCCGCTGCCAACTCGCGGCCGCTCGCGCACCGCCGGAAGGAAAAGTGGAACGCGGCGCAGTGGTGCGGCCGCGCGCGCCGCCTCTACACGCCCGCGGACCCAGTGTAGTGCCTCTCAGTGTCGTGTCAGTGTCGCTTCTAGAACGACGATTTTGTGTTGCGCAAGTCCCACGCCTACAGCGGGATTATTTTAAACCGGATAATTACGGGGGCCACGACCTCGGTCGGGCGTCACATTCAACCCCTATAACTCTCTCTGTACATATGCTCGCTGCTCACTGGCGGCACGTGCTAAATCACGGTGCTGGTCACATGTACACCATGCTAATCTAACCCATAACGCTGTGTAACTTGCCTCTATCATTTCCACAGACTAACAAGCGCTACGAGCCATTCTCTACTAGCTACACATCTCAGTCGCGAAGCTTTCTCACATGTAATCTAACAAAATGAATATTTTGAATATAGTAACCGAAATCACATATATGTAAAGTTCACTAAAGGTCACTAAAGTTATTTTTTAATGTAGATAATATCATAAACATAGAAAATGATTCAAAATACCATCAACATCGTCCCAATTAGCCAGTAAATCGACGCGTCTTACAACACCCGATAAAACGCGAAGAATTTTCCGCTCACGCCGCCGCCTGAGCCGGCTGACAGGTGCTTTCATTTTAGAAACGAAACCCGGGCTCCGCCACGTCACGGCACGCTCGGCTCCGTCCTCGAGTTGCGAAAACTCCGTTTCTAGTATTAATTATAACATTTTTGTGATCGCAATCAACTACGTGCGGATGCTACGTAGCGTCGAGAGGGAAAGCGCTCGGTGGACCGTAGAGGCTTCCTCGAGCAGCTCGCGTTGAATTCCTCGTGCGCACCTAATTCTAGTCAGTAAAAGTAACCACTTATGTACACGCATTCTCACACGTCCGCAAACTCATTGGCAATTCATCGGGCACGGTAAACAGCGGGTTCCTCGCGCTAATAGGCTCGCGTTCCTTGCGACGGCGGCAGCCCGTGCACTTTGCCTCAAGGACATATTAATAGCGTGTAACGACAATGAGCGGACACGTTAATCATGTCGCCCGGTCCCATGCCGGCGCATTGCACAATGCAGCTTATCTAGCGCATGAGAGCTAACAATTATTTGCCCCACTTTCTTAGCCGGTCGCGTTGGGCCGATCTCGCGTCGCGATTACATCGGTGCACTTTCGAGCCGATGGATTTCGTGACATAATGTCGGCGATCGAGTTATTTGAACGTTCACTTCTAAAGCACGCTCTCAGGCGAAGGTTTGAATGAAAATTGCATTGGCGTCTCTATCGCACTCGAGCGAGAACAAAGTTAGTGAGACGAATGTGCAATGGGCCGGTTACTTGCAATGGCTTGCATGTACTTACGTCAGCGCTGCACCGCGGCCGCGCAGTGTGGGCGTGCGCATAAAACGCGCTAACTGCCCTCGCCCACGGCTTTATCACTACATCCAATCCGTTTTATCCGCTTTTTACAATCTTAATCGATGCCCGGCTAACTAATTACTCGTTTCTACCACGACTACGTTAATTTAACGATGATCTCGACCACATAATATATAAAATGTCATAACTCATTTGAACATAAAAAGACCATAAACTTTATCGATTGTCATTATGAAAATCATCTCGATTAAAGTTAAATCGAGCACTGACTAAATAAACGTCTGAAAGTCTTATATTTATGTACTCGTTTTCATATACCAATATGATCAATATTTTCCAAAACTAAATACTTCTTAGTACATGAAATAAGTGCGAGTATCCTCTGTGGGACGCCGGAGTAGGTCCCCTAGCCGGCGCAGGCGCAGCAAGGCCGCACTGTGACCTACTTCTGTCATAGAATAAATAACAGTAACAACTTCGGCACACCTTTGTTTCAACTCGCCACGCAAAATAGAACCCTATCAAACTACAATAAAACTCATGATCAGTTATGTTTGAGGGCTCAAAAGTCATGTCATTATTCAACAATTAATATTGAGAATATTTAAGTTACTTAGAAAAGTTTAGCTATTTATTTTTATATTAAAAAAACTGGTCTTTCATGGTTTTAAAATCAAGTACACACACGGTCATAAAGCTTCTCGATCATAACAAATACTTGCCGGCTCGTAATATTAATACAAGTGACTAACTACGATAGCTCTATCGTCCTCTACAGTCTACACGTGTCGAATAACTGCATCCGCTTCCATGCTACTACGTCATGCGTCTTTGTAATTTAATAAGACATACCTAATGCCGAAGAGTATATAACTTTTACTCTTGTTAATATTAAAAAAATAACAAAAATCAGAAAAGTTCAATCATCAAGTTCAACTGTTCAACTTGTTTTCAAAATAGTTTTGAATAATTATTAACTCTAATTTAAGAACCCCGTATTCAGACACAAGGTAAATATCGTCAAAATGTTATTATGTCTATTAATATCCATGCAGTAAAACTAAATTTGTTTCCAATACAACGATATTGGAAACAAGTATGAATGGAGACGAGCTTTACTCAGTTTATTAGTTAGGTATGTGAACAACATTACCGATTACCTTGATCTATGCCGCAGCTGATGGCTACTTGGGTACTTGCATGCCACATATTACCCCTATAGATACCGCATTTGAAGTTTTTTGCTCCAATAAAAATACATCGCAGGCTACTGGGACTGAGATCAAGCGTTCCTATTGGTATCTCAAGGTTACGCCAAGCAGCACCTAGCAATAAACTAAAATTTACAACTGTGATCTAAACGTGGTATGCTCGATCGTGGTGAGTGCGGAATCAATAAGGGTAATCTGTGTCGTATAGCGATGGCATACCAACTTAATGCATTCATGACATTTAACGTGGTTATACTATAGCGTAATAAAATATGTGGAATATCTTGATCGATGCAAATGGTATGCGGAGTATTGACGGTAATAATTACAACAAATACCCCTAACCTACTCATCGACCTAAAACATAGTTTTTCTTTTAGCATCATCATCACCCACAGCCTTCTTCATCTCACTGCTGTGTTTTACCATCTCTGAACATGAAAAACTTTTAAAAAAGCTTAGAAAATTAATAGATAAAGTAAAAGTAACATAAATATTAGACAATTGCATTTTAGATGAGCTTTTAAATCTGACAACGAACATGTTTACGTTACTATTGCCAATAAACATTTGCTCGACTGTGCAAATAAAACTGGCATTAATTTTAATATCTGCTTTTGTATTACTTCACACGCTTAGTTTCGTCGCGTCACTTCATTTAAATCTCACTTTCACTTCGCACTTTCGTTTTGAATACATTAAAACCAAAAGCTTTCGAAACATTGCGTATGAAAAAGCAGATAACGTGGACCATTCATGGAATTTTTGAATTTTTGTACTAACACTTTTATTGGAGCTTTTCATATTTTATTGCCGAGGTCTTTTTAACTTCTTCTTTCCTATTTGGTTCGAATATATTGCAGCCAGTGACATCATTGTAGTCATATGAAAAGGCAGATAATATCAGTGTTTTTCCTCCTTGCTCGGAAATGCAATAAATGGCTAGAGTTATAATAATTGTTGATATGAGTCACCTAAACTAACTGAAAGACATTGGAGATTTCGAATCAAGTTCTTGTTCGTGGTTTCTTGTTTCATGATTTTAAAATATAGATGTTTCAACCACTATCAAATATGCCTCATGAGATTGTGTTGGCGGATGCTTTGCTTGAATCATTTATCATGTTATGGGTTATTCCATCTCAAACATATGTACTTCCATTGCATCCCTGGCTCAAGTACTATCAAAAAATTGGATTATAAAAATGTGTTTATGTAAAATGTAGTTTCCATATACCTACGAACCTAGAGGTACTGCTAAATTAGGCATACATTTTCTGTCTAAGACGTTACAAACATTTTTTCTATAGTCCTTGTACTATGAGAAGTACTGATTGAACAGGTTTCCTGATCACAGATTATTTCTGCATGATTATAAACATTTTCATAATCGCGGCCTTGTCAATCACAACAAACCTTATGACAAGTGTCAATCGTATGATGAAACTAGCACTCGGTTACGTGGAATTACAATGAGCCTCCGTAATGGTCCCCGATGCATTAATGCACAATAATGAGCAATGCACATTGCACACGTGAGCTACGTGACTGCTATTTCTATATTCTAAGCACCAATGTTACTAACACCTACCGCAATAACGCTTCAGCTTGCATCCCGTAACAAATGCCAAGAAAAATAAAATTCACAGTACTTTACAAAAATGTTTCAATCAACAATCCAATCATCTGGGATTTTTTTGTACACTCATCAAAAATAGTTCCACTGTAAAATATTGCGCATCGACTAAACTTTGTTGACACTGCTAATAAATAGGTTCCAATAGGGACGTTAAGTGTTAAAACGGCAAAGACGCTCCGTGATAGTGCAAAGACAGTTTAATCGTGGTGGGCGAGTCGAGTCTGCGTTTGATTTCGCCTCGGAGTGCGTGCCAGGAGTGCGTTTGCAAAGCTCGCGCAGGTTTGCGGTTGCAAAGTTGACCCTGTAAATGCACTATCTGGTACGACACTCCGTGGCGTGTAGCTTCGGTGCTGTCCTACTGATCTGGTCTACTGATAATGATCTAAACCTTACGAACTCTAGTGAAATCTGAAATCCTCGTTGAACTTTACCTACTGCCTTAGTGTCTCTTGTGTCTTGTCTGTGATTATATTTTTTTGTATCTGCTTTAATTTTATTATGTTGTATTTTATTTTGTGTATTCAATTGTCTTTCTGTAAATTAAGTAGTTTTTTTATGAGTTATGTTTAAGATTTAAATGATACTTTATTGTTATTTTATTTTGATATTTTTTTGTTATTTTATTTTTGATATTATTTTATTTTGTGCTCCGTTACTTTCTGTTTATTTAGCTTTTTATGCAATTCGTGCGTAATTCAATTTTGAATAACAAACCATTAGTTTATATCCGTTATGTTTTATGTAAGTATTTTATTATGTAATTGTCTGACTGTATTTTATTTTATATGCCGTGCATGTTATAATTTCAATGCGTTCTTTATTACAGCTTTCTACGTGATTTTAGTTTGTTTTATTTTGAAGCCTTTGTAATAGGACTTTTAGATCCCAAAACATAAAATTAAAATTATTTTAACATCTTTGTATTATTTCGTGTAGGGATTAGATCAGAATTCAAAAACAGATCTTTTTAACGTCAGTTTAGTCCTAATCATATTGTTATAAATGGATACTTGTAACGAAGTCTCTAACCCCTTAGACGTCAAACTACACTTCAACAAATATAATTTAGCTGTTCTGTGCGCCATTGAGCCAAACAACGAGTTCACTTTTATTACTGTCTCTCTTATACCACTTATTTCATTTTAGGTGTAATTAAGGGCATAATTAATGTTAAGAATTTTACGACGTTTACAGAAGACTTACTTTCAAAGATTTTTTTCCAAGAAATAATTTTGTAAGCGCCAAGTTATACTCGTGGCACACTCGTATAGCTTAATGTCTTATGTAGTAGTTCCTGCGACTTCCTACGAGTCATACATTACAACTAACATAGAAAAAAATAACGCTTTACGAGCGTTACTCTCTACCTACAATATAAAATATCTTTAGTTTCAATTTGCTAATAACCAAAAAATCACATTCATAAATGTACCTATGGCTATGGCCAAACTAAACTAAGTTTGACAACATTAAAAAGATTTAAATAAGAAACACTATATCATTTTAGTACCATTAAATCAGCTAAGTTTAGCAAGTGTTACAAGTTGCAACAGAATCGACGACAATAGACAATAGATAAAGATCTACGACAATAGCTGATCAAAGTAAAGGGGCTTTAGATCTTACAAAATCCTTTCTATTATTCCCAGCAGGTACGAGCACGCTATTGATCTAGAATCCGGCTTCACTATGACAAGTGTATAATTTGCGCAAACTATAATGATAGGAAGCTATTGTGACTCGTTCCCTACAGCCTTCGATTGTAATTAACGGACTGGGCTAGGGGAATTACAACCGCTACAATTTAATTTCTTTGTATGCTAGTTGCAGTCTATGATCAAGAGCACAATGTGTTCATTAAAATGTATTCATAACAATGCATAATTTTAATGATACAAACAATTGTTATGGAAAGTCAAGATGTAGGTCTGTACCTACACTGTACACTTGCACCTGTAACCTGTACAGTGTAGGTACAGGTTTATAAAGAGAAACGGTTGACAAACCAAATTTGAAATATTGTATTACTATTGATGTGAATTCGGCGAAAATTATGGGTCATCTGCTTTGAGTAGTTATCCGTTTATTTATGTTGCGCAAACTAAAATCGACATCTAGGTTTTCTATTTTATCCTAATGTATCTAAGATTGGATTTTATTTTATTTACCATGTAAGTGAAGATGAAATTGCAAAGTTTTCGTTCTAAGACATCATCGCGCTAAGTCGTAATTTTGGTTTTCTACAACAACATGTTTGTAGATGATTTTGCTCTTCACGCGACGGACTTGTGGTTTCATAAATCGATTCACACAAGAGGAGGATCTTTATAACTTTATGCTTGAAATTATTTCAGCATCGCGTCGCTCCAAGTAGGTATTTATAAACTGCAGTATATTTATCACATAGAATGTAAGTGAAGGTCGACATAGAAAATGCTAATTGGCACAGATGTGAAGGAACGAGATGCATTTGAAACGTGACTGCGCCCGCGCCGATGCCGGTCCGACCACGCGGACTTCTGTTAAAACACAGTAATAATAACGCTCAAGTTTGTACCGTTTGATACTCCTTCACGCTGAATCAGCTGAACGGAATTGGGTCAAATTTGGAATAGAGATATCTCAAACCCTGGATTAACACATAATTAGGCTACTTTTCATTTTCGTCAAAGTTTTGCATCACCATGAAACCGAGGGGCGCAGCTAGTATTCTAATAAAATAATTGTGAAATAGTACTTCAAAGACTTTGCTCGTTGAATTTATTATCGTTTAGTTTAGTGGAATGTTACAACTAGTGGCGACGTCAAAGTCTGCTATTATGAACCAGTAATTTGTCGCAATTGTAGATAAAAAATCGTAGGATATGAATACCAATCTCTGAAACTGTTCTATCAGAATTCATAGAATTTTTATTAAGAAGCTACTTGAGAAACTTTTCTTTAAATTCAATAAAATATTTTTTTTTGAAACAGTAATTTTATTAATTGAATTCAACTACCATTCAACTATGCACTTTTCGGAATTTATGAGCTCTGGTTGATTAAAAAATGAACCGATAAAGAAACCAGATAGATTGAACCAAAACTTTACAGCCATTACGTACTCTACTCATTTTAGAATTTTATTATTACTAGCTTCTATTTAACTTTCAATGCATGTTAATTATTTTGTTTAGGTCAAATATTCAAACTGAATTTTGAATCTTTTTTATCTGACAGCTTAAATTTGGTATACCTCCGTAACTCCAATAGCAATGCAATAAAGGATTATTTTTTAAGTATTATTAAAAATCTTGTTTTTATTTAATTTTACTCGTTTGACAAAGCCCCTATACAGTAGGTTGGTGTATTTAATTTGAAACTTGCGCAAGAATAATAAACTTTAGCACCTTCATTATGTTTTATAGTTTATTTGAGGAAGATACAAATTACGTACCTACTAATAATAAACGTAATAGTTATAATTAAATTAACGAGTCAGTTTACGAATAATATAAACATATATTATTCAATATTTTATTATTATGAAATCATGAATGTGACTGAGGACAATAAACCATATTCTATTCTGATCTTCACAAAAACACACTACCTATTATGCTTGACACACTTGCTAATTCTGTGAAGTATTATTAGTGACATGTACCAGTAACAATGTTACGCTACCAGATCCATAGGGCACTATTTCGGTGCGGCCTTGGGAGAACAGTTAGCCACAGCTGTTAACAGCTGCCTTCACGGCGATTCTTAGTTAGAACTAGGTTGAATTTTAAGGTCGTACTGGGATATTACAGTTGTTTAGTGGTTATTGACTTAGTTAAGTAAATAGTTTGTTTTCCTATGATTTGCCGACAATTTTTTACTGTCGCTTATGGTTGTGAGAGAAGAGACTCTTAAATTAAGTAATTCATTAAACCGCAAGAAGTAAAGATTTCAAGCCCGTAACAAACTGTCCTGATTAGTATGATTAGGATTAGTATACACTTGGCAAAAGGTTCTTTAAAAAAATTTAAAGTGGTTCAGTAGATTTTATACTTACCAATAATTTTTCATAGAGTTAGAGACTTTTCAAGATAGTTTATATATTTTACCCAAATAAAAGTGTGCACTGCACACTATTCATTCAACTATTCGACAAGATGTAGAAGAAGCTTGTTTTTTAATAATATCAGACAGTATTCATAATTTTGAAAATATGTTTTTCATTTATTTTTGTAGAAGTAGAGGTGGACACAAACATTCACCGGAAGTTTCTAAATATAAAGATGTTTAATCTGGGAGTAGACTTGTTTGCTTGTACATGAATAAACCATTTATAATAGGTTGTATGAAATGCACTTTATGAGGTCAATTTACTTAGATTCCCAGAGTGAAATAGTTCCGAAAAAATTATAAGCTAATTTAATATTGTAACTTTTTAAACCGAAACGTAAAATATTGAGTGTGACTAGCTTATAGAATATAAGCTTAATGCACATTGCAGATTTTCAATTTTCAAAAATTTCATAATAAAAGTTTTAGTAAGAAAAACTTGTCGAGATTTAAAAAAAAATCGAAAAACTATATACTTAATATATATGCTGCAGAGTACTTTATAATATTATGTACCTATGTAACTGACACACTCTAATTTTTCTTTCCAAAAAATCATCTGATTAGTCAGCTGATTTAAATATTAGTGAAAAGTTAGACTAGATCAGTTAGCCTATATCCATAGATAAAATGTTCCTAGTTCGATACCATACGGCTAACAAACTCAACGGTGTTGTATGTTATCTTGGACAACGTCTCAAGAGCTAGTAAGCCACAGCAGTATTAGTAGTAAATACGTGTAGGAGCGCAAATAGGAATCATGTTAAATAAAAGTTTTAATAAGAAAAACTTGTCGAGATTTAAAAAAAAATCGAAAAACTATATACTTAATATATATGCTGCAGAGTACTTTATAATATTATGTACCTATGTAACTGACACACTCTAATTTTTCTTTCCAAAAAATCATCTGATTAGTCAGCTGATTTATACATTAGTGAAAAGTTAGACTAGATCAGTTAGCCTATATCCATAGATAAAATGTACCTAGTTCGATACCATACGGCTAACAAACTCAACGGTGTTGTATGTTATCTTGGACAACGTCTCAAGAGCTAGTAAGCCACAGCAGTATTAGTAGTAAATACGTGTAGGAGCGCAAATAGGAATCATGTTAGTAGGTCAAGTGTGCTGCTAGTCCCGGGGAAGCCGTAGGCAGGTAGCCTTGCATTGTAATCTCATTTCATTGTGTTCACACCTTAAACCACAGAACAGTGACAGATAGAAAACTACGAACAGACTGCAATGTCTACTACCATCAGTGTCTCGCCGTTCCACCAGCTTGTATACATAAGCCGTCAATTTTACAGGGATCAAAAGTAACATAATCTAAGTAACATAAGTAAATAACGTATTAATCCAGGGTATAAGCAATTTTTAATCCGAATTACACTCATATCTGCTGTGCGGTTCAGCGTGAGTCGTAAAATACTTACATACACAATCATATTCGCTCAATCGCAAACATTCGAACAAAAACACACATCATTCAACAAATCAACATGAATGTGGTAACTGAATCTAAACTTTTTTATAATAATTTGAAAAAAACGAGCAACTTTTCAAATTTTCAACTCTGCTTTGTTGGGCGAGAGAATCTTTCGGCCATAACTCCTGTGATTAAATATATGATTTTATGGGGTATTGGTTTAGGTATTTAACATCCACCTACGCTTTAACTGTGAGTCCCAATCCACGGCTAAAACAAACGCTGGACGTTAAGAGATGTTTAGTAATACTTATGCTTTTCCTGGCAAGTTTTCTGTCTGTAATACTCTGTGTTTACTCTCCACCTAGCAACAAGAGTAAAAACTTAATGAATTAGGTTCAACTGGGAAGTTCGGATACGTGAAAAATTATTATTTCAAATCACACATGCTTGCTTACATGCATTTAGTAACCATAGGCAAATTTGTTACACACACTCTACAATTTAACCCTCTTTTTATTTTTTTTCTACCTAGCCCTGTTAGCATGGGTCAAATTTTGCAACTGAACTTTGAACCGCTTCCCAATGTCCGATTGAGCTGAAATTTGGTATATTTACCTGTGTAAGTCTGATGACAAACAAAAGCTTGTTTTTAAAAATATATTTGATTATTTATTACTTTTCAAACTACATTTTCGAATCGACGATTTTTTATTATTTAGGTCCTGTTATTTAGTTTTTTTTTTAATGAGCTTATTTTTAAAAAGAGTTATCTAACTTTATCTATAATTGATCAAGTACTGGATAAAAACATTCTTATTCTTTTTGTTTATAATAAAATGTGTTCATGTTTTGTTGTTTTATTTTTATTTAATTTACACAGTCATCCCATACCCACACTCAAGAAATTATTTCTGAAATGTTCTATCATAGCATAAGTAGACGCATTTCCCCACCCATCGGGAAAATGCTTTAGTAATATATCACTACATGAAATCAGTAATATTGTATAGGATATTACAGAATAATTGTACAAGACATTGAAAATATTAAGAGAAAGAGAGTAGGGCAATCATCAGCTCTAGAAGAGATCTCATTTAAACGAGCTACGAACAAACTACATTTTGTTTTATTATTGTGTTGCATTATTAATAAGTAGGAATTTTTTCTTATACGAATGCGGGGCTGTTTGGCGCGGAGGAGCAATACCTAAACTCATAATAAATTTAATATAATCAATAATGATCTCAAGTAAATGGGTAAGGTAAATATATAAATACAGGGTCAAAAGGAAAGGGTATGCTAACCCGAAAAGGGCTCATAGTACTCATCATTATAAACAACTTTTAGCATGGGATCAACCCTGAAATCTTTGTACTTCAATTCTGAAAAAATATTCGGAGATTTGCTGAAACAATAAAAAAACCCTAAAATCAAATAAAAAGACAGCTGTTCCATTTGTAGCTAAGTTTTTTTTTCGATTTCAGGGATGAACCTATGGTAAAAGTTGTTCATAATAACTACCACCTCTACTGGTGATTCTATGATACCTTTTCGGCTTCGCCTACACTTACCTTATAGCCCTGTATACATTTATAATATTGTACATTATACTTCAGTGATTGAAAAGGTTGTCACTGATAAGCAGTACAGATAACTTATTAGACGCCAATGTGAGGTTGATACAAAACATATTATTTATCTCGCTCTCGATTTCTCTAGAAGTTACCATCTGACTTTTAATCTTATACTTAATAAATAAATTAAAACAAGAGTTTAATATAGTTTTTATTTATAGAATCTTTATTTACAATTTCACATAAAGAAAAATATTTTTTAAGGTAGGTAGGTAGGTAGGTAGGTAGGTAGGTAGGTAGGTAGGTAGGTAGGTACTTATAATACCTATGTACATGTACGAGTATGTACATGTCTCTACCTACTTTCAAGTAAATACAAAACGAGCAGAAGTACTCCCAAATTAAGAAACCCATAATTTATAAGAAAGCCAATCTCTTAATATCCGAAACATGTTTTTGTAAGCATCAAATAAGTAATTCTCGGAAAAGGCACATGAGGAAAATTCGTAAATAATTGAGTCCTCCATTAGGTACACCTACTTGTTTGGGTTTTATGTACCCTGTATCAATTGTAGTTACAAAGAAAACGAGTGAATAGTTGGTTCGCTTTGTTACCATGTTACGATCACGTAATGCATCCTTACTTATTCAATTCAATTCAAATAATTTATTGCAGAACAATGTCCATATACAATAACATAATACATAATCAAGAAAACAAAAAATCATTAAAAATAAAAATAAAGTAATGTCAAAAAATTAAAAATCTAAAATCAAGAAATTTTAACATGAAAATATAGGCTGGGACCCAGAATGCTAAATATGTACTTTGGTCCAATACTGCATTATTGGGCAGTCCAGGTCCATGCGCCCGGCGAACAGCTGTAGGTAACTGTTGGGAGTTAAAAAATTTCGTAAAATTAAGTGATATTGCTTAGTAGGTACAGCATTAGATTTTTGTATTGCGCACAAGTTAAATGAAATTTGTATATTTTAGCAACTGCTATGATCGTTTATAAGTAAGGCCTGGTATATAGCGCCTATATGTTCACATACCTTTATGTAGGGATATAGGTACGCATACTTATTTAGGTAGGTAGGTACTTGAAGTCAAACAGGTTTCATTAGGCCTTAACGGAAGAATTGTGAGAGTGAGAGTCCGTCATTTCCGATCGCAGTTACCTTAACCAGTTCTGGTTTCTAAAGATAAGTGAGAACTGGAGAAGTGATTAATTTTAATTGTACAAGTAAAGTTAAGGTCTCGGTTTCTTGAAACAATTTGTTTTTGTGTATTTGGATATTTGTATACGATGATAACTTCGCATGACAGATCTGATGCCGATGAAATTTTGGACATGTACCTACCTATTACATTCAAATATCTATGTTTTTCATATAAATTCAAATTTAGAAAAATTAACCAAAAAGTGGTTGAGATACCTGTGGAGAGCCTGAAGTATCTGTAAATCTATTCTTCGCGAGTAGTTAAAGATAAAACTTGTTATTTTAATTATCATTAGTACCTACATGTAGGTGTCTGAGCAATTAAAAAATTAAAACTAGTGACTGGTGACCTCGTGACCTCTACACATCATTTTTTTCACAACCCTTCGACCGATTATGTTGATATGAAAATAAAATAATTGGAATAAGCGTTACTTGACTACATACAAATAATAGATAATACGAATTAATTGTAGGTAAATGGGAAGAGCTGAGAGACAGAGTTTGAGAGATAGAAGTAGACACTTGACCTTTTCTTAAGCGCTCGTGATTATCTCCGTCACTCTCACTGTTATGACATTTCTAATTAGAAGCAACAGTGACCGAGATGATATCTTAAGGTCGATTCACACATATCAGTGAAGCCACAGTTCCGACACAGTACCGGCACAGTGCGAAATATTCTTTCATACATTCTCTATGAACGCATCCCCACTTGTCAGTGTCAGTGACGACACAGTGCTCTCAATGCGTCCATAGAGAATGTATGAAAGAATACATATTTCGCACTGTGCCGGTACTGTGTCGGAACTGTGGCTGCACTGATATGTGTGAATCGAGAGATTTACTCTTCAGAGAGGGTTCCCTGGTCGTAGCGAATTCGAATAAAAAGCCTTATGTACGAATAAAAAAAAGCTTTTATTGCATTGTCATCGGAGTTGCACGGGTACATCAAATGTCAGCTCAATCAGACATCGGAAAGTGGTACATAATTCAGTTGCAAGATATGACCCAATCAACCAAAACAACAACAAACAGGGCAAGCTAAATAAAGAGCTCAGCTAATAAAAATAAAGGCTTGGAATAAACTAAATTATTTTTGTAATTTCGTAGACTTTAATAACGAAAATGGACAGATGAGGTAAAATAAAAAAAATACGCGCCATTCTTGTAAGTAATGAATGTGTAATGAACATAATTTAAACAAGCTCTTTTTCAGTAGTAGATATCAATGTAGTAAAATAAATATATGTAATATAGGTATGTGTTAAAATTGCTTATAGTTCTTATTTAAAAGAAAGGCAAAAAATCGCAAAATTACAAAATTTTACACCTGCAAAACTCTAAACCAAATTTATATCGTATAATAGAGGTAATTTGATGTTTAAACGCAGCTATTTCTTTACAGGATGCCGTCCAATGGTGACATCATGAAGAAGCTGACCCGTGCTGTACTCTCTGGAAATCCCGGGAAATGATATGCGCCGCAGTTCCACGTGTCTTCTATTTTTTAACAAACATACAATCTTTCACTTTTATAATGTCAGTGAGCTATCTATTTGTAGGATTTTAATAACGCTTAAACGTCTAGTAGTAACTAGAAAATACTAATAGATAGCTCACTACTATTATAAAAGTGAAAGTATGTATATTTGTTACCAAAACTCCGAAACAGCTCAACGGATTTACATAAAATTTAGAATGAAGGTCTTACATGGGCATATACATACACAATTACACATAGGCTTTTTATCCCGGAAATCTGCGGGTGAAGCCGCGAGGTGCAGCTATTTTGATGTAAATGTCAAAGTTTGTATGTTTGGATATTTGTTACTTAAACAAAAACAGATTTTCAGGTTTTTCGCGATATCAGGCTTGGCTTTCGAATCGTCCTAGCTTTTGTCTTGCTCTGTCAGTTAGAGAAAAGGCGAGACAAAAATCGAGGCGACTCAGTTCAGACTGGCGCTAATTTTTCGCGGTATGGCACCAGAACGCTGCCGCTTTCTATTCTGGATAATCCTCCACCAGCAATTTTTCTTTAATCGTACTCTCATGAGATTATCCGACAAAGAACGAAAGTAACCGACATAGCTCAGAGGATTAGCAAGCTGAAGTGGCAATGGGCTGGCTATATCTTTAGGAGAACCGACAACTGTTGGGGTAGACGAGTTCTAGAGTGGAGACCACGGATCGACAAACGTAGAGAAGGGGGCCGTGCGGCCACGTGGAGGGACGAATTACGTAAGGCGGTTTTGTCCAGCAGTCGACAAAAATACGATAGGCTGATGATGATCTAAGACGCTGACTCCTTTTCTTTCTTTTGTGTTGTCTCGGACACCACTCTGTTACATTCTTGGCCCATTTTTCTTTGCTACTCTCCATCATATGATCTGCCCACCTCCATTTTAGTTTTTTAATACAGTATGTTACATCACTAATTTTAGTTTGACTTCTCAAGTTTTATTTTGTCTTCTAACTTTACATTGAGAATGCTTCGCTCCATACTATGTTGACAGGTCTCAAGTTTGCGCATACTTTGTTTTTTTCAGATTCCATGTTTGACCCTCATTTGCATGTCGAGGGTTCTGAACTATATTTTAAACGAGCGCGGAATCCTAAAATCGCGTCTAAGACAACACAAATCACACACCAATACGATAAGATACAAATTGCGGAACTGAGATGATATGACCATGACCATTAAAGCAAGGCCCTTTTATGACCAAATTAATACTTTTCATCTGAAACCCCACATGACCGCTTGGCTTTAAAATTTTGGTTTCCCCTTTTCAGGACCCAATTTTTAGGTAACCTATTTTTTGTAGCGGTTAATATTATCTAGCGTCATGACAAATTTCAGCTTTTATAGTAACTGAGGTAATTGACTGTGATACAGGCAGACAGACACCGAAGTCTCGCCTTAAGGGTTCTTCACCGAAGGAGGTTTAGAACCCTAAAACACCCAAAGTAAGTAGGTAAGTCAGTAGGAATCATTTTACTTCACACAAATACCAAATCCGTACGTTTTAAATAAGTAGATTTATTTTATCTACATCCAAACATTAAGAAACAATATTTCATTAAATTCTGAATGAATTAAATTTATTATTATATGTAGTTCTAAAAAAATAGATAAAACTTTCGCATTAAAGCAATCTACTTTTCTAAAGGCCATGTATGCTAGTATATAGTATACGAGTACATGTCTTTTAGGAAAGTCGATCGCGAACCATCACAATTGTCGGTACCTCCCCAAAATGAAGAAAAAAGAAGAACCAAGAAGAAGAAAAATCAAGAAGAAGGGGTGGTCCGCAGTGGCAGTGTGGTTAGCTGGTTGTTCATGTAGCTTACAGCCACTAACGCCACTGCTTCTGCGTGCACCCCAATTTCTACATTTCCAGAACAGAAGAAAGCAAACTCCGCTTAACAAGTAATAAATAAATCTGTCAAAGGAAAAACTCGCTTATCGAGATTTCTGAACCATAGTTTCTTAAACGAGCGCAGAACCCTAAAATTGCATCTAAGACAACACAACACAAATCTTTCAACAAAACAACACAAAAACACAATTTTTTATCGCCTTGGATATTTTTGCAGATTTCTATGTACCTACTTTTTACTTAGGTACTTACTGCTTTTTTAGTCTAATGTGAAAATGAAAATTTAAAAGTGAACCGGAGTCAATATTCAAACCGTTCGTAACAGTTTACATTGGAATCATGAAGTTTAAGATAGATTCTTAAATTTCATGATTCCAATGTAAACTGCAGTCAGCGCGGCAAGTACCTACATCAACCTTGACAGGGAGAAGAACGGAAATAGCTTTGCTTCTGAAACAAGCTTAACTAATTCTGCATTCTACTTGAGTTATCCGTCAATGGTGAGACCACTATTTTATCATAAAACTTTAAAAAAAATTAAATAAAAAATTAATATTTAACCCTTAGGAAAGAACCCTTATGGCGAGACTCCGTTGTCTTTCTGTTTGTCATACCCAATAATATTAGGAACTATAAAAGCTAGCAGACTGAAATTTGGCATGACGCTAGATCATGTTAACAACTGCAATTTGTAGAAAAAAAACTTACTAGCTACCTACGACTAACTTTAAACAAACTGAGTACCTACTCAGGTACGCATAGTAGATTTACTGTACCTACTCAGTAATTTATTTCGAAACGAATTAACACCTAAAAAATAAATTTAATCGAAATACAAAGTGATGACAATACCCACAAAGTTGTTTTATTTATTACATCTTCAAAATAGCTAGGGACCATGATACGTAATAAGTTATCTTAGAAAAACCTTTGCCAAAATCCCTAAAGTGCCAACGACGCAAGTCAAGTTAGTAATATGATGAATCAGTTAGTATGGTAGGTTTTTAGGGCACCGTACCAAAATGTTGAAACAAATCCTTATTTATATTTTATTAATTAAATAGGTACACGAACTTATGGTACGAGTACGATAACATAATATAAGAAAATCAACTAAAACCAGAATCAAACTCTAGGTTCTTTTTTAGATGACAGGCTAGTCGATTGACTACAACTTACCTCATGCTAAGTGACGATATGATTTTTTTTAAAGAACTACGAACTAGCCGTCAAGTGTGTAGCTGAAGAAAATCATTATCAGGTAGGTAATGGTAGGTAACTGGCAAGAGACTTCAGACTTGAGAGTGGTAACTATGTTGGTAGCTGGGCATTAGATGCAACTACTGTACTAATACCACTAATACTAAAAGTTCCTCATGTTGTTTTTCAAATCTTTATCGGATTTATTCTTATTACCTATACGTCCCGCACCGGCAACCCCGCAAAGGTTGCATTCTGCTTTTCCGCCTTTACCCTAGCCAACCCAGCTTTGTGCAATTCCTGAGTCCTCTGGGCCGCCAGCCCAACCGCTCCAGTGCTCTACATGATAAAAATTGATGACGAGCAGCAGTCAAGCTGTCATCGAAATTTGTACAGAGCCTGCTAAGTACTTACTGAGATTTAAACCTGACTGCGCCCAAACTACCTTGGCACTATTAAAAGAAAATTAAGTAAGGTACCTACTGCTGGGTATGGGTTGATTTCACTTGGTTTGTACAAACATTTTCACGACGCCAGTCAGTCAGTCAGTCACTAGAACCATGGTTTGTTTGCTCGGACGAGTGTGCCCATTTACTGTCTCGCCACTGTACTCTTTACGTGTAATCAACCCAATAGATAGGTATCACTTCAAAACGAAAATAAAATGTTTTATGGTACCTATTCAAATTGAACATTAGGCTTTAAAAACTAATTTGTAAAGGTATGGTGTACTCGTATGTGTGGTCTTTAGGAAAAGGTAAATTTAAAAACAATTTTAAGGAATTTAATGAAATAAGTAGGTATTTCAGAAACTTCACTGAAATCGCGATAAAATATCTGCTGTTTCATAGAATCTCATTGACATTCAATAGAATGTATAGAATGATAGACAATGTTGTTTTTTAGCGATTTCACCGTTGGTCCCAGTAAAAGCTGTTCGGAATGATAAGTAGGCACTTATACGTATTTTCGGCTTTGTGTACCTCAAGCTTATTACCTTTACCATGTATGTGCACTGTTGCAAGCTGCTTTATAATATGCAATCATACGGACAGAAATAAATGTGCATTACCTTCGTCAGGTGCATTTATAGGAAGACTGCCAAGTGACGAAGACTTCACGACACGTGTAGGATCGTAGCTGTCAACACGCTTGACCAATATACCCAGCTAATACGTAATAGTCTTGTATTAAATTTTGCTATCCTTGAAAAGGTAGATAAAGTAGAAGTAGTTTAACTATGGAAACTAGCGTGGTTTTCACACATCTTTGTTATAATTAAACATAACATTTTCGTTTTATCTAGTCCTAGTTTACCATAACACTATTTTCTCAGTGGTATAGTTTTAGACCCACCATACCACCAGGGCTATGGCCAGTGGTATGGTGGGTCCGGCACGGTCGTAGTAGACGACTTAATTTTTACGTGAGTATTCCCGTGTTTAATTATAACAAAAACTGAAGTAGTTTTTTTTTCTAATAGATTAAAGCTCCGGCTGCAAGAAATCTTACCTCATAAGATATGATTCGACCAGAATTATTTTGTTTGAAAACTATATCTACTAAAATATAATTGTGATGTAGCCATAGAAATCATTGGTGTTTTACCATAGTAGGTAGGTATATATAGTTATTCCCAGCCTGGAAGAACCCTATTTTTCTTGAACAACATACCTTGCTAAATTGGTCATACATAATGGAAAAGTAGGTACGCTCTAAAGGCGCCAGCAATGTTCGGCGAAGTAAGTATGGAAATTCGTATCAATATCTGTCAATTTGGTCGGTTCTGAACCAGTTAGGTACACTCGTCACTTTTTTCTATCGAGTCAGTGTTACTTGCAGCAACTCTCTTTTCCAGGTGGGTTCCCAACTCAGTAAGAATGAAGCGTTGGGAAAAAAATATTGGTTCGAATTATTTATTTACTACAGCTACAGTCTTCAGCAAGTGTGTTCTACGATCTACGAAACTACAACGGTATAGGTGGATATGCAAAGAGGTATATTTATTATTGGCACACAAAAGTGAGTGAAAGGCGCGATTAGGCAAAAGCATAGATTTGTCCTAAATATTTATCTTTCTCCCTACCTATAACTATGTAATGTCTGGATAATCAAATTGAGTTAGGTACTTATAACCCGGTCACATTATCTCGAGACCTGGCGTCGTCGTTAAAGTCCAAACGTAACAATGAAATGTTTAAAAATATACCACGAAAACAAGTCGACGCGTATCGGCAACGAAAGTGCTAACCGTACTGACGCGCCGTGGTGAGCGCGGGGAGGTGAAAGGAGAACGGGGCGGGGGTTCGCATTCCAGCGAGGTCTCGAGATAATGTGACCGGGCTATAAAATTAAACACAGGCATTAGAGTCAAAATTTCTTCATGTTTATTTCACTTTTTTAACATCATGTTTCACGCATTGGACATTTCATTATAAACAATTTCAGGCATTCAAAGAGGTAGCGACTTTACTAGCTTATACACTATCGGACCAAAAGCGAATCTGGACATTCCATTTGAGCACACCACCACCAAAACAGCTGTTCAAAATCCTATTAAATGAGATAAATAAAAAGACTACAACACAATTAAATAGTTCAACTTTCTACACACAAAAAGATTACATCGAGTGAAACTGCCAGATGCACTTTTGGTTCCGACGAACACTTTTACAATTATTATCGCATCTCGCGAATTTCTACAACACCGACGTTAACAATTTTAACCTTTGCTATATCCTACATTACACAGTCGAAGATAGAGCAGATTTTATGCAACACGAGGGAACCGACTGAAAGTTTATTCAATATAACGAAAATTCAAAATAACAAACTAAAATAAGTGATCAGATTATCCCCTTCAGATTCCGCATTCAGAATGATCGAAGCGCACCACGCAGCGGTAAATATCCTCGTATACAATTTGTTTCATTGATTCAATTGTATTGGAAGGCGCGGGTAAGCGTAAACGCGAGATAGGCAACACGAAAAACGTTACACACTCATACTAGGATACCCTGTCTCGGGAATGCCATAGAACACACACAAAGACAAGCACCCAGACTCAGAGCAGATATTCAAATTCATCATTCAACCACCTGCCCGGCCGGGAAAGCTCAGTCCACGCAAATCGCGCTTTCATCCAACTTTTTCCTGGAACATAGATATTGTAATGCGATATCTACATAGGGTAATCAGTGTTGATTTGTTACAAAGTCAACAAGTGCAAAAAATCATTGGATCAAGACGTGGTAGCTCATTTTCTGGAGTTTCTTTGGTTAGTACACGTAAAGGTAGCCATAATGTATTTAGAGACGATCACACTGCTCGAATTGCTGTAAAGATTTACAAACGCATGGATTTCGGGTCAGCGGTAAAAGAGTCCGGAACAATATACGAATACCACCGTAATTATTAAGTAAACTGCACTAAAACTGTCGCAAGCTAAAATAAGCACTGTTATGACGACATAGGATTTCATATAGTTTTCCGGCATTTTTATACATGTATCTAAATTAATATGGGCAAAGTCATTACAGTTTCAGTACATTTTAACAAAATTAATTAATTTATTTGAATTATCTAGACCAAACAACCATGTTTTAGTAAATCTATGGTAAAGAGTAACAAAACTGCCCAGTTACAGACTTCATGATTTACTTAGGCACTAAACGCGAATTTATAAAGGGATATATATGTACATTGTTAAATTAAAACAGATTTATTTGTGAACGACTCACGGCGTCGGTTTCTGTTGGAAGGATATTTTACAGTCAGAGGTACATGTTTCTACGGAATAGGCTAGCGGTTCTAGGTCAGATCCAAACTTTGAATCTTACTAATAAACCCTGGTTAAAATTAGTCACTGCTTTAAATTCACCGTTTTCTTATCGCACCTAACATTTCAGGTCAGCGGGAAGTTACCAGAGCACTTTAAAGCAGTGTTTATACGTAAGGCCCTTTATTTGCAACTACATACTTAGTACCTACAATTTACAGAATCACAGAGGCAAACTTTTCTTTTCAAATCATTCATAGGCTTGCATTCGACCATTCTTGGCTTGGTGTAAAGCAATCTCGAGATTTTTTACATGACCTCTCAGAAAACATCGCATAGCCTAGCGTAGCAGTCCTGTGTGTAGCCATCTCAATATTCTCTACCTCGCTTTGATAATCATCTCGTTTTTCCAATAACTTCCACAATATAAAACTTAAACTTAACGTGCGCACTACATACTTATATTTAAATTAATCTCCCTAATAACAGTCGTTCGAGTTGATCTACAAAAAGTACAAATACTACATTTCAGACGTTTCCGATTTTCCAAATTATGATAGAAGATATTACCTTATTATACATAATTACATGTGTGTTCAATCTTTATTGCAAAACTTACAAATTAATGAAACATTCTGTCTAATAAATAAACCAGCACGAAAAACATACTGTTACATACAAGTTACTTAAAACTACCTATGTTAACTGAACCTACATGTATTGTTGTATAACGAATGCAGGTACCGCATATATGGAGTTAAGCGTATCCGATATAATTATTAAACTATTAAAAATTAAGTGTATGAGACCAGGCCATGGTGATATTTTTTACATTAAAAAACAATTTTAAACTTTTTTGAAATAGAATTTGATTAAAACTTCGCTTTTAACGACCGAACCAACCACTTCGTCGGAAGTTCATTTCAATTTTTGTTTTCATCTTCTTATAAATATTATATAAAAATGAATCGCTGTTCGTTTGTATCGCTAAAACTCGAGAACGGCTGGACCGATTTGAATTTTTTTTTGTTATGTTCGCTCTAATACAGGGAAGGTTTAAAAGTAAAAAAACAGCGGGTAAAACCGCTGGGTGTAGCTAGTTTGAAATAAAAACTTTGAAACTTATTCCGGTTGGAGGTAATAAAACCTCATGTTGGTGCCTCAAAAATCCCTTGTGATTAACCATCGAATTCTAAAGACGAAGAAAGTCTATTTCACCGCCATAAACTCTTAATTAAAAAAAAAAACAGAACATTAGTGAAACTGCAATCACTGAACCAAATTCACTACAGCAAAAACTCCCTGAAACGTACGTCTGTTGAAATGCACGCGGATATCATAGCTGTTATTTATTAAACCATTCGTGCGTTCATAATCGCTTCGAATGAAACTTCTCTATTGAAGAAACGTTGCATTCCTTGCAAAAGATTAATGGGAAAATGTTTTTGAAGCTCACTTGCGGTTTCGCGTGCGAAAAGCAAAATGCAGAATGTAAGTGGGTATGCCTCGCTTTTTAATTTGATTGGTGGAGTGGAGGACCGTTTGTTAGTTCTCGGTGACGGATAATCAAATAAATCTCGACTATATTTTCTCGGAAAGTATTTTCGTGAGCCGATAAGCGACTCTTCTTGAATTTTCTACTGGAGACGTTGGTATCGAAAAATGTATGCTGATTTAATTTTAGAGGTTTCAAATTGCAGTAAGAAGAGAGCCATTCCATATGTTGTGATTTGAGCACAAAATTACCCCATTTATAGGTTCAGGATCTATGTGATTTTTGTCTATGTTTTTTTTTTGTTTGTCTTTGTGTTTTTTTTTCATTCGTTATTAGATTAGGAAGTTACCAAATTTATGAGAAACAAGGTATAATAAGCAAATGATTTTTATTTCTATTTATTTAATTTTTGCGAATGAGACGTTTTGAGAAGCGGATATTTTACGGCGGTGGTCGTTTTGAGAATTATCTCATTTAATGCTCTATCAACAAAAGTTCACCATGACCTATCTTTTACAGAATATTTTTTGTGATTCTTCACAACTAAAGCCTAAACTTTAGTATGTCTAAACATAAAGGTGTTTTTTCAATCAAATATTCACTTAAAAATCTTAAATAAAACGTGCATATGCTAAAACTGTTCCAATTCTTTCATTCGATCCAATTTGTATTTTTTTAATTAGTGTACTTTAAAATTTTAAATAAATAGATTTAGGTTTCAATTAAAATAATGACACCTCCGCTATTTATAATCACAAAAATAGGAACACGTCTAATAAGATTACAAAAATAATTACTAATATGAAAATTATCCAATAATTTACGAGTTAGTTCGGTAATTTCGTTATAAAAATATTTTGCGGTAGGTACTGCATTACTTATTTATGTTGCTGGCTAATATTTCAAGAACTATAAGGTCTAGAAAAAGTTCTGTCGAGAAATAAGTAGAGAGTTATCTGTGGAAACAAATGCAGGTTTCTTTTATGCTGTCCCATTTTTATACATTTATCAAACAACAAATATATATATTTGAAGTCACTCTTATTTCAAGGGCAACAAAAGACTGGTCGTGTTTTTTATCGAATACTCCCTACATATTTATCGATAAAACTCATGTACTTACTATAAGCGCATAGAGAACTATTGTTTCGATTCTCGGATCACAGATTAATGTTTAGGGTAGGTAAGTTTGCAGGCACCATTGATTATTCTATAAGTATTTCATCTGACATTTTGTCTAGCTTTGTTTTATTAAACGAGATTAAACGTCTACAGATTGACCTGGCTTCTTCATGCATAACCTATTGGTGAAAACGGCAGGAAAAGTTTGATCCTAAGAGCCTAGTCAAGTTGCAATTCCATAATCGCTATCCCTATCCAAAAATAAAGCCAATGTATGAGAATGACATTTCTGTCATTTAATATAGAATCTACCTATAAACAGATTAGAACATTTTTCTAGTTTTCTATAACGTTTCGATTATAGAATTGCAATCTGGCTAAAGGGGCTGAGAGTAATTAGATTTTTAGATGACAGCTATAAACAAACAGTTACAAATGACTGTTTTCAAATGTATTTCTAGTGTATTTCCGCCTTCAAACCGCATCGGGTACAATCAGGAATAACAAGTAGAAGTAACACCTGATTCAATAATTTATCTAAAAATAGTTACGATGCAGTAATTCTCTAATAAAATTATCCTATACTTTCAAACAATCACTGACTTTTATTTAGGTATCACACGAGAAGTGTTGTGTCTATATTTCCAGTTATATTCCTGAAATTTTACAATGCATCTTTAGGTAATCATTTTACGGCAATTTGAAGCTACAACCAATTAATAATTTTCTGTACGATGTTCGCTGAAAATTTGTTACTTTTTGGTAATTTTTAGATAGTTTTCCCTAAATAATTGCTATGGTTGCTCCCGGCAGTCGCAGCCTGAAAATATGTTTACTCACAAGTATGCGTCAGTAAAGTACATTGTAAGAGATAGCATCATTAATTTTATGTCAGGGATTTAAAAGACCCCAAAACACCCTACTTCTTATATCCCATGCGTTTCGAACGACCAATTTCCTACACAACATTTTTCTATCTACCTTCAACATTAAAAATAAAGTGAAATATTTCCTAACAAATGCTTTTTGAAGACACGTTATTTCACTAGAGAACCAATCGCATGAACGATGTTCATAATGGGTATGGACGTCGAATTGAATTTGGCGCAACATTTCGGCAGTCGGTGGCAATTTTGCTGACGAAAATATGACACTAAAGGTTTGAACAAAGTTTTTTTGTAGAAGAATGACCAATGCCATTGGACCACCAGTACGTAATACATAGTCACTCAAACTCTACAATAAGTTTCGTTTTAAAGCAACTTCTCCATAGTTTTGTCGGCATTCTTCTTTCATTGCGTTTAAAACTTTGATTTTGAATTCAAGTAAATATATTTGGCTTACGTGGTGTTATTTTGATAAATGATAATTACATAAAGTGGATAAAATTAAGATACAAAAATAACAGTATTTTAAATTATGCTACGTTTTAAAGCTACAGTGCGACACCCGTTATAGTAAACGTGAATGAAGATGCTGATGAGGCGATGTTACTTTATTTGTCTCTTTCACATTTAAGAGAAAATAAGACGACAGCTACAATACCACTTTTGACCTCATTTAATTATAACCGTTGTCGCAATGTATTTGCTTCGTGAAATGTACGGTTATCTATTTTCTAGCTCACAAGTATCCAACGCAGAGATTACCCCAATAGATTCCGCACTCTCACGCACGCAAAGATAGACAAGACCAAAACGCTTTCATTAGTCCATAGATATGTGTGGGAAGGCGTTAATTCGGGAAAGCTAATGGGAAGATTGTCTCAGCCCCCACAACACACTCTTCTCCAACTTTGGTGTACTTTCTTCGGAACAAAGACATCATACTACGGTATCTATAGAGGGCAATCTATGATCGAACGCAATAAATTATTTAAAAACAACAACTTCCCATACAGTAGACACCGAATATGGAAAACACTTTCAGACGAAACATTAGCAGAGTAGCGCTTTTATAAATTCACGGGCACCAAATTATAGTACGCTCTGATGTGTAGTCTTGAGCAGACCAATCAGATAGTACTTGGTCCTTTCCCCGCTTTACTCAGCAAGTGCCTAGTAATTTGGAAATTAGACCCCATCGACAAAAGCAATGCTTGGCTTGGCGGTCTTCTGCTAATATTTTTGCTTTCTTATCTAACATGACATATGCCTTTTTGCAGTGGCGGCCTTATTAGGGGGGTGCTAACTGTGCAATCGCACAGGGCCTCGCGCTTGGAGGGGCCTCGCGCAACAACCCAAGCTAATATTTAAAAAATTTGTTAAAAATGTATCTAGTCTGAACTAAAACTTTTAACTTTAATTCTTATTTATTAGGAAAATAAAGTTAGTTTCATTCATTCATACAAAACATAATTGAAAATTTAATTATGTAGTACTTGAATATCGCGCCTTGAAACACTTCTCGCATCGCTGAGAAATCGCTCGTGAGAATCGCTAGTGTGAATGGAATGGAATGAAATGGGGTGAAAATCTTTCATTGTAAAATATTTGAAAAATCAAATTTTATTTTATAAAAAAAAATTGTGTAACTAGCATTTCTCGTCAAACACGACAAATACCTAAACCAAACCACCAGACCTACTTTCGCATCACATACTTTCCACGAAAGACAAAGGGCCTCGCAAAGACCTGCTGCTGCCAGGGGCCTCGCAATGGGTAAGGCCGCCGCTGCCTTTTTGTTTTATTTGTTTTGTTCTTAATCTGGTGGTACGGTGATTACCGTATCACCAGATAAATCTTGGTCTTCCCTGTATTCTTCTTCCAATATAATAAATCACGGACTGGACAATCCGATCTATTTTACTGCGGTCAAATTTAATGTGATGTCTACAAGATGAGAAGTCGTTGTTTAAAAAATATTCTGAATACAAAAACCTACATTTAGAATTTTGAGACAGTTTTTAAATTTTCCTACGCTCATCACACAAAAGTCATACAAAATAATGGAACATTTGTTCGTTCTCTTCACATACACACATACAAAAATTAAAGCACGAAGAAAATATTGTTTTAACTCTTGAGACTATGAATAACGAATTTGTTCCTAAGTTTATATTACATAACTTATTTTAGCTTAAATTTAAGTTACATTACGCTAGGTGTTATGAGGATGCGCTCGGCGATACTTCCATTGGTACTGGAGACAAGATTTGCATCTGAAAAAAGAAGACAAAATCACAAATCATGTTGCTTACCAGCAGGGGAGTTGGTGGTCAGACGCGGATTGAAAAAAAAAGGAAAATTAGCTCAGTTCCTCTCCATATTTCTTTTTGGTAATTTTTTGCAACTATTAATGACTAAATCGATCTTGAAGACATTAGGCACGGAAGATGGCAAAAAAAAAAGAAGTATTAAAAAATGTAGAGTAATATTTGATCTCATTATGAGATGAGATGTGTTTAGTGTGGATTGGGTTTAAAGTTTAAACAATAAAGTTTAAAATTCTGGGTGACGACAGTGGAATAGGTATAAACAAGATGGTCAAACGCAAGCCTATCATCGAATAAAAGAAAGCAAACATTTGGTATAATTAAAACGGGAACACTCGAGTAACATTGCGTCGGCAACAACCACGTTAGTTTTCAAAACATCATTTAATTTCATTTTAAGCAAAAATTTCTGACGCAAACTGGCTTCAATTATGTCAATAGAAACAAACGGCGAGTTAATGTTATTACCAAAAACTTACGTGGCCTCTGACTGACGCATGCGTCGAGTGATAAACCATGTCATGATCCATAGTCTCCAGGCTTTCTTCCACCTCTTCCTCATGGATTCTATCATCGAGTGGTCGATCCTCCATTCCCCTATCGTCAAGCTCTCGCTCGACGACTCCCCTGTCGTCAAGATCTACCTCAACTATTCCCCTATCGTCGAGATCCCTTTCAACTATTCCCCTGTCGTCGAGAACCCTTTCATCTATTCTTCTGTCGTCGAGCACCGCATCGAGGACGGCCTCTAATTCCTCGCCTTCGCCGAATGAAGCTTCACCGTCTGCTGTAATGGAAAGCAAAAACTGATGACTTTATGATGGATGAATATTCTTGTAATGAGTAGTAAGCCAATTTTGTATGTTTTTTTTTTGGGTGGGAATGTTTGCGTGATTTTTCAAGGATGAAAAAATTACACGGGACTATATGGCGCTAAGCATGTAAAAGTTCAGCGCGGTGTAGCATCTATCAATATAGGCTTACGTCGGCAGAAATGGCGGACTCTAGGCCACCAGACTTGACCACCAATTTTTGAAAATTTTTGTCGACAGCAGTAAAACCTTTAGTACTCTAACTTAGTTTGCATACTTAAGGTCTAGGTACGATAGAAGTGAATATCTCTCACTGACCTAAAACAATGCCTTCGTTGAAAAACTCCGTGAAAGCTTCATCGGGTATTTGGTTGAGAACCGCTGGATCCAGAATGTCGTCCGCCGGCACATGTCCCACTTCCACTTCTGAAAAACCATTGTTTATGTTTGAAAACTTTTACTTTGAATATTGGTAAACTGTCACATATTATTTTAAATTACCATAACTCTGCTGTATATAAGTAACAAAGGCTTAAAATTCGTTCAACTAGCCTGGATAGGGCCAGCTTTTAGGCAAGGCAAATAAAGTTCAGGGCAAATAGGAGATTAAACATCTTAAATCTCAGTCGACGAGCGCAGTGTTGTGCCACGCAGGGTCTTGAATTTTAGGAGTTCCAAATTCTGGATAGCGCAGACCTGTGGGCAAACGTGACGTTCAACATCAGGCAAGCGATTTGCTCGTCTTGTCACTCAATTACATAAAAAAGGCGGCTAAGTAAAAAATAATGTAATTAGTCTTCAAAATTGTTCAATATAATTTGGTACAAGATGAAATTTAGCAATTACCTAATTCGTGTGATGCTACAGCGATGTACTCGTTTTCACTGAGCGCACCCATCGGGGTATCTTCTGTACTGTCGTACGCTGACGAGTTTGAACACACGTTGATTTCTGAAAACGAAAATGTGATGCAATGATGAAGCGTTTTTTTTATTACTTGCTTACTACAGAGGCCAAACCCCGACAGCAGATAACAGTACTGATATCGCATTTGTTTTTTTTTTATATAGATGAATATGGACAAATCAGTATCGTCGGTAGGTATTTTCTTAGGTGTCAGTATCATTGGTATTTACTATCCTGTGAACCTTGAGACGAACCGCCTTGCCCAGGCAGGACGCTAGGGGAGCATGCCCCCATGGCATTGGGAGGGTGCGCACCGTCAGTGTGGGACTATTGAACGTAGGACCTAAGAACCTTTTCGGGCGTGGTGAGTTTTGGCCTTGGGGAGGCTCCCCTTTCATCATCATGGTCCCTTCGACCACCTTCTCAGGCATGGTGCGATTTGGCCTTGACGACTCACTAGCAAGGGCTGTATAATGCATTACCTGAGAGCGACTGGTCGGCGGTGGGCGGCGCGGTGCGGCGCGCGCGCGGCTGCGGCCGGCGGCGGCGCTTGGCGCGGCGCGGCACTGCTGGCAAACGCGCGCGGACCACCTTCTTCGGCTTATTGTCTTTAACCAACTTGTCGTAGTTATCCTAAACAAGAGTTATAATCAGTAAACTAGTCGCTTGTAAGCCGGGGTTCGGCCGCGAAATGAGCGAGGCCAATAATGAGCCCGCTTCACTCGCAACGATAATTTTCATAGTTGAGGCCCCGAAAGAGGCTAGCGGAGCGGCCTGACTATGAAAATTATCGTAGCGGGTTAAGCGGGCTCATTATTGGCCTCGCTCATTTCGCGGTCGAACTTCGGCTGTAGGTTTAAAGGATAGAGTATGCTGTGGGCTCAGCGCAACTTCTGACGTAAAATACGTAGAAACTATTCGTTAGAAAAGTGTCCGCCATTCATTGTCTTGTCAAGAGCGCCTCTGTAGGTACACTTTTCTATCAAATACTCGCTACGTATTTTATATCGGAAGTTGTGCTAGGCCCACTGAGCCGAAAAGGGCTCATAGTACTCATCGTTACGAAGAATTTTTAGTATGTTGCCAACCCTGAAATCGAGAAGAAAAATCTATTTATCTATCTGGTTTTTTCTCGCAATGTTAGGGTTGTAACCCTAGGATGTTTTTGTAGACTGACCCCTTCACAAGATTCATTCATTCATATTTCACTCCACTAGAGAAGAATGGAAGAAATGTAGATACTGTACCAACCCTTTAAGTGGAATAAGGGTAGGAACCTAAAATTCCTTCACAGCGAGAGTCTAGTATTAGAAACTTCTTTATCTGCTGTTTTAGGTATAAATAATATACCTAAAATAGCTGTGCCAGTAAGTTGTTGCATAAGTTTTGACTGTTGTAATTCTTTTGTTTGTAATTTCTGGTGTGAACAATAAAGAGTTTATCAATCTTTCTATGATTTGATTTTGGGCTATAAGACATAGTACTTAGTGAAAGTGCAGCTTTCCAATAGTTTTTTTTATTGGACTAGTAGTTCCGGATGTATCTACAAACACACAAACTTTACCGCTTTTTAATAGCTACGATCTTTACTAACTGATGCCCCGAACTTAGGTTAGGGGCTATAAGATATAGCCTATAGCACTTGGAGATAATATCGCGTTCCATTATTGTT
Organism: Alcis repandata; assembly: GCA_949125135.1. Classification (NCBI taxonomy): domain Eukaryota; kingdom Metazoa; phylum Arthropoda; class Insecta; order Lepidoptera; family Geometridae; genus Alcis; species Alcis repandata. Next base: position 5,872,525 of record OX421242.1, on the reverse strand, counting down.
TTTTTGTAAATCGAACCAGCAGTTTCGGATACTACCAACATACATAATATGTACTTACAAACTTTACCTCTTTATAATATTAGTAAAAGCAAGTAAAATGAAGGATAGGTTCAGAAGGCATACTTCCCAAAATGAGTGTTTTCCATTTGGTGCACTTCCAAAACGTCCATTTCTCGCAGAGAAAAAACAATAAGTAATAAACAATAATAAATGAAGTAAGTTATTATATGAAGAAATGTTTATTTATTCATTGCCATACAAACAATTCACAATGGAAGGTTCAACTCTTTTTATACATATAAATTCTAATCTAAATTACGAATCAGAACTATGTACAAAAACACACAACTTAAAGTACCGAGGCAAGAGTACCGTGAGACTGCCCATCCACAAAGCATTGCACTTTGCGGATAAGCAGCCCAAAGTAACACAATACATTACATGTATGTATATCTAACTATGTATTAATACTAATAATACTAAAGGTAAGCCACCTAGTGTTTAATATGAATTACAACTAGTTCTATGCAAATTGCGTTAACGCGATTGAATAGTGAAAAAAACTCGAAATAGGCTCTCTGCAGCACTGCCATGAGTTGCCATCAAAAACTTACTACAGTCGATAACGAATAAACGCGCATTGAAAGGTTTTCTATTAAAGCGACACCATGAGTTACATGACTATTAATTTGCTCGCTAGAGTTAGCTCACTCTATAGAGCAGTCTTTGATATCGTTGTTGGCAGACACTACACCATTTCTAACGTCACACCGATTATAGCTCCCTCTTTCCAACTATTACTCTAAAAGTCTAAAGAAACAAAATTAAGCGATACATTGACAAAAATCTTAGTACTTTAAAATAACCCTGCTAATTGAAAGCGACAGAAGAGAACTTGTGAATGTTAGCGATTGTTAAATTTATATGGGTTATATTCGGCCAAGGTCAAGTGTGTCTCCAATGAGCAATGCTATAATAGCTAGGTACTTGCCGGCGTAAATTCAACTGCCTAAAATATAATGGTGATAAATGTGATGATACATTATACAAAAACCTGCCAAGTCGTAGAATGTACAATTTGGATGATTAATGTATAACTAAAATCAAACTTTCATAAGTAAGTATGTACCTATCCTTGTCTCCAATAAGATCCTTTGTGTGGATTGTATAGTCACGAAACAAATCCTTATAAGATTGTAAGAATATAAAAATGTCTCCCTAATAAATAAATTCATAATAAATAAATTTTCAAGTATCATTCTCATGCCAGCTTAAGATTTTTCTTGTTCGCGACATGTTTCAAATAAAAAACTTTTTATCGACACTATTTAGACAATATAACTCAAAATCAAATTTACTTTTATAAAAACTGTAGGATCGAAACGAATTTACGCTATAATTTGCAAGTGTCAAATCGATAGCATCTGTCAAATTTGTAAAACATGGTGCCGAATTTGTATGGCAACGGCTTAAAAATGTCCTTCGCTGACGTTTAGTTTTCGTTACAGTTTTTACGCCGCAACTCATGGTGCCGATTTTAGTTCTTCAAGTGACCGCTAGTGGCGCTGTACAATTAATTTGCTATACAACATTTTTACGCAGTCGATATCGAGTAAAATGGCTAAAAACTCATGGTAGAGGTACTGATAGCAACGCGGCCTACACTACGCCACAAGAACAATGTCTGCGCTAGTCAACCCTACCCGATATATTACCGATCTTGTAATATCGAATGTAATTCTACTTAGTCTTAGTTTTGTCTTGTATTTCGTTTGGTGTTAAGCTATATTAAAGTTAAATTACAATAATAGAGCTAAAGTTTAGTTAAAGCTGTAAGTTTGCGTCTATTACATAATTCTATTAAATAGGATCTCTCAAGACACGGACATTTTTAACTGCAATCTAGCAGGGTTCACAGGGGCAGCTCAGACTGTGAAACTTGTACTAAAAACTTAAATCTCGTTATTTAATTCTTAAATTGTTTCAGTGTATAATTCTTATTTACCATAATATATTTAGATATAAAAGTAGCACCGTCTTGGGCTAGAACTGTTAAGGAACTATCACATTAGTTTTATAAATAAATAAAGTAACATTATGTTATAATTAACAGGGGAACACTTACGTAAAAAATAAGTCGTAGGTATTTTGAATTAGTAGATGAACGAACTGTGTGAAAGGTGATATGAAAAAGAAGGGAGTGAATTCAGATTTGACGAATGATAGAGATGAATGGAAGACGAACGTACTGTACCGACCCCACGTAGGTGGGATAAGGGTAGGAAGACAATGACAATTCCCGTGTTAATTATAACATAATGTGTCCAAACCACGTTAGTTTCCATAGGAAATAAAGTTAGTACTTTTACTTAAGTAAGTATTAAGTTAGTTATGTTGTACTGACCCGTTTCCAGGCGTGCTCGGCACAGAGCGGCGTATGTTCGTGTAGCGGCAACAGAGGCGCTCGGCAACGTGCGCCGCCCGCGAACACCGCCGAACACGCCGCGTACAGCCGTTGCTCCGGCGATGACGTCACGTGCGCTAAGCAATGCCGCGCGCTTGGCAACGCAATTTGCTCGCACCCACTCTCCCCGCATATAGCTCGCCTGCTGGACCCGCTTTCGCCGCCGCACCAACCCACTTCCCTGCGACGACAGATAGAGATTACCCAAACCTCGGCCAACTTTTTATGGTTACTATAGGCCCCGGGGGCAAGGTGGTTATGAGGGAACCTCCCCCAGAGAGGCAGCCTACCCACTAAAAGCCCTAGGGTGTTTCTTCCTGGCGCCCCTGTGCCCATTTTATGTCAATAGAGTGAAAAACATTTACAATGCTTTTCACTCAATTAAAACATTGTAAATGCAAATACTTGAGGGTGATATGGATGGATGATTATCTTCTTATATTGGATTGGATGATAAACTTTTTAACTCAATACAATTATATCGTGGAGTATGGATAATATAATTATATCGTCGTAATATAATTATATCGTGTGGAGTGTGGAGTATATAGCTAATAATACAAATAGAATGAATTGCAGGCTTAGTACTCGTAGATGTGAGCAAATCATATTCGAAAGTCAGTTTGATAGTTGTTATTATGAATCCTATTCTAAAATATCTGAAAAGGCGTTTCGCCAGCCCTTCTGTTTTTAACACGCTTTTATTAGTTTCACCCGTGTGTTTGTAACCAACCCTTTTGGACTCAATTTTGTCATACTTTGAACAATCAGATTTAATTCATACTTTGCACACCTGTCAAAGACCAATGACAATGCCGTGTATTTAAGTTTTTTAAACTATATATTTTTTTTTTAATCTAATTTATAAATTTTCAGTTCTTAGGATTGTAACAGCTTTTAAATTGGAGCCTTTTTATTCTTACCTGAGTTTTCTTCTTTCTTGTGTAGTCAGAACTGAAGGCATTCTTCTCTTTGCTAGCAAATGGTTGACCGTCTCTGTTGGAAGATGGCCCAACAATGATGGGCTGACAAGTTGTTTCTGAAAACAAGAACAGTTGCTTTTTAAATAAACTGAAAAAAATTGTTAGCGCAGTGACTCAAATTATGTCTTGGCCTCCGACACTTGGACACTAAGAGGTGAATCGTGTATACTTATGTCTTTAAAAATAAGTGTGCAATTTTTAATAAAGTGTCTTCAGTCTTCACACATACCAAACTGCTGCCTGATTTTACCATGCATTCTATTTTTGAAGTGGTAGGGCTCATTTGCAGAGCCCCCTGGAAGTACAACACCTAAACTTAAACCTTTTATATATCAGGGTGACGAGCGAAGTGCTGCGCTGAGCAGCATCTTGAATTCTAAGAATGCAGAATTCTGGGTGGCACAGACCTGTTATGAGCAAACGTGACGTTCAACATCAGGCAGCGATTTGCTCGCTCGTCACTCAATAGCATAAAAAATACCAACCTTGATAACGGAAGCGAGTGTCCGTTTGTCCTTGAAGTCGCCGGCTAGCCTAAGCGACTCGTGCGCGCGCGCCACGTGCCGCCTCAGCGCCGCGCGCCGCATCGCCAGCCGAGCCCCGCGCGACTCGCAAGCACTTTCTTCTACACACACCGGGCCGGTGTCTGATTCTGGAAACAAGTCCACAATCAAAACAAGCCAAAACGCATTTTTTATAGTATCCTAATACAGGGTTATTCATGAAGGGGTTTGCTAAGCTGAAAAGGATTCATAGTACTCATTATTATAAACAACTTTTACTATGTGACCAACCCAGAATTCGCGAAAAAAAAATCAGCTGTTCCATACATTTTGTCGAGTGTCATTGACATTTTTCTATGGAACAGCTGATTTTTTTTTTCGTGAATTTCGAGTTGGTCCCATAGTAAATGTTGTCCATTATGATGAGTACTATGCGGCCTTTTGGGCTTAGCATACCCTTTATGAATAACCCTGTATAAAGGCGATAATTTTTGAGTGTGACAGTTTCATTACCACGTATCTCGATAACTACTAAACCGATTTCGATAAAATTGGGAATAGAGATAGTTAAGCCTTGGATTAAAACATAGTCTACTTTTCATCATCAAATTTTTTTATGAACACGCTGGTAAAATCGCGGAGCATAGCTAGTAGACCAATAAAAATTGCCTTTTCTAAACATATTGGTTGCATTTCTACTTTTCTAATTAAATCATATTAAGTACAGGCTATAAATAATACTTAATTACTATTGATTTATTTTGTAGAAATGATCAGCATGAAAATCAATGACTAACATTTTACTTTGAATCACTCTGTTTTAACTTATATCTTTGTAACATTATGTAAACTGATTCATACAAAGGCTTCATGACAGGCACTAAATCGTAAAAGGAGTATTCTTGAAAAATTATCGCGGTTTAGCTCACAGTTTGCCTGTTTATCCATATTTATCCAAGCTAAAGAGTACCCTGTGCCTGAATTTACAATGCACACAAAATTCCTTGCTAAATTTTCTAATTCTAAAGATTTTATCAACCATAATTATATAATACTACCGGCCTGTCCCGGCTTCGCACGGGTAGACACTATAAATATATTAAGATTAGGATTTCTTCAATTGATACTTTAACAACTACTTTATTTATCTGACAAAAAATATCTGATAAAAACTTTTTTAATGTAAAGTTACTGTAAAAAATTGACAAATGGCAGTTTTTATTATTTATACGTCAAATGCGGCTGACATACCGTAAGCTGTTGATATTCAAGAATTTTTAAACTCAATTAATTAATATACCATGTTCAAAAACTATAAATTGAGATGTGAGCTATCCTATCTCTTAAGTTAGATCGAACAGCACACGGTGTGCAAATTTGATTGAAATCGGTTAAGTAGTTTAGGAGTCTATAGCGGACAAACAACGTGACACGTAATTTATATATATTAAGAAGAAGATATAATATAACCAAATTATATTTACCAAAATCAGGCCAATTATCTTCATCACTGCTGCTGCTTTCGAGTACTCTAAATGCCAGTATCTTGTTATCTAAAGGACCACAATCAAACAGACTGTCCCCGGGAGCATGCCAGTCTCTGTTTGGTACTGCGATGGCTTTTTGTACTGATATCCGCTGCAGGGCCTCGTGCACGGCCGGACCGCGGCCTTTGCGCACTTTAGGTTGAGATATTGTTTTGGCTAAAAAAAACATACAACAAGTTTGTAGTGGTAGGGCTCTTTTGCAGAGCCTGCCTGGGGAAGTACCACACCTTTGCCAGTTATTCCACCGCCAAGCCGTAATGTGCAAACATTACTGTGTTCCGGTTGGACGGGCATTGTTTCCAGAGAAATTACAGGGCAAATGGGAGATTAAACAACTTATATCTCAGGGTGACGAGTGCAGTGCTGTGCCACGCAGGGTCTTGAATTCTGCGAGTTCAAAATTCTGGGTGGCGCAGATCTGTTATGGGCAAACGTGACATTCAACATCAGGCGAGTGATTTGCTCGTCTCATCACTCAATAACATAAAAAAAAAGTGGCACCTTATGTAATACTATCTGTAAAACAGTGCAACTGGATACAAATTTATACTTTGTTTAAAACTGGACTTGTGGTTTGTGGCTTGAAGGATTGTTTCAGTTTCTAACAGTTTCTAACAAGCGTTTCAAGACATCTTAACACTTTGGCTGCGGGGAACACATACCGTGTGTTTTCCTTTGCGCGATGCGAGTGCGGCTGCACACGCCAGGCGCGTAAAAAACAAGGCATATGACTATTAGTCACGCCTGGGGCTAGCGCATCTGATTACTAGCTGCAGCCAAGTGTTAATTCTAATAGTAGAAGATACTCAACAGTAAACCAAGTACCAGTTACTTTATTATAACTTATCTTACCTGATATTTTTTTTGGAGGTGATGTAGGAATTTTCACAGGCGGAGGTGGTGGAGGGAGTGGTTGCGGTTCACTTTTAACAACCACTTCTTCATTCTCTGTTAAACCTTGTTCTCGTTTAAATACATCCAGAAACGTTTCATTCCCACTTGGCTTAGTTGAAGCTGTGAGCTTCCCATTATTTGTATTAACACTATTAATATTAATACTGCTTTTGGAACTTGGTATTGACAAAGTTAGAACCTGAGTTTTGCAAATTTGAACATTTTGTTTCCAAGCTTCACTCACAGGCTCTCTTCTTACTTCCTTAATATGAATCCTGGCTCTCTGTACTTGGGTATTAGGAGTCTTACTTTCCTTTTGGATGGTTTTCAAGGCAGCTTTGCAATGTCCATTTGAGAGCACTTTCTTTTTGATCTCCTGCTTAACATCTCCATTTGTGTATGGCCCCAAAATGTTCAAGTCATTATTAGGACAATCTGAGTCTTTACTATTAGTATCAACACTATCGGGAAGCATGAAAGTATCTTCTGTATGACTCACTGTAATTTCGCCGGCAATCACATCAGAATCATGGAAAGTATAGAGTTCGTTGGGATCTATTTTGAATTTGGTATAGTAATTGTCATTGAGATGGGTTATGTATGTCGACTCGTCAGCAGAGTTGTCCGGTATGTACATAACTTCACTGCAGTTTCCCGAGGCTCCCTCCACTGCCATTTTATATTGCGTTGCACAGCTTGCATCGGATATGTTTTGAGGAATACCGCTAAATCTGTTTAGTTGAAAAGTGAGGTACAATTTATAAAATTTACAATACAACAGTAATAATGAAATGTGTTTGTTAAGATCGTAATATTACATTATTTATTATTTATTATTTTATTTATTACTTACCCAACATTTTCAGTAGCACTCAAATAAGACATATTGTGTTCATTTTACTTCTAAATTACGCAAATAAATACATTTAACACAGGCTTATATGAGAGTATTGGTCCCACTGCTTCATACTGAAAACAATATACACATTTGTTGCTTACTTGCTATAAAATGTAAGCTATGTTTTTGATAACAATAACACAAATATTTTGATTTTTCTGAAGATATTTTGTGCAATGACAACCAATGACACCTGTCAATTTAGATTACTTTTCGAGTTTTTATTAATTATTCCTTGTAAGAAAAACGGCAAGTTGTGCGTCCGTTTTAAACTAGTTTATGTGCAACACTAATTTACAGAAAACACAAAAAATAAGCTAGGGAACCTGTGTGAACGCAAAGAGTAATAAACGAATCTCACATGTTAGCCTAGCTATTTCCTGGTTCATGGTGATCTAATTTGTATCACAAATATATTGTTTGGATTGTAACTGAGCCCTTACAAACGATTTCTTTAATAAAAACGTCTAAATTTTAATTTTGTCTAAATTATTACGAATTTTTCAATTCAATAACATCAAAATATATTGACAGATTGCAGCAAATGGCAGCCGTTCTCAAAACAGATTAAAAATGGAATGTTTCCATTAATTATGTCAACAGTCAAAAATGTCAAAGTCAATGAACAGTCGGTCCAAAGTTTTTTTTTATTGACGCTACTTTGATTTGGCCTGATCACGGCCTGCGGTGGCGGCCACAGGGGCACGCTCACCACCTTCACTTTGATCGTAGTGTGTGTTGCTGTTGTTTTCCTTTTTCACAATCGCCGTCGGTAAGGTACGCGCGAACCGAAATTTCATTGCAATGTAAAGTTATTTTTGCAAGTTATCATTAAAAACAAGAAACTAATGATCTGTTAGTTCAAAAAAGTATAATAGATGGCGTGAATTTAACCTTGTATTTTATGTCAAATTTACTTGTCAAATCATTTCTATAAGGGCCAAAAGCCCGAAGCCTGCCCAATAAAGAAAACAAAATCAACATTTAGATGTCAATTTCAATGTTATATTGACATTATGACATTAACATAAAATAGGTGAATAATTCAAGTACAAAACATGTATAGCTTGTAGATTAATAATTATTTCCAATTTATTGGAATGGCAATTATCTAACAGATTTCCAAATATTATTATACAATAAATTTAAACCCACGTTACAATTTATTTTTTAAGTAATCAAACGTTTGCACACGGCAATTTTACCACAAAAGTTTGGATTCAAAGACTTTCTAATTGGTCATATAATTATTACCTATAAACTGGGCAACTGATAAAATGTGACCAAACATCATCGATTTGGCAGAAAATACTAGATGCATAATACGCCGCACGAAAAAAAACACGACTATTTTAATTTTTTTTTTTTCACTTCATCTCTTTTTTTTACAATGTCGTATTGACAAGTTTTTTTGGTTTTATGCTGAAAATACGTAGTTTCAACGAATTCACGCCATCTATTGTGCTTTTTGGAACTAAAACCTTTTTAAACGCCTCATTGAACGGCTCGTTTACGCTTTGAGCGCGTTTAAACATATATTATATTCTGAACGTAACCAAGGCCGCGGCTGCATGGGGACATGCTAAGCCCTTTTGGCGTCATCGATGCTGCTGGCCACACCTTTATGCAGACTTTTTTTAAAGTTTCAGCTCCAGACGTCTAGTTTATTTATATTAAAACTAACGCGAGACAGACAGACATTCTTCCTCAGGCATTATAATGTTATTATGTACTTAATATAAATTCAACACTATTTCTAATTTGATTACTACCTATTTGTCACGGAAACACGATGGTCAGCGCCAGAAAAACAAACCTCTTTACTAGCGGTGGGGTCTACAAACGGGCAACGGGTCTAACCCTGGCTGACCTCGGGTGTCCTGGGGTTCGTAAGATCGGAAAGTTTTCGTCGACCTCTAGAAGCCATGAAGGAAAATTTAAGTTCAAGAGTAGAAACAAAATAGCATACGTTCCAAAATAAAAATCGACAAAATCTGTCCTATCATAAATATAATTATTATTATAAAAAACGCTTGACATTTTCGCGTTCATTAGGCTCAACACATTAAAATCTGTGATGAGTTTAAATACGCGCATTCCGTCTTAATTATTAAATAGTCTATCGAAATCAATTATTTTAATGTTAATATTTTCGTTCTACCCTCTTCTGTATTGTTTTCTTAATAATTTGACTTGTTTTTTCTGATTTATTACCAATAAAACTTCTGTACTGGTAGATCAGTTATTAGGTGGGGATTTATTATAAACCATTTTACCTCTATAGAGGGTTTTGCAAATCACCAACATTACGTTCGTCCAAAAAATCTTCTTAATTTTAAATTTCCCGCAATTAGAAAGTTTGCGAACCCCGATTCTGAAGCGTTGTTGTGAATCCAATATGGCGATATTTGATGTTATACTATTTTGAAGGTACGTCATTTTGACGATTTTAACATGATAATTCCGGTAAATATAGTGTTCATTGAGTATTTTCGACACGTTTAAAATAATTTTAGTAATTTCTAATTAATTACACACGTGTTTATGTCGTAACAAAAGTCATACAGTCAGTATTGTTTTGTTTGTGATTTCCGATAATTATTAGTGATTATTCCATTGTTAAAACAAATTACAAAATTTATTTTGGTGTGGATGTATGAACTTATGATTGCTACAGTTTTCCGTAACGAAACCGCGTCGCCGCCTTCTCAGAGTTAGGTGTGTTTCATACAAAATCAAGAACAAGATGGAATGTAATTACGGTAATTATATTCTTGAATATTTGTTGGCTGTTTCTGTGTAACATGTATCGTTTTTGTTTCAGAAGTTTATATGTTTTTATACAAATGGGAGTTAAATAAGTAGTCTATTGGTTGGGTGCACAAAATAAGCGCCAACAATATTGAGACGTTTCTGAAGTACATAGTGTTTAGAGCACAGAATATCATGACAGACACAAGACGGAGAGTGAAGCTTTACGCTCTGAACGCAGACAGGCAGTGGGACGACAGAGGGACAGGTCATGTATCCTCTTGTTATGTGGACAGGTTGAAAGGCACCTCTTTGCTGGTGAGGGCAGAGTCAGACGGTTCTCTCCTTTTAGAGAGTAAAATACAGCCAGACACAGCCTACCAGAAACAGCAAGACACACTAATAGTGTGGTCTGAAGGAGATAACTTTGATTTAGCATTAAGTTTTCAAGAAAAAGCTGGCTGCGATGAGATATGGGAAAAGATTTGTCAGGTAAAGCCATAACCTTTTTTAGATTTGATATTACCATAATGTAGCCCCCAATTTTTCACCACATTATTTTGTAATGTTTTCACACAAACCTGTTCCTATTAGAAAACAGTATTTAATCTTAGAATCCACTTACAAAAATAAATTACACATCAATTAGTAAATTTGTGATTCCTCTAAAATTGTTATTGCATTTCAGGTACAAGGAAAAGATCCATCAGTTGAAATCACACAAGATATTGTTGAAGAGTCGGAAGATGAGAGATTTGATGATATGTCAGACAGTGTTCAGCCAGTGGAGTTGCCGGCGTGTGAAATGGGACGTCTGGAAGACATCAGTGAGCTAGTGAATAGCTGCCTTGTATCACCGGCACGGAAAGACAAACTTGCAGCTACATTAGAGAGCCAACACTACATAAAGAAACTGCTAAATCTCTTTCATATGTGTGAAGATATTGAAAATATAGAAGGATTACATCATCTGTACGAAATATTCAAAAGTATATTTCTTCTAAATAAAAACACACTTTTTGACACAATGTTTGCAGATGATACAATATTTGATGTAGTCGGATGTCTGGAATATGACCCTGGTTTGCCACAACCCAAAAAGCACAGAGAATATTTACGAGAGCTAGCCAAGTTTCGTGAAGCTATTCCCATAAGAAACCAAGATCTGCTGGCTAAAATACACCAGACATATAGAGTCCAATACATCCAGGATATTGTCTTACCCACACCAACAGTTTTTGAAGACAATCTGCTAAGCACATTGTCTAGTTTTATATTCTTCAATAAGGTAGAAATAGTGAAGCTCATAGAAGATGACGACAAATTTCTAACAGACTTGTTCAAGCTACTTATGGACGATAAGACCCCTGATTCTAAGAGACGAGACTTAGTATTGTTTTTAAAGGAGTTTTGTAATTTTTCACAAAATTTGCAACCACAGGATAAGGATGCGTTTTATAAGACATTAGTTACACTGGGGATCCTGCCGGCCTTAGAAATTACTCTAAGTATACAGGACCTAAAGACGAAAACTGCATCAATAGACATTTTAACATATATAGTGGAGTTTTCACCGTCAGTAGTGAGGGATTACACACTGACACAATCCAATAACACAGAAGAGGTTTGTACATTCTTTATTATGAAAAACTATTACTAAAAGATCTCATAAAAATCTAAAAACTAAAATCGCGAAAAAAACAGCTGTTCCATACATTTCATTACCATAACGTGTTTTTTCTATGGAAAGGAAATTAGCTTTGATTTGGTTGATCCCTTAGAATTTTTTTAGTTTAAGAAATATTACAGCAGTGTCTTTGTTAAATAAAACCTTGTATTACATTCAAGGTCAATCATTGACACTGTTTTGACTTCCAAAATAATCAATTCCCTTATCATTTCAGGAGCAAATGCTGCTAAATATTGTGATAGAACAGATGTTACGCGACAAAGATCCTGAGCTGGGAGGAGCAGTGCAGCTGATGGGTGTCCTTCGTATACTGCTCGACCCAGAGAGTATGCTTGCCTCCGTAAACAAAAGTGAAAAGGCAGACTTCCTTAATTTTTTCTACAAACATAGTGTACAAACTCTAATAGGTAAGTGCTACTAAGTTTCTACTCAATCTACTAGTATTAAATATTATAATACTAGTATTAAACTAGTATCTAGTACAAAGTATTACTAAACTAAAAAAACCTATAAATTACTTTATAAACCAAAGGACTACAATAAAAATAGCAGTTCTGATCCCACTAATCTTACTAAATAATCAACATGCAGAAGAAGAATGTTATGAATGGAGTAGTAATTCTGTCACCTCTGTTTCTGCTGTTTAAATTTCACAATAAATAAAATGTATGTCATCACAATGACAGGTAGGATATTATTTGAATTAGGGAAAAATTTTGAAAGCGTAGATCTGAGTGCAGCCAATATCATTATATTTGCGAAATTAAGATCTATTAAAAAGGGCTAATGAAATAAACCAAATGTTGAGTCTCCTGCAAGCTAGGTGTGGGCATCTTGTCCACACATAACATGATCAAATAACCTGTGAGACTGTGATCTTATGCTTAGCCAACCATTCATGGTCTTATTTATTAGGTGATAAGTCTTCCACTCAGCTGACTACCCATTAAAAAACATTTTTAGGGTTCCTTAACAATCTAAGGATTTGTGCTATTACAGTTTAATGTTGTGTCCCAACGCATGACAAAGACATCCTGACTCTCTTTCAATTTATCTCTAATAAACCTTTATACTTGTGTATAATATAAACTACTTTATTCCTCTCCACAGCCCCTCTCCTAGCAAACACAAGCGGCGAGAAGCCCTTGAAAGAGGACTACCACACAGTGCAGCTACTAGGACTAGTACTGGAGCTCCTCTCGTTTTGTGTAGAACATCACACATACCATATCAAGAACTTTATACTGAATAAGGTATGTTAAAACTCTTTGAAGGGTTTCTTAAAACCATTAATGTATCATAACCAATACTACTACTACAGTACAGTACTAAGTTGTGAACCAATTTTTAAACAAACAATTATTTATAAAAAAATCAACAACATTGAAATGTCATTAAGACTTATTTATAAATGAGCGAGTGTGCTGTCAAGTAGTTATGTAATGTAAGTACAGCATTTTGTGGCCATTTATGGCGTGTCATGTTTTAATCTTTGTTTTGGTTGATCAAAGATTTACTACTGTAATACTGGGCCTTCTAAGCCAGAGACTTACAGAACAGAAAAATAAACTTGGGAGTCCCCTAAAACTCCCTGTAAACGACCGTTATGTTGCCTATAAAATACATGTTAATTATTGTTGTAATTATCGCCTCAGTGGATTCAGAATTTGTTTTTGTGGTCCAAATGACAGGTAATGTTTACTGATTAAGGTTGGAGTCGATTCTTTTTATTTTTCTCTGACCACAGAAAGATAGAAATTCAATTAATTTCGTAATTCTAAAAATAAACTTTATAACTCAACCACTATTATTCTGGTGAGGTCTCCTATGTCTAACATTACCAGATTATTGGTAGAGCAAAGCTTGGAACTCAAGTTCAGGAACTCCCCAATTCATTGGACACTTAGCTCACAATTTTCGGTACATTTGGCTGCTAACTTAACCAAACCAGAATAGGTTATATTAAAGAAACCCTAGTTTGAATTTGTATACTTACAGGACCTTCTACGTCGCATCCTAGTGTTGATGAGATCCACGCACACGTTCCTAGTTCTCGGTGCGCTCAGATTTATGAGGAAAATCATCGCGATCAAAGACGAATACTACAACAAGTACATCGTGAAGGGAAACCTCTTTGCACCGGTTATCGATGCGTTCCTAAGAAATAACGGAAGGTTAGTTCGTATCATACAGTACCAGTTGAAATACTATTTTGGCTCGCCCAAGATAATATAAATAGATGAAATCTCGATTGCGCCAAGATAGGAGACAGCTCTTAAACTTGGACAAGCTATGTGGGAAATAAAAAAAAACAAGTTTTTAATAATTAAGTTATGTACAATACTCCTAGTCTTTCCTACTGCTGAAGGAGCATTCTGGCCTCAGATTATTCAGAAAGGGTTTCCTGTATTTGATCAATAATAATAATGTTTCATACTTGGTTCCTCACTGGAAATTACTGTGTCGGGGAGGATGCCATGGAACACATAAAGACGGGGACAACTAACACCCAGACCCAGAGCAGATTTTAATGCTGATTAGATGGTTTTTTAATAATAACGCCCAGTTGTTACTTTTTATTACTTTTTGACCCATCATTTCGTCTGTCATTTCTGGTGATTAAAGCCTCGATAAATAAATGTCTTGTGCATTTTTCAGGTATAACCTACTAGACTCCGCTATACTAGAGCTGTTTGAATTCATCAAGCTTGAAGACATCAAGCCACTTTGTTCACATGTTGTGGAAAACTACGGCAAGATTCTGGATGATGTTGAGTATGTGCAGACGTTCAAAACTTTAAAAACGCGATACGACCAACATCAGGACAAATTAAAGGAAAGGGAAAGAGGTAAGCTCAATATTAAAACTGACTGCAATTTTAGTTGTGATCTTAAACTGTTTTGGTATTAAAATGTTTCTCTGATGTGTTGCCCATATTATATTCACAGCATTCTCTTCCAACCCAACATTTCAATTCGCTTTATGCATGCGCCCACAATCTTTCATCATTAACATTACCAACCACTGTTGGCTGTGGGTTTTCTCTTCAGCGCGCCAGCATTTCCTGTCCTGTGCAAATCTCGTCCACTGCACTAATCGCTAATATTATGAAGATGTCAAGTTTGTATCTAAACTGTACCCGAAACTACTGGCCCTATAAGAAATTCCTGCAAACTGAAGTTATTAAAATTTTTAAAGTTAGACTATCCCTGTTTGCTATAAGTAAGCTATATTTTAAAGCCTCAAACCTGCGAAAGCGAATCATCAGCTAGTCCTCAATAAAATTAACGTGAACAAGGTGTGTTTGCTCCCGTAGTGAGCGGCAGCGTCGGCGTGACGGAAGCGGTGGTTCCGTCGCTCCTCCGCGCGCGGTACCGGCGTGAGGCGCGGCAGCCCGACGAGGAGGAGGAAATCTGGTTCAATGACGATGATGAGCTCGATGACGACGCGCCACTCGACACGGCTCAGCCGCACCCGCACGTGCACGCGCTAGATGCTATCGGTATGTATCAAAGTTAATAAAACATAGAGTTTTCAAAAGGCCTGTTCAATTTTTGACTGCCAAAGTCGCTTATACTTGACAAGCGGTAACGGGCCTCCGCACGTTCATCACGCGCTAGATGCTATTGGTAAAGAACTTAATAAAACAGGATTTTGTACGCTATCGGCGTCTATAGTTGCCAAAAACCGCACTACAAAAAAAATTATCTCACTAATTTTATAAAAGTGAAACTTTCTATGTTTGTTACATACACCTAAACTCTGAAACGGCTTAACGGATTTACGTGAAATTTTAAATGAAGGTCTTTCAGGGTCTGGATTTCAAGGCTATTTTTATCCTGGAAAACTCATGCTAACTTTTTGACTGCGAAAGAAACTGCGGTTTGCAGCTAGTAATTCATATATCAACTTTTTTACGGATATTTTTGTCATGAGGAAACCGGCATACTCCAAAGAAGAAATTCAATGGCGTATGTGAATCCACCAACATGAACTTGGCCAGCGTGATGGAGTTTGGCCGAATTGTGTATTCCTTCGATGGTAGACCTGATATGGGTATTTCAAATGATGTATTTATACCGTGGTGGCTAATAGGTTAATAGAGTTTTACAAGGTCGACTACGTATGCGTGACGCCTTTGGTGTTGACATGTATCCATAGGCGACGGTGATCGCTAATAACATGGCTTAAAAAACAGACTTCACAATTACTTGGATGACATTTTTTTCAGTTATTTTGATTTCGAAACCAAACTACTAAACTATGAAATAAAACTATTGATGGAACCGATCTAAATGTAAAAATAATTTTTAATAATTTTAAATTGTTTTAGGTGTGAGTCGCAGAAATCTGATGTAACAATCATAAAACAGTATAACCCGGTCACAATATCTGTGCACCTCGCTGGAATGCGTATAGCCTTATATAGTCGCACTGTCGCACTGGGGAGTGCGCTTTTAAGCGTGATTATACTTTTACTTGTTGAATTTAACTTACTTGTTTGTTTAGTTGCTAGTGCGAACAAGAGTATCTATGGACGAATGGCTTGAGTTAAAACTAAGCCCAAAGCTCTACCATACGAGAAGATGTAGTTCTCGCCTTGTGGTTTGACGTTGACGTCACAAACTAGCGGCGTGCAATCACCTGACTTACAATGTGGCTTCGACCTTGCTTATGAATGAGTTCCTCCTTGACATATTCGAATTAATTAATCTCACTAATATTATAACAGTGAAAGTTTATGTCTTACCACTAAATTCTGAACCGGCTCAACGGATTTACATGAAATTTGGAATGAAGGTCTTTCATGGTCTGGATTAACATAGAGGCTACTTTATATCTCGGAAATCTAATTCCAACTTTTTGATCGCGGGGGAAACAGCGGTGCGCAGCTAATTCACTCATAAAATAAAAAAAATAAAAATAATAATAATAATTTATAATAGATTTTGCATATATTAGTGGCAGCTTGATTGGTGTGTGTATATTAATTGTGTCTATTATTTTAAGTTTATTGTAAACCGTTTGTGCCTTTAAAAATAAAAATAAAAATAATAAATAAATAAATAAATAACCACAATTTAACCAACCTAACCATTTTGTTTCAGGTAAAATAGTCGAGAAGAAAGTGTGTTCCAACACGGAGACGGTGAACGGTCCCAACAGGGTTCTACTCACCACCACCACGGTGCCCAAGCCGGCACACACTGATGTTCAGGTATCCTCGCCCAGATTACTCAATAAGGTAAACTTTTGGTTCCCGAATCCTTCTACTACAACGCTTACTGCTGGGGACTCATACTGGCCTGTGAGATACAAGGAAGGTGTAGATTTAATCCTTGCACGCGCGCTGTGATAAAATATCGTTATTTTTTTGGCTAATTAGAGTTTTTTTGCTATGATATGACAAAGTTTGGAGTATGTGAGTCTCTATACCTTTTTGCAGGATAAAAAGAGTAGACAATATTTTATCGCGGCGCGCGCGCTTGGTTTGCTTAATTCATTGGGCGTTTTTCCATTACCCGGCACGGCACCGGCACCGGCGCCGGCGCCGGCGCCGTGCCGTTGCCGTGCCGGTGCCGTGCCGGTGCCGTGCCGGGTAATGGAAAAACGCCCATTAACTCTTCAATAAGCTCTGCTATGCTTTAAAATTATCTGTACTATGAAATATTGAGATATATGAAAAGAGTTTCACCAAAAGCAGGACTTATTGGACTTTTCTGGGACAAAGCGTTTTTTTTGAAGATTCTAGATTAACATTGCGCAATAAATTGCAGCAAGAAAGAATGACATTAAATGGTATACGCGTAATGTCTGGCACAATTTTGGTTTAGAAAATGACTAACATTTTTTTTTAATTTATGTATTATTTGTTTCTTTAATGTGGAACTGTTTGGATTAAGTGGTCTCCAGTTCGAAGTTTATGTGCTTCTTAAAGCCTTTTAAATGCATCATGGGCCTGCATTTTGCTTCTATTGGATCCTTTTACTAAACTTGTTGTAAATAAAACTTAGTAATCTACTGTTGGCCTAACACGCGTTCGCGATTAAGTTTTGTCCCCCTTTTCTATGCGTGTGACAATGCTAGAATATTAATATGTCCGTTTCATTCGCGCGGGACAAAAGAAGTGGACAAATACAGGGTTATTCATAAAGGGTATGCTAAGCCGAAAAGGGCTCATAGTACTCATCATTATGAACAACATTTACTATGTGACCAACCCGAAATTAGCGAAAAAAAAAATCACTTGTTCCATACATTTTGTCGAGTGTCATTGACATTTTTTGCGAATTTCGGGTTGGTCCTATAGTAAAAGTTGTTCTTAATGTTGAGTACTATGAGCCCTTTTCGGCTTAGCATACCCTTTATGAATAACCCTGTATTTAATGATTCGCGTTTGAAATTTGTTGTGATCACATATCACAGAATATTCCACCTATCACAATCAAATTCGTACCAAAACAAATCACTATTTCAATGCGTAATAGTGTGCGCAGACCCACGCAAAGTGCCACAGTTTTCATTGCCAGACATTAACTCAGTGTTGTTATTGTAAACTCATGTCCAGTGTTGACAACACTGCTGACTTTAAAATAAATCATGAGCATTAGGGTAACCCCTTCACAAATGGTGCGATTTATTAAACTTGAACGTCATTTTGGTCGTACAGAACTGTGCCCAAAGGGCATCGACCGTCTTGGCGAAAGGCACTAAACCATGAGTCATAAACCAGTCAAACATTAAACACATCACGTGTTGAGGATTTTATTACGAGTAGCGAGTCATTAGCTCTTATTCGCCCATCGCAAGTCATACACCTCATCTCTGCCAGTCTTTCCTGTAATTCATTTTGCCTGAAACGCCTTCATTGGTATCGAAGTAAAAACATAACTAATTTGAATCCCCAAAAATCGAACCAACATCAAACCCCTTGTTTGTTATAAAATATAGCCAGAGGCCAAATCCGCTATAAAACTCACTGCTGTGACGGCAGGCAGCATCAGTCTGTAGAAAACATAAAAACAACAAAGAAAACATTCTGACACACATGTTTATAGCTAGTTCCAAATGGAGAAACTCCACCCGTCACATGTAGCTAGTTTCAATACAAGAAATGTTCGCACCTCTAGCTAACCCTCTGACCGACAGGGCCTCGTGGACTACGACGGCGACTCGGACGAGGAAGAGGACGGCGGCGGCGCGAGCGCGGGCGCGGCGGGCGAGGAGCGCGACGCCAAGCGGCCGCGCCTCGCGTAGTTCCTACTCGTTTCAAGGAATACTGGAAACTAGCTCCGCACTCCGCCCGCCTCGCGCCTGTGCAACCCAGTGACGATGGAGTACCGTAAGGATAGCTATGGTTTATGACTTTATGCCGACGTTTGACGACTCTTTGAACTTTCTTTCGCACTGTTTCGTAGTTGGTTGTGTAGTTCAAACGTGATTGCACCCGAGCCGCGCTAAGAGACGTTCTGACGTTTTGACTCTGCAATAATATTGTGAAAAGCTGAATGAAAATTTTAAATCCTGATCGCTTTTCTTAGATGGATGGAAGTGAGTACTAGCCGATGTCCTACAGTGAAATATGAAAAGATGTTTTCATATACCTTTTTGAAATGTTATTCCGGTTGTCGGAGCGTATTTTAGCGCGGTTTGGGTTTACCTTCTATTATGTAGTTGGGGTTGAAAAGATGACCAGTCAACTGATAGAACAGTCGACATTGTTTCTGTCCCTCAGTCTGTCTCATGTCCATTTGAATGAGTGACAGGTCACAGATATAATGTCTATTGTCTAAGATTAGCTTGCTGGTGCCTTAATTATCAATTACTTCTGATAGTTCAATCAGTAAAAACACGTCCCACCTTTTCTCCTAGGCGCGTAATGTAAGCGTGGAATGTTTTAATTGTAACTAGCCAATTCATCTTAGTGTGCATGTGTCCACATAATTGTGGGCAATAATATTACACGTACACTGCGCAATAAGGAGGAAAGGCTGACAGCGTTTTTGTGATAGTACTATTATGTTGTTTTGATTTAGTAAATTCAAAAATGTTACGTGGATATACTTGACTAATTATTTCATTCCATTGGATCCTCGCTATTTTATTAAAACAATTACTCGAGCATATCCACATATTCTGCCCATCTTAAAGATAGAAGAATAAATGTGAGAAAGAAAGTTCTGACAGTCCAACACTAGTTTGCATCATTTATGGAAAACAAGGGCACAGCAGGCATCACCCATATCCTGCAATTTATTTCAAACCAAGATGGGCAACAGTAACTTCCTCAGTGTTTATGTCACTACATTAGTCGCACACATTATTTCAACATAGACTCACAAAAGGAATTGCTATAATGTAGTTCAGACTAGGATTCAATAACTTATCTCAGTCTAAACTACAATACTTATTTTACTTTCAAGTAACACCTTATACTATTGAGTATTATGTAGATGTGTAAAACCTAGTGTAGGTGTGGAACACTATCAAGTACACATGTACTGAATAACTTTACTTACCGAGCGTGTTGTTTTGAACCGCGGCAACATTCACCATAGTATAATTACGTCCACTGAGTGTAAATACAAAGTCGAGACACGCGAGTGATCGACTATAATTAGCGCGTATGAAATCGTTTCATACTTTAGTGTAATTATTTCGGTTGGCATCAGAATGTTGAACAAAATATTGGTTTTGAGGTGTATTTAACGTAACGGTTAGGTTACTTGCGTCAAGAATTATGATCATAAAAAGTACAAAGATATATGAGTGGGATTTTGAAAGTTTGTTATTAGAAAATCACACCACGGACGCGATGTGAACGTGTAAAAATGTATGTATTTATGAAAGAAAAATTAGATATTGGAGATATCATTAGACCAATCTTATTTAAAAGCGTTGTAAATGGTAAAATGTGATTGCCACTCATTAACGTTATTTATTATTATTGAAATCAGAATTACTTTTCAGTCTGACTAGTTGAAAAATTCAAACATGAAAGAAGATTTCAAGGGGCTTCCAACCTTTCTTCCGGCTTTGATGGAATCTGATTTCTGTTATTTTCACAAAACGGGGCCTTCGATAGCCATTATATTTGTTTCATTGTTTTTTTGCACAATTTTTTGCATTCCTATTTTGTATCCGATTTTTTGAGATTGTATTTTTTCAAGTTTTTTTACTGTGCATGGTTCGTGAACTTTATTTAAAGTCGCAAGCAGTAAATTCTTTGTATTTAAAACTTGTGCTTTCAACATTGTTTACGTAACAGATATCGTCCTTGTGAATACATTATTTTTGTACTGATCGAAAATAAAAACTTCTGTTTAATTTGATTATTTGTAATTTTTGTAGCTTCTTCAAAGCCTTTTCATGAACCCTTTGGTAGTATCAAACGTAATATTATTTTCATTTTTTTTTCTTCAGCATTATTATTTAGATTATAATGCTTCTTTGTCAAGTGGCAGCTTCGCTTTCAATTAGCTTTTAAAGGGGTAATTCTAATGAGGAATTAGATGACAGAGTGAAATGTGTCAGTGCCTTGGTGCCCTCTTCTAACGGAATGCAAATATCCTCGTGATTTTTCAGCTATGTTTATTTCTAAACTAAATAAGCAGTACTTGCCCTCAAATGGACTACCAAGCTTTCTACAATTCACATTTTTTTTTTAAATATTCATCCCCTCTTCATGATATCTCGACTGCCCCTACAAACAGTATCAAAACTGCAAATGGCATTTTTTACAGGACAGCAATTTATACTCAGAATTTGACCTAAACTAATAAGTTAAAATTAATGAAATTAATTCTATTATAAATAATATATTGATTATGATTACAATGATTATAAAAATGACAATTATTTTTTCTTACAATTATTGTGTTTTCCTAAAACTATATTAAATATTCGTATAATTGGTAGAATAAAAAAAAAACGCGATTTTGCAGCTTCAATAGTGTTGTAGTAGCAGTCGATCTGTGTGAGGTCTAATGTTACAGTCTCAAAAACCTCGGGACATTGATTTTTTCTCCTCTACTTACAAATGTCTAAAGCCCGTGTTTTTATCTCTGTGTTTGTTTAAATATACTGTATTATTTTCACGATATGTAGGGGCCTATTCTGAAGCAATCCAGACCATATTCGTCACTATCTCTTCAGAAATCTCAAAAAAAGGGTAATTGAAGAGTTGAGGAAGCCAGAATAGGGCCTCTAACCTGTTTACCTATTTATCCGATTTAATTAGTAGAATCAAGATACTTTTTCACTACCTTTTTCTTGTAATCGTAACCAGTTTTGTCTTGCCCCGCATGGTTACATAACTTCATGTTCATCTTACTAATATTGAAAATATTTTTTATAAATCTATTTGTCAAATGCAAAAATAAAACTTGCATGAACGACATAAACCTTGTTCACACAAGTTTGTTTTATGGATTGTTCTCGGACGGCGTTCTTCCTGCCATCTTTCGCTTGTGCGAGTAGCATGTTGCATTGAAACGGTGCAGGTGGTATTCCGATGTAGAGGCTCGGCTGACCCGCATGCAAATATCCACCTTGAAATCATGAAATTAAAGTATGATTTCGATTTGGCCGTAGCCGTTACAGCGCGACTAGGATCGCGTCTTCAATGGAACCGAATTCGTGTGAATTGGTATCCAGCTTTATTGTTTGGTTATTTAGGTCGATATTCGCGTGCAGGTGAGAGCGGTGGCACGACCCGTTGCCCGATTTGTTCATATCGGAATGTCACCTACATAAAGCAAATCCTGACCAGATCAGTATTACGTTTCCTTCACTATCGACAACTTTCCGTTTTCCATATTGTTTGTAGCTGCTTTTGTACGGCAAAAGTAATGTGTATGTGATAAAAGAAGGTCTCTGAATAAGATCCATATTATTTTACCTCTATTTCTATCATTCGTGTTTTGTAAATACAATTAGATTTTGTAAAATACATTATCTACAATGAATTTAATAAATGCTTGCAACATCGCGCGTTGCCGGAAATACGTGAATGTGGTCCAAGTATTGATTTACTCAATATAAATAACCTGGTAAACTTAGTTTTTATAGTATAACATTTACTTCCATTAGAGTAACGTCAGTTTTTATGCAAAACTATCTATTTAATGTAAATCATATTTTAGTTTTGCTATATGTTGTACTCCTATGATAAATTTTGTAGTTCATAGTTAACAGCTTTTGTCTGCTTTCACTTTGTTGGCTCTGCAGATTGGGAGTCGCCCTGTTTCGAACAGAAAACTTGTTTTTTGAGCGATACTAGACCTAGCTAAATCGACTTTTAGCCCCTTAAGCTGAAAACCTGTGTCTAACGTAGTTTATGCGTTTTATATAAATTAAGTCGACTCGTTTTAGAGAACTTAAATTCCTATACATAGTAATGTTTCTCATTGTTCTATACCACGTATTAAAAACGAAATGTACAAGACAACATTTTATGATTTTTGTATTGTTTGTCATAATTATTCCTTGTAAAAAAGTGTTCATACCATATTCCTAAGATGTACCCGAACCACACTAATCGTGCGCGTACGCAGGTGTCGCCTTTAGTTAAAGTCGACATATTATTATCTTGCGGTTTTCTCGCTCTCACTGCGTTTTATAGGAAAGCTATCGTTCCAAGCTTTATACATTAAACTGTTTATAACTAACATTGTGAAAGCAGCTGTTTGTTTGCTTCATTGTTTAATCTAATCCTTGTAAATCCATGCTTCTGTTTACCAAAAAAAAAATGTTTCTGGAAAATATTTGCCTCGAAACAAATTTAACTGAGTTGTGTAATTTACAAGTTTGTCTAGCACCCGAAGCTTATGAATGATGACATTCTGTATGTGTTAATGCCTAACCGTTTCTAGTAACACTTCATTAACGTATGTACCATCCTCTAAGAATACATATCAATTTTAAATATGTATCTGAAAGAAAACTATTGATCTCTGTATCCAGTTCACAATGATGGTCACTCATTCACGAAATAAACGTTTGGTTTAGTCCTGCCCTGGCCGGCACTCGAGTGCACAGTATCTGCGAGGCGAATTATTACATACGTGAGATGAACAGAATATATTGTAAATATAATAGCGTTTTATGTAATATTTTATTTTGAAATCTGCCACGTCCACGTGTATAATATGCTGCATGGAGCTGTCAATTACATTTACACAACGCTTATATTCCTTGAAAGAAACTTCCTCATTCTCGTAATACGATGTTCTAGGTGAAAGTAGACTGTAATAATGACTATTTTTTATCTGTCTAGGTGGATGACCATCAAACTAATTTATACACAGACTAAATTTAAATAGATTTACCTATTGGCAAGTTGTGTAAAATAAATAAGCTTATTATAATGCTATTATTATGATGTCACTAGTTAAGTAAGCAATATAAATATAAGGTAATACGAAACGATGTTGTTTGAATTTATAAGAAAAAGTCCCAGTTCAAAATAATAATTTAATGAATCACACAATTACACCAAACACAATCCCGAGTCGAATACACATTTTTATAACATAGGTACACAACAAAACAATCGATAATCTTCACTTTGATAACAAATACTCAAAAATAATAATCGATATCGATAATACAAACTAGATATCAAAGTCCTAGATATATATAGTCTACCATCGATTGTTTTGTAGTACTAACAAACTTACTGAGTATCTACAACTAGGAATACATAAATATTTCATGCATCCGTAAGCTTTACAAATGAGTACCGACGACCTCCGTCTTGAGTTTGGAGGCGAGCGCCCGGCGCAGCTGCAGCGCGTCGGGCGGCGGCGCCGGCGCCTTCCCGGCCAGCGCCGCCTGCGCCGCGCGCGCAGACTTAGGCCGAGACATTTTGTTGAACGACCCTTCACCGCCTACAATTCAATATATTAACTTTTTATTGACACCACGAGAATGAAATCACAGACAGTAATACATAATTAAACGAGGCCTTCACTGCCTAAACAATACAATAACTCTTTATTGAAACACGTGAGATGAAATAAATAGCGTAGATAGAGCTGAACAAAAATGCTTTCAAAACTGACTAGAAGCTGCCTAAACATTTTTTTCTAGGCACAACGCATCTACTCGTACAGTTAAAAATATCATAGACCGACACCACGAAAATGAAATCACAAACAGTAATTAATATACATAAGAAAGGCACAAAAGGCAGTCTTATCGCTAAGAGCGATCTCTTTCAGACAATCTTTGGAGGAGAGGTAAGATATTTCTAGAGTGGACGGTGGACCTACATTATTATTATACCTAAGGCCTAACGCCTAAGGAGTTTTGCGCCTTGATTTATTAAAAGTTTCCGACTCATGGTCCTCAGTATTCTGTGAACGGGCCAAAAATACCAGTGATCCTTATTACTAAAATGAGACAGATGACAAGAGATGAAAGTTAAGAAGCTTATACCTGCACACGCTTCCTCTTCAGTATCTACGCCACCGAGACGCTTCTCGCGAACCTGCTTCTTCAGCGCGAGCAGTTTATCGCGTTGTTGTTTCAAATACTCCTGACGTGCTTTTATTTCTTCTTCGCTGACCTGGAAAGACGAGCAGTATGAGGTGAAAGTACAAGTTTCTTTTTAAATATCTAACTAAGCAAACAAACTTTGGGATAGGCAACCAGGGATAAATACTAGCAATCATATTCAGAGCTGTCATTGGTCAAAAGTATTGTTTGTTACCATGCCTCTAAAATGCCATAATGAAGCATCTAAAACTGACTGTTGATGGTACGTTAAGTACGTATGTGTTAGTCTATGTATCTCAATTGAAATGAAAGAGGCAGCTTGTCCGGCCGTCTGTAGGAATAAGGTTATGCAAAAATAATTGATTGGTGACGTGAGGGGTCAACTCACTTCCACTTTCCTAGGTGGTGGTGTCGGCGGCTCTATCACAATCTTGGTCTTCCAGTTCAGATTATTCTGATTGTCATCACCCGATGAATATGGTTCGGAAAACACGGCCGTTACAGCGTCGTCCTCCTTCTTTTCGAAGCTATGAAGTTTCGACAGTAAAGTTTTCTTTTCAGCCACCACTTCTTCTGGTGGCACTGTCACCGGTTCTTCTATTTCGAGCTTGTCTTCTAGTTGCAATCTGGAACGTAGAAAAAAAATCACATAAATTATGTAGTGGGTGATGTGTATCTATTAGCTCTCGTATTTTGTACCTCTATGACACAAAATTTCCAAAAATAAGTAGGTAGTGTGAAAAAATTAACATTGAATTAGTTTTACTTTTCGCATGGTAGAGGGCGCTATGCCTTTTTTCATCCATGTTTTATTTCTATCGACAATATGTTTTTCGATAGAATTTTTGTGCAAGGGGTACAGATGTAATGCAATCTAAGAATCCATTATGTTTTTGTACATACTTCTTAACTTCAGACATGACGTCATCGTTGTCAGGCCAGCCCTCGCTCTCGTCGCTACGTGAAGAGTTCAAATCGTCGGGTTCCGTTGCGAAAAGGCTTGGCATTGTGCCAAATCGTCTTTCGATTAGTTCTAGCGCCTGAAAGTTTCAAATGACGCTAATTTATAATACTGCAGGAATACCTACGTACTTAGAACTAAAGGAAATGAGAGAATGTAAGGTTTCTAAAAGACGATGGCGAGGATAGAGCGCAATGGAGAAGAAAAGTAAAGAATGCTAATCCTACCGCTATGTCGTATATATTTATAGCCGGGAAGAAATAGAGCAAATATAGCTACTTAATTAGATAAAAATATGCACAGTTCCATATACTTTTGAAATGAACATCAAAGTACCTGCAACTGAAGCTCAACATTCTTGTGCGTCATCATCTTGACAAACATGTCGTAATCATTGGCCGCCCAGATTTGCTCGAACAGTCTGCGGTGGAAGTGTGCCGGCAACCCCGCCAGGTCGGTGGCAGACAGCTTGCAGGCCTCTTCGAACTGATCCGCCGTGATGCCAATGTCCTCCATGAAGGAACCGAGCATAACGTCCACCTGGAAGTAAGTATTGTGAACATTTGTGGTAGTACTTTGAGGGAACGTGAAATCTAAGGCTATGAAGGCCTTGTCACAGCTTATAATGCCTGTAAAAACCACATTTTGGGCTACGAAAGAAAAAAAACAGAACAGAAGGAAACGCTGAAGGCGTCACAAAATACGTTGCCGAGCTTTGTTCCATCCTAAAGTCATTCGAGTTATAAGAAAGTGCATAATAATAGTATTGACACCAATAGATAAGTCTTTAATACTCTGTGACTAACGGCAGAACATGTTACTATTGGATAGGTTCAAGGTTACTCCGCTTTACTATTAGCTATGCACCAATGAAGGTCGATTTTAATAGGTTTGTATTGATCGATATAATAGGTGCGTTTCGGCCGTCTTGGTGCTAAGGTGAAATGTACGTTTGATGCTCGTTGTTAAGGGAAAATGTAGTCCTTTACCATCTGCAATGACTCATTAGCATTTTTACTTGGTGCCTGGAATAATATTATAGCAACACGACCGACTATATCTAGTCCTCAAAAACATAGATTTAATTACGAAATGAGATAGGTACCAATCGGGTAATTAGGTCTGTAGGACTTATAGATCGTTGTTAGAAATGCATAATGTAATAATACAGCTGAATGATACTACTTTTTAGGGTTCCGTACCCAAAACGTAAAACGGGACCCTCATAATAAGACTTCGCTGTCCGTCCGTTCGTCCGTCTGTCACCAGGCTGTATAGATCTCATGAACCGTGATAATTAGACAGTTGAAATGTTATTTTTACCAAGTTGCGATATTCATTGTGGATCGTCTTGTACTCTGGCCTGTCAAGAACTTCGCCATCATCGGTTGGCTCGAACGCTGAAATAACGGACGAAAGTTGGCTACCTGTCCACAGAAGCGGAAAAGAGGAACGGCGGAGCAGTTGTCATGGAATTATACTGGTTAAATATTGCTCTGCTCCTCTCTTTTGCGCTTCAGTGGACAGGCAGCCCAACACTAAGTACCTAATATGAAACTACACATAGTTATATTGTTTCTTTTGAGTGGAGTAGGTAAACAAAAAAATATTTCAGTTGGTTTTATTTTAATGTTACCTCAAATGTTACAAAACTAACCACAGAATCCTCCCTATATTTAGTATGTTTGTGTATATGTATATTTTTGTTTTAAATAAACTATTGTCTATTGTCTATTTATATTTTTGTCTTTGATTCTAATCAGATAAAATAATCATCTTAGATTGTAACTACATTCCAAAACTTACGCAGCGACTTTTCCTCTATAAAAGTCTGCAGTGGTACATTCCACACTGGGCCATGCAGGAACCCCACCAGGGAATCGAACACCCAAGCACTACCATCACAACTTTCTTCCATTTTACAACGCAGTAAATGCACAAATCACTTTCCACTACTTTCCACTAAGAGAACGCGGAAAACTTTGAAAAATAAAACTCTTCTGTATAGTTGTGACGTCTATTTGTGTTAGGCGTTGCTATGGTTACAGTCGCTTACAGTTCCAAGGTTAAATCAAAGGTTCCCTTATGGTTAATTGAGTGGCAGCGGACGCCGCTTGGCATTAAAAACTAAACCCTTCCCGGTTTAAAATTGAACATCTTTTTAAGCTGATGAGGTGGCTGCGAGACAATTTTGAACCTGCTGGAATGCCGCGCCTCCGCCTTGATGTTTCAGTGGGCGTTGTGGGCCCACAACGCCCGCTCATAAGTTATGGCCGGTTTACATTATTCCAGTCCAGCGATCCAGTCCAGTACTGGATTGCTTACTGGAAAAATGTAAACCGGCACTGGAATGAACTGAATCCAGTAAGTTCATTCCAGTGCCGGTTTACATTTTTCCAGTAAGCAATCCAGTACTGGACTGGATCGCTGGACTGGAATAATGTAAACCGGCCATTATGATCTATATAGCAGCTAATAACTTTACTCATAGTTACTTATCTAATTCAATTAATTAATTCATAGTATGATCTTTCGACAATTGAAATCGCTGGTTAGGCTCTATCTAAGTAAGTCATGAAAAGAGAGTTCTGTCAATTAGTCTGCTAATCCTAGAGCGTCTTTATTAGATATTTTCAAGGCTCTTTCGCGTTTTTCCTAACGAATTACCTTTTGACTAGATAGTAAAGTATTAAATAGCTGGACTGATTTTAATGTTTGGTAGGTAAATAGTTTCTAATTAATATGAGGAAGATATTATGATACTTTATAAAAATTAAAGAAACCGCTACGTGAGATGCGCCGCAGCAAATGTAAATAGGAATTTTAAAGTTTTTGTTTGCCTCAGATTGTATAGTAAGTACCTACCTGAGGCTACCTGGTAGAAAGTTAAATGTAATGTAATTAAATGTCGCTCTTGGTACGTGTTAAAAAAAAAACTAAAAAAAGAATTAAATTAAGGATGTCTATGTCAAATTCAGTAGTACATCTAATTAAATTATGAAAGTATTAAATATGTTAAAAATTGGACACCCAGACACTTATTAATAATAATGATTTTTTATAATAGATTTTAAGGAATTATTCGATATTTAATTATTATTCAAAAACAATTTAGATGTAATTTGACTACTGCGACTACTACGGCCTAACAGTTGTATCGCCATTACCCTTCGAAGGATAGTTTTTATCAATTTCAATTTGAAATATTACTTAATACCGGTGAACCCACTTTTTCTTGGGCTTAAAAAATTGCAAATCGTACAAAGAAATTGCTAAGAAGTTTTTTAGCCGTATAATTTTATTACAAAGTTCCCAATTCGTCTGTCTTCTCAAAAATTGTAACACTTCCGGCAAAAATTACGTTTGATAAATGGTAATTTTAAAATGAATTATTTCACATAACTTGTCAGGAAAGTATTAATTTTTTGGTGTCAATCGATGCAGGAGCATACATCCGTAAGTTAAAATTAATGTTGTATTAAATTTCCGATATAGCTAGCGTAAATCGGAACGTAGCAATGGTGTTCCATTTCGAAGCGAGAAGATGAATGTAAACTCATCAATAGCATTTGTCTCTTTAAGTTTTGTTTCATTTTCTCTTTGGTGTACAACAGAAAGAAAAAAATCAATGCTAAATAATCACAGATGAAAAATCATACTAGGTACTTCCAATGTACTTCCGACTACAGAAAATGATTGGGTACATTTTCATCGTGACATTGACAGTGACTGATCGAAGTTGACAGTTTGACACCAGCTCCGGAGCTACCAGCTTGTGGGTTTCTTCCCTAAATATAAGGAAAAATCACGTTAGATAGATAGATAAACTCTTTATTGTTCATACCATAAATTACAAACAAAAGAGTTGTAACACCTAAAACTAGTACGAAAATTACTGGCGGCCTTATCGCTTAGACAAAAATAATAAATATGATTTGAGGGCTTTACAATAAGGATTTTTGGGGGTATTTTCAGTGATTTTAATTTTAGGAGAAATATGTTTTAGGATGGCAGCCCTGTCAGAATAGTCAAAACAAACAAATATTGTACAAAACTTTAGACTGTATTTTTCAAGTTGAAATAATTGCATTTAAAGCTATTTAATTGACAACACTAATATGCTTACCAGCGAATCACGTTTCGATCACGAAAATGTTAATGGTGTTCAGTTAACCTTAAAAATTGATTCGAAAATTGATTCACCAAAGTCGAGACAATTCACAATTTCATACAAAACTGAAAAATCCAAAAGTTACTGGCCAAAGATCTCCTTGTTGTTTGCTATATTGTTTAATATTTTAGCATTTACATTCGTGAGAATAAATTTAACTGCAATATCAGTCATTATAATTTCATTTACCTCTTTGGCTTTCTTTTGGATTACACATAGCGTTCAATCAGGTTCGTATCTTTGTTTCTAGATTATAAGATAAGTAATATGGTACATTTAATTCATTTAAATTCCGTTCAGCTATCCTGTGATAGACTAATTAATAGTCAACATACATCCAATCAGTAGTATTTATGTACTAATACTATTTTCAGAAAAACTTCTCGTCATCCCAACAGTTGGGATACAGAGTTCTGTGAAGTATGTCTATGGCAGAGAGGACAACTTCATACCTTGGTCGAGTATTGACGATGTTATTATCAATGAAGTTCTTAAAATGGTAAGGGTACAGTTAAATCCGGCGTTTATATACATGTTCTTGTGGTCATAGTCTCATTTCTGCACATCCTGTAAATTCTTATCTTTATTTATTAAATCCTTGTCTTTATTTATGCCTATATTATAGCCTTTTGGTGGTTCAGTTAAGGTTTTGTCTTAATTTGTTTGGCAATGTCTCCCCTTTGGTGTTACAAGTATCCTTATGCCATGGTGATTGCTTATCATCGGTCTACCTATTTACTTGTTTACCTTGAAAATGATCTTTATTAAAATCTGGTCCGTAAATGTAGAAATGTGTTTGAAATCTTGATGGTAATATCAATAGAGATATTATAGAGAGTAAAAAGGATCACACATACTGCAAGTATGTTGGGGCTAACAAAATAGAAAGGGACCATTAGCACTAATATTCTAATCACAGTCAACTTTAAATAATGAACCTGCTGTTCAATCAATATTAGTTCTAAGCCAACTCAACCTTTACAAAATGATAAATCATATAATAATGTTTCATACTTTTATCTCATATTTCAAATTCTTGTGTTTCAGAATCGTGTGCTATATTACCTCACAGTTATAGTTAAACCTAAAAGCCAGAATGAAGCTGAATCCATCAAGCTCCTACCACTCTTTAAGGTAATTACACTTAATTACTCAATGGAGAAAGATAAACTCATCCCTTATTGATAAATTAAAAAAAACGACACACAAACAAAAAACACAAAAAAACAACTAGTGCATAAACACATAGTAGCCTTGGATTTTTTAATCAGTGTTTCGTCTTTTTTTCTTGTAAAAGTTTTTAGACTTGATCGAGAAAGACAAAAGACAGAGTAACTTACAATTACCTGAGATAACCCTACAGTAAAAATCTTTAAATATTTCAGTACACAAAACCAAGACTTGTGATGTTAGAGAAGATTTATTCCGAGCTGCAGACCTTGCTGGTGGATACTCAGAGATCTGAAGACTCTAAGGCGGCTGGAGACAAGGGATAAACAATTAATCCACTGTATAGAAAAGCAAAATGATACCTTAGGATTTTCTAGTAAGGTTGATTTTTGTGTTGAGCAGGAATGTTGTCGGTCAATCTACACTCTGTTTAAATCGTTATTCGAGTTAGCACCAAATTTTTAGACTCCTAAGGTAAATTTCTCTGAGGCATTTATCATAGAATGTTTGACAGTATTTGCAATTTCACTGTGTGACCGATGGTATCTCTGTTCCTGCCTACCACAACGAAAGTGACATGTAAAATACTTATCGCTCTACATTCTCTTAGTTATAAATATGTCTCCAAACTAAATAATTCTAGATCTCTAATATTAATAAGGATATCTTTGCATTTAAAGTTATAAAAACTTAAAGTTCTTTGCTGACTTTTAATAACAATTTTTTTTTTAAATTAGTTTTTATTAATTTCGAAAAATTCACTCATAGCGATTTATCAAGTACCATTATCTTATATTTACCATCTAGTGGTAGATTATACCTTGTCTACTGTGATTTTTCCGAAATAAAGTATTATTAAAAATTGTAAATAATTTTTGCGACTTCTCACGCGGTTTCGGCTTTTGGCGTCGCACCTCTTCTTCTCTTTATGGTATGAATTTTCAAAAATCGTTTTTAGGTCTTCACCTAACTGTTTCTTGACAAGTCGTTAAAGTTATATTAGTACAATTTTAATTTATTAATAATTTAGGAATATCTGACGGCTGTGTTAGTGTAAATAATATTATTAATGTTGATTATTAGAAAAAAAGGTTGAATTAAAGAATATGTTCTCATGTTAATATGTTAGTAATTATTTGACAAGTTTCCTTTATTGGTTGTTTTTTATTTATTTAAAATTTAAGAGCTTTGCTCTTGTTGGTGGAGTAATTTCTAGGCTTAGCGATCCTCTGCTAGTATTTTAGCTCTCTGTACGACATTACATCTGCCTTTTCTTTAATTTGATCCAAGACTAACTATAAAATAGTTAATTTTTAAAATGTTTTTAAAAACAAGCTTTTATTGCATTGTCATCGGAGTTACACACGTATACCAAATTTCAGCTCAATCGGACATCAGGAAATGGTTCAAAAATTAGTTGCAAGACTCCACCCGAACAAACAGTTACATACAAGCTTAATAACTGTTGGTTGTGACCACAACTTGGAATCTGAAGTCTTACTTTATAAACACAGCTTAACAATAAGTAAAATTAGAGTA
This sequence comes from Alcis repandata, assembly GCA_949125135.1. Taxonomy (NCBI): domain Eukaryota; kingdom Metazoa; phylum Arthropoda; class Insecta; order Lepidoptera; family Geometridae; genus Alcis; species Alcis repandata. The sequence goes on along the minus strand of OX421242.1, from coordinate 5,839,453 downwards.
CAGCGCACTTCATTTTTGCATTTGTTAAACTAAGCAACGTTTACAAGTACGGCCTTTGACTTTACGTGACGGTGTAGTCTAAAATGGTTTTAGTATAGTACTTATAGGTAGTATGTTTTTCTAAAAAGTGTAATCACACACCTATTAACCTTTTTTTTTTTTTTTTTTTTGGGGGTGGGAAATCATCAAATGACCCCTCCCACTCTTTGGGCAGAGCGGAAGGGAGTGTCAGACTTCTACTGACCAAAAACCACCCATGTTCCTTCTACGCCCTTGTGACGCCGAGGCCGCGGTAACTTCTACCCGCAGCCCCGACGGGCATGGGCCCTTTCGGGCCCCTTCCATGTTGCTGACATCTCTTTGAGGCGCGCGTGGAACACGAACGCGCCGTCGACACGGCCTGTGTCGTCATAAGACGGACGGACAGCGAGCTAGCCCAATAGCTCACCGTCCACAGGCCCGCGTCTACGGTGGCCGGAGGTCGTCACGTGACCCCCGACGCCCGGAGCGCCTCCCACGGCGGCGGCTGGGACGAGAGGTTCTCTCCCTCTCACGTTCCGCCACCTCCTTCGCTAGCATCACTGCTTCGCAGAAGGAGGCGACGGCGTCCCATTCCTTCTCGCCCCGGACCATGGCTTGCACCAGGGCCGGACGCGAGAGATCGCCGCCGCCGATCGCCGCTACGAGAACACGGCGGGGCTCCACCCAAGCGGGGCAGACCTCCACGGTGTGCTCCACCGTGTACACCTATTAACCTGGAATAGTCAATGAATTTTGTGACGTGCTTTTGCCTACAATCTATGTAGTTACAGATTAATTATGAACGTTAGAGCTAGCTGAGCACTAAAAGTATACCACAGTTCAATGATTTCGTTCAGTGATAATAAAATTCAAGTCTGTCGGAATTTAAACCTATGCCTTGCGGCGTGGAAGTCATACGCGCCGATCACATATATAATTACCATCGCTATAATTTTCACCTGGCAATTACCACAAACACTAGCGCCACTGTCTGAAACGACAGTTTTTGAGTTTGGAAAAACCCAACACAGATCTTGAGACACATTTATCATTCCTGTGATATGAGTCATATTGATAAGTAGATACTATCACACGACAAAACATGCTGCTATAAATATAGTAGATAGGTAGGAATAGGTGAAAGTTTAATCATAGGGCAGCAAGAACTACGTGAATGTCATTAAAAGTTGTAATAGCAATAATTCAAAATGTCATTTTAATTAAGTAGTGTGCTTTCAAATTCGAATTTTATCTTCATGTAGGCTGGGATGAAGATGAAGAGCCCACGGGAATATACCTAAAGGAAATCACGGGTTAGCAAAATAGCCGAGAGGCACAGAGCAAGAGTATCTTAATTACACCTGAACCAACAGTTCCCTCGCTTACCTAATTGCAGGAATTAATCGATTCGTACGTTCCCTTAGAACTGTCCCAGTAGTGACTGTCACGTATTCTGCTGGGTGCCGGGTGCGAATTATCGCCAGTTTAATTGCAACGCGAATTCTATTAACTTTAATGGACGATAGTAAAGGGGAACTGTTTTCCTTGAGCGGTTTGCGGTCTATAGTGATTTGAGAGGTTCTCGACGTTTCTTTGGAGAATTGATCGTAGTGGCACAAATTAATCATAGTAGGTATCTGTAACTGATACTTAGTCAAATACTGCTACTGATAGAAGGCTGATATTCAACCCTCTCGATCGCTATAGGCAATAGCCACACAAAGACGAGTAGTGTAGGCAGTTGAGACGTAAGTAGTGTGGCGTTTACTCGATATAAGTACCCACCTCTCCTTTTTGTCGGTTTTCCTGCTCAAAACAAAGCACTAGAAATATAATTTAGCGCATAGAGTATAGCGTAGAAGTAGAGTTGTAAAGATAACATGCAACACACTCGTGAGACGGCGAAGACTCGGCCGCTTTTCTTCAAGTTCTTTTGAAACGGTATCTATATAAAAATGTATAAAACGTAACAAGTAGATACTTACCACTCGTATTACATAATCACTTCACTTAGGTACACTTGAAAGAATTGATAAAGCTATCTACAATAGCAATTTTATCAGGAGTGAATCAGGCTGTCGACGATAACTTGACTCGCATCAAAGCAGGTGTTAACGACGACGTATCGGTTATCTAAGTCTAAGCTCCTATTCCATAATCTAATAAGTAGGTACTTGTGCAAAGGCCTAAGTACCTAACGGGTAATTTAGAGGTAATAGGATTATATCTGATTAGCATTTGACTCATAGTGAGTAAGAAACGAAAATAGACATAATTACCTACAGCAAGTTCATCCTAGTTCAGGCTCAATACTGACTATACCTATACGTATTGACTCGCAAGACACGGGTTTTCCACACCCAGTTTCGAAGACGGTGGTTAATTTAAAGTAATTAACACTTTCTTGAATAAAATATCTTGAATTTTGACTATTGAGTAGGGGCAAGAAAAAACGATACCTAAAGCGAAACGGGAAGTGAAAGTCACGATTGCTGAAACCTCAAATAGTGGGCTAAGATAGGGTTCGATTAATGGACGAACCCTTAAAATCTTTTAAGAGTTTTTCGAATCGAGATCGAATCTAATTAAACTCTACTCGTAGACAAAATTGTTTGCTTTTGTTTACTAGTTTGGCATAGACTCCATAGTCTAGAGAAACATCCGGTTTAAAGGTGGTTAATTTTGCATTATCAGTAAAAACAATCATAACACACGGTGGGTTTGCCGCACCTATCTACCTACTCGTGAATAACTACTAACTCTACGCAAAGAATGACTTCGTCGCACAGACATAATGACCACACTCTGTTATAGCAGTTTTTAATAGATAACACACCTTACCATGATACGCCACACAATCGTTACTCGAGAATATAATATATGTAGGTACTCGTAAATGCTGTATTTTCAGCAATAATTATGTTATTTCCTATGTTAGTTGTAAAGTATAGTACCTACCTTCCTACATCAATATTACAGCCCTTTGTCAATTATTCGAGGAATAGTTAGCTACTTTGCCCACCCAACTATCCAAACAGTTATACTGAAGCGTCTTCGGTTCGATTAGTTTCTATAGTGTGTAATTACAGCTCTGTAAGCTAAGCGAGGTATTAATTTTGCCCGGGACGTAGACAGAGCATTCCTAGTTACACTCGCATTGGTAAGATCTCTATTAGGTAGGTACATAGGAACCCACTACACTATTACTGTACAGATGGTTCAACTCAGTTGTGCGCGAGCCGCTATGTGTGCATGCGCTTGTAAATATACAACTTTCATTTGTGTGGCAGTGACACGACGACTGCCGCGACTGAGTTGAACTATGGATACCTAGGTACTTTTAGGCAGAAAATACAATAGAAAATAAAAAAAGCTTTCGTTTGTCTAGTCAAAATCTGGCTGACTAGAACGAGGCAGGAGCAAGGCCGGGGTAACATAATAAAATGCTGAACTGTGAATTATGTTACGGTTTTTTACTGGACTGAAGAAGAAAGGTAGGTAAGTAGGTAATCTTTTTCAGATGGAGATTTATTATAGAACCATTCAGACATTGAACTTTCCAGATTTAACGTGTGTGTTTTCCCCGACTAGGAAAGCATACACCGCCACGGCTCTTAAATACCAGATTCAAAAATAGCAGCAGATAGCTTCTATTTTCGGCTTAGCTGGTACCACATCTATAAGCTCGTAACAGGGATTCCCAAAAACAAAAGACATTGACTAAAACCTCCGCATTCCAACAACAGCACGTCAATAAAGTTGAAACGTGCATAAATCCCGTTGTTAGAGGTAACTGCAGACACGCATAGCTCAGGCTGGCTGCACGGTGCACGGCCCCCAATTTGTTAGCAATTTGTAGCGGCAGGCTATGCCAAAAACAGGAACCGTATCGCTCGATTGCATCCCCGTAACGATGGCTGGACTGTTTACAGGTGCGTCGTATAACTTGAACACGCGATTCATATTTTTTTTTTCAAGTCAAGCGTGCCATATCTTCGGTTATGTTGTTGTTTTCCATGAGGTGAGATAATGGACAAACGCGTGCTTTGACCGATGTAAAAAAAATAGGAATGAATATTGGAACTCATTGCTTATGCAATTTGCAAAATTCTGCGGTTTCAAAGAAAAAAATTATTCGTAGGTACCCTACGAAATGTATAAAACAGTAGATACATTTTTGTAATAATTAAACACGGGAATGCTCACGTAAAAATTAAGTCGTCTACTACGACTAGTTTCGGTTACATTCGGTGACCGAAACACCGAAGACACGTGAGTATTCCCGTGTTTAATTATAACGAAAATGTGTGAAAACCACGTTAGTTTCCATAGTAGATACATTCTCAATTTCTATTTCAAGTTTGGTCCTATAATGCTATACTTAATGTTGTTAAAAATTATGAGTAGGTGAATAAATCCCTGAATATGTCCATCGTGTAACCGAACACCGAGTGTAGACCTCCCTTTACCTACTAATAGACCTACTTATATCTATCTACCTTCATGCAAATTGCCTTTTCAATTTCCTCCGGTGTAATCGCCGGCTCCGTCGGCAACGCAAGGAGACACCCGACTCGTCAATTAGGCGATCGAGCGGATCGTGCGAGTCGACCGATCTCCGGAAATGTGCTTTTGGCTAAATGGCTAAATCGCAGCTCGGTGAAGGAGTACCTACAGAGAGGGCTGTAAGCTGAAAGCAAGGGGGAGGGGGCGTCTTTGTAAATTGAACGGCATGTGATGAAAATGTAAAGAAGAAAAAAAGCGAATTGAAAAGCGAGACATAAATCAGTGATCATTAAAAAAAAACCAAAATTCTTTATTTTAAACGACAACTAAATAAACTTAATGGCTAAAACATAGAAACGATGCTACCCGCATACCTACTCGCAATATGGGTGGGTTGAATGTCTCGAAATGCTTAAACTTTAGTCGAAAGTTACTCGATCATACTCAATAAGGATGGTCGAAGAGCACTATGCATCGAATAAAACTTCTATCTATAAAAATCACATTTAGTTTATCGGTGGTTAGACGAACTCAAGAGATAGTCAATGGTAACAGATAATGGTTAGTTAATGGGAACAGTCTTACTACCCACAACTCGCGCTTTTCTCGAACTTTGGTCAGAGAGTTTTAGTCGGATTATTTATGACTTGTAATCATATTGAAGAAAATAATTAATTACTCACAGAATTTGAAGAAATTTTGAATAACTTGTACCTTGGATTATACACATTACACTCAGGCATTTTATCATCATCATCGTGACAGTTTTTCAATACCGCGCAGGTGAAACCATGGGGTTTTTTTAATGACTAAATGCTGTTCGCCACTGAGGCCTCTACAGCGTACTAGGTGGGATATATGAAACCATAGGACGCATCTAGTATGGTATCTATAGGGGTATCTGTGGCGTGAACTACATAATTGGTGATGCAACGAGCGACGTTGCCGCCGCGTCGCGTCGTCAGGACGCACGACGAATGATTTCAATTACCTAATTAGATTTACGCGGCTCTAGTTCGACGATTTCGGTACAACCTGCGATGTAATTGCACGAACGTCTGCTGTTTCTGTTAACTCTGGAGTTCTGGATATTGGGTAAGTGCTTTGGCTTTGTGTTCGGGTTAGGAAAGTATCTAAATAATTACCTCACCAGTACTTTACTTTCTTTAATGTAGGTAAGCTTTTTTAAATTTCTTTTTTTTAAGGGTTTTTTTAAAGGTGTGAAACAGGATAAGCCAGTAAAAGAAATTGTTTTTAATCATGAGTAGAAACTATAAACCCCTCTCGGCAAAGCCTATCCTTTCCTATTTAAAAAGGGATTCTTTGTAATAATATTTCACCTGAAAACAAAACGGGAAGTCCCTATCCAACCTTGCTAGAAAAATAATGATCAACAACGGAACAAACTAGGAGTGGGGAACCTAATCCTCTTTTTAACTTTAGACAAAGATCAAAGCCGGCTCGAGTAGGACGAGGGTCCCGTACTTGATATCTGATGCTCGGTGTTAGGTGGGAGACTGGGATGCTTAGAAAGTGGTTTGGGAATGTACGGTACATGTTAGTTCAATGTGTATTTACTATCTAGATACTATTACTAGTTGCGCCCCGTGGTTTCAGCCGCGTTTTCCGGGGGAAAAGTAGCCTTTTATTTATCTCGAATATATGTCTGCTTTTGACCACCTACTTACCTATTAGTAAGGGACGATGTGGTCAAAGATGAAGAACTTAAAATTTACTTAGACTTTGATGACTTAAAATATACCTATTCACTCTGAAATTGAAAAACTTAAGATTGTGTGCCTATATTAATAAACCAGTGTATTAATCTAGGGTATACGCTAGCTTCATACTTAATCCGATTGGTATGGATTTCGCCGTTTCGGCTACGGCGACCACATTTTCTGTTGCTGGGTTACTGATGATTCCTCACATGGCTGCTGTACCCAATTTTGCAGTAAATGTCCTAGAACTGTTGCTACAATTGCTACTGTGCTGCTACGGCTCTTTGCATGGAGCACCGAAGTCGACTAGATCGATGGCATGGAGGCGTATTAGCTTCGACCTCGCGGTATTGGATCACGTTGCATATGCGTAGAAATGCTCTTTTATTAAATTTCGAACGCGCCAAAGAATATTTGAAGCTTAACTTTTTACGTGGAACTTTTTAGATTAGTAGAGAATGGCATATTAAAAGGGGCTATGATTAGCAAAGTATTAAACGTTGATATGATGATAATATTATAGCGATTGCTACTACAATTTCAAGCAAATAAATGACTTTTGAAAATTTGAAAATGATTACTCAGTATTTTGTTATAAATTCAAGGAAGTAAGTAAGTACCTACTCATGGGGGAAGTAATGAAGCAGGTAAAAAACTGTACACTAATTATTTCTAATAGCAAAAAATAGGTTTTTTGACGAAAAAATTGACGGAGAGTGACTATAAAATTTATAATTTCATCGTCACTTTTTCAAACCTTAAATTCCAATCAAGTATAGGTAACCCATGGGACTATCACCTTAAAACGGACTGTACAGCCTGTAGGTGTTTGATTGATTGCACCGAGCCCTTCACAATCTATATGCTAATTCTGCCTCCTATTTATACACATTGCATCCTTATTATGTAAATGGGACAGCTCGATTTGCGTAATCTGAGATCACGGAAGAAATGCTCTTGGTTTTCGAGAACGGAAATTTATGCGAGAATCCTAAAGCGTAAATAAGACTGAACAACTAAGTAGGTACGCTTAGAGGAATTATTTAGTTGCAGTTTTGCAATAATAATAATGAATTAACGAGGAGCACTTTTAGCTTTTAATAATGTTTTTAACAAAATTAATATTTTTTATTTGACTACAAAAACACTAAAAAAAGCCAAAACCAAACTATAAAGTTTATTTTATCATACGTATGATTCTTCGTCTTCTATGTATGATCTTCGGCACTTAAGATATGTAAATACCTACTTAGACCCATAAAACTCAGAATCAATTCAATGTAGGCTTTTTCTATAGTACCTAGTATAATATAATAAAAACTACCCAATTATTAACCTAACTTGTATTTTCTTTGTACCTTGGATTTTCAACTTTATTTAAAAATTATTATCTAAAAATCCGTAACCACTTGCTTAGTGCTAAAAGCCGAAGAAGACATTGGAAGCTTTACTTCTTGTAAGTGGGCTTTATTTTTATTCTTCTGCGGCAATGCATTACGTATCCACCTAAAATAACACACCTACCTATTATTGGTAAAGTATGGCAAAACCCCCAATCCAAACTAGCCGGGCGAATGGCGCCCGATAAAATCAGAAATAAAGCCGTTTACAAACTTCACTTCTCCGAACTTTTCTCCCGAGGGCAACTTGTTTGACACTTTGTTTTAACTTAAAAACCTTATAAATAGTGTCCCCACTGAGAGAATTTTACGATTCCATTATTTTGCGACTTCTTCTTGATAGTAAAAGGTCCTATAGGAATACGAAACGGTTTAGAGAAAGTGCGACAACATGGAAGTTAGGTATCCGTAGTTGTTTGTAAGACGTACGTTAGTAAGCCTAGAGGGAATCCAAGTTTTCTTTTCTTTTAATCTGCTATGATATTGTATAAAACTAGGTATAAAAATAAGTATTTTAACAAACGGACATACTTAACTACTTAAAAACGGCGACACTATGACTGGAAACAACTTTTGGTGGATCGTGATATGTATAAGGTAAGGTATAAAATTTGATTAATTTTGTTTTTCTCTCTCAAATAATAGAATTGTAAAGCATTGGTACGAACTCAAAAAAGTGAACCTATTTTTGTTTGCGTCGCTGCCTCTCCGCTGGGGAAATCACTGGTGACAGTAATTTTTTTTTCTTCTAGTTGGCGTCAACAGGCTGCGATCGCTGGGATGAAAAATTTGAAAATGATGATGTTTGAGTTTTTTAGGCGTAGTAAAAGTATCAGTTAGATATTAATTATTCGTTTTTTTAGATAGATACGAAAAGATACAGGCAAAAAAGTGTTAAAGTATTAGATTTTAAAAGAATATAGATAAACTAAACTTAAAATAAACTAAAAAGTTAAAATAATATTGAAATTTGGTTCAAATAATCAATCATCTTTTACCACACCAGACAGATGACAAAAATTTTCAGAATTGATGATATAATTTTGGAATCAATCTCAACCTGCGGCGGAAATTTCATTTTGTCCAAATCCCTCTTTTCCGATCTTCTTCTATCGTTGCACCTCAATTGGGTACTTCTATTTTGTTTGACGTTGTCGCTTATGGATGCCATCGTGATCGACGGGTGCGGGAATTCCGGGATTTCCGATATGTGGTAATCCCGGAGCTTTCTGTCTTCTACACATATCTATACTAATATTATAAAGAAGTAAAGTTTGTGTGTTTGTATATTTGTTAAATTGTAAGGGGTAATCTCAGGATCTACTGAACCGATTTTAAAAATTCTTTCACCAATAGAAAGCCACATTATTGCTGAGTGTCATAGGCTATATTTATTACCTGAAAAAATTAGGGATCCTTACTAAAACTTCAATAGTGTAACCCAAGGTGTAAAAAAAATATCCATAAAATGTCTTTCATCGCATACGCTGCGGAAACTATTGATGATAGACCTGAAAAATGTTCTTTATAAATAGTAATTTAAAAAAAATCTACTTATCACCCGCAGAAAGACGCATTTAATCTACGTTTATCAAAAATGTTTAAAAAATGAATGTCCACCCGAGCGAAGCCGGGATGGGCCGCTAGTACCTATATATAGCAGCTGATGACATCACACTGATCTCGCTTATTCTCGTTTCGAAAGTGTCACTGATTTCGTTCTGGAGTCCTATGGAATTATCTCATGAAATTCGATAAAATCTATGGAGTTACAATAATTCAACACTTATCAAATACGTGCATCTGTTACCGAAAGTTTGATAGGTAGAAAATACCCAAAAAGGTCAGATAAAAATGCCAATGAGTCATTTTGCTCCGAAGCAGCTGAAGCGGCATTTTCACGTAAATGAGATAACTGAGTCATCTCACATGACAACCGATTGGACCGATCATCTTAATCTAATCATTCTCTATATAAACGGGTCAGCCTTTGAAACGGTTGTCACTGAAACTTGAATAGCCAAAATGAAAGTTGCTCTGGTCGTCGTCGCCCTCATTGGGCTTGGGTTCGCGGCTCCTCAGCCAAAAAAGCTCTTCCACGAGCATTTTGACGAGTTCATGAACATTATTGTAAATGACGTCGGCGATGAGCTGGACCACATTCTCTCCCACTACCTGGAGTACGACGAGTTCTTGGCCTCCTTGGACTACATTAGGACCAACAACTTCAAGACTTTGGTTGACGAGATGGAACATCTGCCTGAATTCCAAGCTGTGAGTTATTCTAGTTCTTATTGCTATAGGTACTTTTAACTTCTGGGTAAAGCCTCTTTGGACCTCGCTTGAAATCGTCGTTGTAGTTTCACCCACACTTAACCCTCTATAAAGTAGTCTTCAAAGAAATTAGGGTAAATAACCTGACAAATATTATTAAAAAATTAAAATGTCAAATATCATTAGTTAGGTACGAGTACGTACGTTATTCGTTATTCCCTATGGAACTTGACTGAAACGCAATTGGATTTGGATTTCCTTTTTTCATATAAAGCATGACGGTTTAATAATGCATTCATAGAGTAGTACTGTATTAATATTGCATTCCATTTAAGTTTTACCATGTTGAACGAAAGTTAGGAAGTCTTATAAAAATACCCAGATGTAAAGAAGAAAATGTACTTAGTTAAAGTGAAATTAGTTTAAAAAGAAGCTAGCACAGAGCTGCACTCGCATATTTTATAAACCAATCAAATAAAAGTTAGTTTAAAAAAAATATTAAAATGACCAAGATTATAAAAGGGACTATAGATACTCGTACAGTTATAACAGATTTTTGGAGATGATATTTTTCACTTTAATAATTTTAACTTGTTAATTTTATTCACAGGTAGTTGAATTCTTGGAGAATGATAACATTGACATCATTTTCTTCCTTGACTTATTCAATGAAATGCTCGGTGAGTAAAACATTATGTAGTTATAATGTATCACACATCTATTAGGTACTTTATAATTAATTTTTGTTTTGAGTCAAATGTGCTGAAATCAAAATAATGGTACAAAAATGCTGTACATTATATTTAAAAGCCGGCGGCGACGCGAGAGCGTGTTCATAGATATGTATTTTTAGAAACCAATTTCAATTTTATTTTGATTCATTTAAAATTTATTAGGTAAGTAAACTCGTACAGGCCTACCTCGCCTCAAGGCCTCTGACATGGTTTGACGATTGTTGCTCTAGAACAAACAACCGAAAATGATTACCTTTTTTACTCATCCTAAGTTCGCTCTTGTAAATATAGTCTTTGTTCGTGGTTATAAATGAGATTTTGGTTTTGACATACACAATTTTTTTTTCAGAAAACGTAAGTCGTCGTAGGAGCGCTCGCCACGAGACCAGTGGCACAAACTTCGCTGCCTTCATCGAGGACTGCATCGCTGAGTTCCCCAAGGACAAACTATCCGCTCTCTTCGACCAGAAGATTGCTAATGATGCAGAATTCAAAACAGCTATCGAGAACCTTCAAAGCGAGGAGTGGGACGCTGTCTTCACAGCCCTTTGGGATAGTTCAGTCTTCCAGGCCGAGGTCCAGACGTTGGCGGCAAACGGAATTGATATTCATGCTGTTCTTCACGAGATCGTCGCCATTTTTGGACAGTAAACTGATGTTTCATATATGTTCGATTGAAATAAATTCTTCATCGACAACTTTGAACTTTGACTACCTACCACCCATGATTGTAATCTACTATCCTTTAGTTATTGTGAACGTTGTGTGTTGTGAACGTTGAGTTTTTCAAATTATTTTCTATGAGTTACACCTACGAGGAAAAGAAATTGCATTTGGATATCACGGCAATAAACCAATTTGTTTTTAATTGAGAAAACGCCACAAATATGACCTTGATATATTTATGCAGACACTATAAGAGAAAACATGACATAACAGAGCGTCTAGCGAGTGATTGAATGAACTTTGATAAGATAACTCAACTGAAATAGAACAAAGAGGTGAAGTCTTATGCCATCTCCAGTAAGCACGTAGTATTATTATATTGTCTTTCTGGACGTATACGGTAATGGCAAATCTAGTACGATAACTATGACATAAGCCCAAATGTGGCTTGCAAAGCGTCCCCAAGATCTGGATGCAAAGACCTTGTCGTAAGACCCGCGTAAAGCCTTTTTATACCGACATCTTCAAGTAAGTAGCTGGCTCATAGTGACAAAAAAAATCCAATGCAGGATTTCAATGAATACATAAATAGGTGATTTTTTTTAACGTAAATAAGTCTGCGTTTGCCGTTGTCCACAAACTCGCCAGTTGGTATAAGCGACAATATGGCCGAAGATGACGCACGCAGACTTAAAAGATGTCTAAGAACATCATGATCTTGATTAATATTTAAAATGTAACCTTCCCAATTAAACCTTCAATTCAAACATTCGTGTCTGCCGCCGTACAGTTACAATTAAAGTGCACAACAAACTTGTAATTGATCATTGTTACTCCAGGTAGCGACCCAAAACTTGGAGCCGGAAGTTTCTTTGTTGCATTATTAATTATGGCCGAGTAATTCGCGCTGAGACAATAGCGGTTGTCTTGGAGACAGCAACCTGAAATGTTATATTATAGAACCAGAGTCGAAGGCTAAGCCACAGCTGAGGTTCGTCATAACGCTATGAAAACTAAGTTTTCATTTGTTCAGCATTCGAGCGTTGCTGTTGTCAGTGGAGTAATTTCTAGATTTGGCAATCATTGGCTTGGTGTACGACAAGACAACTACCGTCTCTTTCTTTTTTGATCTATGAATGTTCTCCCTTTTTTTTTGACCCAGGGAAAATCCTTTATGGATACTACCGGCTCCGGGGGGAGCACGGTAGTCTCCGCCTTGGTGGCGGCCTAACCCACTAAAAACCCTGGGGTGTTCCCCCTTGACGCTATCCGCAGGGACTATGGGCACGCTTTCGCACTCTTCCACGGCCCCAGCAGCATGAATGTTCTATGGTCTAACTGGTTCTTTTCTTCCAATGCACCAATTACCAATGCACTTAGCATTGGTAATTAATAAGTACCGTTCGATCTGTATATTTTTTTAGTGATATAGATAAAATTAGGTTTTATTCAGACATTGAAATATTTATTGGCCTAAAACATTGAATGCTACTTTTGCAAAAAATCTTAGGAATTAATTAAAATTAAGCAAACTAATAGATTTACGTTATGTGTGGCTCGACTCCGCTGCATTTATTTTCATGTTTGGCCAGCAAACTGCTCTTTTGCTGAAAACTAACAGAAGGTAATTTTATAACACAGAAAGCATAGACTCAGAGGTGTCTGTTATTGTTGCCTTTCGTAGAGCTAAGCGTATTTTTTTCCAAAGACAATTGATCATTGTATTTTTGTTTAGTAAACATTATAGATAAACAGTTATAAATTGTTCATCTCATTGGATACATTTCAACCAACATTTGCTAGACTCGGACGTCGAAACAGAAGAAGCTACATTTTTATACTTTTATAAATAAGAAAATTAGAAAAATGAGAAATCAGTTTCTTGTTTTAGTTTCATTGTTTATCTCGCTCGGGCTCAGTTCCGGATACATTGTTCGAACTACAACCGGTGTTATACAGGTGAGCTATTAATAAGTATTTATGTACAGTGTACAGCCTTTACGAAACGTTTTCACGTGATAAAGCTTATTCTTCTGACGTAGAAAAAATAGTACCTATCAGACCAAAATGCAGCATCACTTTCAGACTAGTATGTATATTTTTAGCTCTCTATTAACTCGCATTTTTAATGCGTATACAAAGAAGCATTTCCTACTATTATGAAACGTATAAAAATAATGTTAGGCAATCTTACCACTTATCATTACCACTTTACCACTATGAAATGTTTTAAAACTCTTTTTTCTCGTTTTACAACGCGAATGTCTGAAAATAGTTTTTTGGAAATCTCGGCAGTCATACGAAGGCTTTTAAAATTATGTAACCGGAATGCTATATGTGTCACCCGAAACATTAAACCTTACTAGGTATACTTCCACTGACTTCAGTTATTCTTTATTAGTTTAACGTATTTTTTCAGGCTAACAATGTAGGCTGGAGCTTTGCCAATATTTCCAATGAAAATTCATCACAAAACCATTCAAAGGCCATGAGCGTGATCAATGAAACTGAATTATTTCAAACTGCAAAGGTGAGCAATTTGAGTGAACGCTCATTAATTTTTTTAAATGATAATATAAAGACGTTGCGTAGAATTCCTCTGAAGAATAGATATCAGGGATATCCAGTTTTTATGTCGCAGCCAGCTCAAGGTTCAAACAGATGGCTGATTGATGAAAAGCTTCCGCAAATATTTGTGAAAGAAAAAAGTTTTAATCCTATAAAATCGGTTCAACATAACATTCAACGAACCAAGCTTTTTGATCCTGATATGTCTGTAAAAAAACCGCTGTTACAAGCAGTGTATCGGTACGTGTACCCAGAAATTCCTAAAAGCAATAAATCAAGCAGGTTCGATAAAAACCAACAAGAGGAGATACCGACATACGTACAGGCCAATGTAACCCAACCTGATTCAATAAATGAAATTGATGTAAAATTTACTGCGAGTCCGTTAAAAATTTGTAAAGATTCTGATGTAAACTGTACGAACACATATAATCATAGTCAAATTAGAGTTGCCCCTGAACAACACAGCAAAAAAATACTAATCAAGTCTTACACAAACAGAAAATTAAAGTCCAATGAGACTAAACCAAAATGTGGGTTTCTCAAACCAAACTGGTTACATCGTATAACTTTTAACAAAATCTCAGAAGAGAAACCGATTCCCAGTAACGTATTTGATATGGGTCATTATGCTGATGACGGAAATACTGATGAAAAACTAGACAGACATATAAAAGATGCTTTGACAGAATTACAGACACAGATACAGAAATCGGATGAAGAAGTTAATTTGAAAAAACAGCCAGAGCAGGAGGAGGTAAATAGTGTTATGGATACAAGTGATCAAAAAATTAATGAGTTAATGACGAAAATTAGCAGCGAATAGACATGGTGTGGCTGAAATCTCAAAATCAAAGAAAAAAAAAATTGAATAACATTGTTGATATGATGTTTATAATTATGACGTGTGTATTCTGTTTACATCTTAAATTAAAAAAAAAAATTAAATTTAAATCTTAATTCTGTTTTATAACGTTTGATTTAAAATATATTTACTTTGTAGTTTATTTGAATTAAATTACCTCCTTTTTACAATTCGTATCTTCTTTGATTTCAACTAATGGTTTATTTGTTGCATTTTTAGTTTACGCTCATGCTCTCTCTTTTTTAGTGTTAAATCTTGGACGAAAAAACAAGATTCTCAGACCTAACAAGTGATTACTGCAATGTTAAAATTTGAGTTATCTATGAGGTCGGATATCGGAGGTGAAAAAAATAAAAAATACCTAATTGTATACAAATTGGTACTCAAATATCTATTTAATTTTTAGAGAAATATGAATTTCATAAAAAGAGGCATAAAGCAATTACCTTATTTCATTTAGGTAAGTTTTGACACGTACTTTTGCGCCACCTTAATGACATAGTCCAGGTACCTATAATATTTAATATGAATATGTGAAAAATAAGTAAGCACGGTGGACATTACTTCCAACATCTCGAGTTTAATGTAGCATAACCAGGCACGTACCATAAATGGAATAGCAAAGAATCCGAATAGCGTGACCACTGGGCACGCATTTCAAAAGCTCTAAAAGTGCAGTTGGGATTGCATAGGACTTGAAGAGAGGGCAAAGTGCGGCGGCAAGATCGACGATAGTGACTCAAAGCTATCGGGATTGCCATCGCAGAGCGCGCACACTTCCCCACCAGCGTTTGTTGCTCCGAGAAATGAAAAGCAAACAACGTACGCCAACAGATGTCCAGATAGTCAATAGACTGTTCCGCGGAGTAAAGATTGACCGGAAGGGACAGTAGATAGACAGGATTTCGCTGAAGGCTGTGCGTTTAGAGATAAAGGTGAACGTTTTTATCTTGCAGTCATTATAGAGAGTCTTTAGTTTTTATTGCTTACAAATATAAAACAGAACTACTAAGAACTGTGTGCTAATATTTTAGTAGTAGGTAGGTGGACGGTTACTGTACATCCGTACTAGATAACCTGAATCCCGGATGCTAACATCTTCCTGTAGGTAGGCAGTAGAGGCGTACTTAGGTGTTATATAAACATTTTCCAAAGAGCATGATGGAACACTTTACTAATTAGGGCCTGACGTATAAAGTTCCCTTATAGTTAAGTGACATTAGTTAGTACTGCGCACTGAGTAGTGGTAAAATGGCGTTTGTCAATCTAAGCAAATGCTAAGAATCGTTTATAAATAAGGTCCCTTAGATTTCAAAAAGACCCATTTGTCGGAAAAGTAGATTAGGCAAAAGTCATAGAATCTAAAATCGCTTGCTTCTCCACTTTATATATTATTTATGAAATGTAAAAGCACGCAGTTAAGGTTATGTAACCGTGTTTAAACGATCTGTGCATTCAAAATGACGCAATATGTACTGGCATTTCTAGATTTTCTACTTTCCATGTTTCTTTTACAGTAGGTACCTATTTGCAGAAGAAGATGACTTTGCTCGGACTTGTGACATTGTTCGATAATACTTATTCCTTCGAATGGACCGTTCTCTGAATTTAAGATTAGTTTGAGTTATACCTCGTTTAAATTTTTAATAGAATACCTA
This sequence comes from Alcis repandata, assembly GCA_949125135.1. Taxonomy (NCBI): domain Eukaryota; kingdom Metazoa; phylum Arthropoda; class Insecta; order Lepidoptera; family Geometridae; genus Alcis; species Alcis repandata. Next base: position 5,823,040 of record OX421242.1, on the reverse strand, counting down.
CCTGTCAAAATATCTTGATAAGCCAGTTTGAAAATAATATCTTTAGTTAATAGTAAAGTGGCTGTTCCCAGCAATTCCACCAGAAATGTTATTCAGAAATAATATTATAGTAAGCTTTTTGTTATAATTAACACGGGATCACTCACGTAAGATTAAGTGGGGTACCCAGCTTAGTGACCAGCCACCTCAAGCGCGTTATGCTTGTAGTCTCCTTGATGAAGATCACCGAATGTGAAACTAGTCGGGGTGGCCGATTAAATCTCACGTGAGTGTTCCCGGAGAAGAAATTCAATGGCGTATGTGAATTCCAGCAATTCGCACTTGGCCAGCGTGGTGGAATACGGCCTAAACACCCTTCAAGGGTAAACCTGTATCCCAGCAGTGGGAGGATTAAAGGTTGCATAATGATGAAAAAAAAAGAGTGTTCCCAATATTTCCCATGATAATTATAACAAAATGTTTTAAAACCACATCACTTTTCATTGTAAAAGTATAGTTAGCTCTTTCTTACGATACTCGCTATTTAGTAAATTTCTATGCCTGAAAATATTATTCTAGTAAAAAATTACGATAAGACGCTAAATAAAAATTTCGCTTTCTAGACTGCAAGCGGTAGGCACTTACTCCCAGTCGCCCGCACTTATCGCAAAATCTTTCCCTCCAGTTTAAAGTAGAGGCGTTTAAAATTGCATCCTCATTCACGGCAAAGTTGCTAACAATCCTATAAACTCATTTTCAATACTCAAATTTTCATGTAGTTCGTGAGACTTCAACAGGTTCTCAAGTTTTAAACTTTCGCGTCACTCGCGATCTCGGGATGTGCATATTTCATTTAGCACGAAACTTTAGGCGCGCCTCGTTTTATTCTCGCTGTTTAACGATGTTTACAAATTCCGACATTATTAATAGAATATTCAATTATTCATTTATAATTAGCGGGAGAGTACTCACTTATCAAAACCACGCTAGTTTATAGTGGAATATAATCCTAAGAAACTAATGAAATAATTGTATCGTTAAGAAAGAAAAAGTAATTTAAAATAATGATATATGTATTTCAAAACAAGGTTTTCTTGCATTGTCTTTCAGCTCAATCGAATATCGGAAGTGGTTCAAAATTGATTTGCAAGGTTTGACTCAAAAACCAAAAACCAAAGCAATAACATACCGGACAAGCTAGATAAAAGTTTGTAATAATGGTTGAACCGTTTTGGTTGGTTGGGAGTGGAAGAGTATAATATGTATATGTGTGTACCACCTTCTATAATTTTCATAATATTTATTAGGATCTACAGCGTGAAAAGATCTTAATTATTTTATAATTGGATCAATCGTCGTGTACAGGTAAATACCTATTAGGCGTGAAGGATTATCTTGGTTTTATGTTGACCTTAAATACCTAGACAGATAGATAAACTATATAATATTTACACCAGAATTGCAAACGACAGAATTTGACCAATTATCACACGCTTACAATTTTTCTTTTGTCAAATACTATATACGATACTCGTACCTACCCGATTTTTCAGAAATCGAATCGCGTTTTATAAACGTCTCATCTCATTCTCTGCCTCCTGAATTATGTAGTAGCGTATGATCGTGAATTTCGTAGGATTGCAGCGAATAATGCTTGAGTTTTAGAGACCTATTTATGTCCATAGGATTTTTGGACAATGATATACCTAACTTGTGGTAGTAATATTAGTTATGCAAATACCAAAGTGCACCTAAGAAATAGAAAGTAGAACCCCCGACGCAAAAAGAGGGGTGATATCATGTATATATTTGTGTAGATGTGGGGGTTGTGTTTGTCTGTCGGGTAAACTGATTTGGATGCAGTTTTTTTTTTATTTATAAGCTGGTTTTAAGCAGTGGTCCTTAGACATGTTTATCAAAATCGATTTATCCGTTTTGATGTTTGTGGTTTTCTTTAATTTTTAGTTCTTAATACCTTATGTCATAAATATTCACGTAACAGGCGTGGTACATCATCATAATTACCTATTCTGCGGTGAGGAAGCAGTAAATCAGTCACAATTACTGACGTAGTCTAGACAGGTGATGTGTCCGTATGCAATTGCGGCATCCATTGCATTATTGGATTCCGAGATGTTGATAAATTAACTTCCTAATTGATTTTGGGGTTAATTAGATACGTGCTTAAATAACTGCTTACAAATTATATATTGTGGAGAGGTTGATCGTAGAGATGTAGAATTCTCTGCAATTTATCTGCAACTATTTAATAAGTAAATGACTAACTTATGAAATAGTACAGTCCTTTTACAATACAATAACACTTTATTGACACCAGAAAATGAAGTTCATCATCATCACCAGCCTATCTAATGTTTGTCCACTGCTGGACATAGGCCTCTAAAAAATGAAAATGAAATGCTGGAAAATGAAGTTACAAACACGAAAACAGTAGAGACACGCTCAAAAGACGATTTTAAGCTAAGATCGATCTCTTCCAGACTACTTTACGTGGCTGCACAGAGAACCAAACTCACTATCTTTTTAACAACATTATGGATAGAAATTTATTAGTTTTATAGTGGTCGTTATCTAGAAACGACTACTTTACAGGAACCATAAACTTTCCAGGTAATAAGCCTATGTATATGAATTTATGTTTTATAAATGTATAATCTAGCTGCGTTGCCAGTTATTCCACCGCCAAGCAGTAATGTGCAAACATTACTGTGTTCCATTTGGAAGGGCATTGTTTCCAGTGAAATTTCAAGGCAAATAGGAGATTTAACATCTTAAATCACAGGGTGACGAGCGCAGTGCTGTGCCGCGCAGGGTTGAACTCTATAAATTCAAAATTTTAGGTAGCGCAGACCTGTGGGCAAACGTAACGTTTGACATCAGGCGAGCGTTTTGCTCGTCTCATCACTCAATAGCAAAAAAAAAACATGCAAAGTAGCTGAGCTGTGAAAACGTAAACAAACACACACACACACACACAACCTCTTACAAATTCACTAACAAACTTCCGCATTACATGTAGATAACACCTCTACCTCAGCAAACCCGTTCATTTATTACTCAGTACCTACACCACGCCATAACTTTGTATTCAAAACAAAGCAATCGTGTTCGCGTTTATTCATACTAAATTTGTTCATGAACAACAATACATTTCCTGTCATAAGAAACAATGATTCCTATCAAAACAAATAAGGAAGATATCGGCATAAGCAAATCGTTTCAGAGCACCCACATATCGGCTTACACACCGGAAAAGATAAGTGGCTTCATAACATTACTCCACCTTTATTGGGAAAATACAGCCGAAATATTTGACTACAGGCGTAGGGCTTCCATATCTGCAAAAAAATATATGAAATTGTTGAGCCGCAGACTTTGGCGCGCCGATAATATCTCGCACATTTTTAAACATTTTTGAAGGTATAAAATCACCGAATGTAGTTATGAAAAATCGCAGTCGATCAAGTTGCTGGGAATAAACTTACAAGATTCAGCAAAAAGGTTTTTATCTAACAAGTTTCCGTTCCTAAAAATGTATGAAAACTTGTTTGGATCATAATGATAATTTCTTCTAGTTTTCTATTAAGGTTGTTCAATTTTTATGCAGTTTTTCACGTGACAACGTCTAATAAATTGATGAAATAAATGGTGCACGCACGAAAAAGTGTCCTGTTACGTGTCCCGTTATGATCGGAGCGAGAAAAGTATGCAATCATTTCATCAATGCTTTGTTATTTTTTTTTTTTTTTTTTACATCGGACTAGGCATGCGTTTGACTGCAATCTCACCTGATGGGAAGTGACGATGTGGTCGAAGATGTAGCACGCTTGCCTAGGAAAAACCTATTCACTCTATTTTTGAACATCCCTGGGTTGTACTTTCTAGGAAAAACAGACGCGGGCAGTGAGTTCCATACCTCTGCCGTTCGGATTAAAAAAGACGAATGAAAACGCTTAGTACGGTTACATGGAATTTCCACCGTATGAGGGTGCCTCTTTTTCGTGCGTCTAGTGCTGTTATAAAAGAACGGCGAAGGCAAGACAAGGTCATGCAGTTCTTGTGCACACTCTCCATGGTGTACTCTATAGAACACCGACAGACTGGCCACTTCACGTCGGTGCGACAGGCTCAGGAGCTTGGATTTCACCAAAGAGTCATTATTGGTCAGCCTTTTTGCACGCCTTTCTATGGAATCCAAAGCCTCAAGCTGATACTTAGCAGACCCATGCCAAAGGTGGCAGCAGTACTCCATACACGATCGAACTTGTGCTTGATATAGAGTTAGAAGCTGTTCTGGTGTGAAGTACCGCCTTACCCTGGCCAGGATGCCAAGTTTTTTAGCAGCAACTTTGGCTTTAGACCCAATGTACGAGCCAAAGTTCAAATCCGACTTTAGATGGACACCTAAAAGCTCGAGATGGTCAACTATCGGTATGGATACACCACGGAAAGTAGGTGACAGATCAAAAGGACACCTTTTCGCGGAGAACAGACACGCCTGCGTTTTTGTGGCATTGAACACACCAGGTTTTCGTCGCCCCAGTCAGAAACAGCTTTAATAGAAGTGTTAAGACGGGCTACCATGGCCTCTCTCTGCAGTCGGATATCGTCACTGCTAGCTCGAGCACTGGACCTATAACTCTCAACAACTGTACTGTCGTCAGCATACCCAAATGTACCAGGCTTAAGTAAGTCATTTATGTGCAATAAGAACAGTGTTGCTGAGAGGACTGACCCCTGAGGTACGCCGGCGTTGATAGCCATTAGATCTGACGAGCAACCATCGACAACAACTCGAATCGATCGATCCCTCAGAAAGTCAGAAATCCAAATGCACAGGCCAGCTGGAAGTCCATACGAAGGAAGTTTATTTAAGAGACCGTCGTGCCACACCCGGTCAAAAGCCTTAGAGATGTCCAGAGATACAGCAAGTGCTTCTCCGTGCATCTCAATTTGTTATGACGTTGTCACGTTAAACCATAGTTAAATGGATCATAGTTGTCATTCGATTTAACTAAATAGAATGTAAGGTCATGGCGTTAGTTTTATTGTAAGAACTAAACTAATTTAGCTTCACAGCACTAAAACGATTTGTTTCTATTTTCATTCTAAAATGCGAGAAAAGGTGCATTTCATCAAATTTAGTTTAGTTTAGAACGTTGTATTGCTAAATCGACACCACAGTACAATGTACATTGTACAATCTTTCTCGGTAAGAATGGTTTTCTTAAAATGTATCCACAGCAGTCTTTCAATATCTGCCCGTCATGCCGGATTGATTGATGCGCGCCCCGCCTCATCATTCAGGCGTTGATAAGAAACTTTACACTAATTTACTTTGCTTTCATTCGCCACTTTTGTAACAACTGGTTTTACTTAGCTTGTCGATGCGGAAGTAAGTATAAACGGAGAATATTACATAGGTGTACAACATTATATCTAATACTTAAAGTCAAGGCTGATTATTGCTAAAACGATGATATTAATATGTTATGACTAGATGCGCCCCGCGGTTTCACCCGCGTTTTCCGGGATAAAAAGTAGCCTATGTGTTAATCCAGACCCTGAACAACCTTCATTCCAAATTTCATGTAAATCCGTTCAGTAGTTTTTACGTGAAAGAGTAACAAACATCCATACATACATCCATACTTACAAACTTTCGCCTTTATAATAGTAGTAGGATATAATGAGCTCCCTTCGGGTTAATATTACTGTTCCGTGTAACCTTGTACATACACACTTGATGAAATTACACTTTCAGCGTTTTTTCCTATTCTGGTGCTAAAATATATACAAATGTATTGAAAAAGTGGTTCTTTGAAAAAACTTTAAATAGCTGCTGATATTTATACACGCAGCAAAATAAACATTTCAGCTGATAATAGAAAATGCATTCGAGGAACCGTTCAGATACCATCTTCCAATTTCAACGTAATGTCCATAAAGTGGTGCGAACATACTGGCTACACCGACTGCATAGTGCATAATCCCGGACGCCGCTGCAGCGCCTGCAACCCTTGAAGAGTAAGTAAATAGAAGGTCCATGAATCACCGTTACCGTTTTCCGATAAGGAGAGGCCGCTCTCGCTGCCCGATATAGTCGACGGGCCCTGTTTTATTGTGCTACTATTTTCACTCTATCGCCAGTGAACGCAGTTCAGGCGGAAACTCAGATAAAGTCGCGGCCTCACTGTAATATACTACCTACTTGGCTAACTACCGCGGGGTCTACGAATGTTTGTAGCGCTGCGCCGTAGACGGTCTACGTGCATTTGAATGAGTAAAATAACTTTTGGTAGGTAATGGTAGAGATTGATCAGCGCATTTGGTGGTTGTTATGAAACTGAGTTTTATGTCACTTTTTTTTAAAGACGCGGGATGCTACTAACTGCCACTTACTTGGGTCATGCGATGTATAAAACAAAAAAGAACAAAAACAAAAAAAGAAAAATAACAAACAACAGAACAAAAAATAACAAAAAAGATTATTATTCCCAACATTTCCCGAATCGTCGAAATTAAATTTGCCAAGAGAGTACTTTAATTATTATACGAGTACATAATTTAAGAAAAGATAAAAATGTGTCATTTATATTTCAGAAACTTGGTCTGCCTCGCGGTTCTACTGGTGCCGTGTTGAAAAACAGTGATATTGATGGTGATTATAAGAGCCTATGTCCTTTTTTGAACCCCTGCCAACATGTATGCAAAATGCAACGACGATTCGTCGATTTCGGTCGATTAGTTAAGGCGTGAAATCATAACAAACAAAACACTGTCGCATTTACAATACTAGTTAGGATGCAGATTTAGTCATGGTTTTAAATTCATTTTTCGAACACAAAATCACGATTATATGAAACGCGGGTGCGCCTTTAGTAGAGCCCACATGCCTTGTGTGGAGTAACACCAACTCGCCTCGAGGTAGTTTACTTCGAATGTCTAGATGTTATTTTTTCCCAACTTCCCCGTAGTTAGCTTGATACAACTGCAGTGTACGAAACTTTTCTGTTTACAAAATTGCTAGATGTAAAAGTTATAAAACTGGAGACATTGTAAAAGGCAAAGTAAAGTGCCGGTCGTGACCATTTGACAGTTATATGGATGATATACGAGCGCCAAGGAGAGGTGCTATCTAAGTTTTGAATGGTCAAAATTATTATTTACAATGTTTACAGATACCACGACCACACTACTATGTTTCTACGTATATTTTGGTTTTATAATAAAATGTAATTTCAAATAAAAATGAACTTTATATCCGTAGCAAATATCAAAAAACTCTGGACTATCTGTAAATTATTGAGAGGGATTAACAGAGATTAGCGGATTTAATACGAACATGGCACAATTTGTTAAAACCAATTTTTTCTAATAAAAGTAATTTTCTGGTGTCACAGTCACAGTTTTGTGAATTAGCAGTTTTGATCTGCCATCAACTTTGTTGTAGAGATACTATTCTCTGACAGCTCTATAACTCTGCATCTTTTTTGTCACTATTTGAGTTGAAAAAGGACTTAATTTTTTTTAAACAAGCTTTTATTGCATTGTCGTTAAAGTTACACACGTATACCAAATTTCAGGCCAATCGGACATCGAGAAGTGGTTCAAAATTGAGTTGCAAGATTTCCACCCGAACAAACATAGTTACATACGTTGCAAGTTAAATAAAAGCTTTTAAAAACTGACTAACTAGTTTAGTTTATTTGAAACTTAAGGTATAAACACATAGGTACAATATTACTGAATTGATGTCACTGTCCTACAAAGGCAGACCAAGCCGTGCTTTACTCACTCGTAAATCCAAAACGATACAGACTGAGACGCTTAGCTGCCGTTCAAAAAGTTCAAAGTGGTACTGAAGAGGCTGAAGTTTTAGGGTTCACCAATATCTCCAATATTTTATATTTTATACTCAAACCCCTGCCGGATCTCTCATGCAAAGTCCGCCAGGAAGTATCATTTATTTATTAAAACTATTTTAATAACATCTTTACAGTTGGACCAAGGCGCACCTATCCTTATAATTATCTACATAATATGTATCAGGCAAAGTACAGTAAATCAACTAAAAACTAATAATAAAACAATTTAATCGCCAAATTGAAGCCAGCTATTGGTGAAGTATGTGTACAAATTGAAGTAATGTGTGTGTGAGCATGTTCTAGCCTGATAGGCAATATTTCGGATGAAATTACACTTAATACGGAGTAAAAAAAAACAAATACCCTTTTTTAATTATTTATAATTTTTTTTTCAGGATAATGAGCACAGAGAGGTGCTAAACGAGGTTTAAACATATCGAATACATGGCAAAATTAGAAATATAGGCTCAAAAGACAAGCTATGTCGCTCATCCACTTGCGGATCTCGTCATTCAATTGCCTAAACAAATTATTATTTTTCAAAGTGAAAATAAAAACAACAATATTAACACGAACAAAAATATCCTACCTACTAGTCGTAAATAAGCAACTCCGCTATCCGGATATCCGGAACCATCAACGTATCACTCAGACTTTGGCATTTATTTTCCGTGCATTCGTTTGTTAGATCACGCCATTTGGAAACTGAGGAGGGTCCGTTGTCAAAGTAACAAGGGGTAATGCAGGGCGAGCAACTCTCCCTATTTCCGAGACGCTGGGTCACTATGGAACCTGTTAGAATGTGACTTCAAAAGCCTTGAGATGCGCACGGCCTTTCCTCCAGCGATATTACTCAATCATTAGATTTTCTCGGTGAAGCCTCGTTTGAGTTGTTCAAGTTACCTTTTATAACTGGACGCCGAACTTGTAGTACTGTAACAAGTTATCATTAATGATTGATATTACTAGTAGCTCTGCGAACCGTAGACCTCGCGAGGACTTTTTTGCGAAAATCACAGTCTTTTATCTTGACAATCTCTTGACCGATTTTACTCATATTCGAAATTCTTGTGAAGTATTGAATTTCGAATATTTCTGCAAAATTTTATCAAAATCGCCCGGTATATGGCGCTGCAGCCAATTTCTCCCCTTTTTGAGGGAAATACCTAAACCTAAACAAAAAATCCCCACTACAAAAAAAATAACTAAAAAATCGTAGAACCCAAATGCCCAGTTTCATCGATTCATTAAAAAATACAAACAACATACAAACAAGCAAATATCTGGAGAGACGAAAGAAAATTTTGCCAGTTGTTGCATAGGACGCTTCGGTCGCTAGGTCTATCAATGCGTTTGTCTATCGAATACTCCTTGCGTATTTTTTTACAGGATACATGCTTAGTACCTAACGATGGTTACTGCACAGACAAAATAAAGAGAGTATCGAGATAAATTGAGAGTGAATCGGTTTTGTCTAGGAAACTTGCTCCATCATTGCTTCCCATCAAGCAAAATGGCGGTCAAACACAAGCCTATCATAAAATTAAAATCAAGATTTGTAGTAGTACTAAATAATAGATCATAACAATAAATAAAACTAAATTTAGATCTTTCTTTATGCTTACGATCATATTCTAGAGCCTTCTTTATTTTTAACAGCAAAAAAACAGCAGATAAAATACGAAAGACCCTGGATACTCGTTCAAGATTTTAGTTAAACATGTCTTGTAACTTTTCAATTCAACTCGCCTGCTAGCTCGACCAGTGTAAACCACCTCGAACCGTATAGGTGTCGAGTTCCGGTTCAGCTTCAAATCAAGTAAAAGATCAATTCAGAACGTCTGTCTTTTAGATCTGTGAGAATTTCGCTTCTTACCCATATTTTTATAAAAAAATACCAATAACTTTCTAACTTTTTCCTAAAATTCTAGAGATAAATAAATATAGGGTTGAGTTTGAAAAGTTTGAAAGATTTGTCTCTTGATCTTGTGTCTTGATTTGATCTCTGGGAGAAATAAGTGAGTTGAGTTGAGTTACTAGTAAAACAATGTTACACACTCACGCTTTTCCATTTATATATATTAGAATGAAACATATTAGTACTGTACTATAACTAGAACGAATAATAAGGCAGATAAGAGGAAGCCTATATTGTTTCGGAACCCTCAAAATGTCTCAAGTCACAAAAATACAGCAAATCAAAGCCTGTTTCAAAATACTGTCACTGAGACAACAAAGTCAACTTTACCGCTTCTCACGTTCCGCCCACACCCCGTTTATATCTGTCACGGATTCGCGTCACGTGAAACAATAAACTGCATAGTGCATCCGCTTTTATTATAAACTTTTCTAATAAAACTGCCGATGAACAGAAATTGAGTGTTTGCGAAATTCGCGCGAACTTATAATTTTATTGCCAGCAGCGACATTCGCAATTTGCTGTTCGGGATCGTGACGAAATTTCGAATTGCGTACGTGTATGACTTTTTACTGGCTTAATGTTGACTGTTAGCTTTAAAATGATTATGCTTCTATAGTTTTAAAATAGATTTTATAAAAAAAGTAGTTGAACGACTATGGGATAGGTACGACCTAACATTGATAACAATCACCGATGTTAAGCGATGGACAACACGGTCAGTCTTCGGATGGGTGACTGGTGACTGCAAGTAGCTTTTAAATCTGTGAGCTACCGATTCTCGGATGACAGGTAAAATTGTAAGCAAGGTAGTTTATGCACCAACTGCAATCGCCAAACCATCTCAGATGCCTTGAGACGGCCTAAAATTTAACACCAGGGTTAGCCAAGCGGCCTATACGAATTCACTTACGACATCATTATCGAATTCCGTTCTATATTTCCAGATAAAAGCATGTACCTACCTCTAAGTGACTCTCTGGCTGTATAACAATTCCTAAACAAAAATCACATTAATCCCTTATTGTGTTGCTGCGTGAAAGAGGACGAAACAAACCAATAATTTACATCCATCCACGTCAAAATCGAGTCTAGGTTTGTACTGTCTTTTTCCATTAACGCGACAGAATTCCACTCCAGTCCAATTAAATAGATTGTAGTACCCAAATGGAGTCAGTTACTCAAATCAGTGCCACCCAGGAGTATCGTTTGATAAACGCAAAAAGCATTTCTCACGGGCCCGAATCGGGAGTCAAAATTGAATATAATCTCGGGGTTCGTTTGCCGCTGGTCCGGCAAACGAGATGAGTCCGCCTCATTGCGCTCGGGACTCGATTGTGGCCGCTGGGGAGTGGTAAACAACGTAGTTGCCTCTGATTTTTACAATAAAAACTATCGTAGATTTAATTTTTTGTCATTCTTTTCTGTCTGGACCCTATTTCTTGCCAGGCTAGAAGTCACACACCGTGCGGTTTGATCGCTCTTTTCTTCCGCAGTCTTGCAAGATGTGGAATGCCCTTCTGTCGAAGATCTTTTCGTCGACCTACATCATGGTATCAAAAGTATCAAAAGGGTAAAAGCTTACAAACACCTCTTCGGTACGCCGCTAGTGTTCCACGTGTTCATTGACGATGGTTTTGCTTACCATGAGGCTGCCTGATTGCCGCTCTATTAAATATAAAAAAAATATTGTCATTAACTTTACTATCCAGGATTAGGTCTTTGTGAAACGTATAGAAAAGCACAGCCGTATAAAGTCGATCAAATCGACTCAATGACACATCGTAAAATGCGCACGACTCGATTAAAAAAAATGTGTGAGGCAAAGCTACTAAAACTGCATTCAACTTATAATGTAAAATAACTAATCATTGCGTTAGTAGCGAGTGAGCGACAAAAGTAATTGAAAATGCCAATTTTATTTGAAGAGTTGTATGTTTAAATGTATCTAGGGAGACAGAAGATAATAAACAGTATTGTTGCCAGCTGCACCACATGGATTTACCAGTTTGGTTTAAAAGGTATCATTGTTTAACTTATTTCTATGGTGAGCACTTTTTTAATTTCCTCCGTTACCTAACTACCAAAATCTGTTAAAGCCAGTTTACTGTTATAAGGTACATAAAACTTCGCTTTGAAAATAATCATTCGTATCCAAGCTAATAATTTAACCATAACAAGTAACAAAATTTTATTTAATAAACTTTTAATTAACTTTCCATGTTTATATGAAACTAGACTTGATAAGACAGTGTAGACAGAGACAGATGCTGGTGTGCAGGTGTCCACAGTGCGGCGCTCGCCAATGTTATTAATATATTATTTTAACCTCAAATTAAAATTTTAACAGAGAGTCGAGACATATAAACTCAACATTGAAAGAAATAAAAATATAGATACTTATTTAACAAGATGACAGGTACAACTAAGGTAATACACTAAAACTATACATAATCAAAAATGTCGCAGAAAAACAACAATAAAAGAAAATATTCATTTAGAAGGACCCATCACATCTAGGTGTTTAGGAGAGCCATAGCGATCTTCGCGATTAAGGAATACAATTTTGGAATCATTTGATATGAAGTTATTTAAATCGAAATTGTATTATTCATCAATATTAGTTTAATACGTGAATAAGTAATAAAAAAAATACATAAATAATAAATGGATACCTACTATTTAGATTCTTTTTAGCTTTCCGTTTCATAAAGTTTCGTTCATTGCTTTTCCGACACAAAGTAATCTGATTATTCGGCCGACGATAAAGTTCATACTTCAAAATAATATCTCAACCAAATCCTAAATTTTAGTTGCATAAATAAACCGTCGAGCCATGCTGGAGGTGAGGCACTATAACACCGCGCGCCATAAACCTCCGCCGCAAAAATAAAACAATAAAAGCGAACACACACTACCGAATTAGTAAAAATTTGAGTACATTGTTGTGTAAGTCTCCGCTGGGACCCCACGTATCCTTTGTTGGCCGTGCAATAAAATATTTCATTACTGTGTGAAACATCCTGGCGGGGGACGTGCTCACGGTGTAAGCGCTTTTTTAATCCCATCCTTTTTTCGTGACATGCTTGCATTCTATGCGAATGGATATTAAAAATATTTGTTACTATAAAACAAGTGATGTGGGTGGTGTGCACTCGGCCGAATAAAATTTAGGACAGGACTGTTGCCGACCGACGCTGCGCTTTCGTAGTTTTGATACAATGTAAATGGACAAAAATTTAATGCAACTTTTGCTAAACTTCCGCGTCTACGTTTTATTTAGGTAGCTCGATTTTTATTTTAGTGCGTGATTTATTAACGCTGAATAATAGAATAGGTTTCTAAAGATCTTAAGTTTTATAGACATACTTGCTGTCTATGTTACTACGAGTATCTTCTCGAAATCGTATGCGTATATAAATATTATTATGAAATCTTCTTTCAGTGGCATTTCTCTTTGAGTTTCATCTTTTTAATTATCGTTTTTAAATAAATATTTATTGCTGTCGTCGTCTTTGAAATTAAAATCCGGTTTTGCATTTCATTCTGATTGCATCAACTAGCCAGATAAAGCGGTTGCTTAGTCTCTAAATGAGATTTTGACGGTTCCAGAACGTTCGAATCTCGTGCGGTAATTGCTCCAGTTTACTCATGAATGATCATAGAGTAGATACCTAGCAATTACAACTAACGGGAGATGTGCCGCCAATTCGACTAATGCATGCAAATTAGGAGTATAGTAGCCATATTCCATTGGTATTGGGCACTACCACAAATTTTCCAATGAATAAATGAAAATCTGCACTTTGGAAGAAAGACAAGACGAAAAAAAATTGCTAATTTTTTTCTATCAGATCTCTGCAATTTATCTCCTTGACCCAAGGACCTTAAGGCTTAGATTATAGGTAATCCTAAGGTCGAACTTGGTACTTTTAAGTAACTACAAACATATTTTATATCTACATTAGGAAACATTTTCTATTTCAAATTGAAAAAAAAGAACCTGAAATCTTTTATCTTTCACTAGACTACAGACTACAAAATGCACTGAGAAACATGGCCATCAAAATTCCGATGAATTCACATAAAGTACGGAGCATAGTGATAATCACCAAAAGGTACGATGATAAGCGCCAATTTTTACGGTGACAACTATCATAATATATGGTTCTCACCCTAAAAACTGGTGCTAGTACTAGTTTTTACGATGACAACCATATATTATATAGATATATATAGGGATAAACAAGTCTTAATGTAGATACGACGAGGTGACCCAATAAAATCCCCTAAATTCAAAACCACAAACAGTCGCAAAACGAAACAGATTCCCGAATCATTAATGTGAACCAACTCTTTTGACAGCGACCGCTTGACCCGGGTATTTTTTTAATTTAACATCAAACCCCTCGATTCAGGGTCCGTTGCAAGCCAAAGCCCTAAATTACAGAAGTTAATACATCCTGTCAGACCCTATTCATGCATTCGAGCACATTGCCGCTAAAACCACGTACAACACGTGAACACACAACATGAGGTTCACTAGAAAGCAGTAGGTAAGCTCTACCATTTTCAGGTTGGTCTTTTTGATTCTCGAGTCCAAGGTTCTGCGGGTAGCGTTATTAAACTGTGACATTTAGAGTCGCTACTCAGATTAATCAAACATCCTTTTCTATAGTAGGAGGTCCTATGGATAACAAACTGATTAAATCTATCTACACCTTGCTACATATTTGTGCGTAGCAATTCAGATAAGTTTTACGCTAGTTTGAAATAGCTTTATAAAGTTACAGTTTGCTATAGCATATTTTATCGTACTCGTAGGTAAATAATGTCACGAGATCTTATGGCTTCTCTGGTGAGTCGGAAACTCGTCAGTAATCATTATGCTAACTTATACGAACTTTTCATTTATTCTGTGCTTTTCAAAAACATACCTACTACAATGCAATTAAAAAGCATGTTTCAATTTATTATGTACCATGAAACAAAACAGCACATAATGAAGATTAAAAAAATGAAAAAAACCATGCTGCAGTGAGCTTAGTATCTGTATTTTACTGTAAGTACAAGCCGCCACAAAGGGAATTATCTACTCAGCTGTACCTTTAGATGTAGATGTCACACAATCAGACAGCTGTACGCCATTGTACAGTCGTACAATAGTTGTTATCTTGGGAATGTTCTCGTTACCGCCTAATTTCAGCTCGAATGTCAACGGTGGGAACACCCGTCAAATTATGTCGTTTAGAACTTACCTATGTAGGGTTATTCATAAAGGGTATGTTTGTCGAGTGTCATTGACATTTTTCTATGGAACAGCTGTTTTTTTTCGCGAATTTCGGGTTGGTCCCATAGTAAAAGTTGTTCATAATGATGAGTACTATGAGCCCTTTTCGGCTTGACCCTTTATGAATAACCCTGTATAGTTCCACTCATTCATATACTATGAGATTAGGTGACCTTACTCGTGTTATTTTACTCAAATAGATTTGGAAATTCGTTTTTTATTGTTGTGGTATTCAAGCTTTCGAGAAAAATTATATCCCTAGGCAGGCATTAACAAATCACGAAATGCCTTAACATTGCTTCTAGTCAACTTTTACTTTAATACATTTAATGCTTTTTGACTGCCGGGACAGTAATATTGAATCGTGTCTTCCACATTTTAACAGCAGCTTGGTATTTCTGTATGTCTGTCATAAAACATATTTATTTACACTGATATTAGCTTGCTACAAATTATTACATTTACGTACTATATCAATCATAATCGGCAAACTTCATCTGCTTATTACGATATCCATCGAAAATCAATTCACAATTTCTATATTTTCATCAAACTTATTGTATGTGGCTGAGTTAAAAGAAAATCTAGGCAGCAGCCACTTTTGAGACGTACTGCTAATTTATCTCACAAATTGAATCCAGCACGGAACTAGTCCCACTAATACAGTCCCGAGGCGGTTGCGAGACGGAACAAATTGCTGTGAAATAAACTGCACCACACCGCGTACACCCGACTTGTTTGATAGTTGAATTAAATTGTGTGAAAACCAGTTACCTATTAAGCTATTGCATAGCTTCTATCGCGGGCCTTGAGCGTGGAGGCCGAATCCAGAAATTCCGTAACGAAAATAACATAAGGCACAGCGGTGATACTTTTTAGTTTTGCCATCTATCGATGAATAGCAGAACTTTAAATGACTTTTTGAAGCATCACGCTTGTCTCTTTAGTTCAGCAACTCGCCTCTAGGTGGCATTGGTTAATGAAATAATTATAATTGCATAAGTTGATAAAAAATGCTATGCAATAGCTTTATCGCGGCAGTCCCCGAGTGCCACACGTCTTTTTTTATTTCAACTTGTTGATAACTAATTAATAAAATGTAAACGTATGAAACGGCACGATCGTGTGATTTGGCGTTCTTTCGGGGGGTCCTATGTACAGCAGCGGACAGACATTAGATAGGCTGATGATAATGATGATTTATGGAAAGTTACATAGTGTGCCAAATGCTAATAGTTAAAGTTGAAAAGAACACGTTAACTTTTTTGCCTTTTTTTTTTTTTTTTTTTTTGTTTACCCAGTGGAAATCCTTTATGGATACCACGCCCGCCCCGGGGGAGGCAGGGTGGTTATGTGGGAGTCTCCGCCCTGCGGCGGCATACCCACTAAAACCACTGGGGTGTTCGGCATCCGCCTGAGATGGGGCAAGGTGGGGTCGCGTTAGCAATCGCCACCTCGCCCCGGCGATGGGCCCGATTAGGGCCCCCCGCGTATATGGAGGGGTGACCCTGTTCCCCAGGATCACCCCCCAGACAGTCAGTGTGGGGTCGTGCAGGCCGGGAGAGTCCCCCGACTCTCCCGGCAACCCCACTGCAGAGGAGCGAGGATAGGTACGGGCGAACCGCCTCCTCGCTCCCTCGTCTGCGCCGGAGCGGGTCAGATCGGGCGTCGTCCTCTCTGACCCGCTCCGCGGCCTCCTTCTGCGTCATCACCTCTTCGCAGAAGGAGATCCCGGCCTGGTACGATCTCTTGCCGCCGAGCACGGCTTTCACCACGCTCGGCAACGAGAGATCCCGGCCTATGTAGGCCGAAAGCGTATGCCGCTGGAGGGCCCCATGCGGCACACGCTTCCAGCGTCCACCCTCCTCCTTTCCTTGCACTCCCGACCGCAACCCACATGCGGCGAGGAGCACAAGGAAAACCCCCCTGGTGGCAGCAATGCCACCGTCCAAGCCATCACGCTGTGCCCTCTGCTAGTCAGAGGGACACGCGGATGGGCCCACCGTGTCGGGTTATTTGCCAGCGTGCGGTAATACTGCATAAAAGCTGCAGTATTACCGCACGTTGTTGCCCAGGGTGCACCACGAGGAGGTTACCCGACCTAGCACCCCTTAACTTTTTTGCCTCAAGCAACTGTTAAGGCAGTCCTGTCAACTCCTGTCAACATTGCTCTGTCGTCTGTACCAGAAAAAGAGGAGATAGGAGGATAAATATAAATCTCGTCTTATTAATAAACTCATAGTCTTGGAATAGTAATTAAATTTTTTTTTCTGAAAATTGGAACTCGATCGATAAAGGCAAAGATTTTTTTTATTTCTTAATTTTGTACGAATAACTATAAGAACAATATGGCGACGTCCCATACATTGATTTACCCAGCCTTTTTAACATTTGCAACCTACGTTCATTAGAGATACTTTTAGCAATGATAACTTATGCTACAAGAATACGTATACAAATAGTATTTAATGTACAGAAGTTGGGAGAAAATAATTGACAAAGGTTAAATTGTGTAGGTACTTAACCTATAACGTTATTATGATTATTACCTAAATAACTACATACTATTAGGCGATTCTCCCTAGAGTCGATTAATGGTTCGCTATCAACACATCACTACGGCGCCGTACAACACTACGCTGCTGACAAGCGAGCGAGAGAGACGATCCCCGCGCGATCAAGGAAGATGGCGTGCCTTCTTTGCGATATCATTGTTATTAATTAATCGGTACCTGACCTAAAGTAAATCAATACGAGATAAAGTAAAAACAATGTTTTAATAACTAGTATCTACAATAATGTTGGAGCAAGAAAGCATCTAACAGTTTTCAGAATTGGGATCTGAGCAAAATCGCCCGCGAGTTTGATTTGTTTCAGCTTTTAGGTTAAAAGCAAAGTAACGAGAGAAAGCTAATTGGAAGTCGTCGTGTACTGTGATTATTGCTTCAGTCGTGCAAAAAAAAGTACGCATCGAAGTATTCGCAGTAAACCATCTACAATACCTACAGAAACACGCGCGTCGTAACATGACGCTACTTAACTGTACTGCGTAGTCGGATTTGACAAAGTCTACAAGCCCGGAATACATACAAGTTTGTAGTATCTTGTAATTTCACCAAGGATATTCAGAGGTAACACTAAAGAACCGTGCTTTGGTGAGTCCATCATATCATTTTGTATTCAAATGAACAAAAACGAGATGAAACACAAAATGCCCAAAGTTGTACCTACTCATACGTAAGTTAAGTACCTACATTGAACATTTTGGTATATTGTGCGAGATTGAATCTGGAATCTGGCATTAGTTTCTTCCCTATTATCTGGTGCTAAGGAATCACATCAAATTATAACCTGAAATACTTGTAAAATTGTGATGATGATTATATGGGGCAATGATTTTATGTTTAGGGCACCAAGCTAGTCGCTTAATACCTTGACTGTTAAAGTAATTACCTTATCGAAATGTTCTGAAACTTACAATCTTGGTAATTCAAGAATGCATTATACATGTTATATTATATGTTCACACCGACCAAGTTAGTACAATTTAAAGTGGAGTCTGGAACACACTACCACTATAACTGTTCAGTGTGATAATGGTAAGCCTACAGAATCTATAACAAATACATAATAATCTTTACTCGCAGAACTTACTATGAAAACAACAAAAGTTAAATCAACTTTACCGGAGTCAGTTGTTTAAAGTCAGAGTTAGTTAGTACAATTTACTAAGTTTGTTGTACAATAACAATTATATTACTGCATTAATGAAAACCATGACACACTCATAAATAGCATGATATGAATAATAATAGTAAGCAATACTTACAAAATAGATTGAAACCAAGCAATACTAAATACTACCTATTATAGATTCTATGCGAATAAGTTAATAAAGTCAATAACAATATAAAGCAACTACTATGTCAGTGAAAGAGGTATTTTAAAGTTCATAACTGGTTAATATTCATAAATTGGACAGAATTAATGGACGGAGGAATGATCCAAACAATATTATATGGGATGTTCTCTCAAGTTGTTATCAATGAATAAAATGGTTGTACAAAAATAATATGTGTACCCACTCACACACATAATAATAATTAATCCACATGTTATAAGATTATTAAAAACTCATAATTACTTTCAATCGGTCACAATAAGTGATATTTGTTGCAAATACTGTTGCGTTGATTGTACCTCGCACAAAGGTATACTATAAAAGCTAAGTGTGTATTAAACACCAGAGTCCCAGCCTCTGAACTGAAATATACACAGAGGAATGAAGTATCTATTACAAATACAGTAATTCATTGTGATACTCTTTCATCGGTTAAAATAAAATATTTGCAATATTTTAGCAACTTCTTCAAATACTGATGGGTTATTTATCAATTACCACTTACAAGTAGACAACCTATTATTTCAGTAAAAGGTGATTTTACTGATGATGACTTAGTGCTAGTTTGTTTCTACTAGTTGTTTGAATGAATAAGGTGGAATAATATACAACACCTAATATTCTACTTGTGCATTTATTACATAATATGCTATCATGAAACTATGGGCAATACAAAGACCTTTTCAGTAAGGACATGCTCTTCCATACATTTACCTATGTCTAGTCCAGGCCTGTCCTTGAAAAATGATGTATGAGTCAATGGATTTTGAATAATATTATAATATAAAATGTTTTATGATTATTTATAAATATGGACCTAGTTGGCTGAAGTAAATAAATTATTATTATCGATACAATAATATTTCAATAGTAATGCTAGTTTGATTAAAGGATCAAACATAACAAATAAAATAAATTAACAATATGCTGTTTGACACAAGACAGTAAGAATTTAATTGAGCTTATATGGTATCTTTTGGATATGAAAATGTACTCCTGTAATATTTGAACTTGCCTTTCTGACATGAAAGCAGAGTAACTGTAAATCATTAACTAAACGTTCTGTTGGTGAGCAACTTTAACAATGTGGCATGTTTCACTAAGTTAATCAGTCGATTATATCTTAACATTTGTTCAAGTAACAATATGGCACCTATGACATCATGTTATATGATATGTGAGAGAAAATAAGTACACAGTCATACACAGTTAGTATACCAAACCAAGTAATATAAATTGACTCATTTCTTCAGTGCTATAGTAAACAATTATTCTGAGGCTAACTAAATAAATTCCAACTAAATTAATTTGTGTAGTACTGCTACTGTACTGCTAGAAGCAGTGTATTGTCAGCCAAATGTCATAAATGATCTTATGTGTATATGATTGGTTACTGAACTAGAGTTGACCCTGTTTTCCAGTAGTTAACAGTGGAGTTAGGTAAACCAGATATTACAGTTTCTTTTGTAGAATTGGTTTATACAAGACCATAAATTGAGATGAGCATACACATGAAAGATTTGCGAAGCATAGCTGCTGATACACCAAAATATGACTCGGAGCTATTCAAATGTTGGAATATGAATGAGTTGACCTTGTTCCTATTGGTAGACGGTTGAGTTTGGTAAACCTGGAATAACAATTTCTTTTGCAGAATTGGTTTGTAAAATACCACAAATTATGATGAGATTACAAATGTCCATTTGACAAAATCTTTGAAGTAGACCGCATGTTATCTTCGGATACACATGTCCATTTGACAAAATCTTCAAAGTAGACCGCATGTTATCTTCGGATACACATGTCTATTTGATAAAATCTTCAAAGTAGACCGCATGTTATCTTCGGATACACATGTCTATTTGATAAAATCTTCAAAGTAGACCGCATGTTATCTTCGGATACACATGTCCATTTGACAAAATCTTCAAAGTAGACCGCATGTTATCTTCGGATACACATGTCCATTTGACAAAATCTTCAAAGTAGACCGCATGTTATCTTCGGATACACATGTCTATTTGACAAAATCTTCAAAGTAGACCGCATGTTATCTTCGGATACACATGTCCATTTGACAAAATCTTCAAAGTAGACCGCATGTTATCTTCGGATACACATGTCTATTTGACAAAATCTTCAGAGTAGACCGCATGTTATCTCATGATACACATGTCCATTTAAGAAAATCTTTGAAGTAGACCGCATGTTATCTCATGATACACATGTCCATTTGAGAAAATCTTTGAAGTAGACCGCATGTTATCTCACGATACACATGTCCATTAAAGAAACTCTTCGGAGTAAGACCGCATGTTATCTTCTAGTACACATGTCCATTTAAGAAAATCTTTGAAGTAGACCGCATGTTATCTCATGATACACATGTCCATTTAAGAAAATCTTTGAAGTAGACCGCATGTTATCTCATGATACACATGTCCATTTGAGAAAATCTTTGAAGTAGACCGCATGTTATCTCACGATACACATGTCCATTAAAGAAACTCTTCGGAGTAAGACCGCATGTTATCTTCTAGTACACATGTCCATTTAAGAAAATCTTTGAAGTAGACCGCATGTTATCTCATGATACACAATATGTCCATTTAAGAAAATCTTTGAAGTAGACCGCATGTTATCTCACGATACACATGTCCATTAAAGAAACTCTTCGGAGTAAGACCGCATGTTATCTCATGATACACATGTCCATATAAGAAAATCTTTGAAGTAGACCGCATGTTATCTCACGATACACATGTCCATTAAAGAAACTCTTCGGAGTAAGACCGCATGCTATCTTTGTATACGCATGTCCATTTAAGAAACTCTTCGGAGTATGACCGCATGTTATCTTCTGATACACATGTCCATTAGCGAAACTCTTCGGAGTATGACCGCATGTTATCTTCTGATACACATGTCCATTAGCGAAACTCTTCGGAGTATGACCGCATGTTATCTTCTGATACACATGTCCATTAGCGAAACTCTTCGGAGTATGACCGCATGTTATCTTCTGATACACATGTCCATTAGCGAAACTCTTCGGAGTATGACCGCATGTTATCTTCTGATACACATGTCCATTAGCGAAACTCTTCGGAGTATGACCGCATGTTATCTTCTGATACACATGTCCATTAGCGAAACTCTTCGGAGTATGACCGCATGTTATCTTCTGATACACATGTCCATTAGCGAAACTCTTCGGAGTATGACCGCATGTTATCTTCTGATACACATGTCCATTAGCGAAACTCTTCGGAGTATGACCGCATGTTATCTTCTGATACACATGTCCATTAGCGAAACTCTTCGGAGTATGACCGCATGTTATCTTCTGATACACATGTCCATTAGCGAAACTCTTCGGAGTATGACCGCATGTTATCTTCTGATACACATGTCCATTAGCGAAACTCTTCGGAGTATGACCGCATGTTATCTTCGGATACACATGTCCACTAGAGCAATTCTTCGGAGTAGACCGCACCGAGAGATGTCTTCATCATTGGGTGCACGAGTTCTACGAGCAGCGTGGTATGAGCTGCTACAGGGTAAACTTGCTGCTGAAAATGAAGCGTGCAGCACTGCACCCGATGAGCCGCACAGCCCGTCTGCTGATGGTGCTGTTCGAGTATGGTTGCCAATGACGGCGACATCTGCATGAAAATGCACCATGGCATCACTACCTGGAGCAAAACGGTGATATTATTCTGGATTGTACGGTAACATGAACAAATGGGTCTGTAAATGACTTTCCTTATAGAAGTATTATTGTTGATCTGTCAATTGAATATAGACTCATATATGTTTGATATTATTATGGCTTAATGACACTAAGTCTTACCTGAGGATGCTATGATGATCCATGTCTTATAGAATTGTTTTCCAGCTGTCACCATTATGCAATATCTAATTGAATTATCGTGTACACTAACATAACGAGTACCGACCTCAACAAAGTTCTGGTGGTACAACGCATGGTTGTGGTCGAGTAAGTTGTCAACTTCTATGCAACAGAAGTTGAAGTTAACATTGGCTATGTCTGTGAACAGTGAGTCCGTAGCTTGGCTGCTGAATATGAAGCAAGCAGCACTGCACCGGAATGAGCTGCACAGCCCGTTGGCCGATGGTGCTGCTCCAGCATGGTTGCCAGCGAGGGCGACATCTGGACGAGAATGCATCATGCCATCGATATTTGAAACGATACGGTGTTAATCTGGATTGTTGCTTCTGGCGCTATGGTGGTCCATCGTCCAGAAGACAGGCTTCTAATCCCGCGAGGGCGCGTGATGTGCAGGATGGCCGAACTATTAGGCGATTCTCCCTAGAGTCGATTAATGGTTCGCTATCAACACATCACTACGGCGCCGTACAACACTACGCTGCTGACAAGCGAGCGAGAGAGACGATCCCCGCGCGATCAAGGAAGATGGCGTGCCTTCTTTGCGATATCATTGTTATTAATTAATCGGTACCTGACCTAAAGTAAATCAATACGAGATAAAGTAAAAACAATGTTTTAATAACTAGTATCTACAATAATGTTGGAGCAAGAAAGCATCTAACAATACCTACTGTAAACCCAGCTGTATTGTGAAATTGTGATTGCGTCAGGTATAAATACGAGTATATCTAAGTCTAAAAAATGCATTTCACTAATAGCTTTATTTACATGATTAATGTTTTTGAATACGAGTTATGCGTAACCGGCAATTTATACACCGCAGAGCCATTTTCAACAAAGATCAAATCACTTGCAAATCTTTATTTAGTCCAGAGGGAATGCCGTGTGTCTCGTGAAAAGCAGAGTCGTCAGAGAGGAATATTATCAGGGTAAATCTTCGGTAAATCAACAAATAATGCAAACACTGCGGAAACTTCGTTCGGTTAGAGTAACACGATTGTCGGGATGTCGGTTGACTACTGAAAATGACGTTACATTAGTTGACATTACTGATAGATGACTGACGGCAGAATGAAATAAAACGCAATACGCTGGTATTGCGTTTTATTTCACGAACCTGCAATAATTTGTTAAAAATTGAACTTTTGAGTCCCTACTTCTAAAAATATACGAGACCTATAAAATAATTAAAGAAATATTATCATTTAAAACAATCATAATAACATTAATGAACGGGGCCTGGTTTTTTTTTTATTCAACTGGGTCACGCGTCGCCATCCTTCTTTCATAGAGAAACGATGCTGGATGATGTAGTAACTATTCCAGGGCTTCTCCGTGTTTAGTGCCCAGAAAACCCATAATAGAAGCTAATGGGCAGCCTGAAACATCGGACGCTAGGTTTCAGGCAGCCCAAGGCTTCTATTGTTCTAGGACAAAAACCACCTACAATTCAAAGTGCCATCCGACCCACAATAGAGCGTTGTTGTTGTAATGTGTGTCTATTGTTTTCGGTTCGATCACCCATCCCAAGACCGACCGGATCGGCCGATGCGTTGCTAAACGTCGGTATTCTGTGAGGATTACTAGTGCTTTGACCTAAGGTTATTAGAATTGTACTTTAGAAATTTTGAAAATTATGTACGACTAGTTACGCGCCGCGGTTTACCACGGTGTTATGAAAAACGGACGTAATGAAAAGCAACCTGTGTTAATCCAGGGCAGAAGCTATCACCACTTCAAATTTTATTAAAATCGGTTTAGTAGTTACGAAGATACCTGAAAACAAACATTCTTAATTTCTCACATATACTTTGAAATTATAATATTAGTATGATAACACCGAAGTCGGATAAATCGATGTATGATAATGAACTAATACTATACAAAAGTACACAGCGTGTGCTGTGCAGTCCTAAATAAACGAAAATATTACCTTACGCTCTATTTTGAAAGCTTACATCGTTATCATCATGCTATTCATAAAATATTTCCCAGTTCCCTGCATACGTTATCAACTTATAAAATCCATTACCTAGCGTTATTCAGCTCGAGCAAATGGATACACAAACAGTATGGTTGGAGTGGCATTCTTCAGGAGGGGGGTATCTCGGTGCATTTCGCGAGACGGCAAAACGGGACGCGGCTCGACTTAAGTGGCTGCTTTGTCGTTCCCGTTGCAACGGGAAATCTCTCATACGCCGCGCGTTGCCTACAAGATATGTGGGTAGGGCTAGAGCTGCCAGCTCTAACCGTCAAAGTCGGGACAAAAGGTACAATCCGGGTGTCAGTGTCACGAGCGGATCGTTTCTGCTGCGTGGTTGACAACAATTTTATATATCGGGCAAGTAACCGGTCAAACACAATCTTACTGAGATTAGTAATAAATAAATAAAATCAATTTATTTCAAGTCATTACACCTACATACAATCACAATACCATATTGAACTAACAATTTTGGTCTTACAAAATTTATCGAAAAAACCTTGTTTTGTGGTTGTTCTGACGCAGAAAATGTTTCCGTTTCACAGAAGTGACGTCTACACTTATCATAAACTTGCATCAGCAAGTATTAAGGACATAGGCACATGTGAGAACATTTTAACTTTTTACCTAATCCTGTTTTTTCCCCACTGCACCTGGCAACACTAAGCGCAGAGTGTGGCACAGAGCGTGCCACGAGCTTGTGTCGTAAGAAAATTGGATAATCGTAAACGCTTTGTTGGATCTTCTACGGTCTCGTAATAGGATGGTGTTTTGCTCTGCGTTTTTTCTAACTGTAGGTACTTACCTTGATTCTCTTGCACTTTCATAAAAGCTAGCTGAAGAAATATTAGCAAAATAAAATTGAGTGTTGCTGGCAATGACGATGCATCGATAATATCAAACCTTTTTTTGTGCCGCCATTGCCAAGAAAAAGGTATTTATTTACTGCTATTTTTTTGCACCCAAAAGGCCTATGACATTAACATTTCTTTAACATGAATAAAATAAATAAATGACTATGGCAGAACCAGAACTAAAACCGTCAATAACTAAAACTCTTCCATGGAAAACCAAAGTTGAGATTTAATAACCATTAGAGCAAATGTCATGTCGTTCAGGGAGGTAAAAGCTGTAGCAAAGGACCGCCAAGCCAAGAAATTACTCAAACGACAAGAGCAACGCTCTTAAATTTTGAACGTACGAATGAAAACCAAACAAACAAGACATTGGGCCCAAGTTTGAAGGCTTTATTTGACAGATCTAAACTAACTAAAAATATATCTGTCTTTTTCTTTGCGATCTATTAGACAAGGACGTCAATAATTTTAGAAAAAATAAGTCTGTCGTAAAAAGCTTTCAAACTTGGGCCCATTACCTATTTAAAAAACGACGGGTTGCACTCCGGGAGTGCCGGCAGAAGTGAAAACTTAAGTATTAACGTTGTGCGTTTTGGATATTTTGGAATGGTTAGGGAATAATTTTACACGAATCGCTTTAATTATTTTAATAGAAAAATGAATCGATATCGTGTCCACTATAATCACTAGGTCACAACACTATAACTGTCAAATTAGAACATTCGCGCAAGCGCCCTGCGCCGCCTAAACGAAACAGCCGGCGCAGGCATGCATTTTCGCCGCGACGTAGAAAGAGAGGGGGATACTAGCTGTCTACTCTCCATCCGTCTTACGAATTTTCGATCAGGTCACGTGACTATGTCGCGAGTTTAACATTTTTTACCCATTCCAAAAAAGTGTACAACGCCGCTAAAGAAGTTTTCACTTCAAAAATGTTAACCCAAATGAGAACGACAACTAAACGAATATGTGAATCTTTTAACACCTTCACAGGGTGAGCTCAAAGCTCTTCGTGATTCTATTATCCGTTTAGAATCGCGTTAGGGTCCGCTTACCTAGATCAGGAACGAAATGAAATGGTAACGAGAGCGGCCAGCAAATTAGCCATTGCCGGTGCCGAGCCAGGGAAGGGGGGGTCCAGGGGACGCCGCGTGCTAACACAATTTCGGGCCACGGGAGACCGAGACGTCATAATGGTAGTGTTTAGGAACCTGTAAGGTATAGGGAACAGAAGACTAAAATGCTGGTTGCTGACGACTATCTGATGATCTGATGTTGAACTAATTTGGGTTTTAGGAACTACATATGTATCGGGTACTTTTATATTATTGTTTGTTTGTTCTAGTAGGTAATCTCTTGTTTGCTCATTATCTCAATGTTTTATCATGAATAAGTGTACCAGGACAAAATAAATTATTCCAAAAAATATTTCAGCTACTCCAGACTATTCAGTTTTATCGCACTATCAAAATTATTTTTGCTGTTCTCAGAAAAACACTTAGGTTTAACAAACTAAACAAAATCACTTGCACAGCAAAATTCGTTTTCAATTCTCAAAACCTTTGCCTGAGTAAGTAAAATGGCTTACGGCAAGTGGGACTTATGCAAACAGCTTCCACGAAAAAGAAGACTATTCTAGAAAGTCCGTTGCGACATTAATAAAAAAATACTCAAAGGATTTAAAAGTCGTGTGTGTGTGATTTGAAATTTGCAGTCCAGAAGCGCAATTAGCGACCCTTTTTATAAAAAATAGAAATAAAAATCTGTGTGACATGTTTGGAAAAACTGCAAATGATTCATTAGGTGTAAATTAATTGAGCTTGAATTAATATTACAAGCTTTAATTTAACTTGCAGTGTACAGATACGTAACTATGTTTGTTAGGAAGGAATCTTGCAACTTGCAACTCAATTTTGAACCACTTTGCCATGTCCGATTGAGCTTAAATTTGGTATACCTACGTGTGTAACTCCGACAAAAAAGCAATTAATGCTAGTTTTCCAATGCTTAGCAAAGTTTTATTAACTTTAGTTATAATAAATATTTAATTGTATTTGTTTAGTTTAGTTTTATTGGTTTAGTTTTTTAATTTAATTATATTTTAATATTCAAATGTATTTTCATAATTTAAGTCTCTGTTAATAAGGTACCATTAATAATTTATATTTTTACGATAAAAAAAAATTTATTTGTAATGTATGGTTTACTTGTTGGCAAGCAAAAACATTATCTCAAGCAGCATTTCACTTACTTTCAAATTATATTTTAATCCCTTCTCGTAAAAACTCAAGGCGACAGCTCAGACTTCTTTGTATTCAGTGCATTTAGAGTTAGAAGGCAGGTAATAAGCTTTTCAAATTCGCCGACCACAGTGCACCCAAGTATCTCCTAACATAAGAGTCTTACGTCTGGCTTTGCCTCCCTGGGAAGCAGAGCGGACTTAGGGACGTAATAACCGAGCTAGACGGTTAGGGTGCAAGGAACACTTTGGACTCGCACTCGCTTCTCTACATATTATGCTTCATCAAATGTTAACGAGCGAGGTGACTACTATGTAAAGGATTTCAGGTTGTAGATTAAATGCTTTGCTACAATAAGATGTTGAAAGGAAGGATGGTAGACTGCGCAAGCATTTGGAATATCCTTATATTTTCAATGCTCTGTGGATAATATGTTATTTGTTTTGTGTAAAAATTTTTTTTGGTTTAGGGAGTGACGTGTGACGGACACTGGGCTTAGGTAAAGGCTTCAGAATTTTTACTAAACTGTTTTTGACAACTATTCAAGTTCAGATTCACGATGATGATGAGGGTACTACAATGTATTGTGTTATTGTAATCATCATTATCATAAGTCTATAAAAGTTCTGCCTAAAATTCTCCGCCTGTTATCGAACGTGAAAGTTCCTGTCAGTGTAAGTTGTCAAGCATTTTAAACAGTAAAAATAATAATAGCCTTTTATTCAAATAAAAATTTGTTACACAGGCAGTTAGATTTTAATACTACCTTATATTCTAGCCTACAAAAACTTGTTTTTTATATATTTTTTTTAAATCTGTTTGCCAGCAGGCAAAGGCAAACATTTTAAACAGTGGTTTAGTTCAATCTGGGCTTTGCCTATAAAGGCAGTTTAAAGTTAAGTGATATTAGAAAGTACTACGCAGTGCGCACTACGTTTTTGTATTGCGCACAAGTTAAATAAAATTTGTGAAATGTAAGCAATCGCTAAACAACGTCTATAAGTAAACTCCTGCTTAAAGTTAGTCACTGCTTAGAATGCTTTTACAACTTCTTGCTGAAGTGAAATATTAGGTGTGAAAACCAAAATTATCTTAATATATATAAATCTCGTGTCACAATGTTTGTCCTCAATGGACTCCTAAAACACTTAACCGATTATAATAAAATTCGCACACCATGTGCAGTTCGATCCAACTTGAGAGATAGGATAGTTTAAATCTCAAATTATAGTCGCAATTTTAATTTATTGCAAATTATATATATACTGATAATTTTTACTATAAATTGACAAGTTAGCATCAACATACTACGGTTGCGTAACTATTTACGCAATGGCTTTTGACAGGACAACGTCTGTCGAGTCAGCTAGTAATTATAATAAAATAAAAAGATAAACAAACAAATGATAACCCGAAAGAAGTGAAAGAAGAAAGAACGTGTTAAGCAGCGAAGTTTATAAGTAAGGCCATTAGTGTTTATCTTTATAGGCTTACTAGCTGACTCGACAGACGTTGTCCTGTCAAAAGCCATTGCGTCAATTCTATGTCAAATGTCAAAAGTTACATTAAAAAAGTTTACATTGTCCAAAGCGCTAAAGTTAAATTATGGTTTGAGTATTTTTAAATTTTATAATTTTTTTTGTTTTTTCACTATAAATTGAGATGTGAGCAATCCTATCTCCTAAGTTAAATCAAACTGCACCCGGTGTGCAAATTTGATTGAAATCGGTTAAGTAGTTTAGGAGTCTATAACGAACAAACAACGTGACACGTAAATTATATACATAGGTATACTAGCTGACTCGACAGACGTTGTCCTGTCAAAAGCCATTGCGTCAATTCTATGTCAAATGTCAAAAGTTATGCTATTGCGTAACTATAGCAACCGTAGCATGTTGATGCTAACTTGTCAATTTATAGTAAAAATTATCAGTATATATATAATTCGCAATAAATTAAAATTGCGACTATAATTTGAGATTTAAACTATCCTATCTCTCAAGTTGGATCGAACTGCACATGGTGTGCGAATTTTATTATAATCGGTTAAGTGGTTTAGGAGTCCATTGAGGATAAACATTGTGACACGAGATTTATATATATTAAGAAAAGAAAAAGATAAGCCTATCTAAAACAACGTTGATCTTCTGTTTTACGCATCCACTTGCCACATTTATGCAAGATATCAAACAAGATAAAATAAGTTATAGACGCAAACAGGTATGAACTAAGAGTCCCAGGCTTTGTTCTATTCACAAAAGACGTATACGAGACTTCTACTAAAAGAATGTATGGTAATCGTGACTAGACTTCTCAAACGTACGCGACGATATTCATATTTCAACTGATATCGACGTGAGATTCAAATACGACTGCACTACTGGTACTTACGAGATAACTTCACCGAATCGACAAGCAATTCTGCCATCAAGTGCTCAATAAATAAAGCTCATATTCCGACGACTGTAACCGCTGAAAGGTAGCAGCGGCGGTAGTTTTCAGAGCAGAAGTATGCAATAAAGACATCAATCCGTAACGACGGATGCAGCTATTATCCAGTTGATGCACTGAGTGCTTTATGATGTAAACGCTCTCTGAATAAAGATTGATGTTAAACCAATGCACATATTTCGCTATAAATACTTTATTATAAACCAGTCTACCGAGAAAGCGATGTTCTTTGAAGGGATTGAAGGAAATTATAAATCGCAGATCAGAATTATGAAAGCTCATCAAAAATGTTCTAATTAGTTATAGGTACCTAATAACCTACCTGGTAATCTACATCAAAATTAGATAGATCGTAGATTATAACAAGGAGTAGGTTAGGAACAACCTTAACTTTTTGCATAGATTTTTTCGCCGAACCAATTATATTTCTAGTCCCTACAAATATTTTCGTTCTTTTATACGAGTTTGGTTCAAGATGTAAATACATATAATTATATATTTTTAGTGTGGGTATAAAACCTCTATTATGTAATCCTATGAAACGGGAGCCTTCCGTGCCACTTTGACTTTTGATAGTACAAGTTAAACTTGTTTGTTCAGATTTAGCAAAACCACGGACGAAACTTTTTCTCAGTTTCCTTTGTTGCACTTGTACGGGACCACGTAGTTGTACCTTATTAAAGTTCGAGAGTAGAAGCGTCTGTGACCCAATCTTCAAAGTTGCTTTTTGCCTTCCATACTCTGCGCTCTCGTTTTGCGCGATCCTGTTTAAAGTTGGCAGCGTTAATATTTTACACTTAACCGCAAATCTCGTAGCGTAATTTGTTACTACCACAGCGTACAGTGCAAATACCGCGACTTTGCTGCAGCCATTTGTGGATGCTCGTCGCCGTCGCGATGCTTGCAAAACGTATGGCCTTTTCTGATTACGCTATTTTATATCACAGCATTGATTCATAGCTTTCACCGTCTCCCGTCTACTCACAACTAAGCACAGCGTAACGCCAGGCCTTTACTCGTAGTTAGCAAGGTGGCGTAAATATTATAAACTTTCCGGTGATTGAGGTACTTTGCTGTAGCTCTTGTTATGGGCTTAAAATCGACTTTGATTTGAATAACGTCCTCATAAATTGCGTAAGAACAAGCGATAATGTTACGTATACTTGACGCAAGACATATGATGAAACTATGAAGCTGCGAAGTCATAATTAATTATTATAGTGTAGTCTGAAGGTATCTGCTCACATTCCTTTGCGAGTGTACGCGGGACAAAAACAAAGCCAGCACAAAATATGTTGCTATGACTTTTGTTGAAGTTGTGCTTTCGGCTATTGTTTGGAAATAAAAACCAATGGTGCGATTAATCACAAAAGACTAAAAGTACGGATCGTATTCTTTGTACTTACGGTTTTATCCGTTTTCATACAATGTGCCAACACAAAAATGAGCGAATGAAATCATGCGTAATATGAGTTGACAAAATATTTTTTTATTTATTTTATTTTGTTTTATTTATTTACGTTTTTATAAATGACGACATACCTAATTTTTACGAGGTAGAGTTTTGTTTGAGTTTGTGTTTACGTTTAATATACTTTAATCATTAACAAATTTGTATAACACCATGCATAAACACTTTTTTATTCGTAGTTTTGTTCTTTCTTGCCTTTCTACTTTCTATTGATAATCATAACCATACGGGACTGTAAAATGAAATGTTAACAAACTAGAAAACATACTTCACGCCGACCTCAGACGCCTACAGGCAACTCGTTATCATGAATAGGTCGCCTACAATCAAACCGCTTGACGGGACCGCGACAATGGCTGTTAGGTGTCAAGCACAGGCTCAGACCACCGTAGTAATAGCAAAGTGGACGTATAACACGTAACACGCGTTATAGTCGAGTGGGGTGTAGCCGTACCCTATTATCTGGCGCTAATAGGGCTGTCAGACTTTAAAAAAATAGTGAGAAATATAGTCACAAATTTTAAATTAGTGAGGCGGGTTGTGGACAAGAGGCAACAAACAGGGCTTAAATTCAAAATTGTTGCTATACAAAAGTACTCGTTACCGAGTTAGAGTCACCAAATTCAAATTCTTTTTAGAAATAAATTAACAGCCGATGCCAAGGCGTACGCCAAATCAAGTACGGCTTAGTTGCAAGACCGTTCAAATATCTGTCAAATATGTAAGCAACTCTTAGATCATTGTTTTATTGCTATCCTATAATTAAATAACTAATTAAACTAAACAACGACTTAACTCTATACTCGTATAATAATTATGCTCGTCTAGTTGAGTAAAGTTCATAATCAATTCAATTCTAAATTAAGTACACACATTAAAGTCAATTCATTTTATTGCTTAAGTGAACAAATGAAACGTTAAATGTACTCATTAAATGAAGTAACGAGAACAAGCTTGAACCACGACATTTCCGAAAGCTTCCAATATAGAATTTCTCAGAAATCTTATTCATTATTAGGCTAAATATGAAACACGTGTAGAGTCAAGAGGAAGCTCCGTGCAGTTCTCCGAAAGTCCTTGAACAATGTCCACTTTGTCCTGTTATATGACGCTTGGACGGATACCAACCCTGAGTAGGTACTCTCCGTTGTGTATAAAGGCACCCACTTTGCACGGACGACAGTAAACTAAAACAGCTACTACATGGCTGTTTTAGCTAGTAACTAGGTTTTTAAAGGCTCTTGCAGGAAAATGGCGCTACAAGAATTTGCCGCAGAGTGCGGCGGTATACCTACTTTGTAGCTTTGACGTTAGTTCAAAGCGTTCTACCGTATTGTCAGTTTCGCTAAGCACTGGAACTCGTCTATTTCGGGTAATGATTTTTGTCAAAGTAATAGAAATATGAGTAGGTTATAACCTTATTTGTTCTTTCTTAGAAGCACAGTTTTTTTGTAATTGTTTTGTTTGTTCCATGGTATCCCTGACACAGGTTATCCTAGTGGGGAGCTATGAGTGTGGAACGTTATTTATTTAATCATTCATGTATGCACTTCACGGAAGCGATTTCACTTTATGACATGATGACAGGTAAAATAATAGGCCTCGGTTGTTTATCATATTACAACCGCCATGGACAACGACCATTCAGGTGTCTTATAAACTTTGACAACGAGGCTTGCCCATTTGTCCATACAAACTTCCTTACTAACACTTATGGTAGCGAAGCGACGACGTCGACTACGATCAAAGATGATCTTAACAAGTCACCTATACGAGTATAAGGAACCTTTTCCTATTCTTAAGTTAAGTGCTTGATTATGAATTATTTCGTAAAAAATTATTAAAATTATTATTATTCAATGGCAAGATACGATTAAACTCTGACCATTTGTCTCCTAACAAAAATAAGCTAACAATTTTGCGGCAACAAAAACATTGTTAATTCAACATCCTGATTTTCGTTTACATTCTTCTTCTTGGTCGTTACGCTCTTGACAGAGCGGTCGTGGTCGTCATGTAGTATCCTCATCGGCAGCGGCAGATACAATGCGCCTCACGATGTCTCGCCATCTTGCTCTGTTTGCGGTCATTCGAGTGCACTCGTGAACGGGACCGCCCACAGCAGACTTGATTTGATCGGTCCACCTCATGGGCGATCTCCCCCTCGGTCGAATGCCTTCAACCTTGCCCTGGACGACAAGACGCTCTATGGACTGGCTGCCTCGCCTTGAAACGTGTCCAAAGAATGCGAGTATGCGGGATTGTACTATAGCAGATAGACGCTGCTTGATGCCGAGTTCTTGAAGTATCGAGGCATTTGTGCGGAACTCGGTCCATGATACCCCAAGCATTTTTCTCCAGCACCACATCTCTAGAGCATCTATCTTTTTCCTCTCAATCTCTCGCAATGTCCACGTTTCTGCAGCGTACAGGAATATGGGTAAAATAAGAGACCGTACGAGCCTGGTCTTGGTGGCTTTGGTGATGTTCCTGTTCCTCCATATTTTTTTCATTTTGTCCATTGCAGTCCTAGTGATCGCCATACGCCTCTTTATCTCGTCTATACACCCGCCATTATTCGATATTAAAGCTCCAAGGTATACATAGGATTGCGTTATCTGGCAGCTCGCAATCTGTGTTACTTCTGGCGAATTATTGTTATTACGGTCCACAATCATCATCTTGGTTTTGCTACGATTAATCTTTAGTCCGAATTCGAGGCTCACTCGTTCCATCTTACGAAGCAGCTCTTCCATATAGCGCTCACTAGTCGCAAAAAGAGTGGTGTCATCTGCGTACCGCAAATTCGCAATCCTGAAGCCACCAACCGCAACCCCATCCGTCCAATCCTCAAGAGTGATCCGCATTATAAGCTCAGTATATATATTAAATAAGAGTGGCGAAATTATGCACCCTTGACGGACACCAGCGCTGGGGTGGAAATTGCTGGAGAGAATATCATCCGTCCGTACTGAAGCTGTACCTTCCTCGTATAAACGCCTTAGAAGATGCACAAGATGTTTTGGCGTGCCCATTTCGAGAAGTGTTTTCCACAGTATTGGCCATTTTACCGAATCGAATGCTTTTGAGAAATCGACAAAGCAGATGTAAGTTGGCTTGTTGAATTCTCGGGCTTTCTCGATAATTTGGCGTACAATGAGAATCTGTTCTCGAGTGCCCTTTCCCTTCACAAATCCGGCCTGTTCTGGTGCGATTTCTTTGGACAGATACGCCTTTAATCGTTCATTCAAGATATGCAACAAAATTTTGCTGGCATGTGATATTAGAGCAATAAGGCGATAGTTGCTACATTTCTTTGTGGAACCTTTTTTGTGTAAAGGAATGAACACTGTATGAGTCCATTCTGATGGCCATATTCCTGTCTGCCACACCTTGTTACAAATAGCGTGAAAGATATGGTCACCACGCTCTCCTAAAGCCTTTATCGTTTCAATGGGTATTCGGTCTCTGCCCGTAGCTTTCCTAACTTTGAGGTGCTTAATGGCTGCTCTAACCTCCGACAGAAGAATATCTGGCTCCAGTTCTTCACTATCCGGGTTTGTATTTGGAAAACAGCGTGACTGCGTGTCCTGGAACAATGACTGACAGTAACTCTTCCACGTTTCCGAAATTTGATCCAATTCTGTTACGACTTCGTCATTATTATTCTCAATGGCCCAGGTTTTAGAAGGTAGAGTTTTTGTGATAAGACGAATTTTGCGGTACAGATCTCTGGATTCATGTTTCCCTACGTGTGTTTCGACTTCTTCACATATTTTGCGGAGGTATGAGTTGTGATCTCGCCTGCAGCTCTTTTGAATTAGGGTAGATAACTTATTGAGTTCTCTAATATCTACTCCGCGCGCTTTTTTCAGTCGCCGATCCTCAATTAAAGCCAGAGTACTATCTGTCATCCAATGTTGTCGTTTATGCGTTTTATTTGGTGGTCCAGAGTCGTTTACATTACGAACGTTTATACAATTTGGACCCGTATCCTTGCAGATGAAATCATAACTCCGTAGGCATACAAGGCAACGTGGGCTGCGGAGGCACGAGGCAAGTCCCGATATCTCGGATCCTGACGTCTCAGATAAACACTGCCGGCAGCCATCCGTGAGGGCTGATAGCCGCATGTGCCTGTGTTAGAAACGATATACTGGTGTTGTGAGACGGAGTTTTGGTAACGCGTGAGTAGAGTTCTTTATGCTACGGTTTCAAATTCGATGTATTATGGCTTTAAATATGATACAGGTGCGAGCTTGGATTTGAAGGAAAGTTAAACGGTTGTCAGCTGGCTAATCTGAAATACAGGGTTATACAGAAAGGGTTTGTTAAGCACAAAAGGGTTCATAGTACTCATCGTTATGAACAACTTTTACTATGAGACCAACCTGGAATTCGCGAAAAAAAATCCGTTGTTCCATAGAAAAATGTCAATGACAATCGACAAAATGTATGTAACATGTAACTGTATCATTTCTTTTTTTAGAATTTTAATCTCTTTTTCGCGCGTTGAAGATACACTCACTGATCGTGAATTAAAAAAGCAATTTGTCAAGTTAAGCAATGTTTAAAAATAATAAATTAATATAACAAACAAACCTAGCTTAACTCAATACTAAAAGGTGGCACTTATATTGGCGTCAAACTCATTTTAGTTCATTAATTAGACGAAGTTCCTACATGAATATCATCACCAAAAAGCGCAAATTCAACTTTAAATTACCCTCGAACTGGCCAATTGCTTCTAAACTCCGTCCTTTCAAGTAAAGTGGGGGCATTGGATAAGGGTCACAACGCACCAAAATTTCATAAAAACATCACACTAAAAACATGTTCCTACAAAAAAATCTTCGGCCCGATAACGGAACACAGTTTTGTAAAAAAAGTGTAGATGTCAGATTGTTGGGTTTTGGTCCTATAATAGATGATATGCTCTGTAAGTAAGTTACGCACACTGGCTTTGGCTCGGGGAGTTTACTGGACAAACAGTTTCTGACTGATTGGGGTACCGGCCAGTGTTTGTCGGATACTTGTCTAGGGGTAGCACTGAGTAATATTGAAGGTAGTAGATACCTAATTTTCACACAATTTTGGGAAAATAGCATTGAGAGGATATTTTTGTTCTTTTAAATAGTTACAAATTAAAAACATACCGCATTACAAATACATTATTGTATTACGTTAGTGATTGAATAAGTAATAATATAGTTAAATTATTATTATTATTATTATTTTCTATTTAGTTTAGTTTGTTATTTTAAATTTAAGATGTAAATATTATATTTTATGTAAGAATTAAAAAAAAAAAAAAAGTTAAATTATGAATGGACATAACGATAAGGGTTCTTAGAAAAAACCGTAAAAATAAAAAAGAAAACCGTAAAAGATTATTTTTTGATGTCTTTTATCAGGTCAGGTGTATATGAAACCAAAAAATATTTTTCATGTTTTGATTGGCCAAAATTTTAACGAATATTGGCCATTAAGTTAGCACCTCAACTAAAATTGGTCAATGGCCGTTTGGTTCGTCGGTGTCGAGGTTCAGTTAAATGGGCTTTGGGAAATGATTGTGACGACGATTAGGGTGGCATTGTGAGGCCATTTTGGTTATGAAAGCGCTCCATTTCGAGATCACTGCAGTTAACTTTAGTGAAATGATTAGGTATTATCATTAGGAAAATATATCTATTACTAGCTGCGTCCCGCGGTTTCACCCGCGTTTTACAGGATAAAAAGCAGCCTATGTCTTAATCTAGACCATGAACGACCTTTATTTCAAATTTCATGTAAATCTGTTCTGACGTTTTAGCGTTAATTGGTAACAATACACATACGAGTACGTTCACCTTTATAATATTGGTAAGATATTCTACTATGTATTTATGTATATATCTACTGTGTATTTTAATATACTGGCCTAAAGATATGTTTTTCTGTTTCAAAATATTTCACGTAATGGCCCTCAGTATTAGACTATTTTATATTATGGCCCGGCAACATGTGTTATGTTTGAAGTGATTTAGTTAAAACCTACAAGTAAATATTTTTTTCATCCCACCATCTCGGAAAGAGTATTTTTAATCTTCAATATCTGAGTGGAATGTGTTGCACTCGAGTGCAAAGATTTTTCACCTGGTGCTCTTTTGATTCCCTCGTTAACGCTCAGGATTCTGATTTTGAATCACTCGCTGCGCTCGTGATTCAATTTTAGAATCCTTCGCTTGCTCGGTCATCAAAATTGAACACGCGGTTAAAAAGCAACTTTGCGCTCTTGTATAACAAATAACTATTAATTACCTACCGTTAATTATTTGGCCGTTTCATTTTTAACCGATAACAGCAAAACTAGAAGAGAGCAATGTTAAATCGCTTGGAAGTTGTAGCTACGTTTTTAGCCATGTTTTATGTTTTAAGCCCACTTTAGCCCACGTTTTCCTAGTATCTCAAAAGGTCCTGTTTATTTTTATAAATTATCAAGATATGATAATTTACAAAAATAAACAGGACCTATTTGATTTCCAAAATATCATATTCCAAAGGGTTGTTTGATCTTTGTTACCTAGAAACTCTTTAAAAATGTATTTACCTCGGTTTGTGAGTGTAAGCATGATAAAGCGTGTGTAGGATGTCTGTTGCGTGGGTCTACGTATAAATTTACGTACTTAATTAACAAATTGAGCGTTTAATTTCGATGAAACTTAGTGTTTTTATAAAGTCTTTACTTGACCTTTGTACTTGTTAGACTGGCCTAGAGCTACTTTTCAGTATGCCATTAAAGTTCTCTAAGTACTCAACTCAATATCTAGTTAAATAGTGACCAACGCGAACGTTACAAATTAAAAGTGAGTTTGTTTGTTATGCTTTCAGGCGTTAACTACTAACTAAACCGATCATCACGCAATTTACAATTTTTTTTTGCAATTTTTTTTCATTTTTTTTAGTCATGCGGGGTTATTACGACTTTTGTCTATAACTTATGTACCATAATGTTTTATCAATAACGACATCTATGGGCCACTTCTTTTTTCTTTTTCCACTTTCCGCCCATAGATGTCGTTATTGATAAAACATTATGGTACATAAGTTATAGACAAAAGTCGTAATAACCCCGCAGACGTAATAGCCCCGCATGACTATGTATATATATTTTTTTTCAGCCATCTATTTTTATAGTCAGATAAAAAAGTTTCGAAAAAATTAAGGTAGAGAGGTAAATGCAGAATTGCAGAATATACGAGTAGTAGTTAGTCTTTTGAATTTGAATTTGAATATACCAATGTTGAAATCATTTTGATCCAAACAACTTTCATATATAAAAATGGGCAAAACTTAAAATCTTATATTTAGGTATCGAAAGCATATTAGCATTTTTTTGTTGCAGCTTTGTGATATTATTCTTTATGCAACACAACAGATAGTGATTGTTCATAACTCTTAATATTAGGTGATTTTATGACTTCATAAATGTTGAAACGTGCGAACAAGATAGCGGCGTGCAAAAGTCTGGCCTCTCTCAATAAATGTAATTAATACAACGTAGGTAAGTAATTCCAGCTCAAATATTGGTCTGGCCAATAATTTACCATTAACCTTTCAGAGTGCAGTTTATGAGCATCGGAGCGTGGTATTGATTCCATCCATCAAGAGCGGAGCTCCATGTGGATTGCAGTTCGCAGCCAGTTCGCTGGTTTTTAACAAGCTATCTCGTGCCTTGCTCATCAATTTAATGTATTTCATTTTGAGGACAAGTCACTGTTTTTTATACAACCGATCGACGAAGCAAGCTTATTTGGTGAGCGTTACGCTTGATTATAAATTAGATACGAGTAGATAGACAAACTTATTGTTCACACATAAAATCGCATGAAAAAAAATAAACTCCCAAATATTCTTTTTTATTTAATTATAAAAGAACGTAGGAGAAAACTATTGCCTATTGTTGAAAAATGCGGAGGCAATTTTCTAAATTGGTACCTGTCTTAACAATCAGTGATTCTTAATGTAGATGGAGTATATGGTAAACAAAAACATAACAACTGAGCTGGTTTAATTGCATCGATTAAATTTAACAACGAACAGGAGGACAGATACAAACAAAAATATAGAGAGAACTAGGATACTTAGGTAAAATTTCAACCAGAAAAAAATAATTTGGTTTGATAATTTATATTCCTTTAAAATTTATACTAAAAGGCAAGTTAAAAATTTCTCGATCTTTTGCGCAGCTAAATAAGATTTGAAAAAAAAAAAAAAACAATAGGTATACCATAACCATAAGATACTACAAGATACCACAGATATATCTTACCATAAGATTATGCCAAATTTTTTTTGAGACCCAAACTCAAACGAGCAAAAATAAAAAACCGTACGAAATATATATGCCAAAACTCCATTTACGTGTACCTAATAATAAAAGCACCATATTTGTCTCGAAATTGACTTGAGCAACTTTAAAAGTTTTCTTGAAAACAAGGCACACTTTTGTAGCGTTGTTAAGGTCACGAGATGGGCCAATTTGTTTAACTTTTCAGCTTACATTAGCCAAGACGAGTTTTCACGGGTCTCTTATGAAAGTCCTTGGTACAATACAACTAGATGACAGTAGCTAAGCTACGCACAAATCATTCAAGTTGTCACTCTCAGTAGGCAATAGGCATCAATACGTTTAAATTGTAGTCTAAATAAAAAAAAATAAAGCACAGAAAAACAACAAAAACAAATTAGACGCAAAAAACATAAATAAAAATTAGTCTTGATTCGCATTTAAATATTCTATGCGATAAGATGTAACAGTTGCACTTTCAAATTTACTCTACACCAAAGCTCCTATTCACAGAAATCTATGAATAAAACAGAAGACGTCCATAAACTTTACGAAAGAAAAGCTGTCACTAGCAATGAAGTTCTAAAAGTCCATAATTATTGTCTTTGAAATCTCTATAGAAGAACTTTATAGACAAAACGTTTGTACATTCTGTTTTAATTAACACGGGAACAAATCAAACAATTATAACAAAACTAGTGACCTCTCCGGCTTTGCACGGGTGTGAAATATATTATGTTAGTCTATGTTACACGCTAATGATGTAGCATTGAATTAGTGAAAGAATTTAAGATTATATTAGCGTACAAGTGTAGATGCGTCAAAATCATGTGAGTTTCCATAGTAAATTTAGTAGTTTTTTTATTTATTTTTTTATTTAATTGATCGACGAGACGAGGAAATCGCTCGCCTGATGTCACGTTTGCTCATAACAGGTCTGCGCCACCCAGAATTTTGTACTCGCAGAATACAAGACCCTGCGCGGCACAGCACTGCGCTCCTCACCCTAAGATATAAGATGTTTAATCTCCTATTTGCCCTGAAATTTCACTAGAAACAATGCCCTTCCTACCGGAACACAGTAATGCCAAGCAGTAGTGCAAACATTACTGCTTGGCGGTTTTTGTTTATTTCTTTTGGTTTTAGCTTGGTTTTTATTAATTTCGCACACACTCGATCACTGTTACCAACTGCACCGTATCTTCGGGCCACTTAGCACTACCATAAAAGTTAAATGCGCTATAAATCATGCTAGCAGGAGACAGAAGGGGCAGCGATAATGAACTGCCGCCTCGGCGACTGTAGGTCCTACCTACTGGTACGAAATGAACGAGAAAGTTGCCAGGACTTTGTTCTAGCTTTTGTTTTAGTTTATCGCTTTAGGTCAATAGGTCTTTTAATTTTCAACCAACTTATGGTGAAACAATTAATGAACTAATTAACTGATAACTTAGTTCTTAAGGTAAAATTGAATAGCTTAACTCTCATGTGATTTTAAGCCGCTCGAAAGTTTCTGACATGTTTGGTGCTGTTTTAGAACAAACTACCGGAACTTCCGATTTTACGTGACATCTGACATGATACATGGTAACGCTCAGTTTTAAAATAATTGACTGATTTAACCGAGAATTATTTTGATATAAAATCCGATTTAACATCAAAATATCATATCTTTTATGTTATACAGAATAAAATAAAGTTTTTGTTGAAATATTCTAATTTACAATTATAATTAAGTAG
The DNA here is from genome assembly GCA_949125135.1 of Alcis repandata. Lineage (NCBI taxonomy): Eukaryota > Metazoa > Arthropoda > Insecta > Lepidoptera > Geometridae > Alcis > Alcis repandata. The sequence goes on along the minus strand of OX421242.1, from coordinate 5,781,075 downwards.
TAACATTAAGTAGTACAATTATAATTAATTAAGTAATTAAGACGTAGGAATTTAAAAATGGGATATTTTGACAATTTTGTATGACTCTTCTATCTAATTCATAATATTGAAAAAGCTGTCTCCATTTTAGGCCTAATATATGTTATAGTACAGATATAACGAGTGAAAACTGTTAATACGAATCTCTCCGTGTAAAACCGAAACACCCACACAAAACAGACACTGTTCTTTGACCGTAAAAATATACTTCCTCTAAAAGTGTCATTACCACTCAAAGCAAACGTTTAACAGGAAAAATATCATTACGCTTTTAAACATCATTAAAATCGAAGTAATTTGGGCCCATTAGTATAAAAATAAACGGTTTGTAACGAAATCGTCAACACAGGAACTTTGACCCTCATTATGCAGAATTTCTTGCCTTTGTGCCATTAATATCTTGAATTTGATATGTCTTCGAGTGTGTTTATGTTAAGGCGTCACAGAGAACTTTTATTATCAGTTAATATATCGCTCCTTGAATGCAAGAGAGCCACAAAGCAAAAAAGCATTTTTTACAGTACAGCTAAAACAAAATTTCGTTAAGAATTTGTTGAAAAAAAAACATGTATGTAGTGAATAATTGTATACTATTATATACCATTCGAAGCGTGATTTGTTGCTGTATCTTTCTGTATTATAAATTATATTGGAATCTAATTCACACGCTCTAAAAATGCAAATAAGTCCCTTTTGTTTTCAAAATCCAAACTATTATTAGAAGAAATATTCCAAAAATGAAACGAATATTTTTTAAATCAAATTTCTTTAATAATATTTCTTAATAAAAATCAAACAAACAGTTTTTTATTATGCAAAAAAAACGTTTAACTATCTAAATTTACCATTATACGGAGGGGTTCCCAACGAGTCACACCAAAACGAGTCACAGTGTGACTCGTTGGGATTTTTTTCCCCAACCAGTAACACTGTGACTCGTTGGGAATCTTTTTTTTTTTATCATTCCCAACGAGTAACACCCCCCTACTATTACATTATACTATCACTGTTTGTTGGTGTAACACTTCTTTAGGTTTGTATTTGGTTTTTATTAGGCCTGGTCTCACTTTCAGTTACTTATTTTTCTCTTAGTACTTACGAGTATTAAAATTATTATTTTGCGAATATTATATTTTTGCAGGTAATGTAAACTTATAGAATCGATTGAAAAATAAAATACATGCATGTACCCTAAACCACCTTTGCTTACTATTTAAATAGAAATATAAAACGCGATTTTTACTTCAAAAAGAATGTATCACCCAAAAAATAACTTTCTAATATAAAACAATATCCAACAAATTTGCCATTCTGTAAGCAAAGGTCATTCACAAAGGTCCTTACCTATTAAATTGGCGTTTTGTATGGGGAAAACAAATAGACGAAAAAAAGATAATAGTAGTTTATGAAACTGTGGCATAAAAAGGGGTATTAAAACTCGAGTGTGAGTTTAAAAACCGAGCCGTAGGCGAGGTTTTTAACACTATCACACGAGTGTTTTAATACCTAGTTATGTGCAGTTTCTTCATACACTACTTTATCTACTATCATATCATAAAAAGCGAAGTACAAACTTGAATACGAATTTATATTGACAAACTTTAAACACATCACAGAAATTTAAAAATGGAATCAATGGTGGCGGTTTGAGATGGCGCCAAACCTAGCCTGTCAGACGTAGTTTAGGTAATAGTTACTACGTGCTAAAAGAGTCAAGTGGGAAACTGTATCGAGTAATGACAAAAAAAGGTACATTATAACACTATTTTGTTTGAGAAATACACATCATTAATCCTTCGAGCTGTTTCTGCAGCGTTGGTGCCACGATGGAAATCGTATTCGCAAATAACGCGATATTTTAAATATTCCATTTTGCAAAGAAAACAATGCCAAAGAAATATCAAATTAGGCTAAAACAAATAAATCACTAAATTTGAAACAGATATAAACGAGCTTTAATTTGAAATTTGAATTTGGAGTTCCTAAGCAAAGAGCAGATATTTGGGATCAAAGTGGCCAGTTCGACATAGCACCAATTTCATATGTAAGGACCTAATAATACACTACGCAGCAATTCAATGAAACAAAACATTTTTAATTTTCATGTAAAAGTAACTTCTGAGTTAATAACAAAATAAAAAAACTACGCCCTAAATATTATATTTTTAACTAGCTACACCCGGCGGTTACACCCGCTGTTTTCTTTTAAACCTTTTAAACCTTCCCTGAACAATACCTGAATACCCTGAATACAAATATTTCAAGATCCAAATTAGCGAAATTGGTCCAGCCGTTCTCGAGTTTATAGCCAGCCAAACGAACAGCGATTAATTTTTATAGGTATACATGAAGATAACCCTAATGGTTGATGAAGATATATTATGATCAATGATTGATATCATAATTGACCTATGATACGAGTAAATAGAGAAGACTGATTAAGTATGAAAAGTTTCTGATACAAATATTTTTTACTTCGAGACTCATTATCACCTAATTTCAATACTTTATTAAGTCTATTAATCGATAAGTGAATATATAATAAATTTTGTGAAAACTTAAAATGTCTGGATAGTGATAAAAGACTTAGGTACTAAAAACCAATAAATATTGTAGTTTTCAATAACCCTTATGATTAATGTAGATATGTGATGATTACCTACCTGTAATAAATAGAAAAGACCGATTATGAAAAGTTACTGGTACAAATGTTTTTAATTCGAGACTGTTTCACTTAATTTCAAAACTTATTAAAAGCATATTGTATTTAGGTCAATATTATACTTATTTGATTATTAAAACATTATTATAAAAATATATCTTTTGTTAGAAACAAAAGATAAGTTTTGTTTTGGTACCATAAGATTGTTTTGTAAAAGTATTAAGCGATAGTTTTTTTTAATTGAGGCAGTGTTACTGGTTGGGAATCTTTTTTAAAAAATTGTTCCCAACCAGTCACACTCGTGTAACAGTGTGACTGGTTGGGAAAAAAATTCCCAACGAGTCACACTGTGACTCGTTTTGGTGTGACTGGTTGGGAACCCCCCATTATACGTATCTAATATGTATTAAAATGTTTATTTTGAATAAGAAAATGTAGTACAAGCTTTTTGTAGGAACCAATAACCTATCCAAAGATGTCTAATTTCTTTTGAATTAGTTTTGTAGTATCACAATTTCTAAGGAAAAGGAAAAAAAACATAAAACATTAAAAAAAAAACAAAGTATCTATTCGAACAATCGTTAAATTCTTTTAAGGTATATAAAAATAGATAAATTATCAAAATAAGTACAGTAGGGCCTCACTAATCCGGACGGGCAAAAAATCGGCCCTTGCCGGATTATCAAGGTGTCCGGATCATAGTCTGCAAAATTAGGTTGAGGTTTATGATATACATATAAATACATACAAATATGTAGGTACATAAAGACATTAAATAAAATACTAATTTATGTGACATAAGACTTTTATTATAAATAGAAAGATACACACATGCGTTTAGTAAAAAAAGAGCTTATGTTGATGTGAAAAAATCTGTAATACTCTTCTGCTTGAGATTTTCGTTCTTCATTTCGAAAGCGCGGTCTCTCAGTCGACGAAGTAACATAATTTCGTGGCTTTCTAAATTATTATCTTCAGCCCATTTCAAAGCTGTGTTTAAAGCTCTCATAGCTTCTGCACTGCAGGTGTTACATGTTTGGAAGTGGAGACTTCAACGCATTCGTCGACATCTTGCTCGTCATCTTCACACATAGCCGATTGCACGATCTCCTCGTCAGTTAACACCTCACATCTTTGCAATTCTTCATCGGCGCCACCAGAAGCCTACGCTTGGGCTTCTGCCTCAGTTATTTGCGGATAAGTGTTTCCTCTTAATCTGTTAATCAGCTCGGCCAGGGGAATATCATCCTCTGGTTCGAAGTTTTCATTTGCGTGAAGTTGAGGACACAAATTCTTCCACGATTTCTTTATAAGGGACTCTTTAACAGCCGCCCAGCAGTTTGCTAAATTAAAAACTGTGTCCTTTAAAGTTATGCATTTTAATGCATCAGCGAGATTTTCATTACTCAATGGATTGGCGAGACAATCAAATAACAGTGATTTGCGATAATTTTGTTTTACATTTTGTATAACATTCTGATCCATGGGTTGTATACACGCCGTGGTATTAGGTGGCAGGAACATTGCAAAAATGTTGCCATCTTCAGTTATGAGTTCTTCAGCTGATGGATGACCGGGACAATTATCCAGCAGTAACAATGCCCGTGTTGGTAAGTTCACCGATAAAAGGTGGCGTCGGACCGCAGGTACAAATTCCATCTTGAACCATTCAAGGAACAAGTCTTTAGTAACCCTAGCATTTTTCTGTGCTCGATAACATATTGGGAGATTTGTTGATTTAAAAGCACGCGGGTTTTTCGCTTTTCCTATAACTAGCAATTGAAGCTTGTGAGTGCCAGCTGCATTAGCACACGGCATGAATGTGATCCTCATCTTCATCATTTTTCTCCCGGAAGCGGACCGCTCATCACCAGAAGCTAAAGTATGATCAGGCAACAATCGCTAGTATATAAACCAGACTCATCTGCATTGTAAATCAGTTCTGCTGTTAGGTTTTTTTCTCTAATAACTTTCTGAAGCTCTTGCTGAAATGGTCCGATAGCAGCTTCATCGCTTGATAGTTTTTCACCGGCCATTTTCAAGCGTCTTATTCCATGGCGTTTTTTAAAGTTATCTAACCATCCCCTACTTGCATTAAAGCTAGTACTCGAGTTAGTGATCTGGCGATGAAAAATACGGGTTTTCTCGCAAATCATATCACCACTATTTGGAACATGAATGTAATCGCCTTTGTTGCAAAAACCATGTAAACAAAGCATCATCTAAAATGGGATTCTCAGGTTTCTTGAGTGTTTTTCGTACACCATTGTTGCGTTAGAAATAGCCATGTTTAAAATAGTTCTTGATCTGCTGGACATCCTGTAATAACATGAACAGAAATTATTTATTTTTATAATATGGCCCTTTTGTATTTTATATAAAAAGTAATTTCAAATAAAGTAGAATGCAAAATGGTCACTTGTTAAAATACTCCACTTTTGTATTATCAATAATGAATAGTCTTAAATAAATTGGAATGTAAAAGAGACACATATTAAAATATGGCACCTTTGCATTTTAAATTATAAATAAACTCACCTGAAATTAGAATGGAAAAAAGACGTATTCCAAAATGTGGCACTATTGCAGGTAAAACTATGGTAAAGTTCAGATCACATTTTGGATTGTGGCTGTTTTGCAGTAAAACCACGCGCGTTCTCTTTGAGGTCTGGATCACAATTGACAAAATGGTGGTCTTGCAATGAAGTCAGTGCGCAAAGCGGCTCAATGCAAAAAAGGCGCTTGAGCGGTTTGGTGTCAAACTTAGCGAAAACTGTGGGTGTCTTAAATAGACTCTCTAGTATCATCGATTTAGAGCTCAATTTTCGAATAAAACCGTTTTTACACTTTTTTGATTTGTGGCCGTTTTGCATTCAAGGAGCGATATATAAAAAAAATATGCATGACAAAGAAAAATAAATACAAAAAAATAATTTTGCAAAACCGTCTATATTTGACGGAGTTATGCCCGAACATACATAAAAAAAAATACAAACATCCGAATTGAGAACCTCCTCCTTTTTGGAAGTCGGTTAAAAAGAAAAAAAAATAGTTTGTTTTAATAACACATAGGACTACTTAACATAATCGGGTACTCTAACTATATTATTGATAACACCCAATAAAATTATTATCAAACCAAAATACATCAACATCACACAACACAACATCACCTTTCCACTTAAATGTTTGCACAAAATGTGTTAAAATGAATTCAGATTTCGTGGTAAATATTTTTTTAAACTTAATGCTATTGTACTAAAACTATATGCTTTCAAAACTTCCCTTGTCTCATTTATAGCGCATAATTATAATTATTATATAATAATATTATATCACGGATTAGTAAAGCGCCGGCCCGCAGAAGTCATTAATTGCAAAATCAGTGCCAGGCTGGACGTAACTTCGATCGTATCATGCTTGTAATCATTCCTTGAAAAAGATCACCGAACGTGCTCAAAACTAGTCACAATTTCCGACTCAATAAAACTTGAGTGTTCCCTATTAATAATAGCCAAAATGTGTCAAAACCACTTAAGTTTTAATGGCAAAACAGTTAGTGACTTTTTCCAGTTAATGAATTCTTGCACAAAGCCGGCGAAATGGTCTTCATACACCGTATTTGTAACTCCTTAAACTCAAACCCCTATCCCATTCCTACTTCGTCTCTGCTCACTGAAATTGGCGTCAAAGCTGCGCGGCAATGCGCCTGACATTCACAAGTCAACAGTCTTTGAAACGCAGTTCTTTTGACGTTCTCGCAAAGCGTCGCGTGTTATCTTAATCAGCGCGCCTTGGCGGCATTGTGGATGCTCAGTATGCTCACACTTCACCGGCGAACAATCGTACAGGCAATGTGTCTGCTCCTTTGAGTTACGTGAGCATGGAGCTAGTGATGTACTGGGTTAGGATTTGAGTCCTTAGAATCACTCTGATTTGATTTAAAGTTAAAGTGAGAGGTTGTGCTGTAGAGGTGATGGAGCAAAATAGGCGTAGAGGAGGCGTAGCTAAATAGCTATTGAGAAGGTGCTGCTAAAAAGCCGTAGAGATGGTGCTGCTAAAGTAGCCGTAGAGGCGCCGCCGTAGCAATATTTAATTTTTTTTTAATTTTTTTAATATAACCGTAGATGTAGTGTAGTTAAATAGTGGCACAAGTAAAGTTTCCAAATAGGTGTAGATTTAGAGGCCAATAAGGTTAAAAATAAATTAATGAAGGCATTGAAGGCTGCTGACTCCATTATCTTTTCCTAAACAATAAAAAAAAACCTGCCGTGGAACTAAAAGTCTGAAACCAAACAACCGTAGGTGTGGAATAGCATGTGCTAATCAATAGTATCCAAGTCACAGCTTGGGAAATAAAAAATAACAAGATCTAAACTTTAACTTAAAAAAAAAAAATATAAATTGGAGCAAACCATGAGCAAACTAAGGGAAAGCACAATACCCCTAACTAGCAAAAATACTCCAAAACTAATCATAGCACAAGTCTCTGCTTGCTTTCCTCATCTAACCACATTCAACCTTCCAACTTGAATCAATAAACTAAACACAACTAAATTCAAATTCAAATTCAAAATAATTTATTCAAATATGGGTACATCAATGCACACTTATGAATGTCAAATACAATTTTTACGAATAAATTAATACACAATAAATTAAATGTCAAAGAAAACAATATTATTAGAATGTCAAAAAAATTATATAAATTATTGCAATGTCAAAATATCAAGGTATAAAATAACTACAATAGTAGGTATAATCAGTCAAGAATAGAATAGTATAAGGTACGCGTTTGTAATAACAGAAGTGCGAGCTCCTGAACTCACAGTATTGTAAACTCGTTTCAACACAACCCGTCTGCCCGTATTGTAGCGCTGCCTTGGTCTGCTTGCACTCTGTATGTAGACCAGTTACGTAGTTTCAAAAAGCAGTGAGTGCAAATAATTGAATGAAGGAAATGTTTAATGGTTTATGACAGTTCTTTTTATTCTAGTAGCGCTTTCATCGCTATTTTACCAAACAAACAATTTAACCTCATTCATTATTTCACTACTAGGATACCAGGTCTTCATGGGTAATTATGATGCTCTGTAACTTTTTTGGGATGAATAAGTTTATATAATATTTTACCTTATTCACTCGTATCTAAGTCGTTTCAGCGCGTAGTACAAAATATACAAGAACAATCTTACTCACAAACTCTATCTCAATAAACTATCTCATTAAAAATAATCATAAAGACAAAGCTGCGAGGTACAACTAAGCAATACTAGTAAAGATTATTTATTGTATGGGACTCGTATACGTTGCTACATAACATGAGGTTAACTATGAGGTCAATTTTCACTGACCAAAAATTCAAAGTAAAAACATGAGTAAGTGTTTTTCGTAATTCGAACTCAACTCAATTTGACCTCAAGTACTGGGGTACAGTGCAGGAGCAAACACATTGCTTTGTGAAGGCCTACGTTCAAATGCGTACCTGCTAACGCTCCGCTGCCCCCTCTGATGTACACTGATTGTTGATGTTTCAATTACAAGTGTAGTAAATGGCACGTGCCTCGCCATTCCATGAATATGCCTTTATGGACGCTAACGCAGACGCAAACGCACCGGCTTTTATTACATTGAGCGGTTCGTTGGCTTCAAAAAGCGAACCTTAAAGAGATTTTCTGAATGGAGAGAAATATTTTTGTTCAGGAATCGTATTTTTGTTGGCTAGTCGGTTGGTCTTTTTGAGGTTGACTCAGATTCGGATACAGATTTACTGCTTTTCCATACTTATAGTACAGTAACAAACAAAGAAAATCAGTTGGATTTAATACGCCGTGTTTTTAACCGACTTCAAAAAAGGAGGAGGTTATCAATTCGACTGTATGTTTTTTTTTTTTTTTTTATGTTTGTTACCTCATAACATTTGACTGGGTGAATCGATTTTGATGATTCTTTTTTTATTAGAAAGCTGACGCTTCCCATTTGGTCCCATTTCAATTTAGTCCAGTTCTGATAATGGTATCCATGAGAAAACCATATAAGTCTTAAATTTGCATTAAGTACGTGCGCGACAAATAGATGAATAACTATCAATCAATAGTCGGTCTCTTGAAGTCGGTTTTTGTTTTTTGTTTTGTAAAATAATGTTCTTGTTTATTAACTAACCAAATGCGTGAAAAAGTGACAGAACGATTTATTATCACCTGTAGGTTGCCTGTAGGTGTTTTTGAAATTTAGTTACGCTTTGCAGTTCAGTTCATACCAAAATTAACTCGACGACCTGTTTGGCTCAGCGGTAGTATATCCGCCTGAAAAGCCAGAGTTCCAAGTTCGATTCCCGGCTGGGTTTGAATGATGAATTAAAATATCTGCTCTGGGTCTGGGTGTTAGTTGTCTTTGCTTTGTGTGTGTTCTATGGCATTCCCGGCACAAGTTATCCTAGTGGGAACTAAGAAACGTTATTTAAAAAATAGGCCCAAGTTTGAAGGTATTTTAAGACAGATCTAAACTAACTAAAAATATATCTGTCTTTATCATTGCAAGCCATTTAGACAAGGATGCCAATAGAAAAAGCCTTCAAACTTGGGCCTATTAAGTTCATAAAACTGTTTATTATTAGCTTTACTTAGACTTAGCGTGAGTCTTTAATTTAATTTCGTCGTGAGTCTTCTCACTTCAACCATTATTTACTCTGAGTAAAGTAAACATAACTTCTTAGTGTAGCTCGTATATCGTCGTGTAATATGATTGAATCAAACTAAAATCAAACTTGCTCTGCTCATGCCACCTAAGTTACTAGAGCAGCAAAACTGCACTCTATCTAGATTGCATGCAATATTTTAATGACAAACACTCCGAATTAACGTTCGTGTTCTGTCGTGCCAGAGTTGGATCTCTCAAATATTTGTATTACAAAACTACACGGAAATAGAATGCAGGTAAATAACTTTGTTCCAGTGTCAGCGTGTGGTATAAGGATTATTATGTTCCAGTTGCGCCCCTTGGTTTTATCTGCTATCCTACAGGAACCTTTCCATATATTAATCCAGTTATTACAATGTATCTAATGTCGCAACTTTTCCCGTGGGTGATATGTCAATGAAACAAGCTATCTCTTTGTTAGCATATTTTCATTCTGCCTCCACATATTCCATATATTTTGTCGAGTGTTTTGTTGATATTTTTCTTCTATGGAACAGCTGATTTTTTTTCGCGAATTCCGGGTTTGTCCCGTAGTAAAAGTTGTTCATAATGATGAGTACTATAAATCTTTATCGGCTTAGCATACTTTCTTTATAATTCTGTATAACCCTCAATGAAAGATTGATTGTAATAGAACTACATTGACATTAATGGGGGGTTAACGCCCAAACTTTATCCTAGCTCCGACCATGAGTCAGCATGTTAGTTGTAAGTTGTCAACTGTTCGCTGAAAGACAAACGAGATGCGACAGGGCGCGACGTATTGTTTAAAATCAACTGTCGTGCGCTTTAAACTTCGCTTTTAATTTTCGTGCGAGTTGCTAAGCTCTATTTACACGAGTAGTTAGAAAATAATGGAATATGTATAGCTTTATTGCACAGCCTTTGAGGAGTTAATATAATTTATGAAAGTGCACACTGAACAAATAGCGAGTACGATGTTTCCGAAGACGATGTCTAGCCTCTCTAGCCAAGTTGCAATTCTATAATGGAAACGATATGGAAAAGTAGTTAAATGCATGGGAATTACTATTTATAATCTATTTATAATTCTATAATAAATTCTATGCTCAGATCAAGTAGTTTTTAGGCAGATAGAGTCAGCCTTAAATGCAGGTGAAGCCCAAAAAACAACCCTACTGCCCGTGTACATATACTTCAAGCATACATTGACGCATAAAACTACCCTTATTATCTTAGTGGGGAGCTATGAGTATGAAATGTTTATTAATTTTTATTATTTTTAGGATTCTTAGGATTTACTCAATGATTACACTATACTTACGAGTACCTACTCTTGCTTGCCATACAATTATGTGCCACAGACCCGTAACAAAATTAATTAGTCGAACTAAATTAGTCATTAACTTGTCTACGCTAGCACTTCGAAGTTACAGGCATCGCCTGGATTATCCCTTTTTTTATAGCGAAGACGTGAGTACTTAACGCCAAGAATCCAGAGTTTATTAGGTTGGTAATTACATTGAAGAGGTTCTATGGCGACATGTGAACGTGGCCTTAGATTGAGACGGCTGTCCAGTTAAAGCTAAATAATAGTAATATTACAAATGCGTAAGTGTGTGTGTATGTGTGTGTGAATATTACAAATAGTGATAATATGAAAAAGTCATAAGGCCTTGTAAAATGATATTTTTTTAAGAAACTAAACAATGACCGGGATTTTGTACCTGGCGCGGTGTTTATCAGCTTTCAATCTTGAAGGATAAAGACTCAAAACTAAGGCTCAATTTTAGTTTCTGCATATGTTTTAACTAAATCTGATGATTGATTGAGACATGCAAACAGACAAACGATGTACCTATAAATTGTATAAATTAAAGAAATTTATAAAATGGTATTATGGGTTAAATTATATTTATGTATTTTTTAGAAGATTTACTTGTGCGATAAATATGAGTCATGAATATATTAATGTTAATTAATGTTAAGCTTATAAAATGCACATGAACCTCGGATGAAGCTGTATAAAACAGTAGACGTTTCATTATTGTAGCCATTGTGACTAACTTTACGCTACGAGTATAAGGTCGTTGTAAGGACATTTAAGAACTCGGATGCATAAGGTCTTAGGTAAAATTAATCGTTATTCATTTTAATAAATTTCAGTTACATTTTATCTTTACATTATTCTTTTTTTTTAAATTTTATTTACATTACATTTACCTGTTAAAAATCAGTCTGGAACAAAAGACTTAAAATAATGTAACATAATTTATCTGTACTTATATATAACTATACTAATTTTAAGTTGAAAAAATATTATCTAATAAAAACCCAACATACTATTGTTGTTAAAAGACTAATAAAGGCGTCATTAGCCTGTCAAGTCAAATTAAAATAAGGTAAATTATATTATGTGACTGTGTCTATTTTTATAAGTTAAATATTGATGTTAAATAAAGATCTTTTATAAAAAAAAAGTTACATTTCAACTTAATGATTATTAATTGTAATTTAAACTGCATCATTGCATATCATCAGGCAAGATGGCGATCAAACGCATGTCAATCCTAACTTAAATATTATAAATGCAAAAGTGAATTTGATATTACGTATGCACGTCAGAGCTGATTTCATTCATGAAATTATGCGTGTACCTGTACGTTGTCTGGGGGTATAAAAAAGGATTTAACCTACTTTTCATTTTCATCATCTTCACCAGGCGAGTAAAACTGCGGGGCGTAGTTGGTATCCGAAGTTAAAAATAATAATTAATGTAGATACATCAAGAGCACTCTTGAATTTATTGGCGCTAAAAATGAAATATCTCGTTTTAAAAGATTGTTTTATCAGTCGTCGCACTTATTTATTTGTCACTGGAAAACCACCCTTACAACGCACAATAGAAGCTCGGAAATGACCCGGCGCTGGCTTCAATGCAACGTATTGTCCACTCTCACGCCCTCTCTAGTTTGCTCGGATATTTGAAATGTTTTTGAAAGTCTCTTTATTTTGAACGAGGTGCTAAGCGCGCTTAGTTCATTGTTGCGATGGTATTTATAAGTACGTACTTAGTTTCCGTGGTGAAATTAAACTGAAATTTGGGTGAGTTCAAACAGAAAATGTAAATTGTAGATACTTTTACGAGTATGCATGTGTGGGTATAGATTAATGTAGTATCGTACAACGAAGATTTTCTCTTTTGCCGTAACTGGTTACGAGCCTCTGGTTTCGTACGCGGCCGAAGGGCAATTTAGGCGTAGATTATCTGCAATTGTTATTATCTGACATCCAAGCACCATACTATACGTAACTGTTCAAGATTGGTCGGTGGCTTAGGGCCACCGTGTAATCGTTAAGTAATTTCATTAATGTGCTATAATTGGTAATAGTAGAGACATATATTTTGTGTAATATTTAAACAATGGTATTTCGTGGTACGTCTTGGAGCCAAGTACTTAGTTACTAGTACCAAGACCCAGTTCGCGGCGAACTAAGACCTCGTGGCCCTTATATCTCTACAACCTCTTGACCGATTTTGCTCAAATTCAAACATAAAAAAGTTATTAAAAAGAACTTTCTCAAGCTATCGTCCGATAAACCTATAAACATACAAATACAATAGACTTTGAGACTTGAGACTTTCGCTTCGCTCGGTCAAATAAGTAAGTGAAACTCAAAGAAAACTCAAGCCAGGTAACTAAAATCTTGCGCCGGAAAGAGCGAGCACAAATCACGCGGTAACGACCCTTGTAGTGCGCCGCGGCGACTTCACAATTACAACTTTGTTTTACCTCATTATTCATCCTTTTGTTGCCACCGACGACGCTGCAAAATTTTATGACGCGGAGTTTTATTAAAACTAAACGCTGGAAAGTTATTGAAAGGGTTTGATATTAATTTCGTTAAAAATTTAGAAGTTAAATAAATGGATAAGTACTGGTTCACTAACGAATACTTGCGCTTCGAGACCAAATTCATAGAAAAAACATTGGGAATTTTTAGACAACTTTTACAGCTGTTAGCATTTTACATTACTTCAAGGCAATAAATATTTAACGAGCGTAATATCATCTGTTTTAACAGGTGATATTACTTATTTAATCGTCGTGCGTCGGTATCATAAAAGCATAATCATGATCATATTTATTTATATTAGGTATTTATTATTCTTAAGGCATAACGCTCATTCTTGTTTCAGAAACGCGTGCATTTAAAATATTCCATCTCATGTTTAGAAAGTTGCTCCTATTAAAATACTTGTCACGAAAATGTTGCCAGTATTTTTACTCAGCCGAGCGCAATTTCAATTCAGCGTAAATTGAACAATCACGAGAGCTTGTCTCGCGAAGTTAGAAAGCGCGCAACAATGCGGCATTACGCCGCCTCATTCTTGGGCCACTTCTGCATAAAGTTAGCCAAATTAATTTAGTTTAAGAACTGTCAGGTACTCCTAAACAAAAAGTAAACTCCTTCCTTCCCAGTTTTTATTGCACAAGATTACAAACCCGGTTAATTTATTCTCGAAATTTGTCTCATCGTGAAAAATTCGCCTTCGCAATCGCCAACAAAAGAATGAGTAATGGCTTCGTAAAACAAAGTTACATGAACGCAGCGAAACTTTAAAAGCTTTCAAGGGCGTAAATTATTATCTTAGGCCCTTCTTTCTGGTGATTAGAGCGCGGCTATTTTTAAATTTTATTTTTTCATTAGAAGCCAGAATGACGATAAATTATAATGCATTTCCTCAATTATACAGTTACAGTTATTTTGGATTCGTTTGGACAAAACCACCAAATTTTCCATGCAATCCGATTTGCGAATCGAAAGCGTGAGTATATTCGGAAAGCGGACAATAATGTGCAATATAAATATTTAACTTTCCCCAGTGCTGTCACAAAAGGGGCGGAAAGGCTTGGCATTTTCGTTGTTTACCAACACAGGTTTTTCCATGCGAATCGTCGGTATAGTAAGTGAAAATAGCAAGTCACTATTTACAGAAATGTGAACAAATTGCGGCTCAGAGTTCGGGGATAAGCCAGTGTCAATTACATATTGAGTAGGGTCCCCGTTGGCTGCGACAAATTGAATGGCCTAAGAAGCTCTAGCCGCCCGAATGACTGGCAATATTTACCACTAAAACACGGATTATCTGCTTACGCGACGGTATATTTTCTAATACGGCAGACATCGCACACTATTTTGATGGTTTTCAATATCAGTCTCTATTGGAAACGGTTGAGACAGCAACGGTTATTGATATGAGAAAAAATGCAATTTTCTTACTGACATGCGAGCTTTTACGAGGACTTTGTGTGCTGGCTTATATTTTTTCTTCTTGTCACTTTCATCATTTTCGAAGCATAAATATTTTTCTTCCAATTTTTCTTTCAATATCTTATCAAATAAAAATATATCTTGAGAATTTATGTCATAACTCAGTCTTAACTCAGCGCCTCATTGTCACACAACTTTGTACGACTAGTTTGTAACTGGAAAAGTAGGTACATATTATTATGGTCTTTTTTATTTTTTATTTTAGTTTCTTGATTTTTTTATTTTTATTTTTCTACAAGGATGATGAACCTAAACGAACATCGAGTCGTCTTTTCTAAAAAAAAAAAAAATGAGGCCAAAGACGTGCCGTGACGCCTCGTGGAGCGACAACCTGCGTAAGGCGGCAGGTCGCAAGTGGAGGTGTAAGGCAGATGATCGTGCCTTGTGGCGTTCTTTAGGAGAGGCCTATGTCCAGCAGTCGACAAACATAAGATAGGCTGGTGATGATAGACGTGCCGTCAAATAATTGTGACTTAGTCGGTGGCGCGCACATTATATAATATTTTGTCACGTTTCATTGGTTTGGCGTCTCTGTCCTATTAAAATTACCGAAAAAAAAACATTAGATTTTTTTTCATTTTTACCTTACGATATTTATCATGTAGGTACCTAATTGGTTATATAAAATTAATAAAATAAAAAAAGATGAAAAATCTGTACTAAGTTGGACAGTCATTAGGTGCTGATTGAAATAGAACTACGTATTTTTATTACTTCAGCAACTAATTTTTAAAGTGGTAACCGATCAAAGTGGCAACAGCAGAGTGGCAATAAATTACCCGACAAGTGGCGGTTGCAACTTTATCTCATTTCCACCCTTTGGAGGGGAAGGGGGGGTTGCGGGGTAAGCTCGATTAGTTCGCGGTGAAACGCTGACCTTTCTACAATTTGTGCGATTGGTGGCCGACACTTGCTTTTTGATGACCACTTAGTTAGATAGTTAGAGATTTGGTAGTATTACGGTGTTTCGGACTTACACATTATCAGGCTTACGAATTTTCGGAGTAGCTTCTTTTGCCTATATGAATTTTAACTTAAAACTTAGAAATGTTCTAAATACCAGCGTGCAAAAACTGAAATCTATTATAAACAAAATCTCAGGATTGAATTAATTTTAGAAATGTGAAACTTTGTCTGAATATTTGTTACATTTTCACGCTGCTGGATGGCAACTACTGGCTGGAATTTGGACAAGAGATAATTTAGACCTTGAATATTAATTCAATACACTACATCATACATATAATACATACACTGCGAAAAATGGCCATCTTAATCCCGCTCGCTGTCTAATCATCGTACTTTTTGGTAATCAGTATGCTTCGTACTTTAAGTGAATTTTTCGTACTTAAAGCGGAATTAAGGTGGCCTTTATCTAATTGTTTTGACTCATTTGATTCAATTGATTGATTGAATTGAATTGATTTGATTGTCTTATTTTTTTTTTCATCACTCTCATCACTACGAGAGTGAAACCGTGTGGCACAGCTAGTTCGGTTATAACTCGATTAATACTCGTAGTATGTAGTGTGATAAATTTAATCAATGTATTCGTATTTTCAAACAAAATTACGTGCTGGCCATTTAAATACACGTTTGTAGAGATTAGGCGGTTTTAATTTATTCCAATGTACCTATAATTAAAGCTTAGACTTAAATTGTAACAATTTGAATACTAATTGAAGTATGCCCTTTATTTGTCAGTCTGTCACATAAAGGACACCGGTGTCGGTGGTGGTAACTATCGATCTAGTATATAATCCGACTTCGGTGGTGGTAACCAAGTTACTCAAATATTCAGCTTCATACTAACCTCGTCCCGTGCTTTCACCCGGTTTTTAAGGAGCGTCGCTCACACGATCAACAGTCGAGGCGGAGTCGAGGCGCGGGCGCATAAGCGGCGCGCCGCAACAAAGGATTTCTTTACAAATGAATGGCAGTGCGCTTAGGCGCGTCGCTCACTGGTAAGTCGAGGCGGGGTCGCGTCAGCGGCGCGGCGCGGCGGCGCGGCGTCGTAGCGCGGGCGAGACGTGGAGTCGAGGCGCGGGCGGCCCCACACTTTATCTTGTTTGTTCCTATTACTATAATCCGTTCGTGTTTGGTCATATACACAAGGATTTAATTGAACAATTTCAATGAGTTTTACATTAGTTTCAAAATCGTCACGCATGTTTAGAGCGTCTAAACGCAGCTGCGCACGAAACCAAATGACAAAATGGCGGTGGAGTCGCGGCTCGGGCGCGCTTGAGCGCCCCTCCTGCGCCTGCGCCTCGCCTCTGCCGCGCCTTCACCTCGCCCGCGCCGCGACTCTTGTATATGAGCGCACTGCCATTCATTTGTAAAGAAATCCTTGTTGCGGCGCGCCGCTTATGCGCCCGCGCCTCGACTCCGCCTCGACTGTTGATCGTGTGAGCGACGCGCCTTACCAGTGAGCGACGCGCCTGACACGCTTTAAATTAGCTTCACCTGTATGTTTGTAACCGACTCCTTTGGGCGCACCGAAGTCGGATTATATCGATGTTTGGGCGCGATTTTGACCCACTTTTAACGGCCGGATTTCGTTCAAACTTTGTAGATATATTGAGGATCGATGACAATAAATTATTATACAAAAAATAAAAAAATATACTTATAAATAAATTAAAATAATTATATGCAGCTAATAAATTGTGTTTTTGCTCCGAACGCGATTTCTACGATTACTGTTAGCTAAGCTGTGACTCGGTACGCGAATTCTGTGACTACTGCTGGCTAAGCTGTGGTTCCCCACGGCTACTGGTACATATTCTGCTATGTGCCGCGTTTGTCAAAGAGCGATGACAATGCGTGTTTTTTAGTTTTTAAACTATTCTATATTATTATTTTATCTTTTTAACATAAGCATAAAATATGGGTCTGTATTTGACAGAAAAAAACAAATAAAAACCGTTTTAAGTGTTGGCGAGACAGAGAGTCATCTCAAGCTTGACGTACATAAGCCAGATCGGTTTGCAATTTGATGAACCAGAAACAAACAAAAAAGCTAGTGGATAGGGCCACTAATGTCAGAGTTTTATTCCGACAAAGGCCTCTGAATTATTTGTTCTGTATCTGTAATTAAAATTTATTTATTTATTTATTTATCAACTTTCCAAACACTTACAGTTGTTCTTTACCAAAACGTGTTTGAAACAATTTACACATCTTAATAAAACAAGAAAAAATATATACTCGTACATATAAATATACAAAAAACTTAACCTAAATTAATTGTAGATAAAGTATTACTTGATATTAATTTCGAATTTAAACTAAAATAAATTATACAATTTTGAATTAGAACATTAATTTTATTAAAAAATAAATCAACGTCGGGCTGGTGAGAGATCAGCTCGTTGATTAAGGTGAGTGCGTGGTGAGTAGGCGCGTACCGCGAGGTATCGGTGGTCGGGTGGACGAGGGGCGCGAGCAGCGGCAGGGGCCGCCGGCCGCGCCGCGCCGCCCGCGCGCGCACCTCCTGCGCCGGGGCATACAGCGCGCACTTAGCCAGCGCGGTAGGGTTATCTATCCCATTGTTAAGAAGCAGGTAGTAATGAATGACGAGCGCACACTTCCGCCTAAGCTCGAGTGTGTTCAGGCCCACCATTCCTGAGACAAATAAAGACGGATAGTACCAAGTAGGATAGTAACCAAATACTTTCTTGTAAAGGTGGCGAGCGAATTTTCTTTGCACCTTCTCAAGTAATAACGTATATTTCTCCTCATGCGGGTCCCAAATAAGCGAATTGAATTCTAATTTGCTGCGTACTAAAGCATAAAAGAGAGTTAGAATGGTTTGAACGTTTTTAAATCTAGCCGACTGCCTTGTTACGAACCCTAACGATTTATAGGCACGTTTACATAGCTGTGTGATGTGACTATTGAAAGTAAGTTTCGAATCCAGATTGAGGCCCAGGTCCCTTATCTCAGTAACTCGCTCCAGCGCGACACCCGATATAAATTATAGTTAAAACAATGGGGCGAGTAAGATCTTGTGAAAGTTATTATTTTACATTTACAATTAAATTCTAACTTGTTCCGCTCGCTCCACTCAACGACACTATCTATATCGCGCTGCAGAGCCTCACAGTCGGCGGGCTCATCCACACCTAAGAATAACTTCAAGTCATCTGCAAACATCAGGCACCCAGCCGTCCTGACAACACTCGGCAGATCATTTATCATGACTGTGAACTGGGTCGGACCCAACGTGCTTCCTTGGCTTACTCCCGACAGAGTGATATAAAGATTAGATCTGTATCTAAAGAAGTAAACAAATTGTGATCGATTGGCAAAATAACTTCTAAAAAATTTGACCAGATTGGGGCAGAACCCAATCTCGACAAATTTCTCTAAAAGAAGGTCAGTATCCACGCGGTCAAAAGCTTTTTTTAGATCAAAATACGCCGCATCTACCTGCTTATTCTGGTCCATCCTGGTGGTTGCATAGTCCACAAAGTTGATTAGATTAGTTGTGGTGGACTTACCAGCGCGAAAACCGTGCTGAGCTTCATTTAGCTGTGGCCGAATTTGTAAGGAAATATGGCGATTTAAGATAGTCTCAAACACTTTACCGAATGCTGAGAGAACGGCTATGATGTATGAAATGCTATATGATGCTGTATGATGGCTAAAATGTATGAATTACAATGAACTAATATTATATTTAACATTCTTGTATATTTTCGTTGCCTTCGATAAATTTATTTTATTTTATCAGCTAGTTATAAAAGCCTTCTGAAACAATAACAGTAATTTAGTGCCTCCAACCAGTTGTTAGGGCAATGCTTGTTAGTTGAGTTAATAACTGGGTATCTGAATGGATATCTGTTGGAAAACAAACCTGTCAGTTACGTCCTCGTAAACGTAACTATTATGCCTCGAGTATGTTATCAATTTTGTTGTGATCGTTACTTCGAACCTAATAAACAGGGTTTAACACAAGGCTATATAGAAAGGGTATGCAAGCCGAAAAGGGCTCATAGTTCTCATCATTACGATTAACAATGACACCATCCTTGAAATCGAAAAAAAAATCAGCTTTTCCATAGAAAAATGTCAACGACACTCGACAAAATATATGGAACAGCTGATTTTTTTCGCGATTTCGGGATTGGTGCCATAGTAAAAGTTGTTCGTAATGATGAGTACTGTGACCCCTTTTCAGTTTAGCATACACTTTCATTATAACCCTGTATTCAGTATAGTTCTATATTTGTGTAGATATATTGCTCATTCTTCGTCTGCCTATAACGTTTATATTCTCGAGACGCAAGACAAGTCTGCAAATTCAAATTTAAATTCAATTCAATCCAACATTGAATCAAGACGGACCGAAATGATGAAAATTACGAAGTTACAGAATTCAGTAAATCAACGCCAGAATTTAATAAATTTTACAAAATGATGTAAATGTAAATGTATTGTGTAAACAAAAACAAGATCCCTTCAAATTGATTCAAGCAAGCCATCCTTCATAATCAATTCAAACGGCAAAAACGTAGCTAGAATACAAATTTATTTGTCACAAGGTGTTAAACCCTTTACCCAAAGTTGTTAAACAATGTTGCCCGGATTCAGCAGAAACAACCGACGAAACAGGGCGAAACAGCGTGACTAATAAGGGGGATTAAAATATCTTAAAGCCTTTTTACTTAGTTTAATCTGGAGTTTTTGGAGATTATCCTAATTGTGCCGGCTTGCCGTTAGTGCAGAGTTGGTAGAATTTTACCCTAATAATTTCGTATTTGGTTGCTTTATTCAGTGTTGCTAGATAGAGTTTACCTTGTTTGTTTGGTAATTGTTGAGATTTTTCTTCTGTTCTTATCTTCTTTTTTTATTTTTTCTTCTTCTATATAAAAATTATTAACTCGTAAATATTTCAACCGATTTGTTATTTTTTCTTTTGACTCAACACACAATTCCCATTTTTCTAAAGCGTACATAACCGTCTTGCGCAGCTAATTTAATTTTAAAGCCAGTTTGTTATGTGTAAAATGAATAGAGTAAAAAATTGTTTTCATTAAATAAGTATGTTGGATAATAATATATGCCCATGTATCCACTTAGTGCCGAATAAAACTACTTATTTCTAAAAACATTTACATACGACTATTATTAAGTTTGTGTTCAATATTTAAAAAATATATTCTTTGCATACTCTGTGTACAACTTTATTGTTTCTAATAAAGTTTGGTAACATTTCAAAATATTACCTGGCAGCACTCTGCTTATAAATTTCGTCTAATAATTTTGTATTTAGTAACTTCATTATACAAAGTGATCATTACGGAGCTGCTTGAATTTTTAACAGGCAATCTGATATTTAAATATACGAAACAGTCGGTGTTGTAATACTTAGTTTGAACCTTAGCAATTTATTAAAATATTCTGTGAGACAGGGAATGCCTAATTAGGAAGCTTAGACTTTGATAATATTCGTAACTTAATGCTTACTCGTAGATGTAAATATTTTCGTAGCAGAATCATGCCACTCTATTATGAATAGTTCTGTATCCGATTAAAACCATTTTATTAATTAAAATCTATCTGTTTATTTGATATTTTCTTTAAATAAATGGTAATCATTCACGAAATATTATTTTAATATGACAATGTGGCCTTATACCTAGTTAGGAAAATAAGTTAATGATCAAAACATTTTTAGAAACAAGCATTGTCATCCGAGCTACACACGTATACCAAATGTCAGCTCGGTCGGGCATCTAAAAAGTAAAGAACCGTTGCTTGTTTTAAAAATTGTTAAAAATTAAATGACCCATTGTGTTTCCCTAATTTTCTAATAATCATGTTCAATTATTTGGGATACAGAATGTGCAATGTATTAAAAAATCTGCAATTGAATCAATTGCACTGGCTGGGAAAAAAACCACTCAAGTAAAAGCAAAAAGTTTAGAATTACAAATAAACCTATGCGGTCTTTTTTATCTTATTTCTTGAAAGACTAAAATTGAACCAAAGAATCTTTAGTAGGTATGTCATTATAGCTAACGAGCTTATACGAGTATTATTGAAGACGCTTCGAGGTTTCTTTGATGGGACCAAAACGCATCAGAACCTATCCAAGCGTTCTCGAAGAGTAATATAAGAATAAGTAAGCCAAATGAACATTTTTCCGCTCAACTGAAGATGTGTCAGGCTTGTTCCAATATTATCTTCGCCAAATTTCCTACAAGGGTTTTAGTAAAATTTGGTTCTTGGAGACGGACTTTTTTTTTTTATTCAGTTACCTATAGGCTTGCGTTTGACCGCCATCTCGCCTGGTAAGCAACGATGCGGTCTACGATGGAGCACGCTTGCCTAGAAGGAACCGATTCACTCGCGACTTGAAGACAATATTATATCTATCGGGAAACACCCACTCGGGCAAAGTATTCCACACTCTGGCAGTGCGCACAATAAAAGTGGAATCAAAGCGTTTCGTACGAGTTTTTAACCGACTTCAAAAAAGGAAGAGGTTATCAATTCGTCTGTATGTTTTTTTTAATTATTTTTTTTTAATGTTTGTTACCTTATAACTTTTGACTGGGTGAATCGATTTTGATGATTCTTTTTTTATTAGAAAGCTGACGCTTCCCATTTGGTCTTATATTTTAAGACCGTCACGACGGTATTAAAATAAACGGGAATAAATTGATTATTGTATGTACGACGTCCGTTTGTGTAAAGTACAAACGCAAAAAATATATTTTGCGTACGGCTAATTGAAAGAATTGTTAATTGTAACAAGTTCATACAAGCACAGCTTGAAGTTAATTTGAATATAAATAAAACCAGTGGGTTTGTAAAGATATAGAAGTCATGAAACAAATAATAAACTTAGAACAGTTCGAAATAAAATTAAATGCTTGAAAAACAACTGATCGTACGAGCAATAAAAAATAATTGCGCGGCAAAATATCGCTCATGCCACAATCCTATCATCGAATAAAAAAATAACTGTCAAAATCAGGAAAAACATTTTCGATCCGCCCACGTACATTTTGAACCTTATTAAAACTGCCCAGTCATTTCGCAGTATCCCATATTTATTGGCAACAAATTTCCAGTGGATATTTCGGTTTATCGACAACGGAAGCGGGGAGGGGCGAGTAGATTAGCCGGCACGAATCCCTCATAACGTTTTAGGTAGGCCATCGATAAACGACGGGTCATCGGGCCAGTACAGGTATTCTGCGGTGAACTTGATTCAGAATTTAGTGTGGTAAGGAAATTGTGCGTCGTTATAGGGTCACTCACATTGAGGTTATTAAGAGCTGGTCGAGGGGTCTTTGACATATTTTCATACTTTTATTAGGAACGGTTTCAGGATATAGATGATTAGTAAATTCTACTAATGTTGTTGATATTAAAGATTGTATTTTTAGATGTTTATCATTCAATTACGCAAACATGGCTGAATGGATTGGTATGATATCGTATGGATAAGGGTTCCTATAGGATAGCGAGTGAAACCACGGAGCGTATCTAGTAAAGGATATTTTTTTAACTAGAACAATAATAAAATAATCTGCTTTAGATATGCGTTGACTGGTTTTGTTAAAAAACTAACAAATAAAGCAATTTAATTCTGCGAGTTATCTGACCTACGTGCCTTTTGTATTTTGCAACTATTCAATACTAGTTGCGCTCAGCGGTCTCATCCACGTTTTTAGGAATAAAAAGTAGTAAGTATAAGCTATCTTCCTACCAAATCTCATCCAAATCCGACCAGCCGTTTTCGCGTGATTCAGGCACCAACACCCAAATTCACGACCATCCAAACTTTGACATAGGTAGGATAAATAAATAGTTGTTAGCGGCAAGTGACCTCAAACGATAATCCAGGTATCGGAAATCACTACCCACCATACGGAGTGTGTATAAACACCTAATGATTGCCCTGATTGCCCGCACTCGGATCGCCCCGTGGTATTGCATAAGCGGATCCACCGGGAATATTGGTATTTACTCACCTGTGCCATTTCTGTTGAACCTATTGTTAATATATGTTAACTAGGCCTCGCGGTTTCACCTGCCACTCTACACAAACCTCTGGGTGGCGTAGACCTGTTATGGGCAAAGATGGCGTTTAACATCAGGCGAGCGATTTTCTCGTCTCGCAATTGTAAAAAAAAACCGCTTTTATTCCAAAAATGAGGCTCCGGTCTATGTGTTACCTAATATAGATTATATATTATAATAGGTTATCTAAATTTCATCCGAAATCTTTCAGCCGTTGTAACAAACATACAAAACATACCAATTTCACATTTGTAATATAATATTAGTAGAATATCTCTAGTTCTGGCTGCAACCGCGTAGAGGCCATTTACTATCGATATTGGTCGGTATTAAATTCCACTAAAGGAATCAATATTGATATACACTAGGATTGAGTTTGATATTACCAAAGACGTAGAACAAAGTTTATATACCTACTACAGTTTACATGGATATGAGTTTGGGATGTTAGGGCTAAGCTGAAAACATATTTAGTTTTACTTGAATACATTTTACAATTTACCTTGAAACTGCCAAAGAATTAGCTATTTTATAAAAAAAAAAAACATATTTTTGAGGAACTTTTTTTTTCAATTACAGATGTGTCAACAGACTCAAGTAAAGATACATTTTTAAGAATTTTATGCGATAGCTGACTAAAAAAAAATCCTTTGTTTCTTGACAGAATATTTTCTCAATGAATGAATAGTGGTCAGAACTTAAACATAATCTATCTACTTGAAGAAAAAGTCTCGAAAACTGATGAAGGGATCACGATAATAATTGATCACATGCTTTGAAATGCGGATCTAATGGCGTTGAAGTCATTTACCAGCCCATTGAGTAATGGAAAAATAATTCAATGATAAATATTATTCCAGTAAAAGAAGACGTCTTCGTTATGATCTTAGTAAGCGCGAAGTTTTGTTTCTGAATTAGGCTTAAATTTTATTTCGCTTACCTTAACTCTTTGACCGCCAAAGTCATGACAAGTGCTAACGGGGCATGTTTACCAACGACGTCTACAAAAAATTCTGCCTAGCGAAATAAATAAAAAAAGCAAAAAGTTGGTATTTTTTAATTTTTAGGTTCTTTTTTTATAATTTATGCCAAGGCATACAGAGCATGCCAATGTATTTTTGTAGTGACGAATAAAAGGTTAGTTTCAGAACAATTCGAACATCTTCATCATTGTTATTTATCACCGCGCGAGTGAAACCACGCGGCGCAGCTAGTAATGTCATTCAGGAAGTAGAAGAGAAAGCGAAAGACTGCCTCAATTACTTCCATTTCAAAGACTAATTTTGATAACTACGGTAACCAAACTTCTGAGGAAGCGGGAGTTAATTTAAAATCACACGTCGGGCTTAATTGCGATCTCAAAGCGATTTGATAAGGTTCGCAGTGGTACGGTTAGTGAGCTAATACGGTTCCGTAATTAATACGTATCTTGTGCAAATGTCAGAGGTTACGGCCAGTAGATGCCGTGCTAAGAGATCTTTGCTTTGACAACGCACAATCTGGTAGAAAGGATAGCGAGGATTCTGGATTTGAAAAAAAAATTATATCGAGTGTAAATTGTATCTTACTGTGAGCGTTGGGTTCGCTGTAAACACAGCATTTGAATGAAAGTTAGTAAATAGAGCGTTCCCATCGGTTATCTAAAGCCGTCTATTACACTAGCTAATCTATATATTTAAAAGAAAGTCGTGTTCGTGTTACACTACTTATAACTCAAGAACGGCTTTACCGATATGGCTGAAAATTGGTGAGGAGGTAGCTTAGGGCCAGGAAACGCACATAGGATACTATTTATTCCTATTATACTATTTATTCCTATTATACTATTTATTTCTATTAAATAAATTCGATAGCATTCAAGTGTGAATTGACATAAAACATCAGTCACTATAAAACGAGGTATAACAAAAAAGAATCAGACTTGGAATAACAAAACGACTTATAATACTCTTTGCGCAAATGACAGCTATGTAATGGACGTATGGATGACAATTTGATTTAACAATTTAACAGCTAAACAGATTTTGACGAAATTTGGTATGAAGGTAGCTTAAGCCCTAGGTAATATGTAGATTACTTTTT
Organism: Alcis repandata; assembly: GCA_949125135.1. Lineage (NCBI taxonomy): Eukaryota > Metazoa > Arthropoda > Insecta > Lepidoptera > Geometridae > Alcis > Alcis repandata. The sequence continues at coordinate 5,755,253 of OX421242.1, read as the reverse complement.
ACCCCAGAAAATTGAACGGCTTTCCGCTATTCTTGCAGGACAGCGGGTGAAACCGCGGGGCGCAGCTAGTAACCAATAAAAGTGTTTTTCTGTTGATGAATTGAATTTTGACTCATGCGTAGTGCGTTTGGTATGTGTCAAAAGTGAAATCTATAGAGGGGGTATCTGTGGCGAACATCGACCTACTAATGAAGCCTTGAGTAGGCTATAACGACGGAAACACGCCCGCTGGATGCTAGTTTTTGTAAACTTCTGCTGATGTTGTTTTCTACTTTTTGTGGAAATAGGGTGGATTTTCTCTTTTGCAGCTTTTTTGGGAACTGGATGTATCTGAGCTGAAACTTTTCCGATTGCTCAAGCTTTATAGATGAAGTTTTTTCGTAAGCATGTTGTTTTTCGAGACTTATTATACAGGGTTATTTCAAAAACACCAGCAACCTCGCAGGTCTAGATACCTAACATCATAAACAACAACTTTTGCTATGGGACCAACTCGAAATTCGCGAAAAAGAAATCAGCTGTTCCATACATTTTGTCGAGTGTCATTGACATTTTTCTATGGAACAGCTGATTTTTTTTCGCGAATTTCGAGTTGGTCCCATAGCAAAAGTTGTTGTTTATGATGTTAGGTATCTAGACCTGCGAGGTTGCTGGTGTTTTTGAAATAACCCTGTATATATATTTTAGCTAAGCATTTTTGATTGTAGCTAAAGTGACATACAAAATAACTCTCACCCACTCGCATGTTGAGTACCGCGCTTCAGCTGTTTTGTGTGCTCGTGCGCAGCGTCTATTTACAATCCGGGAAATATTTATTTGTATTTGTTTGTATCAGCATTAATTAAATTACTAGTAACTGTACATTGTTATGACCTATTGCCTAGACAAACCCGATTGGGTTTAAGGCAATTATTGTTCAAAAATATACTTAAATAACTTAAAAAAAATTAAATACAAAGCTATATGTTTTAAAATTAACTTTGTTGTAACGCCGTGAGAGTTTCTGTTAATTTAAATGTTTTAAAAAAAAAATCTCTTAATCTTACACCTACTTATTTATTCATGTGTCCACTAGTGCTAACGTACTACAAGTCACCCAGCAGCAGATGTTGAGGCAGAAGAAGCAAAGAATATGTTTCAGGTCCATCTATAAAGTACAAGCAATAGTACTTATGTAAAGCTACAAGAAATTGAAAAGATTTCATTACACTGCCATTTTCTACAAAGTAAATAGAATAAAACTCCTCGCGTGTCTGTATTTTCTGATCATGTCAATCTATGAGCCTTTATGTCTGCGGAAAACCTTATCTATTTCAACTGGAGAGAGCGCCGAAATATTCATAAGGAAAACGAGAAGAAATCTATTCTGTTTTTGTTTTTATTATAAAGATGTCATCTCTATAGCATTACGAGAGGAAGTGACATGATTATGATAAACGTTATTGATTTATTTTGCACTAACTGCGCACTGGTTTCACCCGCGGTCAAATAGTTAATATGAGTTTTCCGGGATAAAAAAGTAGCCTATGTGTTAATTCAGACCATGAAAGACCTTCATTCCAAATTTCATGTAAATCCGTTAAGCCGTTTCAGAGTTTTGTGGTAGATTACAAACATACAAACTTTTGCTTTTATAATATTCCCAGTTTTATCGCAAGATAATTTCCCAGATTTATCGCAAGATTAGATCTACAATTCGTTCTCATGTTACATACTGTTTGACTAGATTAATATTTTGCTAAGGCTAGATTTGTCGTCGTTAGTGGTAAAGCAGACAGAATTTATCAGAAGTACCGGAAGGAAAACTTAATTGATGTCATATATAGATGATTACCTAAATGGGGTTCATAAAATGATATATTTTTTTTTATACAAGCTGAATATACCTCTAGCTTTGGTGATCTTAATAACTGATATACGATTAGGCTTGTAAGATTTTAATTTCTCATACAGAATAGCTTTAATCTATGAAATTTTACCTACACCAAAACTTATACGTTGTTAAGCCAATTCACTGCTACAAAAAAATGTGCATTTTATCCATTATCCATTTTATCCATTTTCAAAAAGCACATCCACAGATTTCTAGCTTCGCAGCATCGGCTCACCTGCCGAGGGCGGCCGATTCGCCACCCGCCCTGAGCTGAAGGTGGGCTGCTCACTACAGGCCTCAGTGCTCCGCGAACCGCGGCCCAGGACACACGCGGTCACGCGCGATGTCCAATAAGCATGCTCCCAACGTAATCAAAACTTTCACCCGTGCAAATCTGAATCGATCTCAAATTGCAGTCATAAAATCGAAGTAGTTCACGTTTCCTTGTGTCTTAAATTTCTTTCGTGTGTTAAGTGGTAGTATAGATAAACGTAAATAGGTATTTAGGTACATACTAACGCAGGTTTTGACAGTATTGTTTGTAGTAAACAATGGACTTGGACTATGCAGTTGACAGCTATCAGCTGTTCCGTGGTAGGTATCGACGTTACATTTTAGCTGTTAAACCGTGTAATAAACGGCTGTCGAGTTAGTTACGGCTTGAGGATACATTTTATAGTTTTCGCTATTGTACAAATTGCTTTCAAGAGATTCATGAGCTAGAAAATGTGAGTTTCGTGAAACTCTGAATTAGATAAGGTAAAAAATTTATAAAGGCGGACATGATTATTACGGTTATAACAATTGTGTTGTAACCGTAAACTAAAGCTTAAAATTTTCAAAAGGGTAAAAATAATAGGTTTAGTTCAAAACTAAATAGGTACATAAATTATTAATTTGTCATAATTATAATTTTACTATTAAGAATAAATTTACTGAAGAAATAATTTAAATTAAGAAATAAAATTCTAAGATTCTCATAAGTAAAAATCTATCGCAAAAAATACACTTAATTGTTTTTCAGTACATTTTATTTAATTGTTTTTTTTCCCTGAATGTTATTTCTTGTCACAACAACGGGTTGATGTAATAGTCACACGACTGCCCAGAAAAGCGATAGTGGTGTAGGTGTCCATTCAATCCTAATTCCTGGAAGCTAATTATTATTAATAATTAAACCTAAATTGAAGAACTACTAAATTAATGAATTACTAAATTTCTTGAATTTCTAAATTCTTGAATTTCCAAAAACCTCAATTTCTGAATTTCTGATTTCACTTGCATTTTTGAATTTGAATTTTAAAACTCCTAAAGCCCATCGGATTTACGTAGAGTGGTAACGTTACCATCCTTCCAATATCCCAAGAGTTAAAACTTTAACAGCTACATAATGGTTTTTTGTTTTAGCCATTAATAATTCACTTTACTTTTTATAATAGACTGTATCTGCTTATGTTACCTTTCTGCTACAACGTAGTATTATGTTACTCTATGCATTCTATTCCCGTGAGAGGACAGTACCGCAACGAGTAATTAATTTAATTACCTAGTGTAATCATGTTAATTGACGGCAGTAATCGGTTTTAGTGATATTGTCTGGTTTTATTTGATACAGAAGGCTATACTATGAATACTAACGTTGTTTTGACATAATTTGATATAAATATCCAAATATTTATGATAGGTTTATGTTTTTGTATAAAATAGTTTGTATTTTACAAAAAAAATGCTTAATCATGTTTAGAAAAAACAAAACATTGGATTGGAGGAGTGCTTTAAAATTCAGTGAAATTTGACCTAAACATTTTATACATACAACTAGCTGTTCCCTGCCACGCTTCGCTGTGGATAAAAAAAAAAACAATCCTTGATCCGGATTATATATCATGCTAAAATTTCAGCTCGATCGGTGCAGAACTTTTTGAGTTTTTGAAGCGTACACAAACCAACATAACATTTTATATGTATACTAGCGGCCCGTCCCGGCTTCGCACGGGTAGACACTATAAATTGAGATGTGAGCTATCCTATCTGTTAAGTTAGATTAGATCGAACTGCACACGGTGTGCCAATTTGATTGAAATCGGTTATGTAGTTTAGGAGTCTATAGCGGACAAACAACGTGACACGTAATTTATATATTAAGATAAGATAAGATAATCACAATAGCCGCCCCCGCGGGTTCACCCGAGCGGACATGAAAAATGGCGATGAGTCTAAATGTTAATCTAGGGTAAAACATATTTCTCTTTTAAATTTTATCACCATCGTCTAGTAGTGACTGAGATACAAGGTAACAAACATACTATACATACACTCACACATAAACTTGTATAAGTATAATAATATTATTAGTAGAATGTAGTACGAAATAGGATTGCAAGATAGATAGATAGATAGATAAACTCTTTATTGTTCACACCATAAATTACAAACAAAAGAATTATAACACATAAAACTAATGCGACAACTGGCGGCCTTATCGCTAAGAGCGATCTCTTCCAGGTAACCTTAGGATGGAAAGGTTAAAAGTAAGTTATGGCAAGTTAAATGATGAATTATTTGAATTAATTTTGTTAACGATGAATTTAAATATCTGCTCTGAGTCTGGTTGTCCTTGTCTTTCTGTGTGTTCAGGGGCATCCCCGACACAGGCTATCCTAGTGGGGAGCTATAAGTGTGAAACGTTATTAATTTAAATAGCACCTTATAATAAGGCTGTGGATGATGATGATTGACCTAGCTTGATTATGCACTACTTAGTGTACTTGTTTATTCATTATGTTGATTATGACGCTTTTAATTTCCTAATTAGACGCTTCATACGCCATGTTAATTAGAGAGTACTTAGTTTTTCTTGAAATCATTAGCATAGCCATTACCGTAAGCATTTCATTAATATACATGACTTATAAGTTTACTTTATAATGTTTTCAGTGTTATTATGTGAAGTTAATAATTTATGGCTCCAACGATTTATATTATCTTTTGGTCTGGAAAATCGGGAATGTCAGGACGCGTCTTTACTGGGTTATAAAGGGAATATAATGTTTACTATGGATTCTCAGAATATACTTTCGATCTTATTCTGTTTTTTTTTTCGAGAAATCTATGGTCGAAGTATCTAATTCAATTTCACGTGATTAGTTCCGTGTATTTTAAAACAGAATGTGTCAAATCCACGTTATTTTTTTTATGGAGAACGTGTCTATTTTGATTTTAATCCATATAATTATATAAAAATGTTATGTTGGTTTGTGTACGCTTCAAAAACTCTAAAAGTTCTGCACCGATCGAGATGTAATTTTAGCATGATACCTATATAATACGCATCAAGGATTGTTTTGATCTATATATATATATATTTTTTTATCCACAGCGAAGCGTGGCTGGGAACAGCTAGTGTATTATGTATTTCTACCTGTGTGTTTAAAGCAGCGATTCTGTCGCACTCAATATTGTTTTTGTTCCTGTCACTCTTGTGTCAAATTTAATGAGAGTGACAGTCTGGGTCAGAGGTTCATAAACTTATTTCACCTACCTTGATAATTAATTATTTTATAGCACCCTCTAATTTTTACATAGTTTTACGACAAAACCTGTCTGTAACTACCAAAACTATAATAGAAAAATTAAATGGTAATACAATTCGCTTCAAAAAGCGCAAATGTCAACGCGTTCTTAGAATCAGGAAGGAAATGTGATAAAATCTGTTAGCGTTGTTGATGGTGGGTGAATGCCATTACCTTTATCTCTATTTGCATAGATCTCTACCGCAATCTTCACCACGCCGATTACGGTATCGTCACTGATAAGTTCAACCCGTGCCTTAAATCCATAGACGGTCGCTTACCAGGCGGCTTGCCAGCTTGTTTTCCACTTGAAACGTCAGTTACTAATTAACATATTGATTACCAATTGATATGCCTACTATACCCAATTAATATTTGCTTAATAAACCTAATTAATCAGTTTGCAAAATGTTTGGAATCAACGTTTCTGCCGCTCCTGACCCGTGGTCCAATCGTAATGTCCAACTGGTTGAACCATGGGTAAGTAAAACTATCCATGGTCCAACTGTGAATATAAATAGAATATTTTATAAATTGGCTTTCGTGCGAGCAGTGGCAGATAAAGACGAGAGGCCTTTGAAGCCGTCGTGTTTAAGGCCGAAATTAATCTGCTACAGAAAACCGCAAATAGCTCGATTTATGAGTCGGTTTCTTGAATCATTTCCGACGCTGCCAACGACATAGTTATGTATGTACATACCGTAACAGAGTTATTTGCTTGTCGAACGAAGGTCACCGGTAAAGATAAACTTATAAACGGTGCCTATGTTTGTCAACAAGGCTTTAAGGCAATTTCCTCTGAACATCTAACAATTTCCTGACAAATCCTCGACTGAAATCAAAGCTCAGAAAAACGGAATAAAGGAAAACAGGTTTCTGGAACGGAAGCCGAACAAATCCAGAACAACTTCGCGTTTAGTTTACAAATGTTTGTATGGGAGATGTTTATTGAGGATTCGGGGTAAAAATCAACAAATATTTTTGATTTCTACTTATAGGGTGATAATTTTAGTAAACATTATTCTTAAAATTCTATTATTGGGGTACCTATAGGTATTTATATTGTAAACATTGTGGTGTTAAAGTGTTTTCCTGGAAAGCTTACTCGGTTATTTATTTATTTTTGTCGACATTCATTGAGTTATGTGACCATTATCTTGATTTTTATATACATTTGTAAGTTCAGTAAGTACGAGATGGCAGATAATTTTGTTGCATAGGTATAATATTATGATAATATCTTAGACTTCCACTTTTATTTTGCGCACTGCTAGAGTGCGGAATGCTTTGCCCGAGTGGGTGTTTCCTGATTGTTATAATCTGGGTGTCTTCAAATCGCGAGTAAATCGGTTCCTTCTAGGCAAGCGTGCTCCATCGTAGACCGTATCGTGCTTACCATCAGGCGAGTTAGTTGTCAAATGCAATACAGGGTTATTCATAAAGGGTATGCTAAGCCGAAAAGGGCTCATAGTACTTATCATTATGAACAACTTTTACTAAGGGACCCAGAATTTGCGAAAAAAAATCAGCTCTTCCATACGTTTTGTCGAGTGTCATTGACATTTTTCTATGGAACAGCTGATTTTTTTTCGCGATTTTCGGGTTGGCTCCATAGTAAAAGTTGATCATAATGATGAGTACTATGAGCCCTTTTCGGCTTAGCATACCCTTTGTGAATAGCCCTGTATAGTATCATTGTAGCTGGTTTGACACGCTTTGAAACATTTGAGGGTTTAGCGCATTTCAAATGTAGGTAGGTGTGGCATCTCACCTACATTCAAAATGCACTTTGTCACACAATCCATTGTTTTATCCTATTCACAGTGGCATGTAGGCAGCCCACTTTAGTCAGAAGTGGGAGCACGTTGTCCCCAACCTATATTAGCTCTTCGGCACTCGCTTCGGGTCGTTTAGTCCCCTTTGATGAAGTATTTGCTCCTTGAAAGCTTTTGTAAAATTTTTCTTCGAGATTTCTCTTTAAAATAAACACAGCGCCTTCCCGTAAGCGCTGGATTGCAGCGAAAAATTGTAAAAAGTTGCGTTCCAGTCTTTCAACGATAACACTGGAGTGCACTTTCGATTTTCTTCGTTTTATAAGTTGTTAGCTTTCGCAAGTTGCACAGGAATTTCGTGAGCAACTAAAATATTATCTTGGGCTTAAAGTTTGATACTTATTCAATAATTTTGTCAAGCTTAATGAGGTCTCGGCAGCATTTTAACAAAATGAAATCTGGTCGTAAAATAACTAGTTAAAACGCAGAGTAAGCTCTGAAAATCTATTTGACTAGCAGGCAGAGAGTGTCTAATTTTATACTAAACGTCCCTAAAGCAATGATTCCTTTGCTTTTTTAAGTTCCAACCTTCAGGACTCATATACATGCCTTAAAATGAGTAGGCTTTATACTGGATTTTAAATCAACTTATTCACTTTTTTCACATTGATGTTTTAACAAATTTAAACTGTTTTGGTTTTGAACTATTATAGATAGGTACTTAGAGGTATATTTTTAAAACAAGCAGTTTTATTATAGAAGTTTTACAGGTATACTATTTTTGCTCAATCAGACATCGAAAAGTGGCCTGAAATTTAATTGCAGGATTTCGTCTAACTATAAACAACAAGCACTGCAAGTTAAATAAAAGCTTGTAAAATATCCAAAACCGTATCATGGTAGTAGTGAGCCTAAAGGGGCCAGCACAGCCTTAGATTAGACGATTTCGACCTCTTAAACCCATTTCAGAATACAAATTCAATGTACTAACCTTCCTTTGATTTTACAACAATAGACTGCTAACTGCTAAGCGTTATTAACACGCTATTCATGATTATACAAGCAAGAATTGATAATAGCGCTCCTCATATCCGTATAATGATAATCGGAAGGTAATCCTCTCGTGTGACACCTGCCTATTATCCCTATTGATTCACTAATGAGAGTTATTACAGCCCTAACGCTGATAGTAATAAACATTAGCGGTCTAACTAAGGAACTGAATACTGGATACATTTTACATACATGTAAGTGACAAAATAGGATCTATTATACAGAGATAATCACTAAAGTAATTAATGTACAAGGTGTAACGAAAAGGTGTAGTAATACTTAAGGGTGTTATTATACACGTCAAATTGGACAACTTCGAGAAAGAAAATATTGAATCTCCAAAGAAAATTGATCACGTGACTAAATATTTTGTATGGAGACTCGATACGTTTTTCCTCGAATTTAGCAAACTTGTGGCACAAATGTTGTTTACTTTGAGGTGTAGAAGATTACACCTTTCAGTTACACTTTGTAATTAAGTAGACGGAGTTAGCAGCTAAAAACTTTTTTATTTTTTAGGCTTGCATTAGTCTATTAAGAAATGGCAAGTACCGAACTTAAGCAAATGGTTTTAAAAAGATAGACAATAATTTTATTCATTTCTGTATTTTCGGTTGTACCTACTTTTCATATTTTACTAGCTGACTCGACAGACGTTGTCTTGTCTTAACGATGATCTTGACGATTTCTGACGAGTCGAACTATTTAATTCGAATTGGTAACAAAAGCCATTGCGTCAATTCTATGTCAAATGTCAAAAGTTACATTAAAAAAGTTTACATTGTCCAAAGCGCTAAAGTTAAATTATGGTTTAAATATTTTTAAATTTTCTAATTTTTCATGTTTTTTTACTATAAATTGAGATGTGAGCTATCCTATCTCTAAGTTAGATCGAACTGCACACGGTGTGCAAATTTGATTGAAATCGGTTAAGTAGTTTAGGAGTCTATAGCGGACAAACAACGTGACACGTAATTTATATATATTAAGAAGATTATGTAAGAATTGCCCATTAAGTAAGTCTATTAATTGTAAAAAATACATTTCATTAGCCGCTTGCTAATGAAACGTATTTTACAATGTCAAACAATGACAATAGTGTTTACGTTTTTATTACAATTATTATGTGGTTGCCATAGAAACTGAATCTTGTAATCTTAATCTGACGCTTCTTGTAATCTTAATCTGACGCTCAAATTCCCAAACTCAATTTGTTTTGCGCTATGCGAAAAAATCGTATAGTATGGTTATCAAATTAAACTTATCACACAATGAAAATTTCCTAGTCAGACTAAAAAAAATATGTCAAAAACATCATAATAGCATGTAAAGCAATCAAGAAAATTAGGAGTGAAACTGCACCACGGCACGCTTGACACTTATTTTACGTGTAAATAGCCTGTCATTTGCACAAGAACTTGTCCAAATGTACGTTATACTTGTCGGACATAAATGAAGAAGTGTGTACTTTGTTGCAGGTGGTTCCGAGCCCGTTTCGCCGCTAAAAGAGTCCTGAATAATTCATTTGGATATTTAACCGCGTCCCGAAGCCAACCGTGCGTGATACCGCACTATTTTAAGGTTGCCCGCAGATAGAACACTTTCGAACCACATTCAAGCCAAAGGAAACTTAGCAGTGGGAATCATTTAAATGCAAGCAAATAAATTATGAAAGTTGCTGTTTTAAGGTTCCGTGTAAATAGATCATTTCAAGCAAAGTCGGCTAACTGTCACTTTGGTTTTAGTTGTATCTATTTTAAAGTTTTACGTAACTAGAACCACTTTTATAGCGATCATTGTAGTCCGAACCACTTTAATTATTTTCGGAATATAATATAAAAAACATAGAAAACCTATACCTTCAGTTTTTAATAATAAATATATATTATTGGCTTTCGGAGTTGACAAAAAAACGAATTGTACATTTTTATTAACTTGGGAAACACAGTTGTTAAGTTTAAATGAAATATTAATTTCGTATTGATTTCTATGATATTTGATTGATTTTATAACTAGAAAGTTGGTTTCGCGAAATAGAAGCTTTGTGACTCTTAATTAAGAAAATAACCAGTTGCGACTTACATAAGCAAAGTTCTATAACTGGGTGACTTACTAACTCTACGTAAACTTTTTTCCATTTTAGTACGGAACCCTAAAAATAGTAAATATTTGAAAGCTAAGAATACGAATACAAATCTATTATTAACGACGCTCGTATAAAAGTTGGGAAGTAAAAAGTTTGATTTTAATGATTACCTACTGCAGCATGTCATTATATACCAAATATTAATCACATATCGTGTGTAAAGTAAATCTAGAGTTAAAATCAAGCTATTCAACCTTATTCACTTAATTTGTGATACCTTTTCTCGGTTATTTTTCGTTTTCGAAATCGATTTTGCCTGTCAAATTTAAAATCCAGTTGGTGAATTTTTTCCAGAATAATGTTGCCAAAATTACGACACTGTCAACTTATAGTAACTTGTGTTTAAACTAGTCATTTGTAAAAAAATGTGGAACAATAGTGATCGGATGATGAAGTCAGTGTTACGACATTTAGTGCTGGCCGTAATGTCAGCTGTCTTCGTGTTGGGAACCGGAGAGTGGACTGAAGATGCAGAGGATCTGGGTGAGTAAATATTTTTAGGTGTTAAGTCTTAGGCTTGGTGCAAATGAGCCGCTGACCACAGCTAGTAGGTAGTACTGTAACAGTAGTGTGTGTCACTGGTGGCTGTATCCTGCAAATAAAGGTGATCATTTTGGGTAATGAGTGACCACCACTGCACGTATGCAGCGAGTCCATACAAAATATTTGTAAAATAATGCCAACTCCTTATCGTTAGGCACCGGTGGCTGTGGGCGGTGGCTCATTTGCGCAGAGGGTCTGTCTGATGTTAAGAAATAGTGTTAGATGAACCTATGATGGAGTATGGTTCTACAGAAATAATCATGTTTGAATGGTGAGTGCGTTCAGATTAACTCTATATTTTGAAAAGAGTCTAGGACGTTTCGAACCTGAGGCGTTTAATTTACTAACTTTTTATGCAAACCAAGTATTACGTTATCTATCTACTAGTTCAATTTAGATAAATTAAGAAAACAGGTCTACTTATAATAAGCATTACTTTGCCCATATAAATTTACAAAACCCAAACCCAAACCTAAGCCGCTTAGAATTTAGCTCAAATAAAAGTAAATCAGCAGTCTTATTATCAAACTGATTGTAAATAATATAATCGGAATAAGCCTTTATTTAAGCTTCAAGAGTCAAAATCAAGCCGATTTAGTACCAGTCAGTTAAACAATAAAGCCACTGGCTACTAGCCCCAAAATTACTGCCAGCTTCACATCACGGCGACCACATTGTAACAAATTACCGAAGAAGCTCAAAGAACCGAACATGCCAATCCAATCTGATTGCTCGCCTGCTTGCCTAGAATTCTAAAAGCACGAAGCCGCGCCATACAAATTTACATTTTTATTTCGGAAGCTGCCATCGTTGGGTACGACAAAAGTTTGCATTGTCCTCGTTTTGAAACAGAGCAATCTTTGATCGGCTCGCGTCTTTCCATCTCTCTATGAGTACGAGTTTTTGGACAGTCGGCAGCGTAAGTTTGTACTGAGTGGCCGGTCCTAATGTCAGTCAGTCAGTCTGTCAGTTTTTAGGTCCGATGACGTAAGGGGATTATTCTGCTTCAACCAATGCGTGTAATAAAAGTAAATTTAAAAAAAGGTAAAGGTATAGGTATATTTAAATAGTAAATTTGTAAATTTATATATATAATATAGGTATATATAAAAAAAATTACTAAAAATAAAGTTAGTCGATATTTATTTAATGTGGTAAAACTAAGATACAACGCAGACGTTACGAAACAGTCCGCAATAGCTAGGTTTTGACTGACCAAACAAGGCATGTATCTGTCTGAACCGTGGTAAGATAATCAGTCCAAGCGAGATAGAGGTATTCTTGGCGTACCACGCTCAGTTAGTAAGGACTCGGCTAGTGACAAACAACTAATGATCCAAGTGACCAGTAGACGTAGAAAAGCTGACCTTTGCAAAATTTATTGTGATGTTCTTCATTAAGACAAGTCCGTGTACCAAAATAGGAAATAAGTGTAAAAATAATAGTAATAACGTTATATGGGCAGGAAATGAAATAGCTGTTTGGGATTATTTCTACTTTTTATGGGTCATGTAACTTTTAGTAAATTAATTTAATGTCAACCGCTACGCAATATAAGAGGCGGCATACAAACTCTGGCACCACTCGTCTTTTAGAACTTAATTAAATTTTTAATTTAACCGCATTTAGCTCTAAATTCAAAACAATCGTTTCGATACCGTTTTATTTTTAAGTTAAATTTGATCGCATTTAGATTTACTTTTTTTCGGTGTATACTGCCATCTTCTGTCGCGCGGCTGGCGTGATGCCAGACAATTTCTTTGTCTTCGTCGAGACCCTTTCGAGTGTCACCGATGCAGATATTTCTATTATTGAGATACTTACGTTTCCCGCCCTTTTGATCTTGGGTCCACTCTAGTGGAGGGACATCTAATCAAAGGCGCCAAAACATGGTGTTACGTTTAATAACGACATTTCTGAGGGGCTGGTTTGGTTTGTTCTTTAGCTAATTTGAATTTATTTTCATGTTACCTATTCGTTTTTTTTAATGTAAAAACTCAATTAAATTGTGAAAATTAATTTGTCGTGATTTCGACACGACGTGTCACCATGTTTTATCGAAACTATAGTCTGGTGTACTACACAATTACATGCGAGTAGTTTCATGTAATTAAAACGGATTCTATCCGAATAAATGTATCTATTTAATTGTGGAATTAGCATAAAAATACTTGTCGTAAAAGCTTATAGTTCTATGTTGCGTAACATCAGAAATATGCAAAGAAGAAACACTTGAAAAAGCTCTCAAGAAAAGTTTTAATAACGCAAAGATTTTTCTAACTACCATCTTAGCTTTAAGCTGTTACGAGCGTTCCGAGAACTACAAACGCTTTTTATCTACAACTATTAAAATAAAAGAACCATTTATAACTGCTAAGTCCCAATAAGTGAGGACAATTGTCCTCGGAAGTGAGGAAAGACTCCAACAGCCGTAGTCCAGATTTCCATACTATCGAGGACTGGCGCGGGGCCAAACAATTACTCTGTCTCGTCACTGTACCTACAAGTGATGGGGCTGAAGACTCACGGTTTCACTTAGTATTTCAATGTGTTTTATGTAAGAATCTTGGTCTAGAATCTTACTGTGTCACCGTTTTATATTCCCGAGCTGGCGAGGAAATGGCCCTAATTTTATTCAGTCTATGTAAACCTGAGTACGACTAAAAATACGTATGTGTGATCACGAAACGTACGTGTAATGTGTGTGTAAAAACAATTTAATTATGATAATGTGATGATGATGACGAAGTGGTTATGTTTTCGTTCAATTTCTTAACTACTAAACGAATTAAGATAAAATTGTGTGTAGGTAGTTATGGTTCTTGGAATTGTAACTGTAAGTCTTATAGTTTTAGTCGTGTCCAATAGAAAAACGTAAAAATTAAATATAATTCTTTTTTCCTAAATAAATAAAGGCTCAGAATAACAGCAGCCAAAACACGGAGCGCTGCTATAAATGCGTGGAAGTCAATTTCTCTATAACTTTTTCAGCATCATATTATCATATGCAACCTTTAATCCTCCCACTGCTGGGATACAGGTCTACCCTCGAAGGATGATTGGGCCGTAACTTTTTCATATCGAAGTAATATTGGATCAATTTCAAAAAGTTTTATGAAGTGATTTCAGACAAAATATGTTTGCACTAGTGAAGATAACTTGGCACCATGGCTCGCAGATCCGGTTCCGCTCATAGCACGTTGGAAGGCTAAGCTCGCTACCATTTTGCTACGTTTTAGCTGCAATTTCTGAGCAAGAAATAATAGTTTGAGCTACCTAGTTAGTTTGAAACCGGGCGTTAAACTTGGACAATTGAACCGGGGAATGGGTAATCTTCTTTTAACTGTTTCCACGTATTTTTATCTTTATGGTTAGAGGTCTGGTCTGGAGTCTTAGAGGTCTGATTATTTTGTGTCTGTGGATGATAAAAACAAGTAGTATTACGGTTAATATATTGTGTACTCAATGAATAAAATATATTTCGCTTAGATTTTTCTTTATGAATACAAAATTATATATGAATGTATCTTATATATAAACTTTCACATTAGGTACTCATTTTATTAAGGTTAGTTCTGTCATGTCAGCCTAGCTGCATAATTATTGTCATCATCATCATCGACCATTTTCTACCCACTCTGCTGAGTAGGTGAGTGGCTGGTTTTCTTTTCAGCCACCGAAGTCGGATTTTTCAGCGCGCCATCTTTTTTTGTGCCAGTCTCACCCACTAACTTCCTGCCGCCTTTACACTGCACATAAAAAAGTCCCTTTACAAAAAATGTTGCCATGAAAAAAGTTCAATTTTAGAATTACATTTTATGTAGTTAAGTACTAAATCATAATGTTGTAAGCATTAAAACTCAAGCTTTTATGTACGACTATCTGAGTAACCTCTACGCGAGTTTTCTGAAATATTAATATCGGATGGAACCGACGAAAAACCACCGAGACCAAAGCACGCTCTATCATAAACAGAGATAAAGTGCTGACATAAAAGACAAAAAAACTTGATAAATGAGATTACGTGGTAGTGGTAGGCAATATAAACATCCATACCTATTTATGTAGGTAGAAAAGAGGGTCTATACGTTTGAAAGAATCTCAGTGATATTACTTTTGTCATATCTTTTGGTGCAGGGTAAAAAGACCATAACAATTAATTTTTTTTTTAATTCTTTGATAGGCTTGCTCGTCAGCTTGTCTGATGGTAAGCAAGAATGCGGTCTACAATGGAACACGCCTAGAAGAAACAGATTCACTTTCAACTTGAGAAGACACCCAGATTTTATCTATCAAAGAGGCCGCTCAGGCAAAGCATTCTGTACTCTGGCGATTCGCACAATAAAAGTGGACATCTGATAAAAATAACAATACTACTTTTATCCACTCTTATTTAATCTACGTTATTAGTTACTTTGAAATAATTATTACCAAAACCGCACAGCAAATACTATCTATGACTTTGTAGGTGCTACTATAACGACTTTGCTTACTTGCGCTATTGTTTGCAAAGAAAATTTTCTGTTCTTTACATCAAAGTTGGATTAAAGACACAGCCTAAGTCAAAGTCATCTGTCATCTGTCCTTGTCTATCACGTTTTTTAAAACTCTATCAAGACTACATCACTAACTTTGAAGCACACCACTTGTGCTTAAACTAACTTTGTACACTTTAACTTAGAAAGTACTTAATTTATGTGCCAGTTTGCTTTAGACAAAGCACTTCGAAAGTTGTTTAACAAAACATTTCACTTAATAAAATTTAGTTGCTCAGAAGTTTTCGTTATTCTTAGCGCCAAATCTAAAATCGAAATCTCGAAACAATATTCACTTTGCAATCCAAACTATTCCCATTTTAGAAACGTGGACAGAAATAAGGCCGTTAGATATGAAGCAATGAATGAAACTGTGAAATCTAATAAAAGGTGTTATTATATGCAGTTTTATAACTGCTTTACTACTACTAAAATGGGAGATACAAAACTGGTTAACTTTTTATTGGCGCTGTGTTATAAAATTAGGCAAACCTATTTGAAAAATTGACACAGTAAAAATTATAGAAAAGTAGATTGCGCATTTAGAAAAACTCTTTTACTTTTATCGCACCGTGAGCGGAATAAGGTAATGATTTTAAATTGCGCCTGGCATTGGCTGACTAAAGTCAGGCCAATTTTAGGTTATCCAATTGACTAATTCATGCTGAAGTTAATCGTGAACTTTTCGTGTACGGGAAGCAGTTATGAGCTATCCACTGGTTATATGGTCGATGGCCTGCCGAAATAAACCAAATGAATATTTATTGTTTTCTATTTATTTTGTAATAAACTTAGAGACATTAAGGTGAAATAAATATATTGAATGTTTTATCGTATAATCATATCTTTTAAACAATCAATTCAATTGCTGACGGCCGACAATTCAAGACCCTGAGTGCACCTCTCTCCTGCAATTGATCAATTCAGTGAAACAGTAAACAAGGATTGTAGTCGAAAGCTATTTAGGTTCCATCTCAAAGGCATAGACAGCCAGGCATAATCAATCTACAACGGGAACTAGAAGCCGTTCACAGATTCACTTAACTGAGCTATTTTGGTTAACTAGAATTCAAATTTAAGCGGTCTTCTATATTGGTCATGAATATGAATATTTATTGCAACGCTGAAATAGGAGGTTGGTTAGAAGGATGTTGCCAGTGCTTATAATTTAAGTCAGCCTAAAATAGTTCATAATTTTGGTCAGTGGTCACTGGTCAGCCTTAAGAACATTTCTTTTACCAAAGTTGATCTATGTAAACGTCGTTATTAGGAAAGAAATTTATAACATTTTAAAAACCCCCCGACTAAAAGGAGGATAAGTAACCAAAGAAAATACGCCGGGGGCGGCCATTCCCTGCTCTGAAATGAACTAACAGCCTCTCACCCTAAATGCATGTACCTTCCGTTCCGTTGCGAGTGAAGAGTATGTTCGTATAGGCCGAATGTCTGGTCATGGTGATAGAGTTTTTAGGTCGAATAAAGACCTCCGATATGGCTTAGCGACGTCGCCAAGTCACTGGCTTGGCCATTATAAAAGCGCATGTAGCTATTATAAAAATATGAATATACGAGTACCTCATCTTCGTTTCTAGATTCGCTCTGGCTATGGCATTGTAGCTGATTAAAAAAGCTATTTTTGCTTAGTAAAAAAACTTTATGACAAAACAAAGATCGTTAAAAAGCCCCAACTTTTAAAAGAGATCAATTAAGGCGCCCCAGACAAAGTGATTGACTTTCTTTACCCCTTTAAAACACACCCTTGTTTGTCCTCAGCCACACCCCCTAAGGCTCATTGATTTAGTAATGAGTATTTATAGGATCCATTTCTAGCTAGCTGTATGTTTTTCTAAAGGTAATACCTACGTAGTAAGCTGGGACTCGCAGCTCTAATTGGAATTTTCCTGTTTTCTTGAATTTTCCAGGAAAAGATGTATATCTATAACTAATATTATGAATGCGAGAGTTAATTTGTTTGTTTATTAAGCTTTTACGCGTTAACTAAACTCAACCGATCATATAAAAAATATAAAATTAATGAACATTAAATAAAATTTTGCATAGTTTTTATAATGGTCATGGTGTCAGGGGTACAAAAAAAGGAAGCTAAATTTTCATAATCACCGCGGGGCGCAGTTTTTAACCTCTAAGTTTTACGTAGAACTCACAGTTATAGATTTTAGTTTATATCTCGTTTAGGTCTACGTCAAAGAAGCATTTCAATTTTAATTACGGTACTAAAATAGCTACATTTGTAAATGTCTGCGTTAAATTAAAATAACACTACGTTTTAATTACACCAAATCCAAACTTTTCGAACAGTTTCGAGTAACAGTTACAGCGGAATTATTTCTCGTTTACAATGCAAACCCTAATTAATCTGTAAGTTTATTTTTGCGGTCGGAATATATCCAAAATAATTATTTCAGACGGATGCACGAAAACTTTCCGGTTGTTGAGTAAATTTTCCAGTTTCGAATAAGCGGGATTGCAGCTGAATTTTAGTTTTGGGATTAATCATAAATTGGCGTGCCTTAAATATACGAAAGCTTTTTTGCCGCAACTGAAAAGTTTCTGTTTGACATGTAGGTAGGTAGGTACGTGTATATGTATATGGATTTAAGCCTATGATACATTTAGTTCGCAAAACTTTTAAAAACCTCTATTTCAAATTTTTCTATTGAATGGAGAATAAAACAATTTATGCCTATTTTTTCATCCGACAGAGAATTTTAAAACTAGGTACTCTATAAGTTTACAATTTTTTCCATTTTGCTGAAAAATCACTCACTTTTAGCGACGCACACGTTTTTAAAATCCCTGCAAAATAATTATAATTATGCATTGCCAGCAATTATGTTCGCTTAGCTCGATTTGACCCACTTTTTGAGTCGTCGGTTAAACAACCTTATGTACTCGTGTGCTGAACTGAATAATTAATGACCTGAAATCGTAAATTTAAATGCGACGCCATATTGGCGACGAGTGATTTCATGTAGATTTTGAATTTTAACATGCATGATCAGTATTGATCAGAGTCACAGCCAGAGACGCGAGTCGCATCCGTGATCTCCTATTCTTGGGCGTTCGAGATTATTTCCGTCGCTCTCACTGTTTCTAATGGATGCGATAGTGACCAAGATATTATCTCAATAACATAGGGCCCCAGAGTGATATTCTGGCGAGTGAGATATTATCTCTGTCATAATGACACACATTAGAAATTCATAGTACTATGGGATCAACATGATGTCGCCTGTCATTGACATTTTTCTATGGAACCGCTATTTTAGTTTTGATCATAAAGTAAAAAAAAAATCATAATCCTTTTCTATAGCCTTTTTCAGCTAAATACTCAAAATTCAAAAATTTGTTGCAATCATATTAACACTGTAATTATGTAGGTCTTAATTAACATATTTTAGGTAGATTTCTGCGAGAATAATAATTACTTGATATTTGCCAAGACCCCCTTTCCCCCCAAGTGAGATTTGGAAAGATTTAGCTTGATCCCCTCCCCCCCTTAGAACACCTTACGTTAATTTTACGGACGCCCCCTAACTAACTCTAACATTTTTCACCGTTTACCAAACGCAATAGATTGAAGGCTGTGAGCTGGGGGCGCTGGGGCTACAAGCGACGTTTGAGAAACGTTGCGGCCGATGCAAGGGTCATCGCGCTTTGTTCCACGTCACCTGTTCTTACTTATTCTGGTTGTAACTCAACTTTTCTTTGAAAAGCTTTTCTAATAATAACTGAAAAAAAACAACACAAAAATTAGTTGTTCTCTATGAAAATGTTGCATGCATGTTGACATGCAACGAAAATTTGGAATAGTTGTTTTTGGTTTTCGAATCCAGAGTTGATCCCAGAGTAAAAGTTCTTTGAAAATTATAAGTTTAACTACTAGATGCGCGGTTTCATTTGCGCGGTCTTGGGAAACGGTGGTGATGAAAATAAGCCTATGTTATTTTCTATACCCTTGACAACATGTATGCAAATGTCATGTATAAGAATGGTTAAGGCGTGAAAGTCTAAAAAACACGCTCACTTTCGCATATAAAATATTTGTTAGGACATGTTTACTGCTAAGTACACCCCAACTCTACCTAACATACTAGGGTTATGCATTTTATCTATTATATTTTTATTTTTTTTCTTATATCTCAGGGTGACGAGCGCAGTGCTGTGCCGCGCAGGGTCTTGAATTCTGCGAGTTCAAAATTCTGGGTGGCGCAGACCTGTTATGGGCAAACGTGACGTTTAACATCAGACGAGCGATTCGCTCGTCTCGTCACTCAATTACATAAAAAAAAAATAAAGAGGAAAGATTTGTATTTTTGTATTTTTGGATGTTTGTGTGGAATAAACTCAAAAACTACTGGACCGATTTCAAAAATTCTTTCACCATTCGAATGCTACATTATCCCAAAGTAACATAGGTAATTTTTTTAAATTTTTTTTTATCCACAGCAAAGCGTGGCAGGGAACAGCTAGTTTACAATAACTTTACGAGTAGTTCCCGTTACTTAGTTTTCAATACAAACCATCTTCGTATCTAATCCGAATCTGAATACAGTTGAAAACGTTTTATGAACGAGTGGGGAACGTATTGTAACTGAAACTTCATATCGAAACGGTTTCAATATGGAACAGAATAGGGCACCTCGCAGACTTGAACACGAAATCGTTACAGGTCACCGAATCTGAGGTCAGCACTATGTAACGGGCTATATGGAGGGACTTTCATTTCGCTTGCACTTGTATTTTGTAGCGTTCGCGATATTTTTTATTTTATTCAATGATAGGCTTGCGTTTGACCGCCTTCTTGCCTGATGGGAAACAATGATGTGGTCTACGATGGAGCATGCTTGCCTAAAAGATACGGATTCAAAATCGACTTGAAGACATCCATATTATAACCATCGGGGAACACCAGGCTGAGCATTCCTGGTGCGGTTTGCAAAATGTGGAGTCATAGCGTTTCGTTCGAGTTTTTGATAATATATATGTCAACCATAAAATGAGATCGCTTTTTTGTGCCCTTGGCGGTCCGATAGTAGAACGGGTGCATGTTGAGGGTGCGAGGGCTGCGAGTAATTCATCACACTTCACAACCGAAAAACCATCATCAACTCACCGAATGTGAATGAATATGAAGATCATCGAATGACCGTATTGAGTATTGATTGATTGCGGTAAATTAAACTCACAATTAAGATAATTTTAGCTTCTCTTTCGCGTGTTTTTGTCTACACTACACAAAACATTACATTTCTACACGTTTTGGGCGGAACATGTGCAGGAGGCCTTTGATAGCTAAAATGTGTATGTCAAAGTCAAAGTTTGATTAAAATTATTGTTTCACACATGGTTACGGTTACCCTACCATACAGGATTAAAAGGAAAGGGTATGCTAAGGTATGCCATTCGCGGATTCCGAATTCCGAAAGTTGTTCATGATGATGGGTACTATGAACCCTTTTCAGCATAACATACCTACCCTTTCCTTATAACCCTGTATACTCATGATTTCCTTAAGTTATTAGACTTATCTTTCTCAGACTAACCATATTTTATGAATTCGGGAAATTTATTTCATGCCCAAGTTCTTTAAAACAAAACGTGTGGATTGAATTAACCTACCCCGAACTGTTATCAAATTTAACTTCGGAAGAGTGAAACTCGCCTTAATTATCTGCTAGCGGTCAGTATTTATTTCCAGTACTAATTAATGCAGCATAAATAACGGTATCACTGGAATTGTAATTAAACAGCTCGGGTTTGGTCCCGAAATAGCTGGATTAATAGTTATGTGGAAAATGTGGCGAGATTGGGACGGACAGATCAACCAAAAAATGAGCTTATTTTTAACTATTGTCAGAGATAAATATGTCAATCCAAATTTATTATATTTAATCAGATTACCAAATACAATTCAACATTTTACAGTTTGTAAAAGCGGGCCTTACTTGTAAAATTTTCGTAGAGTTTAGTGACATTGCTTAGTGCTTGTTAATCTTAGATATTGATAAGCATCGTTTATAAGTAAGCGTAACGTGTATATTTGTCACTTCTTTACGTTGAAATAGCTCAATGGATTTGAATTAAATTTTGAATAGAGATAGCAGATGCCCTAAGTAAACACATAGACTACATATGTGTTTATATTTTTGTTCTGAAAATGTTCCTTGTTTTATTTAGTTTCATGACTTTATTTCTACTTTTCTTTAACAAGCATAGTAAAAAAAGCAAATCGTCGTCGCTGACGGTAACAGTAACGTTTGGTATAAACCAAAATTTAACCTTAAATCGAAACTTTACGAGGATATACCCGTATTCAACAGTAGATTTTAAAAAGTTGAGTTGAATAAAGTACTTATAAAATTTAAACCAGAAACATTTAAACTTAATTTATCATAACTTTATTTTTACCCTGACTCTCTCAAAATTAGGTTGGATACTCATCAACAATTTTACTACTCAGTAAATCTCATTTTATGGTATCAAATAAAATTTTGTTGTTACCTGCGTCATATTTCGTAACTAAAATAAGTACGATTTAATGAGCTGAAATAATAACGCGGACATACGCAGCCAGTCAAATTTTATTTTGGTCTAGTTTTGACATTTTGTGAAAAATTAAGTATTTCAATTTGATGAGTAATAAAGTTTTGTGTGGGATAAAGTTCAGATAAAGTAGTGAAGTGAAATAAAAATACACGATTTCCAAGTAAAATGCAATTAATGAGTGTCGTGTTTTTGTGAAAAATATCCAAGGAATGCTTAGTGTAGGTGTTCAACCCCTTCACGTTATGGCTACATAACTAATCGATTACTTCGTTTTTTTTTTGTTTTTATAAAATTAAAATTATACGTAAATTCGAGCAAGAGTTGGTGGTCAATCGCGGACTTAGGTATTTTGATTTTGAAATTGAATTAAAATTGAGTTTGCATCTAAGAATACTGAAGTAAGCACTTCAATATTAGTTAAGCCTAACATCAAGTCGAAACTACGTTTATAATCCAATTTTTGTTGTAGCCGTTCGGTAATTATGAGATTAACTTTCGATCTATATCCGATGATGGATCGCCGTCGGTCCCACCTTAATACTCTTGCTTCTAGCTTAGAATAATAATGATAATTTATAAATAAATAAGATCAAACAAGTAAACAAATTGGCATAGGCGAGTAGCTAACCCTTCTGAGGGATTTTAGGTTTAGGCCGCCTGAAAGGTTATAGGCCCAGAGATTTTATGCAGCCCGTTTTAAGGCTGATGCTTTTTGATAATAAGGAAAAACGAACCGAAACTACATTTTGAAGTGGCTCTCGAAACGTAGAGTTTTCAGTTACGAACGTGTAACTTGCGGTCTCTCATCTGAGGCTAAGAGAACTCAATTAAAAAAAAGTCTTTTTAAAAAGACACTTTTTACAAACGAACTTAAAGTTGGCTCGTCAGGACCAAGTGAGAGTTCCACGATTAGTTACGGTTTTGTATGGCGTTCTGTTCAAAAAACGAAATTAACCAAGAACGTCTCACTTGCTCCCGATGTGCCGAATGAAAAGCAATCGTGAAAAGTTGCGTATAGGGTGCCAAGCACGAACTCCTTCGAAACATTCGTAGCAAATATTCGGTTTAAAAGGACAAGCAGAATGATTTCTACCACCCTTACACCGTAGATTTCCTTTCGAATCTACGTTTCTGATTCATACAGCCATGGAATGGAACAAACTGCCAGCTTCCTTGTTTCCTGAGAGATACAATCTTGGGCATTTCAAGGTTAGAGTGAATAGGTATCATCTAGGTCTGCGTGCTCATCTTTGACCACACCGTTGCTTCCCAGTGGTCAAACACGGACTTATTCAAGTTAATAAACATATATTACAGTATCAGGCAGAAGAGGCTGTTCCATTTCCATCAGTCGAATGCTCAGAAGCCTGTACTGTTTTTACCACGAAAAGTAACTGGGTTACGGTTCCTCAATAATAATTAGCAGTTGTTTTCGGACACATCAATACTTCGATGATGGATCGGCTTCGCTTCTTCATCATCGGTATTAACTCTCATTAACTCTACGGAAGTGATTAATGTCGACTATTAACAGATTATAATGTTCAATTTACGATGGAGTTCCTTGTTTGGGACGACGAAAATAGCCAATCATGTTTGATGCTCAAAAATAACCCATAAAGCTTTTCGTCTTGAGTATAAACAAGTCTAATTTTACTTGAACCGTTTTAATTAAACTAACAGATCGTTAATGTCATACAGATAATGAAGTACCTACACAGTTCATAATGAACTAAAATAAAGTTCCTTCTAAAATTCAAATTAAAAAAATGTAATTGAATATCTTAATTCGGAATAGGGATGCGCCGGTCTGTTCGTCGCGTCGACTCAGCTCATTAACTTCTTCTTGAAACGCTAATTAAGCACTCTTTGAAGTATTCACCAGGCGATTTCGTCGCCTCTCGCCTCATCCTACCACCCGGCTACCCTGCATCTCAATTATGCAATACAATTTTAATTTTACTATTAAACTTGCAAACCAATTAAAACCAAAACCGCGCTCACTTCTAACTACATTCATAACGTTCCTGACACCGTTATTAACCCCGATTTTAAATTGATTTTAATAGGAATGCTTTTGAAGGCAAAATGAAAGTACATGCCATAGACAAATCCATATTGCTCGAGACCTGTGCCGTGGTGAGAATCAATCGACAATTTCATTGAGTGGAAGGGAATGAACGTAATTTAATTTGTAGTATTGCAAGAATGTACGGACCTGCGAACAAAGGTAATAGTCGTTTTATTATAAATCAGAACGCGTAAAGGCCTTGCGAATTCATGAAGAATTGTTTCCGACCTTTTATCTAATTTGCTTTATGCCAGCTATGAGGGTTCAAGGACGGTGTGAACCTTACCACCGGCATAAAAAGAGTTAATTTAGACATGATTATATGGAGGCTTTTACGAATATACGCTTTGTTAAAGGGACGTTACTCTGATAGCGGACAGAAAAGTAATTGGGACTTTTTGGGGAATAAAAATGAAGTGCTTTAACAAATTGGTACAATGAAAAAAGATAAGACAAAGTTGGTGCTATTATCATTAGAGTCGGGAGTTGTTTGAAAGTTTTGTAAAATATAGTTGTGATATCACGATACGGGCCGGCAATAGGCCAAGTTTGGGAAGCTTTCCAAGTGAACTTGTGACGTAGATCAGTCAGAGGTGCTTTGATAAACTGGCTTTTGTGTCCCTTTGTGCCTCGATAATCCCTGTTCACAATGCCGCCAACTCCACGGTGATATACGGGCTGTTCCCCATACTAAACTTTCAATATAAGTGAGGAAGTGTTCGGGACTTACGGAAATTTTCATGTGAGTTAGCTTAGGTTAACTTGATAGATTGA
Source organism: Alcis repandata (assembly GCA_949125135.1). Classification (NCBI taxonomy): domain Eukaryota; kingdom Metazoa; phylum Arthropoda; class Insecta; order Lepidoptera; family Geometridae; genus Alcis; species Alcis repandata. The sequence goes on along the minus strand of OX421242.1, from coordinate 5,730,344 downwards.
ACTAATTTGGAAGGCAATATTGTTGTGTGCGTATTTTTTTGATAACGTACAAGTATTTATTGGGAAGATTATCATCTTGATGTTTGTTTACTATTTTCATGAACGCAAATAACGATAGCAAAGAAATTAATTGAATGTCCTACCTTTATTTAAAAAAACAACATAATTTGACAGTTAACTAATACATTCTACTTAGTCCGATCTTCATTACCACATTCAGTTTCTACTCTCAGATTCACGCACATCATATTTTTTATATCATGTCTCCTAGTAAGCGCATAACGCTATACTTTAAATTTGCCTAAAAGCAAGCTGCATTCTAGAATTCGTCTACTCAAAGGAAATAAAAAAATCTTTACTAAAAATACTTTTATTACACTAAAATTCGCGTATACATAAAACGAAACAATATGGGCCGGGCGCCGTAAGCCGAAACACAGGCATTAAGCCTAGTTCTGTTAATTTCATTTTTACAAGCTTTTATTTAACTTTTTTTTATAAGGATTAAAACCGCTTTAAAAGCCATGGTAGCTCAGTGGGAGAACAGCCGCTTCGCATTCTTGGGGTGGCGGGTTCAAACCCCGACTCGTACCAATGAGCTCTTTGGGACTTATGTACGAATTTACATACCACTGGCTTTTCGGTGAAGGAAAACATCGTGAGGAAACCTGCATATGTCCGGAGAAGAAATTCAATGGCGTATGTGAATCCACCAACCCGCACTTGGCCAGCGTGGTGGAATACGGCCTAATCACCCTTCGAGGGTAGACCTATATCCCAGCAGTGGGAGGGTTAATGGTTGCATATGAGAAAACCGCTTTTGACCACCGACTCGCCTGTAAGCGACGATGTGGTTGAAGATGAAGCACGCAGATTTGGAAGAACTTGCCTTGTAACCATGGATCAAATCTTGCAACTGAATTTTGAACAACTTCACGATATCCAATTGAGCTAGTTTGGTTTACCTTATGAACTCCGATGGCTATAGAATAAAGTTTTACTTAAATTAAAATACTTATTTTTTGTGAAATTTAATTGAAATAAATATTGCCACTGCTCACTGACGATAATAAAATTGCCGACTACCGGAAAATTTGGAGACAATAAAGCACTGCATTGTCTAAACAGATAACGAAAACCTTTCAAGCGTCATGGAAAGTTTTGCCCAGAAAGAAGTCATTAGCGAAGTTAGGAGAAACTTTCTTACCCTGAGGGAATAAATATTTTCGCAGTCGTCGTATAACAATTGCGCCATTTTGACGAAATTGTTTTACTTATAGACGTTGATGGTTTGTTTATGGATTGGGCGTGAATTCGCTTCAAGCTATTGGAGAATTAGCTTCTCTCTGCTTTACTTTTACGTGATTAAGGGTGGGTATTCTCATAAGCAGCGATCGTCGTCGGTGCAATTGATTAAAATTATTCATTTGACAGCTACTTGCTAATCTCTGGTTTTTCTCTGGTAGTTACTGGTGCTACCCTTTATTGACCGAACGAAGTGAGGTCTCAGAGTATAGGAGAACAAATCGACGCTTCTATGGTTTGTCCGACGATAACTTGAGTATGGTTGATTCGATCTTCATAAAATTTCGCAGGCATGTACTTCATTTTAATACAATTTTTAAGTTTAAGTATGAGTGAAATCGGTCGTGGGGTTGGGGAGATTTAGGCGCTTGGAGGTCTCAGTTCGCCTCGAACCACTATTAAAAAAATATTCAGTAACTTGATGGCATAATCCATTATGGTAGGTACTCTCTCGCATACGGTTACATTAGTTAATAACCCCGAGCCTTTGCTATCATTTCTAAAGAAAGAAAGTAAACGATATCGATTGTCATGACGTTGCTCGAACCAGGAATAGAATAAAATTGAGCCTCCCGGCATAAAAAACAAAGTATCCACAAAACATATACCATTTTTACAAGCGTCGCGTCGTATACGTATATTGAGTAAAAAGGGCGTCATTGTGCATATAAAATTGCTCTCACAAATAAGCTCTCGATTCTCATCGCCATGAATTTTACGCGCCGTAATTCCAGTGTACTAAATGCTCAATAAAAAAGGCGGGCCATTTCTTGCGGGAACTGGTAACACTGAGGAAGGAAGACATTGGAGTGACGTTAGTTTGATATACGAGCGGGCGTCTTTTGTGCGTTAGTCGTTAATACGGGAGCACAATGCGCGGCCGACAGCCCTTGGAGTTACGCCCGACTTAAGAAAGCGGCCTATTACACCGTGCTGTAACTGCCGGACCAATTAATTGCCCTTTGGGTACAGTCACGACTGAATCGGTTTCTTCTGAGCAAACGTGCTCCACCGTAGACCGCATCGTTGCTTACCATGAAGGGAGATGGCGGTCAAACGCTAGCCTATAAATGAGTTAAAAAAATCAGATCATCAAAAAGTACGCATGTGATGTTGGGTACCTAGATACGTTCGACAATTTCATTTGTCATGCGACCTACCTTGATTAATTAGTAAGCGTGAAACAAGCAAAATTATATGACCTAGATCACACAATTTCGTGGAGAAGTGACAGGTTACGGTGACGGTGATTGTACACATCCATGTTTATTTTCTATTGAGTTTGGAAACGGACAACCCTTACCACAATACTTTTTAGGTTAAATTGCCCTTAATCTTTAAAGTGTAATACAATATAAATTGATTCAAAAATTAGGCACATACAGTAAAATAAAAATACAGTCAACGAAACTAATACTAGTAAAGAACAAACGCTACCTATTTACGTCAGAAGTTATCATATGGTAGGCCTATTTGACAGAAACGATCTCTAGTTTTAGGTCCTAGGATGTTACTATGGTACATCTTGGTGTTGCATCTGTAATCTTGAGAGGCAAAGCGTGAGGGCATAGTTAATTATGGCGTGTGTCAGTGTCAAATATAGAGTAGCACCAGTATATTTTTGGGGAAAAGAAATCGCACAGTTTCATTTGAAGCCCGAATAATTTTACGAACCTCTTGAATAATAAAATATTATAATAAAGTTCTTTGTTGATGATATAAAATGTGACGGGATCTTTTAAAATATGAGGTATAAAGAGCGGCTATCTTTTACAGGATTTAGTCAAGTAATACTAAAATCTTTTAGAGAAGGAGCATAAAATTTATAATTTTGTGCGTTTTTATTTATACGCTACGCCTCGCAATTTCTCTAACGCAATGATGAAAAACAGTGATGATGAAAAGAAGTCTATGAAGTAATCCAGGACATAAGCTAAATCTGTTCCAAATTTTATGAATAGCTATTTAGTAGTTTTGAAGATACGTGGTAACAAACACACAAATAAACACACATACGCACACAAACTTTCACATCTATAATATTAGTAAGAAGTAGTATAGGCTTGACTAGCTGATGCTAGGGACTAGATGCGGAGTTGCTCGGCTTTCGGCTTGAAATTAGCGGTACGTTATACGATATCGGGTTGATATCGAGTAGAAGTTTCACTACTATGGTTTCATAGCGGAAGTGTGCTATCGTCCTTGGAGTTATATTTTGGTTTGCGAAAGTAAGAAGACAGTGCATAAGAGTCTTGCTAACAATCCAGCAATGTTTTATTTTTGACACATTACATCTTGATGTTTAGTTTTTTTTTAAATAAATCTAAACAAGATGGCGTACCGATCAGTAATCAATACCGGTCAAAGCTGAGAAAATCATTTAGTTAAAATAGTAATTAAATATTTTTAACCGAAAACATTTCATATGTTTTAGTTTTATCTTTTAGTTTATAAACTGCCACGCTATCTATTTCAGAATCAGCAAACAGAACGCAATAAAGATAAGCTGTGAACAAAAATCGGGATATTTTTAGCTTAGGACGGCTTGCACATTTAGCTAGGGCAAACCTTTTATTTTTCGTCCTCGAATGTTCAATGTAGAATCTATAATGCACATATGAGCTGTCAAGTTGTTTTTGCGGCTTGGCGCAGCAACGAGCGACCGCTTTAGAAATAATTGTATGCACATAATTATTTGTGCAGTGCCTGCTTTGTGCGGACACCCGGGAACAAAGCGCGAGGCGAGACGCGAGAAAACCTCGTTCGACGTGGATATGTGATACTGGAATGGATATAAAAATGTGATATAGAAAATGTACTATAGATTAAATCGCTATTGTTCACAACAGAACTTTCAAACAATACCTATAGGCCAAAATATGACGTGCCGCTATCTCGCTCGCTCATTTCAACATTTTCGAAGTTATAAAATCTATGTAATATATAAAAATGTTATGTTGGTTTGTGTACGCTTCAAAAACTCAAAAAGTTCTGCACCGATCAATATATAATCCGCATCAAGGATTGTTTTTATCTATTTTTTTTATCCACAGCGAAGCGTGACAAGGAACAGCTAGTTACTGAATAAAGTTGTGAAAAATCGCAATCGGTTAAGTTGCTGTGAATAATTTCACAAAGCTTCATAAAAACACATTTTGTTTGAATCTTTCATTCCACCATCTCATCGTTTTTGATGCACTGCAATCAAGCTACGTCAGAGGCCTCTGTGTGACCTAAAAGTTATGACGCTATAAAAACTTACTTACTGTATACTACTTATATCGTAGCTGCGTAAGTAACTTGCCTCATCCATTTTTCTAGTCTCTTCGTTTGAGATACGACGAAAACCGCAGGTGTTTCATTATTCCGTTTTAATGGCGTCAGCACCATCGGGTTACGCGTCAGACCGTTCCGTCTAGAAACCGTTGGGAATACAATACAATTCATTTACACGTGTGGGAATATCCGGTAAAAATGAAAATGGCGTAGCGGCGTAAAGCCTCCACGGTAGGCGTAGACTGGCTAGCCTCCACGGTAGGCGTAGACTGGCTACGGTTTACGTAGATGATCTACGACAAATGTGCTACGCTACGCTTGGTAAGTTTTGATGGTATTTCGATAGACGGATTTTGAGAAAATTGTTTAAGGCTTGGATAAATCTATCTATATATATAAAAATGAAACCCGTTTTCCTTGGTCACGGCATCACGCGTGAATGGCTGGACCGATTTCACTAATTCTTTTTTTGTTGTATTTGTTATTATTAGGAGAAGGTTCTTACGGAAAAAAATATTAAGAAAATCTCTCAGAAATATTGAAAAACCCTAAAAACAGCCCTTTTATTTTTCCCATACGTTTTCTAACTAAAACGAGATTTATTGCTATTGTATAAAGTTCATATTGAATTGCAAGCACTCACTGTTGTTTAAGCAATGTAGGTATGTTTCTAACGTCCAAGAGTCAATTTGCACTTTATTACCTCTGTACAAAGTTCAAATTCAATCATATCTATCAAAACAGTGTGCGTTTTATACTGATAATTTTTACTAAAAATTGACAAGTTAGCATCAACAAACTACGGTTGCTATAGTTACGCAATAGCATGAGAATAGAGGTTATAACAAAGAGTTCCTATAATTATTCTCAACACCTTTGGTCACGCCATCACGCGTGAACGACTGGACCGATTTCAATTTACTCTACGTTTATCCCAAAGTCTACCCGTGCGAAGCCGGGACGGGCCGCTAGTGTTTTATAAATTTATGTAACTACTTGTAGGGATCAGGATCCATTACTTCTACTAGCGAGGAATTAGTTATTTATAGTTATAACAGTGATAATCGAATTTTGTAAATACATAATTATATTGTTTTACTCTGGAGCTAATTGACTTGTAAAACTTTGATTCACTCAAACCATCCAGAAAAACAAAGCTTTCAAACTTTTAACTTATAGATAACTAGCTGACCCGTGCCCACTTCGTTGGGCATAATGTTAATTAAACCCGAAGCCATCGCGCGCCGTCCCGACCGTTTTTTCTCCGATTCACTTGGCAAAACGGACTACCACGTAAAAGCCTAACCTATGACACTCAGCAATAATGTGGCTTTCTATTGGTGAAAGAATTTTTAAAATCGGTTTAGTAGATCCCGAGATCACCCCTTACAATTTAACAAATATACAAACACACAAACTTTACTTGTTTATAATATTAGTATAGACTACGATACATTAAAATCAGTTGAAACACATTTCAAGTTTGAAATATAACATATTAGTTTTGGAGCCTCTAATCCAAATGTTAATCCGATAGTTTTAGTTTGGGGTATTCGAAAATTAAGCAAACAAAACTTTGCATAAAAATAAACAGCGGTCTTTGTTTGTTTTGAAATATCTATTTGCAAAACCAAAACCATTTTGTCTCATACAAAGTACTCTAAACGATTATTATATGCTGTAAATAATTCACATACTAAAAGGTATGATATAAATTACTTAGGTATAGACTTCTTTATAATCAGAACAAAACTAAAATGTCGAAAAAACATCTGTTCTATACATTTCATTGCGTGCAAATACAAGGTTTCCGAGTGGATGAGTGTATACTTATACGAGGCACGAGACATTCTTCCATCTCAGTCTGGGCCATCGTAATCTTAGCAGCTAGAGCAGGACAGAAACGTGCTTCACGAGGCATGCTCGCTCAGTCAGAACATGGATTGACATGTCTTACGAAACAGCACATTTTTCTTTTATTTTAGTTCAGATCCCGGTGAATCAGAATCAGAAAAAAAACGTGATCTTAAATAATATTGAATGTTAGGTTACACTTTTACAAAAATATTTTAGAATTAAATTAAAATAAGTTACTTATAGCTTTATTACACAAAACTTAAAAAAATAATTGAACTTTAGAAGTTGTCAGTAAAAGTTGTGGAGCACAACGAGCCCCTTCGGCTTAGTACAACTGTTCCGTGTAACCTTGTTTACGTAAATTGGTTTGTTATTCCCGAAGCGGCAGTATATCTGCGCACTGCAAACTACCGGAGAAATGGAGATGGAAATATCGTAACTGCAAAATGATTATGTCGTATTATGTAAATTGCTTACGCTTGCCCGACCGAGGAGGGTTGTACTATACATACATCTAAATATAATATATTTATGTAGCTACAGAGTATTAACAATTTTGGTGACGTGGTCAAGGTTCAATTTTATCTGACAAATTGTATGTTAAGGCACGTACATTTTCTTATGTTGTAAAGACTCAAACAAAATTAACTAAAATCTAATTTTATGTTACAATAGCTGGTATATTTTTGTCCATATCATTATCTGTCTGTGTATATTTATAACAATTTCCGAGCGTTAGACTCATAACTTGAAAACGGCTCAAAAACTTTGATTATTTTTCGTTTTTCGTCTCGTAAATTCTAAACTACTAATTTAATTACTGTTGTTTCGATAACAAGTCTAGAGTTTTTTAAGGTTACTTACCACTGGTTTTCCGTATAGGTAACATCAGATTAGCTGGTCACACGCCTACACCGTAAATAATATATACCGTAAATATTGTAAAAAATAAATAGTTTTATCCCCAAAATCTTAAACTTCTGAGAGTCAGTTTTGATTCAAAAACGTAGTTCTGTTTTTCCCGCTGTACTATTTGACTGAAAAATCAAACTTGATTGCTTTTATTACATCTCACATATGTCACGAGTAAAAATAAAAAGAACGAACAATTCTTTTGAGTATTTTCCAATCTTCACCCCATTCCAATGTTTTCGCGCATTGTACAAGCGACGCAGTCATCGTCAATGCGAATCAATAAATTCAACCCTTTTTATGATTCAGTCATTCGGTTTTATTTGCCATGTACCTACTTCTGAACGTGCATCATTCGGTGACAATAAAAATTCCTAACGACCTTTATATCGCGTACGAAAATAAAAAAAAGTTGATGTTATAATATTTTTTTTGCGATGCGCTAAACTCGCTGCGTTCGCTCTTTTACAATACCGTTGTATACCATTATTCTGCATTATTATATGATTTACGTGTTCTTGTAAACATGCTTTATAGCTGTATTTGATGTCGAGAATTAATAGCTCCATTATGTATTGCTTATTGCAGTTTTACATTTTAAATTTACGTAATAATTGGCCGTGGCCATAAATTATGAAATGCCGCTGAGAGTTCCAGTGTTTCTACTTTGTATGTTAATTCAGAGTGAAGGAATTGTTTAGGTAAAATTATAGCTGCTTCCATTACGCACTGACATCGCAAAATTTTTACGAAGCGTAGACAATTAAAATAAGGCGAGGGCGCAAACTGACGGGGAAAAAGTGAAGGGATCTAAAAAAAGTTCCATTATGGCAGGGTTACAAATGAGAGCGGGCGGGCAAGTTATCCCAGTTATCTCCCTGGGAAGTGCCCGGTGTCTGCGGGAAATACGGTACATCAGGACCAATTGTGTGGCTCGCTCTGTCGCGTCGGTGTGATGATTGATTTCGTTTTGAAAGGTCATGGGACAATTCGATATAAACAATAGGGAAACGATTTGAAGCTAGATAGCGCTAGGTATTGTAACACGCGATGGTGCTTTGTTTGCGAGGTGCATGGTGATCCACGCGACTGTTTCTGCCAGCTATATGTTGTGGCGTAAAAGAATTTATTGACATGAAAGAATGGATCCGTTTTAAATTTTTGAACCTTGTTCTGGTTTTTTGATTCGGTTTTTAAATTGTATGACAAACGTTTGAGAACAGAGCTTCTTAGCAGTGCTCTGATATCGAACGAAAAAAATTTAGTATTTTGCGTGGAGGCGTTTTAATAATAGTGTAGCCGTTAACTTTTTTTGATAAAAAAAAAAGTTGATAAATATTAAAAACATTGTGAAAAGCTAAATCTGGTTTCATTAGCTTCGAACAAAAAATATGTGATTTGTTGGCAATTTTGTTTATAGCTCTGTAAAAAAATTAATCCAAATATTGAAGTTACAAACTTATTTATTCTCAGTTACAAATTTATTAATCAAATAAATTATTATAAATGAAACCTGTTCTTATCAGACCGCGATGAAAATTGAAGCGAATCTAATTTAACTGAATATTTCATTGTATCTTGAAACGTTAACTTAAATTGTGTGAATTGGCTATAAAAGTAATAGAAATGGTAATTAAATATTAATCTAAAATAATATGTGCGGCTTGGATAAGCTGGCTAGGACAGAAATGAATAATTTTATTATCTTTTTCATTTCTCTTTTGAATACTTAAATGAACCAAAGTTATTAAATGTTAGCATTTACTTACTATATTATTTTGGGCTAAAATTGCACTAATAATTTTAATTAATATTTATATATACTTAATTTTAGGGTTTCGTACTAAATAATAAAAAAGAACCCTTATAGCGAGACTCAGGTGTTTGGCCGCCGGTCGCCTATCTATAATAGCTCAATTATTTCTTAACAGGCGAGTGGCCATTCAAGTAGCAATATTCGCAATTGAAATTCCAGTACGTACTTTTAATCAACGTAATGCAATACTTTATAATCAAGCTAATTGGGCAGTCTAAGTGCAGATTTGGCTTAGACATCAATTATTTGAGCTTGAACTCCCCAAAGGGAAAGGTCACGCCGTAATATGGCAAAGCACTTAAATATTATGAAGTTCACATAATTTGGTAGTAGGTACGAACCCGTTTCGGTAGTTATGAGAAAGTTAATGTTTCATACCTGATATTACTAGCACGGAGGTGTCTTTGAAACTCAAAAGTCAAATTTTGTATACAATTATTTTGTAAATTTTATACTTATTGTCTCAGTAACTTAACATGCGAAATGGCCATTTTGTGATTCATGTAACCCTGAGAAAAACTAACTTGACTTTTGTGTTTAAGTTTTTTATTATACCTACTTATTTCAAGTACATAAATATAAATCATTGCGTAGTTTATTTAACAATGAGTAGCTAGAAGAAGATATAAACCATTTTTTTCTTATCAACACTTTCAGTAAATAAAAATAGATAATATAAAGCTTTTTCTTAAACATCTAAAATATTTCAGTTTTAACATTCCTAGACCTGGCAAGAAATGTTGTATTCCAGACTTCAAAAAACTAAAAAAATACTTTAAAAAATGTTACACTTATTTTAAACAAACTCTCCAAAAATTAGCCAAAAGATTATTTAAATATCTTTCAAGTTTTCTAGAACAATACGCATTCTACGCCACAGAATTTTCGAGATTAGTCTTGATTTTCTCGTTAGCTGAAATAGTCTCTTACTACTCACGTTTCCAAATTCTATTAAATAGCTCACACCTAAGTGATAAAGGTGTCAAGAAACCATTAATTTCAAAGTAATAACAGTAATAACAATATTCTACGCCTGTTGGGTTAGAACTTTGAAAGGCACTTTGAGTTAGAAGATTACGCACTTTCTAAGTCGGTTTAAGCTGTAGTGACCCATGAGTTCGGTAACATGTGAGTTCAATGTCAAAAGGTTTCTACACCTACTCACAAATTAAACGGTGTTTCATGCAAAATTAAACTATGATAAACGTTCACGAAAATGGTAATGGACCAGGGTTACCAGGTTACTGTAGGTAAAAACTACATAAAGCTAAATTGTCCGGTATTGCTTATCCTACTAATATTATAAACGCGTAGTTTTGTAAGAATGTATGTTTGTCGCTCTTTCACGCAAAAACGGCTGAAACTTTTTCATTCATGTTAATTCTTCAGGCTTCATGTTAACTTTTTGACCGCGAGTGAAACCGCAGGGCGCAGCTAGTTTTAAATAAAACCTTCTATGGAACAGAAAACAAAAATTTCGATGTTGTGGTTCGGGAATGCCGATTCCATATACGACTATGGACTAATAGCAAATTGTTAAATTGTAGTCCGTAGACTCGTTAGGGTTGCGCTCTGTCTAATTTTACAATATACTATTGGACGTCATCAGAGTGAGACTAATAATACCCCCCCTGAATGTATGTTTTTGACGAGTCCAAATAAAAAAATGACTGCTCCATTTTTTTACTTTGTAGTTGGAATGCACGTAACTTTGACTTGTTAGGACAATTCACCTTATCCTGTTGTAAATTGATACCGACACCACGGATTGTTACTGCACAGACGATACGAAGAACCAATTCGATCGATGACGGCCTGTTTGGCTCAGCGGTAATAATATCCGCCTTATAAGCCAGAGGTACCGGGTTCGATTCAGGGCCAGGATGTTTGAATGATGAATTTAAATATCTGTTCTGGGTCTGGGTGCTACTTGTCCTTGTCTTTGTGTGTGTTCCATGGCATCCTCGACACAGGAGATATCCTAGAGGAGCTATGAGTGTGAAACGTTATTTAGTTATTTTATTTTAATTCGGGGTCTTCTTGGTAGTCCGCTGTGAGAGCAATACTAAGAACCGCTTTGCTCAACAAATAGCTTTGCCACAAAATGTTGATTAAGTTTAGACTACTTGATCTGGCAACCCTGTAATGGACTCGCCTCTTTTATGACATTATTATAAAACGTTTATTGCATGCAAAATTCATTAGCCGTAAAGTAAGCACTTATTTTATAGCATATGAGCATTTAAAGTAATGTTTTAGGTCGACGTTTTATGAGTATGAAAATTTGTGTTTTTAACACTTTTTTTACTGATTCGGACTACATTTTGAAAACACACCACTTAAATTTATGTACATTTAACTACTTGCTTTTAATAACAGAGATTTTCAGTAAGACCACAATAAGTGAAATACTAACGAAACATTTTCGTACGAAATACCTAAGCTTCGAATTCCAAGTGAATTTAGAACTTCGAAATAAGCATAACATTTTATACATACCTACTCTTATCCGCGTATGTAAATATTCATACATCGCCTACAGGAAAAAAATTTTTCATATCAATATTACTGGATTTGCTATCAAATAAAATAAAGCTGTTGCAGGAATTCTTATTAAGCTTTTTATCTATAAGCAAGGTAAATAACATCGTTTCCGTATATGATCCATTAAACATACCTATACTTGTACATAATAAGTATATTCCATCTAACAATAGCTAATGCTGACTGTATTGTATTTTTATAGTTACCGTTTTCATAAAAGAGTTGATCGAGCTACCAGAGTAAGTAACGGCGCACATTTTAGCTTTGTTTAGTTAGGCAATTTATTTTTAGATTCTTTGTAAGCATTTGATAGTATCGCCACCGATTACCGAAATAGATATAACCATGTAGCCTCTACTCTAAAAAATAATTTCAATTAGAAATCCTGTTCGTATAAGGCTACGGCTACGAATAAGGCTACGAATACATCAGATACTGAGGCTATCCGAGATTGCCTCGGTCTCACTCTCTCATATGACATTTCTAATGAGAGCGACAGTGACCAAGATATCTCACTTGCCAGAATAGAGCTCTTAGGCACCTGCCTGCCATCGACATGACTCTCACTGTCTGAAATGAGTGTCATATACGAAATGAGTCAAGCATTTGTCGAGTGTCGCGATGCTAATTGGGTTGCAGACTAATGGATCGATTACACGTAACGAGTGCAGTGGCGAGACAGTGCCCTCGGCCTAGTACTTGGTTAGTATTAACATTTTGACGAGGCGAGACAGTCACTAGAACCATGTTTCTTTACTGTCTCGCCACTGTAATCGTTACGTGTAATCAACCCTTTACGCGAAACGACAACAGCATATGACGAGTGTCACAATGCTTATCGGGTCGCAGACTTATGTCACCCCGTGTATGAACACTTGAACAGGTTTTCTAGTAAGTAAAAGCCTATATCACTGTCCCTCATGGTATTTCTATACTTTCATTACTTCAGCAATATGTATTACCTACTAAAAGTATAAATATGAGTCACGGTATCTGTGCAAACTACCTAAAAGAACAGCCGAAGCCAACAAGCCGCAAGAATACGGGTGTTTGCGCCGCTCGAAAACAAATATTTTTTTAGGGAAGTGTATTTAACCGCCGAAGGATATAACGCAGCGGAACACCGCCGATTATGCTCCGAGATAATACTAACGTTCAGTTATTTATGGGCCTGATAAACCGGGCGATGATTTAAGTAACCGAGATAATTCACGATTTACAACGGCGAATAACATGTTTACAATAAATTCTTATTAATTTACCGAGGTTTGGGGCTTTCTGTAAAGAAAGTCGACCTAAATTGTCGGCTTTGTTTTATGTTTACATGTTAAGACGGATATAAACGGTTGTAAGCCGTATCTTTCGCGCATTTTCAAATTTAATTTAGATAAAAATCGATCAATCATCGAGTGGTAAGAAATAATATACAATAGGTAAACTAAATTTAATTAATATTTTTTTGTTTTGAACCAGTTTTCGTCTTGTTATCCATTCATTAGACGGAGGCATTAGAAAAATACTATTAAATAAGTTTGCTGTACATACTTGCGTCAAATTAAAAGATATCATAACGATTTTATTATATGAAATAAAAATATTTTTTTTAATTTTTTATGTATTTTTTTTTTAAAACTTAGTGATTTTACATCTTCAATGGCCGAGAGAGATAGTTGACTACCGTTTACCCCTGTCTTAAGAGTTCACTCTCCAATGTTATTTGCAATGCTGAGAGCTTGTAAAGTGGTTGCGGCCTCGCCTGAAACTCGACACGTGCTCCAAATCAAATAAACAAAAACATTAACCAAAGCTTCCTTCAAAGCCCAATCCAATAATATTTTTATGGACCACGCAATGTGTCGCATCGTCGAAAAAACTCCCACTCAGTTGTAGCCATCACGGAAACGACTCTAACAAAAGATAGGCGGACCCTGGCTCGTTTATCAGACCCTTATGAGGGCTCATTGCGTACTCCACCCTTGATTTTTTACCAGTGTCCTCACAAGATGAATGTCAAGTTCAAGGCTGTATGAAACTCGTTCATGACAAATAAGTTTGTGAGTAAGATAATTATAGCTGAAACAAGAAACCAAACAAAGACAAGCAAATGATAAATAGGAACGTGTATTTTGTTTGTTCATTATTTTCTGGTAGTTGCCAACCGAGCTGGAGTGCCCATAGCACTCCAAGACATTCGAAAAAATCATCGTTGATAATTCAGTTGAATCCATAATTAAGATTTTTAAATAGTTTTTGGGCTAAGTATATTCGTACTAATCTCCAACTTTCAAAATATCGATAAAAGTATACGAGTTTGATGAAATAGAAATGTGTACTAAAATTATATAAAAATGTCACGTTTCAATAAAAAGTTATTAACCTGACGTTAATATAAACAGCATAATAATTATTTATTACAGTCAGAAGTACATCTCACGACGTAATCGTCTCGGCTCATTGTCCAAACGAAAGAACCCGAGCGCAAAAGCCTGTCCTTAAAAAATAATCTCCCAGATTGCTCGAAAGCTTTTCAAAACATCATTTTGTTTCTTTTCCGCTTCGTAGCAACGGATCACGCGGATTTTATTTCTTTGTTTAGTCAGGGGTGAAAAGGGCAAGAGGGTAACAAGAGCCAATAGAATTACTAGGGGATGCTTAAAACCGATTAGTAGGACGCGGAAACTGCTGCCTCTAAATAGGGGAATACTTTCAGGTAAAAGGCATCCGGGAGAATCTGTTCTGGTACTGGTAACACTGATGTTAGTACGGCTCGCCGAAATTACTTGAGTTTTATTTTCTTTGTTTTAGTGCTAAAAGTATTCGAGGCAAACTTCCAGGGATAAGTAGATATTCGAGGTTTGCTTCTAAATTCTTATTTTTCAGCGGATTGATAAAAATATTCTGTTGTCGCATAGAAATGATTATTATTTTAAATGGAATAAATTCAGATTACAATTACTGGTTTTCCTTCAAAATATGAAAGGTAGGTATGACACTATAATACTAACTCATTTTATATGCCCGTGACGACGTGTATGCAAAATTTTATGACGATCAGTCGAGTAGTTAAGGCGTGAAGCGTTACAAAAAACTAACTCACTTTTGTACTAGTAAATAATTAGGATGGTAGACTAAGCCCCGGCTGCAAGAAATATTACCCATAATAGACAACTAAACGCAAATCTGCTGTAGTGATAGAAATCACTTAGTAATACCTAACCAAAGTATTACATAACCAAGCGATTGCTATCGTTACATCAGTCCTATTTTGATATCTTACTAATATTATAAAGGAAAATGAAAGTATACATGTTTGTTACTAATGAACGCTGAAACGGCTGAACAGATTAACATGAAATTTGGAATAAAGGTCTGGAAAACATAGGCTACTTTTTATCCCGGAAAACGCGGGTGAAACCGCGGGGCGCAGCTAGTATAATAATAAAACCTAATTGATAAGATAAGAATTCTTGCAGCTGGATCTTAGTCTATGATAGTATGAAACAAGTGCAAACTCTGGGCGAGTTGGATGACTATAAACCGAGTTGCAAAATGAAATCTGGTAAATCATCCGCGGAGCTGTCCACAACGCCGGCGGGTGTTGCCACCATAAAACATACCGCGATCCAGCTGCGACGGATGTGACGGCACATATTAGCAGCTTGATTTGATCGTTTGTCAACTCGTCGCTATTGATATCACAATTCTGAATAGTAATCGAAAGTGTGTTGGTTGGAATTAAAGTAACATTTACATAGTTTTTTTTATTTTAACTTATTTTTGGTACGTTGACAAATGACTTGATGTTATGTTTGTTATCGTTTTAGGTTACTATAAGGGCCGCAGAGTGCCATTGGAATTATTCACGCAAGTGATTTTAAGGGAGGCTCAGCTAGTCTAGATATTATAAATCAATTGACATGATGACTTCCGTTAAAAATAAAATATATATGTAATAAAATATATTCTGTCAAACATTACTAGCGGCTAAAATGTTTATTTTACTAAAAAAAAAAACGGCTAAACCGATTTCAAACTCTGAGATCCATCGCTATTGCTTTAAAACTGCATCCAAATCGGTGTACCCGTTTATGAGGTACGGTGCCACAGATAGACATACATAGCGGTCAAACTTATAATACTCCTCTTTTTGCGTCGGGGGTTAAAAAACTAAATTAGAAAATTAGAAAAATTTCCTGTAATTTTCACTTAATTTCCATGAATTCTAATTATGGCCTAACCATTATAACTACATCGTAGACTGCCGTAGAGCTACAATAGCCGTTGCGTTTTTCCAATGAATTATCAAGAAACATTGTTTGCCAACGCTTTTAATGCTGAAAATGTAATGCCTATTCATTAGATAAAATTTTCTTTATGGCTTCCGAAAGCGATATTTTAACCCGAATAATTTCAGCGTACAAGCTACGTTTACGCGGATTTCATTAAGATTATTTCCGTCGTAACAGCTACTAAATGGGTTTTGTTTTAATTTTGATAAGTTAAAGGAAGGATTGAATCTAATTTAGACGCTAAGAAATTGCCCTGTAAGCAAATTTCTTTACGCGCTTTTGTTAAAGATACTAAATGCTTACTGAATCATTGAGAAGGTTAACATTTATACTTACATGAAATCTTGTTTTGATCGATTTTGAAAACTTAATTGATTTTATTTAGAAGTGGGGGCAACAACTCCATCTTGATTTTTAGTTTGGTTTAAATTAGTTTTTGTTCTTTTTTACCTTTTGTATTGTCCATACAACTGTAAATAATATCTATCTATATAATATATTTATAAAAATGAATCTCTACTTCCCTTGGTCATCGCAAACATCGTATCGTAAACGGATGAAACAATTTCGCTTAGGTATTCTTTTTTTGTTGTGTTAATTATTGTCTGGAGAAGGTTCTTATGAAAGAAAAAAAATAAGGTAGTTGAGTGGAACATTAGAAAATTTAAGACAATTCAAATTCAATATTCATAGTTGAGACAGGACAACGTCTGTCGGGCCAGCTAGTTGTGAATAAAAACCTTTCTAAATAAAAGTTTAAAAATCTACATTATAATATAATTCACAAGCTTTCGCACCGCGGCTTCACTTGTGTGGCCCATAAAATAAGGCTTGTTAGTCCCAAAACAAGCCTTATTTTATGGGACAAAAAGTATTCTCAGTAATTCTAACTGTTTTCACTGTATCCGTTGCGTGAAAACAAACAAACAAATCAACTAAGTCACTTTCACGTTTATAATATTAGGAGGAAAGTAAAGATAGGGGCAGGGATTTCTCATAATTAGAATTCAACAAATAAAATAGCCATGAAAATGAGAAACCTTCTCAGCTACGTCGATAACTTTTGTTCCTTCCTTGTTCCCATAACCTCAGTACTGTTTCGTATTTACAATCTTGTAAAGCCATGTTTCCACTATGACAATTTGTCGGTTGACGAACAGGCATTTCAGTCGAAAGTATTGAGAACAGAATTAATAAAATATGAAGCCCCACAAGCTTCATATTTTTTATCTCGGAAAATACTGAATGTAAGCAAATGCACTCGCGTTAAATAAAAAAAACGCAAAAACATCGTATCGAATGAAACTAAATATTATGATGTATTTATTACCTACGTGTAGTTTGTTTTCACATACGTCGACTTTTCGATGTGACCGAGGCAAATGGCATAAAGGAAGAGAGTAGTCTGTGGAAGATGATGATGATGATGTCGACTTTTGTAGAATGTTCTGTCACTGCAAATGGTTCTAATCATTGCCATCCTCAGAGTCCTTGCTTCGATTTCCGCCACGACAGGCCTTTATAGTGGAAACAAGGTCTAAGGTACTTACAGCCTCCATCCTTGCTGCAAAGGGAGAATAGCCGGGTGGGACACTTCTTGTAGTGGTAGGGCTCTTTTGCGGAGCCCGCCTGGGGAAGTACCACACCTTTGCCAGTTATTCCACCGCCAAGCAGTAATGCGCAAACATTACTGTGTTCCGGTTGGAAGGGCATTGTTTCCAGTGAAATTACAGGGCAAATGGGAGATTAAACAACTTATATCTCAGGGTGACGAGCGCAGTGCTGAGCCGCGCAGGGTCTTGAAATCTGCGAGTTCAAAATTCTGGGTGGTGCAGACCTGTTATGGGCAAACGTGACGTTTAACATCAGGCGAGCGATTTGCTCGTCTCGTCACTCAATTACATAAAAAAAAAAAAAAACGTTCCTCAGAGTCCTTGCTTCGATTTCCGCCACGACAGGCCTTTATAGTGGAAACAAGGTCTAAGGTACTTACAGCCCCCATCCTTGCTGCAAAGGGAGAATAGCCGGGTGGGACACTCATGCGGCACTCACGTCTCATTGAGTGAGGACTCGGTCTCGGAACTCTAGACGTCGTAATGAGCCCCTCGCTTTATTTACTTGTATACTGCGACGGCGATATGTCAAATTATGTGCTATGAAGCGCCCGAGGATGGCTTACGCCAAATTGTGGCGTAGAGAGTTTTCCCCTTCGCAACTTTCTTTAGATGTTGTAATAAAAAGTTGCTTTGAAAAACATATAAGCTTAGGCAAGCTATTGCGTAGCAACAAATATGAAGACTATGCATGAGTTTTATTATGTTATAAAAAATATTAATAGAACATTGAAATTCAAATAAATTAAGTAATCATTTGTAGTTGCACTGACTTTTAAGAACGTTAAAAACTTTTTGAAAATAAAATGTAAGAAACGAAATTGCCTCAAAGCATCTTAGCAGTAAACAAAAGCATTGTCTGACTTTTATGGAAACATAATAAAACCGTTTGCAAAGAAAAACTGTTTATAGTTGTGATAAACCGTTGCAAGACACGAGTGTATCATACAATGTTTCAAACTGCACCAACTATCAACATACCTATATTATTTTACAATTCAAATTATCGTAATTACATTTTCTTTACAAGTTGTAAAATAAATCCCAACAAATAGTTATGAAATAGTTTTAAGGATTTTTTTATTTTACAAAAATGAATATTCAAAACTATCATAATAATGAATGTATGAATTTCAGTTAAGCAATCACTAAAACTAATCTCAAATGAAATCGTGAATGAATAGCAGTCAATTGAAATAGCGATACCCTTTTTCTTGTCCGCCAACTTTAATATTTAATATTGAAGCGGAGCTATTGCAGTTTGATTGTGTGGTAGGGCAATAAAGGGGGCAATAAATAACCGCGAATGCCTTCTATAGGTTATAAAAAGGCCAAGTAAAGTATCACAGATCGCGCGACGGACGACCGACGGGCGTGCAACTGCGACGCCACACACTAATACGTTTTTACAATCGTCCAATGGTAATAAAACAAGGATGGGTCTCGGATTAAGCTCGTTTATCATTCGCTTTGATGGCCCTTTTTGCTGTAATCATTCATTTTTCTTCCGTCGTTTTCTGCTCCCTTTGCGTTTAAACGCCTTTTGTTGGTGCGGCAAACTCTTTTATCAAATTAACTCACCTCAAGTTTTTTTGGACTTTATTTATAGGAGTCGTAACGAAAGTAAAAGTGAAATTGCTTCGGTAATTTCTGTGAGTTAATGTGGAGAGTCGCGTGCTTGACGGGTCTTAAATTCTGTGTCGCGCTGTTAAATCAATTAGTCGGTTGGGTCCGGGGGCGTCTTAAAAGCTTTAAGAACTAGTGTACGGGGAAGTTGCCTAGCTCGTGAAGGAAGCGTAATGAAATATTCTCGCTAAGTAGGGAGGAAAGAGTAGACGTGTATACTAACTTTTCACTGACGAGGAAAATAACTACTTTATTGCCACACTCTTAATTGCGCTTACGCGTCTTAACGAGTAAAGGTGAACTTAATGGACAACATAAAAGAAAACAATAAAGTGTTTTTAAATCTTATTATCACATAGTATGATTCCACATTATCTTGTCAGCGGGTTTCGTACCAAATTGAAAACCTCGACAACGTAAATAATTTCAAAATATTAAATAAATATTGACTGTGACATTTAATCTATTTCGAGTTTACCGAAGATGATTTCAAAGAAACTTTCTTTCCAAACAAATCTCATCAATCAATATCGCCGTTCAAACTTCAACTGAAATCCATTTGGAGCGGCAAAGTAAATAAAGAAGCCCGTATTGTCATTGTTAGGAAGGTCTCTAAATCAATTAGAAGCAAGGAGACGTTCTCGGTTTAATAAGGAGCTACGGCACCCGACAGGACACATAAAACGCTGACCGGCTGCACAGTGGAGGCTCAAACCAGTGAATGTGCTTTATATTTTATACCAGCACTCGCTTGTATCCTCATATACAAGCTACTTCTGAAAAAAATTAGATTAAAAAAGCTGTCTTTCTAAAAATAAAGCTGCCTTTGTCATTGCGGTCTATTAGACGGGTTATGATTTTTGATTATTTTTTATCTGTCAACTAAAGACTTTTTTAGACCTTCTCAATTTATTACAAGAAAAAAATATGAGTTTACTTCCTTCCATAACTATATTTAACTTATAGAACGAAGATTTTTAACTACAGCTTCACTTTCTAGTGGCAACTTTATATACTGTCTCCTAATTATACTGTAACCCAGTGTCCCAAACAACGGTCACACAACATAATGGAAAATTGTCTAAAGGGATTTTTTTATTATAACCACACTGTATCCACTTTAGTAGGACGCGAATTTGCGGCGGTCTCCTTTGAGACATGGATTTTAGCGCTTTGTGAAAGAAAATCTCGGGTCAGATTACTCAGATTTGAATATTATATATAAGCAATGAATTTGGCTTAATATACTTGTGGAGTTCTTTGTTTGAAAAGGAAGGTTGTTATTAATCATATAGAACAGAGGTTTTACTATAGAGAAAAAAAAACTAAATTGCCATGCAGGTTAGTAAGGTCACAGATTAGGTAAGTTAGGTATAGTTTAGTAACAGCTACAGGTTGCTACATAATATAATACAATAACTTTATATTGACACCATCACCAATCACAAAAATTGTTTATTACATAAAAAAATGAGTTAATATTAAAAATAAGCTTTTATTGCATTGGCATGCGAGTTACACACGTGCACCAAATTTCAGCTCAATTGGACATCGGGAAGTAGTTCAAAATTGAGTTGCAAGATTCCACCCAAACAAACAGTTCCATACATGCATTGCAAGTAAAAGCTTTTAACAAAAGGCGGCTATGTAGGTATAATGAAGCAAAAAGTTATCTACTGAAAGGTGCAGGAGGTACTATCACCTTCCCCTCCGAATTGGGTTCCCGCCTTTCCGTGGCGGGGGGGATAAGTAGCCGGGCCGCCTTGCCCGGTGAAACTAAGAGGAACCCTAAAGGTGGAGGCTCGGGCCGGCGCCCTGGACATTCCGGGAAGCGGCGGTCTGGGCCTAGGAGCCCTCCCGTATACCCCTCCGTGGAGAGGGAACGTGGTAGGGCTCGGGGTCGTCTGCGGACGACGACGGGGGGCACATTGTGCCCTCCAGAGGGGTAGACTCGGCCGGCGTCCTGGACAGTCCGGGTAGCGGCGGTCGAGTCCCCGAGAGGGAGAGAGCGGGAGAGAGAGAGGGACCCTTTCTCTCACTCGCTCCGCAGAGAGAAGAGCGGACACGGGGGCGAGTCAGGCCAGAGGGGCCAGTAAGGCTCGCACTCCGTCTCCGCTAGGAGGGCCTGGAGTGGCGGGTGCGGGGACACCCGCTGCTTCGCATTGGGCCCTCCAGGGTGGTCGACGCGTCTGATGTTCCGACGCGTCGCCACGAGAGGGAGGGGGTGGCCACCCCCTACCCGAGGTGGGTCTGCCTCACGGCGGACATAGGCTGGGCGGGGCTGCGGTGATTTAATGGGCCCGCGGCTCCGTCCATTGCCTGGAGGAACTTCCCAGGGTTTTTAGTGGGTATGCCGCCACTAGGGCGGAGACTCCCACATAACCACCCTGCCCTCCCCGGGGCGGGCGTGGTATCCATAAAGGATTTTCCCTGGGTCACAAAAAAAAAAAAAAAGGAGGTACTATCACCAAAAAAAGTTATCCACTAAACCGGACGCCATTTTTATATCTCTACTCTATTCTATTCACGCATTCAAGGCAATAAAGTAGGATCTAATTTTCGAACTACCTACACGTGGACTGTCCAGCGACACATCAATACGTCTCTATAAAACCTTCGCTCGACGCCCTCGGGGCTACTGAATCACCGGGGCTATAAAAACCTGTATAATTTTATTTTGCCTGCAGGACTCGTGATATACAGTCGCCATTAGCTATTAGGTAATTCAACACGAAACGTTTTGTTCCCAGGACAAATTGCACTTCTGTAAGTGGATAAATTGTGAGTGCACTAATTGTGGAGTTAATCATAGTTTATGGTGAATTTGTCCAAGTTGTTTTGTATTTTGGACATCGTGTTTTGACTGGGTATTAGGGTTTTATTATAAACGCTGGTTAAAGTTAATCACTGCTTAAAATTCACTTTTTGTACATGATACTTCACGTGAGCGAGAAGGTGTCGGAGTATTATAAGCAGTGATTTAGTATAAACAACGTTTTTGTAAAACCTTAAGTAATTTTGGTCAGGATTTTTAATCTAACAAGATATTATTTGAAATTGAAAACCCTCGTCAAAAAGAGCTGATAATCTTCAAACAGCTTAGTAGGGTTTTTTAAATCACAGCCAAAACACTGATCAAGTCATCTATCAAATAAAAATCTAAATCGGTTTAGCCGTTTAGAAGCTATGTATGATGCCCTAGACAGACACACCGACCGACAACTGTTTGCGTTGGGTTTAAAAATAAAGTTGAAAAGCTGTCACCAAGAATCTAACGGTGCATTTCCGTAGCCTTTTTTCCAGTTATCTTTTTAGATAAGCTATTATATATTTACCATCCTTATCCACATCGTCATTTAACATCAATTAAGCCGAGCTTAAACATTAAAGTCCTTCTTATAAAGCCTACTTATAAACGTTACTTAGCACTTGCTTGGATTGAGAAATGTCATTTAACTTGTCGCAATACGAAAATGTTGCATGTTGTTTGCAAATTTTGTTATAAACAACACGGGTCACTCACGTAACGCGACTTTGACGACGACGACTAGTCGTAATAAACGACTTAATTTTACGTGAGTATTCCCATATTAATTATAACAATATGTGTTAAACCACGAGTTTACAAACGTGACGCGCTCGC
The DNA here is from genome assembly GCA_949125135.1 of Alcis repandata. Taxonomy (NCBI): domain Eukaryota; kingdom Metazoa; phylum Arthropoda; class Insecta; order Lepidoptera; family Geometridae; genus Alcis; species Alcis repandata. The sequence continues at coordinate 5,707,463 of OX421242.1, read as the reverse complement.
GGTTGCGTCTCGTTTGGCACTCACCTGATGAAGGTCACCGAATGTGACCGAAACTAGTCGTAGTAGACGACTTAATTTTTACGTGAGTATTTCCCGTGTTTAATTATAACAAAAAACTTAATTATCAATAACAATGCCTATACCTACATATCTTATATCTAAGTACCTACTCACTATAACCACCTATTCACCGAATGGAAAAGTTTACTCTAAAAATATACTAAGCCAATAAAACTACAACGTTTTTCAAGCTCTATGACAGCAAAGATACTTTTTACCACCGCGCCAAGACCAACAACGCCAAGAAATTCCATTCAATAAGACGACACTATCGATGGAGATACTCGAAGCGACTGTTGAACTGTTTGCCCACAAACTTCTATCGTAATGAAAAGTAAATTTCTCCCGTCTACGAGAAGACATCAAAAAAACTATTTCGCTCGACTCCGCCGCAGCGAGTTTGGTTTTCAAAATATTTACCTACTTTCTGTCAACTTGCGGTGTAACAGAGTCGCAAGGAGGAGTAGATACGGTGGAGATAAAGTAAGGTTACTCGAACTATTTAGTTAGACATGATGTCAATTCTGTTCTAAACTAACTTTTTTTTGAACCAAATTTAAAACCTCTAAAATTGTTTCTTTATGCTTTACCACTTATCGAATGATACATGTAATGTTAGTCTATTCAGATAGTTTGGTTTAGATATTAACGTTGTTTGCTGATCTATTTAAGAATATAGAAGTAAGCGATAAGAGTACAATTACTCTACTCTACTAATTTTCAATTTTGTCTACGGCCAATAAAAGCTTGTAAATACTGCCAGGCATCCTTTTGACGAAACACTTATATTAGTGCATGAGCACACTGGAATACTTTCAGCCCACTGCCTGAAACTTAAGACCTTTTACACTGTACGGATAAGCAATAAAAATCTGAATCAGATTTTGATTGCTTTTAGTAATAAGACCGGCAGGAATTGCACTTTCGTATCGATGAAGACTTTTTAGATTTCATTTACGATGGTGTTTTGAATGATCCTACCAATTTTCAGCTGGGTTCCCACCCAGCTGAACTTCGGTGAATAACTCCCGTTATTCACCGAAGTCGGATTATATAGATCGATGGAGTTATTGTAACCTCTGATGTCTAAATTGACTGGATTACTAGTTTTTGAGCGTTATTATCCTTTTGTTATTTCTAATGTAAACATAAGAGTTTATCTATCTTATTGAACTAGACGCGTGAACCCAAGAAGCCTGACAAGTAACGCCTGCAAACACTACATGTCTTTTCGTTCTGGCAGACACAGTACTGGGGCCCTATTCTGGCGTGTGAGAAATCACCTCGGTCACTGTAGAATGTAGCTATCATTAGAAATGTCATGACAGTGAGTGGCCGAGATAATCTCGAGCGACCGAGAATAGGGTCCTAGTACGGAGTATTGAACCCTAACTTAGCTACCGGGTTCATTGTCTTAAGTGGGTCATGTAAGTAAATTATGCACAAGAATAAACAGGTATGCGTTTGACTATGCGACGTAAGTATTCTTACCGCCTTCAGTTTGTTAAGAATGCAAAAGAGTGAATGAGAATGAGTTCAAGTTTTATTAAATTTCAAATTTTTATTTGGACTTATGTAGAACTAAAAAAGTAGATAGTAGTAGTTATTTTAATTTGGTTTTAGACGGCGATCTTGGCCATGGATATAAGAATGAAGTAATTTATGTATTGATTTTGTTTAACTGAATGAAATAAAACTAATTACCTACGAAAAAAGTTTAGTTTAACAAAAGCTATTTTACTATGGAAACTAACGTGGTTTTCACACATTTTTGTTTTTGTAGTAGACGACTTAATTTTTACGTGAGTATTCCCGTGTTTAATTATAACAAAAAAGCTATTTTGTTGATGTTTGGATTTGTTGTATTATTAACTAATTTTTACATGTTTTTACAAACTTTTTATTCATTCGTTTTTCTTTTCGTAAGTGGGTGCAATTGTGCACAGCATAGTAAAATCAAACAAGAACAAACAACCCAAAAACAAATCAATCAAAACGTAGTAATAAAATGGTTTTTGTATTGGAAGTGGGATAACGAAACCATTCCCATGTTGACACACATATTTTTTAGAAGCTTTTATCTTGCAATGTATCTGTGTTTGTTTTTGAGTAGGTTACATTTTGCAACTTGAATTTTGAACCATTTCCTGATTGAGCTGAAATTTGGTATACTCCGATGAGAATGCAATAATTGCTTGTTTTTTTAACTATTTTTCAGTGTCTTGTTATGACCAAAACTGTGAAAGAAATAAAGATGGATATTTCTTTGGCACGATAACAAGTATTACAATTCAACTTCAAAAAAAATTTATTACATTACAATAATATGTAATAAAGCAGACACGAAAAGATAAGGTAGTTTTCAAGTTTTTTGTGCAATAAAAGCTTGAGTTCAAAAATTTTTTTTGAGTATCTTGTTTCATTTTGTGTTACAAAATTGCGGGTATACCCGAAGGACGCAGCTGGTCAGAAATATAATAGTGTAGGCGACCCGTCAACGTGTCTCCCTTTATAAGGGCTCTCGCGACCCGCCCTAAGTCCTTTCCGACGTTCAGGTGACGACCACTTAAGGGCTCGCTCTAAGTACGTTTTAAGCATGTTAATACCTTGGATCCGGCGTAATTAGGTAACAATGTATTACACAGTTTAGCTTGCTTTACAAAGTTATGATACAAAACTAGAATGACTAGTAATTCTTACAGCTCGAATACCCTAATGCGTTATCGGCAGAAACTTGGCGCATATCGATAAGAATAAAATCCGATAGAAACATAGTAGATAGTATTGTGGCCTTGAAATTTATGGCCCTACGACTCAGTTGGTAACGCGGTGACTATAGTAGATTTAAGCTGACAACACCAGGGCATACTTCGGTAGTGGTTTAGGTGTGGGTAGGTACCCGAGACGTTAGTAGACATCAAATTTCCCAATTCTTAGCATCAACCAACCCCTAGATGAAACATTTTCGAAATATTATGTTTAAAATAGAATACAATATGGAAAATGGGACAGCGCAAACGTTAACAAAATGTTTATGCATTTTTTACCAACTACGTACATAAGTACGACTTATTTATCTAGCTCTCTTGCAGAGGGCTTGTAAGTTCAAATGTTGCTCAGTTCTAGAGTCATCAACTTAATATAAAATGCACGTAAATAAATAAAATTCGCAATCGTATATTGACATTTACGATTGAATGGGCGACACAATCAACAAATTACAAGCTATTTTATATCGAAATGTTTAACAGCTAAAATATTTTTGATATGGCACTCACGTATGCGCATATCAAAATTTATTTTCCATTCTGTATAAAATAAATAACTGCTCTCAAACAACGCATTAAGCAATATATTTCACAAGCTTTTGTATCACGAAGCGAAGTGGGGTGCTGGCAATAAAATCCGTATGACTTCCCTATAGAGCTGATATTTAAAAAATATTGCCAGCTTAACCCCGCAAAGAGCGCACTGAAACGTTGTAAATCGAGGAGTCTTAGATGTTAATTTTTGGTACCGTCGCTACAATTTTCGAGAAACACGGAAGCGATTGTGAAAGCTCGGCACACAATGGCTGACAGTATATTAAGTTTCAGTTGTTTATAAGGGGCTTTTATTGTGGCCGTGGATACACATGGTGGAGACTCGCGAGGCTGTCTGCTCGAGAACACTTTTTCGTAAAGTACGCCTTTTGTGGCTTGCGGAGTGTTTGCTAATGGGCCTCTTTGATGTGTCGGTCTCCTTGACGATTGGTGATTAGCTCCGTCTCGCAAGAAAATCTTCTCGGAGTGGAGTAACAGTTTACTAATAGGCGCCTGGTTTGATATGTACTGAAATGAGATTTACGTATCCAATATTAGTATGTTTTAAACGAACTGGGACTTGTTCAGACTTTAATAGATGTTTCCTTTGGTAGGTGGCAGTTACTTTCAATTTATTTTATTACATTCTCAATATTTATAAAATTCTTATTTATTTGATCTGTTTTCAAAAATTATATCTTTCAGAACAATAACAGACAATAATAGAAGTCGATTAAAATTAAAGTACCTAACCATTATATTATGATCTGGTTCAACATGGCTGTAACTTATTTATCATAATTATAGTAATCTAATGAGGAAATATTGTAAATTAAAACTTGTCGCAAATAAACTCTAAAGAAATAAATTGACAAAATTTGCAGAAGTCAAGTCCATAGAACATCTAGATTCAAGCTGCCTTTAGATTGTAATACTTATACATACCTAAAGCTCCGCTAGATAAGTTTAAACTTCGTAGATACTTTCATTCTGATTGCTCCAAGACAGCAGAACACGGATTGGTCATGCAATACTACTGTCTAGTACTTTAGTCTGCACCAGTTTTATACCTACATTTCTATGCAAGGAAAGGCTAAAGCCATAAGTTATATCGAGAGCTCGGCTAGTAGGTACTCACTCGGAAATTGTTATTGCTGCAGAGACTATTAAGAGATCCTGCATGGATAAAACACCAGGTATTAGTAATTTCTCATTGCTGGACATGAATTCTGATATATCTAATTAAATGTCTTAGTCTCTATTGTTGTTATTTGTAGGTGCATATTGGAGCTGTTCGCGCAGAGTCGCTATATTGTTAAAGTGACACGGCTTATTTCGACCTGCCGCCTTTTGCTCTCAGTTTTCCTCCTATTGGCTTCTTTCATCTTTCTAAAAACGTTGCTACTCGCATTGTGTTTTGATATTTGTACGAGAAAAGAAACGAAATTTATTTGTAACCTCAGTTTTTGACACAAAAATGCAGAGAAGATTTTTATCATCCGAACATTTGATAAAAGAGTACGATAATAATAGGCAGATGGGTAGGTACTTTACAGACAGACTTCCTCACAGACCCACATCACTTCCACTGGTACAATAACGTGAAATACCGCACTTTTACTTTTGCATCTTTACGTGCCATAAAACCTTCTTTTCTCCGACCACTTTACATGGGTTTTCCGGACGAACGCCTTTGTCCGTATCTACACTACACGGTCCGGGCCCACAATATATCGCGCGTCTTTGTTAAAATGACCGGCCCGGATAACCGGGTACCCTCAGGCGGATCTAATTGATTCATGAGCCATATGAGCAAGAGATAAGACCTTAATAACGGCTGACACGGTGCTTAATTAGTGACGATTTCAGCTGGAACAGGAGTTCGTGATAAGACGGATTGGGATCTTACTTATTATATTATTCAGGCTTTTGTTCGAGTCTACTAAAAGTGGCCATAATGTGGTAAAAGGGGTATTTATATAGGCCTTGTGTGAAGACTAAATAGGTTTAGGTGTAATGAGGGAATGGAGATGAGTGCGGGTAATTTTGCGTCAGTAATACATCAGGCGCGGCACGAGGCCGGGAGGATGGGACGCTATTATTCATTGGCGGGCTTGGTCGGGAATGTTGAACTTAAATTTAGCTAATCATTATTTCCTACTCCAAAAATACAGTCTGAATATTTGTATGAAGCTAAAGCATAATAGCAAAATACATCTAGCTATTAAAGAAGTCAAAAAGTTTCAGACTATTTGTAAACCGAGTACGAAAACTTACTATGCACTAAACTTATACTTAGATTTTTTATAATTTTATGTATATATCATGCAATAAGACGTATCTCACGACATATCATAAAATATAACCCTACTTTTTAGCTTTGTCACAGTCAGGTTTAAATTATCCATATCATCCTTCAGTAGCATCACTTGATATTATCACTCTCACAGCAAAGAAGTTCAAACATTTCACCGAACTCCACCTCATAATAATGATTTGGCGTTCATGTTTTTGAGTTTAAGCACGATAAATCTCAACATTACCGTATTACGAGGGCGATAAGTGCCTGGAACGTATCATTTCTCGTGCATAAAGTTGGCAACGTTGACATTGCGGTCCCACTGATGCAGTACGGTAGATTCATACAAAGCCATCAAATCAACGATCACGCTTACTTTCAATTCATACATCACACAAACACGCCTGCGAAAAAAGTATTGCTTTCTTAAACTTTGCAAATATATACGTAACAATCAATAGAAAATAATGCAAAATGTTTTATATTCTATGACTTACAGACAAACGACACAGCAGTGCAAGTATTGAATTTTTTCGATCGATAAAATGACTCAACTCGATTAAAACTCGACTAAACTGTGAAAATTCCACGATTATGTTAATGATCTGAATAAAATTGTCAAACCGTTACGATTGGTCAAGTTTGATCGCCCGTTTATCAATCGACAGAGTCCCATACTTGAAATGCTTTTCTCTATTCATGTGCACTTAGTTAAAAATAGTATTTGGTACCTTAGCCTGTGATCTTAAATACTGCCTCAAAACTCACAGCATAACATTGTGGCAGCGTCGCGCGTGATTCTGCAAAATTCTCTCAAAGGTTTGTTTTTTGGCAGAAAATATTTTTATCTCTCCCTTGTGAGATAAGTTTCCATGGAGTTATATTAACGACAGTTCAAAGTAGGGCTCGAAGATTAGGCCTGTCTATCGTGTGGTTCCCTCACTTATGTCAGTTAAGGGGTTTTTGTGGGTAAACTACCATGACTTGCTTTAAACGAGTAACTGATAAAGGGTCTTATTGATCCGTTAATAGAGTGACTTGCTTGTTTGTTTTATGTACGCGAGGATTTGATTGACGAGGAATTTAGGTTCTGTATTATGTAGTCTTAATGGATTATCTAGTGGTCTAGTGACTGTGTGTGTTACTAGTCGAGTTATAAGAATTTTGAACGTCTTTTGACGTTCATGAACAAAATTTAAATCAAAGTCTGACCGTATATATGACAGTCAAAAAAATACGTTTGCCTTTTCAGTTTGACAATATTTGACATCTAAAAAAAATTTACTCATAATCGATAGATAGATAAACTTTTTATTCACACCAGAAATTACAAACAAAAGGTTGATAACATTTAAAATAGTGCAACAACTGGCAGCCTTATCGCTAACGAGTACAGTGGCGAGACAGTAAATTGGCATACTCGGCCGAGAAAACAAATCGGAGATCTAGTGATAGTCTCGCTTCGTCAAATTGTTTGTACAAACTGAGTATTCGGCCGAGGGCACTGTCTCGCCACTATACTCGTTAACTGTAATCAACCCACAAAGAATAAAGAATAGTTTTGCAATCTTCGTTTCCCAATGTTTTGCAATTAGCCTCTAGCACTTTTTGTTTTCTTTCCCTCATAAACTAATCTCATTGGCTCTTAATTTGATGGGAGGTTGTTCCTTCTCTTAGCTATCCCAATTCAAGGTTTTAACTAATTACATTGAGTTAACAACTTCTTCTGGTAACATTGAAAAACTTTTTTCATGAAACATTTTCAAATAGCCTGAATAACAGCCCTGGGTTACTTAATAATTCGTAGACGTTTTTACTAATTTTCATTTAAGTTACTGGAGTTACAAGAGGTGCTTAGCTATTATTTCGTTTCGAGTTTTTTTTGCAAACATTTATGTGTCACGGACGCGACTAAAATATATAAAATCTGTGACTTAAACACAGTGACCTACCCGTACATATATTCAATAATATCTGTTGTCAGTATAAAATAAAAAAACATAATCCAAATGAACATTTTTTTGAATTTCTTTTAATTGTTTAAGTCTAATAAACCTATGAGTAAACTTTTATGTTTGACTGGGAATCATGAAAAATCTACTAAATTATATTTAATATTTATTTAATCCTTCAAATAAATGTTTCGTAGCAATCCCTGTAATTTTATATCAACGTATAACAACAGGTTTCTTTCTTACTATTTCTGCGTTTATAAAACCTAGGCTAGACTAAAGCAATCGCCATGAATCCTACCGCCGTAGATCATTCATCACGGTCCAATGAACGTTTTTACCTAACGCCCGTATTCTTTCAGCCTTTTTGTCGTGTCTACACTTTCACCTAGAGTGAGGAATAAGCGAGGGCGGTGAAAGCTTCGGCTAATAGAGCTTTGACCTAAATTGAGGCTATACCTACTGCTTACCTACCTACCTACAGCCTACTGTTACTTTTTTCAGCCAACGGCAGAGCTTTCACATATAACGCGTTCTCTGTTACGGGAGTACAATAGAAATACTTCGTTTATTCGTAATTAAAACAGGGTGAAGTAGCTAATGATAATGCTTGAAAATCATTAGACTTTTTAATTCATAGATAAATTCTTCTAGGCAAGCGTGCTCCATCGTAGACCGCATCATTGCTTACCATCAAGCGAGATGGTGGTCAAACACAAGCCTAATAATTGAATAAAAAAAATAAATAAAAAAGAAACAGATGAGCAAAAGTACAATAATGCTTAAAAAAGCACGATTTTCGGCTTTGTCTCTAGAAGCAATTATTTTTCAAACAACATCAGTATAAAAATAGTCTCTGGAAGATATTGAAAAAAGGATGTGCACTGTGCAATGCTATCAAAAGTTTTGAATTTAAAAATAATGTTTCTAGCCCGCACTTAACCAGCGTCGTGGTGGAATACCAGACTAACCATCTTTCGAGTGTAGACCTAATGTTTTTTAATCAATTATCTAGGTACTGACTTTTCAAAACAGCGAATATATAAGTAATTGTGCTTACTCTGTCCACTTTTTGAGGAAAACTATTTTCATCACAGAAAGATTTCCGCTTTTGTTATTTGATCCTGCCTTTAGTTAACTACACAAGATAACTCCTACGCGGAAATACAACAACCGACACGTGTTAACCCTCCACGACGCATCATCAGGTCTTAAAAACCACAAAGTATGCGAGCCGCAGTAGCAAAGTGTAGCACGTACAAGAATTAACCCCTTTAATTTAATTTTTCATGTCCAAGAAATTATAGCCGGTCCGAAGTTGCCAGCAATTTAGAAAATAGAACCATGGTTACACGTGTAAATTGGCCTCGTTTTATAACTAATGACATTATTTCTGAGCTAGATTTTTGTGAACGCTTAATCATGACGTAAATTTTTGTGTTTAAGTCGGAATTAGTCATAGACGTCCAAAAATTAAAATAATAACTAAACTAGCAAACATTTTGCTTTTCTATTCCATGTTTTACTTTAATAGGTTTATTAATGGAGAAAAAACGTTTAGTTCTGCTTGGTGTATTAGTGTTAGTAATGAAAATCTAATAAAAAAAAAAGTATCTCAGATGACGCATTCCAAAAGGTCCAAGAACGTTATTACTTTGAGTCTAGATCTTAATATTCTGTCAGTATACAATTCTCCAGAGCTAGGTTTTTATTAAATTTGTAAACTCGATTTGGCTAAGGAATATTTCAATGCGAATTGAAACGTGACCGCAAAATGTTGACGAATAAAAGATGTGGCCCAACTAACTTACTCTCATTCCAGTAAGGTGAGTACCAAATATTACACGAACCGTAAAAATAAGGAAAAATATTTTCACTTGCGTTCCGTACGGGTACGGTTTCGTACACACATGGTCCCGAATATAACGTAGACCTACATAATTAGCTGTTTGCGCCCGAAAGGAAAAGTACCGCAAAAATTGTTAAACTAACGAGTGGCCGGCCTAGAAATGGGGCAACACCGAAATTACTACCGCCACCTAATGCCTACTCCGGAGGCCCAGGTGGCACAACACTGGAATGGAGGCTTAAACGATTTCCCTTCTGCGAAAGCACACTATACTGTAACATACAGTATCAGAGCTTATTTGACAGCCTAACTTGATACAACCTGTTTGGCGCAGCGGTAGTATACCCGTCTTATAAGCCAGAGATTTCGGATTCGATTCCCTACCGGGCAGATGTTTAAATGATGAATGTAAATGTCTGTTCTGGGTCTGGGTGTTAGTTGTACTTGTCTTTGTGTGTGTTCCATGGCATCCCCGACACATGATACTCCTAGTGGGGAGCTATGAGTGTGAAACGTTTATTTATTTATTTTATTTACTATACAAACCATTTTTTAATCGGGAAATCTTTACATGGCAAGTCTGTTATGGGCTACTTCGGTTAAATGGGTTTTGCCTCTAAAATTATTTTTGACGGTTTGCTTTAGGGCTTGATGGAAGGCTCCAGAATCGTCAGAATAATACACCAGTGCTTGATACTAACGATAGCAAAAAGAAAAGAAAATTTCATCACCATTGTAATAATTTTAAAGTTAAGTAATAACTACTCAACTAATCATCAAGAAATTTTGCACACATTTCAGAGATTCAGAAAAGGACTAGAGCTACTTTTTGTCATCATGATCATTTTTGTTACAATTTATAACACAGCAGTAATTTATAAAACCCTTTCACAATTTTTTTTCTGAACAGTACGCAGCACAAGAAACTTTTTATTCTAAAAACACGTACTGCTGTATGTACATCTATTATGATCTAAAATCGTATCCTCATTCGAGTGCACATATTACATAAGTCTCACTTTGCCGAATTTGCCAAATTTTGGCACAAATTGTTACTCACACCTAATGTACGGTACTAGTTGCACCCCGCGGTTTCACCCGCGTTTTACAGGATAAAAAGTAGTCTACGTGTTAATCCAGACCATGAAAAACCTTCATACCAAACTTTAAATAAATCGGCTCAGCCGTTTTAGCGTGAAGGAGTAACAAACATCCTTACAAACTTTCACTTTTACAATAGATATTAGTGAGGTTTGTCTGAATCGAAGTTTACGAACTGTATTTTAGTGCGTTAAAGGCTTACTTACCATGTTGTGGTAATAAAGCTTAGTTTTACCGTAAAACACGACACTTAGCTTGAATATTTTAGTGGTGTGCATTTTGTATGTGAAGTCATCATGGTTTCAATGGAGAATTCACGAAACGAGCTCGCGGTTGTTCGTTACGTGAATAAGCATGTACCAGTGAATGTAAGTAGGTACGAGTGTTTGGTGAGCCGTCGGTGATTTAGTAAAACTTATAAAGACAGTAATCAAACACATCACAGTAATATTATAAGCAGAGAATACGAGTTCGAAGAAGCCGCGGGATTTATCGATAGTAAATATTCATATTCATTTATTTGGCCGTCCACAATGTTAGTAAGTAGCAGTAATAGAGTAAAATGAGCGGCTATTTTTGTTGTAGGTATATTGGGCTCTGGGAAATAACTTTTTTTTGCTTATTCTTAGCTAACCTGACGGTTTTATCTGCTATCCTACAGAAACCGTGTTTTTATTTAATATTTACCGATTTTTTAAACGACTTCAAAAAAGGAGGAGGTTATCAATTCGTCTGTATGTTTTTTTTTTTTTTTTTTTTATGTTTGTTACCTCATAACTTTTGACTGGGTGAATCGATTTTGATGATTCTTTTTTTACTAGAAAGCTGACGCTTCCCATTTGGTCCCATTTCAATTTAGTCCAGTTCTGATAATGGTATCCATGAGAAAACCATATAAGTCTTAAATTTGCATTAAGTACGTGCGCGACAAATAGATGAATAACTCAATAGTCGGTCTTTTGAAGTCGGTTTTTTTTTTGCTTTGTAAAAATAATGTTCTTGTGTTTGCAATAAAAAGCAGCTTATGTGCTAACTTTGGACATATGCTACTTCCATATAAAATGTTATCCAAATCAGTTTTATTCCAAAACACTATTTCAGTTACAACGAATAATTTAAGCTATAGGTTAAACACGGACCAAAGACTAAAATTAAAAAAATATATATAATTATATATTCGAAAGCAACAAGCGTAAACCTAGCGTGATTTTCCGCAAGCAACTTTTCCCTTGACCTTCCATACCCGGTTTTTGTTTGCGATTTCCATTATCATACTGAATATACGATCAAGATCCTAAAAAAACATTCGGCCAACGAACCACAGACCTTTGAAAAACTCATCGCACAAACACAAACGTAGGTACCACAACCTCGACACAATATTACACCCACCGGATAACCTTCGATAATTCATCTCGTGAAATCGTTTGATCATGTTGTCAATATAACTTCAAGTTTTAGACCATTTAATTCGCTTTGACCTAAGGTTAAGCAGCAAAACGATAAATTGATTTCAGCGTTAACGTGAAGTCGTAGAGTTCAAATTTAGATTGGAGGTACAAAGGGACGGTAGCCACCGCAAGTGCCGTCGAAAGCACGAATTTCCGTAACACTAATCGGTTCCAAACCTATAGCAGATAGTTTTCCTTTATCCAAAGTTTCTATTGCTGGTTTTAGTGACAGAGGAAAACTAAGTTTATGGCAGGGTAAAGTTCTTAGTGGAGCACAATTCAAAGTTATTTAATTCGACAGCATATTAGAATGAAATTATTAGAATAAAGCTAAACTATCCTGTTGCATCTGTAACAATTCAAAGTACTTTATAAAGCTTCCGGCTGAAATGGGAAAAAAGAAAGCAATAATTTATTTTTTGGCAAAAACACAGTTAAGAGACATTTAAAGAAAAGAAAAAGTGAAAATGTGAACCTTTAGACAATGAGATGCTTTTACTGTTTCTAATCCAGGTTAGACGAGCTAATTATCAGTGAGCATTCTGGGTCTTACTTATAAAACCTGCTTAAAGTTAGTCACTACTTAAAATGCTCTGATAGCTAAACTAACGTAACTCTCATAACTCTCGCTAACGTGAAATGTAATTTTTGTAAACACATTTTTTTTGGCAGGCTATATAATTATGGAGGCCATTATGTATTAAGCTAACTGTGATTTCACGCTTAGATACGAGTACCTATATTGTTCACAGATTGTATAAATATATTTGTAGGTACTCGATCTCACAGCCACTCAGTCTAGACGAACTTTCCTTGAAAGTTTCGAGTAAAGTTATTTGCCATAGCTGGAGTAGGTTCGCAGCAAGTTGTTGGTATCGGAGGTATAGTTCCTATTGAGCTTACACACTAGTTGACACGAGGTGGGCAAGCCACATTCACGTTGGAGTTTAACTAGAATTCAGCAATGCGAAATCGGCGAAAGAGACCTGTAAAATCGACTTCAGTTCATCGAATTACGTTTATTTGTACGACACTTTTTTGCTACACTTGTACAAAATGCCTTTATATTGTCATAATATGATAGGGATTCCTATTTTAAACTTTTTCTTGTTTTTTCTACAGTAGGAGAGCAAGACAGACGATAAATATACTCGTAGACTGAAACAAAAAACGTGACTTTGCATAAGTATTACCAAAAGACTGCATAAATACCAGCATGAGCCTGCATAGGTACTGGCATAAGACTGCATAGGTACTAACTTAATGACTACATACTGCATAGGTACTAGTTAAATGACTACATACTTGCATAGTCTTGCATAATGACTGCATGGACTGAATTGATTACGTAAACCAGCCAGTGGATCTGTAATCTGCGTAAACTCAGTTCGCACGTTATTCACAAACCGCAATACTGACCAAGAACAATTTGACATGTGCAGGAGACAGTAAATCGAGTTGCTGGATTTCATTGCATTAAGCAAATCACCCTCCCATACATTTTATGCTGTAGGTACATTATTTCATCTAGTTTAATGACTTGGCTAAAGTTAAATAAATCCCTTGAAATTTTTGAGAAGGTAATTATTTTAAATCATATTGTATTGATATTTAAAAGGCATTCCGGAGGTATATATTCTTCCGTAACATGTTCTAGAGCACAGATTTAAAAATTATAGTCAGACAAAGGCAAGAAATATATTATTTTCTTACAATTCTAACCTTTGAATTTCTGAGTAAAGCTAACTGAGCTTAATTACGGCTTTTAAAAATCGTGATCCTCTGCTGCAGCCACAAATTGACCTTACTGGGCCAAAAACTGGTTCTCTTACTATCCAAACAATTGCTAGAAATAGTTCTACAGCCACGAACTTTCTATTGTATCTAATTATTATTCGAGCTCGTGGTACTTTCAAACAATTAGCCTTTATCCTATTAGCCTTTACATTTTCAGGAACGGTCTAATCTTAACATGCTTACTGCTTAGCATGTGTGGCACGAGCTATGCGTTTAATTAACGACTAAATAGCAGTTCGCTATGTCCAAATAGAGAGGCAGACCGCACAGAGCACGGCCGAGCTATCAAGAGTGACTGGTCCGGAGAGACTTGACCGCTACTTACTGATTCACTCGGGCATAATCGGGTGATCTGGTTTCAAATGTGCTGCTTTGAAGTTTGCTACTTAGTATACGAATAGCCTTAGGATGTAGGTTTTTGCTTCTGGGCGACTTAACATCGTAGCTTTATAGCTATTGTTGTTAGCACCAACTAACATCATATCATAGCAGCTGTGGCTTGTTTTATGCTGGATCAGTATTTAACTCTCTGCCCTACTTTGTGCACTCTTTTGTTTCTCCTTTATACGTTTCCTTCTGAGCCACTTGCACGTCTGTGGATATAAACAAATTCAAAATTGAGCGCATCTTTTTTAAACTTTATTTTATTCTTAATTTCTGAACTAGATAACTTCAATTTACACGTTTTCGTTTCGCCTGGTTGCTTAAAGCTGACTACTTTTGTTATGATCTTCTTTTTTCACATATTTGGTGCATGACAGGATATGTTTGCGCACGCGTTACGCTTGTAATCACTCCACGGATTTGATCTGAGTATCCGAATCATATGTAGTCCTGTGTATTTATAACAAAACCAGACACTCTTGGTTGTCTTGACAAGAAACAAAGATACGAGTACCTAAGCAGGTCTAGTCTAATTTGTTCAACTATCGGTTCAATCAATTGAATAGTTGACCAATCAATCGTGACCAAAATGCTGGCCTCTATCTCGCCCAAAGGGTGAGCATCGCCATACAAATACAACGTGGTAATGGGGCCAGCATTTTGGGAACAATTCCCACAGGCAGCGGCCTTTTAGATTAGTTTAGTTTTATTGGTTAGTTTTTTTAATTTAATTATATTTTAATGTATTTTCTTAATTTAAGTCTCTTTTTGCCTAATAAAAATATTTCCTTATTGAACAGTTTGTATGTTTGTTGTGGTTTGAAGTGTTTATTTTAACATCTCTATTTAGGCCAACGCTCAACTTAGCATCAAACGTGTCGAAATCTTCCGTCCAGATTTCCCCAAAGATCATTTTTTGATAAGCATATTTTAAAATCAAATTCTAAGAACAGAGTGTTTCGATTATAATAATCGGCGCGGTGTTTGCGGCGGTCTCCGGCGTCTTGGCGGGATTCGCAACGTTCCGCTGAACATTCCCGCGATATTTCCCGGGTGTAAAGCCACAGTGGAGTAACTTCCTGTTGCTAGAAATTTACTCGTACTTTGAGAATTCTAACCACACACGCATGATGTTTTGCTGTAAGCGTTATGAAGCATTAAGTATTAATTAATGAAAAGTTTTGTATGTTTGGTTAGGTAATGTTAGCATGGCAACCCCCACGTCTTGATGGTGGCACCACTGTCGGCTCGCTGGCGGATGGTGCGTCACTCTCACGACTGGCGAGTCGTGAGAGGACCGACAAGATGGCGGGGCCGGCGAGAATACGGAGGCCATATAAAAAATGGAAGATTGGAAAGGCTAAGCCGCCTGTCCTCTGATTGTGATTGTGAATAAGTGAAGTGCTGTGATATTATTAAAATTGTGAGTAGCTTCCATAAAACCGATTGAGTATGTGATTCTAGTGTATTATAATTCCCCGAAACTCCATAGTAGTATACCCATAGGTAACGTAAGTCGGAGGTAATGCTCTGACAGTATGTTTTTGTTATTATTTTCGTAGCTAATTCAAAACTTTTTGCAATTAAGTGTTCATTTTTGTAACATTGTAGCTTTAATAATATGAGAACTGAACTAATGCAAACGATGATCTAGTTTGCTATAGAGTAAGTAAGTATGTAGTAGTAGTAAGTCTAGGAATACCGCTTTTAGTGACTTTGACGGTGGCTTTAAAGTGTTGCAGTTAGCCAAAATTTTGATTATCAAGTACCACCAATATTGATTTATCACATACCCATAATGCGTCGACGTAAAATATGCTCAGTACAGTAGTTTAAAAACTATCCTACGTTTTTTTTTTTCTGTGGTGAACAAAGGACCCGCTTGTACCATCTAATACGGAACATGGCTTCACACTGCGTCGACTCGGCCAGTTCGCTCCGTCACCACTACACGGGCCACTCAGAGCCACAGAGGCCAATTCTATCCAGCACCATTCCGTGAATCTAATGGCTAGATAATCTACGATTTATTGCTGCTGTATTTTTTTATGAATTATTATTGTTTGTAGTTTACCAAAATTCATAAAAATATAGTGTTTTATTGATTTTAATTTTTAAATAAATTAACAAAATAATTATTATTCTTAAAAGGCATTCAAAACCAGACTGCAAAATGTAAGCGTAGGACTATTTTTATAACAAACTATGTTAATAATAAAAATCGTTTATTTCAGGCGTAATAAAAAACCCATAGGAAAAAAAAAATAAGTTACAGTAAAATATAAAAGTAAAATTTAAAATACTTATAATAGTTTCACCTGTAAAAGGGGTGTTTACATAAAATAATGTAAAAAAATAATAATATTTGCTTATGAAGTAGGTACCACCAATATTGATTTAATAATATACAAATATAATATTACTAGCTGACCCGTGCCCACCTCGTTGGGCATAATGTTAATAACCCTTTTTTAGTACTGATACTGAGTGTTATGTTTTAATTTCTAACTGCCTAAAGGACGTTTAAAACGTTTTGCCAGTGCCTCCCTCCCTTTGGCTCCGTATGTCGTCAGAGACCACCCCATTAAACCACAAACCCATCCAATCCGTTCATCATCGTCAATCAAAAAAAATCTAATCCGTCTAGTCATTTTTAGTTTTTGCGAGGCGAACGCACTTTTTTATATATTCATAGATTTAATGCAGCTTTAACTTTAGAAGAACAAATAATAAAAATTATAATTTATCTGCATTAGGCAACTAGGCCCATATTAACAAAAACCTTATAGACTAACATACTCGTATTTACATAAATATTACAAAATTTAAATAACTAAAAAAATATATTATTTCCGTGCCGTCTCCCAGTAGCGCCGGAACACTAGGCCGAAATCGGGCGAGAGTAGCGCTTCGTTATGTTTTGCAGGAACCCGGAGTAAGTGAGACTTGAAATAAGTCTTACGGACACTCGACTATATAGGGTTATTCATAAAGGGTATGCTAAGCCGAAAACGGCTCATCACTCATCATTATGAACAACTTTTACTATGAGACCAACCCAGAATTCGGGTAAAAAAAATCAGCCGTTCCAAACATTTTGTCGAGTGTCATTGACATTTTTCTATGGAACAGCTGATTTTTTTTTCGCGAATTTCGGGTTGGTCCCTTAGCAAAAGTTGTTTGTAATGATGAGTACTAAGAGCCCTTTTCGGCTTAGCATACCCGTTATGAATAACCCTGTATATAGGACTATTATAGGACTTTCTTTTTGACGCTATCGCATAAAATACGTAATAATATAAAGCATAGCATTAATCTAGTCTTAGTTATTTAGTAATATTGGACTTTTCAAAGTCAGAGTGAATAGGTTTCTTCCCAATCTGCGTGCTTCATCTTTGACCGCATCGTCGCTTACCAACAGGCGAGTTGGTGGTCAAATACGGATTTATTCACTATAAAATATAAAAATCTAGTCCAGTAAATATAAAAGTATTAGGATGGTAAATCTAGTAGTAATAAAGTAATGGAACGCAGTATTCTTGGAATTAAACGACAAGACCGCGTCCGTAACACCATACTGCGTTCCATAACAGGCATCAAGGATGTAGGACGCACATCTGCCAAGCTCAAATGGGAGTGAGCGGGTCACACGAGCCGAATGCACCCGGACAGATGGGCAAAGGTCTCCACAGAGTGGGTGCCCCTGGACAGTCGACCCCCAGGTCGCCCCCCGACGCGATGGCGCGACGAACTCGGGCGGTTTGAAAAAGACTGGACGGCGCTGGCCCAAGACCGCAGTAACTGGAAAAAATTGGGGGAGACCTTTGCCCAGCAGTGGGACAGCATAGGTTAATTAAAAAAAAAATCTAGTAAATAATAGTGAAAATCTAGTAGATAATCAAATAACCATAGTCACATGATATTTTAATGGGTTTGATCCGTATGGATCAAACCCATTAAAATATCATGTGACAGTGATTACCAGTAGTACAAAACGATCTTAGGAGGTATCGTAGGTAGTTGAGCAAATGATTGAAATCGTTTGTGTTGGAGCCGAACCAAAACAAGGCGTTCCCGGATGCTCGCTTATTCACAAAGAGGTCGTCAGATCAAGTATTTTCATTCAAAATAGGGCAACGGTCGATTGCTATCTGTCTGAAAAAGGCTGCATTGTGCCTGGAAAAGATAAAGATTTAACGTTTTAGTTAGTTTCTTAAAGACGAAGAAAATGGTGGAAAATACGAGTAAATCTGCGAACTGATAGTTTTGGATGAATCCATTTTATGGGCAGTGTGAGTGTTAAAGATGGATTGGCTTAGCTTTTAGATGGATTGATGACGAGTATCTTTTTAACCGACTTCAAAAAAGGAGGAGGTTATCAATTCGACTGTATGTTTTTTTTTTATATTTGTTACCTCATAACTTTTGACTGGGTGAATCGATTTTGATGATTCTTTTTTTATTAGAAAGCTGACGCTTCCCATTTGGTCCAGTTCTGATAATGGTATCCATGAGAAAACTATATAAGTCTTAAATTTGCATTAAGTACGTGCGCGACAAATATATGAATAACTCAATAGTCGGTCTTTTGAAGTCGGTTTTTGTTTTTTGTTTTGTAAAAATAATGTTCTTGTTATTGGTTTTTTCCTACTTTCAATAATTTAGATATACTCGTAGTTTAGGTTTATATTAGTTTGTCACTTCATCGTTTCACAAAATGCTTTACACGTTTGCTAATTTTTTGTGTGATTAGGACCGCGATACCTGTCTATTGATTTGGGTTGATTATGACGATTTCGGTAGTTACAAACAAAAGGACAAGCGGCCTTATCGCTAAGAGTTTTCGCTTTCAGGCGACGATGATGATGTAGATAAGAATCTATAATTATAAATCGGAGCCAAAACAATTAAATAAGTGCTACTTATAGATAGTTGTTATCATACTTTTATGTCTAGCAAAAATATAAGTCTCCGAGCGACGTTAATGGCACTTCCGTACACAACTCACGCTATTTACTATTTACTTTTACTAAAGCTGAAATTTTCACGTTAACTTGTTGAGCTACGTAACAGGAACTCCATTCGCTGGGTACGCAAACTTGCGAAATTTATATTTAAGGCGTTACTAAGTTAAACCCGCCTTGAAACTCCGCAGCTTACGAAGGACGCTGGAGAAAGGACACTTTTGAGAAATTTCGCCCTCGGAAAAGTTGTCTCGGACGTTAGGAGACATAAATCATTGCTCACCTTCATTGTGTAGCGTAAACTTTATCAGCGAAGGACAGTAGGTGCGTAATTGCGCTATATACGGAGTATTACGGAGTTGGATGGTTTGTTCGGCGAATTTTTTATGAGGGTATTATGTTCTCGTTTTAAGCCCTTTACTGGCAAGGATGAAGTGTTTTTAAAGTTGTGAGTTATTATGATTGTGTGTGTTTTGGTGGTTAAACAGGTGGGTCATCTGGGTAAGATTGGTTTATTAGGCATTGGAAGATTATGGACTGAAAGTGATGATGATTACGCTGCTGTAATAAACGTTCAAGTTTGTGTGCTTTTACTTAACTCCGTAACAGTTTAACAGTAGCTTTAACCTTAGGTTACTTTTGTGCTCTTACTTTTTTTAGTTCTTGCAATACAGTGGATATAAAATTTGATAAATGAATTTCATGGCCCTTTTCGAGGGTAAGTCAACTTTCCCATAGTATGCAGAAATCCAAGCAAAACCCTACCGTTACGTCGCCGGTACGCCATTATTTCTTAGAAGCTCCTTTAAAAATAAAACAACAGTTATAAACTTCCTTGTTTTAGTTTCAAACTGGAACTAAGGTATGCGCTGCACGCTGCATTAACCTGCCAGTTATAAACTATCGCGCCTGAATATTATTGAAATTGAAATAGAATCATAATTTCGATGGCGCAGGTGGCAACACTGCTACGAGTACTTTACAATGAAGCTGGCAATATAATAAATACAACGTTTTATTTAACACGCAGCTGTCCTGAAATTGTTAGCAAAAATGTTGCACGACCTTTACCAGCTATTGAAAAGAGGACAAGGTCAATTTAAACGTTTCACACTCAGCTAGGATAATCCTGTGTCGGGGATGCCATGGAACGCACACAAAGACCCCCCCCCCCCCCCTAACCCTCACCCCAATTTGAGTCTATCACCTTAGTAAATTAGGTATAAGGCGAGTGGTTAGCTTTAGTGTTTTATTTTTTTAAGCCGCCCGAAGACCTTTGACATGGTTTACTAGTAGTTGTTTTTCAGGAAAAAGTATGATTTAAGATGAAAAAAAGGAAAAAAACTTACTCGTATAACTATACTTCATAGAGCTGGTTAAACCGCCGTCTATCACCTGCAATACTAGCGGTCACTGATTAAATTAAGGTCAGTCAACTAAAACTTTCAAATTTTGCTAAATCCAATCGTTCCGAGAAATACTTAACAGCTAAAAGGTGTTATTGGAAAAACCAAAAAATAAGTCAAGGCACTAGTAATGTCTATTTTCTTAGTTGGAAAGCCGAAGAAACCTTTTGTAAAGTTATTATCGAGCAGTTCGCAAGTCACAGTCTTCTTGTAACCATTGCCTTATTATTGAAATAGTTTCCTCATACTAACAAAATTCAATCAGAGACGATTCTACGAAGGTGACGAGATTTGTGGACGGAGATAAAACAAAAATGTTTAATAATCCATGTTTCGCCGCAAAAATAATTACGTGAAAATATCACCAGTACGTTACCTAGAAATCCTAGGATGGACATTAAAAGGTTTTTATTATAATTAAAAAATAATAACGCGTGACACACTTTCCAGACATAATGAAATGGTGCGGTAATGAGACGGGTATGTGATACGCTTGTAACAGAACACGCTGTCTCATATTTTAATACCATTAAAACGAGCAGATTACAGAAACGCTGATTTTTAAAACTCACGGGAAAATGCGTAGGCAAAAGTTCAACCTTCCCTGAAGTGGAAACGAGATGAAATATACGTCTGCCTCGTTCGCACTCACATCAATCTACGTCGCATGCAACGTGAGATTGTGTTTTTACAACTTTTTGTTGGTTGACTTTATTATACGCAATGGAATTCGTTTTTACTATGAATGCGCTGGAAAATATAAAAGGTTTTGTTTTATTTTTGTCTGTATTGTGTGCCAAATGGTTTATAAGAACGTGAGTAAATTCAAAAGTACCTTTTTTGTACCCATTGTAGCTTGTTAACAAAATTTATGGATGCTGTACTCATTTTGTGCTTCACACTTTTTTTACAAATTTCTATAGACTAGTAGTTTTCGATTAGGATATTTTTCAATGTTTCCATTGTTCGTGGTCTATTCTGTGAACCCTGTTCGGTTAAGCCACGGATATATTCGATGATATCATTGTTTTCATTATTTTGAACACCCGTTAATCCGTTTTCACTTCTTCTCAAATGTTTTATTGAATGTGGATGACATATTTGTTTGGAACTACATATAAATATGTAATTTGCAATTTAAATAATTTCCCATATAAGAACAATCACTATTCATTAAATTATCAAACATCGCATTTTAAATTAAAAAAAAAATAGAATTTGTTATGTTTAGAATGTGCTTGCTAAATTTGAGAAAAAATATCGAGTCGCCATACAAAAATATTTAGTAACATGATCAATTTTCTGTTTAGATTCGATATTTTCTTTCACGAATTTAGCAAAATTGTGTTCAACACAAGTTGTTCACTTTGACGTATAGAAGAACACCCTTAAGTATGACTACACCTTTCCGTTACACCTTCTATTGTTCGAGACCGAAATAGTTCTACCAATAAACCTACTTGTATTATCTGAAGTACGCAATCAATATGTCCTCGAAGTAGAAAATATGAGGTATTCGTCGGTCAAGGATCTTGAGTGTTCACGAGACCGAAAAAAGTACACACTTAAGGCTAGAGACGGTACAAAAGACAAAGCTAAAACTTTATCAAAGTTGAGCAAGCTGTTTCAAGTTTTAGTGATAGAATTAGAGTTGCGGATACAATATTATCGATATTGTGCCAGATCTTTATCAGTTTGTCAGTTTAATGTCAATTTATAATTTTAACTTTATATGATAAAGAGTGATTTATGAGAAATCTCTAGAGTTACCTGTTTTATTCTTAAAACTCATTTACTAATTAAAAGCTACACTACTTAGTACTTTAGGCTATGTTTTTTAAAATCAAAAGCCAAAATTCAAGCATACCGCGCCCGGCACAAAGTCCCGGACTTCAGTTAGTTCTATGTTTAAAAGAGACACCTTTTATCAATAGGTTTCTCTAAATAAGGAGTAAAGAGAGCAAATAGTTTATCCATCTATCTATCTCTATCACTCTACATTTACATATATTTAATCCTAAGAACCCATTTCTAAATAAAATCCAATAGTCAACCTCAGCATTGGTTCTACATAGAAATCGACGTTACATAAATTGGCCGTAAGCAAGAATTGATTTGAAAGCTCTGTGCAAATTGATATTAGCAAAAATATTTCCGACGCTGCCTGCTACGAATTTCAATATCAAATAACGCCATCGAAGCGGAGGTTAATCCATCTTGATGAATAAATAACTCCTGTAATCCACTTGATTTGAATAACTACAGCCATAAGTCAATGGAATAGAGGATTGGGTGAAAGGCGCGCAATGACCCTGCCATGAACCTGTGACGGAGGTGCCTATCACGGTGCCGGACTATTGAATAAGTTGCCGTATTTAAGTAGTCAGTACATGAGGTCGTTATGTTTAAAATTGATCTTGCCCGCAGATACACTTAGAGCGAATATTGGAGCGCTTCGTTAGATTTAGGTAAAGCCCAGAGTTTCTGTACTATCGCGCGTCCGTGAACAGGATGCACATATTGACATATCAATATTTCTCTACTCACAGTACTGTACAGTTTGTGTACATACGCGTGAAAGTAGAGGAGTTCTTGGCTTTGCCCAAATCTAACACAATACTTATTTTTCTCTAGATTTATCTGAGAATTTGTCATAACGATTCACTTGCATCACATACACTTATAAATGCTTGGGGAACTAAAGCTTACGTGCATGAAGAATACCTTCGTCATGTATGAAAGCTAAAGTTCTAGTATTGTTATAAAGACTTCTGGCTAAATGACTAAAACAATAAGTTTAAGCTCCTTTGTTAGGTTCTTTGAAATTGCACGAGAAATCGTTTAATGAATTTGTATCAACTAGGGATGCTGTACCATAGAGTTACAATTTTCTATGTCAGACTTTCACAATTGAATATGCCAACTGTAGACCGTAATTTCTCGATCAGAATTATAAAATTGAATAATAGTTTTACTGTGTCTCTTATATTTTATTAATCTTCCATGTTTGTATAATTTTAGGTAAGCATTAGTAAGAAGTTTCAGTACTGTCCTCTACTTTACATATCGAACTTTACACTATCATTAGGCTGACTAGAACGTTTCTAGCCGAAAATCTCATTTTCGACCGAATGAAACATTATATTGGAGTCAATTTTGTTTAATAACGCCAGGTTACCCCTTCTAGGGGTTAATTGGTAGACGGCCGGGAACTTTGCAAGCCATATGCGGTTTTCTAGATTTCCCTTCGCCCGAACGAATTTGGTAAGCAGGTGGGGGACTACGGCGGCCCAATTACTGTACCTCGGGCTACCCGCTACTGCAATATGATATTATGTAGGTATCTACCCCAATTGCCGTGAGACAGAATCGATTTTAGTGTGAATTAGTTTGTAGGACGATTTGTTCCTAATTGGATCCTTTGACCTGGTTTATGATACTTAGAAATAAATTTAGAAACGGTTTATGAAACTAACAGCGCCTTGCAGTTTTCAACAGTTAACGGTTTTATGAAGAATCTCAAAATCAATTTATTAAAAAAAAATAATGAGTGCCGTAACGTGGCTGTATGCAGAGTTGCTTCTTACACTTCTTAAAATAAACTAGTCAAAGCTTGGCTAACACTAATAGACCTGCCGGTAATAATAACATTTTTTAATGCAGGAATCTTGATAAATATTATATTACGATTTCATTTAGGTGGTACGATTTTCAAAAAGAAAACGTATTATAGGTACATTTTAAAATGTTTGACTTTATTTATAAAATTTACTACAACATATCAACGAAGCAGAAACGCTGACTTAAAGTAGGTCAGTGGGTCTGACTTATTTATTTACATTGTTATACTACTATTATAGTACAAGTAAAATAAATCTAACCTTTTATAAAAGGTAAAACTATTATTAGAGGTAAAACTGTTATAGTTTGATTCCGCAAACTGTATTTTGTCTTACATTCATTAGATAAAAGTAAGAAAGTGTACTTATAATTTATATTAATTAATGTGTGCAAAATGCAGTTTGCCGAACGAAATCCAAGACCAATGTGTCAAACGGCACAAATTGATTAGGATTTTCAGCATTTAGGCGTAAGCGCGTATACTTACACTCTTTCATTTCCACACTCAAGCTGCCCACTTTGCCGAGCCATTCCAGTCAACTTCCACAAAGCAAAGGAATAAAGGCTACCGTTTGTACACTTTTAGGTGAAACTTTTAACGCCTCTAGGACACTCAATTGTTAAAAATAACTTATCTGAAAACACCCAGCGGCTGTTAATCCTTACAGCTATTTTAACGTTGAATTTTTGGACCAATTTGTCGATGAAAACGTTTTGGATCTACGTTTCTGATTCGTACAACCAGGGAAAGGAACAGACTGCCGGCTTTCTTGTTTTCTGAGAGATACAATCTTGGGCTTTTCAAGGTTAGAGTGAATAGGTATCTTCAAGACCCGCGTGCTTCATCTTCGACTACATCGTCGCTTACCATCAGGCGAGTTGGGAGTCAAACGTAGACTTATTCGCGTAAAAAAAAAACCAAATGAAAAGTAGTTTGCCGTGTTTTTAAATTTTTAAATTTTTTTCTTTCCGCTGATAGAGTGTTTGTTAATTTTTGAGTGCTCTTTCAATTAATTACAAAAGCTTGCCGTTTTGTCATCAATGTAAAAGCCTATTTTTTACCGACAAACAACTGAAAATAGGTAACTATTTTATTATGATAGTTTCAAAGCCTTCACTTGAAATATTATGTCGTAGATTCATGTGTCGTTTGCTACATTTTGATTTAACAGAGTTCAAAACAAAGCTAATATCAACGAAAATAGAAAGCGATAAACTTTGTCATAAAACGGAACGGGAATTAAGTGCTCGCATTTTTCCTCAAAAAAGAGAATGAAAATATTGTCAGCCTATTATTTTCCCATTGACAAAACACGTTTTTCCGAACAGCGAACAACATAAAAAGTTTTAAGGTCGGTCCGCGACGGGCTTTTGCGGTCAATTAAAAGAGTGCTGAATTTTGAGTTTCCAATGTTGTTAGGAATTTCGGAGGGTTGTTAATCGAGTAATCCAACTGTTAAACACGCATGAAGGGATTAAGAGGCAATTTGTTTACGTTCGTATAGGCCGGGGACGCCGGGCACTTGTGCCATGTTGACTAAATAATACTTCGGTAATTCTGCGGTCACGCAGACCGATTGACTGCTGGGTTGAGGTTGCGATGAACTTGCCGGGTTTGAAGGGTCTAGTGGAGTTTAATTTCGACTTTTGTTACAAGGAATATGTGAGTTTGTGTGTTAAAACAAGCATATTGGAATAGTTTGACGAACTTTCCGCTGGCGGCATTCTCTTGGCTAACGTTTTATTGGGTCTTATTTAGGTACTCATTCAATGTATAATTTCTAGTTCTATAGTAATTCTACTGAATAATATCGAGTGATGAATCTATAAAAACTTCATATTATTTCGTATCTAAAATAACTCAGGTCAGTATTTCAATTCAAACCTTTATTACGACTGTAGCGGTAAAGTCCATTCAAATTGTACCACACTTCAATTTATTTATCGGTAAATGTATTAAATAAGTTCTTTCGCGATTTAGGTAATCCTTCTCCGAGAAGTTGTCGAGTTGATCGATGCGGTGTGGAGCGGAGTCGGGTCGCATCACTAACGAACCATAACTTCACCTGAGCTTGTCAGCTGCTAACGAGCGCCTCTATGCGTGTCGCTGTCAAACTTACGAACTGTTACAAGGACTTGAAGACTGATATTCGGTATTTAAGGCTGAACCTTAAATGCTGAATATCAGTCCTTGTAGGAATTAGGAATTGGGTGAACCTGAGCAAAAACGCAATGTTACAAGACAAGTGACAAGTTTGACAGGGACACGCATAGAAGATAAAAGAAGCATAGATATAGATTTAAGGTCAAAAACCTTAAATGTTCAATTTCAAAACTTTTAAGTTAAGATTCAGGGCATAATTTTCAAAAAATTAAAATTTAACTGATAATACATCAACTGATAATATATCAAGCACAAGTTCGATCGTGTATGGAGTACTGCTGCCACCTTTGGCATGGGTCTGCTAAGTATCAGCTTGAGGCTTTGGATTCCATAGAAAGGCGCGCCAAAAGGCTGATCAATAACGACTCTCTGGTGAAATCCAAGCTCCTGAGCCTGTCGCACCGACGTGAAGTGGCCAGTCTGTCGGTGTTCTATAGAGTACACCATGGAGAGTGTGCACAAGAACTGCATGACCTTGTCTTGCCTTCGCCGTTCTTTTATAACAGCACCAGACGCACGAAAAAGAGGCACCCTCATACGGTGGAAATTCCATGTAACCGTACTAAGCGTTTTCATTCGTCTTTTTTAATCCGAACGGCAGAGGTATGGAACTCACTGCCCGCGTCTGTTTTTCCTAGAAAGTACAACCCAGGGGTGTTCAAAAATAGAGTGAATAGGTTTTTCCTAGGCAAGCGTGCTACATCTTCGACCACATCGTCACTTCCCATCAGGTGAGATTGCAGTCAAACGCATGCCTAGTCCGATGTAAAAAAAAAAAAAAAAAGATAAGATAAACAATATCTATACTGATTTTATTTTAGAATGATAAAGTTTGCATGTTGGTAGAGAATAAGCTCTAAAGAAAAAAAAAATCGCTAATGGATAACTACATTACACAGCTATGTCTGTTAGCACTGCATCTGGTACAAAATCCCGGGCATCAGCTAGTTATATAATTACCTACCAACCCTAAAATCACGAAAAGAAGAAGCTGTTGCATAGAAAATGTCAATAACAAAGTTTGTTTATGGAACAATACAATGATATGAATGTATGGTGTCCATAAGCGGTGACCAGGTGGACAACAGGTCACATCCAGTGGTATAAAAAGCTTAATTTTATATCCTCTCCTTATAATAAGCGGTAGTGATAGCTATTTGCTCGTCTCGTTACTCAATTGCATAAAATAAACCCGTATACCCATTTTATATTCTCGCTGTTATATTAGACAAACAAGCGTGCTCCATCGTAGACCGCATCGTTGCTTACTTGACGGTCAAACGCAAGCCTGTTGAATAAAAAAAAATCATAGAAAACACGACTTCTGAATCCAAAAAGTTTTATAAAACCACCTATAGGTATATACAATTTGATTATGGGGAAAGTAGATTGCCTGTCATAGCTTTCTGATTTGCCCCGAAGCAATAATTTAATATACCTTTCGCAAGCTGGCCAATAATATTTCTTTTTCGTCAAGCTTTAGCGACGTCAGAAGCAGAATTTAATTAAAATGATGCAAATGTACACCTTTACTGAGAAGAACTCTTCAAGAGTTTCTTTTGAGGGAGTTTTTATTAAAATACTTGGTGCGAGCGCTGAAGTTTGAATGTGACAAACATCGGATAATGTAGGTGCTTGAATGTCTTTCTGCTCATTTTTTAATACTTTCTTACTTTTTTATAATTATGATTACCTATGACTAGTAAGCATTTTCACATTGTTGAACAAAACAACAAGTTATTGTTGTTGTTTTTGGAAGGATGACAAAAGTAAAACGTTAGATAACTATAACTGAAATGACATCAAAAAATTAAAGGGATGATTTTATCAGTTAGGAGAGAAGTTGATAAAAAATAATTTATTTTATGCAAAACATTTTCCAAGCCGCCTTTTTCGACCCCTTCTTAAAATTTTAGTTATAAATACACAGGAATAAAAATGACTGAGTGTGATCAATCATACGTGAATTAAACTGAAGTATTAATTCAGTTTGCACAGTAAAATTTCAAACTACACAATAATTCATCGAAAACTTTGATTACTGCAAACTCTCCAAATTCTGCGTTCCTGTCCTATTCCAATTACTAAACAATAGTAATAACACAATCTGTCGAACATAATCGAATAGAATTATATCGAATCCAAACCCGTTCTCAAATACAGCTGCACTATCCAAATTGAAAACAGTCGTTATTTGTGTTGATTTGAAATATTTCGGGTGCGGTATCAGCCACAGATTTTACATAATTCATGTTCTACTAATTTCATTACGCGTGTTACCTACCTCATTATCTTTTCGCTTTATTAATTTGTATCGTCGGTTAAATTACCACAAAAGCGTCTGTTACAACTTTAATGTCATGAAATGGTGTCACGCAAAGCTTTATAGGGATTGGCTTCCGTATATTTTATAGTTTTGTGACATTCATTTGCATCAACAACGTTGCCATTCATATCATTAGGTTAATGGGGTAATAACTATATTTTATCAAAGTAGCGCAATCGTTTTGTAAAACTGAGAAAAATCACATTACACCACATTTTGTACGATAGTAAAACAAATTCTCTGTATAAAATAGTAGGAGAAAATTCAAGACAAGAACTGTCGACCGCTGCAGATAAAGTCAACCAAACCCTATAACTGAAGAATTTTTATGCAAGGGAGATCTACTTCGAACTCATAAAAGTTTACAGGAACAGCTTTTGAGAGCTATGCTAGACTACAAGCCTGACCTGCAAATAGAGTAAAATAAACAAGGTATATTCTAAAAAAGTAAAAAATAAGATCTTTTAGACCTCATCCGCATAAATAAATAGAAAAATATGATACAACGTGATCCGTAATCAAATCGCATAAAACAAAACATGAACCATTATTACCATATAAACAAGACAGTATTTGCATTGCACAAGACGCGGCGGTGTGAAGCCACTAGAATTTCAACACGTGAACTATTGACCTAACAAAAGCAAAACAAAGGTGCTTATTACCTACATATACTCGTAGGTACGTATAACATGCCGCATCGAATGAGCCGGCTCAAAAACGACTTCGATCACGCGATCGTTTCGATTCACGTCCGAAAATTCTTACTAGAAATACTCGATAGCCGTAAATACAGCATTTAAATAACTTTAAAAATCTTGCCTTACTATGCAACTTTAATTTTATTAAATCCCAGTTAGATCTTTAAATATATCTTTATTATTATAATGAAATCGTTTTTCATGACCTGTCCATCAGCAACAAACCTTGCTAGCTCCAGTTTTTAGCATTACTATGCTCATTAATACTAAAATCTTAATTTTATAAGGCTCTTTTGCAAGGAAATTGTTATTGAAACAAAAACTAATGCAATTTTAATTACAGAAAAATGTCTTTAAAAGTAATTGCAGACTAACTTCAGCTAAAAATTCAGCATCAAGAACTGAAAAAGAACACCAGACGCGTCGTATTATCTAATTGGTTTGAAAGCTTCCTGGAATCCAATGCACTGAAATACTCGTAGATGTCTGGAGCGCCGTCTTGCAATCGATTATTCAATTTGAATCCATCTCACGTGTGCTCGGAAATCGGTCAGCGGGCCCGCAAGGAGTCGCCAGTTCCCACTGGTATGACAGCACGTGACAAGACTTGATTTTAACTCTACACCTTTGTTCTGTGTCGCACAATAGCATTTATTGCTTGTACATAGTTGCAGAAAATCAATTTTCCTCGGGCGATGCCTTCGTAAATGTTTGGTTTACTTGTTAAGTTGTTTGTGAGGGGTTTTGCAGTTTGTTTTGCTTTACACGTCCTCATCATCTCTTACCCTTATGTTTATGGAACAAAGCGTTGTCTCTTTTAAATTAAAAGCTGCTAATAAAATGTGATGAAAAAAACGTTTTGTACTTTAGGAACTAATAAAATAAAATTTCGCTTCAGGTTATTTTCGGAACTCTTCACAACCTACGCAAGTGTAATCAACCGTATTTTATATTACATCAGTATTTTTAATGTTTAGTGGAGCGAGAAAAAAAATCTTTAGCAAATTCGTTATGTTGCTTGAGAATTTATAGCGATCGAAATAAATAAATATTTTCATTCAACGTTCTGTTATTGAGTAAAAAATTACAAGTCAGAGATAATTAGTAACTGTCATAAAAGCACACAAACCGGTGCAATTAGATATTGTCAACATCATCACTGTGAACAGAACAGTGACGTCCCGAACGGTAGTTTGACAACCGCAGATCACCACCACATGATTTTTTTATTATCTCCTAACCTCGAATGATTACAGCGCATGCTTTGAGTATTAATGTGTTTACATTTCTTTCTGAAAGTGCCTATTACATAATACATTGTGGGATGACCTTAAACTATTCATGAAAACCCACAACTCTTTAGCATAAAGATCCATCGTCTCACCTCTATATTTACGGTATGACATAATCCGTAAACTCCAATATCCGAAACCGATACGCGGCATCCCTACAAGCTCAATACGGGTTTATTATAAAAGTATTTGGGCTCATAGCCTCACGTGCCGAACAGCATTATGCGGCTCTACTTCTTCCACCGGATACGTTATATGGCCTGCACGTAATGAGGATTTTATTTTTGGGGTAACTACGAGTATTACCCTAAATTGTAAAATATGTATGCAGGCACACATAATTTCTATGGTGTAGGTGTTATATTATATGGTACCTATTGCGAAGACGTTTCATCATGAAAATGTATTAGAACTGTGATAAAGACCGAAATGTAAAGTTAAGTGATTGCATACCGCTGATTAGATTTTCACAAAATAGTTCTTTCAAGTACAGCTCCAAAAGTTAAATACAAGCAAAAGCGGTCGAAGAGTTGTGAAGATGTAGAGGTGTGCAGGGGTCACAATTTCCGTTTTCCTGCATTTAAAAAAAAAAGTAAATAGTATCGTACTCAGAACTATGACCATATTACGAGGCAAACTAGTATATAGTACCTATTAACAATAATTTATAATTATCATAGCATAGGTAAGTGTATAATGTTATGAAAAATTACAAACTATGGTAATTCCATAATATATCTTTTAAGCATGAATTTAATTTCGAGAAATATTTAATATTCATACCATTGTTTTAGGGTGTGTTTAAACAACCCGCCCCCTAGCTGCGGCCCTGGTATACGGTACAAATTATCATAATGCATTCCGCGTCCCGGCCCCGGCGTTTTACGCAATAAGGGCGCTTGAGTAACGTGATTTAGAAGACATATTGACTGATGCGGTGGCAAAGAATGCGAGCGGGGAAATCTGACGATTTGATTTTCGGTAACTGATGTTTTTTTATTAGGCTCTTTATAAATTGAGATCTAACTGAATGATAGACTGTTTTAAATCTTGTTCTAAAAAGTTTTGGCCGGGTAGGATCAACCACTGCTAAGAAATGTACACTGGTAGGTAATCGTATTTTGTTATACACTTATGCAAATAAAGAAATTTTAAAACTGAACTGAAACCTAACGTTAAATGAAAATGGTAAACACTAGTTGCTTTACTTATAAAGACTGCTTGAAGTTAGACAGTGCTTAAAACTCTCCGTCTTGTTTTCGCACGAGAAATTTCATATCAGCGGGAAGTTGTCAAAGGATTTTAAGCCGTGACTAAGTTTAGGCAGGCTTTGTAAGTAAGGCCCTAATTGATTAATTTTTTTAATCCCGACAAATGTGCGGTGCCTGTGTGAGTCTGTAAAAAACACGGGATGCTACTAGATGCTTTACAATACCTTGGAAATTGGCTGAAATTCAGTAGAAGTAATCACAATTAAGTATGGCAAAAGTGATGTTAAAGTAATTTAATTAATGTAAGCCAACTCGAAAAATTTGTACTCGTAATGACCTCGCACTCTCTAGATATTCAGTCAAACCTCGAAAAGAAATCGCAAACCTGCTATTTTGCCGACATGTATAAATGTAGGGAGGAAAAACACAGTGCCCCAATTAACTTAGCCGAGATAAATGTTGGCCCTAAACTGTAGTCGAGTCAGAATGCTCGCTTCATCCGACGTCATGGTTACGGAGCGGGGATCCCTTCGGGTTGGAGAAAAACGGTACGCTAATGCACCGTCATTTGGATAAATAACTTGCTGTGTAAGCCTATTGTTTTTGGGTTATAAAGTACTATTAAAATAGGTTGATCTGTTTTTTTTATTTATTGATAGTCTTGCGTTTGACTGTCATTTTACTAGATGGCATAATGTCTATGATGTTGATGGTGTATGCTTTCTAAGAAGTAACCGATTCACTCTCGATATCAAGACTCTTATAGTCATAGCAAATACATGGTGATTTAGTGTAGTATAAGCCGTACGTATCACTTTTATTTTTCTTGGAGATTGATACGCTATAATAATATGCCAAATTAGATAGCTATTATACTTGTCGAAATTTTTGCCAGCAAGCATTTTTTTCTTAAATTACCGCTTTACTATCGAAGTGTCTGTATTTTTTACATTTGAAATGTACCAGATCTGTGTCAAATGAACTTTCTGCATCGTCGACAGCAAGAAATAAAAAGCTACATAAATTACACTTCGATTTCGCTTCGTCATCCGTTTTCACAAGTCGAAAGTGTCCAGAACCCCATTTCACGTCAATTTCCATGAACTTGGCCGACTTTTTCATTAAATTACTTTAGTAATGAATAAATGTATTACACCAGGGATTCCTTTCTTCACTTTTTGCTTCCTTATTTTATTATAAACCGAGGAAAGTGTCTTATGCTCCGAGTTATTTTTTTACCCTGGGTGTCATAAATTTTATTTTAATGCCCCTTTTTGGATTAATTCTAAATGTAAATGGGGTGACCTCGCGACTGTCACCCGTCTTTAATGAACTGAATAAAAATAACAATGACGAAAATGCTCTTTCTGTTCAAAATTATGAAAAGCCTTTTTGGAAACGTAATTTGAATTTTC
This sequence comes from Alcis repandata, assembly GCA_949125135.1. NCBI lineage: Eukaryota > Metazoa > Arthropoda > Insecta > Lepidoptera > Geometridae > Alcis > Alcis repandata. The sequence goes on along the minus strand of OX421242.1, from coordinate 5,674,168 downwards.
TCTTTCGTTTAGAACACGGATGCTCTGCAACGGAGAAGGAGAGACCTAATTAAGTCCGTTGTTGTTTTTGAACTGATTGTTAAATGAGCTAACTTGTTTTGTTAATAAGAAATACTCATTAAGCTAAATATTTTGGCAAGCTAGTTTTAACGAGAGGTTAATTTATTTTGTAAAATAGCAATGAGCTAGCTGGTTCCCGACATTTTGAACGCGGGGCCGTCCAGACTTCGACCTCGTAGCTTTTCTTACTGAATTTTCAAATATCCTTCAAATAGTAGAAGTATAAAAGTAGTCCTTTTTAGAGGATCTCTAAAAAGGACTACTTTTATACTTCTGTTTTTAAAACGAAAAAAAGGCACGTAGCCTAGTAGGCTATAAAATACGTAGTCTATCAAAAAGGCGTGTCGCCTGTCTTGCATGCAAAATAATAATGTCTAAATGTTGTCTAATCTTGGGATAGAGTCAGAACTCAAAGAAGAAGAGTTGTCTGTTACTCAGTTGTTAGAATTGTATTAAATTTATATAAAGCAAAAATACAAATTCCTTTTCTGTTGTTGCAGTGTCGACAGTAGACGTAGATGCGGTTTTGGGGAAAAAAGCGTCCCTGCCGTGTGACGTAACTCCTGACGTCACCGAAGACCGCGTCTACATGGTGCTGTGGTTTAGGAAAAGCGGCGGGAAACCAATATACAGGTATGAAACAAGTTTTGAAGCAAAAAAAAAAAACAGAAGAAGCACATTTATTTTTGCTGAACTGCTCAACAATAGTGATGTTTTGAGGCTGTAAGTTTGTATCTTCCTAGCTCCGAAACAGTTTGCCTAATTTTGGATTACCAGGTGTAGGTAAAATTAAAATTAGGTCCATGCATGCCTGGAACCCATTAATCGATATAAATACATATGTCCAATAGAATTTGAACCCTGGCTTAAGCAAGAGAGAGGTTAACTTACAATGGACCACACGTCAATTGACTGCTTTTTTTGCTTACCCACGATAGCTTTGTCTCACAGGCTACATTTTGCAGTCGAGTTTTTTTTAAAAATTAAGTGGCCTAAAAGGTCGACTTTGTAATTACCTCAAGATATATGATTTTTTATTGTAAAATAAGCGGTTTAAGTCCATTACCATTGCAGTACGGTTAGATCTTTCATTAAAAAGTCCTTTTATTTTGTCCTATCTTCTGAAGCCGCGGTAATATTTTTGTTCCTCGACAATATTGCAAGTAAAAAAGCTTGATAAGAACCCCGCTGCTATTCGTAAACGTAAATACCCTCTTAGTATCCCTTTGTGTTTGAAGACAACAATATGTTATAATAATATTTTATGTTACCCAATGGCACGCTACAGAACTGTATCGTAGATTACAAGGACGTTTGTTATTGAATAAATATTTACAAATTGCACGTTTTTGACGGAATAGTTTACTGAGTAAACGGTATAAGTTATGTTTTGTTCATGTTTTTGATGTAATAGTATTCTGAGTAAACTGGTATGTATGTGTGTGTGAGCCTGGGTGGGTGTTTTAGTATCTCTTAATAGCTGGGCGTGGTTATGTTGTTCTAATCACAGGGTGTCATTTTCAATGTTAAGAACCCTTTCTTTATAAAAATAAAATATAAAAAAGTTTGTGGTTTTAGTACAAAAATCAATGGATCAAAACTAGATATAGATAGTCTATTTTTGATGAATAAAAATGCAAAACCAAATACCTTAAAATGATACGAAATAATTATACTAAAGATATTGTGATTACATTATAGAGGTAATTAATATCTTTAATGTGACACATTATATATTATTCATCAGTTTCAAGATTCGCACTCTAATACATTATTTTCCACAGCAAATGGAAATCACACGATTTCAAAAAGTTATTTAATTGGCACAACGTTTCTCTCACAGCAAACAAACCGGAAAAAGTTACGTGATAATTAAAAGTGAGCAAATCAAAACTCCGCCGTGAGCTCGCAACTCGACTTAAAAAACTTGGTGAATGCGTATTTAATTAACAGAGTAAAGTCGGGTCTAATGAACCGTACCTTAAACGGATGAGCGGAAGCCGAGCACAACCGATCCAATTAGCTTAGAACTCACACACCTTAGGTTACAAGGCATCAGTCAAGATGTCGCGGCCTCGTTAAGGAAATCACACGGAATTGGTGTGCGGCCCACGTGTTGGCGCCACTGAGAAATCAATCTGTGTAAATAAACTTGCATTACACTGTAAGCTTTTAATTTTTTTTATACTAGCTCGATTCAATTACTCTCGAGTTATTTACTGAAAAAAGTAAAGAAAAAAAATAAAATTTAGCTCAGGGATCATTAAATTCTTTAAAACTGGTTTTGACATTTAGCGCTACCGAAACTGTCAAAAGTCGTTGTTAAACTTTCCTTACAAAAACACGAATATTCAAGTATCAATTTCAAATCGTTATCTGAACTAAACTCAATTAGACAGCTCTAAATGGTTGTTGTCCTTTTCTTCCATATTGAAATAAAAATCGACGCAGGAAATTTTAGTCCTTTCAGATTGCTCTAGTTTCGGAAATAGTACGACGTAATCGATATCTTATCTTTATTCTTATTCTTATCGAAGAATCTTCTTAACTCTTCTAACATTATCCCTCTAACATATTTCCCTAATTTAAAGCCCACATGACTCGTAGCATTTGAAGGTATCTATTTACAAAGCAAACGATTATGCGAAATTGCAATTATACTTCGGGCCACAACCGAAGACGATTTAATTATTACATGCAGCAGTACATGGGATTGTGCTATCTTCTTCACACCTTTAGATATTCACTACTATAAAATACAAAACTTGACTTCCTGTCTCCCTTCCACGACCGGAGAGTGGCGCCTGAAACTGGTCATTACGTGTTTTTGTGTCGTCGGAATCACACCGTACCTAATTGATCCGGTGAATAATTGCTATCACATGGATTGATTTAGTGAATAAGTGTTAGGATAAAGAAAAATGTACGCGATCTAATTGGAAGTGAGTACGGAAAATGCAGAAAAGTGCAACGAAACGGGCTAAGGAGCTCGTCGTCCTCGAGTTTCCGTCAACAACGTGATAATTTGCTGGAATTACGAGTTCGAAATGGATAGTATTGGATATTGGAAATCAGGTATGTAAAATAGACGTACATACAATATTTAAAATAATTGCAAGACAATTAATATACCATAGCGTTATAATATTGAATTAATTTCTATATATTTCTACCCTCTTTTCTAAAGTTATTACTAAACATGATAGAAAGTTTTGGGTTTGAATTGAAATATGAATGTGGGTAAGATAAATTATAATTGACTACTCCTTCGTTTTTATTGTTGTTGTTTTTAATTAATAGTTAACAACAGGAATGATTTCATCAAAAGTAGGGTGGCACTTACGAGTACGTATTCTGTGCACTGGCACATTTGGAAGGATCGAATTGTAAGATTTATTATTTCACTTTTATTTATACGTACCACCTACTTCTTAGTTTATCATAATAGTCGAGTATCAAAATAATTTTCTTCGTATTGTCTAATTTACACAACTGTCTTCACGTAAAATGTGATAAGACTATGTACTAATTCTCCATATAAATAATGCTGGAGTTTTATATTACTTTGATTTAATTTGTGTTAAGACAATGAACTTTCCGCGTACATCGTGTGTAGAAAAATACTAAGTTCTTTTAAGCGTAAATACGAGTATGACCAACTCCACAAAAACCTTGTTGAGGCTACCTACTAATTCTCCATGTACATCATGTCGAGGCTTTTTAATACTTTCTAATAAATCAAGTCAACATCTCCACGTAGGTAAAACGTGTTGAGGCTACCTACTAATTCTCCATGTACATCATGTCGAGGCTTTTTAATACTTTCTAATAAATCAAGTCAACATCTCCACGTAGGTAAAACGTGTTGAGGCTACCTACTAATTCTCAATGTAAATCATGTTGAGCCTTTGCATTACCTTCACGTAAATCGTGTAAAGGTGATGAACCCTCCACGTAAATCGTGTTTGAGGCGCATTTACTCCACGTATATCGTGTGTAGTAAAAAATTAAAGTTTCTCCGCGTAAATCGCGTTGAGGTTATAGTACTGGCGCTATGTCTATCTGTCGATTATGCAAGCTATAAGGTCCGCCAAGAGGAAGAGGCATTAAAGGAAGCCGATGCATCAATAAAATGTGCATTGAAGGCAATAGTCAGAGGAAATACAGACGCCAGTTGCTTACAGGAAACAGAAATTGCGAAGATGGATAACATATTATGTTAGCAGACCCAACATAGTGTTACAACACAAAATGTTAAGACATTTTATTTTTGCCAAGTCTGGTCGAGTACCTATTGGCCAAAATTTCGAAAAGGGCCGTTTCAAGGTCAAGTTAAACGAGGAGCTTTAAACGTGTGGGGGGTTTCCGTGAGTAGCCATCGAGCTGCGTCAGAACCCCGCTCCTCGGATGCAGGCACCAGCATCGAGGGATCGCCGCCGGGAATACAGTCGCAGGAAATGGCTAGTCAAGGAAGAGCTTAAGGAAATAGTAAGATCTACGAATATTTCTATGAAATTTTTTCTTTTAGTATTATTTTGAATACAAGAGTAATGTTTTGAGTGTACTGTAAAGAGAAACAGTTTTATTGAGTCGGTACCTGGCAATAAAATCATGGGTTGGAATTTATATCGACACGCGAGACGTGTCGATGTCGATTGTTTTCTTATACCTATGTACTGTTAATGCTGTTATACTTGATTTGATATAAATGAGAATAAATACCGAAAGGTAACAGCGATCACCGTTTTATTTGGAGTTCAAAAATAAATAAATCGATTCAATAAGGGCACTTTACCATATAAAAAATATTAATCAATTCTAAAATCTAATTATTCTAATTCTATTCTAAATTCTAAATAATAATTACTTAGATCAGAAAAATCAAAATTATTTAAATTACCTATTTGATTTCTAATTAGAGCCCTATTCAAAGCGCTCTCATCGAAAATCCGTGTATTTATTTTTTAACAAAATGGATTAAATTTCGTCGCTAGTCATAGTAATGCATACATGCATACATACAGACTGGTACATCTTTACAAAATTATTGGAATGGGAAAAATGGGCGTACGAGTAACTATAACTACCTACATATTATGGATCCTTGGATATAATTTACATATTTAATTTTAATGATTATAATTTCCAAATTTTAAAAATTTGGTTAAAAGCATAGTCAGTAAAAATTTACTTATGAGAGCAAAGACTTCACATTGAACTCATTTCGCTCCATTTTTACACATCAAATATGTTGCATAAAATGTTTTTCGAAGTAGCTGACGGTGCGGCGCGGCGCACTGCCTGACGGGCAAAGTTTACGGGACGATTGGACTGAATTGGAGCTGTATTGGATACTTTGGATTTAAAAATTGCATTTCAAGGACTCAAAATATTTATTTTTGAGCTTCAAGGTTGCCATAAACTCTTAAGAGCAGATAACGCAACAATTGTTTACTTTAAAAATCGAATAAAGGTATTTATAACGAACTACTTCGGCGATGTTATGAGATTGGGAATATTTCTACTATTGCCTGATTACGTCGTTACTAATCATGAATTCAGTAAGATAAACACGGAATATGAACATAAGTAACATAAATTGTTAATTGCAAGTAACTTGCCTCTCTATGTGTTCCTCCGACTCAGGCATTGTAAGTTAAAGTCTTACAAATTAAATTAAGATAAATCTTAATCAATCTTAATCTTAAAGATTATGAAGACCGAAAGGCATTTCAGTTATATTCTACTAGCGTTCACAACGGTTATATTCACCGTGAACTGTGTTAATAGTATCGGAACAAATATTTTTATTTGGAATAAAATATTTGCTCACAGAATATGGAATCTACACGCTGACCTTACTCTGGGGGCAGCGAGATTACCAGGCAGTTGATGATAAATCAAAACCTTTTTGAGGCATAATTATTGTATTAACATGGTTTCATCTGCGAATCAAACTTCAAAGCAATATGATTCGTATACGAGTATGTATTAAATTGCGGATATTTTGTCAAGAAAGTAACAGTTATTTCAGTATTTTAATGCGAGTCATATAGAATTTAAATTTAATTAAAACCACAAATTTTGAACTATGTGACAGCTCTAACAGCTTTGTCAATAAACATAGTAGCAAAAGTCACATTATATGATAGTGTCTACAGATTTTTATAAAGTGTGGACGGGTAACCTAAAACCATATACTAAATAAAAAATACTACTTATACTAAACTAAATATTCAGCGTATTGGGACACCAATAAGATTTTGGGTTTGGTTTCTAAATTAAATAATTATCTAAACAGATAATTACCCTTTAAGATTTATCTTGTGAAACTAGCACTCTACAAGCGATTGCTTCCGCAAAGAGAATTCAACCGATAAGTTTAATAAAATTAAATCAATGGGTCTAAATAAATCTTTCAAACTATAATAACCCGTTTAGATTAAAATTAAATTTCTATTGTTTTCGATGAAGCAGTTTGAAAATAGATCTCGAAGTATTTTGAGAATGGTCTAAGATAGCCTTGAAGTGAAACGAAGCCTAAAAATAGTATTTTAAAATGAATTATTTTTAATGATAATTCTGTGGAGCATTTTGCAAATTAATGTATGAGATTCTTTTCTTTTTTAACAAAAAAAAAAAAAAATAAAATAAAATAAAATAAAATAAAATAGGTACTTAAGTAAATAAATAAATATAAAAAAAAAAAAAAAAAACATCGCAATCCCGGTCCGGTGCCTTCCAACCCTTACCTTTTATTTAAGAACATTACTGGGTAACATAAATTGTATATACATAATCTGAACCTAAACTATGGTTTGTAGAATCTATTTAGGAAATATAATTTTATTTGCGGCTGTAATGCCTAGTGAGTTTAAATAGCTGATAAACTGCCTTGCAAATTTGCGACGGTTTTACGAGTTTATATTAATAAATCCTAAACAGCTGGATGAACAAGAACATATCACCATTAGTAGCATGCTAGATCCGCATAAAATGCGAAAAGCTCACATACTCTTAGGTGTAAACATGAAAAAATAGGTTGAGAAGGCTACAGGTCGGAGCGATTGCTTTATATATTTTTTAAATAGAGAATATTTCTTTATGAATTTATCTAATAATAATATATTATGTATCTAATCAATCAAATGCGTTTATTGGATTGATAACTTATTTGTTGAGATTTTAAAAGTTTTATAAATTGATAAGGATTAAATATAGAGTTACCTATGGAACACATTATTTTGAATAATGTAGGTAACATAAATCAATACCAGAAGGGCATAAGTAATACACATTGTTTGTCTTTAAGCTCTTTGTCTGACGAAGGATCTCTAAACATCTGCATGTAATAATTAAATCGTCTTCGGTTGTGGCCCGAAGTATAATTATGAATCAAACAAAACTTACCTTGTAGTTTGATTCCAATTATGCGAGGGCCACAACCGAAGACGATTACACTCCCAACCCACCCTTGTGGAAGGACCCTTGAGTGAGCAGACAAACTAAAAAGCAAAAATGTATATTTACACAGTTGACATCCTTTGGAGGTATATCTCTAAAAATAATGACCAGTTTCAGGCGCCACTCTCCGGTCGTGGAAGGGAGACAGGAAGTCAAGTTTTGTATTTTATAGTAGTGAATATCTAAAGGTGTGAAGAAGATAGCACAATCCCATGTACTGCTGCATGTAATAATTAAATCGTCTTCGGTTGTGGCCCTCGCATAATTGGAATCAAACTACAAGGTAAGTTTTGTTTGATTCATAATTATAAGTATCTTGAAGGCTATAAAGGGGCGGAACGAACGCTTTGCGGAGATAATACCGCCATAAAAAGCGTGCTTAAATTGTTAAATTTACCTGAGAACAGCAGGGTGTACAATCAAATCATCTCTCCTATAGCTTCTTGCTGTATAATTTAAGGTGGAGGTCGCCAGATTGAGAAATGTAGCTCTCCGGAAATTGAAAAACTTCATCGGGTTGGCTCGTCCTTTATTCTAGAAATTGACGCCTTTTTTCATGCCCTGAAGCTACCTTGTCAATTTACGAGTTTTTATTAAAATAGAGAAATTCTTGGTTACTTTTACCTGACTACGGCAAAGACGAAAAGAAAGTTTATGTTTTGAGCAGTATTTTTTGTTTGCATGATGATTGTGCTATCGTAATGCGTAATTTTATTACCATGAAGACAATTAAACGTCATTTATGTGATAACATAGATTTACAATTTTAGTGTTCGTTTCAATTTTGATCAATGAGGTGTCAGATTCATGATTATTTAAATAATTATAGTCCGAGTCATACGATTATAGGCTTTATTTTATGAGAGCAAAATACGATGGATGTTACAGGATACATTTTATAAAAAATACATAATTTTGATGTTTTTCCGTTGTCGGGCTATAGTTTTTTTTTTACTTTTTACTTCTTACCTATGTTGTTATGTAATTTACCGAGAGCTAAATTTAGTTTCTGAGATGGCATGATGGTGGAACCGTTAAAGTTTTACGCCTCGTTTCGTATGTCTTTATTTTGCTCACAGGTGTCTTTTATGAGGCTTTGAGAAAATTGTATTAATATTCAGGCCGACTACTGAACATTACCGTATTATAAAAGGTACTTACTTAAGTCGTATTAAAAACCTGATGTGATTGTCCTATTTCTTAGAAGTTTATTTACTTACGTAATTTTCTTAAGTTATGTTTCAGGGTTATTAGTATTCAGTTAGCACTTTAAAGGGCGTCTTTGATAAATCCAGATAAATCAATTTTGTTCTACTACTTTTGAAAATTATTTCTGTGGAACAGCTAAAAAACATTAGGTGTTCCATAGAAATAGTTCGTGGACCTGCTACTACGTAAATGTATGAGTTTATTTTTTTATTCTACGATAATTATGATTTATCTAGTTAATGCCAGAACCGATTTATATGTATGCAGTACATACTGTTACAAATTTGATATGAATATCTTTTGTAACTTGTGCATGTTACATTACATGTGGTTAGACTTTTCTTGAGTTGTAATCCGGTCTTCATTTACAGTTTCGACGTCCGTGGCCGGTCGTTCAACAGCGCCCTACAGTGGTCAGACCCCAGTGCCTTTGGTCCCAGGGCCTACTTCGCCACCATCACGCGACCAGCGGCCCTCACTCTCAGCTCGGTGCAGCTGGACGATGAAGGTGTCTACAGGTGTAGAGTGGACTTCAAGAACTCTCCTACGAGGAACTTTCAAATTCGACTGACTGTTATAGGTAAGAGAGCCTGACTAAAATTCTTTTTTAGATACGTTTTAATCTGCTCAAGTATTCACTTCATCATCATCTGCCTACCCTTATACCACCTACGTGGGGTCGGTACAGTATGAACACTTCTTCCATTCATCTCTATCACTCGTCATATCTGAATACACTCTATTCTTGTTGAATTGTTCACAAAATGTTGAAATCTTGGTTACTAACGCAAAGTTTTTATAACTTACAAGAATATTTTGCAAAATAGTGTTGGTTTAAATTCCTCTCAAGATATTTAATTGTGGTTATAGATTTGTTTTTCAATTTTATTTAATCTCTAATAATTGTACGCCCGAAATGGGCAAATTGTTGAAACTGCAAATTGTAATAACAACACCTTATGTACACAATTTATACAATAAAATATTCTGATTCTGATTCTTTTTCATATTATTATCATCTTTCACACAGTTCATCCATACTTCTTTTGGTCGTCCTCTACAGCTATATTCATTCACACTCAAGTTGTTTTCATGCTCAAGTATTCACTTACTATTTTAAATTTAGTAATAACAAAAACAATAATTGCTTAGTTACAGAGAAAATGTAAGAGTTTGCGGAGTATAAAAATATCAAGTCTATACTCATTCTTAAACATGCAATTTAGTGCGATCTAAGGAAATTGATTCCAAGTATTGATACTTGTTAGTTTCTAGCAGTAGTCTGCAATTTATTCATACGGGAACTTATGTGGATAAAGGATGAAAGTGGCATCTCAAGAAATTGCTAGAAAATGTTAATATAAGTAAGTAAGTAGAACATCGACGATATTAGAACATATTAGAAAATGATATGTACATACAATACGTATATTCATACAATAGGCCCAAGTTTGAAGGCTTTTGAAGGCTTTTTAAGACAGATCTAAATTTTCTAAAACTATTGGCATCCTTGTCTAATGGCTTGCAATGATAAAGACAGATATATTTTTAGTTAGTTTAGATCTGTCTTAAATGCCTTCAAACTTGGGCCCAATATTGAGATACAGATATTAGAAATTGAGTTTAGTCTAGTTCTAAATTCTGAAAAAAGTATCCGTAATGGAACTATGTATACCTGCATTTATTTAGATAAGTAGTAGGTAGGTACCTTTTCAGGTTCGATTCCCGGCCGGGCAGAAAGATGTTGAATGATAAATTTAAATATTTGGGACTGGGTGTTAGTTGTCCTTGTCTTTGAGTGCGTTCTATGGTATCCCCGACACAAATTATCCTAGTAGAGAGCTGTGAGTGTGAAATGATATTTAAACGTTACGTTATTTATTTTGAAAATACCGACAAGCTATTTTAAACTTTATGTTGTTAAAATAATACTCAATTTCAGGTTAAAAGCACAGATTACTAAATCAGTTATTGTGGTTTTCTGTGGCTGTCGTCCATCGATATTAAACCCAAAATTTTCACGTCGATGCTGTGGTCTAATTTCTAATTAGTGATCTAATTATTATTTAATTGTATAATTAGAAACGTTATTATTTTATTAATTATCATTACTGAAAATTGACATATGTAATTGCTTGAAAGAAGCTGAGTTTAAATTACTATGCACATTTTAAGAACAAAAGCAGCGGCAAGTTTTGATAGAAATTTTATGAGGCGACGAAGACGACAGTAAGGAATCAATTTAGTGGGAGTCGCGAGAATATAGCGCCTAGCGATGACATCGCGCAGATATTTTAATTATAAACTGTCGACCCTGGAGGGATATTCTGGTCTGCTCGATTATATCAGAAAAAAATAAAAGAATAAATAATAGTACAAAAAAAAAACAAAGCACAAGACAGTGAGCACAATTTACTTTGGTCCCAAAAACCGACCCCAAATCAACATACGTTGGATACAGTCAGCGCTGGTTTTCTGTAGGGGCAGGTGGTGACGTCACTCATATTAAAAACATTACCTCGCGTCCAAGAAAGGAAAAAGAAAGAAAGGAACAGCATTACGTAAATTCACAATAATTGCATTAACTCTGTCGGTGTCTTACTCATCAAAAGTAATAGTTAGTATTCTGTGGTGATAGTGACTAAGATAATGTCGACCACGCCAGAATAAAGACCCCAGACTGCCGCGATGCTCAGCTGCCCGCAGATAAAACCGCCGACGCGATGACACAGATAAAATCTGCAGGAGACAGGTTAAATTTAAAAGGAAATTAGATTTGAATAGATCAAATTGTCCGAAGTCGAGAGCTCTGCAGACAAGTTTTCCATCATTAATATACGAATAAAAACGCTCATTTAAATCGTCGCCAGAGAATTCGCTTCCACGCTCCATTTAATACCTTGATGATGTAATTATGTTGTTCGACGGCACTCACATTAATATTTCAGAAGCTGTACAAAATATGGCGGCAAATTGATTTTATTCGTTACTCATTTTGTAACAACCTGCGCAACGACGCTTTATCGTTGCACTAATAGGATTATTTTGTCACGAGAAAACTATATTCGATGCGAAAGCGGAAAACAAAAACAGGAAATGTTAAACGGTGAGAAAACCACGGTTGAGCTTTTCAAAGAAATTACCCTATTGAAGGCGACGAAAGACGCAGTCAAAAGAGATGGGGGAAGTAAATTTCTTTTGCGCAGAACAAAGCGGTTAAAAGTAAGCCTACATCGCATATATGCAGCTCCGTTGAAATCCATTAGTCTGTTCTCGCCGAGAGGTAATTTGCAAGGAGCCTTTTGTTAGCAAAGGGACTGCTCGCACAAAGAACCCACTTACTTACACAATCAGCCGTATTCATAACACCATAAAATATCCAATTACCATCGCGTTCGGGGCGCGTATTAATGGCGTCAAATAATAATCAAATGATACCCATAATGTAATATCTCACGATTGGGGCGTCTGCTAGCGTTCATATCCATAATCTTTATGCGCGTTAAGTTAATTGGACGAGGTTCAAACGGTTTCATTCGTATTTATTGTCTTTTTAAAGATAAGAATTAAGAGACTAAGCGGCACGTGTCCATTCAATCTATTTTATTAAATTTTGCTATAACACTGCAGTATATCTTCGTCAATGTTGTTAGAGTGCTCTCATTCGGTGCTCAGTCGCTATCTTAAAATTTTTAAAGCAGTCATAAGGTGAAAAATAATGGGCATATAAAATGGGTGGTTTGCCAAGTCGTTTATAAAAGGAGCGTAAAATGCGAAGTTATTTTGCTGAATATTCTTGTTTCAGTGCCTCCACATCAAATGCTTATTTACGACTACTCTGGAGCTGACGTGCTGGGTGTGGTGGGCCCTTTAGAAGAAAACGCTGCTCTGGTCATGGTCTGCGAAGTGCGAGGAGGTAAGTAAGGATGTGTTGGATAGTTATGAGATTTGTTTCGTCAATTTCAGCCTCTAGAAAAATAAAAAAATTACAGTGTATTTCGAAAAGGCTCATTTCGATAAGTTTGCTTAATAAAAACTGCTGATAGGTACATATTAATTCGGTCAAATTAGACCAAAAAATAGAAGTATAAAATAAATAAAACTAGTAACATGCGTGCGTCTTCCCAATTAGATAAAACTGTATTTGCAATTGCAAATACAGTTTTATCTGTACAGTTTTATCTGTACAATACAGTAGTAAATTATATTTGCAAAAAAATGCATTGTATAAAACTCGCGGATGCTAAAAAAAATCTGAGTAGGTACTTTCTAGGCAAACGTGCTATATCTTCGTCTCCATCATCGCTTCAAACGCGTAAAAATATCCTCTGTAAAAGACGCCTCTTTTAATTTATTTTATCCTGATTACGGCAATTTTAAAAACTAACCGTGTTCTATAACAATCTAGAGAGCGATGTATGTCTGCTAATAAAGCCATTTGTCTGATTTAATACACGCTTTATCTTACAAATTTATAGTTTTCCAATAAATCGTTAAAAGTGTCTCAAAGCAAAGCGTCGCAGTTTTTCTATTGGTTGATTTATTTCATGGAAACATCGGAGTAGGTAGATATTCCGTTCCGATGGGTTTGTTGAAAAGTCGGCGGCGCAATAGAAGGGATTAGCGATAGCGCCGCCGAAAGTGACAACGAATGAAAATCATGGAGAATAGGGTTATTTCACCTTTATTGTTTCATGGAATTGTCGAGAATTTGGAAATGGAATAGTTTTGTAAGGAAATTGGATCAAAGTTAATAATCACTCATTTCCAGCAAAATACAATAACACAAAGGTTAAACAAAAGCTAACGTTGACAATTTTCTGGAAACAGGTCCCAAATAAAAAAAAAGCCTTCAAATTTGGGAATTTCTTTTTATTTAAAATTAAAAACGACTCAAGCTTACCAAAATGAAGCAACTAATAAATATCTTATTGGTTTCGTAAAAAAACTTTAATCAAAGTGAAATAGAAACGTCTCAAACCACTTATTGAGGTAGTATTTAGTTAGTTTTTTTAACCATTTATTTCTGTAGATTAAACTACCAACCACCAATATACAGCAAAATAATCTAAGCAAAATATACAAAAGGCTGTCAATTGAGAATCAAACTATTTAGAAATAAAATCCGAACAGTCGAGTTAAATTTTTCTATCGCCTGATTTCTTTTATGGAAACATTGGAAGAGATATTCCATCTGAATGGGTTCATTGAAAAGTCCGCAGTATGGCGGCTGGCGTTGGGCCAGAGGGATTATCTTACCGATTGTGATGACGCGGCGGGGTGGACAGGGCTTAGTTGCGACCCTGTTATCGCACACGTATGGAGTTAATTATGTGCGTCGAATAAACTTACGGGCTTTGAAGTTTTTCCTTGGATTTATTTTTTCGGTCTTCTCTTTCAGAAGATACTTTATAGGATGTGGCATGGGGGGGGGGGGGAGGGGGATGTGGATAGTAATACAAGGTATAAGGAAAGTGTATTCTAAGCTGAAAAGGTCTCGTAGTACCACTTTGAACCACTTTTACAATGGGACCAACCCTGAAAGAAAAAAAAAAAGATTATTTTCATCGAGTATCATTGAAATCTTTCTATGGAACAGCTGATTTTCTTTTTGTGATTTCAAGGTTGTTCCCATAGTAAAAATAGTTACAAACACCTAGTCGAGTTACGCAACGAGCGCTTTACGCTCGAAAAAATTAATACAGATAATAATATAGAAACTCACTAAGGTGTACTTTGTAGATCGAAGTCATTTGACAGCTTCGATTTCATATTACACAAAAAAGGTCTTACTTAAACACACTGCTTAAAGTTAGTCATCGCTTAAAATGCTCCGACTACTTCTGGCTGAACTGAAATGTCATGTGCAAAAACAAGACGGAAAACTTAAAGCAATGATTAAATTTAAGCAAGCTTTATAAATAAGACTTAAAGTGTCGACGCATATTAATAAGCCAGCTTTAGAAGGCATATTCTTTTTGTAATTAACGTTTTATGGTTGACATACCAAAAACCCGAACGAAACGCTTTGACTCCACATTCATTTTGCGAACCGCACGAGTGTGGAATGTTCTGCCTGAATGGGTGTTCCCCGATGGTTATAATTTGGGTGTCTTCAAGTCGAGAGTGAATCGGTATCTTCTAGGCAAGCGTGCCCCATCGTAGGCCGCATCGTTGCTTCCCAACAGGCAGGATGGCGGTCAAACGCAAGCCTATCTTTGAATAAAAAAAAAAAAAAAAACATGTTTATTTGACGTTTAGTGGGACCTAATGTTCCACAAAATATTTTTTTCAGAAACTGAATTTAAATCTATTTCATATTTTCTAAAATGATAAAACGATATACCTAGTACCAGAATCAGGTCGGCACCTCCTAATATTTCCTTTCAAGCCACATAGCGTGAGAAACTGTGAAACTTGGCAAACCCGCAAGTCTTGATAACTTTACACATCATAGATATTCTCTAGGTAATATCATACTTCCAAACATCCAACTTTGAATCTGTAGGTGCTTAGGTGACCCTAAATCACTGACATAGTGGTAATATTAATAGCTACAATATGGCATGGTAACATTGAGGAAATTGTAAGGCAAAACTGTAATAAAAAAAATGAGTTGATTAATAAGGCCAGGTATCGTCGTAGAGTCTCAGGGTTTTTATGCAATACAAAGGCATAGAGTGTTTGTCATTAAAGTACGTATCTGAAGACACACAAACAAAACAAACAAACATTTTTAGCAAAACTCTTTCAAACGCGTTTTGCTAAAAATGTGAATTGAAACAATTTTTCGTGCAGAAGTTTTTGTGTAGTGTGTAAACCAAAACACGAGTAGATGATGCGTTTTAAGATAAACAATTAAACGTGTCATACAACCTACGACATAGCTCAGTTGTAAATGCTAAGCATTTGTGCGTGTATGAACATAAAAATATAAAAAGGCGTGTCTTACGAACGTGGATACTTTACTATCCTTTGCAAGTGCCGTAGCAAGAGTTTAAAGCTTATCATCCAAGAACACCAGCCTAGTATCGAATTAAATTACGTAAAAACCGTCGATGCACCACTGCACCAGGCAAAGTCAAAGTCAACACAAAACTGACTTTGACTCACGGAATATTAATTATTTTTTAATCGAATGTCCACCGAGTTTATAATGTTGCTGCTTCAAAATAATGGCCCATTCAAGGGGAGCGAGATTGCATTCATACTTTATGTCTTTTTGCCTTAGTAAAAGCAGGATAGAGACTTTTTCTGAGTCTGGCGCGAAATAAAAGTTTGGGTACTACAGTACCCACGAGGCTTCTACGGTTTTTCGATTTTGGGTACTGTAGTACCCAAGATGCTTCAAGCGGGTAGTATAATTTTTTTGGAAATAGCGGCATCTAGATACACTATTCTTTTGATCTGTTAAATTAACCCAAACGACCTGCGTCAAGGCCTTGAGTTCTACTTATTTTTTAAACGGTTTTATTCTCACAGGAAAACCGGACCCAGAAGTGAATTGGTGGGTGGACGATACGGTACTCCTGCCTTACGTCCGCGGAAAGACTGACGCCCACATCACAGAAAACCGGATGATGATACCACACGTGAAGAGAGAAGACCTCAACTCCACATTCAAGTGTAAAGCTTCCAACACGAACCTGGTGCCGCCTTTGGAGAAAACTATCAGGCTTGAGTTAAACCGTAAGTAACTAAGATTTTAATGTGACAAGTGCAATGCAGTGTCGCGTACTTTCAAACTACAGTTCAGAATTCTGGGTGGCACTTGAACTGTTATACAAGCATAGTGGTTACAATAAAATACAACAACATTCATGTGAAATAGGAAAACTTGTGAGTGAGTGAATGTGTATTCCGTCTACAGTGGCTTTTCACTTTTAAAACGTCTTAACGGGTTCGAAAAACCAGGCGTAGAAGCACCTTACTCGTATGTCTTTAATTAAAACAATTCGCTTCGTTACTTTTTATCACAGAAAAGATACCCATAGGATAGCGGGATACCGTGCCATAAAATACGTGACTGGCTCGTCTCAGTTGTGTAGAGGTAAATAGCAATTTTCGTACTTGCCTCTTTAGTCGGAGATGGTACGCCCTCTATATCGAAATTCGGCTTTTGTGGTTATTTACATGCTAACACTTGTTCACACTGAACTTTTACCTTTCCTTCTCAGTTAACACCGTATTTAAATTTAATTTTCCGCTTAGAACATAACGACATATCTCCAAACCATCTAAACCCTTTCAAAACAAAAACATCAATACGTTTACAGGTAGGTATGATTTTCAACAAGCCTCACTGTTATCGTTTAATTAAAAGAATACACGTTAACCACAAAATAAAAACAAAAACCAGTGAAAATTAAAATAAACTTCAGCCAGAATGAATGGAATCCTCACTTGAAAAGATTTTATTAATCCTTTTGTGCCGTACTGTTTCAAATGAATTTTTGGGCTTTAAAAAGATAGTCGACCAATTAAGTGGCAACTTAAAATGATAGGTACTTGAGCAAGCCTTTTGTAAAACAAATCACATTTTCAAGAGAATAAAGCATTGCTCTCCAGCTGAATTTATTAAATTTTCACAATTTTCACACGGTCAAACGAGCCATGTTAAAAAGTAATTTTAGTAACTCTGTTTGTTTAACAGTAGACTTAGAATTATGGAGAAGTTTTCTGAGAAATTTTGCTTTGGTGGTTTCGGTTTTGAGTTTCCCTACTAGAGTTGCTAAACTCGTAAACATGTTGTCTTATATTTATGTTAACATTAACCCACAGTACTGTTTATGTTCGTACATAATTATCGTCGGTATAAGTTTAAGAAGATTAATTTTTAATGGTCGCGGCTTCGAAAAAATTACAGCCGCTAAAGTATTAAACTTGAACGTGTTATTTTGATACTATTTATAAGGCGAAACTTATCTAGAGATAAGTACAAATAGAATACACGTTACACGTACAGTGTATTTTTCCCCACTTACCTAAGAGTTATGATGATTTACACAGTTAGGTAAGAAAAAAAATAACAATATTAGACAAAATACCAATATTACTGCCACTTATAGTGAGTTTGGAAATGTTATACAGAAACTAGCAAAAGTAATGTAGGGCTACATTGATTTGAATAAAATTGGGTATGAAAGTTGTTTTTAAATTATCTTGGATCTGAAGCCTGAAATAGCGCTAAGTACAATTTTTTTTAAGTGAATGACTCTTTTATGTTATAATTAACCCGGGAATTCGTAGTCACGTAAAAATTAGGACTTTTTCTACGACAAGTTTCAATCACATTTACATTGATTGAATGACTCTTGGTTTTCTAAATAAATTTTTATATCATAATTAGTAGTTTATTGTTTATATTGCTTGTTAATTTAATGTATTCTTTGACAGTGGCGCCTCTCTCGGTGTCGCTGGTAAACCGACCGCAGCAGCTCATAGCGGGCCAGTCAGCGACGTTGCGCTGCATGGCGGAAGGGAGCCGCCCGCCCGCGGTCATCACTTGGTACAAGAACGACATACTCCTTGATAAAAAGATGGTGAGTAAACATTTTAGTGATCAAAGTTGCGGATGGTCGCGTTGGTTTAACCGCGAATTTCAATCTTATCATGAAACAATGCAAAAACAACATTTGCTGAAGTTTGATATAGATAATATACGAGTAGATAAATCACAGAAAATTTTGGAAAAAAGTTACATGTCTATGGAACTCTTCAATGAGCATTTCGAGACAAGCCCTCGACAATTTTTCCATTATTTTCTACATTTTTGTTCACAGACCTATACTACTGAAAACTGCAATAAGTACCCCAAATAGTTGTTAACAATAAAATTGTCTTACCTACCATTTTATTTACGCGGGTTTTTGCTTTTCACGATAGACCGTAAACCCGGACGCGTAAATCCCCGGGTTTCAACCCCGTTGCGTAATTAAGCTGCGTCCGTCCTAATTTCAATAGCTGAACGCCGCAGGTAGCACCTCAATTAACTTTCATTGTAAACCAAAACACGCGCCGTAACAGTTTTCAAATAGATTGACGCATTTGCGGGCAATACGGCGATAGACTATGCTATAAGCCATCTCCATCAGCGAGAATTCATTTCAGAAGCTAATGAGTTCCTACTTCATACAACTATGAGATGATATGATGGCTGGAGAGTTTGATTGGATTCCTGACATACTTCAGCTCCTTGAAAGTATATTCATTGTTTAATCTCCGAAAACAAATATTCAATAACAAATTCTGGAGCCGAAAATGTAGTAAAAGGACTTATCCGATTTACTGATCACTAACAGAGCCAACACGTTCAAACGTTCGGCGTTCGCTTGCGATACGTTACGTGTTACATTACACTTGCCCTAGAGCAGGCATTCTCGAACGCTGAACGCTTGAACGCGTGAATTGTGCATGAAATTGTCATCCGAAACTTTACGGAACGAAATTCATTTTTGTTACATATCAAATGCTGCCATGTTCCCGGCTTCCCTCTATTCATACAAGCCACGTTTCCATTGGTTCGATAGCTAAGCAATTAGTCGAGTACTAAATCAAAGTCCGTCTATGGGTGTAGCGGTGCCGCTATCGATTCTAGTCACCGCCACCACCGTTTTGAAATGAAACTTAGTACGCGATTAATGTGGCTTTTTGATTTGTTTCTCTATTTTAAACACTATCATATCACATTATTACAATTACTATCAGAGGTACACATCTACACGGTTTACCATTAATTAGTATTTTATTTATTGAAAAAGGTAATGTTTAAAAAGTTAGCTTATACTCTTTTTTTTTTTTTTTTGGGGGGTGGGAAATCATCAAATGACCCCTCCCACTCTTGGGCAGAGCGGAAGGGAGTGTCAGACTTCTACTGACCAAAAACCACCCATGTTCCGGAAATACGTTTTAACCATCGTTCACACACACACACACACAAAGAATACTTTCCCATTTATAATAATTACTATATTAGTAGAATAATAGGATTAACAATCTTATCTCATTTTATGAATGCAAAATAAAGTATACCTAAAAAAAAACGCTTTCGAGATAATATACCTCTATAACCAACTCAACGGATAGCCATAAAATCGTACAAAAAAAGACAAACCATCATCATCATCACCGTTTTTCATAGACACGCAGGTTAAGCCATCGCGCATCTAGAATTTTATAAATGCATGTGAAAGTGTGTGTGTTTTGGATATCTGTTACTTTCTCACTCAATAAGTAAGTACTGAATAAATATAGATAATTATAAAGGTTATTCATAAAGGGTATGCTAAGCCGAAAATGGCTCATAGTACTCATCATTATGAACAACTTTTACTACGGGACCAACCCAGAATTCGCGAAAAAAAAATCAGCTGTTCCATACATTTTGTCGAGTGTCATTGACATTTTTCTATGGAACAGCTGATATTTTTTTTTCGCGAATTTCGGGTTGGTCCCATAGTAAAAGTTGTTCATAATGATGAGTACTATGAGCCCCGTTCGGCTTAGCATACCCTTTATGAATAACCCTATATAGCTTATACCCTAGGATATATTTTATTTCGAAAAGACTAACGATTCCTGTAGGATGGTTGATGGCGCAGGTAGTAAATTATAAATACGGGCCGTTGCGCCGTTGAGTTGACTGCAGGCAAACGAGAAGTACTTCGGTTTTGTCCGGATTTTTATAAAAAACTAAATTACTGGTAGGTACTTCTGGTAATTTCACTTTTAATTTATTTAAATAGAATACATAAAATATATTTACATCTTAAATTTAAAATAACAAACTAAACTAAATAGAACTAAGAAATTTACAAAAAGTTAATAATCAAAAAGTAGTTTTTGCCCGTGTGGCAAAGTACCAAGAACGCTGGCTGCATTCCCGCGCTGAATAGCCAGTGAAATTCTTTGCGCGAGGAATGAGCCAGCCCTCTTATCACCAGCGGCGTCAACTAAGCGCGGTGTGATTTGTTTGACAAATTTTTTAGTACTAGGACCCCATGGACCAAAAGTTTCGACGCCAAGCGGAAGAAATATGTACTCATTCGAAAGAGACGCATATTTATTTCACTTTTAGTAATTTTAGAAAATACTACTCGTAGAAGTTATTTGTTTATGATTTTTTACACTTGGGTATGTTCGATTTGTACAATAAGATTACCTACGAGTATTTATAAATTGACTGATTTTTTTCTCAACATTTTAGCAACATTTTTTTCACATGTTGATTAAGACTAAAACAAACACAAAAAAAAAAAAAAAAAAAAAAGACTAGAATACTTAATGTAGTATCTAAACTGAGATCTTTACCTCAAATAAATATTTAACTAAAACTAACAGTTGTTTAAACTAACCGTCGAAGTAAATTTACTTAGTGTAAATACCTACGTCTGTGAGTGACCGACGATCTGCACCATCTCAAATAGATTAGTTCAGAGCTGATCCACTTTGGAGTCCCCGGAGACAGTCTAGCCATCTGAAATTGAAAAAAGCCAATGTTGATTCAAAAAGAACAGCCAAAATAAATGAAGAAAATTAGATTTATTTTTATTCAAACATCTTGTGGGAAATAAGAATAATTACTTAGTTAGGATGAGGTATGTTTTAAGATTTAAAACTGAAAATTGACTGCAGCGTTGCTGTTACTTTCGTTTCAATGACAAAAAAAATGTTGTGTCTTTATGGTTTTAAGTCTTGATCGATGTTTTAAGTCGATACCTAATAGTTTAATAAGTCAAGTAGGTAGATCATATTATGTATCAAACTTATTCTATATTCTGTGATATGCTCGCGTTAGACTGCCTTCTCGTCTGATGATGAGCAATGATGCACATTGGTGCACCATTGCTCATGAGATGAGATGCTCATCAACTCATCTTAACTCAACTCATCAATATGAGTATTTTTTTTGCTTGAATCACATCATTACGAGTGTTACAGGTATCCGGGCAGGCCAACGAGACGTGGTCAGTGAGCACCCTGGTCTTCAGCCCGGCTCCCGAAGACAACGGCTCCACGATCAAGTGTATGGCGACCAATCCTCACTTGACGTCCTATATCTTCGACCAGCTGGAACTCAACGTTGTATGTTAGTATCAGATTGAAAAAAAGACGTGAGTGAATTTACGGATACCACTTATCACAATAATCAACTGAAGTAAAATCCGTTGTCGTGGCGTTTTTTCAACAGTTATTGTCGTTTTGTTTTGTTCTACTATTCTGATTTCCATCTAAAAGCGAGTGACAAGGTATCAGAGACAAGATACCAATCTATTCGCTGAATATTACTTTCTTCATTTTAATAAACATTTAGTACTTCGATTTAACAGACGCAGTTTTAAAATTTTCCAATAGAAAACGTTTTCTAGTATTGTCTTCTTAAATGTGGCATTTAGCTTCTCTCAAAAAATACCAGTAGAACGAAAGAACAATTCGCTGTACGTTGGAAAATCAGCCGTAAAAACAGAACGCTACAGTTCATAAAATATAAAGAAAAGTAGCGAAAGCCCGTCAATGTTTAACCAACTGAGTAAACCAGAAGGCCAGGAGACGTAACGAGCTAAACTGTAGCATTCAGTTTATCTTTATCATGCTGTCTGCTGAAGTGATGCTACGACTCCGCTGGGGAAGACTACGCTATTGTAATATAGCGCGCCTAAGTCAACCTTAAATTATATTAGAGATAAATTAGGCAGTATTGTGGTTGCCAGACTTTGTATTAGGTTTTGTCAGGCGTTTTGAGGTGAAATTTTTAGCAAAATAAAATCTCACTTAATGAGACTGCTAACTCACTTTTTGGGAGCAAGATAACAATTTTTTTAAACATACAAATTTTATTGAGGCTACCCATAGCTTAGACCTACGTCATAGCTTTATGAAGGATAATAATGTTTTAAGTTAAAAACTAATAACGTAGTGTGATCAAAATGATAGTCAATAATTAAAAATGTTACACGGTCATCCATCTCGAAACTGACTGGAATGTCCGCCACTGATCTAGACACCAATTAGTTCAGCTACGAGTGTCACCTATCTGTGATGTTGACAAAGCAATTAAAAACTACTCCGGACTATTACGATTAAGCTCAGGCTACTGTCACTATACCTGATTTTTTTTTACTAACTTTATGTAGTGTATGGCGGTACCTACTTGTTAATACCAAATGTAGGGTAGGTACCGCAGCCGCCGGCGAGCGGCCATTGTGATGTCATTCGAAATATAGACGAGTTACTAACAGCAGTGTTTTACTTATATTCACCCCCAGCTAGGTATTTCTCAGTGGCGACGAGGATTTTTGTTTGAATTCCGCGTAAATAAGTGGCAAGTAATGCCGATCGGTAAAATCAGCGAGTTTGACGTGAAGAATGGTGCGTGGTCGGCGTATGCTGACCGCCTTGAAAGTTACTTCAAGGTCAACGACGTGGCGGACAAGATGAGGTTGCCAACGCTCATCGCCTTGATGGGAGACGAGGCATACGAACTGTTGGCAAACCTGGCCAGCCCGAGGAAACCGGCGGAGTTGGACTATGCGGTGGTGACCCAGTTATTGAGCGGTCACTTGCAGCCGATGCCATCGGCGCTCGCGGAACGTTACCGGTTCCGGCAGCGGAGGCAGCGACAGGGGGAGAAAGTCAGTGAATACATAGCGGAGCTCAAGAAGTTGTCGCGGCATTGCAAATTCGGCGCGGTATTGAACGAGAATTTGCGAGATCAATTCGTGTGCGGTATAGCGAGTGACGTCATCCGCCAACGGCTTTTCGCGGAGGCCGACACATTGGCGTTTGCGGAGGCGGCGAAGATGGCGAGCTCGTTGGAGGCTGCGGAGCGCGATGCGGCGGCGGTGGAGGCACGGCCGGTGCCGGAGGCGGCGGAGACCGGTGCGGTGCATGCGATGCGGACGAGCGGACGCGGAGGACGCGCGCGTCGGGGGCGCTGGAACGGCGGCCGGCCACACGGGCCGGCGGAGACGCCGGAGACGGGACATGCGCGGTCAGCGCCGTCCAACTGCAAGGGCTGCGGAGCCACAAGTCACGACTACGGGAACTGTAGGTACCGGGACTATGTGTGCAGCCAGTGCAAGCGAACGGGGCACTTGCGGCGGGTGTGCCAGGCGGGAACGGCCGGCACGGGACCCGGAGCGCGGAGAGGTGCCGGAGTCAACTTCGGGAGCACGGAGGTGGAAGAGGAGCACGACTTGTCGTGGGACGATTGCGTGGATTTACATCAATTGAATCTGGGAGATTACAAGCCGGTGAGTTTACCAATATCGATAAACAACCGGATGATAACAATGGAAATTGACACGGGATCAGCAATATCTTGCATCAGTGAAGTTACTTATCTTAAATATTTCAAGGAAAATCAAATTACACCCTATGACCTTTGTATTAAATTTTATGACGGGTCGAAGATCCGACCGCTAGGTATAATTAAACCGGTTGTGAAATATCGGGAAACCGTTAAAAGTCTAGAATTGTTTATTATCAGAGGAGGAACGACGTCACTGTTGGGCCGACAATGGCTCGGCGAGTTAGGTATTAGAGTTCCCACAGTGAATTGTAACAATATCGGTCACGATAAGAACGGGGAACTGAGTAATGAGATAACGGTTTTGTTACACAGATATAAACAGCTGTTCGACGGAAGTCTGGGAAGGTTCACGGGGGGAAGAGCGACGCTCCGTGTGCGGGAGGACGCGGTGCCGGTGTACCACCGCGCGCGGCCCATGGCGTTCGCCACCCGGGCGCGCGTGGACGCCGAGCTGGACGCCATGCTCGCCGCCGGGGTCATCGACCCGGTCGACAGCTCCGACTGGGCCTCGCCTCTCGTGCCCGTCAATAAGCCCGATGGCTCGCTCAGGGTTTGTGTAGACTATAAGGCGACTCTGAATCCCGTTTTGCTGATCGACCGTTATCCGTTACCGAAAATCGAGGAGGTTCTTTTCGCGTTAAACGGCTCGCAGTTTTACAGTAAAATCGATTTATCGCAATCCTATAACCAGATAGAATTGGACGAGTCGAAGAAATACACGGTAATAAACACTCATCGCGGACTATTTTGTTACAATCGGCTGGTATTCGGATTATCGTCCAGCCCGGGAATTTTTCAACGAATTATGACGAATTTACTGAAGGGTATACCGAATATAGGTATTTTTATCGATGACGTCATAATCGGTGGGAAATCGAGACGGGAGCACTTGGATGCACTCGAGGACAGGTGGAAGATGCGGCCGGGGCGGAAAGGGTCATCGACCCCGGGGACGACGTCTGGTATCGGCATTATTTAAAAGGGGAAAAGTGGTTACCAGGCACGGTAGAAGGTAGGTTAGGTCCTTCAAACTTCAAGGTTATAGGCCAGGGGGGAAATCAGGTACATCGTCATGTCGATCAGCTAAAACGGAGAAGCAGGAGCTCGCTGGTCTGCCCGAACGTTGACCGTCCTGTGCCAGGCGGAGAAGGATTAGTGGCTAGTCCAATACTCGAGGCTCCGGCGGTGTCCACGGCTAATAGCCCGTCAGAGCGAGCGGCATCAGCTACTCCGATTAAACCGATAGTTTCACCGGATAACTCTCCCCCTCCGGAACGTTCCCCAGACATCTCGTCAGCGCCAAATACCCCCACGGGTAGGCCACAAAGGCTATGTAGATTAAGGAACCCTAGGTATAAGTTTTGATGTTTAGTGTTTAAGTACCTATAAGTTATGCTAGCTACTTAATATATTTAAGGTACTCTTATAAACCATTGTATATTGGGTTGTCGGTTCCATAATTATTGTGGAGGAACTGTAGTGTATGGCGGTACCTACTTGTTAATACCAAATGTAGGGTAGGTACCGCAGCCGCCGGCGAGCGGCCATTGTGATGTCATTCGAAATATAGACGAGTTACTAACAGCAGTGTTTTACTTATATTCACCCCCAGCTAGGTATTTCTCACTTTACATAATTGACAAGATTATTTTTATTAAATTATTTAACCGGATAATTTTATGTAAAATAATTGACAAGATTACAATTTCAGCAATAAATTTTTCGTTTATTTACTGCCAATGTTTGCCTCGCTGTAACTTTTTGTTCTGACTGTACAAAGCTTTAACTTTTTAATAAAGCAACGTTTTTCTCCAGACAGTCCGCTTGTGTCGCTAACTCTGGGCAGCACTCTGAACCCTCATGACATCAAAGAAGGCGACGACGTGTACTTCGAGTGCAATATACGCGCCAACCCTCGGGAACATCGGATATCTTGGTACCATAACGTAAGTTTCGAATAACCAAAGTTTATATTGTAATTTACCCCTTAAGGGAATACCGTTCTAAAATTTATAGTTAGCTCTTGGCCTATTCGGTACAATTGCAGTAACTCTTGAATTAATTTGATAGATACTTTAGAGACCGTGATTTTTAATGTCACAGTTGTTACTATTTCAACTTGATGTTACTGAAATTTTAGATGTTAATAGCTTCTCAAATTTTAGCGAGCGACTAAGAGAGGTCTCAATTTGGAATTTTAATTAGCTGTAGTGATTTATGGGAATCAAAAGTTTAATTAATTCTGCATCAATTTTCACTGTTATTAAAATTCAAAAGGTTTACTTTTTCTTTATTGTTTCGAAACCTTTTAAGCGTGATTTATCTAATCCACGTCGTTATTCATCTAGATGATGCTTCAATCCTTTTTATATTAGTAAAATTGAATGTGCTGATAAACATCGAAAAGATAAACGAAAAAGTCCGGCCGGAAATTGGAAATTTTAATCTAAACCTCTACAACCTTCTGCCAGACTACCATTCTCTCTGGACGGTAGACACCTGTATAATATATTAATTTATTGTATTTTTTTTTAGTGTAAAGGGAACTTAATTGCCTTTTTTAGTACAACTCCTAAACAATGGTTTTGGAATTTTTATCACGATCACTGGTTTCTTTATCTCACTGCTGGGCATAAAGGCTTCTTTATTATTCTCTTCTTAGTTTCTTCTAAGTACTTCATGAAAAACATCTCCAAGTATGATCAAAACTATAGTCCTAGTATCCGACTCAATAAGATGAGTAGGTATATCAAAACGTGTCAAAATCGTGTCACGTTTTCATAGTAGTACTTACATTTCCTTTCAAAATTGATCTTCTACATCTTTTTCTTAAGGTGCTTCTTCAACTAGTGAAGGTTGACAGCCAGCTCTGTATATTTGGTCTTGTCCATAACAAGATGAAGAGTTCGCCACTCTTAATACCCGTCCATTCTATGATGTTACGCAACCATAATTTCCTTTTACGAGCAGTTATCCTCTTTCCAGCAACTTTTCCCATTCATACCAATTTATCATTTATGGCCGTCCACAATACTTATGTGGTACGATAATCATATAATAGTTACAATTCAATCAAAAAGAAGACTGACTTCCAAGACACGGGTTCGCCACACCCAGTTTGGAAGGCTGTGATTATAAAAGTAACGTAAAATTTTTTCTGAATTAATATTTTGGCGGGTCACACGAGCCGAATGCACCCGGACAGATGGGCAAAGCTCTCCACAGAGTGGGTGCCCCCGGACAGTCGACCCCCAGGTCGCCCCCCGACGCAATGGCGCGACGAACTCGGGCGGTTTGAAAAAGACTGGACGGCGCTGGCCCAAGACCGCAGTAACTGGAAAAAATTGGGGGAGACCTTTGCCCAGCAGTGGAACAGCGTAGGTTAATTAATAAAATATATATTTTGGAATTTTTTTGAGTTTTGAAATGGGGACTCCGTCGAGCACCTCGATTTGTGTCAGCCCTATCAGTTGCAAGAGTTCATATCTGTCACGTCAAAATTTGTAAAAACCAATAATGTCCTCAATCTAGGACAGGCCGGTGATACAGAACATGACTTCGGGCATCATTGTCAGCACTAAGTCGCTGGTTCTCCAGAAAGTGACGAGAAGGGAAGCTGGCGCGTACTCTTGCAAAGCGGCGAACGCGAGGGGAGAGACATCCAGCGAGGTCGTCACGCTTAGAGTGCAATGTGAGTTGACAATTTAGGGTTGCCAACCATACTAAAAATAAGTTAATTTTAAGAATATTTTGAAATACAAGTTTTTATTGCATTGTCATTGGACACACGTATACGTATTCCTGATGCTCAATCGGACATCAGGTAGTGGTTCAAAATTAGTTATATTGCATTTACATACCTACATTGGAACTTAAAGTAAAAGTTTTTAAAAATAGTAGGTTTATACTGTTTACTGTTAATCCAAAATAATTTATTTTACACGCTGTTTATTTATTGAACAGCATTAAAATGATTTTAGATCAGTCAATAATTTTATTTGACCTATAGCTCGAAGCCAAATGTCCCAGAGTAGCTTCTGGTACAAATATTAACACTTAATATAACATTTATTGCATTAATTTCTGTCCATTTTGATTTCATGATTATTTTTATGGTTCCGTACCCAAAGGTTAAAACGGGACCCTATTACTAAGACTCCGCTCGCCGTTCGTTCGTCTGTATGTCTGTCCGACTGTCACCAGGCTGTATCTTATGAACCGTGATAGTTAGACAGTTGAAATTTTCACAGATGTTACTAAAAAATAGAATAAAATAAATATTTAAGGGGTCCCATACAACAGACATATTTTTTTTTTGCCGTTTTTATACATAATGGTACGGAACCCTTCTTGCGCAAGTCCGACTCGCACTTGGTCAGTTTTTACTGTTGATTTTAATTCTCAAACCTACATAATATACTTTTTTATGCTTAAAAAGTTGGCAACCCTTGTAGACGTAGATATATCTAATAAGGCCAGACCGTAACGTCACTCTTTATTTCTATCTTTTATACGACTAGGAGGTAGGAGCAATTTTACGAAAAAACTATTATTACACTGCTAAACAATAGTTTTGGTGCCCTTGATTTAAAGTAGTTTCGAATAATTTTATGGCAACAATTTACGAAATTATGGAAAGTTTTCTAGCTGTTTTATTTATTTTTTTTACTATTCTGAATTATTTTCTAAATTGTAGATCGCGGTTTTTTTTTACCATAACAGCAAAGCCACGTCGGGCCTAAAGGCAGCCTAAATATTTATCCAAGACTAGCTACGACTTACGAACTTACTTCTTGTGAAATCGATAATTTCGATATTTTTTGACATTATAAATTTTTAAATTAAAAAAAAAAACACAGTCGAATCGAGAACCGTCTCCTTTTTAGAAGTCGGTTAAAAGTGTAGGTACTATTATTTTTTTGTTTTTCTCTATTATATATTTTCAAGACAAATTAGCTAAGATAAAATGAAAGAGAAACATAGAGAAAAGCTTTTACTTCCAACATTTGGAAAGTTGTTAACTAAAACGTAGGTAAGGTAGGTAAAGGTCTTGCCTGAAAAACTTTGTTTTTTGGCGCTATTTCACGAGCGACCGGAGCTCGGTCACTTAGGTATTTATTATTCAAGAAATGAATACGGCCCAATTTCTTTATTAGACTCTACACCTGTTAGCTAGTCCTATTTCTTATCTATCGTACTAGTAAGTATTATAATATAAGTATGAAAAAATATGTCAGTGTGTGTTTGTGTGCGTGTTGTGTTACCACGTCTCGTCGTAACTACTTGACCGATTTTGGTGAAATTTAGAATGCTGATAATTTAGGTTCAAAAATAACACGTATAACCCGGTCACAATATCTGTGCACCTCGCTGGAATGCGTATAGCCTTATATAGTCGCACTGTCGCACCGTGACAGGTGTCACCGGTGACAGGCGAAGCGGGAGCCTCTCCCGCTTCCCCTGTCACCTCTCCGCGCACTCCCCGGTGCGACAGTGCGACTATATAAGGCTATACGCATTCCGGCGAGGTGCACAGATATTGTGACCGGGTTATACATAAGTACTTTCATTATTATCATTAACACCGTTTTTGTTATCGCGGAGTGTTATAAAGTGCTAATCAGATTATGATTGTGTAATTTTAATATCTCCATAATATAACATAATACAAAACAGAGTCTCGTCAAAAGTAATTGACGTCGTTTAATTAAAGAATGTAAACGTGGTCTTCATCAACGTGTTGTCAACTTGTGCTAATCCAAGGAGTTTGTGTCATATAATGAGTCCAAATTAAATCTTGTTAGCGAGTTTCTGAATTAGAAATTACGCGAGTAAAAGTGACAAGATGAGAAGCAAGACTGCTCTAATTATAATTATGATGATTTAGGCATTTAAACGTAGATTTTTGGATTTTTATTACAGTAATAATATGAAATATGAGAGTTACTATTTCTATGTCTTTTTTCTGTATAACTTCAAGATATGGCTAAGTGTATCTTAATAAAATATGTAGATAAACTGGTGTTCCGTGAAAAATTGCTGAAAAACTACATAAATGCACACAAAGTTAAAATAGTAGTGAAAACATTTGCGGAACGCAGCTATTTAATTCGAAATATACTTATTTTGCACATACTCTAAATAATTAGTTTTAAAACACAGCTTTTACGCCTCTAAAAATTCAAAGAATTTTTAATCTAACTACACTTTATAACCTGGGGTAAATTGAACGCAAATTGCACTCAAACTCAAGCCAACAACTCAATTTCGTATCGCATTTAAGGTAAATTTAACGCAAAATATCTCCGTTTAAAATGAAAATCGGATTACCAAAACAAAACCAAAATTACTAAAACATATTCGCATTAGAGGCGAGGCACCCACTGAATTAATTCGGCTCCCCAGACCTAAGTTTAAGCTCTCAAACGAGCCTATATGTATACTCGTATGTGTATTTTAATTTCACTCGAGCCCAAACAGCGGTGGAGAGGAAGTGCGAACATCACATTCATGTACGCCTAGACGGTTGATTTGCATAACCCTAATACACCGTACTATACCGGACACGGAGGCATCTCATAAAATGTCACCGGGATGAATTACGGCCCTATAAATACCGACGTGTCTGCGAATAGTATTCAAATGATTGCGGTAGGGATCGACGTACCGACTTCCTTCCGCGGCCGGCCGTCCGCATAGTAATTGGCTCGGAGGCACCACCGGCTCTAAATCATCAAAATTATTGCCTAATATTACTGCCATTTTCAGACCACGCCGATCTGTTGTTCCAAGAGTTCCGCAACCTCACTCCGGCTCGTAGCTTTGTTTTAGTTGGCATACATATTCTACCAAATCCTAAAGACACATTTGCTCGCTAGTGTAATGAGCGGTTACCACTGTTGCTTCCCAGAATTTATTACGCCGCAACAAAAATAAATAGAATGTAATGGAGAGAAATGAGCCTTGTTGCAGACTGTCATTATTTCGCGCGAACTTTATTGAATTTATTATACAGACTCTCCATTTTTAGGGTTCCGTACCAACAGTATCCTATTAGGCCAATGTCGATTTTTTGTCTTTGAGTCTGTCTGTCTTGACTTTTAAATGTTGTTTTTTTAACGCATGAAGTACATAATAAGTAGATAGTGGTGATATACGAGATGCAATCACTGAAGTGTAACAGAAATTGAGAACAATGAAAATAAGCCAATTAGATTAGAGGAATCCCGAACTAAACAAAAAAAATATATAAATTTTTGATGGTTTTTAAAAGGGAACCCTCAAAGCGCGACTTGCGTTTGTCCAGTTTTTAGTTCTCATTATCATTTGAAATTCAATTAATAACAATTTCAGTTCTCGGACGAAGCGTTCTCCGAAGGGCAATCTCTCATTATTTTTAATGATAGTAATCTACCTACTTAGCTCACTTGTTTTACCTATTTGAATTACGTAATTATTCATTGAACATTTTTATTTAGTTCGCGAATTATTGAAAACGATTAACAAATTCCATTTCGAAGGATTCAAACCAATTTTACTAATTGCGAAAGTTAAATATCCGAAATATTTAGAAGGACTCGAGAATTATTTCGAAATATTTCCTCAATTTGTGTTGAATTAATTCCAATCGAGTAGGTAAGGGCCAATGGTAATTGGAGACAAAAATATGCGTGGATAATATTTTGCAACAGATTTGGGCCTATAAAAGTAATTTTTAAAGTTTTTATACAACATTGAGCTACTATGTTAGATATACACCTACGGATTACCAGAGCCGTCTGTCTCTTCAGTTTGCCGCAACATTCATTCGGTAATCATACCAAACTTCTGCAGTCTTTCGCTTGACGCTTGCTGTGAGATGATACAATAAATGATACCTACAATAAAACAATAATACAATAAAATAAAACACATGACATATATGCTATAACGTACAGAAATAAAACTCTGCCACGTTAGCTTAATTATTAAGGCTACATTTTATTGAATAAGTACATTGAATTATAATGTATGTATGTTTAATAATAATAAAACGTAGACCGCAACGTGCTGCTCTAAAATGGGACATCTTAAAATACCTCGTCACCTCTAGAATATTGGACATTAGACTTCAATGTTACATGTATTTAACTAGCGTAATGCAACTAAACACTATTATAAGGTTTGAAATTTTAATCTGAAATCTGTTATACAACAGATTTTCGCAGTGATTAGCGCGAGTCTATCTAGCAACACAGCTGGAAAGTACGGTGCTTAGATGAATACACGGGCAGGTAAACCTTCATTATCCGTCGGAAACGTCTACGTAAATCAACAACTGTGTCCGTTGCTTGATTTATTACGCCAGCGTATATTGGCGCATCGTGTAACTTCCTTCCGCGACTGCCCAACCCATACTTAATTGCCGACGTGAGAGGGAAAGACGAAATAATTCGGCCGCTGCCAAAATAATTGTTCGTATGATTTATGTTTATCGTTTTACGACAGGAAAACTCGCTGTTTGGAGTTTTAAATTTATTGTTATTTTATGCCTGTAATTTAGCGGGTCGAGCGAACGTTAACATGCAGGCTAACGATAGGCGAAGTTGCGGATGTGAAATTGCTGTATATCTGTCTGCCCGATGTTTTAATGTGTATCTTTTTGCGAACAGTGGGTATTTTGAGAATGACCGTGTGGAGTTAGTACCTATATGAATTCGTAATGCAGTTATATGTGGACAAAATTTTGTAAATAAAATAATAAAATTGATTATTACCTATGTAGGCTCGTGTATGCCTGAGTAGCCAGTCTTAATCAATTGGGTCATACAGTAACGCACAGCAAAACTCAATTGTGAATGATACTCGCGTTTCCCCTTCCGTTTCCATATTCGGTTAGTCAAGCTACGTCACCGTGCATCTCACCTTGATAAGAAATAAACCTGTTTTCTTTTATTTAACTCTTTGTAACTTTTTCAACAGTCGCACCAGTTTGCGCTGAAATGACTCCTCAAGTAGTCGGCGCAGCGATAGACGAAGCGCTGCGCGTGCGCTGCTCAGTCCACGCAAATCCTGCGGTCGTCACATTTTTCTGGCAGTTCAACAATAGCGGCGAGAGCTTTAACGTCTCTCCTGATAGATACGGTAAGAATTTCACATGTGCTTAAATAGCGACTCAAATGGTATACATAAATATGGTTGGTTTCATACTAAGGCTAGCTGCACCCGGCGGTTTGACCCGCTGCTTTTTTAATTTTAAACCTTCCCTGTATTAGAGCGAACAAAACAAAAAAAAAAAAATCTAATCGGTCTAGCCGTTCTCGAGTTTTAGCCAGACAAACGCACATCGATTCATTTTCATATATTAAGATAGTAGAAGAAAAGAAGTGTCTCCTAGACCGTTTCCAGGTTATTCGATACGACATTAGTGCCGGTAGCTAATATCCGATATTTTCTGGTATCTTCACAAATTAATAAAAAAAAAAATGATATCGTTCCGATTCAGCCATTCACATTCGTGCTTTACTGGTCCCAATATCGTATCCCTGGTTTTATAACTGACAGAAAATTACTACCTAAGACAAGCTCTGTATCGAATTTCTCTAAAACATTCTTGAACGAGCACCAAACTAACGCGCGTAACATAAATTTTTGGATTTACTTTTTTAGATTTTAGCACCTACTCACTTTGTTTTTAACTGTTCAGTTCTGTGAATTCCCCAATTTGTATCACAATAGTTCCGTCACCTACTCTTACCGAGCCAGCCATCACACCCTCATCCGATAGAGTTCGAATCGAGCCGGTTCAATCAGCACCTCATGTCTACGGACAACGCCCTGAATGTGTAACGAAGCGAGCTATTTACGTAAACCAATGACTTTGTACCTTATACTCGTAGACGTTACAATACATGTTCAGTCAACACATTGGTGCTAAAGTACCTATGTATTGGATATGCTCTGCCAATCAATGACATGTCAGTATGACAGTATTATTCAACTTTTATCAAGAGCGGACTAATTAGCTTTATGTATTTTGCCTTATGTGTCTTAGAAATTGTTTGCATGGAGGGCTGTAATTTTATTACGTATGATTGTACTTGCGCTTGTTGTTGTGCTTTTTCTTATGTATTTTACTATGTTTGTGGTTTCCTTTTCGTGCGGTGTCAAAAAAAATGTATTTTTGTTTTGTTGTTGTTGTACATCATTTCTTCCCAGAAGAGCTAAAATATGGTCCCAACTATTTTACGCAATAAAAAAAAACAATCGTTTGCAAATAAGCTTCATGTAATGTCTACATGTATCAAGTCATTGACGTAATGCTATCTCTTGGCTTAGCAAGACAATCCCCGTTCACAGTTTTATTTCGGGCCGTATTTAGCTGGGAGATTTGATGGCTAGGATTTGCATGATTGTGAGTGTGAGTCAACTTGGGCTACGTATGGGGTAAATGAAAAAGACACGGTAGGTTTTGCCTCGTACATTTTATTCTTTAGCATAAATAGCCTTGGCGCATGGCGGTGCCACAAGATTAAGGTGAAGAAAGCTAGTGCAAAACTTTTTGTTGTCATATGTGATTGTTGTTAGATCTTAATGAAGAGTATGCGGGAAGTACGAGTACTTGGTTAGTTTCATACGACGTTTTATACGAAATTTAATTTTGTTGAATA
The DNA here is from genome assembly GCA_949125135.1 of Alcis repandata. Classification (NCBI taxonomy): domain Eukaryota; kingdom Metazoa; phylum Arthropoda; class Insecta; order Lepidoptera; family Geometridae; genus Alcis; species Alcis repandata. The sequence goes on along the minus strand of OX421242.1, from coordinate 5,639,476 downwards.
CTTCTTCTCACTTTCAATATGCCAACTGAACAGACGTGTACTGTGACTTTGTGATAGATTTATTAGGTAAAGCCATTCGTTGAAAAGGCAGAGGTTCTCCTCTACTAGACGGTAATATGCATAAAATGTTATACGACAAGACTTTTTCATGTCCAGGGACCGTGAACGGCAGTCTGAGCGAGCTTCGATACACGCCGGCCAGCGAGCGGGACTACGGTGCTTTGACCTGTCGAGGGTCCAACTCTGTGGGCAGCCAGGCACAGCCGTGCGTCTTCCAAATTGTACCAGCTGGTAAGTAAGCTAGGATGGTCAAAGGATAGATATATATAAATATATGTATATATGTGTATGTAGCATGTTTGTATAGTTTAATAATCCAGTGAAAGACGCTTTCAGCAGCATCTGTGGGTCATTAGGGACAACCTCGTTGGTGGCTGTTGAGTATAATCCAATCAGGGGTCTAGTCCGCTTAGTGTCGATGTCTTTTATTGACATTGGAATATTGACTATGTATTTACGTTGTTTCATTTAGTTTTTAAGAGATAGAGTCTAATATCGTGTTCAATATTCCAAAACGTCGTTCAAACAAGTGATCAACAGATATTATTTATATACAATAAAAGTCAAATCAGATTTGGTAACCTAATTTTATTTTTGATAACGCATACATAATTTAAGACGCTGTTTAGCTAGAACATTGTTAGAACCTTGGTTTTCTATTTTATGACGAGAATTGTGAGCAAGTTTTTATCTAAATTACACGATCTATAAAATAACGTTTCTCTCGTTTTACCTAAGATTTCTTTACCATAATTTTACTAATCAAAGTTTACCTTAAAACTATTCGAATTTACATTATTCGCACAAATTATCTACCTTCACAAGTCATAATCCATTTAACCAAGTTTCTAAATTGTTAAACTCCTTCAACTTTCTCAGTTACTATTGGCTGGGCCAATTGGTTTCAAGTTTGCAAAGCAAATATTTGCAGAGCCTGTTGAACCATCTTTTAGGGACTAAGAAATCAATTGGAGCACTTCAATTTATTTACCGAGGACTTTAAAGATGTAGCTAACTTGTTGGAAACTTTGTCTTTGTTGAATGGATGGATTTTGTTCACAGCTTAAGGTGCAACACCTCACCTAAATATAGAGATTTGTGGCAATATGTTTTTAGAAATTACTTTCTAGTACATTGGACTCAAATCATCATCATCATCATCATCAGCATCCGTAGACTATTATTATCTCACTTATTATAATAGGTATAAACTTCTGTATTGCTTTTTGCAGCTGATCTGCCTCGGTCTTGTGCCAATCGGGTCCAAGATTGATATTTATATTAATTTATATTTTTCAATTGTACCTCAATACTAAAATCAAAAGATAATTCAAAACTTATATATACGTATGCCCTTCCTATATACATACACTTAGAGACATAAATTTATAAATACTCTCTCAAAATACTACTCAGAACTCTGTGGTATTGCATCAAATTTATATTTAATTTGTTAAATATATCTTAAAACTATATTCAGATTTTGCTTGTGATTGCACCTTAACGTTAAAATGGTTATGATCATTGTTTATTGTATTAATGAGGTGTTCGTTGTTACCTTCGAAGTAAGTTCAAAGTATGTTAGTCTAAGCGAAGTTAGGTAAACCTTAGTTTCAACTATTGGAACAATCAAAGACCTAACTTGGGCACATAGACTTGTAAATACTTTCCATCTAATTGAATATTCATAGTACTTAATAACAATTCGGTTAGATAAACAGATAGATAAGTTTTGAAACTTGAAATATCTAAGGTAGAAAATTTCTATCTATCTTCCATCCATTACCATATTATAATTCTAGCTTGGAATTTTTTTGAAGTTCATCTATTGGCCCCATCAAAACAAACCCAAAATTTATTTTTATGTCGATGATTGGCCCTGTCAAAAATAAAAACGAAAACTTCACTCAAACATTTAGCATTTCAACGGCTAATTTTATTTATCAGCCCGTCCATCACCACCAAGGAACTGCACCATTTCATCAGGAAACGGCTCCAACTGGATAGAAGATTCTGGAAGGGATGATTTTGGCGAAGCTTTAGTCGTTCGCTGCGTCACTGGGTACGACGGTGGGCTACCGCAGCTGGTGGTGTTGGAGGCTTTGGACTCCAATACCGGCATCGTAAGGTTCAACGTCACTGCGAATGAGACTGGTTAGTGCTAGCCATGTTTTTTTATGCAATTGGGTGACGAGTCGAGTAAATGGCTCGCCTGATGTTAAACGTCACGTTTGTCCATAGATTTATTACAGGTCTGCGCCATCCAGAATTTTGAACTCTCTTGTGCCATTGCTTTTACATAAATATTATTATATTACTTTTGACATCATCATTACAACCCGCACTAATTGACTATATCTGAATATTGTGCAGACCATACCTGCTGTACCTGCATGTTTTCACAAGTTTAGTTTGTTCGTAAAGTTTGTTTAGTTTGTTAAGTTTTGACTGAATGCTTCAAACTAGATGATAAAAACTTCAGACTGGATGTTGTCGTTGGATTGTCTATCTTTTTCTTCTTTTTTCCTTTGGTTTCTGTAGTTGAATCAATATTTCCATGCTCTACCAGACGGCGTGGCGCTGTTTCTTGTACCAGCTCCAGTTTTGTGGTCAAGCGCCAGTGCTCTGCGGCTTACAGTGCATTCGAGGAATGACAAAGGAGCTTCAGAAAGGATCATGCTCCAAGCCCTTACCTATCAAGACCCTGAGAGAAGAACAGGTATGATTATAACCAGTTATTCACTCCGAACGGAAACCTAACTTTACGATTTTTGAACGATTTTGCTCATATTTAAAGAACAATGGCGACGTCTCATACATTGATTTACCCAGCCTTTTTAACATTTGCAAGCTACGTTCATTATAGATACTTTTAGCAATGATAACTTATGCTACATGAATACGTATGCAAATAGTATTTAATGTACAGAAGTTGGGAGAAAATAATTGACAAAGGTTAAATTGTGTAGGTACTTAACCTATAATGTTATTATGATTATTACCTAATTATCTACATACCTACTGTAAACGCAGCTGTATTGTGATTGCGTCAGGTTTAAATACGAGTATAAGTCTAAAAAATGCGTTTCACTAATAGCTTTATTTACATGATTATTGTTTTTGAATACGAGTTATGCGTAACCGGCAATTTATACACCGCAGAGCCATTTTCGACACAGATCAAGTCACTTGCAAATCTTTAGTCCAGAGGGAATGCCGTGTGTCTCGTGAAAAGCAGAGTCGTCAGAGAGGAATATTATCAGGCCAAATCTTCGGTAAATCAACAAATAATGCAAACACTGCGGAAACTTCGTTCGGTTAAGGCTACTACACACAGTGCCGGCGGCAGTGCCGCCGGGTTTTTGCCGAGCGGCCATGCCGCCGGCATATGCAAGCCGCCGGCACATGCCGTATAGCACCATTACACCCCGGCGGCTATGCCGGCGGGTCGTGTGTGCAGCAAGCCCGGCGGCTCGAATACCCGCCAGCCTGCCGGCGGCAGTGCCGGTGTGTGTGCCTTTAGAATAACACGATTGTCGGGATGACGGTTGACTACTGAAAATGACGTGACATTAGTTGACATTACTGATAGATGACTGACGACAGAATAAAATAAAACGCAATACGCTGATCATCATCATCATCATCAGCCTATCGGATTTTTGTCCACTGCTGGACATAGGCCTCTCCTAAAGAACGCCGCAAGGCACGATCTTCTGCCTCACGCATACGCTGATATTGCGTTTTAATTCACGAACATGCAATAATTTGTTAAAAAATTGAACTTTTGAGTCCCTACTTCTAAAAATATACGAGACCTATAAAATAATTAGAGAAATATTATCATTTAAAACAATTATAATAACATTAATGAACGGGGCCTGGTTTTTTTTTTATTCAACTGGGTCACGCGTCGCCATCCTTCTTTCTAAATTGTTTTGACGCGAATAGTCTGGAGAATTTTATGAAGATCGTATTAACAGTACAAAAGTTATAGTAAACAAACACATAAATATTCAGACATGCATATTTTTTTAAACTTGTCTTGTTTCTGTAGCCCTTTTTGAATTTTACATTGCTCGGTAAACAAGAGTTAATTTCTTCTCTAGACACTATTGATCTTGATTTTGCTCAGTCAACTATCTCTTTCTTTTGTATCTACAAATAACTAGGCATGAAAGCATTAGATAGAGATATAGCGTGTCTAATAAAGCTAATACTACGTCTAACAAAACCGTAATCAACACCAATAATTTAGGTATACGCTTCCGATAAATAACATTGTAACATTAATGAAGGAACAACGTGATTTTCTAGAAGAACATCTAATGAACATGTTTTAATAAATAAACATAGAAAATGCGTTCCTTACTTTCCGTAATGAGATAAAAATAAACCTTATATAGTGTAGGTACATCGCAAAAAGTAAAGTTATTATACAAAAACTGAAAAGACTGACAGAGTAGCGCACCAGGGCCCTTATTCGCTATCTACCATCATATTCCACGCCAAAAACGCGTGACGTCATCACACGCACGTAACGTGAACGCGGCTCAGAGTCCACGCGTTTTAAATTTTGACATTGGCATACGGAATACCATTCCATGTCGATTCCATGGATTTGACGTAACGCGGCGCGTTACGTGCTCGTGCGAATAGGGCCCCTGCCGGCTTTGTGTAAAGTGTGTTTAAATAGTGTTAATTTTAATTAAATTAATTTAATTGATAAATTTTAGATGGTGGCAACACTCTCATGGCAGGTATATCAAAAACAGCATTTTGGGCGATTGTTTTCACGGTGCTGATATGCCTTTGCGCAGCTATCTTTACCGGCTACTTTCTGAGAAAGAAAAGGTAAGAAAACTGAACAAAAAACTTAAAGTAAGTTCGAATAAACAAAATGACTAGCCTTGATGTGGAGATTTTAGGTCTTTTGAAAGCCCGTTATAGTGTCTGTGATTTCTTTAGGACCAGACTTCCGACGAAGCAACCGTCATCTGAGCTGCAGCTCAACGCCAGTGACGGCCAATACGTGGTGGCTTACACCTTAAAGCCACCGAAGCAGGCCCAGCCGGACATACTAAATCCACCGCCAGGTAAGATCAAATGAAACCTTAAACCTGAAACCCGGAACTTCATCATCATCAGTCTATTTTATGTTAGTTCACAGCTGAATATAGGCCTGTCCTAGAAAACGCCACAAGGCACGATCTTACGCACCGCCTTACATAGGTCGTCGCTCCACCTGCCCACAGGGAACATCCCGGAATCTAGAACAAACTGTTACCGGTGAATTCCTATGGGGAGCCTGATGCCCAGCGTAAAGACTACCGAGAATGTTTTAGCGAGTCTAATCCAGGAGGTATTCTGGGCTGTCCGAAATTATGACGGTCATTCTCACTGTCATGGCATTTTAAATCAGAGGGACAGTAACCGAAATTCAATCTCACTCCCCAGAATAGGGCCCCTGTACCAAGTAAAACTGATAATAAAACTATGCGAGTCGCTAACCACGTAATTTATTTACCTGTGTCGATGGCGGCTAAGTTATTTGGCTTAAACTTCAAAGTTTAATAGTCGATATTCGCAGAACCTGCATTTGCACTTCGGTGCCAGTTTTCGAGTTGTGGGTTATTTCGAAACGAAAAACTGCGCTGAAGTTTGACTCGAGGAAAACTGGCTGCCAAGTTACTTGCAGTTTGTAATCTACAGTTCTGCGTTGCATTGCAGTTTACTTTTTTCATGTTTATACCTATTTATTATGATCCAATTTTGCACAAAAACAAAAATAATACAATAAATTATTATCTGTATCTTTTAAGTATTTTAGTGAGCTTGGAAATGATTTTTTGATGAAATGGTGAAAAATATCTGAAATTAATCTAAATTTTGTGACAACACAATTAATATTAAACTAATTGATACACCAAGTAAATTAAATTAGTTTGACCGTAGTGCTCGGCCCACTCGAAAGTTTCTTGCATTATTTTTGTTAGAAATTTTCCTTTCAGTGAATAAATTCTAAACCTAAACTAAAAGTCTACAAAACCCAAACAATGGATCAAAGATAAAATGTCGTAACGGCAATGCAACACCACACGCCACATGTTTGAGTAAGAGCCAAAATTCTACCGAAATTCCGTAAATTTAAAGCACTGCTTTAACTTGATAATAAACTAGTAATACTGCCCAGATGTTTTAGTTCACACGATTTATTGTAGGACCATAGCATGAACTCTAAGCACGAGCCCAAACTGTATCGCTTTGGCTTTTGTCTCGCTCTGTTTGCTAGAGAAAAAGTGAGACGAAACAGGCTCGTATAAAGAGCGGGCACATAGTGCTGGCCCTAGACAGTTTTCAAATCTTGTAGGTACTTAATTTTTAAAGGTCAGGTGCAGTCACGATAATGTATAATACAAATTTAATAAATTAAACTTCCACTTATTTGAGGTAATCATGCAAATTACTGAATTATGTAAATAAAAAAATTGGGGTGTTGTTATTGTGGACATGGCCGAGTGTTTTACGTAAATTACGTCCGTAACTGGCAATATTTTTTGAGCATATTCTATGTATGGGTTATTTAATCATTAGCCATCGAGTGGTGTAATGTAGCGTATCTGTAACACCGAACTGTATCTCCCGATTTTGCAATCGCCAGTTTTCAGGATGGAAGGAAAACAACGTACTTTGAAGATATCAAAAAGGAAATAATATGTATCTACCAGTGTTTGAATTGTTTTTTTTTGTTTCTATTCATTAAATCAAAGCTTTAACAACTTTTAAGTATATATGTAAAGAAAAGTCATATCGCATGTTTTAACACTAGAAGCAAAAATAGCAGCAAGGATTTTACTGTGTTTCTACGAATGCACTTTTCATTCAACATACTTCCTTTTTCAACAGTTGCAATGATTGCACCGAATTCAAAAACGCCGTTTTTGGACGGAGGCCCTCCAAACGTGAAGTGCAGGATAGAGGACGCTGTCAAAAATAGCGCTCTTAGCGCGCGAGATGAGTGGCGCACCGCCGAGCGCGATCCGACGCTCACGCCTGACGAACGAACTGTGAGTTACTAATGCATTTTTACAAGCGTTTATTATTTAAGGTGCAGACTTTGACGCTCTGCTGTCTTGCTTGTACATTTCAACGTTTGAATTTATAAAATCACGAATCTGTATGGGTCAACTTTTGAAACTGTATTTAGAATCACTTTCCGATGTCCGCTTGAGTTGAAATTTAGTATCTATAACTGTGTAATTCCGATGACAATGTAATAAAAGCTTGTTTTTATGGTATCGGATGTTTGTTCAATCCCGCAAACCAGCTGAATGGATGTGGATGAAATATGGTATACAAGTAGGTAGCTAATACCTTAGTTTAACATTTAAACTACTTTTTAAACCGGGCAATAATTATACGAGTGACAACGGAGCCTAACTATTTTTTTATTAAATATTCATGAAAAAAACTAATTTTAGTATAGCAGGATCAATCGAATAGTCGTACACTAACAAAACACTCGTCGTAGGTTCTTGTAAGTTAAATAGAACGCCTTTTTTGTATCTGTACTTTCTATGTTATTCTTCCAATTAATCTTCACGAAATATTATCTCCAATTATGGTTTTTAGACTGGAAAAAAGCCTTAATGAAATTAAAAAGTTAAAAAGTTTTTTATAATTCCGAGTTGGGATGCCGAAGGTTTTTTGCAAATTATTTTGTAACCTTATATACATAGAGCCTTATACCTCTACATTTTAACATAACTTTAGGATTAATCCATTTTATATACAAAAGAAACTCGTAAAAAATATTATTAACTCACACTTAAAACTACACGTTTAATTTTTTTAGACAGATACCTACCTAATCTATTTCTTTCTTCTTTTGTCCTCTCCTTTTCTTTTACGAATGTTTTATTGATATGTATATTTAATGCATTCTTAAATTATTCATACATACTGTATTTGCGAGATTAAAGGCCAAGCCTTAATATCGAACTTTAAACCTATGAGGCCGTACACACGTGACCACATTGCTTCGCTTTAAAATTTTATGTCCCCAGTTTCAGGACCCAATTTTCAGGTAAAGACCTATTGCTCAGAATATTTTACAAATTGTAGTGGTAACGTTATAGTGTCATGCCAAAAATGGCCGCTTGCTTTTATAGTTCTTGAGATAATTAGCTGTGACATACAGACGGACAGACAGAAACTGAAGTCTCGCCATAAAGGTTTTTCCTCGAAGGACGTTCAAAAAAAAAAACAGGTTAGTTCAAAAACGTCACGATAATTACACGACACAACACACACACGATAACCGTGACATGTTTTTCATTGACACAATACTTATAATAATGAGTTGATTACACGTAACGAGTAGAGTGGTGAGACAGTAAATTGGCTTACTCGGCCGAGCAAACAAATCATGGTTCTAGACACTGTCTCGCATTGTCAAACTGTTTATACAAACCAAGTACTCGGCCGAGGGCACTGTCTCGCCACTGTACTCGCTACGTGTAAACAACCCATAACCAAGCAGCTCAAGTCTACCTGCCTACTTATAACAAGCACAGGTAAAATGTTACTTCACGTCCTGAAAAAGAACGTAAATGCGTCAACACCTCCATCCGCGTTCATAAAGTGTATCATGTTGAAATCCAGCTGAGTCCTCATTAAAATGTAGGTTTAATTACGTCGCAGACTGCGCGTAATTGTAGTACTTTAGTATAGTCTCAGCGCATCGTACCGCAGTATCAAACTATGAGACTACCTAGAGTGCTAGACTATAGTAAGGTTATGTGCGAGAGAGTTTCACACTTGGAATACGCTATCGGAATTTGGAAGATAATAAAATAGGCCTCTGTTATTGATCCTTGGTTATTGAGGAGCAGAAGGATTAGTTAAGTCTTACAGTGGGTTGAGTGAGAGTAAGATGCTTTGAGTATCTACCTAATACATTAGGTAGGTACTCAAAGCAGAGCAGAGCTCTCTTTAGGGGTCTAGGGGGAACAGTACCCGGCGATAAATATTGCACATCGACCTTTGGAAAGAGTCAATCGGCCAATTTCGGCTTCGTAGAGCGTTAATATATAAATTTTTGAATTTAATATATTTATTTTTTTGTAATCCTATGACATTTGAATGATTTTTTAATTAATAACTATTGTAATTTGTAATTTTAATTTTTTTTATTTTTTTAATGTTGGGATCTATGATTTCTGATTTTATCTTAAATTTTAATTTTGTATTATGTAGAACTTAACTGTATGGACATTTGTGGTCTGAAATAAAGATTATTATTATTATGTTATCTCTGTCGCACACTACCTCCTAATAGACACTGGACTGTTTGTATTTCGTGCGACCGAGATAACGCTCTACGAAGTCTCTTGTCTCCTCCAAAGGTCGATGTGCAATGTTTATCGCCGGGTACTGTACTTATATTTTGTTTATACAGGATTGTAGGGAAAGGGTTAAACCAAAAAGACCTCACTGTACTCATCTTTTTGAACAATTTTCATTATTGGACCCTAAAACCGCGAAAAAAGCCAGCTGTTTCATCCATTTTTTTTTTTTATTCATGAATAGGCTTGCGTTTGACCACCATCTTGCCTGATGGGAAGCAACGATGCGGCCTACGATGGAGCACGCCGCCATTTTGCCGAGTGTCATTGATATTTTTCTATAAAATAGATGTTTTTGCGGTTTCAGGATTGATCTATAGTAAAGATTGAATTGATCATTACCTACCATTAGCCCTTTTCGGCTTGGCTAACCCTTTGCTTTAAAACCCTGTGCATCACTTGAATGTACGATTATAATTTATTCTATGATATTAAAAGTTAAATTTTGAAATACATCGTTCAGATATCGTAGGTTACTACCTAACTTAAGTTTGTGTAATATTTGCCTGAGACATTTCAAATTTTAGGTTTAACCTAATGTCTGTATGATATATTAGAAAGTTTATTATTACCTACTCTTATAGACGCAATATCGAAGAAGTTTCTCGTTAAAATCTCAGATCAAGTAGAAAGGCAGATAATTAGAGTCACGCCTTAGATACAGGTGAAGCCAAAAAAAACTACCCTACTGCCCGTGTACGTTTATTTTAAGCACAAATTGACGCATATCGCGTATCTGCCTTTTTACTTGATCTGAGGTTAAAATATATGAAAAATTGTATATTCTCAAATAGCCTTTTCATGCGAGCCGTCCAAATGTCAAGTTGCCGGAATAAAACATTTTAGGTGCACTTCAAGCGCCAATAAAAACCATATCTATTTCCAAGCACACTTTTTTAGTGTTTCTGTGTATCGAAGATGTATGCGAATAACATGAATAGGTATTTTACGATCGAAAAGGGTATTTTTATGTTAAGAAAGAGGCAGATTACATCTACAATTCTGCATAGTACCAACCCATACGCAAACCAATAAATATGTATGAAAAAGCATTTATAAAGCAAAGCAAGTCGTATTACGTGAACGTAAATTTATTTGGTATCAAAGTTCTTACTTATAAGTGTTTGGTAAAGGTTATGTTTTAAATGTAGTAAATATTGTATAGTTACATAAATAACATAATTTAGATGCTTTAAATACGAGTAATATAATAAAAAAAAACCAAAAAAAAAAAAGGGATTGGATACGATGTTTTAAAACCATCGCCATTCAATTAAATAAAAACTACAGTTTTCATGATAGCACAGATACAACTCAGTAGAAACTTAAACTCAAATTCATTACTTAGTTCAAAATTTAGGTACTGTCTGTTATGAGAGACAAGAACATTATTTTTACAAAACAAAAAACAAAAACCGACTTCAAAAGACCGACTATTGAGTTATTCATCTATTTGTCGCGCACGTACTTAATGCAAATTTAAGACTTATATGGTTTTCTCATGGATACCATTATCAGAACTGGACTAAATTGAAATGGGACCAAACGGGAAGCGTCAGCTTTCTAATAAAAAAAGAATTATCAAAATCGATTCACCCAGTCAAAAGTTATGAGGTAACAAATATTAAAAAAGAAACAAAAAAAAAACATACAATCGAATTGATAACCTCCTCCTTTTTTGAAGTCGGTTAAAAACTAGGCAGATTAATAAGTATTGCTGTCACACTCATTGAAACATGAGATACGACAGGAGAGACCGTGACAGAAATAATGCCGATTGTTCTAGAACAAGTCCACAGTTTTCAAGTCTGTTTTCTTTCGCAGGTCTTAACATCACCAAGGGCATCGTTATCAAGTAAACAGCCCTTATTGTCGGGGGCAACCACGTTGAGTAGAAGGGAGCATCTCATAGCCGAAGAAATACCTGGCCCTGAAAGTTGTGTATAGAAATTTAGCTTTTACTTCACTGTTTCGAGATAAGTTAAAGACTGGATCTGCTTCAAAAAATAATAATAAGGTATAAAGCTACAGCAGGATTTTATCATTGTCTCACAAAGTATTTTTTAATATTTCGTGAAATTAATGAAAAGTGCGTGAAATCGACTGTCAATTTTGTCAGGTTGCCACAGACAACAAAAGTGAAGCTTAATAACCGAATTTTACAACATTATAATTATAGTGATTAATTTTCGTAGCGCTTTATTTTTTTTTTTATTTGGAATTCAGCTATTCTTATATGACCCATAGTGCTAACTTAACATACTTCAAAAAGCTCAACTAAATTTATTAATAACATTGTCTCACTCTCAGTTTTCGAAGACGTCTTTATCCTTTAAGTGCTTCAACTTATCAAGAGATAGTGAAACTCCTAGATAGAAAATAATACTTAACATTAGAATAATTTGTAACTGGATGTAATTAATGTTGTAAATTAATTAACAATGACGAGTGCCACAGACTTACTGTTAATTTTAAACTGACGTGAAACTATTACGATCCTAACGCCCTTGAGTGTGAGTGTTTTCTACACAGTAAGCCGTCACGCGTTCAAAGATTTGGTGTTCGCTTTAGATTGCCTGATGTGGCAAGTGTAAGGCACACATTTCACATCTCACATCTCTCCGCTACGCATCTCTTCTCCACTTTAGTAGATATAACTAGCCCGCCTCGCAGCATATCTCTCGTCTCTGCTTTGGTGGAAACCGGGCCTTATTGTGTATGTAACGTAACGTACCGCAATCAAAACGCAGAAAACGAACACCGAACGCTTGAACGCGTGACCGTTTTCAGTGTGAAAAATCCTTCAAAAGGTATGAGTAATTAATCATGTATTATTTATTTTAAGTATGAATTAAGCATCTTGTAAAATATAATCTAATTTTAATTTATGTAACCTACTTCCTTATAAAAACTTAGTTTAAAATTTTGTACATAACTCCCATGTATTGACTGTCAAATTGTGATAAATGAAAATGTAAATAAATAAATTAAAAACATGTGTAAAAAAATTAAGAAGAAATAAATTCTGTTCTGAAACTGAATGTTTTAGTTTATTTTGTCTTATTTAGGGTCAAATAGGTCTATTCTTTAAGGTACGAGAGCTGTAAATATTTAGTTAGATACCTAATAATATTTACAAGATAGTTTTTAGGGTTCCGTTGTAACTTTGCTATAATTTTCCTACATTCACAAAATCTTGAAAGGACGATTAGTCCAATTCGGTTATATTTAGATTTTAACAAAATAACATATGTAGGTAACAGGTATGTACTAATGTATAGATATTTACTACAACTTAGAGTTGAGTAACATATAAACTTGGTTATTTGTTATTTGTTAGTGCTCGGCTGGTTATCTCTCAAGTTGGAAATCTGACACCAAGCTCCTAGGGGTGTGTTCCGGTAGCCTCACTCGAAGGCCAGTTGCTATTCTAGGCTAGGTGCTTTACAACACTCAACCACATAGTCACTTCAGTAATAATAAACCGTCTTATTAATAAACGTTGAGTAGTTACTCCGTCTTTGTCCAAGTAGGCACAAATATTTAAAGAGAGAAAATACAAAACACTCATTTACTATTAGTTAATGTAGGCTACATAAGTTTAATGAAAAGGAGTAGGCGATTTATTTTTGTGTTCAAACGCCTAATCCGTCAACCATGAAAAATCGTCAAAACAAGAAGCAAAATCATAAAAGCTCTATTCAGAAATCCATAAAGCTTTTCCCAAAGACTTACTAAAAGACTTAAAGACTTAGAGCTTGCATACTTCCAATTAAAACGTCAGCTAGGTGTCATAACGTCACATCCAGTGAAACTCGTGCTGGGTAAAAATGTAACCGAACTTTTCAACGTTCGCTGGAAATCCTGATACCGCTATAGTAACGGTGGCTATATTCACTGATTAAGTCGCTCTTGGCTTTTTGAGCTGCTCTAGAAACAAGGTAAGGTTATTATTAACTGGCAGGGCTAAGCCTAATTTTAAAAGGCGTGATTTGCTAAATGAGTAGAGTGGTTCCTTATTCATTTAAGTTTTCATAATCTTCCTATAACAGTAGCAAATTTGCACAACAAACAGTTAATTTTCGGCTTTACATAAAAAGCTTGTACAAATTATATTATTGTAGGTGCTCGCTGCATTCGGGTTAATCGTGGCCATGTGAATTATGCAGCTGCCTCTAAGGGAAATCCCGAAAGCGCAATAATGAGGATCCCACGTAATCCACCATCGGGCTTGCCGGTTAACCAATTAGGAATGTTTTGCAACGACCGTACGTTGTGGCACCGCCTTCTACTCTCAACCTGAAAAATTATGTTTCCGTTTGCAAAATTCTGCTGTATCACAAAGGATAATTTACGAAGTTCCAGGTAAATGAACTGAGACACTCCTTGAGTCTGACTCGAGACGCTTAGTGCCTGCCAACTGCCCTATTCATGCTTAGTTATCTCGCATATTCAACAACATCTTCAAACAATTCTCCACAAAAGTAGAATTAAATTAACTCACATAATGAGCAGTATATATCATTGAAATTACGTTCATCAGCTTACATTTATCTAAGTTTAAGGGGCGAGTAAAGACGCAGCATTTCTTTCTAGGCGTCGAGAATGGCGCAAAATTCCCTAGCGTGTGCTCGTTTAGCTCGTAATTTTTCATTGAGCCTGAGAGTCGGCGGGAAAGCCTCCAATTAAGTTTCTCTTTACCGTTTGGCCCGGGAAAGGGAAGAAAAATGAACAACAGAGGCTGGGGACAGTTGTGCGAAGCCTGCGTCTGCCGTATGATGTTAAATGACCTTTGCGAGCTCTCGAGTGGGCTCTTGTTCCATGTTACTTTTTGTAAAACAGTTTGTAGCGTTTCTACTGTGTGATCAAAGGACATTTTTGTCGTATCTCAAAGTGACTCTGTCTGAACTTCAAGTATCATGTGATGTTAGCGTCGTCAGTTGTCTTTTTTGTTGTTTATTTTACTAAAATACTAACAAAAAAACAACTGACTACATGTTTTGTTGCACGTATCGTTTTGTTACGTATCGCACTACGTGGAAATTAAACTATTCAACTTAATTGTATTTACGAGTATGTCAAAGTTTGTACGATATAAAAGGGTGTAGGCGTGTTTGAACGTAACTAATTAAGTGAAAAGTAAACGGATTAAAATAAAATCAGAAAGAAAATGTCGGAAAATGTTCTGTTTCTAAGATAATGAGTAAAACGAACAACGCCTGAAAAAAAATATAAATAAGAACAAAATAAGTGGCCAATTAATCTGAGATGTAAATGTAACATGACTTTATCACCATTAACCCAATAAATCCACTCACCTACAATGGTCATAAAATGGCGTAGGTTGATTGAGTCAGTATTTTTATTGTTTCAGCCCGTGAATCAATGGCGAATGTTTCAGTAATAAAAACCATTTTACGATTGTTTTCACGGTAAAATTTGTGGCCCGTGAAATGCCCTTCCGCAGTCATTTTCTTACTGAATGTTCATCTCAGGAGACACTCTTGGCATTCTTTGTTACGGCCGACAATTTAATTTGCTTCTCACCTGTAAAATAAAATACGTCGACGCTTTGTATTCTGCAGAACAATGCGTGGTAAGATCAACAGCGGTGCAGAATTGAATCTTATGTATGGTGTAGGTAGGTATGCCTACATGTACTTGTACAGGGTTACACGGAATGGTTGTACTATACTGAATGGAAGTTATTGTACGTATTATCTGTGATCAACTTGAGTGTGTGTGTGGAACACAGAAAAATGAAATTTGAAAACTTATCAAAACGTATGCAACTGATGATTTTGATACGCTGGTTTTTGTATAGAGTTGTTAATAATAAATCTACAATCAGCTCTTGTCGGCTTATTACCACATTTCTATGTAACTCTGTAAACTTCCGTTTCTTCATTACATTCCTTTTCACGCCATACTCAAACTCATCGTATGTCATTCCATAAATTCACGCTCAAAGAAATGACCTTTGAATTTCAAAGGAACTGACTCTTTGAGAGCGAAAAGAGGAGAAACCGCAGTGCAATCCCAGCTCCGAGCTCCACGGCAAAGGTGACCACCTCGGATATCCGAGCGAAGGTAGGTTAACTAATTGGGTAGGGCGGGTCGGATGTGCGAACAAGGCAAATGAAGATTTATCATCCGCCTCGGTCCACGAGGCCGGTTATCAGCCTTGCGGATATTTTTGTTCACCGTAACGGTACGGTTACGGCTAATGCGTACCGGTCAATTGAAGGGAAAAATTATAAAGGTGAAGTTCCCGGAAATCCATGGAACAAATGAGTGTGTAATTTTATTTATGGTCGGGTTTGTTTATTTCTGTGTTGGCTTGACCTTTTACTGTTATTGTTTTAAGGGGAAGGAACGATTAGGGAAACAGATCAAATTCTTTTCTGATAAACGAGATCGATTTTGTTTACTCTGGGTAAGTGGGTAGTTACGGGATTAAGATGATTTGGTACCGTATTCTAAAATTATGAAAACTGGCCTGAAGTATTTCATAAACCTACTATTATTAATAGTGTTATTTTTCAAAATTTCAATTTAGGTCTAGTTTTAATATGATAAAAGTAATAAATTGATAACTTTGAATCAATAAATTTCTTAGAAGCCATATGCCTCTCTTCTTGTATGCCACTCAACCCTCCTCTCTAGATCACAATGAAAAAGATAAACTTACATACCTTCATCAAAAAAAATTAACTTACTTTTAGCTACAGTAAAAAGATTAAAAATTTTAGATTAGGCCTGAAACCTCATAACTACTCTATTAAAGCTCCAACTACTTAGCCCAAAGCCGTCTATTTGGTATAAATAGCAGCTGATTTGGCAGCAATCACACCGAGGGATCATTAGACCACCGTTGATCAACGGCCAGTCGAACGCGCTAACTTAATCACTGGTTACCGGGGCTGTAACGGCGAGTATCGGTCGCCGAGCGCCGTTTAAATGTGGTGAGGGCTTAATGTTTCAACGTCATAGGTATTGTATTGATCTGGAGGTAAAGTGTTGGTTACATGAGTATTCTGATTAAATCGTCCGATTCAAATATTAAGGCTCTTGTATGTAGGCTCTTAGAATGATGAACATAGTGATTATACGAACTCAAGCACAGCTTGACAAACTGCAAACCCATTGATTAGAATGAAGAATACGGAAAAAAACAAATGATGACAATAACACAGACAGGTACATAAATCATGTACATGTCTGTTATTGTAAGAATCAGCTGTTCCATACATTTTGTCGAGGACCATTGACAATTTTCTAAGGAACAGCTGATTTTCTTGATTTCCGGGTTGGTCCCATCCCATTGTCAAAGTTGTTCATAATGGTGAGTACTATGAGTCTGTTTCGGCTTAGCTAAGGAAAGGGTTTTCCTTATCAACCTGTATAAGCGTTATTACTGTAATAAATATCAGTAAATAAAATATAAGGCAGGCATTAGGCATACGCTACGTACCAATCACACGATAACAAAAATAGCAATTTCTAGTTTCTAATTTCTAGTTCTCGAAATTTCCGTGTCCACTTAGGTAGTAGACAAAAATACCTAACTTACCCCACGTACTTAATAGCTAAGTACTTACACTCACAGAGTTATCGTATTGCCAATTGTATTTTCTCTCATATTTTTTCAGTAGCGGAACAGACAGTTGCTACCTACGTTACTGCCTACGACTACATGACTAACAAAAAAGTTTCATTGGACTTACTACTTATGTATATAAATAGTTGACCGTGATTGCTCTTATTTCTGTTACTATTTTGGTACGGGTAAAAAGGTAAAAAGGTATGTAGGTAGGTAAAAAGGTAGGCACTATAGAATTTATAGGTGTAAATAAAATAATTAAAAATCCGACTGAAAAAGAGCTAATACTAATGGTCAAGCTAAGACTATTTCACCTTTTTAGCCTAGTCAGGGTGTTTCCCGGTAGATATAATCTGGATGTCTTCAAGTCGCGAGTGAATCGGTTTCTTCTAGGTAAGCGTTCATCGTAGACCGCTTCATTGCTTATCATCAGGCGAGATGGTGGTCAAACGGAAGCCTATCATAGTAAATAAAAAAATACATTTGGTGCGCTTATACAGTTATAAGGAAAGGTTATGTGATATGATAAGCCTGAAGGGCTCATAGTACTAATCATTATAAACCACTTTTACTACGGGACCAACCCGGAATTCGCAAAAAAACAGCTAACTTAGATTGACATTATCGGCTACTTTTTATTCCGGAAAACCAATAGTTCCAGCAAACTAGAGGATAAAACCGTTGGGCGCGGTTAGTGTTATGCTACCGAAATCTCAAACCAAGCATCAAGTATCAACCCATGTTACCCCGAGGTCGTAAGTAATCATAAGGGGTAACAACAACCAGCGATCGCCAATGAGGTATGTTTTCCATTTCTATGCTAATAGGGTTAACCATGAAGGTAGGTGAAAGCGGACGCGCGGTGGTAAGCAATTAATTTTTCCACATTGTTTGTTGTTGATTGCAGTCAATTAATAAGTAACGTTTAAATTTATTCAAAAAAACTGTATAAATTTTTTGACATAATGTTCACTGTACAATGAGTGAAGTGCAAATAAATAAATTTAATTATTAAATAATAAAAATCCTTTTACCAGAATTCTAGAATTTTCATCCCCAGAGAGGTATAAGTTGCTTCGTTAAGATTAAAGCAAACAAAAATTACTTTAAGCACTTGATCAATCAAACTAACTCTATATAACCAATTCAAAAACGCAAATACTTGTAAAAAAAATTGCCATAAGTGTATGGCCGTATATTGAGTGGAAACGAATACAAAATAAGATCCGTAAGGACGCAACAAAGAAAAAGATTGAAAATCAAGATCAAAGATCCACTTCCAAAATTTCCCTAAAGATTATAATGTTTATGCCTATCAACAGACTATTGAAGAGGACAAAACAGACAGTAAAATCCCCTCATTTTATATTCCTTTAAGAATCTTCAAAACACGTAAGTATTTCATCAGTCAATGCTTTCTTCAACGTTTGCGAACATTAATCTGTACTTTTCTAAGCGTGTGCTTTGAGACGTAATAAAAATCGGCTTACAACGACACGTATGGGCGTCGAATACGAAAAAAACGGAAACAAAATTCTCCTGCTATTATATACATCCACTTTTTCTTTCAGCCCTATGCGAGAGAAGGTGGTTTTTCAATTCGTCGACGGTAAAAATACCTTTGCCAAGACACATTCAGAGTCATGACGGGTAAACACGTTTCGAGCATGTACGCAGTTTTATTTCACGTTGGGGTAAACACTTTCAAAGATGAATTCTTTGCTCGTCAAACAAACATGAAATATTTTTAATATTTTCCCCCTTTTCATCGTAAGTGATACCTGTCCTCGTATTCATGTAGAGATAAATACCCATTTCAATCGCGGTGTAGAAAGTTATTCTTTGGAGCCAACATATTTTCATGCTTTTTTGAAAATTCATTTCACAACAGAGCGTGGGTGTCATCAAAACTCCTGCATAACAACGTGGTATAAAAATAGAAAAATGGCTTGCAAATAAATTGATATTCTGTTATGATCAAAGCGTGATCATTTTCTGCTACAATAGCAGTCCTCATACTTATAAAAATTGAGAATCGCAGTTGACGTTAATTGAAACATCAAAGCAACATAACAATCAAGTTAAATTCCAATTATTTACTTAAGCTGTTTTTCATTACATATTGATATATCTACGAGTTCTACGAACATCTAAAATCTTTCATGACCTCTACACGTTCGAGACAAATGAAAATTTCAAAACCAATATTCAATGAAGTCAGAATAGATGGCCAGACGCTTCGATAGCTAAGAGATCTTTTAGCTTTTCTGGTGGGGTGGAAGGAATCATTGAGAGACCTTGCTATTTGGTGTGGTAATGCCATTAACATAATATATGTATACGGGTAGCCAACCGATAGTGGACTTGAGCATTTTAATAATCCTTGGAGTTTCAATGGTCTGTGGATAATTTAACTTTTTGTTTCGTATTAAAAGTTAATTTTAGTTTCTATGTATTTTGCTCGGTTAAAAAGGCACTATTTTTTATGGTGACGTCAATTTTGCCATGCCCATTATTTTCGTCAAGGCAATAGAGAATTTAGAAAATCTATGAAATACATTATTTTAGCAACAGCAATTCTTTGTCATAATTTCTTAACATATCGCTGATAATTTTAGTGGCATTCAATTAGTTTATTTTATTACAAATATTAAAATAATGAGTAACAATTTATTGTTCACAAAATATCCCAACAAAACTAACTTAATTAAAACTAATTGGAGATCGTTAAAAATAGTAGTACTTATACAGTGATTGTGATTTATACGAAAAATACCTTTTGTGTTTCAATGACATTAATCATGTCACCTTGTGAAGAAAGCAGCACCCTATTATAAGACTTATGAGAATAAGACGTGTCGACGGTCAAGCGAGAGTCAGGACGAAGCTACTTCCGGCCGGATATTACGTAGTGACCGGTTTAGACGAAGAAGAATAGTTATGCTTCGTTGTAAGGAAAAGCTATTTTATATTGGATAGTTTGGATACGTTTGTTTTTGAGCATGTCACAAAATTTAAAAGCTTTTTTATAACTCTAACGTGGGTAGGGCTGGCATTTTCGGAGCGTGTAAAACTGGTAAGGATTGGCCACTCATCTTGTATATTTTTAAACCAATTTTCAATTTACAAGTAGGTATAAGAAGCTTAGGTATTAAATACACGATTACTCACTAAGTTAAAAAAATATTATAGGCACAGCGAAGCGTAACTAAGCTTACGAAATACCTAAAGGCGTATAGAGTGCTTCGTGTGTGCAGCGAGAAAGGCCTGCATTTACTGATAAGATGGCAAGATGGTTCTGCTAAGAATGTATGTATATTTTTGTGCGTTCCTATATATACATAGATTAGTCGACTCTGCATTGCAAGGTTTCATTTCCTGTAATTTTTTTGAGATGCTTACCTGTACCTGAGACAAGTAGGTATAAAAGGCTTAGAGGTTAGGTTAGGTTAATACACAAATAATAACACAAATCTTTAGGAACTAGTTAGTAAGGTGTTTTGAATTTTTAAGACACGTGCCCACCAACATTCAGCAATAAATAATTTCACATTTATACGGCTACATTTTGCAGTCGTATTTTTAAGCATAAGCATGACATTTCAAAGTGACGCATACAATACGAAGCAGTACGAGTATATCCGGTTTACGTCCTAATTTTACAACATTTCCATTCACAGTTTCTCTACACGCGCTAATAAGGCTCTGCAAGGACAGCCATGAATACACACTGAAGATGAATAAACTTGTGTAATTTGCCTCGTAATTTATGTAGGCTCAGCGGAGTTACATTTGCTGTGTCGACGATACGATAAATGTGATGCGAGTTGCGAGTTTACAAACGTTTACAGAGATAAGGTTGGAATGATAAATTAATGTTTTTTTGTGTAACAAACTAGATTTTGAATGTGTTTGAACAACATGAATTACTTTTTTAGATACTTTGTGAAACCATTTTATTTTCAATTAACTATTACATTATAAAAGGGCCAAAAAGAGTACATACCGACCAAATTAAAGAACAAGTGAACGCCCTGCTTGCACAAGGAAGTCTAAAGCTGATCTGATCTAAAGCTCAGAAAATAGAAAGTACGTCACCAGCAAAAACAAATATCGTTCACATGACATAGGCAAGGCACACATTTCTTATAAAGTTGCGGTCTGGTTTTATACTTTTCTATTTTTATGGGTCACACTAGCAGAGTAAGGACTGAGAAGGCATAAAAATATTTTTCTTGACAGGAAAGCGTGAACATGCGCAAGGCGAAGAAACGAGGGGCCCATTCATATTCGTCTACTCTGCAATAGATGGCAGTTGCACGTACTAAAAAAATATGCTACTTTTTATTGGTTTAGTAAAACCAGGTGCATTTTTCTGTAGCTAATACAAACAATGTGCCACCATTCCTTACTGTTTCACCACACCACAAAAGATGACGCTACTTGCGTGAAATCTTTGAACTCAGTGGTAAGTTGCTTCTGGCTCCTTTGTTTTACTCTGTGGTCATATTCACTTTCTAAAAACTACTTTTTACAACAAAGACGTTGAGCCTAACAAGATAAAATTAGTCAAGAAGCATTGTTGGTCTATTTTTTTTATTGTATCATAATTTTTTGTTCAAATGACTTACTAATCTTTTCGACGATTTTTTAGCTAACTAAAAAACTTCAACGTACTTAAATAAGTACAGAGGCTAATAAGAAACAGAAATAAATCCAGTTCGTGACCTCAATGTCTAAGGTTAAAAACCTCCCTGGAGAGGATCGTTAATGTCCCGGGACATGACAATACACGCTTGTGTCGGATGACCTGGGTGACGGGACGCTTTGGAGAGTTTCCGGGACCAGCGCGGAGGACGGATGATTCATGGTTTCTTGGAATAGTTGTCTCGCTGCTGAATAAGTATGCGTCGAGGAAATGGAGTATCCTTATTCAGTTTTGACTGGTCCAAGAAATTTGTTTGCTAATCATACGAATTTTAAGTATTTATCATGTTTAATTACGCTTCGTTTTTCAGAAGAGCTGTGCTTAAAAGAAAAACCATTAAAAATAAAGAATTTGGTGTAGAGGAGAGGCATTAGGAGGAGATTATACTGGTGATTATCAAAATACATTAAAATTATTTAAATCAAGAACTTTAAATGGGTATCTACTCGTATCTACAGTACAATACATATCTTACATTACACCTTACCTTTTTTTCTTTTCTTTGGCATAATTCTAATTAAACCCCATGTCTAATCATAAGATAAAAGTCGTAAACACACATCTCCGTCCGCATTGATCAACAGTGAAATCGCCGAGTATTTTCGTCTCAGACCAGAATATTAGAAAAGTTTTTCGATCCCCTGAATAGTGCTGGCTACGTGAGACACAAATATTGCATGGAGCCGGATAATCCCTGGCTTCCGGCCAGTTCACAATATGTAAGCGGTGTTTTCAATAGAGCAGTTTACGTACATGCTCAATACTCGGCAATTAAGTGAGTGTGCAATGTGCATGTGCGAGAGAGTTTCACACTTGGACTGTGCTATCAGAATTCGGAGGATAATAAATAAATAAATAAATAAACGTTTCACACTCATAGCTCCCCACTAGGAATAAATCCTGCTGTCGGGGATACCATGGAACACACACAAAGACAAGGACAACTAGCACCATGACATCAACATCAAAATTCCGATGAATTCACCTAAAGTACGGAGCATACTGACAATCACCAACAAGTACGATGATTAGCATCAGTTTTTACGGTGACAACTTATTTGGTTGTCACCGTAAAAACTAGTACTAACACCAGTTTTTAGGGTGAGAACCAGATATTATGATAGTTGTCACCGTAAAAACTGATGCTAATCATCGTACTTTTTGGTGATTGTCAGTATGCTCCGTACTTTAGGTGAATTCATCGGAATTTTGATTGCCTTTTTTCTCAGTGTACCCTTTCCTTGTAGTGTACTTAGCGCAAGGAATCTCCAGGTGTCCTAGAATGAACCATGCACCTAGCCAATAGAAGCCGAGACCTAATAACATAACTCACAGCCCGGCTAATAGCTCTGCTCGATACCTACAATCAAGGAGAGGTGTACACAGCACAATGTGCATGATTATAGAGGACGTGCTTGCAAGTTGCTAGCGCTCATGAGCTACATTCAGGGCTGCACAATAGAAATTAGTGCCATTGAAATGTTAGTCATATTAAAGTACTTACTGAAAAGCATACGGAGCCAAATTTCGGTGATAGAATGATCAATACCAACTTTATTCAACGGAGACAAATGGACTTTGTTATGTTAATGATATTGCAACACACTAATATTTTAATTTAGCTGGGCGTGGTTTCACTCGTGAAAAGTGGTCAAAAATGGTAAGGTTTGGTAAAGCAGCATATGTATCTCTGTAATTACTAAACAGATTTTAATAAAATTTGGAAAAGAGAACGATTAAGGATTTGTATTTGATTAACTCATAGGATTCCTTAAATTATTATCGCGGTTTTAATCGCCATGCGGGTGAAACCGCAGGGCATTTCTAGTAATATAATAGCTATATTTAGCATCAAACAATTCAGTAACAAGAAATGGAAACGATTTAACCTCTAGTTTAAAGTCTATTGATCGACCATTTCCCATTCTATTTGTATCTCCAATGCAATAAATTGAAATGCTTTGTTTTACGACCTCATTCAAGTCTTACTATTCGTGATAGAAAACAATAAACATGCGATAAATACTTGGCCATTGTTGGTTGCAATCCGCTGAATCGATGGAACGTGCACTGCCGTGAAGACAGGGAACAATATAGGCAATACTCACTTGAGACATAAATATCTTCCCATCAAATACAACGGGTTACTTATAAACGATGCTTACAAGTAGCTTAGATTGGCAAACTACCATTTAACTTCAGCGCAATCTTACTAATATTATAAAGGTAAGTAAGAATAAGTAAGAAAGTATGGATGTTTGTTACTAAGGTTAAAGGTTAATTAAAGGTTAAAGGTTGAACGGATTTACACGAAATCCGGAAAAAAGGTCGTTCACGGTCTGGATTAACACATAGACTACTTTTTATCTCGGAAAACACGGATGAAACCGCGGAGCGCAGCTAGCATGGGTATCTTCTAGGTCTGTGCGCTTCATCTTTGACCGCATCGTCGCTTACCATCACGTGAGTTGGTGGTGAAACGCAGACTTACGCGCGTAAAAAAAAAATAGTATGCACTACTAGGAAATGTCCCTTAACGTTACGAAAACTTTATAAGTAAGGCCCTTCTTACATTACTTCTTTGCCCTAGGCCCCTATTTTGAAGAGTAAGATATTATCATGGTCACTGTCGCACTCATTAGAAATTCAAAAAGTAGTTTATGTATAAAGCAATGCCATGAGTAATTTCTAGCCCAAATTTTATCAAAATCGGTTCAGTAGTTACAGAGATACGTCATATCAAACATTCACACAAACTAGTCAAAACCAAGCCAGTTTTCACAGTCCAATTAAGCATTTATTAGTTTTCAAAAACTGTTGTTATTTCAATTAGAAAACGCTTACCTACTCAAAGCTAGCATAAAAAGTGGAAACTGAAATCATGTCGACGTCGGACTAACAAAGTTAACACGACAAATTTGTGAAAAACGAAAATAAATTAAATTTTTCGTCGCAAACGAGCTGACGTCATTCGTGTCCTATGAGCTACAAAGCGTAAAATTGCCAGTTTATAAAACATATCGAAAAAAAAGAAATAGGCTTTGGACTGGGTTATTCATGAGATTGTATACCGGGGATTTTGTTACAGCTTTTAGCTAGATGGGCGCTAAAAAATTATATCTAAGTAATAATAATTAGACTGTCAAAGTAACAAAAACCTTTTTTTTATTCAATGATACGAGTAAGCTTGCGTTTGTCCACCATCTTGCCTGATGGGAAGCAATGATGCGGTCTAAGATTGAGCACGCTTGCCTAAAAGAATCTCGATCTAAAACTCAAGCGTACGTAATATAGCGGTTGCTGGTAATAAAAACGTACTGAATTGATTTAACAATACTATTTATAATTACCTTATTTCTTAAAACAAGTAAACTTTCTTGTGACACAAGTTTTCTAACTTAGAGAAAAAAATATCAAGTCTCCAGACAAAATATTTAGTTACGTCATCAATTTTCTAGGGAGATTCGATATTTTCTTTCTCGAACTTAGCTAACTTGTGTTCTAGAAGTTGTTCACTTTGACGTGTAGAAGAACAACCTGTATTACTTATTTTTTTATGTAATTGAGTGACGAGACGAGCAAATCGCTCGCCTGATTACTACACCATTCAGAAACACCCCGTATAATATTATAGCCCAAAACCATGAATACTATTCTAGAACGTACAATATAATTAATATGGGTATTATATTCTATCTCCCAAGTCCTCTGCCACAAGTCGAAATAACTCCACTTACAATTTGTCACACATAACGGCACGAAATAAGAAAATATTGTGGACAGTATGACACGTGTTCAGGGTATATAACAAATAATATGTACTAAGCCAGAAGGTCCTGTATTGCTTCGGGCGACAGACGTGACATCGCCATATAGTACAGTAGATAATGTCCAAAATAATTACGACTAGAAAAAAAGGTACACGAAGACAACTTGTTTATTAAAACTTGCGTGTATCTTGTTGCTTGAAGACACAAGGCTAAAACTATGTTACCTTAGATATTAATGTTTCAAACAAAAAAACTCTAATTATTTCAATTGTATAGCGAAACTATAAAAATACACGTGTCTTTCTGTCTAAAACAGTAGGTACATGCACTGAAAGAGAGAAAAAAAGAGATGAAGAGATTATCTAACTATCTACTTAGCCTCCTTTTTATATGAACAAATAAAGAAAAGCTGTAAAGCTACGAACGTTGTTACTGCAGTTAATACAAGTTTGAGTACCCGGCGTAGAGTCACTCGTAATTTAATGAAGCAGGAGCTCTTGTTCTTAAAATAGTTACTAGAATACCATTGATCAACTACATTACAGCATGAATCCCAATTCAACACCTAACACAGTAGGTCAACTGAAATCTAGTTCTTTACACGTGAGAAAAATAAACACGAGTCTTCAACTGTGTTTTTCTCATTTTGATAGCAATTGTTATTCGGTCTATATTCCATAACTGTTATATTCTGTAATATTCATTTACGGCACCTTTTAAATGTTTTTTAATAAAGATAATGAAATATTATGTTTTCTTTTTAATTTACATACCAGTAGTTAGAAGAATTTTGGAAACGTTAAGTTGATGCCTGACATGAGCTTGCTCATAATAGAGAAAGGTGGCTGGTCTTAGTATCAGAGGCCTGGGACTTCATTCTTGGGCGCTCGAGATTATATCCGTCAGTCTCACTCTCATGACATTTCTAAAGAGTGACCGAAATAATATCTCACTCGCAAGAATAGGACCTCTGGGCACAATTTTCGTTGTTGCGCCGACGAAGTTAGTTAACCGGAGATGCATATTTTCAAACTAATAAATTGAGAGCTATCTATAAAATAAGTCTTCAACTTCTTCGCTTCTTCTTTATTAATAAATAATTTTAACTTTCCGAAACGAAAGTTATAAACTTACAGCGCTATCGAATGTACTAAAAAGTCGACGAAGGCACTAACTGCCACTAATGTACTACCAACATTTTATGGGCAGTCGTATAAAACCAACCGGTGCTCTGTGAAAAACTAGAAATGCCCAGTTGCATTTCAAATTAACCGGGTCGACCTTTTGGATGGCGAATACAAATTTTGCTGGTGGACAGAGTAAAAATACCCACTGCTTGTAGAGTGTCAACAGTATTGTAACTTTACTATGGAAACTAACGTGGTTTTCACACATTTTTGTTATAATTAAACACGGGAATACTCACGCAAAAATTAAGTCGTCTACTACGACTAGTAACTACTGATATTGTAACGTTATCTGCCCTAACAGCTTCTTAATACACCGAGACTAAATAGAAGAACTCCATCAACCATTCTCTGTACACTTCTGAGTATAGGTATCCACTTCAGCGCGTTATCTTTTTCGGTCCTGTGCTATTTTCATCCACTGCCTTTCTGCCTTTAAATACAAAGTCATCCAATCTAACCAGAGAGTTGAAAGATTCCCAGCTTTCTATTCCGCGACCACCATTCTGTAATTACTTTGGTCTACTCTACCGTCTATCTTCATAGTTTTTTTTTGCCGGACAGTTGAATTACAAATAGTTTTTATTAAGATGGAGATGTGTATTCTGGGATCCTGAGTTTTCCTTTAGTAGTGCTAGTAGCCTGCAGGTTACTAGCACCGAATAGAAGAGATGTTTTTCTATTAAACTATGTAAACAATCGTTGGAAATTATTAGATTCAATCGTTGAATATTATTTATTAGATTTCATTTTAATCTGACTAAGATTTATTAGCTGCACTATTATATCGTTAGATAGATAGATAGATAAACTCTTTATTGTTCACACCATAAATTACAAACAAAATAATCAATCGTTGAATCATTTACCGATACTGCTGCGCAGTAATTCCGCATGATATCGTCCAATTACGCAAAAGAGCACTGTCGATGCAATGATAGGTTTTTATCATTGTTGTTGTGTAGTTTGCACTCTAGGATACCATTAACTATGTTCATTTTACGTAACAAGAACCAAACAGCAAATTTAGATTCAAATTGCATTAAGTAATGCCAAAATATAAAAGCCGTTACGACGATGATTTGTGAGCCTGATAAATCCTTAAAGTAGTCCGTACCCATACTGGCGATGCAGTTTATGGCAGCGAACAGCTAACCTCTTTGCGGCGTGGAGCGGGACGTCGCGTTTATTGGGACAATGAAATTAGCATACTAATGAAAAATATTGGTGGACTCGACACTGCGTCCGGCGGTTGTCCTTCTTCCGCATTTTCCGCACCCAATTTATCAGTGGTCGGGGATAAAATTACATACTGGCGCAATACAAAGGCTTTTTCAGAGGTAACTGAGTGTATCCTTGAACTACAAAGCGAAGCTTGGTGATTATGCTTCGTTATATTACAACGAACGCATTATTAAAACCTTTTATGGAAACTAAGGATTATATAGGATGTGTTTGAAACTATGTACGGAGTATTCGACTTAACTAAACTAATTAATCTAGTATTAGTATAATTATAATATAAAAACAGAAAAAATCAACTCATTGTGAGGTTTTTCAACTGTACCACTTTGTAATGAAAAGGTAAAACTAAAAGGTCGCCGATAATATATTAATTGCAAAATTTACTTGTAGTCACATTTACCTACGTTAAACGGATGAACCAATCTTGGTGTAAATTTACACCAAAATTACTTTTTATTTCGAAAATGATGGTGAACCTCGAATTTTGCAGGTATTATTACAGTACAAGGCAAACGCATTTTTTAATTATTTTTTTCATAAAATATATCTAGTACTTTTACTATCTATCTAGAAAATGGGCTGATGAAAAATAGCTAAAGTTCCCATCCAGAAATGACCTCTAACTAAACTTGCAAAAGGTAGAAAAAAAGTGTCCTGAAATGGATGAGACCTTTACCAATCCATAACTAAAATACTAAATACTTAATCAGTATCTATATTTTTTACTTAGATACTAAATATATCACCGCATACTCGTATATACTATGAAAATACTATTAATATGTCACTTGACAACAGTGGTATTTCACAGTGAATAAAGCGGTAGCTGTCACGTATCAGATATCGGTTGTTAGTAGCCGATTTAATAAATTGACATCCTGCGAGCCTTTACGTAACAGCTTGTTAGCGTAATGCAATAACCTACAAAAATCTGCAGGTTTTTATAGTAGACCAATTAAAATCTATATTCAGATTGAATTTTAAATCTTTTAATTTTTGCGCACTAGCAAAAAAAAGCGTAATTGGATATAGACCAAGACATTATTATAGCCTGTGTAAAATGCTATCTTGATAATTATTTCTTCTTTTTAGACATTTTTGTAGTCAAGCTGTTACCATCAGTAGGTGTATCACAGCCATTTTAGTTAGAATAATACGGTTTTGATCTAATGTTTGGTCTCTATACGTATGTATAGGTATATAAATAATATCTACAAGATGTAAAATAAAGAATAAAATATGAAATACCAATTAGTTGCAATCTAAATAACAAACACGTACATTACCTACAAACAACACATTTACTTAACTATTTATGTTATAAGATTATGTTTAGTTGATCAGGGCCAGATAACCAGGCCAGTTAGGTAAAAGTTAAATAAAAAATCTCTATATATTTTTTAAATCAAGCTCATACTGCATTATCATTGAAGTTACACAGATTTACCAAATTTCAGCTAATCGCAGATCAGGAAGTGGTTTATAATTTTATTCAGTTGCAAGAATTTACCCAAAAAACCTCAACAACAAACAAGACAAGGTAAAGAAATTGTAATAGTAAAAAATATGAAGCATAGTATTTTTTGACATGGCTAAGGCTATAGAACCCCCTACTACGAGTGTCTCGACACTCACTTGTTTTTTTATAGACATCATTGTTCCTAACTTATGAACATACGAAGTGGTATCATTTTCAGTTTAGAATTAAACTAGAAGGTATAATGTTCTACTCGTTCGTAGCTATGGGTACTTACGTCACCAGCTAATTGCACCTACCATTTTATTCAGTGAAACAGTTTACTTCGCCGAGTCAGCGGGACCGACCGATGAATAATGTAGTACCACGGCAAAATTTTAATGTATGCCGGATTTATCTATTCGTACTACAAAGGTCCTTTGACTGCGACGCTGTAGGAAATTTCGTGTGGAAAATAGAGATTATTTTAGCAACTATTTTGTTTTACTAAGCGTTGCGTAAATCGATTTAAAGGAGGAAGATGGATTATTAATATTGATGTCGATTGGTAACTTTTTTTAAATTTTAACTTCACAAAATCTATGGTTTCAGTAATTGGTTTTATGTAGTATTTTTCCTCGTTAGAATTCTTTATAGTGTGCACCAAAAATATTAATATACCTACATAAATTGAAATAACTTAGTAACACGGTTCTTTTTCAAACAAACGCTACAAGTCAGTCTCAGCTCTCAGCCTTTATACCTTTCATTCACTTTCATTCTCTACCTTTTAGAAACAAACCATGATTATAGAGTATATCCCTTCACTTCTCTTTCCCTAAAACAAAATTCGTTTTACAACACCATTACAAAGCAGTAACAGTCATATAAAATACAAAAATAGCTAAATTACATACAATAAACGCCTCAATTGCCCGAATTATAAAAGTGGTCTAATCTTAGCGATTAATCTATCAATGGTAGGGGTGAAGCCTACGAACGTGTGGTTAAAAATACCAACCACTTAGGTATATGCGGACAATCATGTAACAATGCTCATTCACTTCATATCGAATTGAATAATTCATGAGAAGAAAATTGTGGACGTACGCCGTCTACCGGTGGTATCGATTTCGAACTTAAACGATTAGGAAATTATTAACTTGTCCAATAGATATGTCTGCGCTTTCAAGACTTATAGAATTTAGGAGATAAATAATGGAGATATTAGATGTATTACCTAGTATTTTGTGGGGGTGCGGCACATGTGGCCGCGAGGCGTTGCGATATAACAATATGGTACATACATAATTATTATGTTTTACTAGCTGTGACACGCGGTTTCACCCGGGCGATGATGTAAAACAGAGATGACGAGTATTGGGGGAGACCTTTGCCCAGCAGTGGGACAGCATAGGTTAGACAAAAAAAAATGCTCTGGATTTAATACATTAATATGTATTAAATCCAGAGCATTTTTTTTATCTAACCTATGCTGTCCCACTGCTGGGCAAAGGTCTCCCCCAAAATTTTCCAGTTCTGGCGGTCTTCGGCCAGCGCCGTCTAGTCTTTTTCAAACCGCCCGAGTTCGTCGCGCCATCGCGTCGGAGGGCGACCTGGGGGTCGACTGTCCGGGGGCACCCACTCTGTGGATACCTTTGCCCACCTGTCCGGGTGGAATCTAGAGCATAAGCTATATATATTTCAATTATCAAAAAAAGTTCAGTAGTTACGGAGATACGTGGTAACATTCACTGACACACATAAACAAAACAAATCACACACAAACATTCGTATTCATGGTGTTAATTGAATTTGAAAAGAGTAAAATGAAAACATCAGGAAAAGGGTCATCAAGGTTTATTCGCTCAAACCAAATTAACCTAACTAAACCCACCAGCTAACTACATAACTGTAGTTTAGAGTTAGTTTATTGTTATTATTTTTAAGTTTCCATTGTAAATTGTACTTTCTGTCTTGGAATCATCTTATCTTATCTCAACATTTAGCTGGTTTTTCAATTTCTCACTATGCAGCTATAGATCTTCTATCCCCTTCCGTGGATCACATTATTATAGCTGGTCCTAGTTAAGTAGACAGTCATATGAATAATGACTAACAGTATTCTGAAGGCACAGACAGTCTGACGCCGAACAATTCTTGTAGGTAACCCTAAAGTAACAGCATAAATGTACCATCGACTATCCGACTTCGGTGCTGTACCTAAATATGTTTTTACTTTTTACTTGATTGCACTGTTATCCAGAATGTTAATTAAAATCGATTGTAATTGTAACATTATTGAACTAAATAGATAAACAGATGAACAAAACAGCTTCTCTTTTTCCTATACATTTATAGGCATTTATATTAAAGAGCCAAATCTTTGTGTTGTTAAATATCGTTAGATCTTTGTTTATGTTAAAATTCGGTTTACGCTTGACGGAGAGTAGCCCAAACATTTTATATAAAATTTGTGTCCCAGCGTGAACATGGTCAGCGATAATATCGTTCATGTAGATGATCGCAGAGTGTTGCCAGCACGCTTTTATTTTCCGCCTATCTTTCACGTTACGATCCCGCTTCGGAGCTCCCCTAAAACAATGCATTGAGGTCAAACACCATAAAGTTTTACACGCTGCATAATATTTCACATCACGCAACCCTTAGCTCCTCCGTTTATCGGTGTAAAACAGAATCAATTTTACGTAAAATCTCAAAAGTCACGTTCTAAGAGCGTCTTCACGCATAATCCGCAGATACCTTTAATGAATGAGTTTCATAAAAGCTTTTTGGTTTATTGTAAACAAGGTAAGAATTCATTAGCAGGCGCTTAAGTAACGTCGAGACCCTTGTACGTGACTCCGAGGTGATAAAATGGAGAGACGACGTCTTAGAACCTTCTCGGCGTCTTAAATTAATAAAAAAATCTATCTGGGTTTAGCGAGATCGAAAGTGAGGTGACACTTTTTGTTCGGAACTTGGGTAACGTTATCATCGATTAGGCGTCAGACAATGTGTCCACTTAGCCGTGACATTGGCCGTTTTCAATATCGTCTTGAAAATGTGACGTCATCTCGTTTGTTCCCGTGCTCTTCAAGTTCAAAAGTTGCAAGTTTTTACTTGTAACTTTTCGAGCATCATGCAATCGAACCAGCTGCTGGCTTAAGCACTGTCTGATATTCAGACTCTGAACTACATTTAATTTTCTGTAAATTTAACAGTTACAATAACATTTGTTTGTTGTTTTTGTGTGAAAACTTGGAGAAAATCGTAAATCAAACTAAAATAGATGTCGTACAAAAAAGCATATGCTTACCTCATAATTGGTGATTACGGGCTCAAAATTATGATGTTGCTATATGGTATTCAACATTTTATGTTGTTTAATAATATAAATACTTTTTAACCGACTTCAAAAAAGGAGGAGGTTCTCAATTCGACTGTATGTTTTTTTTATGTTTGTTACCTCATAACTTTTGACTGGGTGAATCGATTTTGATGATTCTTTTTTTATTAGAAAGCTGACGCTTCCCATTTGGTCCCATTTCAATTTAGTCCAGTTCTGATAATGGTATCCATGAGAAAACCATATTAGTCTTAAATTTGCATTAAGTACGTGCGCGACAAATAGATGAATAACTCAATAGTCGGTCTTTTGAAGTCGGTTTTTGTTTTTTTTTTTTTGTAAAAATGATTATTTCTTTTCTGTAGAAAGTAAAATCATTTACGTTAGATATCTTTGTAAATACCTATTACTTTATTTTGTAGTCTTGTACATCTGTGGCTTAATTTACTTTTGTCAAATTGATGAGAAACACATTATTTGTTATAGATGATTCATATTTCATAATCGTCATTCATCATTCATAATTGATTGTTCATTGTTGTTTTTCATTTATGTAGCAAAAGGAAAAAAATGTGTTTTTCTTACAATGAAATGTTTGTCTATGGTCTATTGTAATAATATGATGAAGTTAAGAAACAGTTGATCTGTGTCTTCGACAGACTGTTACGGTCTGGTTAACCAATCGAATAAGATGCCGGCTAACCAAACAATTATTTTCCAGATAAGACAAGACAAAACAAAAGCGTCATCCAGTTTCAAAGACTGGATTAAATCGAACCAACACCAATTTCCAGCGCTCTCAGATACGCAGAATGGCGTGCTACACGCCACTAACACAATCGAACTCGAAATTCCTGGAACTATTTCTTCAAAACTGACTTCACTTCATAAATAAACTGGTAATCTTTTCCGCCTTGCTCAAATTGAATTTATAGTCAACAAAGCAGTTTCCCGGCGACCACGAAAAGATAAACCGAGATTTGCCGCGTAGCAATTAAAACTTTACCTTAGAACTAACTTCGTTAGCGGGCTAGTGTTTCTTGGGAAGGATTATAAACGCAGCGGAGAAATATGTCCGCGTTACTTTTGAGCGCTAAAGTCGTTCCGTGGATGGAACCGCCCGACTGGTAAATTAGAGTCGAGAATTACATCGCTAATGGAAGTGTCTCGTGTAGATTTACTCCACACTAAGGCAATACAGCCCTTATAGTTTAACTTGAAGATTCAAATTAAGAACTTATAAAGCGACAATGCGACGCCGGTTTTAACTTAAGACGTAAATTTTCAACTTATTTCCCTAGCAAACAAAATCGTTTTCCAATATAGATTTTGGTTTTGTTGATATTGATGCTATTTATCTGTATTTTACAGATACGCTCAAACGCTCGATATCGATCTAATGTTACAATTCTAGCTAATGTCAATATGTTTACATTATGAGATTAAACGAATTCTGAATCTAATTATCGTGGTATGATTTAAAACAACAGTTAAGTAGGTGAATATTAAGTATGTTTAATCGTTTTAAAATGGGTTGACGAAATTGTCCAAGTCGGGGGTCGAACCTGGACCCGATTGGCGCAGCACCGAGGCAGATTGCACAGTAAGAGAGAGGCCTAACCAGCTGAAGTTTTATCAGCAAATTCACTCACCAAAATAAATACACATAGACTTCGTGATAGATTTTCAAATTTACTAGGTTTTATATTCAATAACACCTACTCTAAAAACTCCTAGACCTTGTTACTCGCCGCTTCAAAGAACTTCCATTACATTGTTAGCAAAAAAGCAAGTTCATCACTATTGAGACAGATCAATAGGTATTTTTACAAAGACGAAAAGCTTTATTCAATCCAAAACATCTTTCACTGGGAACTGATGGGCTTAGGGATCGGCGAAACCACTTTATCTTGTGGGTGTTAATCCTGAACAGTTCGATTTGCCCTTATCGGCTGATTTCATAGAGTAGCTGCTACAGAGAAAGTAAATTCCAAGACATTTTATGGTCCAGATAGTGTGCCTGCTTGACTAAACAGAATTGTATTTCTCAGCAGAAAGGATAAGGATTCCTCCATAAATAATAGACGAATCCTATGCTATTGACTTTTCGGAAATATATTTTTACTAAGAATAAGTCTAGGTTTGACCCCCAACTCTCCTATTGGTAAGCGACGTTGTGGTCGAAGATGCACGCAGACTTAGAACATACCTTTTCAACTTGTAACTGCCTATTTATAACAAAATGAGTGCATTTTATTACATCAAATTTAATCAACCACACCATGCTATAACCCAGTTGATAATGTAAAAAAGCATTCAATATCTTCACTACAAACATTTCCACTACAATATAATACAGGTCTTACCTTTTACACCTTCCACTGAACTATTTACTATCAAGTTTCTGAGAAGTTAGATATTAAAGCAAAAAGCAATTTTAGTAAAAGGTTGCTTTTTACCCGCCTGCCAAAAAGATCGTGATGTTTTCAACTTTCGCATTTATGAAATAACTATAATTTATTTACCAGACGAATATTTAATTTTATAAGAAGACTTAAATATTTTAATTGATTTATATTTTTAATTTCAATTTTATGAGCGAGGCTACGTGGAAATAATCAAAGCAAATGATCAAACTTTGTAAAAATCCAGTCATTTCAGAATAAGTAGTAACATGAGAGTTGCTTTTGATCCACTATCCAACAAAATCTGTACACACTTGCGTATTACCGCCATTTGTGACTGCCTCTTATGTATTTTACAATGTTTGTGATTTCCTTTATGTGCTGTCAATAAAGAGTTATTGTGATGTATTACCAGAAACCACTAAATCATTAAAATTCGCTATTTCTACCTATATTTATATTTTACCCCATTCGATTTATAATAACTGAGAGGTAGGAAAAAAGTTGTCATCTACACAAAACCAAGTGTTAAACCAAAAAAGCAGCCAAAAGTCTCTACACAATTGATGACACAGATTTTCAACACTAATTCAAATGCAAATCCTACCAAAACAAAACCCATTCATATAGCCACCACGAGTCCATTTACTGCGCAAACAAACTGGTCGAGTGTTATTGTAGTCGCTCACACCATGGCCCACCTTTAGGAGAAAGGTGTGTCTGATTAACAGCGAGTGAGCGAATCGAAGCGTTTGAATCCGTTGTCGGCCGAAGTACTCGTATCGTATCCTCAGGCGTCGTCGGCCGAGCACGGCCGATTGATTAAAACGTATGATGAAGTAGAAGTAACAAGTGACCGATGACGCCCGAACATGGCCGATTAACCGGCGGTAACTACATAGATCGGTAAAATTTGATGGCGTCAGTAATATAATAAATGCAGACGAACGTCCGAGGCAGTTGTAGTCGTCTGAACTAGTCGCCCGATATCGGCGGATGGGCCCGAAATCGGTCGGTTTTAGTGTGCGCGTACCGTCAGTCATTCAGGCATAGCATGGGCCGTGAACAAATCGAATTTACCCCGTTTTTATTATATATATTCTCGCCTTTTCACATCTACGCGTGGATATAAATAGGCGAGGATAGGCTTGCAGCTATGAGATGGGTGATATCGTTAGTCCTATCCTATTAATATAATTAATGCGAAAGTTTCTGTGTGTGGATGTGTGAATTTTTGCTACCTATCTCCGTAACTAAACCGATTTTGACTAAATTTGGGATAGAGATAGATAATAATTATATCGCCCTCGTCACGGGTTCAACTTGGACTAGATCAGCACAGTGACCCTATCGATTAACTTCCCATTCGATTCTGGCATTCGAAAGCCCAAGGTCATTCTGGTCTTAAATCGTGAATTTAAGGCTTTTTGAAGCCATCTAAGTGAAATAAGTCAAATTGAATTACCGATGAGGTTACAAAACTTTTCTTGTTAATCTAATGATGATAGTGGCTTTAAATTACGAAAAACTTGAGACCAAACCCAAAAAAAAACTAAGTTACGATTAATTCGTCCTCGCTCATCGTTTAAAATTGAGCCAACCCCGTACTTAACATAATAAGTATATCATTATATCACGACAGCCTCGCGACGAATTTTAAATCTTCACTAAATAGTATAGAGTATAAAATCGTCTGAGTTATTTTCTAGTATAAAAGTTGAGTTGAATGTAGGTAGTTTCTTACGGCAATTATTGGCACGTGTTTCCCGTTTCTCTTGGAACTTACTATATCCAGACTAAAATAGGATTATGTGAAAGTTTGAGGACGCCATTAAATAAATTCGTAAGTAATATATTATTGCTTTCGGTAAGTACAGACTTTCGTAGAATATTTAATGAATATCTATCAATCTTGTCTTTTTAAACGTGATTTTAGTAATTTCCCGATTTTTATGTACTCCATCACAAATAACATGATAAGTTCAGCAGTTTAATCTTGGATAGAAACATACACATACACAGATGAAAATTACTCTTTCATATTAATAATTAGAGTAAAAATGTGTAAGTCTGGATAATGAATAGTAATAGCCGTAGTGTAGTAACTTCAGCTCTATATAATATTAGTTAGTATGTTGAAGATGATATTGATTACTAGCAAAGTTGCCAAAATCATAACAAAATGTGTACGAGTATGTCATAAGGAAGTACCTACCCCCGCGCGTCAAATTTCCCCAACGCTGCGACTACAGCGTATTGAATTAAACAAACCTATTTGATCCACCCGTCTCCATTCCGAACTACATTTGGAAAAACGATACCGATCAGGTAAGAGCAATTGTTCCCACATGCGATCCTTATTACTAGTCTAGCCTGAGGGCGGGACCGCCTAAGAAAAGATGACGTTTGTATTTTATGTAAATGCTTCCCTACGTGGGCCGTCGGTGGCTGTTTTTAGAGCTGAATTATACAGGGGTGCTATTCAGCAGTTTTTGATTCGGAGCCGAAATGGGTCATTTTATTTATGAATGTGGTGCCTGGGGCGCGTTCTGGGGACCTATTTGTCGATAACGTCGACGCGTCGTTATGTGGCGCGCAGTTTTGCGTGAGGTTTTGCATGAATGGGCTTGGTGAAGATTTCACTCGGCTTTGATGGTTGAGTGTGCGGTGAGGCGCTGATTGAACATCGCGCTTTGAGTTATAGTAGTTTTTCAAACTAGACTAGACTTTGTATGTAAGCGGACGTAAGCGTGCATGAAGTTTTCGTTTTAAGTATAATACAAGTCCTTAATATATTATATGAAGCGAATCTAAGTTGCCTACATCAACCCTTGTCCATTTTGAAATTGAAAGTAAACAAAATAAAGCGTGTAAGTTTACTTACTACTGCTTTGTTTTATTAGCTTTGCAAATCATTATCAGTCATCATCATTCGCAAATTCCATTTGTTTTAGTTACATGAAGAAATTAGTATCTAAATCTAAAAGCAGCCATAAAATAATAGGTATATTTTGATTTAGTGGAAGTTTATGCATGTAAACTTCCACTAAATCAAAATATACCTACAAATAAAATTCAGTCCTGAGAAAAACAAACATTAAAATATATTTTTTTTAACAACAATGCTACAAAAGTATTAAAAAAACAAACTTCGGGCCTTACTCATAAACGTTCCTTAAAGTGAGTCACTGGTTACAATGCTCTGACAACTTTTCACTAGACGCGAAAAGTCACGTACGAAAACACGACAGAAAACTTTAAGCAATGATTAACTTTTAGGATTTATAAGTCCGATCCTCCATCGCACAGCAAACTAGGACGCACAAGCGACGAATTCTTAAAAATAATACACTCGGTCCCGCGGCTCACGACTCGCAGGTACCTCGAATAATTCAAAGAAAATTCGGATTAAAAATCGCCAGAGGAGAGTTCTTGAATTTATTTCGCGCGACGAAATTGCCGGCGGTTGGCCTTCCTTCCTCAGTGCTTCCTTGGATATAAATAGCATGAAATTCTTGTGAGGCGCCTCGATTTCATGAATTTTTGTAGCTTCATATTTCGTGACAAATAGTTAACAGTGAAACCTTGCACGTTTGAAATTGGATCCCAGTGAGAAACGCACGAAGACGTGTGCATCATATCAAATATTACAGCCGGTTTGTACACTATTTATAGGGTTGTGAAAATAATATTTTGTTTAAAACTTTCATACATTCATGTATATTACACCGAGCAACTACTTACACATATACTTTATTATTGGCACTTATGACTATTTTAATGGTAAATGTAAACTAACAAATGGTGTAGAACGAGATAAACAAGTCGAAATGTTCTTCATACAACCTTTACACTACCAAAGAGTTCTATAATTTGACCGTTTTGCTAATGATGTGACTTTTCAAGATATTTTCCGGAATCTGAACCAATTGCATAAATAAAAAGTGGAACGAAACATTAAAAAATTAATAAATTAAATATTTGTTTATTTACATTATGCTGCTGGTTTCTAATTTAATATTTTAACCTGCAGCGAACAGTTTTTATACAGTTTGCTGCAGGCAAACAAATTCATTGCCTCATAAAATCGCAAAGAATTTGCTCTCACTTCTCGTCTGCACGTAAAAGGAATGCTTGGCAAAAGAAAATCCTAGAAAATTATCTCACAAAGAAAAACAGGCTTTTCATCTCATAATACAACATTCATTCATACACCGTTCATTAAGTCCATACACGCTCCAAGAAATTCGGATTGATGTCGCCAAAGCTCTTTAGTAGCTACACCCGCAGTCTTGCGCGCGGTAAAATTTTGTGAATCAACATGAAAACGTTCTACAAAACACAACCGTTGAAATTGGAAATCGTTTATTGCCACAGTATGTACTACAAAAATAAGTTATGTTTGTACAGTGGAACCATATTGAGCGTGCAACATTTGGTTTTAGAAAAACCATATAAAAGAAATAACAAATAAATAACTTTTAATCGCTATTGCTTCCACGATATTGTCGTTAGTGAAGAGCAATTTGTTTTACCAATTTTAATTTTTTTATCATTAAAAGTACGAGTAGTACAAATAAAATACTATTTAAGTAGTTAAGAAAGCAAGTACCTAATAAGATACTTAAAGAAAGCGCGGCATAATATATGTAAGTACAGCTCTCAAACGAAAGAATCGCGCGTGAAAGCGCGTGTGTGTAAAACTTATCAATATCGCCCCAACACATTTTTCTATGCATGTCCCTATTTTTTCAACACTTGTACCTACCCATTTGTCATGGGGCGGTGTATTTTTCAAGGTACACAAACATCCTGACAGAGATTGTGTTCAGTCGCCGTAACGGAAATGTGTAATTAGAGGGGAGTACGATACTTGCGGATGGAAAATATCGATGTAGGCGGTTATGATATTATTTTTTATGGTAGGAGTTTTCTATTTTTTGTGAAAGATCTCACCCGGAGGCTGTGTGTTTATATTGCAGAGAGTATTACCATGGATGAATATTATTTTTCTCGGTATTAAGTTTTAGTACCTGATCGATGGAGCTTTGCTCGAAATACTCGGAAAACGAGTTCCCAGAGATGACGTTTAGCTCGATCATTTTTTTCCAAGAACTTATGAACCTTAAGTTTCACCAAAATCGTTGGACAATTTTCGTAATTTCAAAATTTATGTATTAATAAAATAATGATAAAATTGATTTTATCTCAAAAGGTAAATGGAATCGATTCGAACTAAAGTGTTTCTGATTCAAAAGGTTTCCAAGGGAAAGTATACTAAAATGTGTTGTTTATATGAGGTAGTTGATTTTGCTAAACGTGGCTATTAAACTAAGACGTTCGTGCACTAAGCCATACAAATGACGACTTAAACAGCCTATTGACTTTTACTCACTTGACTCCCGCTTGAACTCACATCGGTGACATTTTATGGATTGGAAAACGAAGCTTCTTTCAATCGAACTACGAGACCTGTGACGATACTTGAGTTGCCGTCTAATACTTCTTTCTCAATTATTTATTGCAACTATTATGTAAGGAGATGAATCAAGTATAGAATAAGGTTACGTGGAAGGAGATAGGGGAGACCTTAGCCTAGTAGTGGGACACAATAGGCGGAGAAAAAGAAAGCTAAAGCATAATGACCCCGATTGGGTATGGCAACATTGTGTGCATTCATCCCGACTTCCGATACTTTGATCGCTTCGTATACGAACGGCTTATTAGTCCAATCAATGAAGGATTTAACCATAACAATATGACATTTATAAAGGACATGCTACGCAGTGTTCGTCTCATTACAGCTAGTTATGATACAATCACGCTCATCAATAAATCAACATGACGTCACGTCTACCGCGTGATAAATCATCGCAATTCGCGACGGTGTCGTGACGTCATTATTTGGCTCATTTGATGACGATGTGTGCGGTCAAATTCGGGTGAACACTTTGATTTCGGAAATGTATTGCTATTTAAGTTGTAGGAATTTGTACTCGACTGTCCCAAAACACCCACCCAAGACCGAGACAGGTGGTAGAGAGAGAGTACCTATACCCAGTAGTGGGAGAGAGAACACATGATGTTGAAAAGAGATCGAGAGATAAGAAGATATTGATGACGATGACTTGCAAAGCTAATGTGGTATTCATACAATGTAGCCTAAGTAACCTAGGCAATCTATGTTACTTAGGGGGAAAAGCTGCAGAACTGCCACATTCAGCTCGACTTCTTCGCTGAAGTAACCCACTACGCAATAAAATTAAGTACTGAAAAACTTTATTGCGAATGTCTGAATTCAGCGCGGAAGTAGTTGCGAGGTGTAACAGTAAGGACTAAAATGTATTATTTTCAATTTCAATAACGATAGTTAAATAGTCTACTACAATGGTTCCCAACCTTTTTTTGTATTGAAGCTTCCCGGATTATAAAAAAAATGTTATGCTCATGCCCCACTCCCTATTATTTCATCAGTTTTTATGTTAACTGTCAAATCATCGTCGTGATTATTATTTAGTTTCTTCGAATAGCCGAGATACATACATTAGATTACTTATCGAATAGAGATATTAGATTTTCAGAACCTAGCTTTTGATACCAAAGTTTACTGAGTGATATTTAATTACGCATAATTTTTTTTTTCTAAAATGAAAACGTTTTACGCCTTCCTTGACTTGTCTCTACGCCCCCAAGAAGGCTCGCCCCCCTGGTTGTGAACTTCTAACCCAGTAGATGCAACTCGGTTGACAGCTTACAAGCTTCTATTTTACTAATTGATGAATCCTAGTTTGTTTGTTTTGGTCAAATTTTGCAATAAAATTCTGAACCACTTCTCAACGTGTGTTTGAGGTGAAAGGTACACACATCAAAATGTAATTTGTAAATGCAGATGTCTGCATTAACAAATGACGTTATGATATTTATACTATACAAGCTGCGCCCCGCGGTTTCATCTGCGTTTTTCGGGATAAAAAGTAAGTAAATAACCTATGTGTTAATCCAGACCATGAACGACCTTAATTCCAAATTTCATGTAAATCTATTCAACCGTTTCAGAGTTTAGTGGTAACAAACATACAAACTTTCACCTTCATAATATTAATAAGATAGTGATAGTCCTTACTGTAATTTAAAATTCCGCGGTTATAAGCAAAAATCCAAGTCCACCGACTGAATACTGGAATCCTCCATGAATTTATAGTGCCACAAGAAACTTCAGGAAGGAACCTTGGCTCGGATTTTTATAGTTAACAAAAGAAATATAAGCCGGCTTTACTCAAAACTAGCTGACTCCCACGGCTTTACTCGCTAACTCACAATACTGTTGATCTTTTTGCAATAAACGTAAGCTGCTGAGAAAGAATAATGGTTTAGCCAGGGTATTAATAAGTTTAATTCCTAAGAATTATTCTATAATTAAATAAAAAAGAAGTTAAGTGCGTGTCATGACCAGATAATTGCAGGGTTCCGTATCTATGTTAGAAATAAATAAACTTTATTCATAACCATCACAAACTTGAGCAGTGGCTGAACTTCAAATCAGGTTACTAAAACGAAAACACTTCTTTCGAAAACACACTACTCTGTATAAAAGGTAAAACCGTCACACACACTATTACATTTACAACATTAGTGTGATGTGACGGTGTCAAAAATAGGTGATTTTATTAAAACAAACGCTAGACTTGAACGTGACATGAGTGTTTGTCGGGAAATGCTGTTATGCAAATTACTTTGAAACGCAAAAATAAAACATTTTACTGTACTGGGTAGACAGACTCACATTGTTAAAATTTACTGTAATAAATATGATTTAAATTTTAACATAGAAAGTATAGGGATATATAAATATAGGTATATAATCCCTCAAGGAATATAGGTGGAAAATATTTGTATTTTAAAATTGCAGCGCAGCTCATTCAGACATTTATAAGTAAATCTATAGAATCTTTCTTTGGAGCCAAATTACATCTACATCTTGCTTACGGATGAAATTTGGCTCCATATTTTGCAAATTTGTTCCTACAAATTATCAA
This sequence comes from Alcis repandata, assembly GCA_949125135.1. Classification (NCBI taxonomy): domain Eukaryota; kingdom Metazoa; phylum Arthropoda; class Insecta; order Lepidoptera; family Geometridae; genus Alcis; species Alcis repandata. Next base: position 5,596,250 of record OX421242.1, on the reverse strand, counting down.
ATCAAAAATGTAATAATCTTACTTTTCTATCCTACTAATAATTATAAATGCGAAAGTGTAAGTGTGTGTGAATGTTTATTACCACTTAAAACCGTAACTACCAAACCGTTTTTGTTAAAATTTAGAATAGATAGAGATAGATAGTGATAGATAGATTTTTCTTTTTTTTTTTTTTTTTTTTTTTTTTTTTTGTTTTTTTTTTGTTTTTTTGTTTTGTTTTTTTTTTATTATTATTTTTTTCTATTTAGCTTATAACCTGGACATAGGCTACTTTTTAACATCGCCGTTTTTCATCATGGTAACGACAGTGAATGCAACCGTAGAGCTTATCTAGTTTTAGCTAAAAATTGCACTATCGCATTTTATTGCATTGTCATTGGACATTCACAGGTACTCGTATATCAAATGTCAGCTTAATCGGATATCGAGAAAAGGTTCAAAATTCAGTTACTACCTCTAGATTTGACCTAAAGAAACAAACTAATGCACATTGCAATTTATAGCTTATATCTTATAAATACATGTTTATTTACCGAACAGTGACGACTATTGTAAAGAAATTAGCTGCAAGCTGTAGGAGTAAAATCAAACGCTGTCTGAGTATTTACGTCGAAAGTCGACGAACCGCGACTGAACGTGCCTGAAATACACGCTTCAGTACTACAATATGCAGCTTTCTCTTTACTGTAGCAAAGAGAATTACTGCCTTAGGTATATAGTTCTAAACTTGGGCTAGGAATGGTTGGTAAAATTTTGTTTAAATAAATAGCTGCGTTTTGAGTTCTTACCTTATTACCTACCTCTGTAGTGACGTAAGGAACTGTGCATTTTCCGGGATAAAAAGTGGTGGTGGTAATAGGCGGCGGTAACCACTTAGGTACCATCAGGTGGCCTGTCGCTTGTTTGCCACTTATTGTTATAAAAAAAAGTTAATATACTTTAATGCCAAATTTTATACTACTTTCTTCAATCGTTACGGAGTGGGTTAGCATGAGACAAACATCAGTTAATGTAAATTGTTGTTGTCAACTCCAAGGTTTAGATTACTCATGTTTTAATTACAACACAGTTACTCTTTATTGACAACACAAAATAAAGTACAAACACAGGAAAAAATAGCAATCTCTTTTAAAAGAATTAAACAAGACTGATGTATCTTCTTCCAATAATTTTAACGAGTAGCCAGTGTGCGCATCGCGGCGCTTTATTCAAACAAGTAATTACAATCATTTTCAAATACAGAACAAAACAACGAATTCGCAAAGCCGTCACGTCAGCTGAAACAAAAACAAACGTGTGTAAACATAATATTTTGTTGACGCAACGCTGTACGTTGTTGTGTCGAAAAATTCGGGAATTCGGGTCTTACGTTTTTTTCCCAGCATCCGAACACAATCGGATATCATTAGTGTTATTTATGTGTGCGTCGTGCCGTGGACGTCTGCCGACGTGACTTCAATGCGCAACGGGTGCCATGTCGGACACTTACTTTCCCATTGATTGCTTTTTAGTTTTCCGGGTTTTTCTATGAGAGATTTGCGCTTTGAAATGCCAGCTTTGTCACTTTTGTCATTGACGTGCGGGCTGTCAAAGCGCGCGGACGTCATTTGTTCGGAATTCAGGGGATTCAGATTTTAAATCCCATTCACGAATTCCGACAACACCACGGAAAAGTCGGTTAGTTGGTACGTTATTTTTAACCGACTTTTCTTTTAAATACCTATTGAACAGTACGATAGTTTACGGTATTGTACTGTTGTTGTATTGAGTCAGATACTCGACTCACCATCATCATCATCATCATCTCATGTTATGTTGTGTCTCGTTACTTCGTGTGATTGAATTTTTCATTCCGCCTGGTTTAGTGTAATATTATAAAACACCACTCGAGCTATTAAAAAAAAAAAAAGGTAAAAACTAATCGAATCAAACTAAGTCCCTTAATAAAATACCAAAACATGTAACCCCATCCATCAATCCAGCATTAACATCGTGTCTAGATAAAGTCTCACACTATCCCAACCTGAACAAATGCAGGTACTGTAATTACCAGCGCAACAGAAAGAGAGGAAGGATATATTATAACACACGTTAAACAAGGATAGGTGATCACTGATCAGGGGAGTCAATCCGTCAATGTCGTTTAGGGTAATCTTGTAAAACGCGAGTGATAAATCCGAGTGAGGCGTCGACTCCACGATTTTTGCAATTGCTATTATTAAATAAGGGCTGGCACACGTTGCGACTCCTTTGTAAAGCCATATGTCATCCTTTAATCTTGCACGTTTATTGAAACGTGTTTTTCTTATTTCGATTTTATTGAAGGAGTATTTTTTTATTACTGCACATTGTGTTGTAGACAAATTGTATTTTGTAAGATTTATGACAGATTCGTGGTTGTTTTTTAATCAAACCTACATAATTTCATCTGAAACTAACTTTTGAAGTACAATTGGTAAGTCATCATCATCATTGTCGAGTCGACCATTGCTGGGTATAGACCTCCTCTCCGTTATGCCATTTTTACCACTTTTGGACCAATCTTATCTATAACCATTTAGAGTTCATAATCTCAACGCCTCATTCAAAACGGCGATGGCGATGGGTCGGTCTAATGTAGTTTCTATGGGCCTCTGGTTATATTGCCTGAAATAAATGATTTATTAATATCATTAGGTAAGAACAACAATGCAGTGCAGCATCACTTTAACTATTCACAAGCACTCAACAAAGCTTTTCAAAAACAAAGGCAAATTTTAAATGATTTCGCAGCTTCTCTCCCTTCAAATATGATAAAGGGCGTTCGTCAGACATTTCCCCAAGTCCCTGATATGTGACGCCATAGAAATTGCAGCGAGAACTGCCGGCGAGCATTTGGAAGAGTGCCAGAAAGCCAAAGCGGGCAGTGGACCGTGCGTTTTCTTGTGCACTTTGCAAATGAATACTATTATTGTAAACAAACTCTCAGAATATGATTGTTTTTGTGAATCAATTGCATAGAGATCTGAGCTCAAAAGATGACTGATCCCTAAATGACGCAGAATGATAAAAGTTATGTTAGAATTCTCACTAGCGTTATGATATTTATCATTCAGCCTGTTATCACCGAATGCTGAGCATAGGCCTCTGTTTTTGTATGGCAATTCAACTCGGTTCTATGCCAATCATGTCCAGGTCCAAAATCTAAATACCTACTTAGTTTCTTACTTACTAGTTAGGTACAAGATGTAGTTAAAGTTGCAAGTCATGAAAATAGCGGAGAAAAATAGAAATAAAAAAACTAACAATTTGGTAATTTTTTAATCTGAAGATCGGCTTGGCACAGAAAAGATATGGGCCCTGTTATAAAGTGGGTAATTATTATCTTCCTCATTGTCTCTTTCGTTGAAGAAGATATCAAAACTATAGTGACAGGTACATTATTGCATGCGCCAAAATTCAGATCCTTTTCAGCTTCTAAAGTTGGTAATTAGAACAGTTTAGTGACCTGATATTTGCACAATTTTACTTATTTAACTGTGACCTATTTTTTATATCAAATTTATTACCTAATGTGACAATCGTTAGAAATATCTAAATAACTTGGCTTAAAATTTGTACTCAAATATTTTCTTTTCCTAAATATCCAATTTATCAGGAGTCAAACACGGGACTTAAAGAATTTTAGGGTAAACATAACGGAACCGACTTCAAAGACACGACGACCGACCAAATTATTTTGTCCGTTTTATCTTCCATCGGAAAACTTTGATCATTGGACTTGACAGTTATTATTTTATTTCCAACTTAAACACTTTGAACGCCTCATTGGAGTTATAAATACGAGAGTTTATTCATATACTAAAAGTTTTCGATTGAGCTGGCTGAAAATTATTAATTACTTTTCACTAGTTTCCGATCGATCATTAAGCAACAAGTACGTTGTTAACGAAAATAAATAACAACAATAAATATAACAACCGATAACTTCACGTTTTAGTCAACTTAAGTATTCCTTACATCGGTAAATAGTTTAATACTTTACATTGTAAGCAGCTAACTATTGAAAATCCGGCTTTGGAGTTTGTAAAGGTAGTTGCTGGAGAATTCGCGATTAGCGATAACTCAGCGACACTACTCAGAGACAGCTGTAACTGAACCAACTAAGTAACCAATCTTATTCTGGCGAGTGATGCTATTTCGGTTACTGTCAACAAATGTCATGTCAGTGAGAGTGACCGAGATAATCTCGAGTGCTCAAGAATAGGGTCCCTGCCACCACGCGATAATGCTAACGCTAGTATATTTTCGTCATCTAACTCTAGCTTTAAAGAGTTTTACTTTCAAACACTGCTTAATGTTAGTCACTGCTTAAAATGCTCTGAAAACTACTCGCTAACCTGAAATGTCACGTGTGCAAACAACATTAATTTTAGGCAATGGTTAAGTTTAAGCAGGCTTTATAAGTAAGATCGATAATCGCTAGCATTCGCACCCCACCCTATACACGGCAGTAGCACAACCAAGTTGTTCAGATAGTTGCTTCAAGCGAAACTAAGTTTTCCAATAAATAATATTGCTTGAATGTGTGTCACGGAATTCAATAATGTTGTTGAAATACTAACTGTAGTTACAGAAGTTCCTCTACTCTCAGTATTATACACTTATTATTAGATAACTATAGAGTTGGTGTGCTGGCAAACGCGAAAACGTGTTTTGGTTACATAGAACAAGAACATTATTTTTACAAAACAAAAAACAAAAACCGACTTCAAGAGATCGACTATTGAGTTATTCATCTATTTGTCGCGCACGTACTTAATGCAAATTTAAGACTTACAGTCAAAAGTTATGAGGTAACAAACATAAAAAAAATAAAATAATAATAATAATAAAAAAACATACACTCGAGTTGATAACCTCCTCCTTTTTTGAAGTCGGTTAAAAATAACGGAACTCCCCAATAGATATTAAATCTACTATTGCTTATGTCAATTCGGATATAAAGGCAAATTTTATTTAACTCAGCTGAAGCTTTAATCAACCCACTGCTGGGACACCAGGTCTTCCCTCGAGGAGTGATTTGACTATATTCTACCATGCTGACACCAAGTGTGAACCAACCATGGTTTTCAACAATTTATTTTTCGGACTTTTACTATACAGGTTGACTCGCGAAGTTTTCCTTCACCAAAAAAACCAGTGGTATGAAAAGTTGTCCATAAATTGAAAACCCTTATTAAATACAAGTCGGAGTTTGAACCCTTTACCTCACGAATACGAAGCGGCCGTTTTCCCACTGAGCTACGACTGCTCGATCCCTTGCACTAAAAAATTGATCAAGCTGATTCGACGATAAAGATATCACTTTGAATTTCACTCACTGACAATGCCAGTCTATCATTTTCACATACACTCTTCACAATGTTACTCTAACATATTCACACTCGAAAAAAACACCCGTCTTTTAAGCTGTTAGGTATAAAACAACTATGCAAGCGTGAGAATTTCAGCAAATAAAAGGCAATTACTTACGTTCCATGCCCACGCAGCCTATTGGCGGAGCGTAACAAAATCCGAGCAATACAACGTCTAATAAGGAGCTGTATTTCTTACGAAAGTGTGAATTTCGCGCAGCTGTTTTGAGCTCGTAACACAGCAGTCTTAACGGCGACATAGAACTGTGTGCTTTTAGTACCTCCACGTAGGTGCTTGGGGTTTAAGAGCTTGAAGTTAACGAAACGGAAAATATTTCGCCGGTTTGTGAGGTTCGTTTGGGAAAACAAAACTCACGAGCTCTCACTCAAAATATTTTTCCGCTTTTTCACTTTCGCTTTTTTTTTAGGAGCCAAATATGAGAACAAAGTGTAACGAGTACCTATAGGTATATTGCATTGGAAACATTACTTTTTTATAGTTAGTTGATTTGAAGATGGTATATGGACATGCTGAATTGAGATTAAGCTCTTAAATGTAGGTGTCGAAACAAACTACTTTTTTGTCGATACATTTTTAACTTTTTCCATGAATTTAATTGCTCTGAATTTTCCGTAAACAAATATTAAATGAGTTGCGTTCAAGTTTTATTATTGGTTTAGAATAACTTATTACTTAAGCTCCAAGAGAAAGTGAGTTTGTTTGTCTGTTACACGTTGATACCTCTAATCAATCTTTATAAATTTTGCATACACTTTATCAGGGTGCAGAAAAGAACACTTTTCGACATCATCATTACTATCGCATTACTGGTAAAGCCGCAGGGCTCAGCCAGTATAAGTAAATTCGAAATACCTACCAAATGTTAGCTTGCAAAGTTTAAACACTAACGTTTTTAGCTACAAGGTGTATTTTGCTTAATTTTCCACAACTTCGACCAAAAGTGTTCCGTCCGACATTACCACTAGCTGTTTCGTGGTTGTAACTTTTAGCCAACTTGTAACAAAGTAACCAATTCGATTCAACACAGTAAAACTGTACTGTTACTAAATAACGTTAATAAATGCACTCGTTATTTACTTAGAAATTTATCGGTTTCGGCGCACCTGTGGCCGCACTCATAAACTTTGTTACGCTTCTGTTTTGGTGTGTTGGCTGTTATTGACTCGCCGAATTCGCTAATATCGGATAAAAGTACTCGTACGATTAGTTGCGGTCTATTTCAAAAAATACGTAAACTGAAACAATCGACTGTTGCAGAATTAACCTGAGCTTTCTTGCGAGTGATATACTTCGGTCACTGTCGCTCTTATACAAAAATTTATGATAGTGAAAGTGACCGAGATAATCTCGAATGGCCTATAATAGCCCCCTTAGGCCTTACATTTCTCCATCTACACTTAACCTGACTAACCTACTTCCAGGTAATTAAAACTTCTGCTTACCCGTTGTTAGTAAATTAGGACCTTTTTTATTGTTCTTTGAGATAATGATTCTGATAGATATAACTTCTTTCAAAAGAAGTTATAATCTTATTTTTATTTCATTACGAGTAAGAAAAACTCTAACTTTATAGCATTGTGATGTTTGTTTCTCATGAAACATATTTCATAGAAACTCAAGAGTCAAATAAAATAAAAAGTCAGTACCTACTTCAATTAATCTAAAAAGATCACATCAACCTATCCGTACCTCCTCACCCAAACGTACCCATCAAACTCGCAGCGTTCCCTCGTTGTATGGCTAAAGAGATATTTCGAGCCAAACTCAACATCAAAATAAAACAATGGAATAGTTAACTCGACTCGTATTGCTTTCGGTTCGGTTCAAAGATCAAATTTAATAACGATACAGGAAAACAATATCCAAAAAATAATATCGGAACTACTGGTTACTCAAATTGTCAGTTCTGTTATTGGAAGGTAGTAAAATAAAAATAAAGTCGAAACAATGAAACTTGAAACAGTATTTAGTGCAGTTTCCAACTGACTTTGCTTGTTTCAAAAGCTGCATATAGTGCCGAACTAAAACACTTCGTATCGACAAGTACAAGACAGACAGTTTTACAAGACTTACTTTGTAAGCACGAATACGTTTAAAACTTACTTAGATGCAATTTTGTTTACTAATTCTAAAAACAATGAAAACTTATCATCGCTTTTACGTTACATTTTCACGAATAAACAATTTTTTTTACTTTCAGAAGCAAACAGCTGGTACCAGGATACCATAACACCGCATGATAACTAGCATTGTATCTTTCTCTAACGAAACCCAACCCAAAAAGTGTCAGCCAATCACAAGCGCTATCAATTACGGCGTTCAGCGGCTCGACGATTTTATTTTGAGTCATATCAATGCCCTAGATTGATGAGGAGAGTAGTGTGATGACTGATGTCTAGGACCTACTTATTTATTTTTAAGCTTTTTGTACATTATCTACGTCATTTTTTTTTAAACCGTTTAATTATAATAAAATATTTGACCATAACACGAGGAACATAAACCTTTCCGAGGTTTACCGATGTTACTTGAAGATTTAAAAAGATATTAAAACGAATACTTCTTAGTGTCTCTACAATAAGACACTTTGCAGTGCAATTCCGTTTAAACAGAGATAAACTCCTCAAAACGTTAATTTACGTCAGAAAAATTACAACCGGCTTAGCGCTCGTTCAATATTCAGAAAGCGACGTGAGATGAACTCTCGCTCGAGAGTTTATCATCGCCCTGTCACTCTACCGTTATTTATGGACCAGTAAACTTGGAAATATATTTTCCTCGTCGGCGGCCGCGTCCATTTCAGGTTAAGCCCCTTGGGCCAGGGCACTAGACGAGTCGAGTGTCATAAATTTGAAAACTGTTTCGCGAAAGCGAAAAAATGAAACAAATATTTGACGTTCGCCCGATCTTCGATACACACGGGCGGCTACGGCGATTTACGACTGTTTACAAATTTAACTCTCGCGTAAAGCGACAAAATTGACTATGCATATAAATGGCCTGCGAGATTAAACTTTCAGACGGGTAAAATCTTTGCCTTGATTTGCTAAACTTTTGATGTTAAAAGAAAACGTTTTCAAATAGCTTTTTGAGATCTTCGAAATTGAAATCTCAGTCGAGAGACTCTGTATTGCGCTTTTATTAAAACTATCTGCTGGACGAAAAACAAAAGAATTCGCTGGAAAAAGACTAAACAACGTTGAATATCTATTCAATGAAAACGCTCCTTTTGTATTAAAGTTCAAATATAGATTTTTAATAAGTCATTAGATTAAGTCCCATAAGTACAAGGCTTAATCGTCCCCAGAAATGGCGGCGTACTAAAATAATTTTAACGACACTTTGATTACTTTTATCACAAGTTTTCGCTTCAGTTGTCACGTTTTCGAACCATTAGTTTTATGCGAATTACTACTGAGGAATTGCTTATTTATTATCAGTGTTTTATGAGCAAAACAATTTATCTCAAGGTTTGGGTAAGCAGCCGGCAAATTACTTTTAGAAAATTATGGGAAAATAATACGCATTTTAAACGCCTTATACATTATTTTTGTATCTCGATTGCTCTATTATGATGGGTGAGTATTTTAAAAAACTGTTACGTTGTTCTATGTTTTGTATGTACTATGTGTTTTTTTATTGTATATACATACAACTATACATACAAATATACACAACTAATGATTAGATACTAAATAAATAGATACACTTTTAATACATGCCTATAGTAGGTACACAACATAGGTACCATGTTTTGTCTCATTTTCTTTTAATTCTGAGATATGTTTACAGTTTCAAGTATTCTAGCTAATCGGAAAGTAACCTTAAAATAAATAGCTTTTGTATCGATCAGACAAACACATATATAGCGAGTTCATAAAACATGTACCAATTTAAAATATATTTTTAAAACAAGCTTTTATTAAATTGTCTCCTAAGTTACACAGATACCTATACCAAATTCCAGTTCAATCGGGTATTAGAAAAGTGAATCAAACAGTTGCAAGTTTTGACCTAACAAACTAACATAGGTAGGTTACATTGCAAGTAAAGTAAAAGCTTGCATGAAGATTATGTCAAAAAAGTTAAAAAGGCCAAAATATAGGCCTTTAGGCTAGTTCGGGGCTCACCGTTTATCCGTTTTATGTGTAGGTACTTAATGTACTTGTACTAAAATTCATAGTTTATTAAGTTAAGACTGTAGTACTTTTTCCTTCTGAAATGAAAATGTATATATGAACTCTTTACAAAAGTGTGTAAAACTTCCTATTTCTTTAACAGTTTACCATTTGTTAGCGGTATTGTATGCGTATTCATTACGGATTCCAAACATGTCCGTCGCTAAATACGCCCTTTATATTAGTTTTGTCGTCTGCTGTTGTCATTGTCCGAGTTAATGAGTTTTCCTTACTTTGATCATTACATAACTTCCCAAACAAATAATAGTCTGTGGAATAAAAACAAAATAAGTTCTTACCACAATCATCATTGCTTACCGTCAGGCGTGGTGGCGGTCATACGCGAGATTACCTTAGAATAAAAAAAAAATAAAAGAAAAGGTTAGACTTGATCGTTACAATTTTATATATTTATGTCAATACCTACAGCACGGTTCCGCTACAGTAGGCAGGCACTAAGTAGGTAGGTACGTGAAACTATTAGTAAATAAATTAATTTTAAGCTATTGCATAGCTTCTATCGCGGGCCTTGAGCGTGGAGACCGAATCCAGAAATTCCGTAACGAAAATAACCTAAGCCACAGCGGTGATACTTTTTAGTGTTGCCATCTATCGATGAATAGCAGAACTTTTAATGACTTTTTGAAATATCACGCTTGTCTCTTTAGTTCAGCAACTCGCCTCTAGGTGGCATTGGTTAATGAAATAATTATAATTATAATTGCATAAGTCGATAAAAAATGCTATGCAATAGCTTTACCGCGGCAGTCCCCGATCGCCACACGTCTTTTTTTCAAAGTTGTTTTATAAATTAGGGTTTACTGAAATTATGGAGAAAATATTATTTAAACTAAAATTCAGTACAATAATAAAAGATCAAAGTTACGGTTAAAAGTTAAGATGCTTACGGTGCAAACCATCGGCATAATTAGAACAGTTAGAACTTAGTGCATTTGAGTATGTATTTCAATACCGCATACTCGCTGATGTTTGCCAAATTGCCACAGTCAGCTTAATTAGTATGCAAAAAATGCGACTTTTCTCAAAGCAAAAAAAAAAAGGAAGAAGATAAATCCTAAGCAGGCAAATAAAAATAAAATTAAAAAAATAATGTTTAAAAAAGTACTAGTTAATTTAAAAGTTATTAAATAGAGCCTTCTATTTACCTTCGGCCTATTCCTGGACTTTTTCTTTCCACTGAGACTTTAATCTTACACATACGATATCATTTCGGTCTCCCTTACTCTCACAACATTCCTTACCAGAGAGAGAGTGACAGAGTTAATATCGTACGACCCAGACAGGGTCCCGATATTTTCCGGTTGTTTTGAGCCGAGCCGATCTCAGATAATCCTAGGTAGAAAGAATAAAGAAACGTTTATTTATGACAGGAAACAGACACATAACATACCTATCTACATATTATTGTAATAGTAATGTTGTTTGTTGATGATGTTTGTTGTTTGATATACTCGTAGACAAGAACAAGACAGACAAGATAGATAGATATGGATTCAGACAAGAAGATCATGTAGAATAATTAAATACCTATAAACATATGTTGGCACGAAACCGATCCCGACTCAGCAGAAAGAAGAAGCACTGCGTTATTGGGTGAAGCCAAGCTTCTCAACTTTCACGTATACGTACACAAGCAAGCGTTCTGGGTGGCGCAGACCTGTTATGGGCAAACGTGACGTTTAACATCAGGCGAGCGAATTGCTCGTCTCGTCACTCAATTACATAAAAAAAAAAAAGAAAAACAAGCTCTACAGTCCCGCGACTAGAAGAGTATTTACACGCCAATGTGTGCGTCTTGTGTATACTACGTGCGAAAGTAGAGCAGTTCTCGGCTTCACCCAAATCCAACGCGATGCTCCATCTTTCTGTCTTGTTTCATCTAAGGAGCCAAGACGGCTTTGCTGCTAATCCTATCTCAACCCTACCTGATCCTGTTAGCTTTTAAATCAGCCTTTACAACGAAACGCCCGCGCTTCTTAGGAAATATTAAGCTCAGATAAAATATAGCTGGAAATGATGGAAATAGATGTCTGCCTTTTTTTAAACTGTTTACAATTTTTTGGTGTACACGTGTTGACGGCTTCAAATAAATATGTTATTTAGGTATAGGTAAAAGATTTACAGTTAGTTTATAGATGAAAGTCTAGCTATAAACTATAATAGACTATAAGCAGTTAATAAGAAATACTTCTGTTATTTTTGCAGAGATTTTTTATTGCGATTTTTTATTAAGGTATTTATTACTTACTAAAAAAACTGACACGGAAACTGACGTGGGCAAACGTACATAATCTTATGTATTCAAAACCATATAAATTTGGCTTATAGAGCCTGCATAAAGTTAGAACTATTGCTTTGACTACTTCTCGCTGACGTTAAATGTCAAGGTCGAAAATAAGACAGAAAATTTTAAGCAATGATTAAGTTTAAGCAGGCTTTATAATTAACGCCCACTATGTTTATCTCCTTTAAGGGATACAAAACTGAGTATCTCAATAAACAATCTCCTTTAAATAATTAAAAGATGAGAATTTAGTAAATTTAGTAAAAGCGAGAATTTATTTTATCCCTATTAACTCGTAATAAAATACTATGAAGCAATTATGTAATTGCCTTAATTAAATGATTAAAATGGCTATGGCTATGAAATTACTAAAAATAAATAACAATTTTTTAATTGGTCGTCAGATTACGGTGAACCATGGCAATAAAATATAAGCAAGCCAACACCTACTCGTATATTTATACAGATTTTATTATTGCGAAGATTTTTAATTGCGCAATAAAAAGCTTAATTTATTTAAACTATACAAATGAAATCGCCTGAACGAAAAAAATAACTATATAATCATAAAATAATAAATTTAGCACATCATCATCATTATCGATAGCCTTCTTTATCCCTCTGGGTTTAGGCCTCTCGTTCATTGTGCTACCTGACTCGGTCCTGCGTCAATCGGATCTAAATTTAACTCGTGACTTTACCATTAATTAATAAATCTGGATTAAACGATTACCAGTGAAGTTCATAATTTTCATATTCAGTGATAGATCATAATTTTAAGATAAACTCTGTCGTTAAATAGCTTAATAAGTTAAACGGTTTTATGTTAAAAAAAAAAAACATACATTGCAATGTTTAAGATAAATGTACTAAAAACCAAAAAATAATAAAATAGATACAGTCGTGGGAATTATAAACATATGCATAGACTAGACTAAAATAAAACCGTGGGACGTGCCCCACGGTCGGCCTGTTTGGCTCAGCGGTAGTGTATCCGCCTTATAAGCCAGAGGCCCCGGGTTCGATTCCCGGCCGGGCAGATGTTTGAATGATGAATTTAAATATCTGTTCTGGGTCTGGGTGTTAGTTGTCCTTGTCTTTGTGTGTGTTCCGTGGCATCCCCGACACAGGATTTATTCCTAGTGGGGAGCTATGAGTGTGAAACGTTTATTATTTATTTATTATGTTTTTTTTTTAACATAAAACCGTTTAACTTAAAATTTATTTTACCTATTTTTATTGTTACTTGTTGTTACTTGTTGTTGTTACTTGTTGTTTTATTGTTAGTGTACCTAGTTTTTAGTTTTTATTTTATATAGTACATTGTATTATACTGGTTGAGCACTTTCATTTGATACCCATATTGATGGGATCGATAAAACCTACGTTATCCGCCATTTTGTAGCGGCCGCCATCTTGTATTTCAATTTTTTATAGTATATTGTATTCTGCTTGTTGAGCCCTTTCATTTGATACCCTTATTGATGGGATTGATAAAAACTACGTTATCCGCCATTTTGTAGCGGCTGCCATCTTGGATTTCAATTTTTTATAGTATATTGTATTCTGCTTGTTGAGCCCTTTCATTTGATACCCATATTGATGGGATTAATAAAACATAAATTATCCGCCATTTTGTAGCGGCGGCCATCTTGAATTTATAATGATAATGAATAAACATAATTGTATTGTCACCAAAATCCAAAGTGTATACAAAATTTCAGATTAATCGGTTGACAGGAAGAGGGTGAAATTTGAATTACTAAATTTGACCCAAGAATAATAAATAAATAAAACAAACGGGGTGAGCTAAATAAAACCGTTTAAAAACTGTTGGTTCTGTTGGAAAAGGTGAAAAACTACGAGATATTTAGGCGTAGCTACAAGTTTTTATCGACTTTAATTATTTAGATAACCAAAAACTCTGACACCAGGGCTAGCTGCTCAGTCTATACTTACTTTTTTTAAAGCTTTTATTTAACTTGCAATTTATGTATGTATGTATGTACTGACTGACTGTATGTTAGTTCGGGTGGAATCTTGCAACTCAATTTTGAACCACTTTCCGATGTCCGATTGAGCTGAAATTTGGTATACGTGTGTAATTTCGATGACAGTACAATAAAAGCTTGTATTTTAAAATATTTTTAAAATTAACATAAATAAACTTATAAGATCAACTAATAGGCTTGGGCTTGACCGCCATCTTGCCTGATGGTAAGCAATGTTGCGGTCTACGATGGAGCACGCTTGCCTAGAAGGAATCGAACTTAACCGTAACTTTTTTTAAACTTTGTTTTTCGAAAATGAAACATAATGCAAATTGTATAAAGTGATATTAGGCCCAAGTTTGAAGGCTTTTTAAGACAGACCTAAATTTTCTAAAACTATTGGCATCCTTGTCTAATGGCTTGCAATGATAAAGACAGATTTATTTTTAGTTAGTTTAGATCTGTCTTAAAATGCCTTTAAACTTGGGCCTATTGTCAGCCATCTTGGATCTTACTTACAAAGCCTGCTTAAAGTTAGTCACTGCTTAAAACGCTCTGACAACTTCTTACTGACGTGAAATGTCAAATGCGAAAACGAGGCAGAAAACTATAAGCAATAGTTAAGTTTAAGCAAGCTTTATAAGTAAAGCCCTTCATTCTTAGGCACAAAATAAAATCTAGACATGTTCGTCCCAACTTTGACCACAGGGTTATTAATCAAATTCACAAGGAGCGTGGACTAGAAATATGATTTATGAAGTATATTTTTATCGAAACAATCGATACAGTATTGGCCGGGGCACGTCGTAAAAGCAATTTATCATGGTTATCTCACACAAGCAAGCCGCATTGTCTACGGTGCAGTCGACCACGTATCTGTTTCAAAAGAAAATAATCGACAATAATGGATTAAACAAACTCGATTCCAACGATGATGAGGTGAGGTAATGTGCATGTCATGTGGCCCATTACGGGCATGTATGGGCATCGTTGCGATGTATTGTATTAAAAAATATGTTCATACGTTTTAGTTTACAACTTTCAGGGCAATAGGCCCAAGTTTGAAGGCTTTTTAAGACAGATCTAAATTTTCTAAAACTATTGGCATCCTTGTCTAATGGCTTGCAATGATAAAGACAGATATATTTTTAGTTAGTTTAGATCTGTCTTAAAATGCCTTCAAACTTGGGCCCATTATCTACATTTTTATCGTAAATAAATCAGGCAATGTAGCACAACTCGCTTGTGAAAGTTCCGTGTCGATCGTATTTTTAACGCACGCAGAATCCTAAAATTACTAAAACAAAATTGTCAACAACACCAACAACCATGCCATGTAAAAATAACTACAGCTCGGAACTCTTTAGACAAATTAAAAGACACAAGACTGCTACTTTTGAGGGAGGAAGAAGATGTATGAAGGACTCAAGGCTTATAACTTATTAACTTACTATTATATAACTTATTTTAATGTTCAATTATTTTGTTCAATTTGACGTTTGAAGCATATCTGATACAGTTACTAGAAACCCCTTTCAGCCAGTACCTACCGTTACTTCTGCAGTATCAAACTAAATCTAGCTTATCTTAGGACATTCGCAAAAATCTTTAGCAGCTACCTATATCCGAATGAAGAGTAACAGCCAGTTAGCCCAGGTCGGGCCATAAACGTCGAATCAGCGTGATATAACGCCGACAAACGAGTCCAGTACTCGATTTACTAAGAACAAAGAAACCTTCCCTACATTTCTTTTGTGGGAGCTCGAAGACAGTTGGCAGTCTATTACGGGCCCATTCATTCGGTCAAATGAGCCGCTTAATTTATCGTTCATTCATTACTAATATTCAATTTTACGCAAACCTTGAATGGAATTAAGACTTCGAAGTGTTGAATGGTCCATTATCCGTTTGTTTGTTTACGACTATGGTGCTGTTTTCGGAAATAGGTGACGAAGAGTGATTTTACAGGAAAATATTTTAGAGCGTTATTTCAATACCGAGAATAGTATTGTTTTAAAAATTTATCGTCAGTAACTATTATACACTTTATGAACTAGATGCGCTGCTATTTTAGAGTTCCTATATTTGACTGTCGATTTACTCAAAGTTTTTATGTTCAATATTTCAATGTTTGAAATATGAAAAAAATATAAACATAGATGGCTCATATGAGAATAATATTGAAACAGTTTCTAGACTACGTTAGTAGGGTGTTAAAAAGGGCACTTCACATTAATTTTTTAATACTTAAATCCTCACTCATATTTCTCTATGAAAAGTTCCACGCCTTCCCACTTCGAGAAAATGACAGTGCGTTTCAAACAGAATTCCTTCCAGCATTTGAACGTCTCATAATAGCCGAGATTAACTTCCATGCGCCGCCATGCGGACCACGGAGCATCCACTATGTTCTTCATTCCGTATCTTTGGACTTCACGCTTGACTTCTCTCTAAGTCTTGCCAAAACATAATTGAGTATCACTTCGTCTGTGAGCAGTGAGATGTGCTTCCTACGTGTTATCTTGATTTAGAAATTGTTAGAAGTAAAGTATAGATAAAGCTTTGAATTCTCAGTACTTATAAAAATAGTTGAGAAGCTGTTTCAGTTTCAATACTTAGCAATTATGAATCAAGTTTCATAAAAAAATATTTATATTTTCGACCGTTTTTGAAAAAAATACAGTACAGAAAACCTTTACAAGTATATGTTACGCGATTACGTATTAGTGACGTAGTAAGGTAAAAAAGATGTAGCATGCTACGAGCCGCGTAGCACATATTTTACACTGCATAGATATGCTACGCAACTTGTAGCCACGTTACGTCGTAATCGTAACTCTTCGCAGACACCTGTGTTCAGGTATTTACCTACTAAATACCTAATCCAATTATGCTAATAACAATTGAATTTAGTATCTCTGCACTAAATCAATTATCATTAATTACATATCCTTGTTATGTGTAAGGCAACAACAAGATACTTAATCTGTAATGTTCGTTTCTAATTAATTACCTTTCATTCGGATATTGACAAAAGGAAAAAGTAAAAAGCGCCAGGAAATTACATCACAAATATTTACTCGTACCTTTCCCGTTCTGAGCCCTTTCTTTAATTTTGTTGCATTGGTGACAAAGTATACAGAAACGTCAATCGTAATATTAACGTCGTAATATTTTGCAACACAACTTATCAAATAATAATAAAAATAACTATAAATGTCAATTTGAGAAAATGTTAGACTACGGAGAGTTCGATTAAATCGGAGAAACGTTAAAAAAAGGAAAATTTTAGACAATTAGATTTACGTAAAGCGTAAATTCTGAATACATAACACTTTAATGAGTGTTAAAAAACTTTGTAAACATTGGTTCACAATCACGAATCCATTTACGATAATCGAATGGAGTCGAGAAGCAGTCCCTTCTGTTAATTTTTAAAGCAATCTCGTAACAACTTCCTCGTTGGTTGACAACGGTTAATGCGCTTACCTATTCACCGAATCAAATATTCACGACCATTATCCGCGTGTAGGTACTCTAATGCCTTACCATTGGCGTCCGAATAAAGAGACTCTAATAATAGAATATCCTTGATGGGGGAGAGCCGGTGGTTGTTTTAAGTAAGATGCTTACCAAGCGCGCTGGCTAAAAAAATATGTCAAAGTTTGTATCTAGCATATTGCTGTAGCATACAGTGATACAGCAGACAATATCAAAATTTAATAGTCGACTCAGCAGAAAAATTGGTTTGACTTAGCTAATATTTTATTTTATTTACACTTCTAATTTACTGTTGTCTTGAAGTTTTATCATGACAAATTTTACTGATCAGGATTTCAAAAACTGTCATGACCTTGCATAAGAAATACTAGTTTGTTTATATTTTAAAACTTAACTAAAGTTATGTTAATTTTTTTTTTGAAATGCTCATTTTGGACGCCGTTAAGACTAAAAACACCTTAGACAACATGATCACAAGCTCTAAGAGTGATGCGGTAAGCAGGTTAATACATTATATAATCGTGTATGTGACTTTTAGATACCCGTAGGCGGTCGTTATTAGACGGAATGAGATATTGACAAGATAAGCACATGTAATCTACTGCTGTATTGATCCATAAATAGATGCAGAATTACTAAGAAGTAATTAATTAGATAGTTAGTTAGTGGTTAGTGGTTAGTAGTAGTCAGTGGTCGGATGAGTTATCATTACCAGGAAAGGGTATGCTAAGGTGAAAACGGCTCAATGTACTCATCATAACAGCTTTTACTTTGAGACCAACACTAAAATCGCGAAAAAAAAACAGCTGTTCCATACATTTTGTTAAGTTTGTTGTAGACGTTTTTCTATGGAACAACTGATTTTATTTTTGCGATTTTAGGGTTGGTTCCAAAGTAAAAGTTGTTCACAACGGTGAATACTGTGAGCCCTTTTCAGTTTAGCCTTTCCTTATAACCCTATAAAAAATATATATAAATACTCATCATTCCATTAATATTATAATGGTGGGTTTTTAAATCATCGATTCTCTCATACAATGTTTTCACTCACGCAAAAAACACAAAGTACAAAATACCCATACGAGGGCTATGAAATGAGAGCGTTGTTGACCCAACATCAACGTTTGTGCCTTCCGCTAATTTACATCGGTCAAAATTAATCGCAAACACTCCGTCGACGCTCGCAACATACATTTCATAAACGGAAAAACCTCATATCATAGGAAATTGAAAATAAATTCCTTTAAGCTCTCAATTACCTCCATCGAGAATATCGGTTTTCCGGAGACGTGAATTTACATCCGTATGTTATGCTAGACGTGGAAATGAAATATACTGTTACTTTGTAGCCTGACTTCTCTTTGACGTTTTGTTTGCTGTAACATCATGATGACAGCGAATCGGTTGAAGAGAAACAAGCTCACTGAGTTAGTTTTGAGATTTGGTAATTTCGATTAGGATGTACTGGAGGCGGCTGAACTAAATTAGAGTTAAACTTGGGTTTGGCTAAAATAGGTTTGGGCAATACAATGGGGAAATTAAGCTTAAAATTTCAGTTATTTTTTTGAGTTTTTAGAGTTATAATATCAGCGTACTAGTTTCATATGAGATGTGACATACTTAAACGTGGTTTTATCTGAAAAATATCCGACTCAATCTGACGTGAGTAGTCCCGCGTATTTATAATAAGATGCCATGTTAATCACATCAACCATACAAAGCCAAAATATTAATTATAATAATATACCAAGTGATTCACTAGTTCGACTAACTTAACCACTTAGATATATTATGTATGAAACGTAATTCAAACACTAGTTCCCCACGTACTTGTAAACGTAGTCGTGATCACTCCAACTGTTCCGGAAGTTATTAATCACACGTACCAAGTTTTACCAACACATTAGGTTACCTCAAAGTTGCCATTCAAAGTTGCGAACTAAAAGGGGCGGTGGGTCTTACGTGTCCAAGTCAAGACCTCTTGACATGGACCCGCTTCAAAGGGTCAGTAAGCAAGGAAATGTCAAAACCACGCATCAATATTGGAGTCATTAAGTAGGGTTTGTTGGCTCAAGTACAACTTGGCGAGATGTTAACTCGTTACGAGTTTAACTTGTGGATTAATTAGAGTATCAAATTTTCAAATGTGCTCAATACTGAGTTATAAGGAAAGGAAGCTGAAACGGGCTCGTAGATTCGGAGTACTCGTCATTATGATCAATTTTACTATGGGACTAACCTGGAAATCAAGAAAAAAATGTCAGCTGTTCGATAGAAAAAGGTCAATGATACTATACAAAATGTATAGAACAGCTGCTTTTGCTGCCATTTCAGGGTTGGCCCCATAGTTAAAGTTGAAAAATGTATGTATTGTGTTGGAAATTTATTATTAGAAAATATTAAAACAAATCATAGGATCTATCCGAAAATTTGTGTATTTAGGTATATCTTCTTCGTCGCTCAAGTTTAAAATAAATCTTGTCCTAAATTAAGACTTAGACTATTCTATTCTCGTTATATTTCAGACTAGTTTTATCTCGGAAAATGAACAGTTCCTGGAAGATAGCCGATAAAATCGCACTGCTTTTTAAATCTCAAAAGGTATGTTAGCTCGGATGCTATTTTGGAAAAGACTTGTTAATTATTCTAATAAAGTAATCAGTTATCATAATCTTGGTGACCAAACTGTTGGAAATACAATATTTGTACTTGAATTTATTAGGTACTTATAATGAAACTTTAAACAAAGACGTATGTAAATTAAACAGTACCTATAGGGTTCTGAATTTTGATTGATTTTGTGATCGAAAACAACATTTATGGAAAACTACAATAGTATGAATCAATTCCCATCACTTCTTTAAAAATGTGTTTTTGGTATTTACATTTGAAATTCGTTTAGCGATCAAAGAAATTAGGCTAAAACAATTGAAAACAGGAAATAATGTACAATAATGTTTAGCTTGCTAGAAAATGCTACCGTAAAGTCTCTTTAATTAGCTTGCATAGAAATTTAACGTTCAAGAGCTTTTTGAACCTTCGCTTTTTGATAAAAAAGGAACCCTTTTCAAATAAATATTGAAGAATTTAAGAGTCAGTCTCCTTCAGTACACAATAGAATTTCTGCTGAAAAAACCATGCTTTTAATTTGCGATGCAAAATAGAACTTTCTTTTAATTCAGAGATCGTTTATAAATAATTTTCCGACGAATCGGATTTATTCTCAGTCGAGATAGCGGCGAAAGGAGTTAATTTGTCCCTTGATAAAGTTAGATGAGCGCGGCCCCGAAGCTCAGAGGTAATTTGTTATCAGGAATCAATCGGTGACAGCCACTGGAGGCAAAAAAGAGGGATTAGATATCTGACAGACTCTTTAAGATTGTGAATGTTAAAGTTGGGATTTTATGAAGACGCCTTATCATTTGTTAGCTATCTAGAAAAGTTGGGAACTTTTCGAAAAATTAAAAGTCGTTCTACTCGTACGAAGTGGACTTTCTATTTTTTATTTATTACAGTATAATTTTAGACAATAATTGTCTTAAAACCCTTATCAGGATTGTCTAGATCATAGGTTCTCGTTAATAACGTACAGTTATGTTCTAGTAAATCAACTTTAATACAAATATTAATTTCCTGGATTGCGATAGGTTTGTAATACCTATACCTACAATTATGTGGGTGTATCTAAAAGGAATAGGTTCTTTATTTGCCTGTTATCGCCTACTACAGAGCATAAAGCCCTTCTCACCATTAAATCGAAAATTGCGCGATTTAGTCGAATTTAAACATCAGATTTATCGTGATATACTTGCCCAACAGTGCAATGTGTCAAGTTATTAGTTATTCATCCTAAAGTTTTGTTTTTCCAATTCTCTATTTCCTTTAAACAATGAAAGCTGATGCATTAGTTTCATACATCATTTTTAGTACATGCATTTTCGAAATCACCAATACTGATAAGTATGAAGTTCATTTCTGTGTCATGAAAATTTCATAACTCAATAAATATTTATGTCAATAACTGATAGAGTTTATTGTCATCAATAAAATATTTTCAAACAGCGCTCGAGCTGTCAAGGGTTATTGACTTTTTATTAGCTGATCGAAAGTTGGCTGTTTTGCAGACAGGACCCAAAATATGATTTTAATTTAGTGTTTTCAAAAGTGTTTTATCACAATAAAGCCGTGTTTGCAACTTTATGACATGAGGATTCATGTTATTATATTTTTTATTAATTTGAAAATACGAACGACGAATTTTAAATTCATAATTTTTTATTCAATTGCGATTGAAAATTGACTTTTTATGACATTTTTAGACCTAGACATTATTTAATATTACTGTTCAGCGGCTTTTTTGGTAAATTTCTCTGATAAATATACTTTGATAGTTATAGTTTGGGTTTGGTTTGGTAGTTGTATAAAAATAATCCGAGATCAAAATATTCAAGCTTCGAAAGGTGTGATAAAAATGTTTATTCCAATACGAAAACGCCCACAGACATATCGAGTACAGACGGCAAGCAATAGTTTAAAAAACCACTGCCACTCTAGATAGATACAATTATAAAGGTGCTATTCAACACTACTGACTGCAACTGCAGGCGTCAAGTGAAGCGGCCTTACCAGCGGACTGCAGTGACTGCATGTGCCAGTGCCACAGCGCGCGGCGCTTGGAATTCTTTTCTTAGAAATACATACAAACCAGGTAGTGCTACAAACTTTGACGCAAGATCGCCACAGATAGACTTTTTGGAGATGGTTACGATCTTCAGACATGAGATCATAATTTGAAGAGGAGTGCCACTGTGGTCGTTGAACATGCAGTTAGCAGTTCACAGACGTGCATCGTAGCTCGGACTAGCACCTTTATAAACCAATATTGCACTGTGACAGTTGCAAACTATACCTGGATTTGTTTACTCGCGAATGGTTATTTATTTGGTTTTTATTCGGTCATATCAACTTCATGCAGTGGCGCTTCGGTGGTGTGACAGATTGTTTTGTCGAACAAAGAACTGATTGAAATCGTGACGGTGAAGGCGTATTGTTATAAGTTAATGTAGATCTACTTCTGTCTGTAATATGCTCGGTACTTTTAAAGCCTGAGTGGCTTTAAAAGTACCATATTATTTTATTGAATAGTTTTTCCGAGGTTTTTTGTGGAAAGTTTGATATTAGGGTTGACATTGACAGGCTATGAGATTGATCTCAGTTTGCCAAATTTTGAGTGGCAGTGAGTGTGGCTTGATTTGAAAAACAGCTCAAAAGAAACGCTTGCAAAAATCTTAGATGCTAAGCGATAGGTAACAAAAAAAATATTTAGAAAAAAAATGTTTATTCCTAATTCCTACTTTGGATTGTTTTTGGTGCAAAGAATGGCTATTGCCGTCCAGCGAGGCACTGCTGCTGACACTGTTGCATCAGCAACGGTAAGGAGCGGGCTGTTTGTCTAATATTTATTTGTTTATGCTAAGTATGTTAAGTTTAAGTAAGTTGAAAAAAATACATATACAATGTTTTTTTTTATGTTTAAAGTTTTGTTCCGACTTTGAAATAATTTGTTTATATAATCGTTCTATTCACATAGTAAAGTTTGAAAAGTCTAGAACTAATGTGTGTAGAACAAAACAAAGCCATCAGTTGTCCAAACACCACAGCAACTCGTATTTTGTGGACATTTGTACTTATCTAACAACGGACAAACAACGTAAAAGATTGCTGAAATTTATGGCATCGAAGGCCAGACCAGCGGTAGACAGTAACAAACATGTTGACGGTACGATCTATGATGCATTTAGCGGGGCTGTAATGTAGTATGATACATTTTGTCCAGTGTTGTTTTGAGCTAAGTTGTTGCGGTAGCTATTGTCTTTTCTCTATTTTTTATTCAGTATTGTTTGACTGCTATCTTAACTGATAGGAAGCAATGTAGTTAATCAGCATGTTGAAAAGTAACAAGTTTAGTAATTATCTAGTCTAGAGTCGAATATACAATTTAATTTATTTTCGAAACATTCTGTAATTTTTGGCTTACAAGAAGATATCGGTAATTTAGTGTACATTAGTCGCGTACGCATTTGTCGGGATAAAAAAAACCTAAATAAGTCAGGGTATAAGCTAGTTTCATTTCATTAAGCAACAATCATCAAAACTCTTTTAGTAGTGGTAGGGCTCTTTTGCAGAGCCCGCCTGGGGAAGTACCACACCTTTGCCAGTTATTCCACCGCCAAGCAGTAATGTGTAAACATTACTGTGTTCCGGTTGGAAGGGCATTGTTTCCAGTGAAATTACAGGGCAAATAAGAGATTAAACATCTTATATCTCAGGGTGACGAGCGCAGTGCTGTGCCGCGCAAGGTCTTGAATTCTAAAAATTCAAAATTCTTGGTGGCACAGACCTGTTTATGGGCAAACGTGACGTTTAACATCAGGCGAGCGATTTGCTCGTCTCGTCTCTCAATATCATAAAAAAAAAAAAAAAAAAAAAAAAACTCACAAATATTCAAACTGTAATCTTCTTCTTCTTTCTTTATATATAAAAATGAATCGCTGTTAGTTTGTCTTGCTATAACTCGAGATTCGAGAACGGCTGGACCGATTTCGCTAATTTTGATCTTGAAATATTTGTTGAAGTTCAGGAAAGGTTTAAAAGTTAAAAAAACAGCGGGTGAAACCGCCGGGTGCAGCATATATATAATATTAGTAGAATGACATTTGTTTACATACAGTGGTTTGCTTTTTTCTGTTCTTTATTACGATTTTATACTTTATTTGCTGTAATCGCAGTATCATTAGCTATGGTTTTGTTTTATCTCATTACCGTTGAAGAACTATAACTTTGTCTTCCCTCTACTCCACACCCACAAAAAGTTGTACGACCGTAGCGAACTAAGAAAATGGATGAAACAAAACTATAATTAGCAGTCAGAGTCGTTCTGAACAAAAACATAAAACTTAACAAGCGAATCATTTGAGCAAGGAGCCTGTTGGCTTGAAACCAAAAACTGGCGGCATCGAGTGGCCGGGCCGTGTTACCGCTACATCTGATCCCGCTTTAATTAGACAATGCCTGCGCGGCCCGAGCCAGGGATCAGTTTGGGGGCAATTTAAATGAATATTTTATCGAAAGTCGACCTTATTGCTAAAATGCGAAGTAATATCAAAATGATGACCTACTTCTTGGTTTTTGGCGGTCTTAAGATATTTACCTGGAAAGTCGTAAAATATTAAAATTTTGTATCGGGATAAATTTCACTATCACGAAATTGCTTAAAGAAAGACCCAAGATTTGAAGCCAGATAAGTGTTCAAACAACTGGACAAAAAGATTGCAGACGTGTGGCCTCACGTTGGAACGGTATTTTATAATTAGGTATGTTAGTAAATCGTAAGGGAGA
Organism: Alcis repandata; assembly: GCA_949125135.1. Taxonomy (NCBI): domain Eukaryota; kingdom Metazoa; phylum Arthropoda; class Insecta; order Lepidoptera; family Geometridae; genus Alcis; species Alcis repandata. Next base: position 5,571,459 of record OX421242.1, on the reverse strand, counting down.
GTGGGTTTAATATAATATTATAGAAAAGGGGAGTTTGTTTGTTACACTTTACGACTAACTCAACCGACCATCGTAAAATCTTGCAAACACGTTTTCAAGGGTACAGAAAAAGGCATAAGCTACTTTTCATCATCAGTATAATCATCACCGCGAGTGAAACCGCATGACAAAGCTAGTTAACTTATAAGTTGGTTATTTCTCGCCCCACGTACCTTGAGCCTTAAATCCAGCCGGAGCACTGGCTCTATATAAGGCCAGAGTTCTCCATACAAGCGATTGGACTCACCTCGTGTATACTACGAGTACAGCAAGTTTCAGGCTTGGCACTAGCGTTTGTGTCATTAGTCTATAGCATTTCTAGAAAATATAATTAAGCGTATCGTGGGTATCTCTTGTGGGGGTCAGCTAGCATCAAAGCTATAGAAGCAGTTTGAATTATTTCATTATGGTTCCTAGAACACGATAAAACGTTTGCACAAAGTTTGCGTTTGCTTAACTAACCGTGTAATTATGTACATTTATGTATTATGTACGAAACATAAGAGTGGGATAAGTTTAAATTGTCTAATTTAGGTACATTTTAAAAATTTAGTACATACGTTCATTTTTATACAAAATGTGTCAAAGCCACGGTTTGTTTGGTATGTCGTAAGTAAAACTTGCTTTGCTTTGAAATGCTTTGCTGAAAATGCTTTAAAAATCTAAAATTTCTAAGCTGGAAATGTATTGCATAACTAGTTGTTTATAAGAAATACTAGGTAACTCTATTTTCGTCGGCTAATACGAACGTTTTGGTAAACAAGTTTCTTCCTCTTTTTTTCTTAAAAATATGTTGAATACAGCGTGATCTGCAAGTTTCGCTACACTGCGCACTGCTCTTTTTCATATTGTTCAGAGCGCTAACAAACTTAGTGATTGTTGCTCTTGAATCAACTGCAAAATACACGTTCATGTAGCTGGCTAAAGCAATCCGAACGGACTTTAAAATAGTTTGTTTATTTTCACGACTCACCACGTGTAAGGGAGTTGGCACGGACGCAACAGAGTGAACCAAAGCAGAAGGCCCTTAAAGTAATGACTGGTATAAATAAAGCTCAATTTTGCACGTCAAGCTTGGTAAACGGCAAAGTTAACAGGAAAGATGATAAACTCTGGTCAAAATATAAACAAGGTTCTATATATTTTTTAATAATCTATAAAATTGATATACGTACCTTTATACAAATAGAAGACTCTTTATTATGAACAGCCATACAATTTTATTATAGACAACAGAAAACTTTGTGTTTACTATCGATGTTTGAGCAAAACAGCCGCAAAAAACTCTAGATTTCTTAAATGAATTGTGAGAAAATCAGACACCATATTTCATGTAGATCTATGCTTTGCGTATATAAATCAAGAACGTTGACCCTTTACAGACCAACGTGCCATTTTTTACAGAAATATTTAATGAGGCCATAAACGTTACGTTAGATAATTGTAACCTAGTGATTATGGGACGATGTCGTGCCCAAAATGTTTTGTCGCGTGCCATTTGTTGGCTATCCCAGGTCTAGACTATTTTATAAATAAAGTCACCCATTTAGTACACATACACGCGTTCTATTTCTGACCTCGTTCTATCCTTTAACTGGGACCTAAAAGTGTGGCGGCGCTATTAAAACTTGGAGCCAAGCCGGTCGTTAGAGCACTGCACTTTGTGATACACGTTTCTCCAAGTTGTGGGTAGAACAGTAAAAAAAATATTGTTCTTGCTGTATAGACTTTTTAAGTCCACTGCGATTACTTTTTCAAGCCACAAAAACTCGATTAAGTTCCATGAAACTTTAGAAATTCGCGAATAAAATCAGCTGTTCAATGCATTTTATCGAGTGTTTTTGGCATTTTTCAATGAAACAGCTGGTGTTTTGTTTTGTATTTCGGAGTAAATCCAATTGTAAAACTAGTTCAAAATGATGAGTATACTATAAACCCTTTTCGGCTTAAAATACTTTTTTTCCCCTACAAGATTGCATGTGTTTTTGCCTTCGTTTTTGCCCATTATTTTTCCGATCGAATTTTTTACGAAACGGATTTTTGCCTTTCGCGATATTTATAAACTTTTCCCTGCCCAATTTCTTGTCATGGCCGTATGTATGACTTGTAACATTCGCGCTAACTTTATTAATTTGAAAATCGCTATATAGTTTTTAATTACACACATGGTTTAAGTGATGTAAGGTTTTGGTTAACGTCCCTCAATTCTTTTCTCGAAAATAACAAGGTAGTAATTACAGTATATAGGGTTATAAGGAAAGGATATGCTAAGCCGATAAAGGCTCATGGTAGGTAGGTACTCATCATTATGAACAACTTTTACTGTGGAACCAACCCGGAATACGCGAAAAAAATTAGCTGTGCCATAGAAAAATGTCAATGACATTCGAGAAAATGTATGGTAGGTACAGCTGATTTTCGGATTGGTCCCACAGTAAAAGTTGTTCATAATGATGAGTACTATGTGCTTTTTTCGGTTTAGCATACCCTTTCCTAATAAACCTGTATACGTCGTGTGGGTCTTTTCTGAACCTCAGTCTACGATTAGCACGTCGATTTATCAAAGTTATTTTTGCTTGCCGCGACATATTTTCCAGCTCAATTTCTTGTATACCCATATGTACTCGTAGGTCTTGTAACACACGCGTCAACTTTATTGAAACTTGTTTAGTTTTATAATGCCCATCGTATTGCCGGGACTTTATTGGAGACAGCATTGTCTTCACAGTGTCCTCTTGTCTCTTCTGTTTTGCATTTAAAGTGTAAAATCTCGTCCGGAGTAGGTGCAACTTCCTTTAATTAAAATGTTACTTGTATTGAGTTCTCCGACGTTAGTTTTTCTTCAATTGTAACTCTGTAATTGATTTTTATCCTTTTTTTGAGTCTGTTTAGATACCATCCAATTCACTTTTACTTTGATAGGTATCAGTAATGGCTTCTGTTATTTCGAATACTTATAAAAATTATGGGCTTTGTTAGTGTTAAATCATAAAAACGGTAGATATCAACTGAATATCAAATGAACTCCGTGATAAACAACAACGCACTACTCGCCACAAACGCAAGCTCGTATCACTAAAACGGACACTCGCGAAGTCCACTAAGTTGACTCATATCATGGGCACAGATATTTATAATAGGCTACCTGAAGACCTTGTTGAGGCGACAAGTATGATGGTATTTAGGACGAGGTTAAAGCGCTGGCTGATCAGTCATGCTTTATATGATATAAACAAGGAATTTATGCAACTGAATGTAATTGCCTAATTTTTATGTTTATTTTAAACTTTTGACTTTTTTTTTTTTTTTTTTTTAATAAGTTTATTAAACACCACAGACTCCACGGTCCGTGAGTTTTACTATTACAATTGAATTTATTAACATTTACAAATTTTTACAACTTAATTTACTTTAGGCAGAAACTTTTGACTTTATACTTTATTTATATTTTTAATTATTAATGTTTTTTATTAAAACATACAATTATTTAACTGTAGTTTGACGTATACTATTAGTACGAATAAAGGAAAATGAATATCTTTATTTCACTCTAGTTTTAAAAAGCCTAAGTAAGTTTAAATTCTTTTATTCGGATTGTTCACTTACAACAATTTTACTTAACAATAATAATTAAAACCAGAACCACAAATATGAGATAAAGGATTTTGCAGGCTTTAATAAAAATTAAATCAATGTACATCCCAAAGTTCGTATTGATAAGTACCATTGCCATGGCTGATTCGGAAATTTTGGAATGCGCGTCCACGAGGCAAACAGCGAAATATTTAACTTTAACAATGAACGGTTTAATACGAGTGCGGTGGCTGCAGCTGCATTTTAATAATAGATTAACCCCAGTTCAAACATGGGCGGCGCATGTAATCTTTAGTGTAAACACAAATTTAATTAATTCTGCTATGACATGAGCACACAAAGTAGAGACGCTGTGGAAAACAGAGGCCAAAATAGTTTTGTTAGAAGGTTTCACAGTTTTTTGTGTCATAAATTAGCTAAACGAAGCTAGGCTAGCTAAAGGCTCAATGCCACCGAAATTATTTCTAGCGCAGTAGATTTTGTACCCTTGGTTTTTTACAGAACTTTGAAAGTTACTGTGCAGCACACGATTCTATCTCTATCTTCACTGACAAAACTGTGCGCAACAATAAGAGGTAGAATGCAGGTTTGTATATTTTGTCAATATTTGCTTGAGTGAGCGAGTGAGTAAGTGAGAGTTTAACCTTACAGGAGCCATACCGCGAATTCTTAATGTGAGCCTGAACTGAATCGCATTGGATTTTGTCTCGCTCTGTCACGTATAGGAAAAGCGAGACATAACCCAACGCAATTTTTTCAAACTCGTGCTAAAGGTTCTCACTGTTCTCACGTGTCACACAGTTGACACAGTGCAGCACAGTGGTAATATTACTTTTAGGTAACTAGGTTTCAAGTTCAAGTAGACTGCATTAATTGCTTCCCAACCTGCCTTTCAAACGCCTGCCGATCATTGAATAATAAAAGATAAAAAAAAGTGTGCAAAGTTTAGGCACTGCCTAGTACGGTGCCACCACACCAGGGTTGACTCGGGACAAACCTCGTACCTACTTCGTAGAGCGCCCACGCCCACGCCAAACGGGTTGATTTGCTGACATGTATTTATGTAATGAACAACATTAGGAACGAGATGTTGTGTGTTCATTTCCTGGGAATATTTTAATTTTGTGGATTCAGCTGGTTTGAGGTTTAATATTAGTCACTTTGGTAGGGACTTTATCTCTGGAGCGAAGTTTTGTATTCCAGATTTTTTCATTTCTACTATGAATAATTTAAAGAAAACAGCATGTTTTATGTTTTGAGTTTTAAAATTTATATAAAAGTTGACCGAATTTAGTTTGAGACGTTTTCTTTAGAATTAACATTTAATAGCGAAAGTTTCAAAGTTGCATGCAGCGCTGCCAAAAACATTCAAAAAAGCTGCGTACTATCAGAATAACTTTCACTATACTTCTACATTTTCTTTTTTTTTTTGCGCGGCACAGCACTTCGTTCGTCACCCTGAGATATAAGTTGTCTAATCTCCCATTTGCCCTGTAATTTTACCGGAAACAATGCCCTTCCAACCAGAACACAGTAATGTTTGCACATTACTGCTTGGCGGTGGAATAACTGGCAAAGGTGTGGTACTTCCCCAGGCGGGCTCTGCAAAAGAGCCCTACCACTACAAAAAAACTTTCTCTAAAACTTACAAAATAGTAATTCAAATTCGCATTATTCGAAAACAATTAACCAGACTAGATAAAATCTAATACATAATTACTATTTTAAACGTTACTCAGTGCCGCAGGGCATGTTTATACTTGACTCTTGAGTTATAGTGACCTGAACAAACAAAAATATTAATTGTGTGTGAGAACGCCACTTAAGCGCTAGAAATACAAGAAGTAAGTTAGTATTCTAATAATCCACTAGAAGAGTTTACCATTATATATTTTAACAATTTCAGACCTTAATTATAAAGACTTAGAACTAAAAGTCACGTGACAATAGTTAGGTAATACTGCGCACTTTGCTATTGAAATGCTCGAACGTTTAATGACATTTGTCAATCTAATTTTTATGTTTTTTAAACCATTAATTACTTAAACTGAGGTATGGAAATTAATTCGAATAAAATGTATAAATAAATTCATTGGACTTAGCTTTAAAACAATGTGGTATGAAACACTCTAATAAATATAGTATTATTAAAAGAAAAAAACAACTACGACTGGTGTGCAAAGACTAATTTAACGATGACTCGCAATTTAAATTCTAGTTTTTATAAAAATTTACTAACCAACACAGGTCAATATCCAATTGAAAAACATTACTCTCCGTTTAGGCAGTCACGTATAAACTTAATAAAATATTAAGGCAAAACCAATATTAACTCGAACTTTGATCATTAACCTTATTAACTAAGTAGTTATATTTGAGTAACAACAAGCGAGAAACTCAACATTTTAAGTAAAGATAACAAGTTCAAGTGTACTCGTAACATTGTAACACACTCTTGTAACAAACAAAATCAAAAATCCTGTTGTTTACTTGCGTACCCATTATCCAAAACATTTTTGTCGATATTCACGAAACTTTTAATTTATTTTCTCTTGAAAATCAATTTTCTGGGATCTAATTCTTTGTTACTCGTGTACCATAGTGCCTTTTCGTATAAATACACGGGGCCACGTTAGTTTTCACAGTAAAATGTTTTAGTGAGTTAGTAAAACTGGTAACTGAAATAAATGTATCAAACATAATGCTAAACGTAGTCTTTGACACTCAAGACATTGATCCAATCATCACGACTCCATATACTTCAAAATCAGCTAAATTATTTAGACTTAGAAATCGTACAAAGACATAAACGTATTTTTTTTGGTCAAAATTATTAAATTCTAAAGATTATGTAGGTTCTTATGCAGGTAAAAAAAAACATTAATACTAGAGTTGACAATAGCTATAATGGCTCTTCCATTTTAAACGTGGGTCCGGGATAATAACCCTCATCGCTAAAATGTGGCAAGTGTGGCCATGTACACAAAGGAGCTAATTGTTTGCAGCGAGACGGGCATCAGCAAACATGGCAACACCGTGAACACACGTTGTTTGTTTTTTGCTAACCACGTTTTAAATCATTTTGTGTACAATATCGGATAAATTTATGGGGAAACTCGAAGATGGGGCTTTTAACACTGTTTCCTAATTTATATCCAGACAGAGTTTTACAAGTAGAATATTTGTTTTCGCTATTTATTATTGGTGACTTTTTTTAAAGGTTTATTGTTATTAGGATTATTATTTATTTCAATATTGATATTTTTATTACAATTTTAAATGTCATCAAAGCCTGACAAATTGTTTCCGAACAAATATACTACTTGGTTAGTTTGCAAGACTCCTGTCACCCAACCTTCGTGGAGCTGTTAAGATTCGGTTAAAGATGAATGTTAATTACAAATACACAGTGAATTAGTAATACTAGAAAAAGTAACCTATATTACATGACGATAATCCATGATATAAGTAAGCTATTTCCACACTAAATTTTATCCAAATCGTTTTAGTCCTTTTTGCGTGACTGAACAAATGTCTAAACACACAAACTTACACATTAATAATATATATATATCATAATTAGTAGGATAGAAAATTAGAAGATAGGAATAGAGCTGGAATACTAAAAGAACGTTCTTACACAAGAAAAGAACATTATTTTTACAAAACAAAAAACATAAACCGACTTCAAAAGACCGACTATTGAGTTATTCATCTATTTGTCGCGCACGTACTTAATGCAAATTTAAGACTTATATGGTTTTCTCATGGATACCATTATCAGAAATGGGACCAAATGGGAAGCGTCAGCTTTCTAATAAAAAAAGAATCATCAAAATCGATTCACCCAGTCAAAAGTTACAAACATTAAAAAAAAACTAAAAATAAAACATACAGACGAATTGATAACCTCCTCCTTTTTTGAAGTTGGCTAATAAAAGAGAACGCACATGTCAAGTACAATGTAGTAAAAGCACAAGCAGGAGATTTCCAAGCACTACTGACAAAAGCAAAGTTCTTAGATATATTATGTACTTTAAAATGGATGAATGTAAAAAAAAATAACTTCGTAATTTTAAGTATATTTCTCAGTGTTTTACAAGATTGGATTCCGAGCTCCTTAGAGATTAATTAATATTAAACAAGTATGAACGTTTATCTGCATAATTCTAAGGTTTTACCCCGATTGCAGTGAGGAATCCAAAAGCGGGATTTAAATCGGAATAATAAATTCCCTCCTGCTACCACCTACAAGTTAGGGTCCGGCTGCTACAATAAATTTTCATCACATAATTAGGGTAAAGAAAGACAAATGACTCTCTTGGTTGGGTTCTGTAGCGCTGTATTGTCATCCCTAAAGTTATCATGTGCACTCCGTACAAATGAATAATACATTGTTTTGGACCATATTGCAGTAAAAAATATGGTTGTTAAAAATTGAAAACAAAAAAGAAATGTTATTAAGTATTTCGTACACGGATTTTTCTCTGTTAGTTTTTAAACTAGACTAGACTGTAAACTGTAACTAGATAAGAATGTAACTATTAGTCTGGTTGGACTGATATCTTTTAAAAAATGAGCATATAAAAATATATGGAAGATTAATAACGATGACTTGTTTTTGGTCACGGAATTTGATTTATGAATATTTAATAGCACATTATTTTGGACAAACAATATTGAACTGATAATAAATAATTATTTATTATTTTATTTAATCGGACTGATATCTTTTGGAAAACCTGCAGGTAAAAAGATAAGAAGTGTACTTATTGATATCAAATTACACTTTTTTGAAACTTTTTTCGTTACAAAATTCGATTTAACTTTGGCATTTAGCAAGTCTCGTATTCATAATTTATTAGTAAAAAAACTATTTAGCAATAACTCAAATTTTAATTTATTTTTTCTAAAACCACCTATCCATTAAGTTTATAAAGTTGTCAGACAGCAAGCTGTATCTATTATAGATAACCAAACTTTATCACTAAACCCATTCCATCGGTTTTCTTTGCAACTTAGAAAAAAATCTAATTTTTAGATTAAGGGCTCAACGCCTAATTTTCATACAACCTTTGTCTTACCAGAACTTGAAAAGTAGAGCTTGTTTTGTTTTGTTATTCTATTCGTTTCATCAAACCTAGGGCAATAATTTAGCTAACCACCCTTGGAGGGTTGACCTACGAGTATATCCCAGCAATGGGATGTTCAAATGCTGAGTTGAATTTTAGTCTACATTTTGTAATCCTGTTCACAATGATACAGTAAAATAAATCTATACTTTGCTACATCTGGTTAATCAAAGTTGTATTATAATTAGGCGCTGAAAACCCTCAAGTATAGTAGTAGGAAGTCTCGTAAGTCTTTTACGATTGGGCTGAAGACTTCAAGTCTCCAACACTCCCCCGAGGCATCTGGCCAGCACGTAGAGCGCAATAACGTACTGCCGTGAAAGGTTCACGTACTTCTTACGTTGTTTTGTATCCCGACCCAATTCTTTATCACACGTATTAACACCTAAATGGGATCTGAGTTAGGTTTAGATACGTGGAGGGCCTGTAAAGAGTGATGGTGCAGAGGGAAATTTACGAGCGCTCGCCCGTGTTTTACGAATGAATGACGAATTGACAGACATTTATTGCGCCATAATGTTCGACGAGTTGATTAGGCCAGATGATCGATTGAAACGCTTGCAAATGGATGCTGTTTGAACTCTCACCAAAGAAATTACATTCCATTTTGCAGATCAAATGTCACAAATATGTTATGGCAAAAATTGTAACTGCACGCCAGAAAACAGAAATGTGTCTGTTTTGGAGGTTTATTATAAAAATAAAAATGTAGAAGTCTGTGTTCCGGTTGGAAGGGCATTGTTTCCAGTAAATTAGAGGGCAAATGGAGATTAAACAACTTATATCTCAGGGTGACGAGCGCAGTGCTGTGCCGCGCAAGGTCTTGAATTCTGCGAATTCAAAATTCTGGGTGGCGCAGACCAGTTATGGGCAAACGTGACGTTTAACATCAGGCGAGCGATTTGCTCGTCTCATCACTCAATTACATAAAAAAAAAAACTTCTCACTCCTTTCCTATCGACTAATACATTTACAAATACAATCAGACATTTTGATGTGCGTCCAGTACTTCTGATTTGCAATTTATTATATATCATAGTATCTAAAGAGAAAGAAATAATTATCCAATTACGTTTAGATACTACGAATTCTGTAGAGGCTCACCCTCTGGTAAATTGGATACCCTTCCCGATTAAATTGGATATCATAGATATTGTCATATGCCGTTTTAAATTGCGTCGGTAACCGTTTTTGCAAAAATATCACGTACATAGTTATTCTGTCAGACCTTCAGGCCCAAATGGTAGGATAAATAAAATAAATAAATAAACGATCGAGATTTCGTAAAATAGGGAAGAGGCTGTTGTAAGAATTCCAAACATTTTTTATGCGGTCTTGCAATATTTGGGTTTGGGTAGTGATAGTCGATTTAGAAAAAAACGGCTTGTACAATTACTATAAGCCTATAAAGTCTTAAATAAATAAAACAAGTTTCTTCAAATATTTTTATATCCTAAAATAAACCCTGCATATGAATATCTTGACTTTTATCGAAAAATACTAACTCGATATACTTGTAATAATATTTGAAAAAAAAAATAGTTTTTATATACACCTGACAGGAGCGTTGTCCCATTTTTCATACATTTATCTGTCGAATCTGTACCCACGTATTTTTTAGAGAAGTCATGCTAATACAGCGCGTTAACCATCGGCTAACTAGAACAGTCGTTGCGTTACGTGACATGAGGTCAAAAGACTTCACCCACGCACAACGAGTTCAAGCATGGGGCTTTAGAATCTTTGTTTCTACCAAATGAAAGATAGAGATACATATTGTTGTACGACTACTACATTTTCTTACTCACTTAATTATATTATGTACTACTTAAATCTCTCCACTAGGTGCCTTTGCTATATTTAACTGTGTAACTCTATAAGCATATACAAATGTAGGTCCATAAACTTGAACTAAAACCACAAGCATATCGATATCACAAAGGAAGTTAGATCAGGTTCAGTTTGAACCCAATAAATCTAGGAAACTTTGATACCTGTAAAGCGATCAAGCTGCACCAAGAGATTCGCAGAATGCATAACTAATATCTATATATTGGAAACAATTCGCCTAGCCAATAACTGCGGCTCTATCGGCTAATATTCGAAGTTCGAGGATCAAACTTTAATTCACTCACCCGGCTTCAAAATTGTATAATTTAAAAATTTACCGGACTGACGTTACTTAAGACGTGCATGAATAACGCCAGATTGGTTAAATTAATAGTACCTACTTTCTAAAACGTTCACAATCGTTGACTTTGCGTAAACAAACATTTAACGACAATGTATGTCATATTAGAATACCGTAGCTCTCTCCATTCAATAGGTGCGAACATCCTACCAGAGTTTCCTATTGATATGTGCTAAGATTACGCTTGGCCCTGTTCTGATTCGCCATCGCCCGTTGTCAAGTGTCTGTAACAGATCTCAGCGTAACGCTGAGGTTTACGGTACACATATTGTTTCGGAAATATAATCCTTGCACAACCTCGGGCATTCAATATTGATACTCTCTAATAATGCTGTCGATTTGAGACTAGTGTACGGAACACCGATACAATTGCTTAGAGTCTATAGATAGGGCTAATTGGACACATATTCACACATTAAATGTGAGGTAAACAATTATGTGACGTAACGTGTGTATTCTATAACAACAATGGTCAAGCCATGTCAAAGGCCATTAAAAAGGCTCTGACGGACCAGCCACTTGGCCTGTACGTTTTTCCTTAAATGTATTGTATTGTAACGTAACTTTTTGTGTTTATTTTAATAAGATTTTAATGTTATTTTCTCATTTATTCATTTTTCTTAAATTTAAATTTTACAATATTTTTATATAATGTTATTTTATTATTGTGTTTATTTTTTCAACTGTATTGATTTATTGTCTTAAATAAATAAAAAATTGAATAATAAAATCACAGTGTTAAAATATCGCTATTTCAAATTACTTTAGTCGTTTTCACAAAGCTTTTATTTTATCACCGTGGCTACCAATACACAAAATTTGTACGTTATTTAAATTCCATTAAATAAATATGTCAATGCAATTTAAAATATGTAAAACAATAGAACCACACATTATTGTTATCTCACTCATTAATATTACACCACCGTCCATACTGCATAAAATACTCATTCACCTACTCATCAAAAGCTGTTCTGATATTTCCCTACATTTAATTTTTTTCATGTTGTCAATAAACTACCATTGTATCATATCAGCAGGGTTAAACAAACTCAATAAAGAGTAATTACTACAACACTACTCTATTGTTCTCTCCAGTAGAGGAAATTGACTGCAATAAAACTATATTCCTGGTCCCACAGCAAACTATTTTCTATCATCAGAGATACGACACTATTGGAAAACTTTTTCGATCTTCCGAATGGTGCGACCTACGTGCCACAAACGGCTCAGGGATGAGAAAAACATGCGACCTGTTCCTTGCTGTTCATTAATTGCATTGGTATTTTGTGATACTATAGGTACAGGTGGTTACAGGGTTATATGGAAAGGATATTCTAAATCGAAAAAGACTCAAAGTATTCATCATTATAAACAACTTTTACTATGGGACCAACCCGAAAAAAATCAACTGTTCCATAGAAAAATGGCAGTGACAAATGTATGAAACAGATTTTTTTTTCGAGTACTGCAACTAAATGTAAACAATTTTAAACAGGGTTAGAAAAATAAACTCACAACTGGCAACCCTGCTGCAGATGGCCGCAGCTTACTATTCTACACACAAATGCCGAGACAAGCTAAACGATTTTATTGAGACGCCTTAATACATTTAAATTGATTGCTACTCAGCCGAAATGTTCAGAGGTAATGTTTATACAAGCTGTTGACTTATCATTCCCCTCTCTGTTTGAATCTAGTTGGAATGTTCAAATGAACAAATGTTCACACGGATACCAACACACCCATGAAAAGGCTGACGTGTTATCACGTGTAACCTCAGCATTGGCTTAGAAACACTGTCAAAGAAATGTATTCTTCAAAATACGTACCATTTCACAGTAGTAAATCGCTAGTTCTTATTAACCGACTTCAAAAAAGGAGGAGGTTATCAATTCGACTGTATGTTTTTTTTTATGTTTGTTACCTCATAACTTTTGACTGTGTGAATCGATTTTGATGATTCTTTTTTTATTAGAAAGCTGACGCTTCCCGTGTGGTCCCATTTCAATTAGTTCAGTTCTGGTAATGGTATCCATGAGAAAACCATATAAGTCTTAAATTTGCATTAAGTACGTGCGCGACAAATAGATGAATAACTCAATAGTCGGTCTTTTGAAGTCGGTTTTTGTTTTTTTTGTTTTGTAAAAATAATTATTTTAGATCAATTAATAAAGCTAAGAACTTAGTTATTATTTAAAATTAACTATCCATTTGATGTTAGAGTCACGCTGATCGTTGAATATGCACACCAGTCTCAACGGAAGACCAGCGCCAGTTGTTTACAACCGGCATTATACTGAGTTGAGACTGGTTTAAGGCAAAAATAGTTTATTTTCATCTTTGTGGTCTTTTTTTAAAAATATTTTGTCTATTGTCTATTGCCATTTAAAAAAAAAAACTGGTTACACTGGTTGCTCAGCGTTATCCACCGCGCCAACCAGTTGCTACATATAGGATAGTCAGCATGCGAGAGTAAATTCAGCCTAAGAACCGTGCGTGTTGGTTTTTTAATTCGATGATAGGTTTGCGTTTGACCGCCATCTTGGCTGATGGTGAGCAATGATGCTGTCTATGATGGAGCACGCTTGAATAGGGCAAACCGATTTACTAGACAGTCGTCGTTCACTTCAACAAGGTTATATATAGGTAGGTATGTCTTTTAGTATTATAGCTCACGCGTGTTTCAGTTGCATGATAGTATTTCGTAACGCTTGCAGATCTATTATAAGTTTTATGATCGATTTGGTATGAATCGCGGTTTGGCACAGAAGGATCGTTTTAGGACGTTTCGAACTACTTGGTAAATAGTTTTGTTATTTGACGAGCATTATATTTCTTTTGGGTAGAAATAGTTTTATTTATTTTTATAGTTTTAATATTCAGTTTGAGTTATCTCATAATAAGTATCTAAAAGAGTTTTCTTATCTTGCTACCTTTTCATAGTCACTTTTCCTAGGGTTCTAATGCTTATTTTATTCTTACACCAGCAAAAAGCGACCTGCAATAAGAGTCCCAAATGGCTATTTTTACCTTTTTCTAATCCACAATATTCCATACAATCAGTTCAGAAAATCTACTGACCAGCAACCCCGGAACCGATTCCGGAGTCCCAAAAATCTCTACAAAATCAGACACTTCCGATCTTGCAAAAAAAATACGAAATCTCTTCACAATATCGCATTATAGGCCGTAAAGTAAGATGTTTCATTCTAAACCTTACCTTTGGGGTACCGTTGTTCTTGGGGAATGCCGAGTTAGTGGATGCCGCCGTTTTGGAACCCACTGGCGCAAATAACATTAGCATAGTTATCGAACGCGTTGGGATGAGACCTTCGTAAGGGTCCCGGCGGGGCTGGGCCGGCTCTTAAACCCGCTTTCTCGATAATGACTATCGATGATTCGCCCCGAATGCGGGCCCGAGCACAATATTATTACGTAGTTTGGCCGTTGCGGGGAATTGCGAAATATAACATGCCGCCGGTATTCAGTTATTTGCGTTTAGGAATTCCAGTGTATCAATCATGTAGGAGATGATACCTCGCGTCTACCTACGGTGTCTTGTGGGTGATCTTTTGATCTTCGGATTAATCAAAGTTCGCGAATGTGTAAACTTATTATAACTTATTATAGTAGGTAATCATTATGCTTATAGCGATGGCGGCTGTGATTGCGAATTGCGGTTTTTGCTTGAATTTCTTACATCATCTACATACCCAATCATAGGACCATCACCGATTTTCGCTTATTTAAAAAAAGGGCATACCTTATTTATAGACATTACATCCATACTGGGACATCTATAGCGTAATAACTTTGTGGATTTTCGCAAGTCAATAAATATACCAAACATAAGACTCTAAATGACCCCTACAATACATTTGTGTATAAACCGAACAGAACTTCGTACCTCTCTGCAAAATATCTCATTGCAGAAGCCTCTCGCAATCCGTTGATCACGGCGATTACGGAAACAAACACAAAACCATTTCGAAACATTTATCAATGAATAAAACAAAACATCTGCTCCCAAACAGTTGGAACTTGGAAAATTTTCGATTAATAATCTTTTCTCGCATTAGGGGAGGCGATGAAATAAAGGATTGAACAGGCGTGAGATTCAATTTGTTACAATCCTTCAGGAAACGTTTTCAAATGAAACATTTTGTGTTCGCGGCGAAGTTAAATTGTATTTCTTACAAGAACCTCGCCGTGCGGCTTGTTTGTATCGGGGAAACTTAAAGTAAGCCGCTTTAATGCCAAATAAATACTAAGGATTACGTTTTGAAAACGCCCCGGTACATTAAATGAAAATGTTTTGGTTTCGCCTTAGCGTCGGGTTTGTATTCGTTGAATACGAAAGCTATATTTGAAGCTAAATCTGTATTAATACTATCTACACACTTATGAACATTCTATTCATTGGATTATTTCTTTACGCGGCTAAGAAAACGCCAATGGGAGCGATTTATCGCAGTCCCCGTCACCGAAGTCTTTCTACATCTTTAGTACGTTTTTATCGAAACAAAAATCTTGCAATGCGCTATCTACAAGAGTTATCTGTGGCGCATAGACATTAAATTGCGTATCACCATCCGCATACAGCACGGAATCGTTCATAACTCCTCACAAAACACAAACGAGGCATGAAGCACGGCGGAATCACGGCGCTCGTTCGACGACTCGTTTGATTAAAATGCGAACACATTTGCGATTCAAATCTTTCTTTTTACTGATCATAAAATATTCAAATGCTCGAGTTAATATTTCCGACACGTAGACAAGCGGTGTGGTGGCATTTTTTTAGAGTGTAAGAGCTGGCAGTCGCAAAAAATCGAACAGTTTTGTAGAACCGATATTTTATAACCGCAATTTGAAACACCATCCGTTTTAACTATCATTCGAAAGTTGTCTAGAAGATATCACTCATAGCAATAGGACCGTGTGACTATATTTCACATTTTACTGTTTTAAATTTTATTTGGTTGTATCGAAATGCTACTATATTTTGTATTTAATATTTTACTTGTTTTGAAATCAGTATTCACAACAAATACATTTTTCGCATCTTAAAATTTCTTCCTCCAAATAGTTTATAAAACATTTCAACACGAATAAATTATAAGTGCAATAAATATTTACAGGCTCAATCTTTCATTATTTATTAACATACAGAACAAACCAAAAAAACACTAAACTTGACTTTATTATACTATTAGGTATATAATATTATAAAAAAATAAAAAACATTTCTAAGTCTATTCCGTAAAATTAATGATCAAACGAACTTACCAAGTGAAGTTCGATCACAATTATGTGAACGGCTTCATTCGACGCGATTTTGTTTTTGTTTACATATTGTAGTTGTGTCTCACGTACTGGCCCTCAACACGGATTGTTTAGAGATTTTATTCCCCGCTTTCAAAGTTTTTTATTCTGGTAACACTAGAGATCGTCCATAGTCGTTAAGTTCGTTACTATCGTACCCCCACCTCACTTCAGAGCCCAGAGGGGAGCCATCGGCCGGTCGAACTTCATTCTGTTTAGAGCAATAGTTTTACTACAGTCCGGCAAGTATAACTTGGCGCGGCTGTGCGCCACTGTGTACTTTTATAACTGCTTCTCTTGTACCACTTTTTATCACTTTAGGCATGATGATAGCACAGTAGCAAATATAATAGTAGCAAAAATATTCGCAACGATGTTTACTATGAACTCGGAAGTGTCAAAGTAAATTTTCAAGATTGCCGATTTAGTTCCTCAAATCGCCACCGCCAACTTAAACTTGTGGCACTGTAACTACTTATTTTGTGACCGGTAATGGAAAAAATTACCCATAAATTGATTATGATTACCAATTATCAATTTCACATTTCATTATTAGGGTTAGGGCATTTATATACATTGTATATAAGTACTAAGTAGGTTACTTAGCTAAGCTATTTATGGGAGGGTGTATATATTAATCGCGTCGAATGAAGCCGTTCACATAATTGTGATCGAACTTCACTTGGTAAGTTCGTTTGATCATTAATTATGTTTCACGGCTTCATTCGACGCGATTTTGTTTTTGTTTACATATTGTAGGATGTTCAGAGAAAATTAGTGAAATGTGAAACAAATTTTTCACAAAATACAAATACATAATTATGTATATCCTTTTATATGATGTTTATAACCGAATCGATCCCGCCACAGACTGTTGGCATGTTGTGAACATTTAGCTTAAAATGTTCTGAGCATCCATCCCAGCATGTCAGTTTTGAAATAAATTTCGAACCGTTAGATTTTTTATACTACGCTAACAAAATATGATAACTTATTTAAGAGCTGGATCTGTATCTATGCTGCTTCTTCTACCTATATAGGTACATAAAATCATAATGTATGATGATACAATATTCCCAGAAGACATTCCCAGTGTAGGTGCTGGACGATACTGCGACATGTCGCCAGCACGAGAAAACTCCAACTAATGAAGAACTAATAAGATAAATATTATTTTATTGGATTTAGTGGTGGAGTCCGTCTATCGTTAGATACGGTTAGGTTTACAGTCTATTTAAAAAAGTTATTAATACTAATATTGAAAAACTTAATAAAATTAATAATCAAAAGCCTCTCCCACTAATAGCATTAAAAAATAATTGTAATTCTGGCTGATAACTGTGACTATGTGTCATATCAGAAAATGTAATCCAAGATTTAGTACATAATAATCAGTTATTGTATTGTATTAGTGACATTATTTCTGTAAAATCAACGAAATGGGTCCTTGGCTAACCAACTACGTTGTTTGAGTCATATAAACCAATGTATGGGTGTGCAGAGTTCGTGTGATAAGACATCAGCAAGGACATTCAAGCTGGTAGAAATTGAAGTTAAAACTTACAATGTCAAAAAAAATAAATAAATCACAAAAAAAAAAAAGAAATATAATGCTTACATGCACTAGGATAAATTCTTTTTGTCTTTTAGCATTATTCATAATATTTTGCGAGTATATCACATTACTGAAAAAACTCAAGGGATCTTTAATCTAAAAATAATGAATTGCTTAATGTTTAAGCCAAGTTTTTGTACATATAATTGTTTAATTATTGAAGTTAACTTGATATTATTTGACTGAATAAATGACGATATCAGCATTTGACAGTGACATTAATGATCCATCAATGAGTTTTAAGTTAAGTAAACATTGTGTAGGTACTTTGATTTTTTCAAACAAAATCCAACATTTATTTTTCTTGAATTCTTAAGCCTTAATTATATTACTAGCTCGCATTACTAATATCGATTTCTGGTTGTCATCATGGCGATACTTTATCATAACTTACATATCTTCTTGGAGTCTCTATTTAAGTAAATTAAATTTCAGCTACGATAAAAATAAAAACAAAAAACATTTTTGCAATTAGGATGAGGCACCCGGTCTACAAGAATTTGCGCAAATTCTACTCCTCTCAGTAGCCGCAACTGTCACACGGCGGTGGCAGTGATGGTTCTATTTTCTACTGCTAACAAACTGTGCTCCTCCAACCTGGTGGCGCGGACGTCTACCAATGTTCAAAGGTAACTCTCCTAATATAAAGCCGTCGCCTAGTGAGAGCGGCTGTCACACCAAATTATGAAGTGAATCGATTAATCGGACCAAGTGTATTTGCATTTTTGTAACTCTGCTTATCTCTGTTTTACTTAATGTGTATCAGCAATGAATAATTGAAAATGTGACATTTACCATTTACTTAAGAAACCCATCGTGATAGACGTTTCTCGTCGTATAAGAATACATAGAGTAGCACACAGCGTAAAAAACTAACCATGTGACAAAATATGTGTCCTTGTATGATCTGAACTCAGGAATAAATTTTTTTTTTTTTTTTTTTTTTTTTATAATATACATAATATATTTTTTCTTGTGTTACCCTTCTTTAACTTAATAAAGTATGGTATAAGACTGAAGTGTCAGTGACACATTACTTTACTTTTGAAAAATTTGTATCCAGCAGTTTCCTAACTTGAAAATAATAGTAACATATAGCTCGGTGCTCGGTGGTATTTTGAATCATACGGACAATCCTCCTAAAGATATTGATAACGAAATTATCAAAAATAATGTGTTAAAATAATGATCAATAGGTATATCAATTTATGTGGCAAACGCACACAGTTATGGTTTTGTAGAAACTGTTTGTTCATATAATAACTAATAACTAGAGGTATAAATGTACCTAAAAATAAAATAAATTAAGGAGTAAAAATAACAATTGCTGACTTGGAGAAGTATAGCACAATGTAAACTGTTTGCCCAACTTTTGCATAGTACCTATAATGCGGTGTAAGACACCCATATCGTATTTAGCAGAAAAAAACGTGTCAAAACTTCGTTAATTTTCATAGCGACACACATCGTAGAATACTGCATCCCACAAAAGTTACATAAAACGTAGTGTAATTCAGACTTATTTATTTATTGATTTTTGTTACTTTTAAGTCCTATGGATGTGATAATCCTAAATAAACGTATACTTATTGATATGAATTTTTATTTAATAATTGTGTGTCGCATCCCGTAGAACACTGTACTGCATCAACTAGTGAGGTTATGCATAGTATAAAACAACATAAACACGGCGCGTCTCGTAGGATACTGTTCTGCAGCAACTTAAAGAAGTATATTGCACAGTAATACTGTATAGCATAAACTAGAATGTTCGTTCTAGAATTATAATGCACAGTAAACACGTCGTATCTCGTAGAATACTGTATTGCCTCAAATTAAAGAAGTGTATTACACAGTAATAATACCTACTAGGTATATGTATAGCATAAACTAGAATGTTATTCTAGAATTATAATGTAAGAACATGTTCGTAATGTGAAAAATACTTTAAAAACAAGAGCAAAGCAAAAGCTTTGCAAGGCTTAGCATAGTAGAATGTGTTGTATAAGCACATAATAATTATATTTATACTCTTGTCATGTCCCTGCATCTACTAGCTGTTTATAACATAATTTTTAGACAATATATTAGCCCGAGTGTAGCGTAAGCTATGATTAAGCAAAAATAACGTTAATATTTCATAAAGGTTTAAATAGCCCAACTTGAAGTCAAAATTACAGAAGTACAGCCACAACAGTAAATAAAAATAAAGTAAGTAAGTGTAATAAGTATATTTAAGGTGGTTTGAGCACATAATATACACTTCCTGTAATAATTAGCATACACTGCACAAAATATAACTAGTCAGTTTTCCGTTTGGATATGCAACTTGTAACACTTTGCAACTAACCAAGGCTAAGCTAAGCTGTAGCTTAGTAAAAAACTCAGGGTTCTTGATGTGAAAGTATCAGCACAGACGTAACGGTGACGCATTTCTTTACCCAAGGCAAGAAAATGCGAACTACCCTACTTTTCAGAAAGTTTCGTTTAGTCAGAGGTTTTGCGTATGATGCATGTTAACATGTGTGACAGTATCTGCTCCGATGCTCCGATGCGACAGTATCAGCTCCGATGAGATGGTATCTGCTCCAATGCGACGGTATCTGCTCCGATGCGACGATATCTGCTCCGATGCTCTGCTCCGATGTTGCAGCGACGCATTTTCTCACAAGCAAGAAGACGCGGACCAGCCCTTCTTTTCTTAAAGCAGGCATAGTCACACTGTGTAAACACACACGCGTCACTTCTTCGTCATTTTGATGCGACGGGATCAGGTCCGATGCGACGGTATCCGCAAGACCCATGTAAAAGGGGGGTACAGTGCAGAGTGAGGCTGCGACCCAAAGGGTACACTTAAGCCATTGTGTAAAGACCCAATGTAGAAAGGGTGCAGTACAGAGGTTGTCATTTTTATGCGACAGTATCCGCAAGACCCATGTAAAAATGGGAACAGTACGGTGGACAGTATCCGCAAGACCCGTGTAAAAACGGGAACAGTACGGTGCAGATTGAGGCTGCGATCCAATGTAGAAAGGGCTCGCTGTCAGATGAGACTTCGATGATTTCTCGACGCGCCAATCCTTTATTTCTTTGTCGCTTTTTTCCGCTACCCGCTACCCGCTTTCGGTTTCTCCATTGCAACTTGTTTTAGTTTGCGTGCGAAGGCCTCGGCACGGAAACACGGAATGAAGTTCGACCGGCCGATGGCTCCCCTCTGGGCTCTGAAGTGAGGTGGGGGTACGATAGTAACGAACTTAACGACTATGGACGATCTCTAGTGTTACCAGAATAAAAAACTTTGAAAGCGGGGAATAAAATCTCTAAACAATCCGTGTTGAGGGCCAGTACGTGAGACACAACTACAATATGTAAACAAAAACAAAATCGCGTCGAATGAAGCCGTGAAACATAACTATTATTAACTATGACTATTTGCATAAAGATTCGTAGTGTCATTTCATCTTATTTCTGTAGAAAGTTATCAAAAGACGTACCTTAAATTGGTGAACAGTTCCTAGACTATTTTCGTTTTAGTAGGTACAGAGATTTTTACCTACGTTAAGATATTTTTGAGCCTCTCACAAGCTTCCACAATCACGAATTCGATCGTTAAAAAAATTAAGCGTATATTTTGGAATGCTGCTGTACGTAACATAATATAGAATCCTATATAAGGCATAATTACGTAAAATAGAAAAGGTAAGCGAATAAATACTACGAGTATTCATTTATTTCACTCGGCTTTATTTTTATTACGGGCGCCTTAAATTACAGCAGCTATCCTAGTGAAATCACTATTTTTCTGAGATAAAAACTAGCGTGTAATTTCAGAAAGTTAAACTAATAAATAAACTTATAAACTTCCAAACCAAATTTAATCTAGTCATTTTAGCGTGGCCAAATTTCATCAAAACTCGTTTTAGCGTAGACAAATAACAAACACCCACACATGCCCATACTTTTAAACTTTCGTATGTATTACATTAGTGAGATGAAAAAAAAACCGTAAAAATTAAATTAGAAAAAACTAAGAAAATGTCCCCTGAACATTAAACCTAGTGTATTTAATCTTGCTTCATAACAGAACTAGGCGAGACTCCCATGTGTTGAGACCTTGCAACAAATGATATAATAGCTCCCGAGCAAGCACGCACTCAGAGGTTATTGCTACCCGCTCACAGAACGTTACAACTACGGTATCCTGGCGTCATCAATCAAATAATTCAAAACGGGTCATCGCAAAAAGGTCATATCCATTTTTGATAGACGACGTTTTTCTGTTATTAATACACGGGACTAACGTAAGAGTGAATTGGAGTATCTCACTAGAGATTTGATCACATTTGGTGATATTTTTCAAGGAGTGATTACAAACTTGAGGAGTCAAATCTATTTTCGTTGTTTTGAATTTGAAGTTTTTTTTATATAAAAAAGTATTTTTGTTAAAATTAAAAAAAAAAGTAAAACAGACTTTAAAGTTTAAAACTTGTGGTGCAACTCTGAACCACAAGTTTATATGTAGTAGCCTAGCATTTTTACGATTAACTTATTTTTATGGTCGGTTATATAACTTTAGAAACACACTAAAATAGATTTAGATTAGCGGTATTTTAGATTACTTTGGTTCAGTTTTTTTGTTTTAGTTTTTACTCGTAATCTTAATATATATAAATCTCGTGTCACAATGTTTGTCCTCAATGGACTCCTAAACCACTTAACCGATTATAATAAAATTCGCACACCATGTGCAGTTCGATCCAACTTGAGAGATAGGATAGTTTAAATCTCAAATTATAGTCGCAATTTTAATTTATTGCAAATTATATATATACTGATAATTTTTACTATAAATTGACAAGTTAGCATCAACATACTACGGTTGCTATAGTTACGCAATGGCTTTTGACAGGACAACGTCTGTCGAGTCAGCTAGTTTAAGTATATTTTAATGTTTCTATGTACGCCAAAATTAAAATTCGTGCCCTACAGTTTTCCAAATTTGTATTTCACACGTGTCCCTATCCCTCTGAGTGCCGGCCGATAAATATGGCCCCGAGGAAATGATGAGAGTGGTTCGTCCGCTCAGGGCGATGTAATGCCATCCGAACGTCATCGCCGCGGGTAGGGGCACTGAAGTAAGCGAGTTACGGCTCGGTGACGTAAATAAACAAGGTGTGCACGTGCCCATCAATGGTATTCAATAGAGAAATAAATAAACTACCAATAGCTTTTCGAAAAAAAAAAATATTTTCGCCAACTACTTTTTTATGTTTCTTAATTATAAGTTGTACTCAATAAATATATTATTCAATGATTTAAATAATTTCAGATACTTATTTTCTTCTGTATTAGTAAGTTACAATATAACTTATAGGTAAAATTTGATTACCTCTATTCAATTGGTGCAGGATGGAGGCTGATGACACAGTGAGAGAGAGACCTACCTCTATAATAGCCTGCTATGAGATAAAGAAGGCTGTGGATGATGATGATGTTTAGGATGATAGTATTAAGTGTTGAATTTGTTGAAAATAAAAGAAGGCACATCTAACATCTTTTCAACAGCTACGAAGCTACATTCCCGTAGCAATACTAAAGCCGGCAACGTAGCAACATCTACGTCGTTGTAGCAACGCCTACGCTAGCGTAGCAACGTCTACGTTATCGTAGCAATACCTACGCCGCGCACCGTCTACTGCTTCAATCAGTCCTATTATGATCACTATTTGTTACATTTACCCAAAACTTTTGTTCAAATACGAATAGGCCGTTTATAAAAATATCGTAACAAACAATTAAAATGTCAGGCAATTTCTAATTCTGTTAACATGTATTTAAGGATAAATTTGCAGCATTCGAAGTCTGGCAATAGCAATTAATTATTTCAGCACCAATATACAGTATTTCGGTTAGCACAGTATAGAGATGGCTTTAGTATCAAATTAGCAAAGTCTTGCAGCTATAATTAAACGGTTGCTTCGCGAGCTCAAGCGCAATACAAAACACAGCAGTATAACAATTCAAACTGGATTCAAAACGTTGTTGCTTGTTGCTTGGTAATATTTATTTAACTGCACAAAAATTATGAATATTGAACTGAAATTAATTTTAACAAAAAAAAAATAACGCGGGAAAACAGCCTTCTTGTTTTTGAAATCAATCAATCAATCAAAATAAAAAAACTTCAATCAAGGGAAGATGTGGTCGCACCACAAAAATGTAACTTTTACAAGGAGTGGTTTTATAATATCTCCTTGAAAAAGATAGTCAGATGTCAGTTTGGATAATCGAAACTAGAGATATAATCAGAGCATTCGATTCAATAATAAATAAATATACCTATGGTCCCGTATAGTCATAATTGTGAAGACGTTTTAACTACATTTATTTAAATTATTCCGTGATATAAAACATCGGAGAAAAACGAGTCCATACTGTTTCCAGCATACTGTGTTTGAAGTGAGGAAACTGCGTTCGACTAGTTCAAATTAAACTAAGTTATAGGGCACGAATCAACTTGTGCAAACTACCTACTTATCCACCTTTGACGAGTTGACATCATCGCTGTTGCTCTTAATTGTACTTACTTGTAGAGAGAATTGGTAAACGAACGTTTTAAGGATACATTTTTGGAGTATACGTTAGGTACTATGGTAGTTAGTTGACATTATTTAGTTTTGTTTTTTGTAGTATATTTTAACTTTTCTTAAGCGGTGATTCCAAATTTCATGATTGAAGAAAAATTTAGTTCAAAATTACAAGGACGTGACACGTTTACGTTTTTTTATTATATAAAAGAGATGAAAGATATAACATTAAGGTATGAAGAAAAAGAGCCCTTCAAATGGTATATATCTCAGTTACTATATTTCTAGTTTGAAATGTCATGAGAGTCACAGAGACAAAGCAGCGAGCAAGAACACTGCAAAATTACCAGTTTCCATTTTTCACCACTATTTATTTTAATAATTACTGTCCCGTTTAATTTTCTTGTTTAACCTGTTCATCACGCAACGTGATTAAGTTATGTTACTGGCCATACAAACAAGTAGTTACATTAAATAAAGTAAATATCAATCAAAAGTGGCAATTAAACAAACTGCGTGCGCCCAATGCGGGGCTGTTTGCCGACCGACATCCGCCTGGCAAATAACGAAAACCTTTATAATTTAATTCGGTAAAGTCTGAGCGATTCAATTTTGTCCAATAATACAATTAATTTTGTACTAAGCTTTCTCGACACGAATTCTCCTAGATTGAGGCTTGATTCACACTGCTTCGAGCCCAGTACGTGCCGATACAAACACCTGCAAAATGTGGACCGAGTTTCGGAGTATTTTCGAGTAAATACAAAAAGTTCTTCAAAAAGACTGTTATAGGTCGGCAACATCGACATGAAATAAATATATCGATGGTCGACAACGTATCCATGATGCCTCCAATACTACAGGTATCCATATGCGACGGCGATTGCATATCACCAAGTGGCCTTATTGCTTGCCGCCAATAAACCAGAAAAAAATACTGAATTCGAAATGGGCGGCCATATCCGTATTAAAAGAAACTACTACTTATTTGATGCATAACCAAATGTTTGCGTATATCACTTCAAATCAGCAGAAAATAAATTTAAAACCTGTAAGCACCAAATAAAAAATTCAAAACAAAATTCAAATCGGTAGAGCCGTTTTTGAGTTTTCATATAGCTACGAGTATGGCAGTTGTTTTTTTATCTTTATCCTATGCCATCCCACTGCTGGGCAAAGGTCTCCTCCAATTTCCTTTTACAGTTAGATTTTCATAAGAGTAAATTTTCAACGTATTTTTGCCACTTTAGGAAGCTACTTATTATCATGATTAAGCTCTTACCACTAACTGCCAAAGAAGTGAAATAACGCAACCGTATCGAGGCCCATCCTCTTGTGTTTCGCAAGTAACGTTCGTAAAATGCCCCAACAACTCACATAAAAACCCACATTTTCACATAAAATTTTATGGTATTCCTGTATTAACAGCGAACACGCGCATCTAAAAGTGTATGTTTCGTCCAATGTAGATGCTTATGTATATTGAGTCAGTGGTAAAAAAAAGTTTATAAATCGATATACGCAGCTGATTTGTTTATGAGCTGACTAAGTTTTTAAATATCCCACTTCTAATAAATGATCCAAAATATTAAAAGATGAAAACACTGACGTGGTTCAGACCCGTTTTCTTACAATGACACGACTACTCACTCACGTATCTATTGTTGAGTCGGATATAGGCCACCTACCTATAGTTTCGATCACATCCGGTTGACTTTTTCAAAAAGTGATAACAAGCGCAACGCGTAAAAAAATAAAACAATAAAGATCACCAGGTGTGGTTGAAATTATTCCAATTTAATAACCATCCCCATGTAATTAAAACAAAAATTATGGGAACGGTTACTTTTTATAATTTTTTTTTAATTGAAAGATAGGCTTGCGTTTGACCGCCATCTCGCCTGATGGGAATCAACGATGCAGTCTACAATGGAGCACGCTTGCCTAGAAGAAACCGATTCACTCGCGACTTACCACACTTATCATATTATTAACCGACTTCAAAAAAGGAGGAGGTTATCAATTCGACTGTATGTTTTTTTTTTTTTTTTTTTATGTTTGTTACCTCATAACTTTTGACTGGGTGAATCGATTTTGATGATTCTTTTTTTATTAGAAAGCTGACGCTTCTCATTTCAATTTAGTCCAGTTCTGATAATGGTATCCATGAGAAAACCATATAAGTCTTAAATTTGCATTAGCTACGTGCGCGACAAATAGATGAATAACTCAATAGTCGGTCTTTTGAAATCGGTTTTTGTTTTTTGTTTTGTAAAAATAATGTTCTTGTATTCATAATATTTTTTTTAGAACATTTCAGTTTTTACTTAAATCTCTATCGAAGTATATCCAAGTAACGCTTGTAACACCTAAACAAATGGTAAATCCGCCGATCATTCGAGCCGTACCACGGGGTCAGTGTAAAACTCAACCGAGTGGAACAGTTTAGGAAGTTTCATCAAATCTTGGCGAGTCCGCTTGGAGCGGTCGACCAGCTTTGATAACATCTGCCGGAGGCGAGCCGTGACGTTAATTTGAATAAATCAAATCTACAATTTAGAAGGTTCAGGAATGTCAGTTTCTAGGCGGGTGAAGGTAATGAAGGTTACATCCCTTTAAGCTATTTTTGGAATTCGCTTTTGTGTTGCGTGCTTGTGTAATTTGTTTTGTAGAGGAAACGATCATGTTAAAACGTTTTAAGTGATAAAAGTCATTTATTATTTAATTTAGCACTTACGTAACGAAATGATATTAAATATAAGAAAACAAAAACATTATTTTTACAAAACAAAAAACAAAGACCGACTTCAAAAGACCAACTATTGAGTTATTCATCTATTTGTCGCGCACGTACTTAATGCAAATTTAAGACTTATATGGTTTTCTCATGGATACCATTATCAGAACTGGACTAAATTGAAATGGGACCAAATGGGAAGCGTCAGCTTTCTAATAAAAAAAAGAATCATCAAAATCGATTCACCCAGTCAAAAGTTATGAGGTAACAAACATTAAAAAAAAAAATAACATACAGTGGAATTGATAACCTTCTCCTTTTTTGAAGTCGGTTAAAAACAGAACATATCAGCAGTAAACAGATAGTACCTATTCCGTCTCAAGAAAATAGTATACTAAAATGATTGTACGAATGAATTCGCAGGTGCAATCTGACACGTGACACGCATTCAATGCAGTAATTGATCAATAATAAAAATGTTTAGCGATTACATTTTTGTAAAACAACACAACCAAACACACAAACATTAAAACACAGCATAGATACACTTGTACGTAAATCAATAGTTTAATTTCGATTCAAGAATTCAAATCAAATATCGGCGACCGCAAAGCGTTATCTCATATTAGATAGCCGAGTAAACCAGTTTATCCGAATCAGGTAGAACTGTCGCGCGTAGAGAATAGAATCACGTAAAATATGATTTCGTCGAACGTGTCCCGCCGTGTCTGGATATGTAGCACCTGCAAGTGAAATGCAGTCGCTGTCACGTCCCAGCTGTAGTTAGGATTTGAAGAACGCAATTGGAAGACTGTATTTGTTTTTGATGCAATGCTTTTGCAGGCATGGATGCACGTTGCGCTTGTAATCACTCCTTGAAAAAGATTACCGGATGTGATCGTCCGGATCAATGATTTGTGATAGTCTCGTGTCATTAATAACAAACAATGTATGTTCATTGTTTGTGTTCATAGATTTCGTTGACTGAAATATAATAATTAAAAAAAAACTGTAATTCGACTACACGAAAAAAATAGAGAAACTTTCAGTTTTTGGATTTAACTGTCATATTGGTTTGTTCGTATAATATTGTAATAACCGAACCGAACCACCCGAACCGTAATAATAAATCGATTGACACGTCATTTATCAAAATCGGCTGAGTATTTTAGGCGTCACGGTATAACATACTCGTACCAGGACATTATTATGGATCCTAAATTCCTTTCTTACCCGATGCGATTTTAAGGCGAAATGCAAAGAAAATTTTAAAACCAATATTTTGTAGATGAAGATATATTTAACTAAACTAAAAACAAATGATTTAATGTTCAACCGTACCTTCTAGAAATACCATTAATAGTTCCTTTGAATAAGCAATCTATTGTGCATTATTAATGGAATTTAATCTATATCGCTAAGCGCGGGTAACACACAAGAATTTCCATTGAACAATTTATTTTGAAACTTGGAACAAACAATATAACTCTAACGATACTATCTAAGTATTAATTGGAAGTCAGAAACTTGTTTTAGTGTTTGGCAATAGTTTATCTTGTAAAATATGATAGTTAATTAATAAAATGTAATTGGTTTTGTTGCTGTGAAGGGTTATGAATTTGGTAATGAAACATGATTTGAAACTTACGTTTAACTGAGAGGTCGCAGCAATTGCCTATTATTATCAAGTATGAACTTAAACATACCTAATATGTAACAATACGTTTAATTAAACAGCCCAGTAAGATTTTATCCCCGTGATGAAATGTGCAGTAAAGTTTTTACCAAAATAAATAGGATGATTGCTTGCAAAATTTAATTTCATACCTCAGTTAATAAAGTAAAAAAATGTAGTATACTAAATTTTATCCAAAAATTTGAAATAATAAACAATTAGAAATAAATACATAATCAATTAAATATTTTATTTCATGTTTAATAATGCACCTCAATTAATAAATCTTACAGCTGGTTCACATAATACGCCACAGAGGCACTGAATACAAAACCTAGTTGAAACTTTATGAAACCGCTACTTGCTTCTTTTATTTCTACACAAAACCTGCTTATTATTCAAAAAAAGCCCTCATTCAAATGGAAAAAGGTAAATCAAACAAATTACTCGCATTTGCAAGCCACAGTGAACCAACAAACGTAGAGCTGTCGAACAACAGTTTACAGGTGTTAAAAGTGTTGACAACATTAACCAACTGCTTCCAACACGCTTTAAGAGAAAATACTTCGACAGATAAAAAAACAGAAGGCTCCTCCCTGATTGAATTGTACAGCTGTTGGAAGTCCTTGACGAAATTATTTCTATTGGAGCATTTTGTTCGGCGACAAAGTTAAATTGGATTTCTTATGGTGGAAGTGTCTCGTGAAAGTGGCAGAGGAGCGGTTGGCTTTATACAGCCGAAGTTGTTTTAGGTTATCACAATAGCTGGTCTTTATTGCATGACATTGAGACGAAACGTTGGGATTATTGCCTTTTATTAGCTATATCATGTCGCAGTATCGTCTGGAATGGCCGAAATTAATGCTGTCGAAAATGGGTTATAAAAATACGGTAGGTTGTAACTTTGATGAGGGTAACTTTCTTGTAATGGCCGAGACAGATTGAACTTTATTTCAATTTTATTTTAGTTAAAGCTGTTATGATTCTTGATACAATTAAAGTTAATTTTAACTTTATAATGGCGTTTCAAGGATAACATTTGGATTTATATTCGAGTTTAACGTCTTTACAATTCTGTTCTACACGAACTTGTTCAAACAGCTCACACCTCAGCTATTATAAAGGGACCATTTAATTTAACAAGTGAGAGATTTCTTTCCGTACATGGAGCGCCATATTTCATGTAAGTTGGAGCTCCGTGGAGCTCTTGAAGCTGGTATCACGTACTATATGAATTCACCAAGGTACGCGCCGACTCTCAGACTATTTACTAGCTTTACGGTTTCAATTCACGTGCCTTAGGACAAGCGTGCTCTACCTCCGACGCGAAACGATGCGGTCGTTCAGCCTCAATATTCAGGGCTCAGGTATTAATTTTTGAAGTGTTCCAGCCGAGAAATTTGCTGGCTTTGGAAACGCTTGTTTATTCATTCATTAAACATTGAACGACGTGTTTCTTACGTATTTACCTGGTGTACTATGTGAAATTTTATAGGGCTAAATAAATGGGAGATTACTATAAAACGAGTGTATTTATAGTTTCATGCCATGTAAGAGGCCTTTAGGTGGCCCAATAAACTCTGACTTTAGGGCTTACTAAGACTTTACGAACTTATTTTATACTAGTTGCGTTCTGCGGTTTCACCCGCTATCCCAAAGAAATCGTTAAATTTTCCGACTGTTACGTTTTTGTTTTCAATTATTATTTCTAGGTAATATCTAGTGTAGACAAAAAATAACTGACTTATTGTAAGTGTGTAAGGATGTAGTACCTACATATATGCGTGAAATAGGCATGGAGCGCTGTGAACCATGAGAGAATATAAAAATAACTAACGCCAAACATTATTATTTTTAAGTTATTGTAGGATATTTCTTAAAATTACATATCACTAATTAATTACGACAGTAACACTAACAAACAATATCAGTCTCTTAATGCTATAGCGTGAACAATATGTTTTGTTAGCCCATCTTTAGCTAACATAGCGGTCATGTTATTAACATAAAATATAATAAGATATCCTCTCATAAGATCTACAATTAATTAGAACATTTTATGGTTCTATCTTTTATAGTTTAGGCAGCGTACGCAAAATAAGTAACTTTTCTGGTTGATTTTTTACACCTTGTGTCCGAAAAACCCAAATATCTTTCGGAACCCTATTTTTTTCTAAAATAAAATTTAGCCTATGTTACTCGTGAATAATGTAGCTTTCGAATGGTGAAAGAATTTTTTAAAAACGGTCCAATAGTTTTTGAGCCTATTCATTACAATGTAGTGTAGTAAGTAGGTACTTAGATATAAGATATATAAGCAATGTTTATTAATAATAAAGTCAGTCTTAATTCAGCATTCATGTGTTTCATTACAACTGCAACGTAAAGCTTTACAACAACCAAACAAACAAAGTTTTCCTCTTTATAATATTAGTGTAGATATTATTAGTATTGACAACAGTAGGGATCTACTCAGTCAAAAAACATTTCTACTAGATATACCTATTATATTCTTGTTGAAGACACCCGTAGTTGCAATCTTATTTGAAATATTGCTAGCGCTTACCAACTCAACAAAAATATATTCTCACTTATCCTTTTAGGTACGACATAGCTCTACGTATTTAATTTAGATAAAAGCATTACACAGGTGCGTTATTCGAACAATATCAAATGCCTCATTAGATTGTCGCCGACTGTGTGATTCAAAATGAGTTCACATTTAAGAGACGTGTTCGAAACAACACAATCTCTTTACTTGATTACTCTGGTGAGGCACAATGTGAGCTGTTTGTTACGTGATGATGCTCTTATCTACCTTAGATTTGTTTACTTATTCTAATAAAAAAATGTAGTATTCTCAACAACTCACGTTCGGCTTTATAAAGGGTGCCTCGCCCCAACACGTTGCGCTACTAAATCAACGGGTATTTTGTAATATTCTCACCCAATAAAATCGAGTCTGTCTCAGGAAGGTCTAATTTACAGACACTCGGCTACACAAAAGAGCAAATGTTCTGAAAATTCTCCGGATTACCATTTAATACCGACTCCACGCTTTAACGAATAACAGCAACCTTCGTCACGGGCTCAGACCAAAATATGTACAGTTTAATCCGTTCAATTTCGGCGCATGTCCCGGCATTAGTACAATCCCGTTGACTTTCAGACAAATACTTCAGATTTGGCGAAATAACTCAACTTTAGATAAAGGGAGCTCGTAGTTAGCTGTATCAACCCAGCCTCGTAATTTAATTAGAATTTCTGATGTGGAATTTCACGAATGACTTTCGTATTTACATGTTATGTAAAGCAAGTAACAAATTGGAGCCGCTTTGAGAACTTCGGCTACAACAATTTAGCTATCGAGTGGATACATGCGCTGACCCCGTGCTTTATAATTGTTAGCCTATTGAGGGGAATTAAATAAACGTCAGCGAAATTCGCAAAGTTTTAATTACTTCTCATTCTGTTTTAGCATGTTTCGGTGGAGTTCAATTTTGGTGGGATTTTCCCTGGGTCGCTGTGTGTGCGGAGGTTTATGTGGCGGTGTATCTGTTTGATCTGTTTTCGGTCTACATGTAGCCTTTTTACGCATGTTTAACTTCGGAATAAACTTGGTCAGTTTGAATGTCCATACTTTGGCAGGGAGACAATTTGTGTTGGAAATCTACTTTATATGGATTGATGGCTGTGGGACCGCTATTTTAAACTTTGTAATTAATATGATGATGACTGAAAGGAGACTGAACAGTGCGAAGCAAAAACTCAAATGAATATAAAAAAATTGAAGAGCGTTGTTATTTTGACTGACTAAGCATACACCACAATCTCTCCTGATATGAAGTAACGATAAGGTCTAATAAAAATTATGTCTATCCAGGAAGTACCTATTCACTTTTTAAGCAACCCGACCAATTTTACCCAGCATTGAATCAAGTATCAAATTAAAAAAGTATTACGGTAAGTTTAAAACAGCAAACGGAGCCAGTTAATACAGCCTACAAAAACTTGACTTAAGAAAGGTTCAAAATCCTTCCTTATATCAAACTCAAACATTCCAAGGACTCTTGGAAAGTTCCGTGATAATTGCTTCTAATTAGCTGCCGTCAGCGCGTCAAGAAAGACTCCACGACACGAAGCAATTTTTGACTATTTAACTTATGCTGACAATTAGTTATGTTTCCAATTACTGAAAGTTACTTGAGCACTGCTTGGAACATTTCAAATACATTAAAGCAGCGTGGGTATATATCTGAGCGTGCTACGTGACTGCTAAAAAGGACAGCTCAGCATACCATATTTTGTACGGTTTTAAAACTCGTACCTTACTCCTAAGTGTAACCCGCAAGATGTCTACGTGGAAACTTCAAGAAATCTTGTTCTATTATGCCAACTTCAAATTAGAAAACAGAACGCCGCGTTTGCATTTAAAGCGAGGTATGACGTCACATGTTTACGGCAAGACATCTCAGGTGTATCTGTGAATAAGGCTCCTGCTATATCAGCCTAAAATTCATTATCAAAGAAATCGTTTAAACGTGAATAAAACACATGTTATTAATTTGTCTATCCGGTACTGACTTTGGTAGATGTTTGTAAGCCCTAAATACTAAATTTAATGTTACGAAAAAATTCATATCATGGTACATGAACACATGAACAGACCATGGTTCATGTCAAGATAAATGTGACGTTTTTAAAAAAAAAATTGTGACATTTTTAAAATCGAATAAAATTTGGTCTAAAATCTAAAAAAATTTTCCTGTAAAAATGCCAATTGTAGTTTAGATATTGTTCGCTGATGCGTCTGCTGATGCTCCACGGCGCCTACACGTAGATCGCTCAAGTATTCTCAGAACTTAGGAACAGGAAACAGGAGGGCATCGCGCTTAGAATTTTAATGAGGATGTCCGCTGAGCAATTAAAGAGACATGCGTAATGAGTATAGACAATGGAGAGGAATTAAAATAAATTGATGTTTTAAATCTTGCGTTCACTCATCTTCTGCACCGCCATTAGTAAAAGATCTCCGTAAAGTCGGCAGTAGCTTTACTTAATAAGGTAAGATTATTTATGTTATAATTAAACACGGGAATACTCACGTAAAAATTAAGTCGTCTACTACGACTAGGTGTTTAATTATAACAAAAATGTGTGAAAACCACGTTAGTTTCCATAGTAAAAAGGTAAGATTATGTTTCTTGACATACCTAATTGATGTTTTTTTTTAAATTAATACCAGTAAAGACGGCGTCTTATCGTCAACTTCTCACTATAAAAAGTAAGGTTGGGGATGTATACTCGTAGATAAACGATGTGGCGGTTATCACGGTGTACGCGCTCTCTTACTTTTTAATTTGTTTGGTTCGATCTTCCGTGTTCGTCTGACAACGGATTTGGTGGACTTCAGCCGTTACTCGTCAAGATGTTTCCCAACAAGTAACATTCTTAGATGAATGTAACTCGGTTTTACTATGGAAAGTAACGTGGTTTTGTCACATTTTGTTATAACTAGCTGCATCCCGCGATTTTACCCGCGTTTTCCAGGATAAAAAGTAGCCTATGTGTTAATCCAGACCATGAACAACCTTCATTCCAAGTTTCATGTAAATCCGTTCAGCCGTTTTTTCTTGAAAAAAGAACATACATTCTTACAAACTTTCGCGTTTATAATATTAGTAGGATTAACAATCGGAAAACGTAGTAAACGACTTAATTTTTACGTGAGTATTCCCTTGTTAATTAAAACAAAATGTAACTCGGTTGATATTTATTGTAATATACTATTTTCATTGCCACTGTACATATTATAACCCGGTCACAATATCTGTGCACCTCGCTGGAATGCGTATAGCCTTATATAGTCGCACTGTCGCACTGGGGAGTGCGCGGAGAGGTGACAGGGGACATTCCAGCGAGGTGCACAGATATTGTGACCGGGTTGTACATACTTGTTCTTACAAACTAGCTAACATTATTTTTTCGTAATTGATAAAATGACAGATATTTTTTTTTTAATTCGGCCTGTTTCTTTTCCGAAACCAACCAGTCCGAAACAAACAAAGCCAGCCTATAAAGAAGACAATTGGACGTATCTCTAGAAGTGACACGCTTGCAATCGTGAAGCGCTGGATCCGCAGCCACTTGGCCTGCCCTCCAGATGGGCGGGTGATACGGCACGCCAGCCTCGGACGAAGATGAATGCTCGGTGATACGCCGTCGCAAGCCCTGACGGCGACGAAATGCTTTATGTGTATTAGTGGCGGGAAATCATGCTTGTTTGCGTAGCCAACGTTGAAATAGTGTCGACAGAGCACGAATAGATTACCTGTTACTTTATTCAACACCCAAAATAATAGAAAAAAAAAATGAGATCTAGACTATGGACTATGGAAATCAAGGACATAATAATTAGACTTGGGCACACTGGCCCCAAGTTTGAAGACATACATAAGTTGACAGATCTAATTTTTCTAAAAGTATTGATGTCCTTACTCGTATATTATAGGTTGCAATGACAAAGAGAGATATATGTTTAGTTAATTTAGATCTGTCAAATAAAGCCTCCAAATTTGGGCCCATGGAGTTAAGCAACAATAGTTACATAGCTTTGCACTCTTCATTTTTATACTGTGACTAGCTGACCCGTGCATACTTCGATTAAACCCGAAGCCATCGCGCGCCGTCCGGACCGTTTTTTCTCCGATTCACTTTGCAAAACTGACTACCACGTAAAAGCATTTATATTTTTCGGTTTTTTATATAACCTATGACACTCAGCAATAATGTGGCTTTCTATTGGTGAAAGAATTTTTAAAATCGGTTCAGTAGATCCCGAGATTACCCCTTACAATTTAACAAATATACAAACACACAAACTTTACTTCTTTATAATATTATATTATTATTAGTATTAGTATATTAGTATAGATTAGTCAATCTAAGCAACATTACTTATTAAGTTCGGTTATAGCCAATGCATTGCTGAGCATAGGCCTCTCTTCTTTTTAACCGACTTCAAAAAAGGAGGAGGTTATCAATTCGTCTGTATGTTTTTTTTTATGTTTGTTACCTCATAACTTTTGACTGGGTGAATCGATTTTGATGATTCTTTTTTTATTAGAAAGCTGACGCTTCCCATTTGGTCCCATTTCAATTTAGTCCAGTTCTGATAATGGTATCCATGAGACAACCATATAAGTCTTAAATTTGCATTAAGTACGTGCGCGACAAATAGATGAATAACTCAATAGTCGGTCTTTTGAAGTCGGTTTTTGTTTTTTGTTTTGTAAAAATAATGTTCTTGTTATCAATTGCCTTTAGTTCCACTAATTTTCGATATATGTACTCGTATGTATTTGTGAAACTGCTACAGGCGCACACGTACATACATTTTGTATGACGCTGGTGTGCTGTGCTATGCTGCACACACACACTAATGACAAAATATTATAAAACCGTTTAAAAACACGATACCTATCACAGAATAAGCATTATTATGTATCCTTTAATACATCACCTAGGCTAGTGTAAGACCGAAGACCGTTAAACATCCATAAAATAAGTTCCTCCTAAGTCTCTAGTGTAACAACGGGTAAGGTAACGCAGCCGATTTATCTGCCCGTAAGGTAGAGCGTCTCACACGCGGTAACGAGCAAACTAATGAGAGCTCCTGTCTCCGGCGAGATACGAGCTTTTATTATGTGAGAATATTATGAAGAATCAACTGTGTCATATTTATAAAACGTACGCGCAAAAATGTTGCTTAGAATTTTTGCGGTATTAGGTAATGTCTAACGTGTTTCGTTTTTATTTTGCAGACTCATTTTTTGCGGTAAAAGAAACTAACTACTTTCTTTTTCTCTCTCTTTCTCTATGCAGAGTTGTAAGGAAAGGTAAGCCGAAACAAGCTCATATACACATCATTTTGAACATTTTTTTTTTTTTTTTTTTTTTGAACTTTTACTGTGGGACCAACCCGGAATTTGCGACAAAAATATCAGCTGCTCCATTGAAAAAAATGTCAATGACGCTCGACAAAATGCTTGGCAAAGCTGTTTTTTTTTTGCGAATTCCGGGTTGTAATTCCGGATAGTCAAAATTGTTCATAATAATGAGTACTATGAGCCCTTTTCTTAGCTTAGCACATCCTTTTCTTACAACCCTGTATATACAAATCTTATATATAAAATTCTCGTGTCACAATGTTCGTTCCCGTACTCCTCCGAAACGGCTTGACCGATTTTTATGAAATTTTATATGCACATTCAGTAGGTCTGAGAATCGGCTACTATCTATTTTTCATACCCCTAAGTGATAAGGGTTGTCCACCCTTAACAATAATTTTTTATTTTTAGGACAAAATTTTAATTTTTTTATACTTAATGTGGCATTAAAAAATACATACAACCCTAAATTTTCACCCTTCTATCACCCCCTATTAATTTATATGGCAAAACAACGTTTGCCGGGTCAGCTAGTATACTTATATATCGATCTCTGGTCGCTTCGTAGCGGTGTACGGTTTCCTTAATTTTTCTCCTCTACTTCGCTGTATCCTCTAAGGAAAAAGAACTACTGTTCAAATTTTGTAACTACATAATCATGTTTAAAACTTCTATTGAAAGGTTGTAGAAATGTTTAACATTCAGCTCTGAAGTTTCCGATGACTTTATTAAGATAAAGCACCGCCAAGTGGGTCCAGGTTTCATTAAAGAAATCTGGTTTAGCCTGTATGACTCACCCAAAAACAGCTGTAATTCCTAATAACAAATTACTATTGTTACTGAAGGAGATTAAAATAACTTCATAGAACAACAGAATTTACTCGTATATGGGACCACCTCGAAAGCTACGAACAAAAAAAAAACAAAATAGGCAAATAGAAAAATCATGGCCATCAATTTATATAATTCACGGATTGATCGCGTAACAAACATACAAAGAACACACAGAATTGATAACCGTTCTCTTTTTTGAAGCCGTTGCAAAAGTAACAACAAAATAATTTTAACGGAAAAACTTTAAAACCCATCTCCGAAAAATATATCACAAACTCAAATATAAAGTGATTTTATCACTCACTAACTGTAGTAAGCAGTTGATAAAAGTTATCCTTACATCGGTATTAAAAGTTAATTCGTTCGGCAATTAATCTAAATGGACGCCTTCTATCGCCTGCCAGTGGGAATTAGGACTCTCACACACTAAATCACCACTAATTTGTGGCAAAACTAGCTTTTAGATTGCTATTATATTTGGTTAAGTTTCAATCTTGCTTGTAACTGTAGTATACCAAGCTAGCAGCTTGTAGTTTATTTTTTTAGTGAAAACTATCTAAGTATTTAGATGTTACAAATAATAAATGCGATTGTAACGGTTAATCAATTGGCGTAAAGAGATAAAAATGATAAATTATTGTTTGGACAGTTTTATCGTGATAACTCACTTATTCCAAAAATTTACTCATTTATTTATTTATTACTAGCTGTTCCCTGCCACGCTTCGCTGTGGATAAAAAAAAAATAAAAAAAAATAGCATAATGTTACTTTGGGATAATGTAGCATTCGAATGGTGAAAGAATTTTTGAAATCGTTTCAGTAGTTTTTGAGTTTATTCCACACAAACATACAAAAATACAAATCTTTCCTCTTTATAATATTATTAGTATAGATTTATTTACTAAAACTATTCTGGTAACACCTTTACAGTAGAACCAAGGAATAATAAATTGGAATAAGTGAGTACCTAAGTAATTTTGCACAGGACCGAGTAGGATGGTGCGCTAAAGAAGAGGCCTATTCTCAGCAGTGGGTGGAAGAGGGTTGATGATGATTATGATGAATCACTTTAGAATTAAGTAATTGAGCCTGATTCTTACACCAGGGGCCGTATTGTGTTAGCGTGGTGGCAATGGTCATCGTGTGTCATCTCGCTCCCTCGTATGACTCTTGTAATTTGGCGCGAGCGAGATGGCACATGTTGACAATCGCCACCATTGATAAACAATAAGCACCAGGTCTAGCCAGTCTGCCTATACGAACTTATTTATTTTACTGATTTTTTGCCCATTTCATTCCAAAGTTCTTCATATATATGTAAAACTGAAAACGATACATTAAAACTTGAATAGATACGCAGCATCACATTAGATACTTACACCGACCATTGTAAAAACTAGAGATAAAAAGCCGGCGGATCTTATCCTCAATGCTTGGGTTTCAAAATCAAAGGATCGAACAGATTTCTACATAATACGACCTCATTTCATATCCTGCAGCTCGCTGTGAAGTGGAAGGCGTTCTTTATAAACGCTCGTCCAGACATGCAAGGCTAGCAGAACTGCACTATTACTTTGTCCTCAGTGGCAAATAAAAGAATAGCTCTTACGCTATGCTCTATAAGATTTTATTTTTAATTGGTTTTGATATCGTTCAGTGTGGTTTTATTACAGCTGCTCCCTGCAGTTTCACGCGCGTGGACAATGCTGCAAGAACCTTTATTTTTCCAGAATAATAAGTAACATATTTTATGTCACTGTCGCAACTTATATCTATCTATCTATATCAAATGTATGAAAAAAATGTAGCTCCCGTTGCTTTATTGCTGGCTAAAATATACAAACAAACCACGACTATACAAACAAAACATTAAAAAGAAGTTTATACTGCATAGGCCGAATGACTAGGTTCAAAGTTTTTAAGCCGCATGAAGGCCTCTGATACAGCCTGACGGTTGTTATGGGACAAATGACCGGAGCTATGCCTTACCATGACCTTCGATCCACGGCAGGCTCAGTGGTGAAATCCACCCGCGGACACGGACAGTCGGACACCCATCCAAACACTAACCGATAAGCATCTCAACTGTCCGAATAGATTCCTTGATTCACCCCCAAGCTAATTACCGATAGCGGGCCCCAACAATCAAAACCGCGTACATAGGCGCCGCTATCTCTATCCTTAAAACAGCTGTCGCAGCGTACCCTGACGTTATCTGCACTCCTACGAGATATACGCGAGCCTATCTCAGGAGAAAAATCGCTGGCCCCGTCTCAGAGTCGCGAGGGGACCATTTCTCACCGCCGCGACTTTACCGCCTCGCTAGGGGATTATTAGACGCGTGTAGACACGCGCGCCTGATTATGACCCTTAATGATCGTCGTATATTCGGTTTATGAACGCGTTGGTGTCAGCGGTTTTTGATTCTTCTACTGAAGTCTAAAAATCGGGAAGGTTACGCTTTTGTGGGTACGTCATATGGAATGAGTGCGATTATTTTCGTGTCAAAAGATAATGGTGTAGGTAGGTAGATAAAGTTGTATGAATCTAACGAGAGAATGTTTGTTTTTACACTAAGCAAGCAGACGGAAATCAAAGTGAAAACTATATATTGGAATCAAAGTAACTACAAGTCAACCAAAGAGGTACAGTTCGGTTTAAATTTACTTCTCAGACACGTTGTCTGACTTTCTAGTTTTCAAGAACTTCGCAGAATTTATTCTAAAAGGTAAATTTGCAAAAAGAATATAAAACAAAAAAATAACTAAGTAATATCTGCTAGTAAGTTTAAATATTTCATATCATATAATCCGTTAATGTATTTGAATTAACTTACCACGCCTAAAGCCTAAATTATGATTACAAGATTTACACCTCAATTATTAATGCTCCACCGACTTAGCTAAAAGCTTTATACTAGTAATAAAATAGACTCAACGGTTGCAGCGGCTGTTAGCACCAGTCCCTATTTTCGGCCCTACGATATTATCTCGATCTCTCTTACTCTTGCGACGTTTTTAACAAGAGCGACGGTGACCAAGATAATATAGCTCGTGTTAGAATACGTTCAAGCTTACATAAAATATCAGAGTTGATGGATCCGAGACAGCCCACATATGCACCTGTTACTGAGGCGCGTCGGTAAAACTTTGCAATGTGTTACGAACAAGCTCTTAACTGTAGTCAACTAGCGTAAAAGGGGCTCACTTAGTGTGAGATGGAAATAACTTTATTTGAATGTGAGATTCTTGTACGTGTCTGTTACAATTTACGGTAGAACGGAGTTGCAATGAAATGTTAATGAACATTTCTATTATTGCTGATTTTTTATTTTTACGCCTTGAAAACAAGGTTTGAAACCGCTTTGATTAAATCAGTATTTACAGTTTGGCTTTCATCATTAATAGGCTTTTCCCCTTAATTGGCCGCTGAACATGCTTCTATTCTTATATGCGATTCATCCCGGTCCTGTGCCAATCTTGTCTCACGTTTTTTTAATATTGAATTTACTAAAAATAACCAGTTTCAATCAGACTTCGTTGCATATTTTACGAGACAACCTTAAGGGTTAAAATATTCTCTCCGATACTAACAGCATTAACACCAAATACATCAAACCCCAAAAGCAACTTCTCTACTTAAACTTTTTCAATCCTTACACAAAGTTATCCATCTAGTCTACGAGGGGTGACCTTTAGTATGAAATATTTCATTCACTTCAAGCGTTAAGGTCGTGTTCACACTGCATTGAGTCTTTAGTGACTTTTCCCACGAACCTATAAAATTTAACGTTGACAAATTTTCCTGGAGCTCGAGCACGTGAAATCACAGCATGTAATATTGTGGAACGAAAGACCGAGTGTTACGACCGATATGGATTAGTGGTGGATTTGCCTCATGAGCAGGAGGTCCCAGGTTCGATACCCGAACGCGCAAATACTGAACTTGAAATACTTAATTATACACGCTTATAATCACTCTTCCATAAAAAGATCATCAAATTCGTTCGAAACTACAGTTCCCATATCCCATACCAATACTAAGACGATATAAAAAAAATATACATAAGATAAAAAAATTGCTTTTAGGAAGTTATAAAGAAAAGCATAAAGATGGTTACTGGGCCGTCTGATTTCTGGGCCTTTCATCAAACAATGAGAAAGGGCTCTAGTTTGAAGGTCCTTAATACCTACCGAAGCGAGGTTGAGATCGTGCCTTATCTGGCCGCTACAAAGCTGGAATTCGCCTATATCTCGTGGGTAATTTACAGTCGCTATTAAAATTTAGTTAAATATTTCATAAAATATCTTGGGAGAATTAACTTAGATCCCATTAATCAAGTGAGGTCACGTATTTTTAAGTCGATTGTTATGAATATGTAATTAGAAGCCCGATGTGGATTGAGGTTATGCGTTATTGTAAATTAAAGTATCAGGTTAACTATTTAATTGTTGTCGTCTAATGTACAAAATAAACACATCAATGATTTTCGATTCCCGGCCTTACAGGTGTTTGAATGATGAATTTAAATATGTGTTCAGTGTCTGGGTGTTACGACTTGTCCTTGTCTTTGTGTGTGTTCCATGGCATCCTCGGCACAGGATTTATCCTAGTGTGAAATGTTTATTTAATTAAAAAAATATTTTAAAGCAAGCTTTTATTGCATTGTCATCGGAGTTACACGCGTATATCAAGTTTCAATCGGATATCGGGAAGTGGTTCAAATTGAGTTGCGAGAATCTACCCGAATAAATATACCTACTCGTAGTTACCACCGACGATGTAGTAACATAGATTGCAAGTTAAATATAAACTTTCAAAAAAGATTCAGTGATTGTGTGTGTGTATCCGTGTGTAAGACGTATGTTTGTTATTTCTTCACTCCGATTCAAGATTCAACGTAACTCCCAAGGAGCACAGTTCCCAAGACGGTAAAGTTTTGAAAATAAACACTCCAAAAAATTGGGGCTAATTTTAATATCACCTAAATTTTATCCGTACATAATTCTTATTATGAATACGAAC
This sequence comes from Alcis repandata, assembly GCA_949125135.1. NCBI lineage: Eukaryota > Metazoa > Arthropoda > Insecta > Lepidoptera > Geometridae > Alcis > Alcis repandata. Next base: position 5,528,752 of record OX421242.1, on the reverse strand, counting down.
ACAAGTTACGTATTTCAATTATGAGCGACCGTCCTTGCAAAAGGTATTTCAATAACCAAAGTCGAAGGATTTCTAGGAATATCTAGGTCCAGAATTCCCTTTGTGACGTGGCTGACGTGCCGCTGACCGCATTATACCTACGAGTATATGTCTCTCGCGTTCAGGTCTGAGGTTTACTTAGTCAGTCTACCTATATAGCATTTAGACTGATCTCTCAACAGTTTAACCCTATTAATTTAAAATTGACTACTTATAGGTACCCAATTCTAAAGCTGTTAGTTGTTTTTATGCTATTGAATGACGAGACGGACAAATAGTTTGCCTGGTGCTAAACGTCACGTTAGCCCATAACAAGACTGCGCCACCCAGAATTTTGAACTATTGATATATTTGAAACAGGCACTGATCTTGTGTATTTATTGATATTATTGAGATAGAGGCATACAGTGTCTAGGCAATACCGGTCGTTCTACAACAAAATACAATATACCTAAACCTACTCATTTTTATACCACTGTCTCTATAGAGGTTAATATTTTTGGGTGTCGTTTGTTTGTTTCTCTGTGAATTTCTTCCATCTAAAAGGTTTAGATGAATTCGTACTGCGAAGTGCGATTAGAACTATTATTAATACAATGGTCATAAGGTCATAAGCTGCATTTTGTGTTAGGCTATTCTGTTTTCTTTTTTTAAATACTCGTTAACCAAAATATCTTTCCTAGTCCACAAAATCTTCTCCTCTCGCTCAATATGAAACCGTTGCTAAAAAATAGCGCACTTAGAAAAGCCACGCGGTCTTATTTTGACAAAGGTTTAACCAAGCAATATTTTAAACTTCCTCGTTGGTGCAAAAACCTTTTTGTTTTAATTAAATAACCCCTACCACAATTCGTCGAAATTGCAAAACCTGCTAAGTCAAAAGGGTTTTTTCCTCGACACGGCGGCCAGGTTGAACACATTTTGATTAAAATTTCATTAAACTTCATTTTGCTACATATTTTCGGTACACACGAACCGTACCTATGCAAAAATCACAAATCCAGACGTAAGCCTGCCATTTTCCAAGTACGAACAAACAAACAAATTTAATTACTGCAAAGGTAACCCCTGTGGATCGGGATTTAACAATATTTGACCAACACGTTCAAATCACACAGTTAACGTTTTTTTTCAGGTTTGAATTCATAATTTAGGTTAATTGAAGCGACAAAACTCGCGAGTTATGCTGTTGTTCACAAGTACAACTGAGCAGCAACCTTATTGTCTAACTCTAACTGACCGGTAATTAGAATCAGATTTATTTTGACATTAAGACAAAATATTGTCCACATCCTGACATCATTTTTGGGAGATTTTATTTAAGAGAGGTAAACTACATAAAATATAAAATTGATATCTATAGATGAGGTGATACAGACTACTTTTCTAACCGCCATTTAGTAGGTATTCTATGATGACGTCACCGACCGACTGACCTTCTTGGAAACTTATCAATATCTTATTTATCAAATCAGTCAAAGCTTTTAGACTATAGGTTGAAACAGACAAACATAACTGAAAACCCGCTAAAAATACAATACCTACTCTACTTTTAGATTCACTGTTGTCAAGTAATAATGAAGCCGATACCGATTAACAGTCAGTTAGCTAATTAGGCCGCAGGCTGTAGGTACACAAATTTACAGCAACTAAATTTATGTAAACTTACGAGTATTACATACTTAGCTCAGAGCTGATTAAGGCTTCTTCATGCTAAAACGGCTGAATGAGTATCAGTGAAATTTGATATGGAGATAGTTTGTACTCTGGATAAAACATTGCAATTTTTATTGCGGTAAAACTAATAGATATTAATATTGAGATAGCTAATGAAACTACGAGACGTCGCTAATATTATTAATTTAGTATGTATAAAGAGTTAAGTTGGAAAAGAGATAGCACGTAACAAGTAGCCAATATATTTTTTAGAATACGATCCATTAAATTAATACAAAAACAAAGAAAAAATCAGAAATGGCAATAATCCTTTTGGCACAAGGAACCCGCCTTTGTGACCACCACGACGGTTTTGTGCCATTTCAATTAGAAAATTTTCTATTTATTCGTGAAAATATGAAATTCCTTCCTCACAATCGAAACGGGATGAGTTAGCCGAGTGGAGCCGAGAGAAAGCCGAGGGTGTACGAAATCCTCACCTTTGGAAAACATCGTCCAATGCCGAATCAGTGCTTGTTCGCCATCCGACGCGAGCGGTCGCGCGGTCGGTCGGTCGGTCGCACGCGCGAATCAGACACCAAATAAAATAATCGACTATTACTCTGTGCTGTGACGTTTAAACAGTTCAACTTGTTGATACGGATGCTTCGATACGGTATAAAATTATAAAGTGAAATTATCAATTTAACTTGAAGCATTTTTAGGAGATTTTATTTTGAAAAGGAACGCAGGAAATACTCGTACATTAAACATACATTACGTTGGACTGACATAACGCTGAGAATGGTATGTAATCATGACGTGACCCTAACGTTTATCTCCAAATTATCATCTCATATAAAAAAATTCAAAGCGGATTTGTGGTGTGCTGTTTTATATTTTTTGGAAACCTCTTTCATTATTTGTTTTAATACCAAAGCCAAGCTTATCTGTGCCAGTAATTGCTCTCAGTAGTGCATGCGGAGGTTAATAATGACATAATTAATCAGAGAAGAAAAAATCTAGAAAAAAACGATGACGCTTAAAACATTACCAAGATTGAAGGCCTAAAATGTTAAGCCAAAAAAATGGTAACATAATCATGAGTTCTAGTTGAAATGTTCTAGTAAACTGTTATTCACACAACATTCAATATCAACAACTTCTCACTGACATTCAATATTTAAGGTCAGTAGATAATTCGGATTTCTGATAGATACTAAATGTCAGTACCTACTTAGTTACTTTACGTTTCATTTACAACTACTCGTACAGCAAGTGTATAACCATTTAATTCTTTAAACTTCTTCTGAACTAATAGAAAACATTTAAACAATGACGGACACCTCAAACTCTCCAAAAAACTTAACTGTAAATAATGTTCCATCCTAAATCTTTGTAAAGCTTAGAAAAATCTGGATCCATTTCAAGTATCTTGCGCTTGGCTTGGCGCTCAATAAAATTTTATGCATAAAAATAATGCTAGAATATAGAATGTAAATAAATAATTTTTACGTCAAAATTATCGCAAAACTATACATACTGGAATTCAAAAAATTCTTTGCTAAAACTTAGCTGTTTTGTATTGACAGCTTAACAATGAGATTTGACAGTTTTGAAATAATGTCAAAAGCCGTTACAACGACTTTTGTAAATAGAATTCCGTTCCTGTCTCGGTTGTTATTGTTAATTCTTGTTAACGTTCACTCGTCTGTCATGCCTTATGTCATTAAGGTAAGACGTCAAAACACGAGATTTCATCGGTAATTTTTGGTAATTTCGCGTGATGTATTGAATTCTGCTCTTATCAGATCTGCGGTTGAACTAAAAATAGATTCTAGTACAAATAAACTACTCAAAACATAAAATATTTCCTATTTATTATCTGGAAAAGCTTAGGAAATAAAACAATCCTAGCCTAGTTTACCAGTCGGCAGCAATTCTAGAATATTGGCAGCATTGCCACTTGTAATTTACACTTAAGTATTAGCTCTTCCTCGTAGGTTAAAAATTGATTCAATCTGCTGAGTAGTCATTCAAATAATAATAAATCCGAACAATAATAATTGTGCACATACTTTTAATAGTAATACAATGCAATGGAAACCTACATAATTTCAAAAATAATTTAATAAAAGAACCTCTGTTAGGTAGGTACTTTTTAGAATTCATGCTAATTTCACTAAAATGTCTTAAAATATCCCATCAGCTTAAATATTTATTCCTGATTTTCCGCTTCACTTGAGAGCTTTTAGATTACCGATTGCCAATGTAACATCTTTTTGTGAATTTCTTTTTTTTCTTGCCTGAATTTTGGTCGGTTGTAAATGTTATTGTAAAGGTTTCATTTTAGTAAAGCAATGTTTCACAGTGCTACTATTGCCTTTTTGTGCATAAAACTCGAAGCCTATTTCTATTTCCACAACTTGTTCTGTCTAGCTTAAACGGCGTGTAAAACACGCGTGATTTAAACTTTCTAATCAATGCTTTAAAATCAAAGCTAAATTTTTGACCCTTCCTGTCATCAAAAAAACTTACATGTGATTTTTAATTTTAAAGCATTGATTAGCATTTCTATTTTGGTTTACACGTTATCCGTTAGAAATAAATTGCTTGCTTGCCTTGTGTTTTTATTTATTCACTATATACCAAACATATTGGACATAGCTCTGACTTTTTGGGAAACTAAACAGACATTCGACAATGTAAACCTGAGAAGGTTTACATTTTTGTAACGTCGCAACGGTTAATAACGAATTTTAAACGATTTAGTTTGAAAAAAAAAATGTTTTGGTTTCAAATCAAAGATTCTGAAAAAAAGGCAAAAAAACCGCGTTTGCGGTCAAACGTAGTTTTATTCGTTATAAACGAGTAATACAGTTTTTTCCTTGTATTTTATTTATGTATTTTTAAAACAAAAAAATCAAACGTTGGCAGCCATTTACTGCTGATTTTATTAAAGGTCTTCTTTTCAGCGTGCCGCCTATTCCAATCCTAGACCAGTCTTGCCCACTACTCACCATAAGCATACATAAAAATTAATTACCATATACCTGTCACGGTTAATCTATCAATTAAGTTCTATTTATTACTCTGATCGCAACACAATTACCGTTAGTGGCTTTCAGGTTTCCATTAAGCAACATTGTAATTAGCAATAACAAACATTAACTACAATCTGTATTATGTACATTTTGGCATCCCGAATACCATTGCAAATAGAGGGCTGTAATTGAATGGCGTCTTCATTAACAATTAAGATGATTGCGACTGTCATTCGTTATGAGAGAGTTAACAGAATCAGGGACCTACTTAATTTTTGATTTGAACAATTGCTGAAGGGGTCTCTTGTGAATGTATTCATCAGTTGACATAGCGTTATTAAGACACCAAATCACATAAAAGATCCCGTCTGTATATCATCATTAAAATTCAACATCTTATATCTCAAGGTGACGAGCGGTGAAGAGAGGTGTCTTGAATTGTTAAGAGTTCAAAACTCTGGGTGGCACAGACTTGTTATGGGCAAACGTGATGTTTGACATCAAGCGAGCGATTTGCTTGTCTCGTCACTTTTACTACTGTTACCAATTTTATTATTTACTGGTAACAAGATAAGCTAATTAACTACCAAACTCTTGACATCTCGCATTAGGTTATGACACTGCAGTAAGGTAAAATAAAACTTCAGAAAATCAATCCCAGCATTTAACATGAAGGAAAACATAGCGAGGAAACTACAGCTCACAACAAGTTGTAAATCTATCGCCAAACAGTTTAGTCCAGCCACATCACTTGACAGTTACTTTCCATTTCAGCCCCCTAGCCAAGTTTGCAATTCTATAATCAAAATACTATAGAAAACTAGTAAAATGTATGGGAAACATTTCTATCATCTATTTGTAGATTTTATATGACATAGATCCATATATTGTCATAGTTGTCTATAGCGTTTCGATTATAGAATTGATACTTGGCTAAAGTGGTAGACTAGGTGTACAGTTCTGAGTACGCCGCCACCCTAACGACAAGTGTGTTCTGAATTTCTGATCGACCTCTGAGCTAATCAACCATTTTTATACGAAAATAAGTCAATTTCACTTAAAAACCCCAACAAGCTAATCATTCCCTCGAAACCTTTTAACCACAGCTTTATCGACAATTTATTACGTTGCTAAAAAAGAAGCAATAAACGTAATTAACTCGGTGCCCACAATTGTCGATAAATTCAATTCCCCGCTTTATAAAGCGGTTGATAAGCCGTTTCGAGACGCATACAAAAAATATCGTCGTCCCAACCCTCTGGAGGTAGGAGACAAAATAATAAGTTTTCTTTAAGCTGCGAGAAAAAAAAATATTGGCTCAGAACCAAGGCGGGCTACGTTGGATGCTTGTGTTTAATGTACGGTTTTCAGAAAACTATTATACGGTAAAGAAAAATATTGTGAGTACTCATAAAAAATGTAATGTCTCTCTTTGTAATGTACCGATATGGGTTATGCCTGAATTAAATGAATTTTAATTTTTTTTAATTTAATTTTTTTTTTATAAACTGGCATTCGGGACCGTCAACAAAGACATGTATCTAACATTTGAGACTTATCCAATCTTAAAAGAAGCTATCCTCATGAACGAGTTTTCTGTGTCAGTAATGGAACATTATTAGGATTAATAACTTAATTATCAGCTATTTTTCATACAACATTTTCTTAGATTTTGTTTTTTGTCTCTGTCGTAATTTTGTATTTCGTCGTATTCATTATCCTGCTTCTTGAACCACTTCAGGCAGCGTTGCAGCGTGGGTGTCTCTAGTTTCCAAAGCAAACAAACACTTGAAAAATACGTATTTATCTGACGAAAAATACTAAATTTCCAATCCTTTCTGAATAAAAATATACATAGACATTTTTGTGTTAAATTGCGGTGCAATAAAACAAAACTGCGACATGCCGGTCAAAAAGCTATCTTTTTGAACCCGTTTAAAATGAAATAAAAGTCGCACTTTTTTCAATACCTGCCCATTCCTCGCTGACCCCGCTTTCACGTACGAGTGCATGCCTTACACAGTACAAACAGTATGGGCGCACACTGAAAAAAAACTGGACGAAAAAAATATAATAGGTATATTCGTTTGTTGCCAGTACTGATAATTAAATAAACTCTTCGCTTCGAAACTAAATCAACGTTTAAATAATAGAAAAATAAAAGTATAAATTAAGTAATAATATACTTTTGTTATTTTAAGAATATCTTGCCGATGTACAGTCTCATGATTGTGTACTCCGGTGCGGTACTACTCTGCCCCTAGTATTGCGGGTTTGGGGCGAGTCGAGACTTCGCAAATAGGTCGAAGTTTCAACTCAATCGATTGAACGGTTTGAGAACCCCCGGTGGACAAACAAGTAAATATTATATTGTAACATATAAACTTATTTTCCTACATTTTATTTAGCGAGAGATAGCGATTAGGTCAACGCTGTTTTACAACAAGACAGTAGTCATCACAAAACAAATAAACTAGAATTTATTTTTTTTCAGCAGCGATACTTCCTAATACCAACAAAAAAAAAGAAGAACATATTGCCATACACTCCACTTGCACACAAAAACTACCAAATAAACAAATAAAATAACAAAAACATGAACGAATCATGATAAAACCATAAAATTAATCAAAATTTATTTTAATGTGAGAACATGGCATTTTAATAACAGAAAGCGTAAATAAAATAGTATGTTATATTATAACAAGTTATGGTAACAGTACCCATACTGTATGAAACCGTATAGCAGCCCTCCTGCTCTCCTAACGCCCGTGCGGAGTTACGAGAATGCTTCAAACCGATCAATGTTTCATTCGCACCCACATTGCGATTCATTTTAAATCATGGCTTGTTTTTATCAAAAAATAGAGTTTTATTATAGCATGTTGTGTAAAATTCACTGAAAACTGTAAAGAGCGCAGTAGTAGAGCGTTATTAATATTTAACATCACACCTATTAAAATGCAGGATATTTATTTTAGCTGGAAAATACATAGACGCTTCTATGGAAATCATACACTGTGTGTTAAAACACACAATTTTACGCTTTCGTTCATATTGTTCAAAACATGGAATGAGTCAATGAATAATGCTAATCTATTGAGCCTACGATATTTTTATTGTAGTCAGTAACATTATAAATAGTTAACAACAGTGTCCACATCAGTCTCTAGTCTAACTCTGTCTAACTCAGTTTTTTATCTCTGTCTCTTTCTTTTTTTACCCTTTCACAACTACACGGTCGAAAAGACCTTGATGAAATTTGGTATGAAAGTAAGTTGAATGGTAAGTAGGTTTCATAAGATATTTAGTATCCCGGGAAAATATGGGGAAAAAAATGAAATGCGCAGCTAATACTAAACTAGAACAAATTTAAATACTTCAGGGAACATGATTTCTTACGTAATTACCATTTAATACGCGCATTTGCATTTAACGTCAGCTATAATATATTTAACGTCATGTAGATTACACCTTTTTCTTTCACAAACTGCATCGATATACTCGAAACAAAGTAACTCGCCGAGGTAGCTCCGCCGCACAAAGCTACTAAATACCAGTCAGTAAATAAAGTAGCACACAGTTCAATTTGTCGACATCCAGCACAAAAACAGCAATAAGTCAAACGCCGTAACCACGGAATACCCCAATAGATACAGCGTTTTGAACGTTCCGTTTTCTCGACAAAAGCACACAATGTTGCAAAAAAGAAGTTGTCAGGACAAAGCATTCCCAGTCCATCGTGAAGTTACACCTAGACACGTCTAAAATTATTTATAGAGACTTAAATTATATATTAAAAGTACGTAGGAACATTAAAATAATTAAAAACTAAACTAACCTAAAAGACCGCTGCCTGTGGGAATTGTTCCCGAAAATGAGTTGGATTTTAATCGTCTAATCTATATATATAAAAATGAAACCCGTTTTCCTTGGTCACGGCATCACGCGTGAATGGCTGGACCGATTTCACTAATTCTTTTTTTGTTGTATTTGTTATTATTAGGAGAAGGTTCCTACGGAAAAAAATATTAAGAAAATCTCTCAGAAATATTGAAAAACCCTAAAAACAGCCCTTTTCTTTTTCCCATACAAACGTTTTCTAACTAAAACGAGCTTTATTGCTATTGTATAAAGTTCATATTGAATTGCAAGCACTCACTGTTGTTTAAGCAATGTAGGTATGTTCCTAACGTCCAAGAGTCAATTTGCACTTTATTACCTCTGTACAAAGTTCAAATTCAATCATATCTATCAAAACAGTGTGCATTGGAGCACAGATAAAACAAAAAAAAGAAAACGAAATCGAATAGTTCATTCATTTGTTTAAAATTTCGAAGGATTTGACTCCAAGTCATATCAAATTAAAAAAAAGTTGAAACAACAACAAACTGTCAATGTCAGTGTTTTTTTTTTCATGGATGAGTTTGCTTTTGTCAACTGATACACGAACCAAATTCGTACCTATAATTGTAATATATTATATGTATAAAATTGTAAATAGTGTTTTGTGCAGTGTTTATATTTAATTAGGCAGTACCATAGAGAAGTACTGTATGGCAGTACGAAGTCTGCCGGGTCAGCTAGTATTAAATTAATAAAATGTTACATTTAAAACAGATGCTGCGTCCCGTAGTTTCTATACGAAGCGTTGTTTTTTTTTTTGAGATAAAAAGTAGCGTATCTGTTAATTTAATCCAAATTCATTCAGCTGTTTTTGCATAATTAAAAAACAAACCTTAAAAATATACAAACTTTCACATTTATAATATTAGTAGGATTTCGACCAAAGCAATACTTCCTTTTTTAAGTACGGAATCTATACGAGGTAACCAGTGGCTGTGAGTCACCGCTGCAGCGGGAATTCGGATTGGAAGGAACTAGCGGTCGGACGCGAGCAAACACTGCCGACTATAGGAGACACGTAACTCTGACTTATCCTATTTGCTGGACCTTTTTAAGCAATTTTATTTAGTTTTACTGTTGTTTGCCTAAACGACAAATAGAGAGGGAGAAGGTCGAATGTAAATCAGTTTTTTCTAGGCAAGCGTGAGCCGGCGTATCTTTGTTCACCATCAAGAAGTATCACTGGGTTTTGGTAACTTAATTCAATTTTCAAAGTGTTTTTAAAAGGATATACACACTTGTCGAATTTCAAATGAGTATATTCGTACATTTAAACATAAATGCAAAAATTTGTGTGTACGTGTTTGATACATTTGGAGTAGAGACCGAGAGGCACCGAAGTCGTCTAGATCGATGGAGGTAGGTTATGCCCTGGATTAAGACATAGTCTACTTTTTACGTATTTTTCTTTTATCAACATTATTCATGACCACGTGGGTGAAACCGCAGTAGGTATAATAACACAGATACTTTGAGAAAGCTACGGACTGGGCTTCAAAGTCAAGCAACTTAAATTTAAATTCTTATACCAGACTAAAACGTAAATTACACCTCAAATAGCCGAAAACAAATTAAACCTCTTAATTAAATCTCAACTGAACCGATAATTTAAAATTTATTAAAATGAAATCGTCACCGAAAGCTTTAATAAGCCTCGGTTTTAAACAAAATCCGCCGAGTTTTTCTTAAAATGAAATTAGCCAAAACGGCTCGCCATTAAAATTACATTAGCATAAATAAGTGGGATGCTAATCTAAGGAAAATAAATCTTGGACGAGAAATAAAAATAATCCTGGTGGTCGGTTTAATGACACCGTGACAGATCCGCTTCCATTGCTTCGCGACCCACTTACAATATTGGATTTTATAATCGACGTTTTTTTTTTCAAAACCAAGCTGACTGATCGTATAAGAGACACCAAACTGTGTTCCAAGACTCAAATAGCCGATGTGACCCAAAAGGCTGCCAATTTAAAGTGGAATCGGGCTGGATATGTCTGCCGCATGTTGGACGATCTTTGGGCCAAAATTACCACACTGTATCGGAAATGCACATACGGCAGACCAAAGAAGCGATGGCGGGACGCCCTCGACGAACATCGTAAGGATTGGCCTAGTATAGCTCTCATGACAAGGACCAATGGAAAGAGAGTAGGGAGCCCTTTGCCCAACATTGGGGCATATCAGGTCTTTAATAATAATACAAAACAATGTTACAAACGTGTATCGGGCCACTAAGATAGTAGAATAGATAGTAGAAGTGGTCAACACCACCTATGCACGCCTCCAATACGCAAGGCATCTTAAGTGCGTTGTCTAAATTTGATTATTGCTTAAAAACGGCTAAGATTATACTTTTTATTTTAGGTTTGTTATATTACGTTACTTACATTTAAATTACAATACAATAAAACTCTAATAACACTACAAATGAAAATGTAAAACACAGTAAAACATAATAGAATAGACACAATAGGAAATCTTTTCGCTTTACTGATCGACTTTATGTCACGGTTTTAGATGTATTATTGAAATATAGAAACAGACAAAATAAGTTATAGAAAGCAAGCGCACAATGCACCCTTTGCGGAACGAATAAGAATAAAAGTAAGTTATATAAGTAAACGTATAGAATTCGATCAAAACAACTATGTTAACTATGCCATGCTATAGCTATGCTAACATGACATGACACTTTCAAATTTGGTTTTGTATAAGTTCTGACATTTTGTTATGACTAACACGGGAATACTGTCGTAAAATTAAACCATATATTACGACTAGTAAACTACAGCTACGTAGTAACACCGTGGTTTTAAAGTAAATCCTATTGTTATGATTTTTGGTTAATTCAACGTAAAATTGAGCTTTTTTAACGTAACGGATGTACTTTGCGTTATTGTTCTGTGTATATTGTTCTGTTTGTATATTGTTGTTTAGTTTTCACTGCAATATTGTAGTATATTGCAGCGGAAACTAAAGATTTATGTTGGACATATTCGTTGATGAAACTCCGCACACCGCTTTATTTAATTAACTATTATGTTGCCCGATTCTACTATAAAGAGCGCAGTGTAGAAAATGTAGCTCTAGAAGTTATAGTCCTTGTCTAAATGGAGTTATAAGGAAATGGAGAAAATTCAGAATTGGTGCCATAGTAAAAGTTGTTCATAATTAGTTCTACGAACCCTTTACGGCTTAGTATACACTTTCCTTATAGCCCTGTATCTACCGCTTTCTTTTGTTTGGCCGCGCAGCAAATACTCAGTTCCAATTGGAAAGATAACTGTGACGTCGACCTGTTTGGCTCAGCGGTAGTGTATCCGCCTTATAAGCCAGAGGTCCCGGGTTCGATTCCCGGCCGGGCAGATGTTTGAATGATGAATTTAAATATCTGTTCTGGGTCTGGGTGTTAGTTGTCCTTGTCTTTGTGTGTGTTCCGTGGCATCCCCGACACAGGATTTATTCCTAGTGGGGGAGCTATGAGTGTGAAACGTTTATCATTATCATTATCATTACGTTATCAGACAAGTGACGTCAATATCTTCCTAAAAGTACTTAACTTCTTATCATAAATAAAAACCTTTTCATTACCTTAAATATTAGCATAATGTGCACATTAGGACAAATAAAATATTCATATCGCCGCAATGTACCCGAAAAAGCACTCCCACGGGAATCCAGTGTTGCAAAAGTGCTGCCCAAAACCGCCCATCAGTTTGGAGGAAGTTTAACACTCTTTTATTCTAATTAGTCCTCGGGGAGGAAACTCAGAGGGATAGGAAACATTGCTACACTCCGCAGGGACACCCGCTTAATTCGTCGGGTTATGATATTTATGAATGTGGTGGAACAGTGACAAAAATTCGAACGAAAATTTAAAAATAGGATTTGTAATTATTAAAAAAACTGAAAATGGTAGAGTAGACACATTTTTTGCATGTTTTTATTCAGTTTTTAAACATGACGGTCAAAGTATAACAGTATATTATTTAAATTGGTTTGTTCCTATTTGTTCGCAACACCCTCTTCGTCTCTAATGGTCACATCTTATTTTCTTGAATTTGCTGAAACAATATTTTTCGATCATTTTTTTTTTGTTCTATTGCTTGCTGGCTTGCGTTTGACCACCATCTTACCTGATGGGAAGTAATGATGCGGTCTACGATGGACCACGCTTTCATATAAGATATCGACTTGAAGGCACCTAATTAATAATAACGCTCAAGACATACTTATACTATAATCTGTAGAGACAACAGGGTGGGTGTTTGTAAAACGGAAAATACCTAAGTTTAAACGCTGTGATATTCTGCTATAAAATGTCCTTTTCGAAACTTTCTAACGCATCCAGAATTGCCCCGAGTAAACATTATGAAAAACGATAACAAACTTCAACTTGGGCTTTTAAACTGAGTAACTCGCACTTGGCACCGGAATATTTATGTTAGGGTTACACAGTTTTGATGTACGAGACAATTTGACACGCTTTTAAATACATGAGCATTCATATTTATATAAATCAATAGCGACATCGTCCATTTGCTGTATTTGAGTTTTTTAGGTAAAATACTAAAAAAATATTGGAGTAATTTCACACACGCGAAAATTTCAATAAAACAAGGAATGCCAAACCAATACTTTAAAAATCCAGGCGCCACACAGAGTATCTTATTTATAAATAAAGCTTAAAGATAATCTTGTGTGCGATTTTTAACACGCTTTTTTTTATTATTATTAGTTTCACTTGTATGTATGTATGTTTGTAACCGACTCCTTTGGGCGCGTTTTTGACCCACTTTAAACGGTCAGATTTTTTTCAAACTTTGTAGATATATCGAGGACCGATGACAATACACTAAACAAAGCGTGTTTTTTGTTTTTTTTTAACTATTAATTATTTTAATTTGAAAGCAGGTTTTCTAGCAGTGGTTCTTAATTGTTGCATCGAAATCGGAGCCGTTTTTAGAGATTTTTTTACTAATAAGTTATGCATAAAACTTTATCTGCATCATTTACGTTGTTAAAAATCGTGTAACAGCGTGTATGAACACCAAACACGTACCTAACGATAACAAAATCGTCCAAACAAAACTTCATTTCGTGTAACACAGTTTTCCAATCCCAATCAATAGCCGACTAGAACAAACACACCGTTACGCGTTAGTGACGCTGCAAAACTCATAAAAGTGAGATACCTATACAGGGTTATATGGAAAGGGTATGTATGCTAAGCCATAACGGGCTCGCAGTACTCGTCGTTTTGAACAACTTTTACTACGGGAAAACCCGGAGTTCGCGAAAAAAATGTCAATGACACTCGACAAAGTATTTTTTTTTTTTTTTTTTTTTTAAGTAATTGAGTGACGAGACGAGTAAATCGCTCGCCTGATGTTAAACGTCACGTTTGCCCATAACAGGTCTGCGCTACCCAGAATTTTGAACTCACAGAATTCAAGACCCTGCGCGGCACAGCACTGCGCTCGTCACCCTGAGATATAAGTTGTTTAATCTCCCATTTGCCCTGTAATTTCACTGGAAACAATGCCCTTCCAACCGGAACACAGCAATGTTTGCACATTACTGCTTGGCGGTGGAATAACTAAACAAACTAACTAAGTATGTGGAACAGCTGATTTTTTTTCGCGAATTCCCATAGTAAAAGGTGTTCATAATGATGAATACTATGAGCTCTTTTCGGTTTAGCATATTGTTTCCATATAACCCTGTATAGCGGTGACACAAAAAACTGATGACGCCAGTTTGCGTTAGTCGTCGAGTCCACCAATTTTCTGTCGCACTGCGCGACCAAAATGAAAGGTTACATGCAGTATGAGCTGTAGTAACGCGCACTTAACCATGAGCTTTACTTGTAAAGTATTTATGTTCGCTCACACTATGTACACGAATACATTCTAATAAAAAAGTTAAAAACAAACAAAAGTTATACAAAATGTCGCAGTTTTTAAAGGCGAAGACAGCATGCAATTAAGAAAAATAAATAAGACAATAGGCCCAAGTTTGAAGGCTTTTTAAGACAGATCTAAATTTTCTAAAACTATTGGCATCCTTGTCTAATGGCTTGCAATGATAAAGACAGATATATTTTTAGTTAGTTTAGATCTGACTTAAAATGCCTTCAAACTTGGGCCTATTAAGTCAGTAAGACGGTTAAGTTAGATGGTTTGCTTAAAGTTAAGTGATATACATAAGTTAGTACCGCGCACTACTTTTTTGTATTGCGTACAATTCAAATTACATTTGTCAATCTAACAATTGCTAAGCAACGTTTATACGTAAGACCCTCATGTTCTTAATTTTTTAGCTTTCCAAAAAATGTGCAAACAAAAATCATGCAAAGAATCCTCATAACAGTTATGTTTTTATTCTTCAAATTACTTTAGAGCCTTTAAAATATCAGGCAGAAACAAGGTTTATCACTTTTTCTGAAGTCTAAGATAAGACAACCTAAGTATGTACGAGTATGTCAATTTAATGGTAATGTAAGTACAAGAAAAGATTCTTAGGGTTATAAAATACTATTATAAAGGCGAAAGTTTGTAAGTATGGATGTATGTATGGATGTTTGTTACTCTTTCACGCAAAAACGGCTGAACGGATTTACATGAAATTTGGAATGAAGGTTGTTCATGGTCTGGATTAACACATAGGCTACTTTTTATCCCGGAAAACGCGGGTGAAGCCGCGGGGCGCAGCTAGTAAAATATAAATCCTGAATTCCTGATAAGACAACACATCTTGAGGTCATTGGTGAGTATTATTTTGACCAGCTACGCAAAATTGGAAGAATATAACTCCTTACTGTTTCTGTCTAAAGTGCTCCGACAACACAAATTCAATTCAAGCCTTTCCAATAGTCCACGTGTTCAAAAAACAGTCGATTCGGGCCGCGACGTAGATCGATGGAACTACCCTCTAGGAAAGATGGCGTAATATCACAACAGATGTCGACGACGGTTATGTCAACTGGGCATCCATTCACGAAACTAATAAAAGATTCAGCATTGTCGTTTGGGCCGAAAGACCCTCTTTCGGCTCTCTTCCGAAGCATTGCCGCCCATTCCGAGCGGCGTGTAGGTTTTGAGGTCGTACCGGAGCGGCCCGAGCCGTTATCGCCGCACGGTTTACAATGAGCAAGGACCGTAATCTCTCTCTTGATCCGCTTTTTTGCAAAGCCCTTTATTTGTGTTTTTCAAGCATATGTGGTGCAAATTACTAATGTATGCTTCTAGTGAAATCACTGAGCGTGAAGAGGTTTAACATGTAAGGTGACGAGTGCAGTGCATTGCTGCACAAAATTTTGAACTGCTGAAGTTTAAATTCTGGGTAGCACTGAACTGTTTAGCGCGTCAAGCGCATCGCTTACCATCGAGGGAGCAACTTGCTCATCTCATTACTCAGTTACATATAAAAGAAGTAGATACTTATTTCACATATATATTTTTCCATGCGATTATTTCATCTACCTTAGAAAAATCAAAACGTACTTTTTATATGTATGTTAAAGTATATTTAACCCAAATCTCGCCAGATATCAGATTACAACACTAAAATATTGTAATAATCTATTACAATTTTAAATGCATGCTAATACAAATATGATTGTGTAAGTAATGCATTAAAATAATTTTGTACTCAAAAAGAAAAACAAGTTCTGCGAGTGGACGTAGCTCAAGTAATACACAAAACTGAATTCAAAGTAACTCAATTCAAAGTTCATCTGCTAATGGAAAAGAAGTCAATTTAGTCTACCATAGTTTGTGTTTCAAAAAGTAAATAAAAGTGAAGCAAAATAATTTTAGATACAAACGCAAAACCAATTCTGAAATGACTTACTACTTTCCCAGATTGTATGCATAATACACGAGCTTTATACGAATCAGATACTGAGAACATTCAATCATATAAAAACAAAGAAAAAACGTAAGAAATATGAGATCGAAAAGTTACAACATAAAGTATGTATCAAATAGCAATTGGCAATTCGGGATAGGAAAGGTTCGCCCTATAAAGTACGTGAGGCGGTCAAAAACAAACTTGTGCAATAAATAACCAGATCGGATAAGAGAAAGGTACGCACTCAGCCATTTTATATTCAATAAAAAATGAGATAAACTAAATTGTCTTACGATACAGTCGCTCGGAAGATTTATGGGACGGACGAATTACTCTGAGCCATTAAATTATTAAAAAGTTAATTTATTATCAAACTTCCTTGTCCCCGTTGCAGAAATTATACTCCAGAGAAAGTACTTACTCGTGCTTACAAGAATACTTGTTTTGAGAATCTAATAAAATTCAAAAACATTTAAATGAAGGACTACTTAGACAAAGCTTAATAGTAATAAAAAGTCAACCGGAATACCTATCTACTTACATGGTTTCGTAGACATGGGTAGAGAAGTTACGCGAGTCATCCAGCCCGAAGTAATCTCCAGAGCTACCGACATAAACGATTTCATGAATTCTTTCTACAAAAAGTTTGCTTCAACTGTACAACTAGGGAACCTCTGCGGATTACCGCAGAGCGTAAGTTAGGCCGGTTTTTCAGACTGCCACTGGTTTAGGTTACGTAAAAGATGGCAAAAGTTGGCTTCGTGTAAACGGTTGAAAACCCTTAATATTATTCTTGCGTTTCTCCATAATTACCTGTTTATGCGTAAAATTTCATGAATAATAATCGTGATACATGTCATATTTTATGTGAATTCCGTGGCCAAATTATAACAGTCACGTCTTGGATTGCTCGAAATTCAACTCTATCGCTGCTATAAAATAGAATTGCAATTTGTAATCCAATACCGTTACAAACGGTGTCTGCATAGAATAGGTAGGTACGAGTATTTGAAAATTGGTTCGGCAACAGGAATAATTCGTATTCAACCTTATCACTCTCGTTTCGGGCCCACGCATTCTCGTTTCCATCTGACCGCACATTATACAACATAATCGAGAAATAAATTTTGCGTTACTGTTCGTAACCTTTCTGGGAACTTTTTATTCCCCTGGATAAGGGTTCAGCGATTCAGTAGAGATTAAAAGACATTATTTACCCGTGCATGAGCGTAACCAACCGTCAAAGTTTTATATTTCTCTGACAAGGGGCAAAAGGTCCGGCCCTTTGGACATGTGTTATTTGACGTTCCAATGTGTTTATACGCGGAATGAATCCCTTTGAGGTTCAGTGATGTCCTTTAATTAATTAGAGATACATTGACGGACTTGTTCGAAGCCACTAATTAAAGAAGCAAAGGTGCTGTTTAGTGAAGATATATTGTGGCTATGGTGCCTACTGTGGCTTGAAGGTTCACGAGAACGTAGCATAATTGTTATTATCATCAAGAGGGACTTTAACCTATACTATTATTTCAAGTTGTCTGTTTTACCTTCTAACAAGTTTCATAGCTTGTTAACGGTAAAGCAAGTTTAGTTACTTACTTCAAACTTGCAAAGCTAGTTTGACTTGAAACTTATCTGTTTTACCCGACTACAGCGAAGCCAAAAGGAGGGTAGTTAAATTCTGTATTACATCAATTTTCTCGACTTGACAATCTTGTTACTTTCATAATAACACACTTATTACATTAATGATTTCTTACATCAGTGAGTAATAAGTGAAATAAAAAAAATCATTCATGCTATTGTCAACTACATACCATTCTCAACTCTATTTAAAAATGAAATCTGAAACAGTAAAGGAAACAGTATCCTTTACTATTTCCATTCCATACATACAAACATTTCAGAACAACGTCAACGTCAGAATCCTATGCGAAAATGCCAATTCACTAAATATAAAGCCATAGAAATCATTTTGTACGACATATCTGGAAACAAGTGAAATGAAATACCTCATACCCCGGGCGAGATCCGCAAACAGTGCTGCTAAAACTAGTGTGCGAGTATGACGTGACAGGATACAAAGTGACAATGTAATAGAAGTGACAATGTGCTCAGTAAAGTGGGTGCTGCTGATGGTGATGCTGGCAGCTTGCTGGGCGCAGGAAGGCGAGTGGAGCGAAGATGCGGAAGACCTTGGTGAGTTATACCATATACTACCTTTTTAACATTTATATTCTTACAAAATCTTGAGTGACCTGAGACAGGAAAATGACATAAGAGAGAGGCCTATACCCAGCAATAAATTAAATCAGGCCAACAGTGATGATGATGACGGCTAAAACTTAAGCATTCTTCATTTCTAAGAATGTAGGATAAATCTAGAAGGAATGGTGGTTCTTCTAGGAGGACATATAGACGATGATGTTGGCAGCTATGGAAGATATAAGAGAACGACTGAGACCCTATTCTTTTTAAATTTGTTTACTAAACTAAGATTAAATTCAGTTAAGTGTTTAGAGATATAAGATGCTTGTAACTGTGGACTCATAGTCATAGATTATTATCAGTTTCTATGAAATTCGTGACTAGCGCTTTGTGACTACTTCATAATTTTAACACGTAAATATACTCGTACCTTCGCAGAAAACTGTTTATGAGCAGTCATGACTCAAGATTATCTTTATCTCGTTTGAACGATATTAACTGTATTCATTTGCCTATATGTATCCCGCAGCCACATTACATCAAGTTCAAAGGTTACTTATTGGTTTGAAATTAATTTCATCTTCGCAGAGTTTGACTTTGATAGATTAGTCTCTTGCTTATCGAAAATTAACAACTGTAATGTATTGGAGCGAGGATATCCCTAACTCCCAGGTTTGTAAGTAACATACTCCAAAGTTAGTATTGATGGCAGATGCCACAGCAATAGAGAAACTTATACTCAGCAGTGGGATAAAGAAGCCTGTATTATGATGATGATCAGGTAGGTATTTGAGAAAAATGGATAGAAATGCTATCAAAAAAAACGGCTATAATCCATCTACGAGAATTTTCTACGCAATCTGTGAGTTCAATTATGTTAGTAAGGCAATCATTTGAAGCTTTATCCAACCTGGCCTACTTCTATTGCCATTTTTTCTATCGAGTTAATTCGATTAAATGGACCGAATATAGAGCAACTATTTTTTATACTCACTCGCTGCCACACCTCCGCATGAATCGCTGAAGCGATCAAATGAAACAAAATCGAACAAACTCAAGTGGGAATCGCGCGCAACCCATTAAACGCGATTGCTTGTCGAAAATGAAAATGGGGAAATATATTTTCGTTTGTTTGTCGTTATTCCATGTTTTTTTTTTGTCTGTTTTCCGTGCAATCCATCGGGAGATGCGTTTACATCCAACAAATTGTTCACTTTGATTCACTGTTTTGACATTTTCGATAAAATCGGCCTTATCAAATGATACAAATCGAGAAGTCTGGGCTTAACTTGTAAATAAATATTGCTTAAGAAAGCAACTTTGACTCGGCTAATTCTTTGAGAACACCGCCCGCGCCCGCGAGATCTCAAACAAACTTGTTTGGTTTCTTAGTAATTCTAAGCCAAGTATCGACTCAGGTGGGTACGTGCAAATGTAAAGAGACCTGCTCAAGTTCGATTTCTCGTTTGGTTGCCCGCGAAAAGAACAAAAAGAGCGACCCAATTAAAAAGTGTTCATGCATGGGTGGCTCTATTCGGCTCCAATTTTATTGAACGATTAATTTTATTGCGAAAATTTCTGGACAGCGGAACGAATGGAAAACGAGAGTCGGCCGACGTGGTTTCACCGACCTTTTGTGGCGGTGCGATGGATGGGTTTGTTCGGTACCGAATCTAATCAAAGGGCATATAGCCGAAAAAAGTGTCGCTGGTGTTCAGTTGTGAGCGTGATGAATGAATTGAAATTTTAATGTAATTGGATTCGTTGATGATCGAGCGCTGCCAATGGCCAGCGATAATAAATATCCGCCGTCGGATATATTGGCTTGTTACAGCTCGTTTATTCATTTTTGTTCTTCGTTCTCTCTTTCTTGGCTTATAATAAGTTTGATTGTTATTTTTCTTTGATGTCGTGAAAACTGTTGTGAAGGGAAGTAATACATTATTAGGATCGTTTGATGCTCAATACATTTTGTTTAGGTTTTATTTTTAATGTTTCAGATATCTGTAGGCCGATCGTTTTAATTACAAACAGACATGGACTAAGTCTATAATAGAAAATTCAGCATCAGCATCTGTAGGCCATTAAGGACAAAATTGTAAGTGGCAAACTCACTCACACCTACTATAGCCGTGTGCTGCTGTAGACATATTTGTTTTGCAACGGTATAGTTTCGCTCTTTATACAGCTAATGTATCAAACTGAGCTTCATCATGGAACTTCTCACCATCGTTTCTGTGACTCCGCCATTGATTTCTATCCTCGGCAAACTTCTTCCCCTCGCCACTGAGAAAGAAAAGATCTCAAAGATCACCGAAAACTATCGTCTGTAGCTCAAATCGCTTAACTACATATATAATTTAAATCCGTTCTTGAAGTTTCAAGTACCCTTAATGAAGATAGGGCCGGTTCTTCAACCGCACATAACTCTAACCTAACTACATACAGAGCTATAATTAAGGTTATGACTCTCACGTGGTCTGTTAGCTCGCACAACTGTATGTGGAGTAATAAATAATTAAGTTAATTATGAAGCAAATGGTAAACAGGCTGCTGTGAACGTAAATCAGCGGTACCAGTGTGAATGAAAAATGCAGTATTGTTGAGTAAACGCGAGTTATTTATTGGAACGTTTTGATGAAATCGGCGAAGGAATGATGAGATTTTTTCCTCTAAACAACATACATACTTACTTTTATAATAAAACACATATTCATTCATTTGTAATCATCTAAATTTATTATTTTTGATGGAGGTTAGGTTTATTATAAAACTTGTGAGAGTTTGGTATCAAACTAAGGAACCCTCTCCGTTTCTACCCTATCAATTTTTACTCGCCACAACAACGAAGGCAAAAAGTGTTTTTGATAGTAAACTAACTAGTGTAATGTATAATTATGTAGGTACCATATTAAATTCTAAACTTATCAAGCATTAATTATATACTTATGTATATCTACCTTTTCATAATCATTAGTAAGTTAGCGACTTTTTCACTGCCTTTGTGATTATGATGATTTGATTAGGGTTGTGCTAAATAAAAAAAAAACATTTTCAATTTTCATTCGAATTATTTCGTAAACAAAAACGTGCAATATACACGTGCCACCCACTGCTATAATGGTTTTACGAGGAACTCGGCTACCTGCCATGGATGGTGCGCCCGTGACAAATGTGCAATGCGAGTGTAGGTCAGACGCCCGACGTGTCTTCACAATAATTTTATTAATATTACACCCGGAAGCCTGTCACGCGCGGAACAACGCTCGTATATCTTCTCCGGGAAAAAAATATGATATATTGAGAGGACGAGAGACATAAGAGCTTTCCACAGCTTCCCTTCACTCGGTTTAGCGTCTTTTTAGTACACTTAAGCGTGTTAGGGGGGATATACATGAGGCGAGGAGATATCGCGATGTTAATATTGCCATGTATTGCATGTTTCGACCACGTCTCCTTTCTCACGAGTCTCTTGACAGACGTTCTTGTTTCAATTGCTGTACGAGTGCCTGCTTAATCAAATTCTAACGACTGACTGGAAGATAACGCACAAGTCAAAGGGTTGGCCTAGAAGTATGAAATTTTGCAGAGGAGTTTCATGTGACGTGGATTTGCGCTAAGAAATAATTTTAGAAAATTTGATTTGGTTTGGAGAATTATCCGAGGCCGAAGATCAAGGCGTACCGAGTATTTAAATAAAATGATGTTTGCTCATAATGTTTGATTTTGATTTCTAACATAATATTCTAACTTTTAGTGCCATATTCTGAAAACTTCATTCACACAAAATGTGTTTTACTAACATCGATTTGAAAAGAAATGCACAATTTACATTTTTAAATTTAAATACATTTCGGATAGCAAAATCATCTTGCTTGAACTATAGTATAGAGTACCGTATCATGTAAATGCAGCTTCATTTTTACGCCATTCTTCATGCGGTAAGATACTATTTAAAAGAGGTAACAGGTTTCTTCAACGCGAGGTTTATGTTCCAGTATACTTGATGTTCGTTAGTTAAGTGGACCGCGTTATTAGGATGCTGTTCCTTCTACCTAAATAAAGTCCGTAAGATATAAAAAACACTGAAGGGTTTTACAAAAGTCATAATAAATGTTTTGATATCGATACTTTAGTACCTTTTTATATCCATACATCAAGAGGGCGGCCTTAAGTAGGTATAGGTACTAAGATAATAACCGAGATAAAAATATAAGCTTTGTTTTGAAGGAAAGTGATTTCTTTCAAGTATAATTTACTATGAAAGTTAACGTGGTTTTGTTTTATTTATTTCGTTGTTTTATACGTGAATTATTGACCTATAATAAATTATACCAAAATACTCATCTATTTTCTTATTGACAGTTAAGTACTCGCAAAATTATAATCAATCAAAACATGTTTCATCATCAAACCAATTCATAATAATAATTAATACCTAGTAAATGAACAAAAATTGATTATATTTAAAGAGCTGATGTAATCACACATTTTAATATCGCCCAACAATGGTTTATGAAAATCCAATCAGGCCAACATTGTAGTAATTAATTACCCCACACGATGCTTTAATCCATAGATACTCGCACTACAATGATATACGAGGACAAAGCGAGGAAGATTACATGGTAAGCGCGCAGTGTAAGCGCTAGACAGTGATGGAATTACGTACAAATTGATTTTGACTAACCCAAGATCGCGGATCGCGGTAACATCAGCTCTATAGAAAAAAGCCGGACCAAAATCATTATAATACAATAACACAATAAACAAGCAATAAGTCAATGACATTCGAAAGAATGTATGGAACAGCAAATTTTTTTTTCTTGGTTTCTGTGTTGTTCCCATAGCAAAAGTTGTTCAAAATGATATACTATGAGCCCTATCCGACTTAGCATACCTCTTCCTCATAACCCAATATATATAATACCTACTGAAACTTACATGTCTTATGTATTAAAATAAAGTATGTCGATCTGCTTGTTCGTCTTTTACACGTTCGTACATTATTCATTCAATTGAGTTGAAATATAAGCTACTTTTGGGCTTTTTAATTTGGGGGCCGAAGACCGAGCACCACGGCGAAGTCAATGCTCTACGCATACCAAGTTGCGGATATTAGTTTATATGGCTTACAGGTACCAATATTTGTTTTATTACTCGTACTTGTAGTTACCTGCTGAGATGGTACATTGCAATAACAATATCTCAGGGTGACGAGCGCAGTGCTACGCCACGCAGGGTCTTGAATTCTGCGAGTTAAAAATTCTGAGTGGCGCAGACCAGTGGGCCTAGCACAATTTTGACGTAAAAATACGTAGCGAGTTTTCGATAGAAAAGTGTACGCCATTTACACCCGTCAGGAGCATACTTGACAGCCGTAAATGGCGTACACTTTTCTATCGAAAACTCGCTACGTATTTTTACGTCAAAGTTGGGCTAGCCCCCACTGTTATGGGCAAACGTGACGTTTAACATCAGGCGAGCGATTTGCCCGTCTCGTTTAAATTACATAAAAAAAAAGAGTTAAAGTTAAAAAAAAGAGTGATACATAGGAAAGTTTGTCTATGTGCAAGTTTGTCGGTATGCTTGTTACGCCTTCACGCTGAAACGTCTAGATGAGTGACATGAAATTTTGAATAGAGATAGCTGATACCTCATCACTAATCATAGCATCTTTGCCACTGGAATTGTGCCAGCGGTCCAGAACCTCGCTTCGTTATTTTAAGGAGCTGGATTGGCTCGGATAATCGTTGGCAAGGGGGAAACGCACAATGCACCCTTTGCGGGACGCCAGTGTGGGACCTATCACTCCCATTCCGAATAAGAATAAGCTGATTTCCTGCATTAGCACATAGGCTATTTTTCATCATTTTTTATCATCACACAGGTTAAGCCACAGAGTGTAGTATGTAGCCGTATTCGTTTAGCAAACAAAATTCTAATAAAAAGTAACACTCGCTTATTTGGCACTTTACGTGATAAAATGTCGGTCGATAAAAGACGACAGATATGAATTTTCATATTTAATTTGTAAACTGCTAAAGAGCTAATACTTATACCAATTCAATTAATGACATGGAATGTCTGAGAAATAAATCAATCAACAAATGCAAAACAATAGTCTGCTTGTGAGCGTCAAAAAATTACTCAAAATTAATTACTTGATTGAAATCGACGCACCAAACCAAGCTATTGCGTCACACCTTTTCTGGAAGATATTTTGAAAGTGCGTGGGTGCTTTTTTGTTAGAAGAAATCGCCTACAGTTACCGTCCGACGTTTCGGAGTCAGCAGGAATTGATCAAAGGTTAGGTCGGATAAAGGTGAGGGTGGATACAAGGGTCTTCGCAGGTGATTTCGAACCTAGCACGCCGTGGGTAGGTACGATTGCTAAAATTATCCTCCATTGTGAATATTAAGTAGCGTGTCTTTCTTTCTAATAAAAGTTATAAAGGGTAGAACACTCAGCGACTATTTTAGGCTCGCATAGTATTTTTTCAAAGTATGGACTAAACTAGAACAGAACAGAGGATTCTGAAACCCTAATATTTTTGCCATACATATAGGTATATTATTTTGTTTGGTGGGCAACTTAAAGATTAGTTTTCGTTTATAACAAGCAAACATTGGAATTACTAGGTATACTCTTAATCTTAATTAGTTTACTTAATGCGCCCGTGGTTTTGCACGTACGGTGAAGAAAAACAGTGATGATTAAAAATATAGCCTAAGTTTTAATCCGGGGAATAAGCTATTCTTTCAAATATTTAGTTTAATACGAACATACGTGATAACAATCACCCACACAAACTTTCAATACTAGTAGGATTAAAATCACCACAAATGAGTACTTAATTAATATGCTACACAAAAACATCAAACCCTTACAAACACCACCCCCTCCCCCATTTCGTAAAACAAATTTCTAATGAAAGCGTATCCCCGGGAATCTAAATTTTTACAGCCTGTGAATTCACTTTGCTCAAAATAGCTTAACTTGGCGGCACATTTGGCACCTACATAAGCGCCTCCTATCATAATCGAATGGATACTTCATTTCTCTCTCGCCCCATAATCTTCGAGATTATGGCCACCGTGACACCCTCCCCTCGATCTTAAGTAATTTATATTTCCGTTAAATCGTTCGTAATATCATATTGCCGGTAGTTCGATGAAGAAAAGACAACTCAACGTTTTGGAAGTGTAAAAGTTTGTGAAAGATAAACCACGTGTAACAGAAAGGTGTGATACTCGTAAAACTAAAACAGTCCATACAGCGTCTGATTTAGAACTCATTCCACTAGATGTCATTATCATAAGTCAACATTCATGACTACTTTATACATAAATAAAAAATATCTATACCTAGTATGATACTTACAATAACTAAAAAACTGCTAATCTTGTGATACGACATTTCACAGTAGGTGTACAAAATACAAAATTAAACAAAGTATTTCTAAAAATAGTTCCACGTGTCAATTAAATAACCCCACATATAAAGAACACCTAATACTTCGTACTATTACATAATATAAAATTGTGTGTTTTTGTTGATCTTCCACTATCCAAACAGAACGAAATACAAACATGTTTGCTTTCTACGATGTTTGTCTTCAGGCTGTAAAAATACTATTTATTTTGTGGTTTCTCGAAGTATAATTTTCTTTAATGGACATAAAAATACATTATTGAGTTTCAAGCAAAGAACGTACAGAATTCAATGAAGATTCTATGTTAGGGAAGACTAGAGTGCTTTTTGTTTAAATACCGGTTTGTGATTGACGTGGATATATGCCTGTATTTTTTCAATAGTTACTTGTAATATGCTTCAAACTATTTTGTGTGCTGGAAATGTTACAATAAATACTGAATTACTATTATGAAAGGTTTATGCGTACGAATAACTTTTACTATGGATCTAGCTTATTTTTTTTTAATTAGAATTATCGTATTGTATTGAATTATATCTGGACCTGGACCCGTCTAGTACAAGACCGGGAAGAATGGCAAGGCATGGAAGAGGCCCTAACCTTGCCTATATTTGGGTGTCCCAGATAAACAATACTAATTATATTAATTAATCTATTAATATACTTCTATTGTTTTTATTTTCTACGTTGTTATTTTCGGCAAGTAAAAGCAAATTTTATTTCATATTATTAATTATTGAATTGAATCTCACTCTATTCAATTATCAAAGTTTAATAACTAATTAAGTATTTACAACCTGACTTTCGGTGCTGTCTGCAATTCAGATGATAAATGTCATTGCTGTCTCAACCACGCCACGCTGGTTTTTCATACCAAACAAAAAGACGGATTTACTGTAATAACTACAATACATTCCCTTCAGGATCAGACTAAATTGATACACGACCGCCGCAGTGAGACCAGAACAATCCGTCTTTATTAGACCAGTCTTCGCGAGTAAATTGAAAATACCTCCTAAGTATGACTGATGGTATACATTACTTGCCCTGGAACGGTGACAGTTCTCCCTTAAAGAAAAGAGGATTATTTCTCGCGGTGTGGAAACGGTTTTAATATTGCGTCTATTTATATTCATGGTCGCGGGAAGGAAAGCCAGGAATCATAACGATGTAAGTGCGATATAACAGCGATATTCACTTAGGAATTTTTTGTTCTCGATTATGCGAAAGAGGCGTTTGGCCTGTTATGGGGGAGGATTTTGTCGACGATTCGGAACATCGGCTTAAGAGGAGTTATAGGAATTCGTACCGAGAAAACAGTACTACGAGTATTTGAGGATAGAAAAATATTCTTGAAACTCCATTATTTTTGGTTTTTGATATCGTTTGATATATTGTTTAAAAAAATACTCAGCGTTCTGTTATAATTACAGATCTACGCTTAACATAGTAAGTACAAGAGTGTCCCCGTGTTAATTATTACAAAACTAGCGGCCCGTCCCGGCTTCGCACGGGTAGACATTCATTTTTAAAACATTTTGGGATAAACGTAGAGTAAATGTGTCTTGATGATATTTGAGCACGCAATTCAATGTCAAATGTTACATTACAAAAGTTTACATTGTCCAAAGCGCTAAGTACCTATTCTTAAATTTTCTAATTTTACATTTTTTTTTTAATATAGATGTAAAACCACGTTAATTCTCATAGTAAAGCACTGAACAACAACGAGAAACGTACAAAAGTACGAACGAATGTACACTGTCTCACACTGACGCTTACTATGTGTGGAAAACAAAACTAGTACTGAATAATTTATGGTATCATATTTTTTCTCTTACTTATAAGCTTGTATGTAATAAGTTAATTTTAAAAATATGTTTAAAAACAAACTTTTCTTGTATATCATCGGAGTTACACACGTATACCAAATTTCAGCTCAATCAGACATTAGGAAGTGGTCAATTTTGAACCACTTCCTAATGTCTGATCGTTGAAAAGATTCCACCCGAAGAAACATAGTTACATAATACACATTGCAAGTTAAATAAAAGCTTTTAATAAAATCAGACTTAGTTCTTACCTTTAGAAATAAACTTAAATATAATATTATTTTTATACACCTTTAACGAACACGTAAAACTTACATTAAATTCAGCTAGAAAACACAAAAACTTACTTATGATACTTTGAGTATAAAAATGTCTGTGAAACATAAACTTTTATCCATGCTTAAAAATATTCACCTAGATTTAACGGAGTTCTAATACAATATATTGTACTTACGTAGAGCCTAGTAAGCCGTGGTAGCTCAGTGGGAGAACAGCCGCTTCACATTCTTGAGGTGGCGGGTTCAAACCCCGACTGGTACCAATGAGTTCTTTGGGACTTATGTACGAATTTACATAGCCTACCACTGGCTTTTCGGTGAAGGAAAACATCGTGAGGAAACCTGCATATGTCCGGAGAAGGAATTCAATGGCGTATGTGAATCCACCAACCCGCACTTGGCCAGCGTGGTGGAATACGGCCTAATCACCCTTCGAGGGTAGACCTGTATCCCAGCAGTGGGAGGACTAAAGGTTGCATATGAGAGCCTAGTAAATGCTGTACAGAGGCGTAGTACAGCTTCATTACATTATATAACCAAATAACAGTAACGTAACCATAGCACCGTACATAATAATATTATGTTACTTATACATTGTTCATATTCATATTTATTTATTCATACTAATAGTGTACGTAAAATGTAAAAAAATATAAAATGAAAACATAAAAAAACTCGATCTAGGTCTATAATTTTACCATAATATATAGACAATCTATAATTGAAAAAATGCTTATCTATAATTATATAAAATGTTGGTTTGTGTACGCTTCAAAAACTCAAAAAGTTCTGCACCGATCGAGCTGAAATTTTAGCATGATATGTAATCCGCATCAAGGATTGTTTTCATCTATTTCTTTTTTATCCACAGCGAAGCGTGGGAACAGCTAGTTTATTATATTTACTTAGATTTTACGATATTCTAACACGATACAAATTTTAATATCTTATTAGTTACATAGAGCCTACAAAACACTGTACGGAGAATCAGTACAGTTTCATTATATTCCATAACCAAATAACAGTAACGTAACCATAGCACCGTTAGTTAACCGCAGACATAAACTTACTTAGAATTAACCATATTCTAATAAATTAGATCACTTCAAACGAATAGAGCCTACAAAACGTAAAGAGACTCAGTACAGCTTCATTACATGTTATAACCAAATAACAGTAACGTAACCATAGCACTAGTTTACTGCAAACTCATAAGGTATAACATAAGAAATATGATCAGGATGAGCCTTGAATACGATACCCTTGCGATTAAAGGCTTAAAGTAAATACCCTCACTAGATCACAATGTTGTCTAATAAAACTCGTAAAGTTTTAAGTAGGTACAGCAGTAATTTACGGTTACGAGCCTATGGGAGCAGGCTGTTATGGAATTTTAAGACCCAATTTTCGGTTTCAAGGTAAAGCTTTATCATACGATAGATGTATTTTAATAGATAGGTTTTTAAGATCGATCTCAGGAAAGTAAGTGTAGGAAGGTCGCTATCTCGCTCGCACATTTCATTTTTGAAGTTATATATCGAATACTTATTAAGTACATTTTTCTATGGAATAGCTGATTTTTTTCGGGATTTCGGGGTTGGCCCCATTGTTAAATTTATCCATAATGATGAGTACTATGAGCTTCTTTCGGATTAGCATACCCTTTCGTTATGGCACTGTAAGATGAACTAAACACCACGCCGATTTCGGCTACAGCCAATTTTAGCGATAAATATTCTAGAACAATTGCTACGCCACTTATGAGTACATAATTGTAGGTGATGTTGGTAGGCGGTTTAGCCCTGTAAAAGTCCTGTAGTCGAATTACACAATTAAACTAGTCTTCATTATAGTACAAATCGCGTGTATTGTTGCAGTATCAACAGTGGATGTGGACGCGGTGCTGGGGCGGAAGGCGTCGCTGCCGTGTGACGTCACGCCGGACGCGGCGGAGGACCGCGTCTACATGGTGCTGTGGTTCCGCGCTGGGAAGGCCACGGGAGGGAAGCCCATTTACAGGTAAAGCAACTTTGCGCCATTGTTTTACGATCGATTTTTAATTGGAACAAGCTTAGGTTTAGTATATCCTACTAATATTATAAATGTCAAAGTTTGGATGTTTGTGCGTTTGAATGTTTGCTGCTCAATTTTGCAAACACGGATTTGGCTGGAATTTAATGAAAAGGTAACTTATACCCCACATAGGCTACTTTTTTATTCCGAAAAATGCGCGTAAAACCGCATCGCGCAGTTAGTGGCTAATTATTTATTTTTTCTAAATAAAAACATTGAAATAGTTTTAAATCCCAGGAACGTTCTTCTTACTTCTTTTTCTTTAATGCTAATAAATTTTGAATTGACGCACAGCGGTCTTGCAGTGGGTTTATTGTGCAATTGTGCATAGGTATCTCACTATAGGTATGTAGATTTCAAACCCAAGAGTGGCGAAGGTGTAAGCCACCTATGAAAAAAAAATATCTGACTGGTACAAGTGGTACTAGCTACAAACGGTTCTATAAACGAAAGCTTTTACGAAGGCGAAAATAATCCGTGTTCGCCCAAAACATTGTCGGTTTTGACATAACTTTCCTTCCCTTTAACCCAGTTTCAAATTTTTCACAACTCGCCTGAATCGGGTTAAGAGCTCTTTATATTAAAGGAACTGTTGGTTTTGTTATTAAAATATAGAAGCAGCTTAACATTCCCTAAGTTCATATTCAGTTGGAGTTTTAAGTTTTTCTCTCTTCTTTTCTTCTTCTCGTAGTAGTAACTCGACGAGAGAAACTTTGAGAACCTGGTTTTATGCATAGTAATGAACTCGTAAAATATTTTTTAGATTAATTTTCAGTAAAATGAGATCTTGGCTTCTAGTGGATATTGTTGTGGTCACTAACTAACTAAACTAAATTTAGAAATTTAAATTACGTGTTTAAATTTATTGTAACCATATCCTTTCGGAGAAAAGCTCACAACTCTGAAACGGCTCAATTGATGTTCATAAAACCAAATACAATAATTATTTATTGATACCACAAAACGAAAATCACAAACAGTAAAATATAAAAGGAAAAGGCACAACATGCGGTCTTATCGCTAAAAGCAATCTCTTCCAGACAACCATTGGATGAGAGGTGTGACATTTCCGAAATGTGAACAGTGGTGCAATAGAAGAAACAGAAACTAAAGTAATTCCAATAGTAAAACAAAACATAGTTGAGAAGCACCATAATAAAATGATCTGAATAAAGTTACTTTCAAGCCGGTCTTGTTGTTTGAGAGCTACGATGCAACAGACCATACTTAAACTCAAACTCAAACAAACTCAAACGTACAACAACAAACAAACAAACCAAACAAACAACAGCACACAACACCACCACACCAACTTACAACACCTCTTTTTTTCTACGAAGGTTAAAATCAGGATATTGGTACCTAATTCAGCCTAAGACTTCTAACTAAACTCGCAGTAAAGTCTAAGTTAATTCACGGACTATACTTTTAGGGCCTTATTTATAAATCATATTTAAAGTTAGTCACTGTTTAAAATTCTCTGACAAATTCTCGCTGACGACGTGAAATGTCTCGTGCGAAAACAAGATGGATAACTTTAAACAATGATTAACTTTAAGCAAGCTTTATAAGTGAGGATCTTCCTTGGACAAATAATCACAGCTTTTTGGGCTCTTCTTTTTTGTTGATCAAAAAAAACATTTCAATATCCTGCCGAGTATTTTATTTATCTTACAACTGTCAAAGCGAGTAATCTATTTCCACTTTGATGCAAAAAGGTTTGATAGAAATCCAAGAAGGAAAAAGTGTCGTATTTCTAGGTCACGGCCGCCTCAGATAACAAAATGTCGTGGAAATAATGGTTATATTATTTTGTAGCTTCCTATTTTACATAACCACGTCTAGTTTCGAGAATGCGGTTAGTGTTGTTGCAATAGTGATAGCCTATCGATAGTATCGTAATACTATCGTGGCTTTGAAAATCATTCATACTATCGATGGTGCTATCGAAACTATCGACTTTTGACAATAATATCGATAATATCAATGGTATCGATACTATCGATAGTATTAGTAAAAATATTATCGATACCATCGATAGTATTGATACTATCGATAGCATACGTTTCGATAGTGTCGATAGTATCGATACTATCGATACTATCGATAGTTGCGCCCTATCGATAGCTTGATATTTTTACGATAGTATTGTTAGCTATCCGTATCCTCTTCTGTTAATATTGTTTGTGTTTCGTTGTCCATAGTGACGTTCGTTGGCAAGCTCTTTCATAAACATAAAAAATAACGTATTTCTGTATCCCTGAGCTACGGATTAGGTGTCGTTTGATTCTCAGTCGATAGTATCGAAAATACGTCGATAGTTACTAAACCAAAACTATCGATACTATCGATACGCGACGATATATTAGAAATAGTATCGATAGTATCGATTATTTTGTACAATACTATCGACATTATCGATAGTATCATTGCTCGATACTATTGATACTGTCGATAGTATCGACAACTTTCAAAACTATTGCTTTATTTTCACTATCGATAGTATCGAGAGTATTGCTGAATTTCGATATTTTCGATAGAACTATCGATAGTATAACTGATTTCCAAGGTTAACTATCGATAGCGAAACTATCGCTATTGCAACAACTCTAAATGCGGTAAGCCTCAACGACTCCCTAGATATCGCTGTATTGTTGAACAAGTCAAATACGGACATCTGAATAACCTCGAAACTTTGTATCCGAGACGCTTTCGTGAGTGATATAGTTTCTGAAAGGTTATTAACATTAAATTAATTAGAGCAACAATTTCAATATCAGGTTATGTTATAACCACTTTATTTTCTACATTAAAGAGGTTGGGAGTACGAAGTTGATAAAAAAAAATCTGGATTTGCTTGTACGCTGAGAAAAATGATCATCAAAATTCCAATTAAAGTACGGAGCATACTGATATCACCAAAAAGTACGATGATTAGCACTAGTTTTTACGGTGACAACTATTATGATATATGGTTATCACCGTAAAAACTAGTACTAGCACCAGTTTTTAGGGTGACAATCATATATTATGATGGTTGTCACCGTAAAAACGTGCTAATCATCGTACTTTTTGGTGATATATGTATGCTTCGTACTTTAGGTGAATTCATCGGAATTGTGTGAAGTGAAGTGAATTCATCATCCTTTTAGCGGAATTTAGATGGTCATTTTTCTCAGTGTACTAATTTGGTTACTTTTTAAAAATGCCAACAAACGAATTTGAACTATGTTTTAACGAAACAATGTCTTATTTACTTGGCACCACTTGGAACCTCAATGCCTAGTTTACTGGAATAGTTACTATGATAGTATTTTTACTTTGATTTAGATATATTCCTGCGCTGATCCAACAAGCGCGTAAAAAAAAAAGTATCTTAGTAGTAGTTCTTTTTTATGTTCTACTTTTACATGCTTTACGAAACTACTTAACGCTAAACAAAATTATTTGGGCAAATTAGAACGTAACTAATTTGTGAAAATATAATG
Source organism: Alcis repandata (assembly GCA_949125135.1). Taxonomy (NCBI): domain Eukaryota; kingdom Metazoa; phylum Arthropoda; class Insecta; order Lepidoptera; family Geometridae; genus Alcis; species Alcis repandata. Next base: position 5,494,933 of record OX421242.1, on the reverse strand, counting down.
TGAACGTAACTGCGTTTTGTCGTGCGTTTTACGCATTAAAAGTTGATGACTTTCAATTCATTAATGTTATCGATAATTCAAGGAAATTGTCGCAAAACAATCGTTTGTTAAGGCAGGGCCACGCACAATACGAGTATGTACTTAGAATTAATTTCACAATGAAATAAATCATTTTCACTGTATTAAAATTCATAATTTCTATTAAATAAATCGGTGTAAAGTGACACTTACAAAAAGTGGACGTCTTTCATGGCTTCATTTTCTTTTAGGGGTGTTTTTGCAAAATGTGATTTAACTCCAAAATATAGAGCCCATTTGATTGCTCATAATTAAAATATAATCGAAATCCGAATAGATTTTTAAATAAGAAGTCAAGTGCGCTTGTATGAAACTACCCAAACTCCATGCTGTTAAATAGCTCGTAGTCGTGCGTAGCACTTTCCGTAGCTCGTAGCATAGTACGTAGTAGTTAGCTACGCTCGTTATTGTTTTGAAAGTTTGGCGTGGGTTGCGCTGTGTCTACAGGATATGGTGATTTAAATCACATCACACTAATTTATAAATTAATGCGAAAATTTGAGCAAGAGTGAGTACCGCTCTCAAACGTTCAAATTTATAACACATTTATAATAGTGGTATTACTAGCCGATGCTCACATATTCAGAAAAATATTTTTTTAAGTATTGCAACAGTTATTTTCAATGATTTATAATTTTAGTGTGTCTAGCTCCTACCCGGGTTTCATTTATATTACCAATTTGACCATTGTAGTAGTTTATTTGATCGCAGTCAATGGAATTAAATGTAAACATTATAATTGGATGTATGGAGTAGGTTACAGCCGGCTTCTCTATCACGCACGCCGCTACCACAGATAACCAGTTTACATGATTCAATGTTGATTCGACCGGCTGTGTTTGTTACTATGGGATGTTTTAATTTACAGCCGTACACTACGATATTCAGCTGGCGACTTACGGAATGATAAAATATTTTTGTTCTAAAAAAGTGTAAAAAAGTCAAAAGTGGAAGTTGTGCATGACGTCTTAGTATAATATTAGGTACCTACTAACAAGGAAGTTAAAATACATACATAAATGGATACTAGTAAATGATGAAACAAATATACCTACGTGTCGACTTGAGAACCTCCGTTTTTCGTCGGTTAAAAATAACCTTTTATTTTAGTTACATCAATAACTAAAACACAAGGTTATTTTCATCATTCGCCGCCATTCTTACCACATTTCGCAGGATTTGCTCGATACATACCTTTATTATCATTATTGCGGTTCGCCAATAAACATAAGCTCCAGAATTTTACCAAATACAACGTCCAATAAGGCCGGTACATTTCTCTGTACATCTTCATAAAATATGGAAAATATACCTGTTACATTTACGATGTGATCCCTTTCCGATACTTCAATCCACTTCAGCTGTGGCGAGCGATAATGAACTCCAAGACGAGCATAATACGGATCAAAGTCAGATTGGTTCGAGTAAATCCTCTCGGGTCAGTATGTAGTCGCACGTGAAACGGACATCCCAGAGATCCGGCCACCGAAGACTATAGTACGAGAGATAACGGCCAAAATCATTACGATTAAAATCGAGTTTGCGATCAAAGTCTAATGCTGTACAGTTCGGCGAATTTCGCTGACATTTTAAAAAATCAGAAGAACTTCGCAGAAAGTATCTGAGTCTCTGAAAACCTTTTCGTGATAATCTCGAGCGATTTTATATTGTACCGTGTGACTTAGCTAGGACACCTCGCTCTGATGACGTTATCGTCATGTACAGTGTGTGAAATCGTGCGCACTCTACTGAGAAAAATGGAAGCATACTGATAATCACCAAAAAGTACCTAAAGTATGCTCCGTACTTTAGGTGAACTCATCGGAATTTTAATGCCTATTTTTCTCGGTGTAGGCAGACGTGGTGATAATAACGTAAAGTTTCACACTCATAGCACCCCATTACGATTACGATTATACTACATTACGATTCTCTGTTTTATGTAGCACGTAAAAACAAACAAGAAAAACTAATATTTGAAAAAAAAACCGGGAACAAACCCCACAATCCCAACCCAAGATTATCCTAGTGGAGGAGCTACTTATGAGTCGGTATAAAAGGTTTATCACCAACATAGATTAGTGGGAAGTGAATCGCACTCCAGCGAGGCGTCTAGTTAGATTTTTGTTGCACGTATTGATGTGTAGGGCGGAGATGATAGCGGCCATGAGGCTTCGGTCCGGTCACATTCCACTCAATAAGTTTCTACATCTTCATTCATTCATGGGTAAATCTGAATCACCAAACTGCACTGAGTGTGGGGTGGGGTGGTCGAGGACTTATATCATGTTGTGATGGAGTGTGTCCGAGCCGAAGCTGAGAGTGAGGCTTCGGTCCGGTCACATTCCACTCAATAAGTTTCTACATCTTCTTTCATTCATGGGTAAATCTGAATCACCAAACTGCACTGAGTGTGAGGTGGTCGAGGACTTATATCATGTTGTGATGGAGTGTGTCCGAGCCGAAGCTGAGAGGTTTGATTTTAACCAGCATGCTAACATAAAAGAAAGGGACGTTGGATGGTGCAACAGCATTCTGGCTGACCCCTTGTCGGAGGAGGCCAGATTGCTGTTCAAATTAGTTAATTTGTGCTTGCTCAGAAGATAATGTTAGATTTAAGGTATGGCCAATGAGGGTGGCATGGTCTTGTCTGACCAAACCCTATTTAATAAACAAAGATTTAAAAAAAAACTATGATGCTAAAATTGTCATCACCGTCTCTCGTACTACTACAGTAAATCAATTCCCCATTTTCGTTCTCGCATTTCATATTTATTTAGATATTAGTGTGCGTGTGTTATGCTTATTTGGTGAGACTTCCGCAACGTAATCCGTATAAGAGAAGTCAGCACGGTTTTCTCATCGCTGCGTTATTCATGACATGTGCCGCTTACGCGCGGTTTTTATTAATGTTTTATTCGAATCACATGGCTGCTTAAGATGGTTTTTATGGACGAGCGATTTCGGAATGGTAGTAATGTATTGGATAAGTAATATTCAAGTGAGTCCATAATAAGACCACGATATATAAAAATATCCAGCTGTGAGATGAAGAGTGCTGTGGATGGTGATGACAAAACAATACAGGGTTATTCATAAAGGGTATGCTAAGCCGAAAAGGGCTCATAGTACTCATCATTATGAACAACTTTTACTATGGGGCCAACCCGAAATTCGCGAAAAAAAAAATCAGCTGTTCCATACATTTTGTCGAGTGTCATTGACATTTTTCTATGGAACAGCTGTTTTTTTTTTCGCGAATTTCGTATTGGTCCCGTAGCAAAAGTTGTTTATAATGATGAGTACTATAGGCCCTTTTCGGCTTAGCATACCCTTTATGAATAACCCTATATAACAGAAATTGTGTCACGAAAATATATCCAAAGTTTATGTATATCAATTTAGGAAGTCTGGTGCCTTGTGCATGATCACGACGCGTAGTTACGTGTCTTGATCCCGCAGCGTGGACCCGCCGCGTAGAACACATGTCGCGTGGTGAATACGAGTATGTCTCACGCATCGCCAAGCACAGTTTTATAAACAAACACGCGCGACCTATACACGCAGCGTGATCCCGTTTGCTCCCCTCAAGCATGCGGCGCGTGGTCATACATCGGGCGTGAGCTAGCGATGCTCAATAATTCAGTACAATCAGCCACGCGTGCGTAACTACGTATCATGATCACGTCAAAGGCAGTGAACAGCCATACATATTAGTAATCCACACAAAACCAATTTTAGTATATCGGTTTTCTATGGTTTTAGTCTTTTTAACACGCTTTTATTAGCTTCACCTGTATGTTTGTATGTGTGTTTGTAACCGACACCTTTGAGCGCGTTTTTGACCCACTTTAAACGGCCAGATTTCGTTCAAACTTTGTAAATATATCGAGGACCGATGACAATAGGTACACTAAACAAAGCGTGTTTTTTAGTTTTTTTAACTATTAATTATTTTGTCCGGATATTTACCAGCGCTAGTCCAATATCCATTGTTTTAAAAAATGCAGTAGGAAAAAAAAAACAAAAGAACTCCTTAGTTGGATGAATTTTATTAACTTACTCGTATGTAGTTTAATTACGTGGTCAGTTTTAATTTAGGTATTTATAGTTTTACGAGAAAATAAGTGGCCTTTAAATGTAGATTTACAAGGCAGAGAAGTACTAAGCCGAAAGAAGCTATAGTACTCATCATTATGACCAACATTTACCATGAGACTAACACAGGAATAGCGAACGAAAAGCTGTTTCATCCGCGTCATTTCTTACAGTTTTTTTCGCTAAAAGGTAATTTTTAAGGGTAGTCTCAAAATTAAACTTGTTTATAACGTAATACCACCGTTTAACCATGTATAAACGAACTCAACCACGACACAATAAACATTACCACCAAGTTTTTCCCCACTATTTGATTTACTTGATTTACACGTGTTTGTTAATATTGACTATCCGTTTAGTCAATACGTACGTACAATGTCCAGCATTGAAAGCGCATAAATTTGTCAAGAAATGATTAATGCCTCAAGTTGGGGCTTATCGCTGACTGCAGGCGATGTTTCGCCACCGCCGCTGACCTCAGCAATTAATCAAGGACAGTTGGCGTATTGATTCCGGTCGACTAACACTTTCGTCTTTGAACGTTTTTACCTTTGAAGTCGGAATGTTTTATGTTACTTTTGAAACGGAAAAATTGCGCGGATGGTACTTTGGTAGTATGACGCAATACATTATACGTCGTGTGCAAAGCAGAGTTGAATACGTTAACGAACTTTAGTTCGCTGGAGTCTTAACTTTGAAGCCTGGCTTAGGCGGTAGAACCACTACCACGACGTCAGACGCTACTACGATGCTTTATATCTACGATGCTACGAGGCTACATAGATACTCGTTTACGATGCTATGTGTCTACGCTACTACATGGCTACGTGTCTACGATACTACGCAGCTACGATGTTATGCGTCTAAGATGCTACGTGTATAGTATGCAACGTTGGTCATGACACACTAATTATATTTTACACAATTACCATTAAATACCTCTTCTTACAATATGGGCTACATCTACATAGTGTGGACAAAAATGTATGATTTTTCAATCCAATTTATTTTTCCGATCACATAACATAAATACATACAACATAAGTTGGTTACCACACTTGGTAAGGATCCCTATACCAAACCACAGGAGACCTGACCCTTCTAATTTAATAGGATCTCAAGGAATAGATTGTATTACTAAAGATTTTACAACGGCTTAGACTACGATACATACGTGTACACTACGGTACTACATAACAATAATGCTGCACGGCTACGGACTATACCATTAATCACCCCTTCCGTTTAGCCCTATTATTAGGGTAACTGCCGACGGCTTTTAAATATCTACGACCTAGCCCATAAACCATTGACGGCGATAACTGAGGTCAGATTTAACACAAATTGAACTTTCCGACGTGAATGGATCGAAGGTTTATTGGCGCACAAAAGTCGATTTGTGATGTAGACATTACTCTAATGCGGTTCCGGAGCTCATTTAGTTAAAATAACTTTTGTACACGGTATTCTTGTTTTTGTTTGACAAGTCTCTGGAATGTAGGTTATTTACCTAGACTGTTTAGAAAGAGGGTAATATTTGATATATTATTGGGGCTTAAATTTAAAACTAGTGTTAATTGTATGATTGAAACGGGTTGCGTCGAAGCAATAACAAGCTGTTTTTAGTTGTTTTGGAAAATAAATACCTACTAATAAAGAAGATTTTGGATATTGGCAAGAAAACTTGATATGAAATCAACTGTTTGCTATAGATAAATACGAGTATCTATGGACAAAAGATTGTAAAATAGTGATCAAATTAACACTTTTCCGTTAATCACAAAACGATTAGGAAGTTCATGTATGAGTAAACCAATGTATTTATGCTAACATCAAATGTGTGTTGCCGTAATTAATGTTGGTATGGTAATAATCAAGACAAGTAATTTTGATGAATCACAAGAACATTATTTTTACAAAACAAAAAACAAAAACCGACTATTGAGTTATTCATCTATTTGTCGCGCACGTACTTAATGCAAATTTAAGAGTTATGTGGTTTTCTCATGGATACCATTATCAGAACTGGACTAAATTGAATTGGGACCAAATGGGAAGCGTCAGCTTTCTAATAAAAAAAGAATCATCAAAATCGATTCACCCAGTCAAAAGTTATGAGGTAACAAACATAAAAAAAAAAAACATACAGACGAATTGATAACCTCCTCCTTTTTTGAAGTCGGTTAAAAATACAAAATTGATGAGGTTTATTTTACTGACCCTCCTTCTAGGAAGAGCATTTAAGGCGAGACTTTGTGTTTGTCTGTTTGTATGTCACTGCCAATTATTTATTCGATGATAGGCTTCTGTTTGACCGCCATCTTGCGTAATGGTGGGCAATGAAACGGTCTACGATAGAGCATGCTTACCTCGAAGAAACAGATTCACCGTTGGCTTGATAACATCTATAGGGTTATTCATAAAGGGTATGCTAAGCCGAAAAGGGCTCATAGTACTCATCATTATAAAAAAAAAAACAGCTGTTCCATAGAAAAATGTCAATGACACCCGACAAAATGTATAGAACAGCTGATTTTTTTTTACTCGAATTTCGAGTTGGTCCCATAGTAAAAGTTGTTCATAATGATGAGTACTATGAGCCCTTTTCGGCTAACCTTCCCCTTTATGAATAACCCTGTATATTACTATCAGAGAACACCCACAGAGGCAAAACCTTCCACACTCTATCTCTTCACACATTAGGTACCATAAGTTTAGAATCGTCATACCTAGCATAGATAGCTCCGCCAGAACATACTAGAACTTTTCCACAAACTAAATAACAACCATAACTCACCTACGCACAAGCACACATACACAAACTTAATTTAAGCACTTGTGCTGATTAAAGAGATAAGTTCTCGTGCTTATTTGCATTAGCAATTTACAGCCATGCTTAAGTTAACAAGTTTGAGGTACACTTACAGTACATTTCAAGTTAGAGTGAACATCCGCACCTCTTGCTGGGAGCAATGTAAAACAGTGGCGAAACTTCAATAAAAATACTAAAGGTCCTATCTGCAGGCCGCGGTTTCACCCGCTATCGTGCAGGAAACGCAAACTAACGTGTCGAGCCTATTTTTAACTTTTTTAACTTATTAACTTCCGGTATAGAAAGTAGCCTGTGTTAAATCAGGCTATAAGCTACTTTTACACGAAATTTTCTCATAACTTCAGCTGTTTTGGCCTAATTGAGCAAATAAATAAATAAACAAATATTATCAAAATTAATTCGACTGTTGCATATAACACGCGAGCTTTATAACAAAATTCTGTCATATATTGAACTCGCTCTAAAAATTCAAATTTTTGCACTAACAGGAAAAAATATGCTGAAGATAGACTTCCAATTAAATTAAACTGCAACCGGCTGATTTATACGCTCACTAATAAAATGAACCATTATTTTGTGTTTTGAACCAAAACTGTTAGTCATTATTTGTGTTTTAATTTCTTTGTATCTATTAAATACCAAGAAATATTTGGCTGTCGTTGCCTTAAGGAATTTTACCTTGTGATAATATTTCAACTTCTTGAGAATTTATCATTTTGGTAAATCGACGTAACGGACCCAAACGAATACCCTAATAAATATCAAAAAATGTCAAAGTTTCAATGTTGGTGAGTACGGACGTTTGTTGCTCAACCACGCAAAAACGGCTGAATGGATTTGGGTGAAATTTGGTTTGAAGCTAGCTTATGCTTTCAGTTAACATATAAAATACTATGTATTTCGAAAAACGTTTAAAGTTATCTGTATATTCCTTATACGGTGAGATATAAAAAGTGCAAAATATGTAACCTTGAATACTGTGCATTGTGAGGTACTGTGCCGTAACTGAAGTCTGCAAATAAATAAGTTTTGTCTAACTTTGGCTGGGAAAGATTTAGTGCAGAGCTTGATTTCTCGAAGCGCGAAGGCTACAGAATATTCAGTTACTATACTGAGATGAAATATCTATCATATCATAAATCATCTTATCATTTCATTGCATTCATATTTATCAAATAATGAATAATTATCTTATCACTTACCTACACATATGCCTACACACTACTTACATGCTGTCAATATGAATTCATCGTTTTAGAGTTCGGGAAGAATCCTTAAGACGAGACTTTGGTGTCTGTCAGTTTGTATGTCACAACCAATTATTTAACTGTACGAGTAAATCATAGATGCTATGGATAAAATCTCAATGTCATAAAATATTGTACCTATAAAATTCACGAAAATAATGTGTCATAACTTAAAATTGGCCTTGATACTAAAACTTAGGTACATATATTATTTTTTTAGTTAACCTTCAATGTCCCACTGCTGAGCAAAGGTCAACCCCATTTTTTCCATTTCTGCCGGTCTTGGGTCAGCAGCAGCACCCACCTTTGGTCTTTTTTAAACTTTCCCATGTCACCGTCCAGTCTTTTTAAACTTCCCCAGTTCGCCATCGCGTCTGGTGGAACATATAAGTACCTATAATAGTGAAAATTGCCTCTATAACAAAACTAGTCTATAGTATAGTTCTGAAAACTTACGTCAACTGTGAACACGATAAAGAACAAGTAAGATCGAAAGAAGCCGTAACAAATTGTTTCGTGCAAACAGAAAATTTTCTTTTCAACGCAATTTTCACAGAAATTTAATTACTCAAACTGTTTTAAATCATAACTTTAGCACATAGAAACTTTATTAAACTTCTCTTACTTCTAAACGACTTTGTAGACAAAGCTTGTTGAGAATTAAGTTATCAAAAACTCTGCTAAATCATTAGCAAAATTAATATAATGAGACTTAAGTTCTTATGCAAAAATTATATTGTTTTTCATGAGCTTATACATTATACAAGGTTAGTCAGAAATACTATTCTAAGCAGTAATGAATCTCTTTTATTCCAACCTTAATAAAGCTTAATAAAAAAAGAGAGAGAAATTTTCCTTTTTGAGAAAAGCTTGGGTGCGAAAAAATATTAAGAAAACTTTTTTGGCCTTGGAAAATTTAAGGAAGATCCTACAGCTTATGTCCATCCCACTGCTGGACTAGAGCTTATAGTAAGAGTTGAACAAAATAATTTAATATAAGCACAGCCTTGATTCCGTAGTAAAAGTTGTTCACAATATTAGTACAATGACCCCCTCTGGGCGTAGCCTAGCACTTCTGATTAATCCTGTATAAAGTTGGCCACGTGTAAGTTTATAGCAGACTTTTGTTTTATTATCGTAATTTCCATCGTGCTTCGTAAGTATTGCCATAAAAATCTCAGCGTATTTAATATTGCTATTATTACGACGGCAATTATCCATCTTCCGCCTTTTAATGAGAAACTATAAAATAGCAATTAACTAAGCAATTTCTCAAAGTATATGGAGCGCCGTGTAATTTCACCTCTCCTGTATAATATATAGTTTTAACGGAATGGTTCTACACACAACTCCTCTATTTTTTTATTGTAATAATAGCGGTCCGTCCACTAACAAGGCGTGCGTGAAAGTTGGGAACTAGTTCCTGTCGGAATGTATAATCCGTACTAATGGAGAGGCCGTCAATATGTAGTGAACGGGCCGTCAATTAGCAGGCTTCGCAATTTATACGGATTTTGTTTGGATTTTGTTTTAGTAAGGAATTGAGCGGGAATGAGCGTTAGTGGATGGCCCGCTATTATCGTGCGCGATCTCTTGTACTAACCCCGATATTGTTTAGTCGCGTGTTGTTTATTATTAAGATTCAATTACACGTTAGAATTTATTAAGTTAGGCTTCGAAACCCAGTAGTTGGGCTGATCAGTTTGTACTCCTTTAGTATTTGTAATTGAAATCATCAAATAGGAAGAATGTTTAGGTTTAAAAACTTTATTATCACGAAGACAATTAAATAACACTCATGTGATAATATGGATTTTACAAAGTTTTTGTCTGTCGTCGCACATAAAAGACACATTACCCATTTCACGTATTTCTTTTCTCAAATTTGAAGCTTGGCAATTACAATGCACTTTATTGTGAGACTATGAATTGTTTAGTACTAAAATATGCTCGTATTGTTTCGTAATATCCAATAGTCCCCGTCTTGACTAACTTCAGTCGTAAGACAATGTACCCCACTCGCTGTCAGTGACACTGGCTGTACGTACGCGAGACGACACAAGTCAGAGACTCATGTAACATCGCACGTTTTGTCATGTCTTGGTACGGTTCACGTCGGTCGCTGATATTTTGTTTGATTTATTACACTAAGCTGAAAAACGCACTATACGAAAATCTTGACGAAAATTGTCTCCTGAATGGATAAGCTAAAAGTAATTGCTTAAAAAAACTAATAAAAAATTATGTTAAATACAACATTTTAAGAACTAATTAAATATACTTACTTCTTGTCCTCAGCTTCGATGTCCGGGGGCGATCGTTCAACAAGGCCCTGCAGTGGTCGGACCCCAACGCCTTCGGCCCCAGGGCGGATTTCGTGACCATCGCTCGCCCAGCCGCCCTCACGTTGGAGACGGTCCAGCTGGACGACGAGGGCGTCTACCGCTGCAGGGTCGACTTCAAGAACTCACCCACTAGGAACTTTCAAATACGACTTGCTGTTATAGGTAAGTAAAAAACATATCTCCATTTTAAAATTAGATCATACACACGGGTTACTTTAATGTTATATGTATAGTTGTGAAAATTATTAAAAAACAGCGTTTAAGTAGCAAGTGCTTAGAGTACCTAGCTTTTACCTCACGAAGGGGAACTTTACTTGTTGTAAGTTGTAAAGTATACATAGGCTTGGAAAATTCGGACCACTTTTTATCCTTTCTTTGTTGTCGTTATTTTATTTTATTTTGAAGTGTGATTTGTATGTGCGAGTAAAACAACTATAGCAGATAAAAAATGTCCCACAAAAACAAACCGGTTAAAGCCAATATCAATTCCAGGGTGGTTGTTTATATTTAATATTGTAAAGTACTCGTAAAAGCTACAACATTTTATTAAAAGGTTTTTACCTGTATTCGGTCCCCACCTAGCCTTATTAGCTACGTCGTTAAGACTTTAAGTCCAGTTAAAGCGCCAAATGGAGCCTTTCCTGCGCAAAGCCAAGTATATTTACATTTTCAATTACGTACACTCAAAATATAATTGGCCCCATAACGAGTGGAACGGTTTTCGCAAATAACTCCGCCACAAAACGTCGACCCTCGAAACTAGAATGGGAATCGCGGCAGCTGTTCGCATTCCCGCAGTGAAAAACTTTAGCGCAAAATGTCTGCTCTACGCTGAAAATTTATAAGAGAACCTTATCTAAAAAGCCAGCCTTTCAGCGGCTTTCGTGGAGCGAGCGATGCAAAACAAAGCTTTGTTAGAGCTCCTTTGAATTTCGGTAAGGAAAATGAGAGGTTACACACGAGCTGCGCCCGTCAAAGAAGCCCCCAAGTGCTGTTATTACAATAATGTACTGCGATATCACGTTTGGAGAGGCGCTGCTCTCTGGCGGACGGAGAGACGCACCTGCAGCGGAGACTCTCAGCCAGAGTAGTTTCGGAGCACTGCCGGTCTTGAGAGCAACGATATTATTTCACAAGGAGAAATAAAACTTACTTGATAACGTGCATGAGGTGGAATTCTAATATTTCCGTGAATATATAATTTTACTTCATTCATCTACATAATAATCATATTATTTTTCTGACTACTATTTTATTTTCTCGCGCAGAAAATGTTAGTGAGAATTTTTCGCTGACCTGTCTCATTTTAATTGCCAAAATTATGCCCCACTTTATATAGGTAGGTACGTTTATTTGAAAAGAAAGTAAATGTCAAAAATGTTTGTAAGCCTGTTACCTAAATGTACCGAGCAATTTGTCGTTATTTATGTGCCCGACCGAAAACATGTTTGTTGTTCTCTAATTTGCCTATATTTCATCGAATACCTCCGAGGATTATATCGATCACGGAGTACGGACGATACCAAAATAAATAGCGTTTATTCAACTGAGTTTCAAATCTGTCACACCCTCGTGAATTCAAACTAATTTGTTTCAGTTTTGTTAATGTCACGTTATCGCCTGGGATTTGGGAAGCGCCGGTTTCCGATTATGATTTTATTAATAACTATATTTACATATGCATGAGCTAACAACCGTGAAATATGGACTAAACGTGTAATAAAACAAGTTTTGATAATTTCACTATTTTTTTAGGTTTAAACTTGTACTATAATAACAATAATTTATTTGCTACCGCACTCTCAGAACATTTTTCGTTTCCAATATCTCAGTACCCGCTGGAATTGCTTCCGCATCAAAAAGACTTGGTATAAACAAGGGTAAAAAGGCAAAATTGACTCACAAAGTGATTTTCATTAACTCCAGTGCCCCATTGCTTGGGTCGGCGGAGCCTCCCAGAGAATTTATTATGCCTACCTCATCTACATATGTTTATCGCAAATTTTAAATTGTAAACGAGCTCTACTTGAAACACCAGCTTAGTTTCCGCATGAATTCAAGCTGTTTGTTTGGAACCGCAAAGTGTAGAAAATGATTCATAATTAATTGCGATACGTTTGAAAACATGGGGCTAGTGCTGACCGCGTTCCGTTACGATTATATCATTTCGAAATATGAGCGATTTAAATCTGTTTAATTGCATTAATTATGAGCTCGCCGCAGGCCGCACTCTACGCGCATGTTCAAGCGCGATCCTCATCATGTTTCACTGTGAAGGTATTTATTTGTATGCAAGCATATGCCGAGTTTCGGTTTCGTAGGTGGGGTTCCGAGTGGTGCAATTTATAAGGGCGTCGTTGTAATGAGTCCGCGTTGGCGCGAGTCGGCGACCCGCGCCGTACTTCAGCTGGTAATTCTTCCCCGGCCCGGTTTGAGTTAAGTGAAGCAATATGTAACGGTTAAGTGAGGGTTGCAGCGTGCAATCGTAAGTCATCGCCCTGCATCGCCGCTAGCCGTTGTAAACTAGGCTAAGAAATTGTACGCTACGGTAACTATCTTCAGTTTTATTTTTCCACTGAAATTTGAGCTGGTTGGAGAAACTAGGATAAACGGTGTAGTGGTACTTTTTAAATACGTATTTTGAAGTCAATATAGCCGTAATCATTCATGAGTACGTTTAGTAAGAACCCGCTTTAACTATAAATTCTCGTTACTCGTAATAATGATTTCACTTCATCATCTATCAAGGATTAGTTATTTGGCGAAATATCTGTGACGCTTATTGCCGGCGCTCCACGCTCCTCCTACTCGTGCTAACACGGCGAAGTTTCAACTCCGAGAAATGTGATTACGTAGAGAACGTTATTGCTTTACATGAACTTCCAAAACCTAATTGTTCTTAAATAAATGGCTTAGCTCCCAACTTTGCTTTTCTTCAATCTATCCGAAACTAATTTTTCATTACTCAACAAACATCAATTAGAGACGGAATCGAGTTTCCGAATCAAAAATTAAGTTACATTGTTTCCGACTGGTGTCTAACGTAATTACCGGCGACGGAACTTGGTATTGCCGGAGCTACGGAACAAAACTTGCCAATTATTAGGATCCAGTGTACTGAAACCCTTCCACGAAAGTTCTGCCTCTCGGCTTGGAGACGAGAGGAATATAAAAAGCATCTCCATAGTCGCGCCTCGACGTGCGCCGCGAACGTTCGCCTGAATTAATAAGTACAACACGAAATTTGAATTTAATGAAACAAGTTAGCTGCGAGCAGCTGAGCGTGTATCGATCCTTTTCTCATAATAAGAAATGAAACGATTTCGACATAGAGCGCCGTGTCTCGTTTACTAAATAAGTGCTAACCGTCGCCGGGTCTTTGATGTACTCGTAAATTGCTCTCATCATTATTTTGGTATATGAAAGCTCGGGTGCTTCGATAAATGTGTTCATTAAAATTTAAGATGATACCTGAGACTTGTCGTTTTAATAGATTGCTGGAGCTAGGTTGAGAAATGCCTAGGATAAGGTAAAGATCAATCTAAAGCCGGCCATCCCCGGTCCGGTGTACCTTACGAGTTTGTCCGCACGGGTGCTCCTGTACCTACTGGTACACCGGAGCGCGTATATGCAAGTAGCCAACCTGTACAAGGGTACAAACGTGATCGAAACAAACGTAAAATCATGTTCTCTCATATCTTACATTATCACCTGGGCAAGGGGGACCTGGCTTTACAAAACTAGCAAAAAAAAATGTTATTAAAAAAGTGTATACCTACTTTCTCATTTGAAAAGAAACCTTAACAAATAATTTGAATAAGTACAATCACTAAAGCTTGCTTCGCTTATTTTTACACTAATTTATATAAAAACACTGCACCAAGTTATGTATTTATTCCGCTACTCTACATTTGATGCTCGAGCTCAAACTGATATACCCATCAATCCTCACTTAGCGAATTTAAATCCGAATACATTCCCCGTTCTACTATCTAGAAACATAAAAATACATCTTGATTTTATGAGGGCTTAAGGCACGGACCGAATAGACCAGAAGGGCGGTTCTATCGGCTAACTTCACCGATGTTCGATTCTGGCTTCATGAAATTCAAATGGGCCATTCTGGCTTTCTCAAGCCCGATGCGACGTTGCTCTAGCCTTAAACTTCCACACATCATGATTTTGAAGCGGGACTAGTAAACAAATTCTGTTTTGACATAAATATTCGTGCTGGCTAGTTTTTACGATAACCTGAAGTTCGATCTTCAAACTTCACAAATTAACGTTTCACACTTTAACGATAGCCGATAGAGCCGCGGGTTTTCTTCTCGAAAATCGGATGTCGTAAAACCAAAGTCGGTTTTAAGTTATAGCTCGTACCGTATGTACAAATTCTCGAGCAATATTAAGGAGTGTAGAAATGTCATAAACTCTATAGTGTAGTAACGTGAACTAGCAATAAACTGGCGCTTATTTGCGTACAGTCGGGTGGAAAACGGATACGGTATGGTGCATATTGATGTTGCATACGATATCTTCTGCGTCAGCTCGCTCTTAGCTCGTCTGTTCTCGATGATATGCAGCTGCAATGAAACATTCCCGATTTATTGGAACATTGTCTAGTGCTGCAATATATGACATGCCTTAAATAATGGGTAGATATTAGATAAACTTTGCAGAATTGCAATGGTACTATTTATTGATACTTTTATTTTATATTTTTGTACATACATATTATAATTATATTTTATTACAATAAAAGACAAATTATATTTTTATTATTGCAGAATTTTATTAATAATAATTATGTTCAGTTATATTTTGTTTTGCAAATTATCTCTCAAGTCCATTTTAAGTATAACATTGCAACTATTTTAAAGGTTACAAGAAGAAGGTTCTAACTCAAATGTATACGTATGTTTCTTATTACTTCAAAAACTCTTATTTTTTATGGTTTTTGAATAAAATGCCTCAACGACAATACTTAGCGGTACGATTTTATTTTAACAAACACGTCATAAAATACAATTAAAGTCTAAAAAAATCTTATGGAAAGATGTTAGAGCCAATTTTTCCCACAAATTCAGATCTATTTTTCCACCCGGGACCCGGGCGCTCGTGATTATCTCCGTCACTCTTACTGTCATAAAATCTATACTAATATTATAAAGAGGAAAGATTTGTTTTTTTGTATGTTTGTGTGGAATAAACTCAAAAACTACTGGACCGATTTCAAAAATTCTTTCACCATTCGAATGCTACCCAAAGTAACATAGGCTATATATATATTTTTTTTATCCACAGCGAAGCGTGGCAGGGAAACAGCTAGTCTGTAATAAGAGCGCCAGTGACTGAGATAATATCTCACTCTTCAGAATACATACATAACATACCTATTGTACATTTTTTTTAATTCAGTAATAGGCTTGCGTTTGACCGCCATCTCGCCTGATGGTAAGCAACCGATGCGGTCTACGATGGAGCACGCTTGCCTAGAAGAAACCGATTCATTCGCGACATGAAGACACCCAAATTTCAATACTAGCTTTTTTATACTAGCTACGATACTAGCTATAAATTCATAGCTATGCCTACCTTAACTTATACATAACATACCCTGTACCTACAACTACATGGCAAAATAAGCAAAGTTGCAGCAGTCCAGTATGCGCCATCGACAACCGACAAACTACAGCAGTTTTACAACCCCAACAGTTAATGCATTATTCAGAAGCAATAATTCCACCGTGGTCTCGGTCTTTGAGATTTATCGTCGCATCAAACTCGTTATCGTACGAGAATACGTTACTGACGTATTGTTGGATAGGTGCCACTATTAGGTACAAGTTTATGATTGTAGAATAATAGACAAGCTTATAATAATATTGTCAAGAGGTAAAGCTTGTATGTACATTTATATGCTATGCATGTATAACTGTGTGTATGTATGTATGTTTTTAGGAAGAAATTTCCGAAATTACTGGTCAGATTTTTATAATTATTTCACCAATGGAAAGATGCATAACTCTGAGTGCTATATGCCATATTTTATATTGCCAAAGCCCAAACACCATGTACGAAGCTTCGAACGCCAAAAATTAGGTATTTATTAGTAGATAAGTACCTATCTCTATTGGAAATATGTTTATGATTGTAGAAGGCTAGACTGGGCTATATTATCCACTCAAATAAATAATACTATATTTACATAGCTTCGACTTAGATTCAATAGCTTGATAGTTTGATTTTAACGTTATTCCTGAATTCGAAGTTGAAACCATCTATTATATTCCTAAATCTACTATTTATTTATAGATCTACTATTAAATTAGTTTTCTTATATCAGAGAGAAATTATTTAATGGAATAGATATTATATTGACGCGGTGTTTTTGAGATTCTAGCTAGCAACTGCTGGATTTCTATATTAATCTAGATAGAGTCTGAAATCTTTAAAATATCAGACGTTTAGTAACTATGTCACTTATTAACCGACTTCAAAAAAGGAGGAGGTTATCAATTCGTCTGTATGTTTTTTTTTTTTATGTTTGTTACCTCATAACTTTTGACTGGGTGAATCGATTTTGATGATTCTTTTTTTATTAGAAAGCTGACGCTTCCCATTTGGTCCCATTTCAATTTAGTCCAGTTCTGATAATGGTATCCTTCATTAAAAATAATGTTCTTGTTTATCTAACTATTCATATACAAGAACATTATTTTTACAAAACAAAAAACAAAAACCGACTTCAAAAGACCGACTATTGAGTTATTCATCTATTTGTCGCGCACGTACTTAATGCAAATTTAAGACTTATATGGTTTTCTCATGGATACCATTATCAGAACTGGACTAAATTGAAATGGGACCAAATGGGAAGCGTCAGCTTTCTAGTAAAAAAAGAATTATCAAAATCGATTCACCCAGTCAAAAGTTATGAGGTAACAAACATAAAAAAAAATAAAAACATACAGACGAATTGATAACCTCCTCCTTTTTTGAAGTCGGTTAAAAAGACATGAGTGACATATCATTACACAGCCACCGCTGATCCTAGAAACATGAAGTTTGAAGTTTAAGTTTTCTATGTAATGTAGACCTAGACATCTATTATTAAAATAATTTGTAATATTCAACCCTTAAAGAGATGAAATGGGGTGATAATGTTTCTATGGAAAAAAAGTGGTCGAGGACAAAAGTATTATATTGTTGACTGTAAGCCACGCAGGTGAAACCGTGGACAGAAGCTAGTTTAAATTAAATACCACTTTACCTCGGTGGAAAGTGAACTAACCACTAATAAATAATTCACAATCTGAGTCAACCTCAATTGGTTCCCAGTCGAGGGCAAGGCAAGGGTTGCACAATTTCATAAACGCCAATTAAGCATGCTTTAATTGGTATCCATGAATTTTGACACCCCTACGAGGAGCAAGGCTTTTACTAGAATAATAGGCACTTGCGCGACAGCCTTCGGTAAAGTCGTTGAGTATATTCAAAGCCTGATTGCGTTAACTGGCTCACGATTGCAATCGATTGCTAGATTTGATTGCATTTGACGGAATCAGGCTGCCGGTTGTAGAGAAAACGACACTGCATAATGTGAAATATTAACTAAGTAATGAATGAAAACTAAGATGAATTTGGTTCCAAATATTTTTATTAATTTGGGGCGCGTGCAGGACATTCTGATTTTTTTTGGTTAGTAAATCAACAGTAAAGTTTTAATACATATTACATTTATACACAGTTTTAAGACAATTTATACGTAATTATATTTCATGTTTAGTTGTAACCTTATTTCAGTAATGATCAAAGTCAAGGCATTGACAAAATTGATAATAGACTTTACGATTCAAATCACTAAACCTTAGTATAAACAAATCAAATTAATTAACCGCAACAATGAGTTGAGCCCAAATTGGTTTTAGTCGTGAGCATAGAAAGGCCAACAACGGCCTTGTTAAATAGCCACAGAGTAATGTCAAAGAAGGTGAACTCCGAATAAACGTCGAGAAAAACTAGAGTTGTACGAAATGATCCTTTTGAAGTCTTCGGATAACTAGACGCTAATTTTTGTTACTTCCAAGTGGATATTAATTTGATACGATTAATACCTCAGTAGTAACGTTTAAATCAACCGTCGTAATCCACGTTTTGTAAGAAGCCATTTGGTGACCTTAAAAACTGTGAATTAAAATTTGACCATGGTCTAGTTCTTGTACCATGGTTTTGACCCCCTAACGGACACAAACTTAGGTGTCTACATTAAGACTTAAATATTTTAATTGTAATCTGTGCCAATTAAAACTAAAACAGTAATTTTCAAATCTCCAGTTCCAATTTGTAAATTTTTATGGTTTTAACTAGAGATAGTATTCGTTTTTATCAAGGAGGCCTTTCGCCCGTTTGCCACCTTTAAAAAAAGTTTTTTCTCGTCTTTTTAAAGTTGTTGATCTGCCATTTTCTGTGTCGCCTATGAAATTTCCTTGAAATCGGTTGTTGTTTGGCCGCCTGGAGGAGCGATCCGGCGCGGCTTTGTAATGACTATGACTACTAACTAGCCGGGCAATTTTGGGCTGTTCGAGATTAGCTCGGTCACTCTCACTGTCATGCCACTTCGAATGAGAGCAACAGTGACCGAAATATTATCTCACTCGCCAGAATAAGGCCCCTGATGGCCAAATCGAGTCTCGGGCGGAAACTGCCAAAGCGTAAAATGAGATGAAGTACATAGGTACTTCTGTTTATGTTTTTAAACCAGTATCATAATGAGCTTCGTAAATGTTTAAAATAAAGTCTTTAGATTATTATAATGTTCTACAATGATTGAAGTTACCATGTGACCGAAAATATTGTAGAAATCATTATAATAAATCTACGATTTTTTTCGTATCGGTAAAATGGCAATGGATTAAAAATATGGTTCCTTGTATATCTTATTCCAAGTCTCATCTTTGAATTGCATGGAAAAAAATGTCCCAAATAAAACAAGTGTGCAAGCTGTTTAAATAGCTAGCGTGTATACTATATATCTATGTATATTAATGTGTAATGTGTGTGGTGTTATAATAATATGACAAACATATATTTGTCTCTCTAAAAACAGTGATTTGTAAATGTCAACTCGAACCTTCTAAGATTGGAGCTTCTCGAATTACAAACCACTTTGAGGTGGCTACGCATTCCTAGTAATTTGTTCACCAGTCCTCCCTAGAGACAGACTTCGTGGCTCGCTTAACATTAAGTTAAAAGCCAGTCGGATTATTCCGGACCACATTGAGAAACATGGTAGGACATCGGTACAGTTTCTTATCCAGGACTGGTACAGCTTAGTCTGCGGCCGACGTAGAGCTGATCGGTTTGAGAAAGGAATAGGGGTTAACTTAGTTACTTTTGTCACATTGTTGCAATACAAGAACATTATTTTTACAAAACAAAAAACAAAAAACGACTTCAAAATACCGACTATCGAGTTATTCATCTATTTGTCGCGCACGTACTTAATGCAAATTTAAGACTTATATGGTTTTCTTATGGATATATTATCAGAACTGGACTAAATTGAAATGGGACCAAATGGGAAGCGTCAGCTTTCTAATTAAAAAAGAATCATCAAAATCGATTCACCCAGTCAAAAGTTGACAAGCTTGGGTAGTCAATGTCTTGACAAAACATAGGTACCATTTTAATCAAAAATGCTCGTAAAAGTGCCTACACATACACAACACATGTCCTACAAAACCGCTGGACTAGTGAAACGTTGCTCTAGTATTGGAACAGCTCGACTGTACCTACTTACTCTAGGTGCTACCAGAGTTTAATCATGATGACGTCACATATAGTGACAACGTACTTTATTTGAAGCTTTGTCATTGTGGTCTTAAACTCACACGGGTCGGTGAACTTATATTTCTCCCTATCCATTAATGATCAAATAATAAAATCGAATCGAATCCAAACTCTATGAAAAGTCTTTACAGCTAGACATTACCCGCAATAACTACATAGCGACTGAGCGGTCGTCAAGTTGGACCGTTTCGAGAACATTCAAGCGAGTTGAGGTTACTCTTGTTACCGATACCGGGTCGTAATTCGGCCAGACCCGGGCCCCTGCTTGAAACTATTGCTTTGTTTGCTCCGTAATTAGTGACGTCAGTTATGTTGTGATTGAACGCTTGAAATGGTTTGGGGAGTATAGAAACTTTATGCTGTGTAGACAACCTCTTCGACCACTTAGTTCCCTATTTTCAAAGAAGTACCACTTGGTTTAGGCAGGTTAAGAAACTATTAGGACGTGCTTTGCGTAAAAAAATACTATCATCCAAAAAAGTACAATAAACTTTTTTTATTAAGACTAGATTTAGACTTTCACCGTACGAGTATATTGAAATGTTTTTCTCATTTCACCACCTAAAAGTAGTTCTAAAACGACTAAGCCTGGTTAGGCACCAAAAATCGAACTTTAACAATAGCCGCTGCAGGCATAAGCTCTCTATTGTGTAAGCGACAGGAGCGGCGCCCTTTGAATTCTTTGGATCGCTGTAAATTCACGGTGGAAAACTGGCAATCGTCATCTCGCCACCCGATATTTGCGGTAAACTCGTGAATTTAATTTCTGGCAACATTTGAAAACGAGTTCTCAAATATGAGCTCTTTTTACACGCTTTTTATTAGCTTCACTTGTACGTTTGTTTGTAACCGACTCCTTTGGGCGCTATTTTGACCCACTTTAAACGGTCAGATTTCAATCAAACTTTGTAGATATATCAAGGAGCGATGACAATACACTACAAAGCGTGTTTTAATTTAAGTTTAATTTTTTTTTAACAGTGCATAACTCTCCTTTCCTCTCTCTGCATTGACTGTTCCTTCCTAAAAGACTATTATTGACTTTTACATAATGAGTATTGTCCCTTCCCATCTTATGGCCCCATAACGCTCACTGTTATGACCGTAGCCACAGTATATGTAGCAGTTATTACCCGTTATTTTTCTTGATGCGCCCATCAGAGATGATTTAAGGCTATATTATTCTTGCATTACCGTCTTCCGTTTCCGTCGAGATGTTAGCGTTTGAATATAGAAGAAAAGAGATTGTTACGGAAGAGCTAGTTAATAAACATCATTGTATGTATGTATGTATCTTGTAGCCATTAAATATAGAGCTAGTTAATAAACATCATTGTACGTATGTATGTATCTTGTAGCCATTAAATATAGAGCTAGTTAATAAACATCATTGTACGTATGTATGTATCTTGTAGCCATTAAATATAGAGCTAGTTAATAAACATCATTGTACGTATGTATGTATCTTGTAGCCATTAAATATATTTTAAGGCCCCGACGCAAAAAGAGGGATGTTATAAGTTTGAACTCTATTTGTGTCTCTCTGTGTGGCTGTCTGTGACACCGTAGCTCTTAAACGGGCAAACTGATTACAATGTGTTTTTTTATTATTTTAAAGCTGGTTTTGTAGCATTTGTTTTTCGATATGTCTTATCAAAATTGGTTCAGCCAATTTAACATTAGAAGTTTTTAAAATTTCGTATTTTAATCATTTTGTATTACAAAATTTAGGTTTTCATCTGAGTATTACCATACCTTAATAAAATTTAAATAATACACTGATGTTATCATACCTACCAGTTTTAAAGTCGAACGCAATTTACTTAAAGTTTTTTCAAGGTATTAATAATCTTAAAACCTACTTCTAATTAGAGAATATTGGTTTAACAAACAAAAACGATAATCGAAGTTCTGCTAGTACAAAGTTTTATGAAATCTAGACGCTGGCCCTTAATGTGTTCCAGTTTAAGAACTAATATTATTTTAGATCATAAAGTAATTGGTAATTGAAGTTCAGTTACAAGATAAACAACCCTTACGAAGAGTTTGCTTTACTTTAGCTATAATAACTTTCTTTCGTACTTTTAGGAACATCTGGTATTTCTCAAGGAATTGGAAATTATCAAGCTCTTTTGCCTGATTACTGGGTAAAAGTCAAGCCTATATTTAAAATAATAATAACCCTTAGAAAGCTATTTTTCGTTGATTCGTTAGGTTTTTGTATTTCTTGAAATGGTATGAAACAAATTAGTTAAGTTTCTACTTTGAGCTTAATGTCAATTTACTCTACTATATTGAGAAAAGGCGACAAAGATCGAATGTAGTAATTACTTCAGGAGTAAGTGCCTTCTTAATACGGTTTTTCTATTGTTAGTTCAAAGTAAACAGGTACTTTTAAAGTAATTAAATCATCCAATGAAAAGCTTCGTAATGTTTTATGATGCTCATTTGTCTTTCATACGTTCCGACCACGAAGAATCTTTTAAAAATATATACACGCACTTAGTTCAACATTCGTTTGTTATTTTTAAATTAATATAAATGTAACGTGACTTGATAGTTGGTTTTATAAAAACAAACACTATGAGATACATTTCTATTTGATCTGAGCAGATATCAATATTGTACGAGTAACTTACTCGTTACGGTCAAAGTTACATCAAATCAAAAGTATTGAAAGTATTTTAAAAACCATCTCAAAAATTCTGCAAGCCTGTAAAAAGTTGAAGTCTTGCAAAAATAGGTAGAGTGAGTCGCGGTATATCGAAAACTTCCCATTATTGCTTGGTTTTCATCACTCGCCACGAAACGAAAAGCAATCACCGGGTAGACCATCGGCCCGATGTGCGGTGGTCGGATGACATTGTAAAGACAGACAATGAAAAGATGGCGCGCTGAAGAGGAGACCTGTACTCAGCAGTGGCTTTAAAAAGGTTGATGATGATGATTTCGTCAAATAATATTAAAAACAAAAGTATGAGTGTTAATTTTAGGTAAATTTACAGCTCTTTTAAAAATTATCTTTGTTTCAGTTCCGCCACATCAACTGATCCTGTACGACAAGTCGGGGCGCGACGTGTCGGGCGTGGTCGGCCCTCTGGAGGAAGGCAACGAGCTCGTACTAGTCTGCGAAGTGAGAGGAGGTTAGTTCAGCTTTTGAGGTTTCTACAGACAGTTAAGGCTCGCACCGATACGGTGTGAGTAACGGTACTCACGCCGTGCACCACACTGTTGCCCACACTCTGGGTCTCACTTATAAAGCCTGCTTAAAGTTAGTCCCTGCTTAAAATTATCTGACAACTTCTCGCTGATGTGAATGTCACCTGCAAAACAAGACTGACAATTTTAAGCAGTGATTAAGTTTAGGCAGGCTTTATAAGAAAGGCCCTCTGTCCGCTGTCTATGTTATTAGTACAAGTACAATATCTAATACAAATTACGGAGAATACAGGTTACGGCTAATCATTTAATGTAGAGGTTGTCCGTAATTTCATATTTTTCCTACGGGCGAATTTCTTTCCTAAGCCTTCTTAGTTGTAAAAACCAAATCTGAAACATCTCGAAATTTCTCGAAATAAAACATTATCCTTTGGTAAACATCAGACAGTACGCCCTTTGCCTAATAACTGGCTATAATATAGGTATCTTTTTTCAGCTCATCGGTAACAAGAAAACACGACAGAAAAATAATACAAAACCTATTTTCTTATCGAATTTTGTGCTTACAGAGAAAAACGTTTGTAGGCTTTACATTGGCGTTAGACAGTTTATTGATGCTTCCCCAGAGGCTCGTATAAAAAACTTTGAATACGGTTACATGTGTAGGTGAGCCGAAACATCTCTTTTATGAATTTGATCGTCGAAATATTGCCCGTAATGTGAAATAAAGGCTGTCCACAAAAATGTCAAAACCTTTGTGGTCCATCAACTTTCATCGTATAAATCCCTTTTATCTTTAATTCACTTGAGTTAATACGAGATATGTTCGATGATATGAGGGGCTTATAGGCTGTCTTTATCACAAAAGGCGCAGTGAAATAACACTATCAGTACACGGAGTTGTAACCACTCCAATCGTAGCAAAACACAAACTTGGTCCTCAAATCTCTTTATCTGCTCGCTAACTAAACTATCACAGTATATATCCGAGAAATAAGCATAGCTTAGTCCTCCCCAACTGGGAGATGAGAAATTAAAGCGATTACTTTGATATATCGCTCTTAAACTTACCGATAAGTCACTCTGTGAGAGATCGGCTCGGAATGGCACTGTAAAGTTACCCATCGCTTCAAGATACGGGGGTGCGGATCACAACTCAAACACAAAATTAGACGCTCCCCTAGAAATGGCCGTCTCCCAAAGTTTATATTAAGTTTAAATTATCAACGGTCAGCACGGTCAGCCACGGTTGAATTCACTTCCCTGACTTTATACGTGAAGACGACTGAGCACTTTCGAGTATCATCATTATCATCAGCCTATCTAATGTTTGTCCACTGCTGGACATAGGCCTCTCCTAAAGAACGCCACAAGGCACAATCTTCTGCCTCGCGCATCCACTTACTACCTGCCGCCTTACGCAGGTCGTCGCTCCACCTGGCCGCAGGGCGCCCTACTCTACGTTTGCGATCCATGGTCTTCACTCTAGAACCCGTCTACCCCAACAGTTTTCGGTTCTCCTACAGATATGGCCAGCCATATTAATACTTTCGACTTTCTTTTGTATACTTTCGAGTATACAGGACGTTTTTAACGGAAAATTTAGGAAATTGGCAAATTTTTGATATTAAAGATTATGGCTTTAGTAATACTAAAAATAAATAAAAGAGACTATAAGTACATAATAGTTGTTTTGTTTTAATGGAGTTGTGTCGATGTTTTGCCATGATAATTCTATAACTCTTACACTTACTTACATAGATGCTTTAATTTTCAAATTGTTATTTTAGACTAGAGAATAGACTAATTTGTTTTGAGTACTTTAAAAACTAATAAATTGTAAAATACTCCCCTTTAATTTGATGTTTGGAGGTTGAAAGTTACCAGATACATATATTACAGATACTAATATCTATTAGACAGTTCTTTTTCCTTCAAAAGTTACGAGCATCCAAAGTAATTTGTAGGATTCTGTACCAAAATGTTAAAAAGGAACCCCTATGGTAAGAGTCCAGTGACTATTATACCTATTGATTAAAACATCATAATTAGCTAATTTATCTCAAGAACTATGAAAACTAGCTTCCTGAAATTTGGCACATGAGGCTAGATAATAGGTACTAGCCATCACAATTTGTACAAAAATCAGAAATATTATGTCTTTATCGGTATTTGTCAAAAAGCCGCACCTCTTAATGATTATACTATAATTTGTGTTGTTGACTATTTTGTCTCAGATGCAATTAAGGATTCCGCGCTAGTTGAAAAATCCAGAGGCACGGAATCCTCAACTTGCGAGTTTTCGCATTGACAGACTTACTTTGTGTTGAAAAAGTTGTCACCTATTATGACTTCAGTTCAGGTGAACCGCAAACTTAAGGGAATGCTCTGATCGCGTGCTCGCTAAATATTTTCAGGGCTGTCCAAAGTTGCAAGCCTTGAATAAACCGCTGTTAATCCTTCGAAGCGCTTAATGTTTCGAGTTGGAATTATGCATAGCCCGAGGGATTAGCGGGTTGTCATCCCGTGTCTCTACTAAAACGACTTTGCTAGATCATTTTCATGGCTCATAGTTGAACAAATAGCACACTCACCTATTAGGGAACGGTTTTTGTCTCGAGCGCCCGTTGCGTTCATGTCAGATAACTTATCACGAGTTGTTTTTGTTCGAGTTCTCGTGTTTTTGCATTATTAGATGTTAACTTGGATAATAGGCTTTGTTTTATTACCAATAATGTTGCCATTATACCTATGCATTTATTTGCTATTGACATTATTTTGATAAAATTTTCAAGGTTCGCCGATCTTGTTATTATGTAATATACCTATATTGTATGCAGGTATAAATGATGTACATAAATTACCACCATCCGATTTTTTTGTTATTTTCCAACAGTTTTCTTTTAAACAAATCTTGTCCTGACAATTATGATCACAGCCAAAACACGAGCAAATCGGTCCAGACTTTCTCAAATATTTTTCTTCCTTTTCTATCTTCTTATCGTATCTTTCTTTCTTTGATCTTTCATTTATTCAGCAATATATTTTTTATGTTCGTGTATAGTATTGTACCTAATATTTGGAAAAAAATGCACGCTCTCACACATTTAGTCTTCGAAACGTAAACAAAATAATACAATTCCCTTACATTTGATTCTATACATACTTTATCCAAACATTTGTAATCCTTCCGAGCTTATACGATAATCCCAAGGGATCTTCCGTAGTAGATCATTTTAAAATTTAATTATTCAGGATGTATCCAATTTATTTCAACTTCCCAAACTAAAAATGGATTGCGGAACGGCGTGACTGAATGAATTTTAAGTAGCTTTTCTATTTACCTCCCCTCTTGGAATTATTTATCAGCAGGTACGCAGTGTAAGACGGAATCACTTCATCTCGGCAACTTCTTGAAAACTAATCAACGAAGTTTAGACGAGTGCGAACGAACACAAATAAGAACGTAAAGTGTGAAAGAGAAATAATACAAAAGTTACCTCACCTTTATTATTATGTCAAAGTCGTAACAGGTAATGTAAGTTTTTGGTCTGGGTAAACTCGTTACGTTTAGGGCTCATAGATAGGTACGTATCTAAATATCTGATATTAATAATGTAATTTTCACGATAAGGATCCATTGAAATCGAGACTTCAATGAATAGAGGAAGGAATTAGATTCTACGTCAGTGTTCTTTTTAAAAGCTTTTATTTAACTTGAAATGTTTGTAACTATGTATTGCATAACTATGTTTATTCGAGGGGAATCGTGCAACTCAATTTTGAACCACTTTCCGATGTCCGATTGAGCTGAAACTTGGAATACGTGTGTAACTCCGATGACAATGCAATAAAAGCTTGTTTTTTTTTTTAAATTAACTTGTTCACGTCTTACGTAATAATTTTGATAGCTTAGTTTATGCTAAAGCGTAGTGATTCCCATTTCATGAAGTAAAGCTGTAAAAACGGTTTCGACAAAATTTTGAACAAGGACTTCTAACTTATTTATTTTATTTCATTCATATTACTCGTATCTGATCCCGCGGCCACGGTGCTGTGAACACCGTCTAAACATCAGATCTTTCTTCATTGTTAGCAAGTTGCCTTTAAAATTAACAGAAAGGCCTTGTAGGTTTCTTTCCGTATCCTTGTTACGGCGAAAATCGTGAACGCTCCGATGAAATTTTGAGAGTGGAAGAAATTTCTCATTATACAAAATACAAGCCCAATTTTGACAAACAATAATAGCCGTGTCGGCGGCTGCTCTTTAGGGAGTTGGTTGAACAAGTAAGTTTGTTGGAATAAGTGACGTGGAATGATCAATATTGCCGCGGTTCCTAACACTGTTACTGCAGAGTGTAAGCTTTACAAATGATATCTTTAATAATTTTAAATCAAAAACTGTTTATGAAATTGTTAGTTGATATTTAGAATACAGAATATAGAAAACAAAATGACAATGACATAAAGGTACATGATACAAACTGTAGGTTCTTAAATAAAATAAATATAACATTAAAACGGAAGTACACATTTACCTTTAGGTAATTTTGTCACAAACCCGATCCCAACTCCGCATACTGGGTTGACAACAACCAGCGCTAGTTTTCTGTTGGGAATGGCGGATATGGCAAACAATCAAACAGACGGGCTGCCTGGTAGAAAGTGATCACTGTCACCCACAGTTTTGTATCTTGTCACCGTGTTAAGAATTATTTACTAGCAGTGACATTCTGACTGACAGACAGATAGATAGACCAGAGTCTTATCATCATGAACAACAAGTATTTCTTGCTTTTATTCGATTAGTAAAAATAAGGTGATAATTTTTTTTCTAAGATTTTATTATATTCAATTAACATTTAAAATTTTAATTTTTGGTTGAAGTAGTTTTGTTTAAAATTTAACATACGTTATGATTTAACAATGAATATTTAGCTACAATCTAGAGTACTGACCGTGCAAAATGCTGAAGACCGGAGCCACGATAACGTAATTACTGCCTCGCCCAAGACACGGCCCAAACTTGCCCAGAACGCCTACACCGTTCCATTTACCTAGTTATCTTGTGAAACATTCCCTGAAATTTCCATTCTTCAGATTAGGGGTGTGTCGCTTTTGTTTTTTAAACAAGTGATGAAATAAGGAAGTTGTTCGCCTGATAGATAACATGTTTCTAAGGCGACCCATACACCTACAATAATATTGCGCAATGTTGATGATTGCACAATATGATTGATAAAGCTCCGAAACCCACACGGTACAATTAAATTGAGACAATAAAATTGAACAAGCATTCTCGTCATAACTTTCTTCAGTGCACCATGTCTGATAAAGATTTGGCTGCAGCTATCGTGTGTTTAATTGTAGCGAAACGGCAAAAACGAAAACGCCGAATCTGGACTAAGGGCTGGTTGATGAAAAGGCCACGATATAATTGAATGCACACGATAATGAATTCTCATTCCTTTTGTTTCGCTGAAGTTTTTTGTGCCATTTTTGCTGCAAAAATACACGCGTGCGTACGCGACCGCTGCGAACTGTAGACTAAAAAATATTGGGCAATATAGGTGCTCGTACCATACACAAGACACAATAAATAAATATTGTGCAATAAAATTTAAAAGTCCTCAATCTTAGACTCAATCATTGCGCAATTTTCAATACTACCTCTATATGTTCAATAATATTGTGCAATCATCAACATTGCGCAATATTATTGTAGGTGTATGGGTCGCCTTATAGACGTTATCCCTCAGACAAGTACCCAATATTTTTAACTTCAACAATTCGCAATTCTACGCATCACTGCATTGCAGTTATTGCCTTGGGTTACTAATTTTAGTTTTTAAGTTATCATCTCTGTTATTTGTTCAGCATTCAACATTTGAACAGTTTAAATACAGAACACAATGATTCTAATGCATTTTTTTTAACAAAACTAAATTTACAAAAAAAACTGTTGCCGAGCTTTTCTCAGACATGCAATTATAAAGACATACCTACAGATCATTTTGGTGCTGCTTGATTAATTTTATCTTAAATAATGGTAGAATAGAATCGACGTCAATATTATATCGCTCACGACTGTTTGGGCATTGCAATATTGTGGTACCTACCCACATCGCTAGGTAACAATAACACTAGGCTAGTAATGATGAGAAAAGTTTCCGGAAAGAGGAAAGCCGGTCGAAGAAGAAAATCATAGTTACGTAACTTAAGAGAATGGACGGGTATTATGGTACCGCCAACCTCTTTCGCCTAGCCAAGGACAAGACCAAATATGCAGAGTGCCAACCTTCATTAATTGGAGACGCAACCTAGGAAGAAGACCGCTAGGTAGTGGGCATCCATTAATTACGTAAGGCAATTTTGTCGATTTTTCGTTTTTCCTCCTTGGTGAGATGTCGTGAGATTTTACTCGACCCCCTCCCCCTCCCTTATCTCACGACCCCCTCCCCCCTAAGAGCATCACGTAATTAATGGATGCCCCCGTACAAGAACTCCAATAAAGACGAAACATACCGCATTAGCTCTAGCTTATAACTCTTTATCAGTTTTGCATTTTCCTTGTCTATAAATAGACAGGGTTTAATAATACGAATAAAGTAGGGTTCTTACTGCTTAGATGAGTATCTAGAATTTTACGATGAAACCTTGACTTTTAGGTCAAGTTCATTACTAGTTTTACAGCCGGTCTAATCTGGATTTACTGTTATTGCGTATTTCATTCATTCATCAAAATAAGCAGTTCTGTTTCTATGAAAAGCTATTTCGTAACACGCAACGTGTATTTTGATTGTTTGAAGATAACTAAAGCACGTGAACATAAGTCTGTGTTAAAATTAATAGAAAATTAATGTCAAAATATGCAACATATTCCAGTATTTTCCTATCTAGTTTTTTCTTTAATCAGATATGTGATAGGTACTTAACTTTGTTATAATTTATAAGCTAGGCGTTTGACAACAACATAATATGTTTTACAAACTAACTAACAAACGTTAATGATGCATGGTTTTTAATTTCTTCACAAATTGGTAAAAATTGAATACCGTCGTGATGTGTAAATGGGATGTATGATTTAAAGTTAAAATAATGTTAATATTAATATATTATTTTAAAAACCATTTTTTTTTTTAATTAAAAAATAATAAATAAAATCTGACGCCCCAAGAATCAATAGTGCTTTAATATTAATATATGTCTCAAAATCAAAATCAAATGATAACAAAAGATGAAGCTATATCTTATACATTGCACAATTAAACCGAATGCCTGATTGTTTTATCGTAAAATGAGTTTATGACAAGTTAGTAAAGTTACGCACTAGCCTTCCAAAGTTAACGACAGATCCGGTTATACTCGTAAAGCCGTACTAAAGACAACTGATGTCGTTATGCTATTACTACTTGACTTGTACTAAGATAAAACGAACGGCTGTCGAACAATGGAAACTGGATAGAAGTAAAATCAACCTTATATTTGTGGACACTTCAATTTATCTATTATATTTATTTATCAAAAGTTATTCTTTGTTGGTATAGTGTATGCGCTATAGCATACATACACTGTCTCTTAGGCAGTCGTCCGACCGCCGGCGAGTAAACGTCTAACTATCGGCGATTTCCGGTCTCAAGAAACGTACAATAAATGTACATTCAGTGTAAACGATAGAGATGCATATATTAAAAGGTGCTCGCTGACTGTTCACACTGCCGGCGACAACTCGCTTTACTATGTAGTTTTGTCGCTGAGCGACGAGCTTTCAAAAATAAACTCGCTCAGCGATACTCGTTCAGCGATGCTCGCTCGCTTGATAATTTCTTTACAGTGATCTTTTGTTTACAGTACAGACTGAGCAACCGCGGGCGAGTGGCGCGAGTAATCGCTCGTCGCACTTGCACAGTCGCTTATAGCCCGGCGAAACTACACACTCGCTTCCCGCTGATCACCAACTCGTTTATAGTTTCTAGTTTTACTCGTTTCTCGTTCATCGCCGGCGGTCGGACCGCTACCTTAGACAAAGAATGTCTCGTGTGCCTTTGATTGGTTAGTAAAACGTCACTGTCTGACACTGTCTAACTGTCACGAGAGCCGCAGACGAGAGTGCATTTGTGCAAACATAAAAAAAAAAAAAAAAAAAAACCTATATACCTATAAATATTACCTAGAGGGTGCAAAGCACCAAACGCAAACCAGATGTGTGAGTTACGTGGGCATTGCCGAGCCAGTGGAGCGTAACTCCTACACTGTTAATTCATCATCTATGGTTTTCTTACTGTTGATTGAAGTAACTCTCTTCAGCGGCATCTGTTTTGTTTCTGTACCCAGTATTACCCCATTGCTTTCCTACTGCTTACATAGTTTCTTTCGACTAGCAAAATGGTAGTTTTACAATCTTCACTAAACTTCCCAAAGCCTCTATTTTGTGCCTAACTTGGCTACCGTACGCTCTATGTAACTATAATGAGCAATGCGGTTCGCAACGCGTCTTCCTGTTTGACTAAGTATACCCATGTCTATCTGAGTCTTATAATCTACTTAAAAGCTAGAAGTTCGGAGAAATTCGTTGCCAGCCACGTACGAAAACATGCCAAGACTTAGCCAGTGTTGCCATCATCAGACATTATGCGTACGACATCATCATCGAAAGTTAAAACAAATTGATTTTAACTTTTGATCACGCTCGAATCTCCTTGTATCGTAGGAAGACCAGCGCCAACCGTCATGTGGCTGATCGACGGCACGCCAGCTCCCCAGTACATCGGCGAGAAGACCGACACCCACGTGGTGGTGAACCGGCTCGAGCTGCCCCACATCAAGCGGAGCCATCTCAACACCACCTTCAAGTGCCGCGCTTCCAACACCAACCTCGTCAGTCCGCAGGAGAAGACTGTCAGGCTCGAAATGAACTGTAAGTAACTAGAACTATTGTAAAGTTGGTGTTGCTGATGAAAATCATCATCACTCTTATCCTACTTATGTTCAAATGCATGGAAAAATGTATATATAGGCGTATACATAGATACATTTTTCCATGTTATTTTATGTGAGAAATAAATTAACTCGTATTAAATTATCACGATCTAAATTTCAGGTTAAACCGATCAATAATATTTCAAGATCACAAGTCTAGCCAACATATTTGGAAAAACATTTAAATATTTTTAGTAAATATTTACGAAGCCTTATCTACACTAAATAAATCAACAAAAGATATAAAAGAACTCGAAGAATATCTAAACATATTTAATGTCATTGAGCTCGTTAAAATTTTGCTTGTAACTTTCAACGGTCAAGCGGGTACCACCTCAGTAGGTACTTCTAGAAATTTCACAACATCACGTTCACACAGGTTTACATAACAGCTAACGTAACCTTACATTAGCTGCTATGCAAACTGTTGTAGTTGCGAAAACAAACAAGCTAATTTCTTTCAGTGAAGCCGAACATAGTGGAGATCTTGAACAAGCCGGCGACGTTATCTTCGGAGCGATACGTCAACCTGATCTGCGTGTCGGAAGGCAGCCGTCCGCCCGCGCACCTCACCTGGTTCAAGGATAATAGGAAATTCAAGAGAGGCAAGGTAATAGATAGGTGATCTGTTTGTTTTAAATTGTTTTATTTCAAGGTTGTTTGGCTTAAACGGTTTTCGGGTTTTTCCGGGCTATGAAATCGGGTTTTTACGTAGGTATAATCTACCTTAGTACTGTTGCTGGTATATTTATTATCTATGACTTTTTTCATATGGAATTGAGTGACGAAACAAGCAAGCCAGTTTGAAGTCACCAGTAGATAATTATAATGACTTTGAAACTTTAGACCGTTTTTTTTCAATTTTGTTACATTTTTCAATATAAAATGTTTTACTTCCATTTCTAGCTTGGTAAATTGCATCAAGATCAATTCAGCAATTTAGACGTGAAATAACAAAAACGGAAAGAAAGACAGACACAGAGAGGACAGAGGTGGAAGGAAAATACGTGAAGCATTTATTAATTAATGTGATATACCTCTATATACTTTACATAGGATAGGACAATAATAAATTAGATAAGATTTTACCATGACAACATAACATACAATCATCATCATCAGGTGCCATCTTCATGTTGAAGTTTGGAGGTCAGTAGGCTAAACTTCTTGCGATCCCATGCTGTGCTTTTTAAATGCTGATAACTCAGTCCGGTTAACATAACAATAACATACAATACGCAACGAAAACAAAACTGAGCACGCATTAAGATCAATTTGAACATTTTCCCGTTATTTTTCCGTTTGATACTCGTTTTTGTTTGCCTAAAGGACTATCACCATCTTCGTCTACATCATCTTTCTCTCTCTGACAGCTGCGTATAGGCTATAGACCTCTCTCTTATACAGTTGTACTACTATCCGCCTAGATCACATGTTAAATGTCTGAAGGATAACTTCACTCAATTTGTTCTAGATAACAGAAGCGCTGAACGAAACGTGGGTCAGCAGTCAGATTCAGTTCATGCCCATGCCAGAAGACGACGGCGTCCAGATCAAATGCC
The DNA here is from genome assembly GCA_949125135.1 of Alcis repandata. Taxonomy (NCBI): domain Eukaryota; kingdom Metazoa; phylum Arthropoda; class Insecta; order Lepidoptera; family Geometridae; genus Alcis; species Alcis repandata. The sequence continues at coordinate 5,460,780 of OX421242.1, read as the reverse complement.
AAGCCGACAACAGCGCGCTGCCAGGCCACAGTATTGACGACTCATTCAAGTTGGACGTCGTTTGTAAGTGCATTCGATACCTTTTTACCTTTTTAATATCTGCTCTGGGTCTGGGTGTTGGTAAAGTTATCCTTGTCTTTGTGTGTGTTTCATGGCATCCCCGACACAGGTTATCCTAGTGGGAGAGCTTTGAGTGTGAAACGTTACATACGTTATTTTATCATACGAAAACAGGGTTGTTATAAGTTTGACCGCCATGTGCGTCTGTCTATGGCATCGTAACTCTTAAACGGGTGAACCGATTTGGATCCGTTTTTTTTTTAATTTGTTTTATCTGAATTGATTCAGCTGATCCAAGAATTGGGATTGCAAAAAAAATATTTACTGTTATTACGCCACTTTATAAGATTAATATCTATCATAACAGCTATTGATAGGCAGACGAATAAACTGGCCTAAACGTTGCCTAGGAACATTGACTTCTTTTCATTTCAGTATAATATCAGCATTTGATAAAATCTCCTGGCTTTATTTTGTTCTAACGAAAAATCAAAAATTCGGCGCATATTACCAAGGAAATTTCCACTTGACTGTTTTCGGTACCTAATAGAAGATCAATTAATTTCTAAGAGGATTACATTAATTAATGAACGAATATCAAAGCATGTCTAAGAAATAATATTCATATAATAAGCAGGAAGCATAACATACTTAATTACTTATAACCGAAAAATAATCCTTATCGTCTTGCAAAAAGATCTTGTTTCAAACTTCTCCAGACCCGCGATATCTAGAGGTTAGGATTTTCTCAAGAACTCTCATTTTTCTCGGACGGGTCTCATTATGGAAATTGCGAAACATTGTAAATACGGAGAACGTGTGAAGGCATCTTGCTATCCGAGCTGAAATCTAACTGTGAATTCCACACTCGATGCGCGCATTTCAAATTGCGCCAACAAGGGCGGAATTGGCAAAATGTCGCGAGATATTAAGAATGCTGGAGTATTGTCGCCAGTTCATATTTAGATATGAAAACGAGCCGTAATTGTTTGTTCAAATCAAGCGCTCCGTCTCAAGCAAACGTCTGCTATGACGCAATTAACACAACTTCTTAATTCGACGACTCGTTCGCTAAACGAATATTGTTACAAAATAAGCAGTAAGAGAGCTCAGCTGAACCAGTTCGCACATCTCTAACGTCGTTAAGCTTAATTATCGCTGCTACTTAAGCACTCTTCAGCACATCCCCCGGGGCTTATGACACGCAGCCCTTTCGCGAGATACTCTAAAACAATGACGCGATAATGAAGAAATTAAACAAAGCTTCGCTTGAGCACATGCGATTTAATTTACACGTTAAAAATTTAAACAAGTTGACAGTTTCTAAGTTCATTAAAGAAACCATGCGGTCGGGGTATTGTGGAACTTTTAACTATCTTAACGAGCGCGGCTAGATGACTTGGAACTTTGATAAAGTTTTCAATTCCTCAGATCTCTATGAAGCTCTTCTCATAAAATATTTGCTAGACAAATAAAGGAGTACTTAAGTCTTCGTTTAGTCACAAGACGATAAAGTATCAAACTAGGAACAATAAAATTTATTGAGAAAACCACGTTAGTTTCCATAGTAAAATTTATTGAGAGTTTTCATCGTCTGCGTTTGAGTTATTACTACTGCTATATAACGTTAGCTCCCAGATTCCTGCAAAATGAGTCGTGTTATAAAGTGCTTCCATAAACAGAAACACTTTGAACATTCTTAATTAAAAGAGCTACAATTAAAACACGCGTCGCCTACCGTATTGTAATTAAGTTTAATTTGCGCAATCTTAAAGGTCCATTAAAAATTTCTGGCGTACGTCGTACTTTTGAATTTAGACTGTTCTTACACGAAATACATTGAAGTACATTCAAGTACTCCGCGACACCTATAAGTAATACAAGTATATTGGATCTATCAATGCACTCGAATGCAGTTTCAAACATAAAATATCCATTCGAAAAGTTTGATTAACTAAACCATTATTGATAGAAACTAGCCAAACTAGATTATCGCATCTTCACATCTAAAGCTTTCCGGGGTTTCATGGAATCATCTTCGCTCTAATGTCTGTTTATAGACAACTTCACTCCCAACTTTGCTCAGTAACAAGTCGGTAAACCGGGTGCTTCCGCAAACAGAGGCGGCGGTCGGCCTTCGCCAAACTGCATGCTTCTCGACCGATGCGTTACCAGAACTGTTCTGGCAAACGGAACTTTCCACTGACAGTTTATCCACTGCCACGAACTTGTACCAAACTAATTCCGTCTAATTTAGTCTGCGGCCGCTGGACTCAGACGCATGGCTTACAGCGCTTCTTGCCTGAAGAACTGAAGAACCTTCCTGTCTGAAGGATTAATTTGCCTTTGTTCGTCTCAGTTCCGTTTAATCGTTTGACATGGTACGAGATTTGTTTTACCGCTACATCGGTATTTGTACAACCAGACACGAACCGAAAATGTGGTAATCCAATATAAGTAGCTTCCACTATCATTAGATCAGTATCTACAAAACCTTCTTTGACCCTTTTCAGTAAATGTAAAGTGTAAATCGCATTGAAACTTCCCTAACAAAATAAATAAATAAACCTCTGATGTTTACTACGAAAAGTAATAAAATTAACCAGCTGCTCGTACTTCCTCAAATTATCAGCAGCAACGAAACCCAAAGAGTAATTACAAAGGATGCCCGTTTTGTTTAACTTCAAACAGTAACATGAAAATTGTCAACATTGTGTAACAGCAACCTCTATATAACGATATTAAAAGCTTGTATGCGCCGACGAACCTCAGTAAAACGTAATTAAAAGCTTGTTAGTGTTCGAGACTACACAACATCAACACTTTACATCCGTTGAGGAGAGGCCAAAAACTAATTCTGACTAGTGGGTAGCGGGACGGCTCACCCTTGCCCGAACACCCGGAGCCAGATCGCAAAACGTTCGAAGGGATTAAACGAGATTTAACAGAACGTTTACATTCACATGCCAAAATGTAACTTGGCAAATTAATTTACAGCGCATGTGGAAGCGATAGAGGTGTGTTGTGTGTTTAATAAATCACAGCACGTACAAGCGTACAACCTTACATGGAATTATGCAAGATATGTGCTAAAGTTTGACGACACAGTTTGGGATGTAGGCGATAGGTAAGTACACAGGAGTTCGTGGAATACTGGTATATTAGTGATAGAAACTAAAGACAATCTTTGAGTACCGCTTGCCACATGTACTCTTCACATACATAATAGCTAAAGGAACTCTCTGAATATTTTTTTTACTTACATAACAAGTTTACATTTTTTTTACATTTTATCAATCAATTTATTATTAAGAATTGAGTCACGGTGCTTTCTTAGCTAAATGGATTTATTCGAGGGCCGGTCAGCCATCGAAATGCGCAAGGCGGCTTGCTGACTCTATTACGACGGGAAAATTAATTTCCAAATATAAATAAATTCTATTTACTTGTGCTCGGCGAACCGTTACGCATTTAGAGCGGGGAGAAATTCGCCGCCTCCCGGCGCGAATCGTTCTGGCAACAATTTAAACGGCAGAATCGTAAATGTTTATTTGGAGAACGGGTGTTTCCTCCGGCCGCGGGGCGACGTCGTTATAGGTCTTTAATGGCCAATAAAGTGTCAACGCCCGCTCCTAGCCGCAGATAAGTGTTCACCTGAAGTAGCACTGCCCCATTGCAAATAAAAGATGGAATCTAACGCGACCGTCTTTAGCTTGGGAGTTTTGCTAATGCAGTTTTCACAGCTTGATAATGGTCGGGTGAGCAACAAAATCGTTTGCACGGCTACAATAAGTATCTGTTTAGAGTTTCGTAACAATACGATAAAAGAACCTTTATTGGTGATTCTTTCTTCGTTATTTGTCTAGATGGTTTGTTATAAAATTATCAAATTTATAACAATATGATCTCACAAAATTTACGAGCAGGGCTAACAAAGGTTTTTGCAGGGCTTAACAATGGTTTTGCAGATTTAATCATGTTCTTCACATGTCGGATAGGACGTGAAATTGTAAGCCCTAATTACTTGATCTATAGCAACAACTGCCCAGCCATGCCAGAAATCTTTAGGCGGCCAAAAATGATTGCCACCGGGGCAAGCCACTCGGCCTACTTACGAACTTCGTTGCGTGTAAAGAAGATATGACAAATTAACAGAGCAAGTGTGCTTTTTCAAGCATAAAAAGTAATAATAACTTTCATTTCTCATGCTCGTTAAGTTCTTGTTTATGCGGACTAAAACGGCTTTTTATGCTTTACTTTCTAGAGCATCTCTCTCTACACCTAGCTTTCGGCTCGGGCTAGCTGAACGTCTCGGACAAAATGGCTCGTTGCATGCACTCGTTGTAAAATCTTCTATTTTTGTCAAGTTATTAAGTTAAATTTCAATGTTTAGAAAGATTTTCTAAGAACCAGAATGATCATAATTATAATGAAATTTAAAAAAAATACACCGAATAAAACCAATGTAGTAGATTTGTAGATGATTTACTCAAACGCTGGGCAACTGTTTCGGATATATATATATATAGGTATAGATGTTAGTAGATACACCTACTTGGCTATTATTCTACCGGATCTTTACTTTTCCGGGATTAAAAGAAGCCGATGTGTTAGTTCAAGAAATCCGCCAAGAAAACACAAAAATTAATCTATCATCCAAAACTTTACTGAAATCGTTACAGCTTGGTCAGCCTAAAGAAGTAAGAAATATGTACGGATACACTTACTGTCAAATTTTCGCATTTATAACATTAGTAAGATTCAGTAAGTGCTCTGACGTCAGACTTTAAACCGCCTGAAGGCCTACGAGTATGATATCTCCTCCTTTGTCTTTTCACTAAGTAAAAACAAAGAAAAAAGATTGTAGATTATTTACTCAACCGCTGGTGGGCAACTGTTTTGATTGTATTATATACCCTCGTTAGTACAATATTATGTGTGTGTAAGTACCTACTTGGCTATGAGGAAAATGTTTATAAAGGCAAATGAATATCCATTACGTCCTAAGCAGAATATTACCCCGATGTGAAAGCACTATGATGGAATTCTTGTGTATTTTTTCTTTGATATTACTAAGCTTTATTACTTGTCAGCTAGAAAGGAAGTTTTGAGGCCCCTTCCGGAGGAAAAGCTTTCAAAAACTTGGTTTTATCTTTGAAATAAGATTCTTTATAAGTCTTACAACCGATTTATTTAATCTTATGTCGTTGAACTTATTGGCGGGTCATGGTTTTCTTTGGCGTTTTATTGGAATCTTTCCCTTTGATTTTACGCCTCTAAATTTGGGACAAAATTGTTTCTGGAAGGACATTTTTCTTTGATAAAATCTTCCGGTAATTATTAAAGTGTTTCCAAAACTCAATAACGGATGTTTCAAAAAATAGGAAGTTGAAAATAAAAACCATAAATACTACGACAGTAATAGTTAGTAGGTTAGTTACGTAGTTATAGAAAATTTTGAGACATTTTGAGAGTAATTTATTTAGATTATAATTTTTTTATGATAAAAATACATGGTTTGCTGGTTTACCGTTGACATTTAAATAATTAATGTGTATGGGAACTATAAAAGTTTATTGGTTATAATTTTTTTTTCGTGTACTGTATGTATACTAAGTAGAGTGTTCTGGTCAAAAATCTGAAACTACTCTATAGCACCGAATGAACGAAACAATAAATAGCGGATGAACACTTGTGCAGGTAATAAAAACCTAATGCCAGTTTCACACATTGCAGCTGAAAGCATCGAGACAATCTCGTATTTTTTTATTTTTACTCCTTTGGATTTTAGTTTTTTTGATATGACTAAAAAGCTTTCGAATTAACTCTTTTCAATCACAATTTCGGTAACTTAAGGTACCTAATTCACAAAACTCCTGCTATTGAAGAAAAAACATGACATATAATAGTAAACATTCCAGAGTGGTGATAGAACAGGTCAAAAATTTATGATAAAAAAAAATATATTGCCAAAGAACAAATAAATAAATAATGTTTCACACTCATAGCTCCCCACTAGGATAAATCCTGTGCCGGGGATGCCATGGAACACACACAAAGACAAGGACAACTAACACCCAGAACAGATAATGAAATTGATCATTCAAACATCTGCACGGCCGGGAATCGAACCCGGGACCTCTGGCTTATAAAGAAATACTACCGCTGAGCCAAACAGGTCGTCACAATCACAAGCAATGTGCAGCGGCGACATAAAAGCATAGACTAGCGTGGCCTCATCGTGCACTGCATTAAACCGCGCTATCGGCCGCCGCAACCGCTGACGCCGATCCACTACGTTTTTATGGAGCCGCCAGTGTCTGCTACACTTGCGGCTCCATATACTCGAAATGGGGTTCCGCGGTCACAGACCGCAGCTTTGACAAACTTCGAAAAGGATTATCGTGTATTCGACCGATATTGAACGCAAAAGTCCGTGTGAATATTCGTTGGTTGGATTATACCAAATCAACTTATTGAATAGCGAGAAATAGCAACTCAGGTATGAGAGTAAAATATAATAGGAGTTCTTTACTTTTCACACGGGAAATATTCCAATAAAAATGGAAAAGTTCGCAAGCTCGTGCAGCAACTTGTTTTCGATCCGACACAATCTTTTTCTAACGGCGTTTAGTGTATGTATATTATTATATAAAAAATATGTGTAAGTATACTAGTGACTTGTCTCCAGACCCGCCTGTCGTGTCGCTGTCACTGGGAAGCACTCTGAACCCGCACGACATCAAAGAGGGCGACGACGTGTACTTCGAATGTTCAGTGAAGGCAAACCCGCGGGAGCACAGGATATCATGGTACCATAATGTAAGTACAAAATCTTTATACAACTTTTATAAATAAATTGTTCTATTATTCGTACTTTTTCTATGATACTATTCTTTACTTTAACTTTTGTCAGATTCACTAGTCTACCAATTCGCCTGACTTTTCCGCGCAACGGACCTTTTATGATAGTAAAAAATGCAAGTTTATTTCGAAAAAACTGTAAAATCGCGGTAACACTAGACGCAGCTAATAATGATTTTTAATGCAAAGCCTATCGATAAACTTTTGTTTTCCTTGTACAGGAAAAACCAGTGCTGCAAAATGTGGTGTCAGGGGTGATAGTAAGCACCAAGTCGCTGGTGCTGCAGAAAGTGACGCGCGACCACGGCGGCGACTACTCGTGTCGGGCCACCAACGCGCTCGGTGAGACCGCTAGCGAGGCCACACATCTTAGTATACAGTGTGAGTATCTATATTAATTATGGGCATCGATCAAGTATGTAAGATTATGGGCCAAGGGTAACGCCTAATTTTACATAACCAACTTGAAAAGTACATATATCTTTAGTTGTATTTTGTTGTTCTATAACATAATATACCTACCACGAAACGAATTTCAAGTAACCAAAAATAATATGCTGTGAAATGAATATCGACTTTTTATAAAGATAATTTATTCTCCGATTTATTTTATGTAGATTGCAAAATTAAGTCTAAATATAAACAAAAATATCAATTTATTCAATTGTAGATATAATTTGTAATTGTAAACCCCAAAAATAACATTCAAAATGTATCATAACAAAGTGTACGCGCCGCTGCATCAATAAGTTAATTATCACCAAAATGACTTCCCATTTGAAATGAAAGCAGTCTTTTGTTCGCCATTATAAACACTGTTAATAAATTACAATTCATTTCGGGGGCTTTACTTGGCCCTCCGTGTATCAATCATCTTCATTGAGATCTCAGCGAAGATTTGTTACACTCAACAGAACCGAGGGATGTATTGAATAGAATGCTGTCCGTCTTCGTTACAGTCATGATAATTATCTTAGTGAGATTGAATCATATCCTAAAGAATTGTGTAAAAAAAGTAAAAAAAGTAGTAAAGTATAGAGCATCCATCAAGCCGCATCTCTTGCGCCTAGTTTGACGTGCATATTACAAAAAAATAATTTAAAAAAAAACATCTATACAACACGCGCAGGAGATCCGGTTTAACAACATAATTGTGGTGTGACAAAACTATGTTTTGCATTTACGAATATAGGTAAGTGGGGTGCGCAAAAAAAACACGAACCAGAATCAAAACTTATAACAACTTAAAACAAATTTAGTAATAATTTAGTAGTATCCTTTTTTGGAAGATGTAAGGTAAATCCTACTCTATTTCGCTCAGATCACAAAACCATCGTCATCGTCTTTTATTTCATACTAGCTGACCCTTGCCCACTTCGTTGGGCATAATGTTAATTAAACCCGAAGCCATCGCGCGCCGTCCGGACCGTTTTTTCTCCGATTCACTTTGCAAAACGGACTACCACGTAAAAGCCTTTTTATTTTTCGGTTTTTTATATAACCTATGACACTCAGCAATAATGTGGCTTTCTATTAGTGAAAGAATTTTTAAAATCGGTTCAGTAGATCCCGAGATTACCCCTTACAATTTAACAAATATACAAACACACAAACTTGACTTCTTTATAATATTAGTATAGATTAATAACTTTTTCCACTGTTTTATTAAGCAAGTACTCGTGTGAAATTGATATTTTCGTGTGAAAACTTACTTGAACAAGTTTTCTTAGAGACCTAATGATCATTTCATGGAATCGTTTCGTATTATTTTTAAGAAGACTAGCAAGTACGAGTAAATTCAGAAAATCAGAAATACAAATATTTAAAAATTCAAACCTAGAAATAACTAAGCAAATGCTGTTCATTTAATAGTTTACTAAAATATTTGTTTTATTACCTGAAGTTGAAAAGGATATCGATCATCCGAAAGGGGTGTTTTCCTCTGGGATTAATTTCAGTACAGCCATTATCTACCACTATAACGATAACTTCTGCCGCAGGGAGAAGTGTTAAAAGTACATTTCGCCAAGTCTCGTGTCACCCAGAAACATCAATCATGGCACAAGGTTGAGATGCTTGAGATTTGCGTCGTAGACGTTAGGAGCCTGATTTGCTATTAAGAACGTATATTCGCTGACAGAACTAGAAATAAATATAGTAAATTATATGCTGTAATGTGAACTTTAAAGAAAATCATATCATAAAACCAACCAAACGAAACTAACGCTTTTTTTTTGTTTACCCAGTGGAAATCCTTTATGGATACCCTCGGCCCGGGGGGACCTCGGGTTATGTGGGAGTCTCCGCCCTGCGGCGGCATACCCACTAAAACCACTGGGGTGTTCGTCATCTGCCTGAGATGGGGCAAGATGGGGTCACGTTAGCAATCGCCACCTCGTCCCGGCGATGGGCCCGATTAGGGCCCCCCGCGACTATGGAGGGGTGGCCCTGTTCCCCAGGATCACCCCCCAGACAGTCCGTGTGGGGTCGTGCAGGCCGGGAGAGTCCCCCGACTCTCCCGGCAACCCCACTGCAGAGGAACGAGAAGACGGGCGAACCGCCTCCTCGCTACCCCATCTGCGCCGGAGCGGGTCAGATCGGACGTCGTCCTCTCTGACCCGCTCCGCGGCCTCCTTCTGCGTCATCACCTCTTCGCAGAAGGAGAACACGGCCTGCCACAATCTCTCGCTGCCGAGCACGGCTTTCACCACGCTCGGCAACGAGAGATCCCAGCCTATGTAGGCCGAAAGCGTATGCCGCTGGGGGGCCCCATGCGGCACACGCTTCCAGCGTCCACCCTCCTCCTTTCCTTGCACTCCCGACCGCAACTCATGCGGCGAGGAGCACAAGGAAAACCCCCCTGGTGGCAGCAATGCCACCGTCCAAGCCATCACGCTGTGCCCTCTGCTAGTCAGAGGGACACGCGGAAGGGCCCACCGTGTCGGGTTATTGGCCACCGTGCGGTACCACTGCATAAAAGCTGCAGTATTACCGCACGCTGTTGCCCAGGGTGCACCACGTGGAGGTTACCCGACCTAGCACCCCAAACGAAAAACGAAACTAACACTAGCGCAACCTATTCTAACATAAACATCAACTAAACCTTTCTCCACTGCTGGATTTTGGCCTCTCCTCAGGCAAGCCATCCATTCAGCCCCATCTTTTGACTTTTTACTTCTAGTAAAAAAAATATGTACACTGATTTATTTATCAGCATAAATTGTGAAGAAAATGTTATTCATCAGCCTTTTTAGGTGTTATGAATAAAATTAAACATTAAAACATTTCATAAACTACTAAAACATTTATAGTAACACAATTAAAATATTATTGACAAATATTTTGCCAGATTTAACATCAAAACGCGGGTCGATGAAAACCTGGATCCGATTGGCGCAGGACCGAGGCAGATGGCAGAGTGAGAGAGAGGCCTATACCCAGCAGTGAGATAAAGAAGGCTGTGGATGATGATGATGAACATCAAAACTCTTTTATAACAACAATTTCAAAACTGCTATTGACTTTTCTCTTTACATTTTTATTTGGAAGCGTTATTTATTGTTTTGAGTGAGCATACACCTCCTTATCCCCTTACCATTCGTTACCGTAAGCTCGTTTGTTTCACTTTTGTACATTCCCAGTCGACAGTTTGCTCCGTTGTTCCCGTTTTATTGAACCTGATCCAGCACCGTCACAAATCTAAGGTGAAGAAATGCCGGTAGTTACCCGCACGTGGCGTCGTCGCCGCTGCCTCTGGCATTACATTAATCTGTGTATATTTTCATAAAGTTGAGGTTATTGAAGCGGATTTGTTTTGGTGTAGAATCTACGGGTTTTCGCTTTGGATACGTAAATATTTATTTTATTTAGAGGCTAAACAGAGCCTTTCCCCCAGTAACTAAAGGTACGTAGGTAATTTTATTTCCATTTCGATCTACTCTAGTTACGCCTACGATACGTTACGCCTACGTTACGTATGGCATAAATTATGTTTTATAGAAGGCACAAAACGGGTTGATTTAAGTATCTTTTGCGAGTAACCCTCAAATACTTAGGTTCCAACAAAATTAAAATGAAATAGCTGAACGTAAAAATGTCAATGGAACTCTCTCAAATCGTAAATATAATAACTTTTTGCTCTTTCCAGCCTATTGAATCTTATTACTGAAAGTGAAATTCCCTCAAAGGGGTTACCCTCGCCTTCAAATATTTGAGGTCTTAATGAAAATCTAAGACGGTTCGGGCACAGGTCTCGAGACATCTAAATTAATCACAACTGGAGACAAGGACTAACATTTTTAAAATATATAAAATGACTAAAGACTTATCATTTTATGTTATTACGTACAATATCATTGCAATTCTACAAATACCAGTTCAGGCGAATTACTGTTCAATTTGAATTTCATATTCATTTTATGTATTTTTAAGGCACGTAAATTGTAGATCGGATCACTAAAACAGCGAAAACATACTAAACGCTTGACAATATATATATAGTAATAGTAGATCATTATTATAGTGTCGACTAGCTGCAACCCGGGAATCGTACCCGGTGCGGTGCTGCTCGGCCTTGCAGGATTGCGGCTCGGAACCTAGCTTGGCCTTCAACCTCGCTTACAATGAAAGGGTATGCTAGGCCGAAAATGGCCCATAGTACTCAACATTATGAACAACTTTTAACATACTTTGGGATCAACCCGGGGTTTGCAAAAAAAAAACAGCTGATCCATACATTTCGTCAAGTGTCATTGACATTTTTGTATGGAACACGTGAATTTTTTTTTCGCAAATTCCGGGTTGGTGTCATAGTAAAAATTGTTCATAATGATAAGTACTATGAACCCTTTTCGGCTTAGCATTACCCTGTATAAAACTCGACTTCATTGAATGAATAATAGAGTTTAGGAATGCATAAGGGACAAAACAAACAACACATTTCTTTGAAATATATTTAGACGAGTATGACTGTGGTAACAACAAACATTTCAATTTCACTAGTACATTATTTCCGTGTACGAAATTTGCTCTGACCGCAAATGGTTTTAGTGGGAATCAAATATTTGAATTAAAAGTACCATTAGTGAGCGTATGTGCGGAAAATGAGCATTGCATACCTGAATAATTGAATTAAATGAACCCGCAACTAATGAAGACCAAAAACATCAGTAAACGTTGCTTTTTTGACCCGAACGGAAAAATTATTTGATCCTGCCCGCCTAGCCAACTTACAATTCCATAATCGAAACGCTATAGAAAACTAAGACAATGGATGGACAATGGAAGATATAATCTAATTTAAATATACAAGTCAAACTAAAATATTAATAATAAAAAAAAACTGATTTAACTGAAAAAAAATCTAATTATAGATTCTATATTTTATTACAGAAATGTTATTCCCATTCATTGTCTTAGTTTTCTGTGGCGGTTGGTTTTTTATTCGAGCTGATTTTTTTTCGCCATTTCAGGTTTGGTCCCATAGTAAAGGTTTCCCTAATGATGACCTATTTTCGTCTTAGCACACCCTTTATTGCCTAATAGTGAACGCAGTATAGTCATGACCATAAGAACTAAAAATGCGCAACTATATACGGAATGTCATCTTAAATTTAGGTTAGTCCTTTATCTTAATTTAAGGTTAATTAGCATTGCTCTATAATAATACCAAATATTTACCAACAGATGCTCCCGTGTGCACACATCCGTCGCCACAAGTGCTCGGCGCGCAAATAGAAGAAGCATTGCGCGTGCGCTGTTCTGTTACTGCGAACCCTCCGGACGTCACCTTCTTCTGGCAGTTCAATAACAGCGGAGAAAGTCTTGACGTGTCGCCTCTTAAGTTTGGTAAGAAAAACCAAACTATAAGAGACTTTAGTTGAAAGTTTTCAACGTATGAAATCATGTCCTACCCGTTCTCTTAGCCCAGTGGAAACGATAATGTTCTGCCGCAGAATTTTCAGAAAATACAGATAATTTATTGTTTATGATTTTCCAGAATCTGCGATGTTTTCGACCATTAACAGTTCTTGATGCAGACGACCCAAATCTAGAGCTTTTTATAGTATTCTACTTTCTGAGAACTGTATAATTTAAGCATTTTCAAGCCTAGATGGTGAATAGATGGTTTCTAAATCAATGTGCTTTTTCAGCTGACCAACGTACATCACGTAATTTGGTAGTCAAACGTAGATTATTTCCAATAAAAAACTTGTACACGTACAATTACCTACATATGTAGCTTTGAAGCTGGTAACTTTAACATCGTCTGTTGTTGTGAAGGTACAGCGAACGGCAGTACAAGCGAGCTGAGCTACAAGCCGCAGAGCGAGCGCGACTACGGCACGCTGAGCTGCCGCGGCGCCAACACCGTCGGCCGGCAGCTGGAGCCCTGCGTCTTCCAGATCGTACCCGCTGGTAACGCCTTTTCTCTTAACTTTGCTATGTGATTGATTATTTGTAACTCAATTCCATTGTCATACCTTCGACGTTGTGACCTCGAATGTGTTTGAGCGTCTTATGATTTTAAAATGGTACGCTAAAAGCTCTAATACTAATCGCCCACCAGCTGGAGATCTGCAATTACTAGATCGATCGTTCTTTTTCTACTTCGCACTCGTTTCCTATGTCAATACTTCGACGTTTTTGAGCTTCTTCTGGTTTAAGTAATGCTATTTTGTACCGTTACATTTTCTTTGTCAAACTGAAATTACATTATTCATACAAAAAACAATTATTATTATTATTACTAATGGTATGCTAAAAAGGATTGAAATTCAATTAATTAGTAAGTATGAAAGAAAATACAGGCAAAAAATTGTTAAGCCCTTTGTCTGACATGACACGTAACTTATTGCAAATTCAAATGGCCTGTCGTGTCCTTCCAAACATTCGAACAACATAATCGGATTACAGCCAGCGCTCATGACAAAATATGGAAATGCAAAAAAGCCGCGACGCCGCCGTTCCCGCCCACGGACACAATAAAACGATGAAATATTCCAATAATCCAAGTTCCAGAGGCCCATTCGGAATGAACAGTCCAATAAAAGCATTAATAAAACCACGTGCATACAATTTGAATCAACAACGCGAAGCCGAACTCTGAGCACGTTTTATAATTTCGGGTTGCGGCTTTCACTGGCTACACGCTGAATCTCATAACTCTTCAATGCAGATGTTTTGCTCGCTGGATGTGACTGGACTGGAATCAAATTTTGAATGGCATACGTGAGTTGTGTTTCGGGATTATGCAGTTGTTGCACGATCATTGCATTCAGGCTTAATTTTAAACGGTGATGGAAACAATTACTTGCTCTTCTTACTTGACAATTCAAATCGAATTTCATCAATTGTTTCTTTTTAAATTGACGCGAGTCTGCAAACGTCTTGCTGGATTATTGTTGAATTTATTAACTTAAATAATAACTAAAGCCAAACAACTATTACCCAGAATTTAACATACGTTCTAATAAAAACTAAGAAAAAGTTTAGAAATAAAAAGCGTCTCATATCTTGCGGTTTAAAAAGTAAAGTTTTATAAAACTCTTCCAACGTGTTGTTTTAGCTCCGCGACTGCAAGGGGGAAATATGAGTTAGGCGAACACTGCAGCGAAATACGCCCGAACCCGCAACGTTTAATATCGTCGCAGTTTGTTATAACATATAACGCGTTAAATTGTCACCAAGCTGCTATAAGTCACGTCGAAATTAGAGAGTTTAGCTTTGTACTTAATTCTCGTTTCTACACGCACCACTGTATTAGATTAGGTGAAATAATAACGTTCGCAGGTACCGCTATTTGCCGTTCCAATTTTCTGTAGCTTAATATTCCAGGAATCGTACCTGGGAAAATCAATGTTTTTCTATGTTGATACCTGAGTATAGTGCTGTCGTGGCTGTGGAAATGTTAGTTTTTAGGTGTGACTGACTCACATTTGGGCGAGTTCCGTGAATCATGTAATCGTGTGTCGAGCTGACTTATTTCGTAGAAATCGTTCCATTAGTGAGTCTTAATTCAATTTACGTTCCTGTTGTGACGGGTCAGATATGGGCCGTCGTCATTCACAAATAATATTAACTCTATTGATTGATCTAAATTTGTTAATTTACTTGAATAGGTACTGCTTGTAATAACAATTACAAATGTCTATTTATAGCTATAAGTATTATGAGAACCAAAAACGGTTTAATGAGCAAGGAACAAAAAAAAAGTGAAAAAAAAAAGGGTCAACTTAACATTCTACCCACTTACATTGAAAGAATAATGAACAAGCTATTTTTTTCTACTCGGTCGTAAATAACAAAATGAGTGTATAGTGTTGACAGTATTTTTTTTACATTTTGTAACAAACTTAAGTTTGAGGTGTTTTTTTTATTTACCGCTTTAAAATAAACAGTTATTGTTAACCACAGGGTCGGATCAGGGCATCGCTACTGACCGAATAAACATATTATTCGACGATATTCCTTGTGAAGAACAGTTAGTTGCTGTCATGTTATTGATATTAAATCTAGGTAGGTATAACAACTTAGTTGAAGTTACTTCATGGAGCTGAACAAAGAAGAGAGTAGTTAGTTCATTCTAGTTTCAGTTTGTATGGTCATATACCTTAGATAATTTTCATTATTAAGGTTACTTACTTGAAACAAAGGAAGATATACTGCTTTGTACATACAAGAACAGGCGTTTATTACGATTATGTAAATAATTTAGTTAACTTCTTAATTACAAAATATTGTGACGATTGTTTAAATCTTAAAATACATCTTAGACCGAGACATAAGTTTTAAAATAAAATAAAAAGAAAGCTTGTCATTTTAGAGATTTCATCCTGAGTCCTCACCATTTCTGTGTATACGTGAGAGTGAACCAACTTGACACACCAAAAATAACTATGTGCACTTAATCGCTATAAGAATCTGGGTGAATTTTGCTTGACAAACGACATTTGATAAATCGCTGACTATTGGGTTTTTATCTACAAAGAGGGCTCACACAGGCTGACGGTAATAAAGAGGTCTTTGTGGAAAATCTAGGAACATCGAGACGATTATTATTCATTAGGCTCACACGGAAGTCGGACGTATTGTACTTGTCTCTCAAAAATCTTATAAGGTTTAACTAGGGGTAGTGGGAACTCTGTCCATTTTATTCTTAAATTAAGGGTTGTTTTGCAAGTTTATTAGTTATTAAAATTAGAGTCATTTTATTTAACATTGGGTAGTAAGGGGAATGCTATTTGACTTGTTTTTAAGAGTAATTGTAACTGTTGTGGTTTTAAATAATTTAAAGGTTTGTTTTCTATTTAATATTCAATAATAAGGGAAGTGGACTACATCTATGAGTTAAAGGTTTATATGATAGAGAGACAGGATGTTTATTGTCGCTTCAGTGTCTTATTAAGGGATCTGTGTTTCTAGTGGTTAAATCAGTTAGTGTTTTACGAAAGCTCGTAATGAATACTAACTTGTTGTTGATAGGTTATTATAGGGGTTGTGTTATGGTGTTTTTCAGTGATCTCTGTGCTTCGTGGATTGTTAGTTAACCTAGAGACTACTATCTGGGAAGACTTGCTTTTCGCGTTGAATGGAATCTTTGTTGAACATTGTATTAATGTGGGGAGTTAGAGAAACACATTTCTCGTAGAAAAATCGGATATAGCTCCAAAGTTGCTCAGATCCGTCCTTATTTACAGTGATCATGGCTAACTCAGACCCATTTGCTGTTTATATTGTATTGTGTCCTTGGGGTTCAGTGTAGGCTCTTCTCTTGAGACAGAGTCGAGAGTTAAGTTCACTACGTACGGTGACTTAACCGGATTGTCTCCGTTCGGTTTTCGTTTTTTATCTTTGGCTATGGGAAGGACGCCGAATCGAAAGAACGGTGGCTCTTCACTCCATTGTGCGAACCATAGTATCTGATTCCAAATGAATTCCGGATGTCCCGGGCGCGATAGTTGAATCATTACTGGAACCTGGGCCGAAAAGGGACCGGTGATCGTTCGTAGGGTCTTCAGGGACTGCTAGTTTTTTCAGGGTTCGTCACCCTAAACTTATAGGGCTAACTAGTCGGCCGATTGCTCCTTCGTAAGTGAGAAGCCGTATCCTTAGATTACCAATGGGCTTCATAAAGGGGGGGTGAGATTTATCTCAGTGCTTAGAAACTTAGCTTTTCGACTAGGGCCGTCGTTTTAAGAGTAGGCAGTTGCAGGTAGTGGTCAGGTACACACCCACACAACAGTAGGGCACACACACACAACATTCAGACAAATAACACTCCCAGAACCTATATTATCTGGTTACACTTATAGTGGTGCGAAACCCATCGCTAAAACTTCTAGAAAGAATTTCTGTAAGTCGAGTGAAAGGCAGGTAAAGCGGAATAAAACTACATGCTAGGTCGATAAAGGTTTCAAATCTCGCGGCGGTATTTCAATGTTAGTAAGGTAGATAAATTCAGTAGAATTCTTTCGCGTTTTTCAGATATTAGGAGGTAAGTATTTTCTGAGAACAGGCGAAATGATAGTCATCGCATTTTTGAGAATCTTTAGAAATAGCGCAACTTGAGGTTAGTCTTCAACTTAAGTTAGTTACAGAACCATTGAGTCAAACGCTTAAGGAATTCGAGCTAATCTAGGACTTAGTACTATTACGTTAAGGTAGAGTTTCTAATACACCGACATTGTTAGGTTGTTAAAGTAGCGTCACACATTTCCTTTAACTTATCACGATAATGTTTGATTTTTGTAAGAAACTATTATTCTAAAGATAATGAGAAATAATTGTAATATAAATTACTATTGGAAATAGAAAGATATTCGTCAATTTGTTATTAACGAGTCATTTATTAGACACTGAATTGAGCAATGATCGAAGTTAAATTCATTATAAAACAATTTGATACTTAAATGTATGTGCAGTAGAGTTGGGTTGAGTACTCTGAGACTATAACCTAGTTGATAAATATTGTTTTAAAGAAGACAGATAGATCATGGAGTCAAAACGTAATAATAAAAGTACTGATTTAAAGAGAAACGATTATAGCAGGATAATGATAACTGATTATATTTTGTTAATTGAAATAGTCGAGAAATAGACTTATGTGTAAAAATTATACTTTAAAATTAAGTATTAAACTAAATAGAAGTTCGGATAAAATATAACTCAAGATTGTTTGTATTAGCAGAAAGCTTGACGGCCATTTTACGCTGTATTCTTGAGAGCATTAATAATAGCTCATGTTTGTAAATATAATGAGGCAAACTTAATACGATAATTAAATTACCAAATAATCGTGGTATTTCTTTTACATTAGCTATGTGTTTATACATAACCATAGTGCTGAAGAGTTAATAGACTGACTTAATAAAATATAAAGAACATCCTATACGATAATCTCGTAGGCGAAATAAAGCCTTATGTTCTAGTCAGTAAAGTCTATTTGGCCTAGCATAGCCGTGCCAGTTATGATTCTCTCCAACAGGAGTGCAGAGAACATGACAATTTCGTAGAGTTTATTTACTAGAATTATTTGAATGAGACTTCTACGTGCTTCTACTTTAATTACATTTCAACTTGAGTCCTTCTAGGAAACTCTTTAGTATTGGTGTAGAAATTTAAGTAAACGTAAATTATACTTAATCAGAGATTACATAAAGAATATCGTTATTAGGTTATGCCGATTATGTACCAAGGTTGTTCGATTTTATATTAAGAGTAGGTAGGACAGACTTTAAGTTCACATAGAAAGAATTGTCAATAAGTTTCGAATTCATATTAGAGATGTAAGATAGTGTTAGAATCCAGTTAGCTAGGATCTATAATGACTAGATATGTAAGATCTGGATTTAGAGTAGGTATGAATTAGGCTAGGTTTAGCTAGGGGGAACCAATAGAGGATCTTCTGATTCTATTGATTTAGAATTGGTTGATCTTCGCCAGAAAACGGGTGTTCGCGAGTAATTTTGCTAAAGAATATGCCCTCTTGTCCCATAGCTTACTGACAATAACTTGACTGACAACTTTGACGTCCGAGGATTTATTACTGTATTTAATGTTACCAAAATTAAATATTGTCAATAAAATCGTCGTTGCGGGGATCTGTGTAGTGTCACGCACTATAAGAAACACATGGGGGAGACTCCTATCCCGTCAGGAATTGTCGTGGGAGATCGTCGGAAACATACGTAAATGTACATAATATGAATATAGCAATATTCATTTGGCGCGGATGGCGGGGCGCCCGACCTTAGCCCCAAATAGGAATGTGTTTCATTAGTAGTCACTAGTCACGAAAGCCTTAGAAAAACTAGGAACTTTTGAGTCTAGTTACTTTGAGATAACGGGAGCTTAGATTTAGAAATCACACAGAGTAGAGTTAGACAGATAACACCTTTAGATTAAGCAGATTAAAAATTATACTATTAAGATTCCTTAAATCTAGATAACCAAGTAAGACGAATTTCATATTATAAATGTAAGCTATGAGTAGAGCTTTAGAACATGTAAATCACTAGGAATAGTAGTTGACTATATAGGAACCAGGTATGTTAGAAAGTAACCCAAATTACTAAAACTCAGGTTTATTACGATCACAACGAAGGGTTTTCACTAAACGATTACGTGGCCAAAATCAAGATAGTTTTAGATATATTAGTATTTACATTCTAGGATTATTTCAGTAAATAGTATTTTTATCAAATATTTTAGTTTCTAAAAATAAGTAAATTCAAACGAGTAAGCGACGTCTTAAGAATCCTTAGAATTATGTAGACTAAAAATATCTAGGTAGATTAAGTAGGTTTCATAGTTTAAAAGATAATAAATAATAATAAAAATTTTAAATTTAAGTTTGGTGCTGATTAGGTAGGATAGGGTCTTTTAAGTTTTGGTGACGTGACCAAGATTCTCACATCTTGGTGACGCTGCCAAATTTAAGACAGGTTAGGGTAAAGGGTTTTACACAATTAGGTGTGCCGTGACCAGGATGCATATGACCAGGATACAAGTAACCAGGATTCAAGTGACCAGGATCCAATTGACTAGGATGAGTACTTCAGTTATTACGTGGTTAGAATTCATATTGCAGTGTTAGATTAGTTCAGTTAAAAGGTAAAAATATAGTATTTTTATATGTAAGTATCAGAGTACTGTTACAAATAGAAGTACCATATTAACCCAGGATGTGTTCTTTGGTTAGCAAATAACAACACAACAATACAACAACAGTAGCAAACAAAAACAACTTGTTAACATAACAATAGGCTAGCGAGCCATGTTAAGCATAGATTGAGTTATAGAGCCTAGGTAGTCAGAGCACTTATTCGAACTAAGCTGCCATGTATGACTAAAACTTAATTTTTATTAGAGAATTTTTTAGTAAGACTGTTTTATTAGTATTTTATTAGTCAAGGTTTTTTCACATTTTACATTTTTATAATCATTATGAAGGTCTAAGCTAAGCTAAAGTCAGATTAGAAATGGTTATATAATAATAACAATAATATCCAATAGGTAGGTCAATGATTGAAAGTTAGGTATGTTAAGTTATCAATAGGTAATTTAGAGGTAAGTGTCCTTCCGGACACAATTTGCTGCCGTAGAAATGGAAACGAGTGATTTGGGTTATATTAGTTCAATTTTCTGATTAGTCTACCTTATGCGTTACATGTTTAGGAAATGTCAGTTTTCCAATAGGAAACACTTAGGTTCTATACGTTAGTTAAGTTGGTTGAGAGTTAAAATAAAAATAATACTAACAAATAAATAAAGTGTAGGATAGAACTGACCTGTTGAATAAAATAAGAGGAACCAAACAAACTAAAAATTATTAGTGAATTAAGGAACTCGCTATCTCTGATATATTTGATGTAACTCTACAGGTTCTTTTCTACTACCTGTTCGCTGAAGACTAGAATTAGCTCCTAGAACAGAGTACCCTTTCCATCAATTAAGTTAGTAGAACAGTAATGCGATTCTATTTTATGTTTATTAAATTGTACAAAACTATTCACTTAAAAAGGGAATAGAAAATATTTTCTAATTCGTACAATTCAGCTTTTACAATTGAAAAATTTATAGAGAACAATTACTTTTACCTAATAAAGAGATAAAAGATGCAAGTTTAAATCAGTATCTAATATCGATTTTAACAAAAATTAAGAAAGTTTAAAAATTTGGTTTCCTCTAACTTATTTTACATGGTTCTAAGTTCTAATCTAAAGAATAAAGAAATAGGCAAAACAATATGAGGAAATGAGAAAAAATTAGTCTTGTTCATGTGATAAGAATTCTAGGAGTATTATGGTCGAAGTCAGAACTAAAAGAAGATATTTGTTGTACATTAAAACCAATATATATTTAAAATTAGGTTTCTGAAACGAAATATTAAGTAGATCTAGAAGAGATACTAATAGAATTAAAGGTGAATGACAGGTTATTAGAAATTCGATATTAAGCCTAAATATATTTAGGGTAGCCTTTAGTGAGAGTACCTACTTACTAGTTGTAAAGATTGTTAGAATAGAGAATTTTGTGCTCACAACAATCGCACATTAGTATCAATTTTCAAATGTTAGTTTTAATGATTGTTGTCCGTTATCAATGGTAAAAGTTAAAGGAAAAATAAAAGTTATTAAATTTTGTGATAGTTTACCCTTTAGCTTAATAGAGGATAATTGTGTCCATCCTCTCTTCCAGTAGTTCCAGTGAATATAAGCCAGGGTCCAGGTCAGTCTAAAATAATAAAAAAATATAATGTTAATATAAAAAAGGAGAGTTCAATCAGTTAGCATTTCAGACTTTAAAGTTAAAAATTAACGCGGTCAAAGATTTGAATTTAGGAACATAAAAAAAAACGGGACGTAACGGGACACTTTTTTGTGCGTGCAGCCGGCGGTCATCAAATTATTAGGCATGTTCACGTCAAAAAGAAAGGCTTAGACATTTACCTGTACGTTTGTAAAAATCCGGTAGTTTCTTGAAGTATTGGAGTGTAACTTAGATGAACACAAACAGCTACAGCAGCATAGTGTAGTCATAAAACAATAACTCGTTCGTCAGCATAATAACGACAGCTAGATAGTTTCAGGCTTTCTGTAGTGATGAAGTAGGACATTTCAGAGTACCACAGCTTCACTTCACATTTTCACTCACATCAACTCACATGAAGCATTAAAATATTGATAGTCTTTAACTCGAACAACTTAAATTAGTTAGTATTTTTCGAGAAATAATAAGAGTAAATTCAGAAGCTTTAGAAGATCAAGTAGGCTGATCGATAGGCAAGGAAGTACGCAAGTATTTTGGTAGATGAAGTTGTAATCAAAGAGGTTAAATTTAGTGAAAAGATTCGATTATATTTTCAATAAAGGTGCCTGAATACAAAGTATGTAATTGTGATTTAATAACAATAATTGCTAGGGTATTAGAAGTGTGTCATTGGAAATGACTTGTAGTGTTGTCACTGGCTAGAGTTCGAGTTTTGGTCGGATGACTCGTAGTGTTTCTTTGCGAGTGCGTTAAATAAATGGAAGAACGATAAAGATTTCAAATTCGAAATTCAAAGCAATTTATTCCAATATGCAGTACTTCGATGTACCTACATTTATGAATGTCAAATACGAATAAAATAAACCACAATAAATGTAATATCAAAGAAAAAATAATAATAGTTAGGAGACAAGTCAAGTATTATTTTTACGGTCTGTATTCGGTTTACCAAATAAAAAACATACAGTCGAATAGAGAACCGTCTCTATTTTGGAAGTTGGTTAAAAGGAGACTTTATCACAGATGAATTCGTCGATTTGTAGTAAGCTTTTCAATTAAAGTCTTTCAAAATTTCTTTTAAATTCCGAGTCTTTCTTATTTATTAGAGTACAGTCTACAAGTTGTAAAATAATACGCCGTTCATAACAAAAGAGTAGCCAGATTTAGCCAATCTAATTTTAGGTAGAACAAGTTTAAACTTGTCCCTAGTTATGCTAGTATTTTCATTTCCTTTGTAATATTTTACGTACATAAAAAAAGGTCATTTAATAGAATCTCAACTAAATAGAATTTCATCACTATTAGATTATATACAAAGTAATAATTCGAGAAAATGATTGTGAGAGATTTTTAAGGAAATTAAAATCTGGGGGTTGTTTGTAATGTAGTACAGTCAACACTTTCAGAGAATCAATGGGTTTTTGAGGTAACTACAAATATACCTACTATTAACCGTTTTATAAGCCAGAGGTCTCGGGTTCGATTCCTGACCAGGCGGATGTTTTATTAATGGGGGTAGAAGTGGATGTTAGTCAAGGTGTTCTGGTGCGAGCTACGAGTGTTAAACTTTTAATTTTTTACTCTAGGTAAACTTTAGGTTGTTATTCAAGAGAAGAGAAGAAAGAAGCGGATTTTTTTTAAAGCGGTATGTTTAAGAAAATCAAACAATGTAAACGACAATTGAAATTTTTGTAAGAAATAACATCTGTATCAGCTTATAATTTTAATTAAGGATAATTTAACGAGAAACCGAACTTAAAATTTTTGAAAATTTTTTGTTAAAATTTTTGAATATTTGGTATTAATTTTACATAAGGCGAGTTCAAGCGCTGTTCGCTGTATTTGGCTTTTTTTCACTTTAGTTCATTCACTCAGTAGAAACAATTCGGAAGTAGATGGCACTAGATGTTGTAAACTAAATGAATGTCGGACAACCAAGGGAAATATTGTACTTAACTAATTAAGTTTAGTGTTAGAATGATAGTCAACATGAAAATAAATTGTAAAGATAGAAATTAAGTTAAATTAATCCAATTATTATTGGAAGATGCTTTGATAGAATGAATTTAAAGTTGGGTTAAATTACTTAAATTTTAAAGCATCTAATTAAATGTCATGAAGTAAAATTTTAAATTTGAGCTAACCAAATTTTGTAAAGTTGACTTTTGAAAAAAAAAATTACACATTTGTGATGGTTGACGGTACGTTCTACTCGTTGGGTTAAAAGGAGAAATGTGCAAAATTAGTCATTTCTTATCTAGAAGATAGTGATATGTTTTTAGTCAGCGTGAAACCCGCGAAAGGAGGCTATGAAATAAGATTGAAGTAGTTAAATTTAAAAATTAATGAATGGAATAAGAAAGCTTTGTGTGAGAATGGTTATGTGGTAGCATGTGAGGGTTTCTTTTGTTAAAAGAGGGGCTAAAGATTTTAACACTGTTGAGATTTGAAATGGTTTGTCAGAATTCGAGTCTTTTAGCAGATCAGTGATCTGAGGTCACTAATACAATTGGACTTAATGAAGGAGTTGGAGTTAAGTTAGGCCAGAAGGCATTCATCGACATACGTCGATTTCATAAAGTCCCATACTCTACAGGGTAGGAAGAACCGAACTAATACACTCTACATTCTCCGGTTAAAGATAGTTAAAGTTAATCTTCGGCTCTTAGTGGGATATTGAAGCTATACGGATGATTTTTATATTTCACCTTTGGGGATACTTAAAATCTGGAAAGAGTGTGTTATCTGCTCTCGGTAAACGAAAAGTAGGTTTGGTGAGAGAATTTAACGTGCATCTACTAGAGATGGTTCTGCCTCACAACCAGAATTTCTTTGCAGAAGAGGGTGCCCTGTGGAAGGGAAATCTACTTTATAGTTGAAATATTAACAAGCTATGAGTTCGTGGTTTAGCAGCGACTGTCTCTAAACCGGTTTAAAAACACCTTATCATATTGTGATAGGAACACACACACACACACTCACACCCACACGTCTTTACACATAATTATTGTTAAAGGAATCGAATATTGACAAATATAATTTTGCATTTATAACTATTAATATGTAATGATTATGAAATATTTGTGAATGAATTAAGATTGGGAAAATTTACTCCGATTAAGAAATAAGCATCTATGTAAATTTTGGGGGTTGCTGTGACGGGTCAGATATGGGCCGTCGTCATTCACAAATAATATTAACTCTATTGATTGATCTAAATTTGTTAATTTACTTGAATAGGTACTGCTTGTAATAACAATTACAAATGTCTATTTATAGCTATAAGTATTATGAGAACCAAAAACGGTTTAATGAGCAAGGAACAAAAAAAAAGTGAAAAAAAAAAGGGTCAACTTAACATTCTACCCACTTACATTGAAAGAATAATGAACAAGCTATTTTTTTCTACTCGGTCGTAAATAACAAAATGAGTGTATAGTGTTGACAGTATTTTTTTTACATTTTGTAACAAACTTAAGTTTGAGGTGTTTTTTTTATTTACCGCTTTAAAATAAACAGTTATTGTTAACCACAGGGTCGGATCAGGGCATCGCTACTGACCGAATAAACATATTATTCGACGATATTCCTTGTGAAGAACAGTTAGTTGCTGTCATGTTATTGATATTAAATCTAGGTAGGTATAACAACTTAGTTGAAGTTACTTCATGGAGCTGAACAAAGAAGAGAGTAGTTAGTTCATTCTAGTTTCAGTTTGTATGGTCATATACCTTAGATAATTTTCATTATTAAGGTTACTTACTTGAAACAAAGGAAGATATACTGCTTTGTACATACAAGAACAGGCGTTTATTACGATTATGTAAATAATTTAGTTAACTTCTTAATTACAAAATATTGTGACGATTGTTTAAATCTTAAAATACATCTTAGACCGAGACATAAGTTTTAAAATAAAATAAAAAGAAAGCTTGTCATTTTAGAGATTTCATCCTGAGTCCTCACCATTTCTGTGTATACGTGAGAGTGAACCAACTTGACACACCAAAAATAACTATGTGCACTTAATCGCTATAAGAATCTGGGTGAATTTTGCTTGACAAACGACATTTGATAAATCGCTGACTATTGGGTTTTTATCTACAAAGAGGGCTCACACAGGCTGACGGTAATAAAGAGGTCTTTGTGGAAAATCTAGGAACATCGAGACGATTATTATTCATTAGGCTCACACGGAAGTCGGACGTATTGTACTTGTCTCTCAAAAATCTTATAAGGTTTAACTAGGGGTAGTGGGAACTCTGTCCATTTTATTCTTAAATTAAGGGTTGTTTTGCAAGTTTATTAGTTATTAAAATTAGAGTCATTTTATTTAACATTGGGTAGTAAGGGGAATGCTATTTGACTTGTTTTTAAGAGTAATTGTAACTGTTGTGGTTTTAAATAATTTAAAGGTTTGTTTTCTATTTAATATTCAATAATAAGGGAAGTGGACTACATCTATGAGTTAAAGGTTTATATGATAGAGAGACAGGATGTTTATTGTCGCTTCAGTGTCTTATTAAGGGATCTGTGTTTCTAGTGGTTAAATCAGTTAGTGTTTTACGAAAGCTCGTAATGAATACTAACTTGTTGTTGATAGGTTATTATAGGGGTTGTGTTATGGTGTTTTTCAGTGATCTCTGTGCTTCGTGGATTGTTAGTTAACCTAGAGACTACTATCTGGGAAGACTTGCTTTTCGCGTTGAATGGAATCTTTGTTGAACATTGTATTAATGTGGGGAGTTAGAGAAACACATTTCTCGTAGAAAAATCGGATATAGCTCCAAAGTTGCTCAGATCCGTCCTTATTTACAGTGATCATGGCTAACTCAGACCCATTTGCTGTTTATATTGTATTGTGTCCTTGGGGTTCAGTGTAGGCTCTTCTCTTGAGACAGAGTCGAGAGTTAAGTTCACTACGTACGGTGACTTAACCGGATTGTCTCCGTTCGGTTTTCGTTTTTTATCTTTGGCTATGGGAAGGACGCCGAATCGAAAGAACGGTGGCTCTTCACTCCATTGTGCGAACCATAGTATCTGATTCCAAATGAATTCCGGATGTCCCGGGCGCGATAGTTGAATCATTACTGGAACCTGGGCCGAAAAGGGACCGGTGATCGTTCGTAGGGTCTTCAGGGACTGCTAGTTTTTTCAGGGTTCGTCACCCTAAACTTATAGGGCTAACTAGTCGGCCGATTGCTCCTTCGTAAGTGAGAAGCCGTATCCTTAGATTACCAATGGGCTTCATAAAGGGGGGGTGAGATTTATCTCAGTGCTTAGAAACTTAGCTTTTCGACTAGGGCCGTCGTTTTAAGAGTAGGCAGTTGCAGGTAGTGGTCAGGTACACACCCACACAACAGTAGGGCACACACACACAACATTCAGACAAATAACACTCCCAGAACCTATATTATCTGGTTACACTTATAGTGGTGCGAAACCCATCGCTAAAACTTCTAGAAAGAATTTCTGTAAGTCGAGTGAAAGGCAGGTAAAGCGGAATAAAACTACATGCTAGGTCGATAAAGGTTTCAAATCTCGCGGCGGTATTTCAATGTTAGTAAGGTAGATAAATTCAGTAGAATTCTTTCGCGTTTTTCAGATATTAGGAGGTAAGTATTTTCTGAGAACAGGCGAAATGATAGTCATCGCATTTTTGAGAATCTTTAGAAATAGCGCAACTTGAGGTTAGTCTTCAACTTAAGTTAGTTACAGAACCATTGAGTCAAACGCTTAAGGAATTCGAGCTAATCTAGGACTTAGTACTATTACGTTAAGGTAGAGTTTCTAATACACCGACATTGTTAGGTTGTTAAAGTAGCGTCACACATTTCCTTTAACTTATCACGATAATGTTTGATTTTTGTAAGAAACTATTATTCTAAAGATAATGAGAAATAATTGTAATATAAATTACTATTGGAAATAGAAAGATATTCGTCAATTTGTTATTAACGAGTCATTTATTAGACACTGAATTGAGCAATGATCGAAGTTAAATTCATTATAAAACAATTTGATACTTAAATGTATGTGCAGTAGAGTTGGGTTGAGTACTCTGAGACTATAACCTAGTTGATAAATATTGTTTTAAAGAAGACAGATAGATCATGGAGTCAAAACGTAATAATAAAAGTACTGATTTAAAGAGAAACGATTATAGCAGGATAATGATAACTGATTATATTTTGTTAATTGAAATAGTCGAGAAATAGACTTATGTGTAAAAATTATACTTTAAAATTAAGTATTAAACTAAATAGAAGTTCGGATAAAATATAACTCAAGATTGTTTGTATTAGCAGAAAGCTTGACGGCCATTTTACGCTGTATTCTTGAGAGCATTAATAATAGCTCATGTTTGTAAATATAATGAGGCAAACTTAATACGATAATTAAATTACCAAATAATCGTGGTATTTCTTTTACATTAGCTATGTGTTTATACATAACCATAGTGCTGAAGAGTTAATAGACTGACTTAATAAAATATAAAGAACATCCTATACGATAATCTCGTAGGCGAAATAAAGCCTTATGTTCTAGTCAGTAAAGTCTATTTGGCCTAGCATAGCCGTGCCAGTTATGATTCTCTCCAACAGGAGTGCAGAGAACATGACAATTTCGTAGAGTTTATTTACTAGAATTATTTGAATGAGACTTCTACGTGCTTCTACTTTAATTACATTTCAACTTGAGTCCTTCTAGGAAACTCTTTAGTATTGGTGTAGAAATTTAAGTAAACGTAAATTATACTTAATCAGAGATTACATAAAGAATATCGTTATTAGGTTATGCCGATTATGTACCAAGGTTGTTCGATTTTATATTAAGAGTAGGTAGGACAGACTTTAAGTTCACATAGAAAGAATTGTCAATAAGTTTCGAATTCATATTAGAGATGTAAGATAGTGTTAGAATCCAGTTAGCTAGGATCTATAATGACTAGATATGTAAGATCTGGATTTAGAGTAGGTATGAATTAGGCTAGGTTTAGCTAGGGGGAACCAATAGAGGATCTTCTGATTCTATTGATTTAGAATTGGTTGATCTTCGCCAGAAAACGGGTGTTCGCGAGTAATTTTGCTAAAGAATATGCCCTCTTGTCCCATAGCTTACTGACAATAACTTGACTGACAACTTTGACGTCCGAGGATTTATTACTGTATTTAATGTTACCAAAATTAAATATTGTCAATAAAATCGTCGTTGCGGGGATCTGTGTAGTGTCACGCACTATAAGAAACACATGGGGGAGACTCCTATCCCGTCAGGAATTGTCGTGGGAGATCGTCGGAAACATACGTAAATGTACATAATATGAATATAGCAATATTCATTTGGCGCGGATGGCGGGGCGCCCGACCTTAGCCCCAAATAGGAATGTGTTTCATTAGTAGTCACTAGTCACGAAAGCCTTAGAAAAACTAGGAACTTTTGAGTCTAGTTACTTTGAGATAACGGGAGCTTAGATTTAGAAATCACACAGAGTAGAGTTAGACAGATAACACCTTTAGATTAAGCAGATTAAAAATTATACTATTAAGATTCCTTAAATCTAGATAACCAAGTAAGACGAATTTCATATTATAAATGTAAGCTATGAGTAGAGCTTTAGAACATGTAAATCACTAGGAATAGTAGTTGACTATATAGGAACCAGGTATGTTAGAAAGTAACCCAAATTACTAAAACTCAGGTTTATTACGATCACAACGAAGGGTTTTCACTAAACGATTACGTGGCCAAAATCAAGATAGTTTTAGATATATTAGTATTTACATTCTAGGATTATTTCAGTAAATAGTATTTTTATCAAATATTTTAGTTTCTAAAAATAAGTAAATTCAAACGAGTAAGCGACGTCTTAAGAATCCTTAGAATTATGTAGACTAAAAATATCTAGGTAGATTAAGTAGGTTTCATAGTTTAAAAGATAATAAATAATAATAAAAATTTTAAATTTAAGTTTGGTGCTGATTAGGTAGGATAGGGTCTTTTAAGTTTTGGTGACGTGACCAAGATTCTCACATCTTGGTGACGCTGCCAAATTTAAGACAGGTTAGGGTAAGGGGTTTTTTACACTGTTTGCAGTACTCATGAATTTTAAGAAATTATGTAAACTTCAGTACCTATTATGAAAAACTAATCACTTTTCTTGCAATTTTTTTGTGTCTTATTCGTTTCTGGAGTCGTCGGGTATCTGCATCATTTATACAGTATTCAGTCACCTGTTTTGAAAATCAACATTATAAACCTCTTCTTCTAAAACTTATTCTTTACTCTTTAAGGTTCCACACATACTAGAACGGGCCTCATCGCAACACAAAAGTTATCATATAGGTATCACTTTAGTATTTTGTATGGACAACATTACAGCACACTTGGTATTGAAACGCTACACCCTACTGCGGCCCGTTCTGATGTGTGCGAAAACGTACTACGAGTATATCTACAAAAACTGTTCAAAATGTTGAATAGCACTGTTATGGGCAACCGGGACATTTAACGTCAGGCGAGCGATTTGCTCATGTCGTCACTCAATAGCATAAAAAAGAAAAGAAATAGCAGAAAGTACTTTCAACAGCTCGTCCAACCGCGCCGCGGAACTGTTCCCTCCAAGCCAGCAACAACAGCATAGAAGGCGCGACGAGCTGGCTGCGCGTGCGCTGCGTGGCCGGCTACGACGGCGGCCTGCCGCAGGCCTTCGTGCTGGAAGCGCTGGACCCTGTCACCGGTGGCACTAGGTTCAGTGGGAAAGTTAATGAAACAGGTACTAGATTATAGGTCTTTGTTTACGGTAGATATATCACATCAAAGCAGTTGCATAGTTTCAGCTTTTAAATCTTCAATTCATTTTTTCATTCTTGCCGATTTATTTCGTTCAAACAAAACACAAATGTTGGGAACAGTAGAAGCAAAAATCAATATTTAATTATATGTAAACGTTTTTAAAACGGGCGCGTCAATTTTAATATAGTAGTACATACAGTATTCCTCATTTTCAGAGATCTAGAACTGATCTTGTTTTGTTCTGGAATAGCTCGGTCACCTAATAACTTACTATATAGTCCTGGTTCGTGGTATGTTTACTACCCCAAAACACCATTTTAAAAGAAGTTAGATAGTTTGGCATTACTCATAAAAATCATAATACGGACACCGTCCAAAACTCGGTCAAAATATACGCGCTACGCATACAATTGAATTAGAAATGGGATATCATGTGAAATGTTTCTTACAGACGGGCTGGCCGTATTCAAACTAGATCTCTCACAACTGACGGCCACGGGGGACAGCGAGGGCGCCACATTCAATTTGCTCATCTACGCGCGTAACCTCAAGGGAGAGTCGGAAAAAACCTTACTGGAAAATATCGCATTCAACGACGCCGCTAGGAGAACAGGTAAACCAATATTACGTAACTTGTGTACCAATATCCGGTACAAGGTTGAGTTGTATAACACTTCTTAAATAAT
The DNA here is from genome assembly GCA_949125135.1 of Alcis repandata. NCBI lineage: Eukaryota > Metazoa > Arthropoda > Insecta > Lepidoptera > Geometridae > Alcis > Alcis repandata. Next base: position 5,429,602 of record OX421242.1, on the reverse strand, counting down.
AATGGTTGTTCAAGTAAAGATAGAATAATAGATACCTAGAATTTCTAGACCTCTACGTCTAGAAATTTTAGGTCATTTACTCGTATTCAGACGTTTTGGCTTGTTTTAGTTTTTGACAGGTGATGTATCTGTTATGGTCTAGCTCAGTCACACATTCCTCATCAAAAAGTCATAAAGCAAGAATAAAGCAACGATTAAGGGCTCGTCTCATATCACTCAATTGTACAATAAAATTCTTCGCTTCGACGAAAAGCGTGCCTTAGTCACATCAACGTACATTTATAAAGAGGTCAACTATAAAGTAACAATAACGTTAATTAAAACATTACGTACCTTTAAAGTTCGCTCATTCCATTTTCAAATAAAACGAAAACCAGAATGCTGAATATCGATAAAAACTCAAGCAAAAATTTATTGAGACAAGTTTTAAAATTACCTCAGTTACGAGTTACGACTTTAGCGGGGCTTAGCATCCAGATTCATCGCTTACAGGAAAACTCAGGTTGATACCATTGAGCTATTATGTACTACGGACTAGAGGTGACACAACGCTTTAAGACAATGTCCCAATTAAATTTGGTAATATTGCTGGATTTCACTCAGATTCTTGCTCAAAAAGAAATAAATTACATAAATATGCCAGCAGCGCGAAGTAGAATCCCGTCATGTTTTTGTGAGTAGTCAGTAGGTACAACTGAATGTAGTGTGGTAATGTAGCCACAAACCCATTATCAAATTCTGTATCCACGTGACTTTTAAGCGCGTCCTTTTATTTTGGCTGATAATGGGTAATGGACAAAAACTTGAAGCGTGAAATGTCAGCTCTAGAAAACAAAACAAGTACAAAACAGCCCAATGGTCGATGCCAATAAAGTTGTCATAGTTCCGGCGTCCCCAACTTCGGCAATACACCTCCTTGCCTGTATCGGGCGCTCGTAAACGACCTAGTTTATTTGGATATGGCGTACAGATGTTTGGGCACTAAACATTTTTACCGCCTCTTATTGATTTGTGGAAACGTCAAACAGGTTCTCTCAATTCAAGACAGGACAGCTGTAAATAACAAGAGAAAATTACACTTCTGCTTTTCAATTTATGTTAAAAGGTTTGTTAGTTGAATTTGCTGGTAAACAATAAATATTTAATTGAAAGACTAGTTATTTTAAACACCTCAGACCTCTCCTAACTTTATACGAGTTTGAAACTTAATAGTTAATTTATAATAATTAAGAGCTTTCAACAACCTAATCCAATTTAATCCAAATAAATCCCAAAGGGCACCGCTTCTTCAAAATAGATTTTCCTACCAGATATTTGTAAAGACTTTATGGACTCCTTTTGGGTTAAATATAAATTGCGTGTTGATTGGCAGCTAACTGTACAAGTGTAACTAAATGTATGCTTTAGTTAACGTTGATCAAAATCACATTTTAAAATTAAGACCAAAATAGTCTAACAAAAATCAGCTTCATTTATTGAGAAGTGAATAATAAAGACACTAAAATAAATTAAGGAACTGAAAACCACTATAGCGGTACAGAATGAAATATCATAACTATCACAATATCTGAAATCGATAAACCAAGTCGGAGGGCTACGGACGTCCTATCAACTAATACTAGCTAATCTTCTACAAATAATACAATAAAGTATTTTCGAGCAATCTGTGAATTGGTTTCTTCTAGGCAGTAGTGCTCTATCCTAAGATAAGTCTCTATCTTGTCCTTGTTTATCCTAAGACCACATCATTGCTTACCAATTATTGAGATGGCGGTCAAATGCTAGCCAAATATAGCCCGAATAAGAGAGAGAACTTAAAAAAAAGCTGTTAAAATGTGACGTCATTAGATTTCACTTTTATCTCAACAGATGGGAAGAGCTCAATGGGCGGGGTGACTCTAGGAGTAGTAGTGGCGGCTGCTCTTGGAGCCGCAGTCGCTACCGGTGGCATTGCCTTCGTAGCACTTTGTGCTCGGAGAAGACGAGGCCAGCAGCCTCACAAGCACCCGCCGGGAGACAAGCTGGAGGTCAGCGACGGCGGCAGGAGATACGTCGTCGCGTATACCATCAAACCTTCGCCAGAGTCCAAAACGCCGGACCCACAACCAGACATATTAAATGCACCAGGTTTGGAACCATTTTCAATCAAACCGTTTTCACAGCATTTTTTTTTTTTGGTTCTGTGATGATTTAACAATGCACTCGTTTCAGATTCTGAAAACCAAATGTTGGCACCTTCCATTGAAGAAGCTGATGAATGGCCTAGTATAAAAGAAGTTAGAGGTAATCATCATGTTTTTTCCTTTAAATTGTAAATGAACTAGTTATTTCAATTTTCATATCTATGTGATTTTGTTTAAGGAGATTGGAGTAAAGTAGGAGCAGTATTCTCAGCGGAAGATCTGGCTCTATTAGACTCAACTGGTCGACCGCCACAGGTAATAAAATGAAAATGTCGCAAAAAAAAAACACTAGCCACTTTCATGAATCGGCAGTAAAAGGAAGTCTTGTTTCACAGTTAACGCCAGGCAGCGATCTAGCGCCCAGCAGGCAAGAGGACGTTCTCAACCAGAACCTGCCTCAGCCAGTGATATCAACTAACTTTAGACCTAACTACGTAGTTTCTAACAGCCCGACTTTGGGCAGCCCTAACTTTGTGTGTCCTAATGGCAATTTAAACTCTCCATTCGGAAGTCAAAGCTTGACGCTCAGTGGGCCGACTTTAAGCTCGGGGAGCCTCGCCACCTCGACGTTACATAGAACAAAGGGGAAAGGAAATGCGCGGAGAAGAGAACATGTCTTATCAGAAAACCTACCCGGGCCAGAGAGCTGTGTGTAATCTTTCTTCTGGATTTGACGTTTCTCTATACATTTTGTTTACTTTTGTAACATTTTTAAGGTTCAAGTTTTTTTTGCGAGTGGGTTTGATATTTGATTGTGATAAGTTGACAATGAAGTAGAGTTTTTAATCTTCATAAGAGCTTAATAATTACATACATAGACTATTGTTTTCGAATTACTTTTGAAAAGGACAGGTTAACTACTAGCTTAGGTTTACTAGGGTAGGTCGAAGTAGGTAATTATATTTTTTGAATCGTGGTCAATGCGGTCCATTCTATAAAGATTGTTGAAGAATTTACGAATGTTTTGTGTACTTGTTTTGCCAAAACTACTTGATTTGTTGGCGTGACAATATTTGTAAATAGTAGAAACGTGTTGGACTTTGGTAAATAGGTACAGTAAAGGTTGCTCTTAATATATTTAGATGGGAAATGACAAAATGTACTAATACGACCCACGATGCAACTGCTCAAATACCAACAGTCTTGCTAAGGCAACAATCTTGATAACAAAATCTAGTGTATTATGCTATTGCTCAAATGTAAATCGTTTTAATCTTGATCACAGAAAGGCCACTTCTAATGTTAAGAATTACGAACTGCAAAAATATTTGGGCCAGTTCACTAAAGTAATAAAAAAATTAATGGAATTTTTTTCTTTTGAAATGGATTGGTTTAGTGGTATTCGTTTGAATTAAAAATGGTTGAAAATTACTGTGTCAACAAAAAATATAAAAAATGTATTCGGGCCTAAACTGTCGGGTAAAATATACAAATTTGTAATTACATCCTAAATATAGATCATCCTAATATTAGAAAGAAGGCTTGTAGAGGCTCCCATTTATTTTAATAAACTTGGTTGTGTGATGTAAATATTGTTAGTTGTAAAGGCTAAACCAAAAATGTATGTATAGATATCTTTATAGCTAGGTAAATATAACAGTTAAGGCGCTTTCGTTGTTAATTTATGTGAAATTAATTTAGCAAATTGTAAATATTGATCTAGTTACTAAGACAGAAATAACTAACTATAACTTACAACATATTTTTTAAGTAACTAAGTACTAAAAGTACTTCTACAATAATGCCTAAATTCTCCTCTCTAAGTACTTCTCAAACCAATTAATACGTAAACATAAATATCTAACTGGAAACGGACGAGCCTCCAGAAAGAAAACAAAACTTTAACATGAAAGGCAGCGAAAGGCGGCTAATGTTTGTCAGGTAAATAAAAATACGTATATGTCCATATTACCGTCTATAGACTTAACGACTCGACCGATTGTGAAGGCGCAGTGGCTGGATTCAGCGGTTTCACCCGCTATCCAACTGTAACCGTTAATGTTTCCAGGGTATGCTACCAAAAGCTCTATACCAAACATCCAACCGTTTTACCTGATTGAGAAACAACAACCAAACTGTCTCATATAATATTAGTAGGAAGTAGGTTTTTTTTTGTTTAAAATAATAAGTGGTAAGCAAGCGACGACCACCTGATGGTAAGTGGTCACCGCCGCCTATGGACACTGGGATTCGTGTGAAGTGATTTTTGTATCTAACTAACCAACTAAACCAAAGGTGTTTACAGCTTTTCCAGTACCTAGTATTATTTCGTGTCATATTTCATAATCTCTGATTACTTCCATTATGTATGTTGTAAGTTACAGTTATAAATCAAGTAGTGCCATTTTTATATAGCAATTGTAAATGTTCCAACTTTGCGTTAATTCTATTGAATAGAGTCTAATTACCGCATAATGTGTAAAATGAACGAGCGAACTGTTGTAGCTCTTGATTTTCTGTGGTCCTAACGATATGGCAATTTTATATTTAATAAATAAATAATGGTTTATATAAAGTGATGCTTTTACTTTCATTTTCTCCGTCGTCGACCTGTAAATTAGTTTTGGAGGAGGTAATAAAGGGGGAGGTACCCTAATGTTAGTTTAGGTCAGAGTTAGTAAGGTATTGAAGGTTTATAAAATTCAAGTCTAAACCACAGATCAGATTAGCTATTCAGAGGTAGTGGTAAGTTTTTAGGAGCAACTAATCAGCAGTGCAAGTTTGGTACTTTGTCGATCAACGACGTTTATATTCGACAAAATAGTTAACATTGTCTATGGTCTGAAGATACTGATGTTTATTGATCTAACGTCAAATTGCCGATCGATAAAGATCTATACTTCACTGCTGTATGGACTAAGGAAAGGCACAAGACAGACAGGAATGGCGTGACGTTGTGCCTACTCTCTGCCCCGATGTGGGAACTTAGGACAAGAAGAGAAGAGTATGGACTAATTGCATTGATCAAATACCAAGAGACTAAGTATAAGATTGGTGGTAGCCCTGGTGTCAGTTTGGTTGGCCACCCGAAGATAGACAGACTGATAGACTTTACTCTTCACCTCAGATATTACAAACATTAAAAGGACAAAAACAATCTGAAATCACAAAAAAAAATTGATCTTTATCAAATAAATTTCAATGCAAAATAAAACCAACCGCAACCGTTCGTCCATACTGTTATGCGGGCTCTGTTCCGCGGGCGTTGGCCGAACAATCTAATAAAAGCCCCTTCCCACCTGTCTTGCGGCGCTCAAGTCTGGTTACTTAGCTCTCTATATCAGATTAGTGGCTTACTTGACGCCGAGGAATAGAGCCCTGTCTAGACAAAGATTACAAACAGTCGTTTCGCGTGCTTGTTATTACTTACTAATTTATTCTGACACGTTACCTAGCACTTACTAAATTCACAATTTTTCGTGTACCTTGTAAAGTCGTAAATCATGAAGAAATTCTCCTAATTTTGTATGAGCTAATGTTTGTGTATGTGTGTTTGTTACCTACGTATCTTGTAATTAGGAGCCTATTTTGATAACATTTGGAATATGGATAGCGTATCCCGGTATTGACAGTTTGACACATACAAACACATGTACCTATGCAGGGTTATGCAGAAAGGGTATGCTAAGCCGAAAAAGGCTCATAGTAGTCATCATTATGAACAACTGTTACTGAGGGAGCAACCCGAAATTCGCAAAAAAAATCAGCTGTTCCATACATTTTGTTGAATGCCATTGATTTTTTTCTACGGAACAGCTGATTTTGTTTTTTTCGCGAATTCCGGGTTGGTCCCCTAGTAAAATTTGTTCATAATAATGAGTACTATTAGCCCTTTTCGGCTTAGCATACCCTTTCTGCATAACCCTGTATAAGCTACTTTTCATGATCACCATTTTTCATTATAGCGCAGGTGAATCGCTGTGCACAGCAAGTACCTATATGTATAAATGTATAAATATATGTATAAATGCCATTGGTATTACTTACCATAACGTTGTCTAATTAGATATTTTAAACTCCTGAATTATTCAAGATGAGACCGCTAGGCCCTTTCGTAAACTACTGTCGAGGGAACAGCTGTTTACATTTGTCTAAAATAATGTTAATTTGCAACTATGTTTGAATAAGCACAACTTTCATAGTGAGGGGAAAAAAGCTACGAACAATTAAAAAAAGTATATCCAAATTAGTGGAATAATGACGTTATATTTCATACAATGTGGGCCTTACTTATAAACGCTGTTTAAACTAAATCACTGCTTAAAACGCTCTGATAAATTCTCGCTAGAATGAAAATCACGTGTAAAAACAATCCGGACAGTTTGAAACCAGATTAAGTTTAAACAAGGTATGGAAGACGATATTTCCTATCACCAGATCCATTCAGAATTTGGCAACCTCGACTATAGCGATCGAACTAATTGCTATCATCATTATGATGGTAAAGAGGTCGAAAGTCATAAACACCATGTGATGTTACGACCAGATTATCTCTAAGGCTCGAGAGCACTGAAATTTGGCAAGGTCTTTACACAGCAAGGTATGACGATATGAAGAGCTAATTCTCAAAATGATCTACCAGAATGGCCTAACTTTAATATACCTTTACTAAATCTAAAACTAAAACCAAGTGGCAAGTCGAGCGATTAAGGTTGGCTTCGCACGAGCATCTTGCATTAACACTGATAGATAGATATAGATAAACTCTTAATTGTTCACACCAGAAAATACAAACAAAAGGATAATAACAAAACTAGTGCAACAGCTGGCGGCCTTCTCGGTAAGAGCGATCTCTTCTATACAACCTTAGGATGGAGAGAATACATAGAATAAATAGAAAAACTGATGAAGAAATCCACGTCGGTTTTGGCCACAGTGACAATTTACTGGCTGAGTGATTATTGATATGGTTGATAGGGTCTACTTTAAAACACCGAAGATCTTCTACAGGCAGCCTGAGATGCTTAAACAACTTTTGTTTTAAAGCTTTCGAAAATTCACAAAAAAGCTGTTCCATACAAAAAGTTCATTGACCTTGGACAACATGCGATTGTCGAAAAGTTTTCTGTGGAACAGCTGATTTTTTTTTTTGCGATTTCATGGCTGAGTCCATAGTAAAAGTTGTTCTTAATGTTGAGAACAATAAGCCATAAAAATTAATCACATAAAAATACTAAAATAGAAACTTCTTCTTAACTTAGTTTAAGACCATATTTTTGGTAGCATTTCCAGTTCCTCTTCAATGTTATCTTAATATATATAATTCTCGTGTCACAATGTTTGTCCTCAATGGACTCCTAAACCACGTAACCGATTATAATAAAATTCGCACACCATGTGCAGTTCGATCCAACTTGAGAGATAGGATAGTTCAAATCTCAAATTATAGTCGCAATTTTAATTTATTGCAAATTATATATACTGATAATTTTTACTATACATTGACAAGTTAGCATCAACATACTACGGTTGCTATAGTTACGCAATGGCTTTTGACAGGACAACGTCTGTCGAGTCAGCTAGTATGTATATATAAATTACGTGTCACGTTGTTTGTCCGCTATAGACTCCTAAACTACTTAACCGATTTCAATCAAATTTGCACACCGTGTGCAGTTCGATCTAACTTAACGGATAGGATAGTTTTTAGATTTTTTTTTTTTTAAGATCTCAATTTATAGTGTCTACCCGTGCGAAGCCGGGACGAGCCGCTAGTCATAAGTATATTTTGCGAGTCTCGTCGTTGCTCTATTTACTTAGGCACAATAAGAAATTCCTACGCTACGTGAAGTTACTCGTGAAAGACTGAAATGGAATTACTTACAGGCTGAAATAAGCTTATTCCTTCTGATTACACCTCTCACTGTCAGCTTTTAGGGGCTTGAATTAAAACAAAGTGGCTTTGAATGTAACATTATTAATGATTTTAGACACCTTCCATTCAGAGGGAACTTAAGTTTTAATGGAATAATTGCTGCGGAAGTTCTGTTTTCATTTTCTTATTCATACACTTCTCATTGTCATTAATAATGAGCTATTGTGTTAAAACGATAGTATTTTTTTATTTAAAAGGTAATATATAGGAGGTCAAAAGTGGCTCCAAATGGTTCGTGTAATATTACACATGGTGCTGCTCGCCAGTTCTGTCACTTGACACGCTACCGCGTGTCTAGATTTCAGTCTAACTATTTTACTATCCATATATGGAAACCAACAAACTAGTAGTGTTATAGACGACTTGAGTTTACGTGAGAAATTTATAATACCTACTTTAGTCTATTTACTAAAAAAATATCTACCTTATCTAATCGATAAATGATCTAACTCTAAAACTCTATCTATATCTCTTAATATATATAAATCTCGTGTCACAATGTTTGTCCTCAATGGACTCCTAAACCACTTAACCGATTATAATAAAATTCGCACACCATGTGCATGCAGTTCGATCCAACTTGAGAGATAGGATAGTTTAAATCTCAAATTATAGTCGCAATTTTAATTTATTGCAAATTATATATATACTGATAATTTTTACTATAAATTGACAAGTTAGCATCAACATACTACGGTTGCTATAGTTACGCAATGGCTTTTGACAGGACAACGTCTGTCGAGTCAGCTAGTAATTATATAAAAATGTTATGTTGGTTTGTGTACGCTTCAAAAACTCAAAAAGTTCTGCACCGATCGAGCTGAAATTTTAGCATGATATATAATCCGCATCAAGGATTGTTTTTATCATTTTTTTTTTTTATCCACAGCGAAGTGTGGCAGGGAACAGCTAGTGTTTTTATAAATGTTCCAAATACTTATGTACTACTTAGTGTAACAAATATTGTATTTTTTTTTTTTTTTTTAATGTAATTACGAGTTACGAGACGAGCAAATCGCTCGCCTGATGTTAAACGTCACGTTTGCCCATAACAGGTCTGTGCCACCCAGAATTTTGAACTCGTAAAATTTATAAGTAGCACTAATTCGAGCTTCTATTGAACAACACGCTAGACATCAAACAGTCATATAATCCTTTGAAATATAAAGTCTAAGTACATGAAAGAAATATTATGGCATTCTCAACAAAGCCTTTCAAATTGGATTTTTAAAATGTAAAGGGTAAAAATATGAAATCATTTTAAGTTGTAACAAAACTTTATAAAAGGCTGTATAACTTATTACTTATTCTTTTATTACATTCTTAATCTTTTCACTGCGTGGGTTCATTTTCAAAATATGAAGGATAAGAATTTGAAATCATTTAATGTTACAAAACTTTACAAAAGTCTGTTTAACTAATTACCAGAAATCCTCAAGACCATAAATTAAAAAAAAGCCAAAACCTTTCCAACTCCAGGCATTGATCTTTTACACAGCGTGGATGCAATTTCAAAATTTAAGGGTAAAAATATTAAATCATCAAATGTAACAAAACTTTTAAAAAGCCTGTTTAACTAATTACCAGAAGTATATAAATCTAAAACCAGACGAAACCTTCCCAACCCCGGTCTCAACACCCAACAACTCTATCGCACATTCCTGCCGCGAAAGTTTTTCCTCAAAATTACTTTCCAAGTTAGCCTTCAATTTACACTTCAATGAAGCTACTGTAAAGTACGAATACAAATTCTACTTAAAACCAATCCAATCAGAAGTTTGGACGGCTATCCGCCTGATCTGTTGAGTGCTTCATAACAGTTTGTGTGTCGACTGTTCAAATGGATTAACAAATATTTACTTATCGTTTACAAAAGGTCACCAAATTCTTTCGTGATGGGCAAACGACTTTTTTGTTTATTCCACTATGATTTATCAAGATATGCTTAGTACTAATCCTGTTGTTTTTTCTAATTAGGCCCTATGGTACTTTGACGATACTACTTTTGGTAAAATGTTAAGTGATATAAAAGTAGCAACAAGGTCAGTATACCACACCGCATGCTAGGCAAACAATTATTAACTAGCAAGACCAAAAATGGTCTTCCTTTTATTATATTTCCGTGCCTATTAGCCACAACAGAAACTCCATTAAACAAAAAGGGTTTCTACAAAAAGACTTCTCTACCACTAATTGCAAAAAACAAAGATCAAACAACGCCCAATTTTAACTGAGCAAGTGATCCTCACAAAGCCAATATACCATCCGTCAACAGAAACCCAAAAGCAAACCGCTGATATTTTAAACAATCGTATTGTTCCAATCCTGTCGGGCTGTAAGTGAGCGTAAGTCCGGTTAGCCGTAAAGCCTTCAAAATCAAACAAGTGTTCGCTACACCCGTTCTCGACGGCGTTTATCTGATTCCCTGATTCGACCCGATCCCTCTCGTACTGTTGGGCCTTCCTCAATTACAGATAAGGCCCTGAATATTTCCCGGTGTTAGCTACGATGATGAGAAATGCCAATTAGGATTTGAAGGTCGGTTTCGTCTGGGTTATACTGATGCTTGTTTGGTTTGATTGAAGGACTGATTTGTGCTTAAAATTCGTTCGAACGCTTAGTCGTAACTTTTTAACCGACTTCAAAAATGGAGGAGGTTATCAATTCGACTGTATGTTTTTATTTTTTTTATTTTTTTTTTATGTTTGGTACCTCATAACTTTTGACTGGGTTAATCGATTTTGATGATTCTTTTTTTATTAGAAAGCTGACGCTTTCCATTTGGTCCCATTTTAATTTAGTCCAGTTCTGATAATGGTATCCATGAGAAAACCATATAAGTCTTAAATTTGCATTAAGTACGTGCGCGACAAATAGATGAATAACTCAATAGTCGGTCTTTTGGAGTCGGTTTTTGTTTTTTAACCGACTTCAAAAAAGGAGGAGGTTATCAATTCGACTTTTTGTTTATTTTTTATTTTTTTTATGTTTGTTACCTTATAACTTTTGACTGGGTGAATCGATTTTGATGATTCTTTTTTTATTAGAAAGCTGACGCTTCCCATTTGGTTCCGTTTCAATTTTGTCCAGTTCTGATAATGGTATCCATGAGAAAACCATATAAGTCTTAAATTTGCATTAAGTATGTGCGCGACAAATAGAGAATAACTCAATAGTCGGTCTTTTGAAGTCGGTTTTTGTTTTGTAAAAATAATGTTCTTGTTATTGTTTTGTAAAAATAATGGTTAATAAAACAAGGTTAGAAAGGACCGGTAAATATCTCAAGCAAAAAGTGACGAAGCGGGGAAAAAGTTGACACACATTTATTTCTACACGACTGTAAAATCTCCCTGCGCAACCATGGCTTCACCAAAGAGACCTAAAAAAGACTATCAGTAACAAGATACGAGTACATGATGTAATATGCAAAAATCGCATTTTATGTAGGAAAAAGTTGGTTTTAATTTGAAAATTCTGGTAATATTGATAGATAGATACATGAACTCTCTATTGATCACACCAGAAACCACAGATAAAAAGGACTTAAAAGTAATGCAACAACTGGTACTGAGTAATATTGGTACTCTAATGGTACACATTACATTATGTACTTAACAGGTGGCATGTACTGTTACAGCCAAGCATTACTCTTGCTTTAGCTTGTGGTTCTAGATCCCAAAGTCCGCCATTTGGCCTGGCTTCCAAGTTCTGTGTAAAACCTAGATTTCCTGTAAAATATGGGCAAGAACACTTAATTCTTTTAAGTGGTAAATTGTACGAAGTTCCGCTTAATGTAAGTTATACCTTGTCGAAAACAACGACGAAGAAATGGTCTAACTTTGTGGCTGTACCTACAATGCAATACTGAAGAAGAATAAAAAGGACCATATTTTCAACATTAGCAGATAGAACAATATTTAAATAAACTTCCAAAAAATGCTAAGTTCAGTTTTCCAAACTCCAGTATATAGAGAAATTGTACAGTATAGAGTAGAGAAGCTTTTTTCTCGTCTATTATAGGTAAAAAAAGCTTGTAAAGAGGGTTTTTATCATTTGCTAAGGAACCTTAACCATTCACTTATAATTAACGGACACACACACTATGACAAACCATGACAAAAACATTTTTTTTTTTAGTTTTTACGCAATGTAATTTTTTTTTTTTTTTAGCCATATTCAGCGTTATTTTAGAACAGCACAAGTTGTTGGTCCTTAATCACGTCTGCCATGGTATAATTAGGTGCACGGCAGCTGAGTCATATCTCACCGGGCTGCGTTGAAGTGGCGTGCTCCACAATGGGCCATTGTCTAGGGCCCGGCTGGAGGGGTTTACAAACTTAGCACTCCAAGCCATTAGTCCATTAGACAACAATCTTGACCTGTGCCAGTTCAGGGTTAGAGGACCCAGTGTAAACTGTAAAGTGACTGTTTAAAGCTCTTAAGTCTTTACAGATAGAGTTCAGATCTCGATTTTAAGCGAGGATTCGGTGATTTATAAAATGCTATGGCATTTTTAGAGTTGTGGTAGATGTTTGTAGACTAGTTGACAGATCTAAACTTATAACTTACTTGTTGATGTCCTCTGAGACGACAATGACAAAAAACAGCCCTACGCTGCCCATTTACTGAAAAATAGAAAATTTAACATCAAAATTATTCCGTGAAAAACTCACGTATAATCTTTTTCGACTCCGTTTAAAAATAAAAACAATAATATTTTCCTTCTCCCTCACACGACAAAATATTTTCTTTATTTTATAACGAATAAGAAATACGTGACATACATTTGAAAGGACATAATATTATTTCAGTAAAGGCCTTGGGTGCCTCCGGGCGTATTAGTTCCTTGACCTGAAAAAATAAACAGATACAATGAGTAATAGGGAATTCCGTCTTTTGAATTTATTTGTATTGTTCGTAAAATACAACGCTACGGCCAAATATGCGCGTCAGTGGCGCAGAAAGCAGGAAGCGTCAACGACGCGCCGAAGTGAAATTAAATTATAAGAAATCGCATAGATTGCAGATATTGATGACATTGGACAGCGTCTGCCGTATGTCTGACAGACACAGAGGCACAGGCACTGTGGGCCTAGCACAACTTTGACGTAAAAATACGTAGCGAGTATTCGATAGAAAAGTGTACGCCATTTACACCCGTCAGGAGCACACTTGACAGTCGTAAATGGCGTACACTTTTCTATCGAAAACTCACTACGTATTTTTACGTCAAAGTTGTGCTAGCCCCAGAGACTTGCCGTTTGACAAAATATTTTTCGTCAAATTTTACTTCCCAAAAAACCTATCGCGCTAGTTTCATTTCCCAAAAGAATCTTTAGCAAATGTATATTTTGCATTTTAATCACTTGGTCAAGCATTTATTTGGCAACTTTTTAAGCTATTGCATAGCTTCTATCGCGGGCCTTGAGCGTGGAGATATATGGAGATATAATATATATATATAACTAGCTGACTCGACAGACGTTGTCCTGTCAAAAGCCATTGCGTCAATTCTATGTCAAATGTCAAAAGTTACATTAAAAAAGTTTACATTGTCCAAAGCGCTATATGGTTTAAGTATTTTTAAATTTTCTAATTTTTCATGTTTTTTTACTATAAATTGAGATGTGAGCTATCCTATCTCCTAAGTAAGATCGAACTGCACCCGGTGTGCAAATTTGATTGAAATCGGTTAAGTAGTTTAGGAGTCTATAGCGGACAAACAACGTGACACGTAATTAAGATATATATATTAAGATTATATGCAATAGCTTTACCGCGGCAGTCCCCGAGTGCCACACGTCTTTTTTACTTGCTCAAGTTTTATTAAGTCAAATATACTTATCAAAGTTGTTTAAATGATAAAAGATCACCCTGCCTGTAAGCGTACTCTTAGTCACTTGTGTTAGTCAAAACATTATTTACTCTTTTTAAAAATTGTATCCTTCTAATGAAAAAGATCACACTGAAACTACAGATGTTAAAATTAAGAACAGTATTAACGAGGTAACTATTCTTATCGCATTTGAAAAGCACCGATTTGTTCTATCGTGTCAATAACAATAATATCGTAGTTGCTTCCGAATCATTCCCATTTCTATCAATAAAATACAAATTTGTGTTCAGACAGTGTCATCAAAATATCGTTAGGCGTAATATGAAAAGGTAAGAACGTATAGAAAGTAAAATATGGCTAACAAGGTATCGACGCGGTCAAAAGCTAATGTATTATGATAAAAGAGACATTTTACCGCAAATTTGATTTTATCTTTATAAATGTGATATTCGCTGTCTGATTGTTTGTAACGACTACCGCAGGTAAAACAACCAATCGGTTCAGCCAGTCCAGTCCAGTGGCTGAATCAATCGTGATAAAAATTGGCAAGGCAATAAAATATAATGTTCTACCAATAATAAATTTAAACATATTTTTTTGTTATTTACAATTATTATTACTACGTGTAAAAGACCAAAAACAAACTCAGTCTCAAAACAAGTCAATTTCTACATTTTGATGCAAGTTCATGGCTGCTTTGAATAGATAAGAACACAAAAAACGTCTTTAATTTTCCTTTAATGGATAGAGAAATTAGTTCGGAATTATGCTGAACGAAATTTTAGAATTTAAATAATGTGAAATGATGTAAGGGGTAAGTGGTAAGTATCTACAACATTCAAAGCGATCTACTGTCACTGTGCGTAAGGACATCTTCCGCCGACAGTAATGGACTCGGAGAGATAACAGATATAATAACAGACGATGTTGTCCGAGACAAGGCGACGATACACTCAGGGGAAAATAACGTTGGAAACTTCTTAGGTGATTTTTATTTAGTTTTTAAACCGAGCTTTTTATCTGTTTTTGGTTGAGGACTTTTATGTTTTTCATGACAGTCTCCTCTAAAATTGTCTGTGTATTATAGGAAAGTTTTTTGCTAATATGAAAACTTATATATCAGTCTGTGGATGGTCTATTTGCTTTTTGTATACTTAGTCGTTTAAATATTATAAAATGTTATTATTGTATTAATAGTTAAATTAAATGTTTTAATATTGGTGATAAGATCGTTTATAATTTCTCTTTAGTTAATAAAAATGCACTTTTCTGCTAAAATACCTGTCGAATATTCGCTACGCATTTTACGTTAGAATGTATGCTTGACCTACTGGTAAGTACCCTACAATATGGCAAGAACCAAGCAAAAATCTGATCGAAACATCTAAAGTCTAAGTAGGAACAAGGTAAGCAATTGACATAATAAGGTAAACAGTTGAACACGACCAATAAAACATAAATAAACAACAAATATGTGTATGTGCTATAAAATTCAAACTAGTCCCATTCGAGCATCTCGGTGTGACGCCCGCTGAGGCTCGGGAAGATCGCGCCGTAATGTGTATGGACGCCAGCAGATGGTCCCGCTTCCGACAGTCATTACCCTTTTGTCTTATATCCACCGCCCACCAAACCATTACAAACCTTATTACGCCACAACAGATGCTATTGTCCCTCAAAAACGCGGCAATCAGCGACGAACGAGTATATTATTGAGCGGGAAAATGTTACAGAACTGAAACTGCAGGTTTTATTTTCATGCAACTATAATGACGTTGAGATGTTGTGGCATCGGGTTTTGGCGGGTCGTTTTTCAATAGTGTACTCGTAATACGTAATAAGATGTTTTCAGGAAAACTGTAAGTTTAGAATGGTTTGAGAAATTGGATCAATCTTTTGAAAAGTGTTGATAACTTTACAAATCTCAAGTGTATTCGTATATAGGTATATATTTTGCTGAACAATAAATTTGGCTAGAGGTCTAGAATAATTTACGTAGTGGATATTATGTTCGAAAGAGGAATATGTGAAAATTGCAGTTTTCAGCCCGAGCTGTTTCCATTATTCATACTTTAGCACTCTCATTAAAGAGTTTGGATCTCTTCATCACTCGATGTATTTTAGGTACTTTTTTTTTCGTACTTCATCAAGTCCAACAAAAATCATTCATATACATAGAAATTAGTATAAAATACCAAACTTTCCTCCACGTACCTGTCCCTACAAATTCCCTTGCGTCCAACAAATTTTCCCATTATTAAACACCTACGCAGGTGTCTCGCGGCCCGCCTACTGCACCTTTACGCCCTTACATAAACAACCTTCCAAAAATGCTTCTAATTTTCCTAAATAACGTAACCGCACGACAAAGTCACGGAGCACATATTCCGTAAACGGTATTTTCGGATTCCAATGCCATAATAAAGGTCCCTAGAGACAGCGACGTGGTTCAGAAAACCATTTACCACGTTCCCCCTCTAAATGGGTCACATACATGGCGGATATCACTTGAAATTGGCCTAATCTTTAGTTACGGCCTCAAGAGCTTGCTTTTTAACTGAACCGAGGGGAAATAAATAGTGTTAACACTTTATTGACACAGACCAATGGAAATGTGTTGGTTGGTCCATAAATATACGAGTACAATTATACACATACTGTTCTTCAATGGATAAGGTATTCATTAGGTATATTTATTTCATAAACATTCGCTTGTTAACGATAGGTAATAGTGGTAATAGTAAGGTTTTACTCTTATCGTTTTGATTTATTTATTATTTATCTATCTATACTATATTATTATTTAAAATAAAAATAATTATATAAAATGTATGATAATTTTAATAATTAATTTGTTTTTTTTTGTTCGCAACAACACAATGGTGGTTTAGGGAAAAAGAAAAACCCAAACAGCGGAAAAAACGAAATACTCCTTTTAGGTTATGTGAAGTTCGCCGGGCCATCCAGTTTTTCTGATAAATAAAATTAAATATGACTTTTTATACAGATGTAGGCAGCATTTCCACGTACAACCACTTTTCGATAAAGATCATAATAATATAAGTCTACTCACGGAAACACAACTTTACAACGTAAACAAAACAATAAGACAGATTCTAAATTATAAAAGCCAAAGCAGTAATTTAGCGTGTGGCTGTGGGTAGCGCTCGACGTTTTGTCATACGCCGCCAGTTGTCGCGCGACGTCGCGTGTTGCGCCGATCTCTTCCCCCGAGGGACGCTGCGACAAATACGATAACCGCGCGCAAAATGAGCTCCAAATAAATAATGCGAGCCTGTGTGAATGCAACCCTTAAAAATTTACAGGATATCACATTACGCTTATACGAGTATTATAAATTTTGCCTGAATGTTTGTTATAATTTCTCTCGCTGAAGCGGCTCGACGGGAGCGGATGAGGAATAAAGATTACGTGGACCCTGGAACTACATAGATTACTTTTTATTATGATCATTACTACGCGGGTAAAACCGCGGGTCGCAGCTAGTAAAGTAATATTAATGTGAAATTGTGTGAGTTGTTGTTAAGTGATAACAACACACAAGAGTTGTTCAACTCACTCAACTCCATAACGGATGAACCGATTTAAACAAAATTTTGTGTGGAGATAGCTAATAACTAGGTATTTTGTTTTGCTTGAATATTCCTGTAAAATAGCGAAAAGCGTTAAAATTATTAATTGTATTGACAAGGTATAATCAAATAAGTTATAATATGACATTTTAGACATTTTATTCAGAATAACACTGTAATAAACTTTATTAATTAACTGAATTTTAATTAAGTACTCTAATTTTTAACTTAATAATTGTACTTTCTAACTTATTTAATTTACGCTAATGATCTCTCCTACAACGGCAATTATTTGAAGCGCATGCTTTTGAAATCCGTCATATTTCCAAGTTTAAAGTGTCTGCAGGCAGCCAGCACGGCACCAGGGAAATGATTACCATATTCAACGCATTTCCTCGCACGCCGGAGGTAGGCTTCTAAGGAAATTATTTGTCATATTAACGTCACTCTGGCTCGAGTTTCGACGCTGAGATGTTAATATATTGAATTATCATCGGCGTTCTGGTGGCAAGCTTACTCCGTGTCGATACAAAACTTGTGCCTAACTTGTTATCTCAGTTGCCACGAGATTGCTGATATCTTCGCATGGAACGCTATTTTATGTCAAATATAATAAGGCTTCCATTTTGTTATAATTAACACGAGAATACTCGCGTAAAATTAAGTCACTTTCAATCACATTCGGTGATAAATGTGTCAAAACTACGTTAGTTTCAACAGGCATCCATTTATCAACTGTACTCTAGCAGTTATTAAATTAATTTTCCAAAATTGACTTTAATCAAAACAACAAGGGCCTACTAATGCGTCTACGCTAGTTTTCTGCCAAAAATTACCTGACGAAATCTAACTAAACATTTTTTCTTTTTAATTAAACATCAGTCGCCACACCAAACAAAAACGACGAAGCCAACAAATCAATTTTACGTCAGGAAATTACTTTGTAAAGTTGAAAAGGGTTCCGCGATACGCCACCAAATTGAAATTCTTTTGTGTAGGTACCCGCTTTTACATGGCCACAGCGTTACCTGACTCGTTGAATCATAGAGTAACGACATTTTTCGATCAAACTCTACAAAAGACGCTTTAGGTTCTCTAAATGTGAATGAGTTGAATATACGCTTGTGGCTCAATTCGAGTGTATTTTTTTTTTGTTGTGTGTATGTTACGCGATTACACCGTCAATTATGAACTGATTTTGATGATTGTTGTTTTGTTTGGTAGGTCATAATTCAGAGGTCCCATATCCCTTAACATTTTATTAAAAGTTCAGACTAGCTCCTTTAAAAATTAGTTTTTTTGCAAAAAAATGACTTTTTCAAAATTTGAAAATCCTATTACCTCAGGTTTTGGACATTTGCCGCATAAATTACCGATCTTAACCCTACTTCTAACTACACACACCACAGCCAAATATAATCTAAGACAAAAATAATTAAAGAAACAGTTTAAACACTTATTCAAAAAGATAATCAATCTATCCGCATAAGTCAATCAACCTACTCGTATATATAAAATTTTCAAACTTTAAGGGCTTCACACACAGCAGCTATAATGTAAAGATGTACATTATAGCACGATACGAGTACATCTCATTACATCTTTCCATAGAAATCGTCAGGAGACCACACACGACAGCTATAATGTATATTTTTACATCTTCGAATCTTAAAATACAGAGCGATACGAAAATATACATTTATATTTCGATACATCTCAATACATTTCCGTATATCTCTCTTCGAAAAGGATGTTCAAAAAGTTTCTGTGATAGACAGAGACACACACAGTACAGTCTGTTTCAGTCACTCAGTCAATAAGCACTTTATTACAATAATAATTATTACAATAAGCACTTTACAGTCATTGGAATAAGCGATTAAAAATTTAATGAATATTTTATACTTTCATTTCATTCTTACCATAAGCACACAGCAAGTCGTTCTTCGGAAGATATACTTTTTCGCATGTGGGTATTATTTTTCTTAATATCTTCTCTAATTAGATCATGAAGTTCGGAAAAGGTTGATCTTGACTCCCGGAAATAATCACAAAATTTTCCGTAAGATAATTCATCAAATATTTTAAACTCTCCGGAAATTTCCTTAAACTTTACGTGATCTTCAATCCACATCGTTCTGTTTTTGGCACAGTCATGTGGCAATACGCGCGTCAAAATCACAATCCAAATCATCTTCTGATGAACTATCTAGTAGATCTAATAGTAAGTAACTCGACGGGTCCATAGTATTATAACATTAAAAATAAGAACACCCTTTATAACACTTTAGCAGCTGGATAGTGTGTCAATCGGGACGTATGCCAATGAAATAAAGGGAAAGATACATTACATTACCTGTTGTGTGTGTGATACATTAAGATAATTTAAAGCTATACATCCCGGGATGTAATGTACATTAATATACATTATAGCTGCTGTGTGTGAAGCCCTTTACACTTTCCTACGTACGTCCTACGTTTCGTAGTCATTTGGTCAAGGACAAGTCAATGGCAGCTAAAAAGGATTTGTCAAAGTATTATAAATAAATAGAATGGAACCGGAAATAGAATCCGACTAGTACCCGCGACATCAGCCACGACTA
This sequence comes from Alcis repandata, assembly GCA_949125135.1. Lineage (NCBI taxonomy): Eukaryota > Metazoa > Arthropoda > Insecta > Lepidoptera > Geometridae > Alcis > Alcis repandata. The sequence continues at coordinate 5,409,512 of OX421242.1, read as the reverse complement.
AATCCCAATAATTTCCGAGATAATTCTGAGCTATTAAAGGAGCGTAAAGCAAAAAGTTTGAAGCTCCGAAGTTCATTAACTAAATAAGCAATCCGACTAAAAGCACGGCCCTGCCGAGGTAAAAAGCAATTACCAAGTTATGGAGTGTTCTTAGCGATTATCTATGTTTTAATGCGAATCAAAAATTTTCGCTAACAGAAATTCTTTATCATCCGCAACTGGACGCAAAATTACTTCATTAATTTAGAATATTTTAATGCTTATATTTTGTAATTACATTATTAATAAGATATGATGTGTCGTTTACACAACTTACCATATACAAAAATATTATACACTCAATCAGTTACAAATCTGAAATGCAAGCAAATCGATTATAACGCTTAAAAACTAGTGCAATAGCTGACAGTCTTATCGCTAAAAGCAATTTCTTCAGTCCACTGCTAGATCTTCAAATTTGAAGCACCGTGCAAAGCTGAACTCTATGTCCTAGATAATTTTTCGTTAGACAGTGTCAAAGTACATTTCGTATATCGTAATATTCGTAATCTATAGAATCACTAGCTGACTCGACAGACGTTGTCCTGTCAAAAGCCATTGCGTAACTATAGCAACCGTAGTATGTTGATGCTAACTTGTCAATTTATAGTAAAAATTATCAGTATATATATATAATTTGCAATAAATTAAAATTGCGACTATAATTTGAGATTTAAACTATCCTATCTCTCAAGTTGGATCGAACTGCACATGGTGTGCGAATTTTTTTATAATCGGTTAAGTGGTTTAGGAGTCCATTGAGGACAAACATTGTGACACGAGATTTATATATATTAAGATTAGTCGTCCTTTACATTATCCCTTAACACTAAAATAAAAAGTAAGCTCGTACTTAATGGCCGAATGGCTAGCCCTAGTTACGGAGTTTTTAGACAACTGAAGGCCTCTGATACGGCTAAACAACAGTACAATTATGCAAAACTAGTTCCACATCGTGATATGACTCGCTATACTACAGAAACTGATAATACGTTATGGGTATAAAGTATATAAAATAAATAAATAAACGTTTCACACTCATAGTTCGACTAGGAATAAATCCTGTGTCGGGAATGCCATGGAACACACACAAAGACAAGGACAACTAACACCCAGACCCGGAACAGATATTTAAATTCATCTTTCAAACATCTGCCCGGCCGGGAATCGAACCCGGGACCTCTGGCTTATAAGACGGGTACACTACCGCTGAGCCAAACAGGCCGACAAAATCCTGTTTTAATCTTGCGTAGTAGCTCATGCTACTATCATACGACATATCAAATTAAATCAAATCAATTCAGTCGTTTTAACTTTCACATTTACGAGTAGAACATAAAATTAATATTATAAATACAAAATTGTGTATGTGTGCGTGTGTGAATATTGTTACCACTTACTCCTATAACTAATACACCGATTTTGAAAAAAAATCGAACATGGATAGCAGCCCTGGATTTACACACAGGTTACTTCTCACCATCACCGTTTTTCACCACAGCGCGGGTGAAGCAGCGGGGCACAGCTTGTGGAAATAAACTTTACCTACGTGATACTCGTAAATGGTTCGTGCGTAGAATTTTCCGTAAGCAGAAAATGGCTAATTACTGCTAAACATATTGCCGGCAGTTCAATGAAAATGGTTAAAGTCGGGAACCACATCATCCGCACCACGAAACGTCAAAGGGATTCTGATTACCGCTTACTACTAAAGAAATTACTGCGGATTTATTTGAACGATTCTGAAACAGCTTTTAAGTTAAATATTGACAATTCGCAGTAAACAAACAGTTAAGGTACAGTAACAAACAGATTAAGTCAATACGCCAATGAACATGAAAAAGAAATTACAATTTTTGTCTCTTTCAGAAGTCATGTAGATACTCTGATCAATTAGAAAGATCATTCTACTTGATCTGAGTGTAGATAATAAAAACTTTGCAAAAATAAATTTTTTGTTTGATAATTTTTTGTTATCTAATAAAGGCTACTTGTGCCGTAAGTTGCCAACATCAAATGATATAAATCGTCTCAGGTCCAAAATTATCATCAAACAAAATACCTAATGTATTTAATTAAAATCTCGCCAAGAATCTGCCTTAACTTTCATTTACAAACTCTTCACCACGTTTTCATTCTAAAAAGAAAACCGCAATAAATTAAAGCCCACGAGAGTCGGAAGGAGTTCCAACATAAACTAGTAAAGTTCGAGAAACCGAGAAACCTCGAGATTATTATCACGGGCCGACATCTCTATGAAGTGGTAATAACAGCTAAACACAGTCGGGGACAATATGGCGGAGTCAATAATTGGAAAATATTGTGCGACGCTGGTTTATGACGACCCTCGCAGCTGGACGTTTTCGACCGTGCGATATATTGGGCTGTGTTCACGTTTCTCAAGAGCTGTTACACACGACGGTAGCGTTTTTAGACACGCCATGCAAACTTGATACACACACACATACAGACACACACGATACACAGGGACACACAGGATATACAGGGTTATAAGAAAAGCTAAGTCGAAAAGGACTGAAGTACTCATTATTAAAAATAATCGGCCGAAAAAGCCTCAACGTTAAAACGGCTAAACCGAATTTGATAAAACATGTCTAAGAAAAGAACCACCGCTAGAAAACCTGCTTTCGAAAAAAAATCATATCACCCCTCTTTTTGCGTCAGGGGTTAAAAACGAGCACCAATAAAGATACAAGTTTATCTAAATCAGACATTTCGATCTGTAGTTAATCAAACAAGGGTGCGCAAATTAGCCTCTTGCAACATTAAGCGCGATCTTCACTTAGCTAAATACTCCCCAAGCAAACAATGTTTGCATGTGTGTGTAAGTAAACTACAGTAACGATATGCGCGGGTAATTTGTCTTCACTTAATGATGGTATAGTCGACGTTGTAGATTGTGTTACCGATTCATCAGTGGGATTAATAAATTGATAACCCATCATTAGTGTATCTATATTAAATCTTCCATGCTTCTATTAATTCTTCTTTCTATGCTGGGTATTTGTCATAGCTCTATATGCTAGCTGGATACATATTTTATTTTATCTCTCTAGCTACTATCTGCCTTAGCTATGTGATAATATAGTCAGAGGTTTTGTTACGTAACTTTTCTTCCTTCTTAACTAATGGCTTTCGCTTTTATGAAAGTCGGACTAGACTTCAAGAACTGAGTTTGAGATTCGAACAGCCGAGTATGAATATCTTATAGCCCAGTAGAAGTGCAAGTATTGGACTTAGTATTTATATCTTACAGACCAACAGAAGTGCAACTGGGACTTTATCGATCGATGATTGATGTTTTAACTCGGAAAAACCGTTAAAATATCAAACGGCAGTTTGTAGATGAATAATATTCCGTATTTGCACTGCAGGCATGACCTAAGTGTCATGACGCTTAAACGTTAAGCCACGTATTCACTGAGCAACAGTGTTTCGGATACATAGTTTCTGAAACATCACGTAGATGTTTCCAGGAACAATGTTTCAGAAACTCTGCCGTCCACACAGTCAGTTGCTTAGGTCATGTCGCCCGAGGAAGTAGTGTTGTTGTGTGGTGTCTACATTTTTTTGCATAAGTCCATTTCTAGTAAAAATACAAGAAAAATATAAAGACACGTCCAAACTCGCACGCACCTGTTTCGCAACTGATTTGTTTCTGTGTTTCCCCGCCGCAAGTGGGGAGCACCGAAACATATCGAGAAATACGTAGTGTTTACAGAAACAAAATGATATATTTCTGAAACATTATGATTTGTTTCAGAAACACGTAGATTTCGTTTCTGAAACAACGTATGAAAGCCACGTATTCACTGAGTTTATAAACAATTGTTGCTCAGTGAATACGTGGCTTTAGCAGTCCAAGTTTAAAGATTAAATTAAAACAAGTTATGGGTTTCTAATTACTATCTGACCCCTCTTGCTACTGGATGACCTAAGCTTTGCTTTCCTCGCCTCGACCATCACTCTATCTATATTCTACCTTGAACTATCTTATCTATACAAAATATGATTTCTATCCCATGAAATAAAACCGCTTAGGTTATTACTGTGGGACTAATTAACTGTATTGTAAAACTAATTGAGGCAATGGTCTGCGGCGATAATAGTAAAATAACAAAAAGTTAAGTTTAATCATAATTTACAGCAACTCCAGGCATTTTTCATGATTTCATTACAGAAAACTTCTGGATAAAAGTACTTTGCCCACAATCTTAATAATTTCACATAATCTCTAGAAATATGGCTTACTTTATTAACTTAGCTTCAGTTGATAGGTGCTCAAGTAATTTTATAGTTATGATTTTTATACTGTGGGGAGCCTAATTTAGTTTGTTTTCCGACTTTCTAAAATTTCGTTGGAAATGTAAGTTTTATTAAAAATTATAACTTAGTTACTTGCTAGTATTGTAAATTAGTTAGAACTTAGTTACGTCCTAGTAATTTTTTGACATAAGTAATTTCTTCTGCTTTAGTTTCAACTTGTCGACGCTGACGACACCTATTTTCTGAAAAAAGTTATTTAAAATTTAATTCTACAGACTCAACAAGTTAATGTACATTTAAAATAGGTATGTTACTAAATGTATGTGTAAAATATCTCTACAGTGACGCAAAAAGTAACAAAATACCACAAAGGAATATTGTTGAATAAACGTTAAATTAATTGAAATTATTTTAATGAGGCAGACACTACAAAGGAATGGCAACACGTACGAGTAAACACCAGACAAACTGACAACGCCACCCATTCTGATGCATAGCTAGGTCTAGACGAGGAGCTGACGTTTACTTTGAGTGAGGAGTTAGGCATTAACGTTTAAATTATTACAAACAATTGCGCTCCCGTGCGTTTATTTTCAAGGAGCTATATAAACTGGAAAAGTGTTGCATTTGTATCAAATATCAATGTCTGACTGCCTGTATATTTTGTTTCGTGCTGTGTAAATTTTTGTTTTTTGTATGGACTTTTTTTTTACGCCTTACGTAACGTTAGTAATGATTACATCTGGTAGAGCGCACTCAGGGGTACATTGCACTTCCTTTCTTAGCGTTACTAATTAAATCAAAACGTAACAAATATAATCAATAATTTACCTCTCAAAATCAAGTTTTATCCAGATTTTTTAGGTTTTGAAGTACCTTATTTAGCATCGTCGGCGTCTCCCGAGCCATGACGTGTAAGCATTTACTGCGGCGTAACGAAACTTCCCTCGGTACATAGTTTAAATCTTTAGCACAATGTTATCTAGTCCGAAAACCCGCAGAAGTCCTGGTAACAAGCTTCCGGCGTTGAATGGAACAAGTTCAGGCGAGTCAGCGAGCTCGCAAATAAGGCCGAATACGAATCTAAACTTGTCCACTTACCTACATTCAGTTAACTGCTGAGGACTAGGTACTGTTAAAGAGCTGTGCGTGCGATATCGGATTTTACTTATAAACCTTGCTTCATCATCGTCAGCCAGTATCGACCCACTGCTGGGTATAGGCATTCTCTCCATTGTGACATTACAAAAAACCCTGCTTGACTATGGGCAATAGAGAATTGAAACTTTCATTTGTTGTATTAACATAAGTCGGAGAAGTTTAAATTCTAAACGTTGCTGATTATTCACCCCAAAACTGGAGTACTACCTTAATATGTAGTACTAATGTAAGAAAAAAGGTTTTATACACTTATTCTAATTCTTATTTTAATTAAGTACTTATAGTAACAGAAACTCAAGCAGTTGCTGCTAATAAACAAAGTCGGTTTCGTTTTCCTTTCTTTAAAACCATGTTTTAAAATACAAAGGTTCGTCGCAATGTTGCACAAGTCTTAGTCTTGTCTGAGAAGAGCCCTTGAGCTGGACCCAGACTGAACGGATTCCTTATTCATCAAGCGGTTGCTGCAGTAGCTAAGGTTTTCTTTATTATTTACTATTTCTTTCATTCTCATTTTACAGTATAAAAAGCAACCTACGAGTATATGTATGTTAACCCAGGGTATAAGCTACCATCACACCAAATTCCATTTACCCATTTTAACATGGTTGAGCAACAAACACACAAACTAGGATACAAGACTCTCTGATTCGAACATACAAACTTTAACATTTATAAAATTAGTGGGCTTGCGTTTGATCGCTATTTTGCCGGATGGTAAGCAATGATGCAGCTGCAATAAGGCACGCCTACTTGTCACAATTTGTCACATTCATACGAATTAGCAACCTTCAAATTTCAGCCACAGTGAGATGATTCAACCAGAATTTCATGGCAGAAAAAAAAACCCATAAAATTTGAACTTTTTTTAGTAACGTTCAATGTCCCACTGCTGAGCAAAGGTATATCTAAATTTTTTCCATTCCTATTAATAATAATAATCTTGACAAAATTTTACCATGAGATCCTCGGGCCTTCTTGCGTAAGCATAGTGGAAATAGGTAGCGCGTGCCATCCCGCTCGCGCCAACTTGCTCGAGTCGTACGAGCGAGCAGGATGACGCACTTTTACTTTGGCCACCGCGCTTACACAATAAAGCCCTGGTGGAAAATAATATAATTTGCATATATTGACATAAACTATCAATTATTCTGTATGACCGCTTGTTGTGGTATTTAAAATGCAGATGACATCGCCAGGCTTTACGTCACATACCTGCATCGAATCTACTGGCGCTTTACTGAAATTTATCATCATAATGCTCTTTACATAGCTCAAACGAGATTTCGAATCTTTTAATTACATTTATTTATAATTTTTAAAAGTGTTATAGAAGTTGAAATACTGCTATTAAAGTACACGTTCTACATAGCCAAGTAACTCGACGAAGTAGGTGGCTGCTGGTGTAAACAAAAAGGTCTCTTCTCGTGAATGCACTTTAAGTTTCTTGTTTAAAATGAGAACTGGGTGCAGCTCATCTACATAATTACGATCAAGGTACTTTTTGCAAATCTCGGGACTGGCTTCGAATAAATGTAATCGTACCGAGACTGTTTACATTTTTGTCTTTTACAAATGAGTATGCAAGATAAAATTTTCCTTAGATTCAAGATGGTGTACCTATACCTGCGTATTTGCTTATGTATTTTTACTTAATTTGTTTGATAGCATCTTATTTAATATAAAAAACTTTTACGACCAGACTGTTACAAAATCACACATGGCATTTTTTGATTAATATAAAGTACTAATACTTAGTAGTAGCTAAACAAAACACAAACCCAATTAAAAAGTGTAAAACTTTTTAGCTATTTTATTTGTAACAAGTTTCGCACTCCCACAATAGCTAATAAAACCTGCATCGATTTCTTATTCCCACTCAGCGAAGCACTTTTTTATTCCTTCCCTTAATCGAGTTTCCTTTATCCCACCTGAAGACAGTTGGTAAGTTTGTTGCGGCTGCAGACTTTTCAAGATAACTTTTATCTTCTTGGTCGCCGCTAAACAAGGCTTTCGTTTTACTGCTCGCCGACGTTCCCCGTAGTCACAAAACTTAAATTAGTTGTGTTATTCAGTCATCGACATTACCGCGTACGGTTAGAGAACCTGGTAAAAACATTCCGCCTTTTGTCGAGATTTGCTTCCCAATCTCATAAAGGAGACTATTCATATTTCACAGGATATACATTTGAATCTGTCGAATTTTAATCAGTACGTTTGCATAATCTGCTTCGCGATGGCGCCAGGTGGGGTTGAAGAGATGTAATCAAAAGCGAATAAATACGTGAGTTGAGGTTCATGGGGCTTTATGTTGGATGCATATTTTGAATCTGTACAAATCTGTGAAACAAAACTTATCCATTCGATTTTTTTCCGTTGAGTCAGCACAAAATATGTATAAACAAATATTCAATTTTGTCAACGAATGTGTTTCAATGTACCTAATATTTTTTGGTAAAAAATGAATACTGTAAAATCGGAATAAAAACCCGCACAGATATCAGAGCTAGAAATCACAAATTGTTTTGTGAGGATTTTCCATAGCTAGCAAAATTTGTCACGAACATAGGAATAAGAGCCTAAACTATTTCCATGTAGTCATTGAAAAGGTAAGGTAATCTTTATGACAAATAAAGGTACATACCTACATGTCTATTTATTGTCTATGTTAGTCAAGATTACCTGCAATATTTCCTTTAAAATATATCCTTATATCCTTAATTCGCTAATAATTTATTTTTTTCGAAACGTGACTTACCTGTAACATTCTGTTATTTAAAATCAATAACAATAACAAATTTCTGATTTCTTTAAATTTTTTTAACAATAAATCACTCCACTCAGTCACCAAATATGTTTCATAAGTTTTCTCCATAGAGTGATCCCGGGAGGAGCTCGGCGACCTTTGTGCTCGATCGGGCGCACACAATGTATGTAATGGGGGCCATTACGAACATCAATTTGTTCAGGCGTGACGTTACTCTTGTCCCACTATATCCTTTTTCACGCAATATTTAACTCGTACTCTCTCGTACACCTATCGTAAACTGAAGTAAGCAATTACAGCTGTCTGCCACTTATATCTTATACGGTAGGTTAAGAAAGATACACTTATTATTAGAGCTCTCTACTTGGTTGAAAAAAGAAAGGTAAACCTAGATAAGAATTGTAGCGAAATAAGTATTTTTTCATTTTTATTGTAACTGTTCATCTGTACTAATATAATAATCGTATAGGTACTAATATTCTAAATGTTTGTATGTATGTTTGAATAGGGTAATAGTCCCCAGAATTACTATTCTAATTTTAGAAATTGTTTCATGAATAGAAAGCTAAACATTCCCTGGCTGATTTAGGCACGGTTTTAAAGCCCCAAATCTTCAAAGTTAAAGGCGGAGAACTAGGCACGAAGTCTCGGCATTATAGTTAATTAATTTATCCAATTTTATTTGTTATGTTTCTTTGCTGTCACTGTTTGCATTAACATTTTGGGAGAGACTTACTTTACCAAAGTAGTTTTTACTTTCCTAAGAAACTATGCTGAAGATTTTATTAATTGTAGATACTGTCATGATTACTTCAGTTATAAGTTAACCAAGGTAAAGTGTTTAAATAAGTAAATATCGCTGCAGAGACCTTATTTTCCAAATTTCAATCCACAACTTTGCAAATTCTTTGAATTTCTTCTTGTTATTTACACATTGCGAATCGCGATTCGGAGACCAAATGTGGGCTCGTATTTACCGACCCGCAGGTAAACTTCGCTTGCAGTTAAAGAGGATTTTGGGGAGTTTTATAGCTCGTTAGGGACCTTAAACGATGAAACCTTCCGGGAGTCGGCGAAGCACAATCTTCTGCCAACATTAATAATTAAGCCGATATGACCGAATGACCTAGCGAACAGGCATCACTTCTGCCGTAATGTTGGTACTGTCTTAGGTAATCATGTGATGGGTATAAATGTAAATATTTAGATAAATAAACATGTATTTTACACGTACTCGTATGTGTATACTAAATGATTAGAATAAAAAAACACACTCCAAAAGAAAGGTAATATAAAACAGGACAAAAATAAAAAGTTTAAAATAGTTGTCAGTTACAAAGTTGAAATTTGAAATACTTCACGATTTTAGTTTTTGTTTACAAATGAATGAATAATAACTAACAAACTCTCGATGAAAAAGAAAGATGCCACATTGCTTTAGAATAGGTACTCAGTAAGTTAAGTAAAGATTTATTGGAAAAGTTATTTTTGCAAAGTAGTCTAGTGTCTGCTTTGTTTCAATGAACAATTTTGTATCGGATAAGTTCTGCTTAGCGTCAAGATGTTCGATTTCACTAGCATTTCTTAGCTCTTGTCTATTTTATAAAAATCTAGCTGCAGATTCCGACAGCAACTGTAAACTGCAGATCGATGATACCGTAGACCGAAAAGTGAAACATTTCCGTTGACGTGAATCCACCAACCTGCGCTTGGCCAGCGTGGTGGAATACTGCTTGTTTACTCTTCAAGGGCAGACCTGGTATCCCAATGGTCTGGTGGGATGATTAGAGGTTGTATCAGAATAAAGTTGAAAATTAATTAAATCTAATGAGATACATTGTCCGTTTGTTGGTTAATTAAGGTTCGGTGCCAAAGTAGAAATCCTCAAAGATTTTTTTGCGACAACATCCACAGTTATCAGTATCAACAACTGAAAACCATGTCAGAGGCCTTCAAGTGGCCTTAAAACTCTGACTTCAATGCTAGCCACTCGGTCTATATGAACTTTTTTTAAGGTTTCTTACTAAAATGGTAAAGAGGAATCCTTGTGGTGACAGTCCGGTGTCCCTGTGTCTATATGACACAGCCAATTATTTAATATGCGATTGTCGTTTGGATGGAGATACCATAGAGCCATAGATGCCACAGTAGTACCAGTGCAGGACTTTGCGACTTAAGAGGCGTGTTTTACCTACACAGCCTCTCGGGGTGAAGGGTACTCCTCCCGAGAGCCGTTCACAACAATTGGAAACCCTCTCCACTGCTTCTCCATTAACCTTTATTAGAACGTAAAGACTCTTTGTTTCATGTCACTATTTCCTTTAATGTAAGTTGTTGGGGAACATCTTTAAAACCAGTACGAAATAAATTGTCAAGTGCGTGTTGAGATAATTGAGGAAAGGTTCCGTATGCTTTTTCTCAGGGTGCTAGATTGAAAGAGATTGATTTGTTAAAAACTTTAACAAAGATCGGATCAAACATAAAAACGCTAATTGGTCTCCAAGCTCTGAGATCTTCGTTTTGCAAGGACAAAACAACAGTTTATTGGAACTATTGTATAATTTGCTATTCTTTACTTATTTCAAAAACTATGATATTTAATGCTATTGAAAAACTAATATCCAGCAAATGTTTGATTCGCGTGCCTTACATGCTCATACCGTGAAGCATTATAACGAGCCGGTGTACTTTACTCTGGACAAAGATTACCTCTATTCATAGATACCGCATAACAAGAAGTTTATTGCAGCAAAACGCACAATAAAACACGGGGTTTTGACGACTAAGACAAAGCATTCCCGTTGGCTATATCAAGGTTATACCTATAAGCAATACACCAATACCTAAATGTGAATTTCTATGGGTGTGTGGAATCTACAAAGGATTATCTGTGACTCAAGAGGAGCATGCTTGTATTTTTCAAATAGACTAAATCAGTTTATCTCACGATACATTTTTCTAATTTTATCCGTGGAAAATGCTATTAGGATGTAAGCAAAAAAAATTTAACTAAGCTAGGTCAAGAATATCTAAAAGATTACATAAGTATGATAAGTATACAAGACCCGGTGCACATCTGAGTAACAAGACATGAAAATAGACATATAACACGGTATGGAGTTCACCACTCATATCATCATATTCAAAGCAAAGCAATATGCAGCGGAAATCACGAAAAACCCAAATCAACAAGAACATTATTTTACAAAACAAAAAACAAAAACCGACTTCAAGAGACCGAGTATTGAGTTATTCGTCTATTTGTCGCGCACGTACTTAATGCAAAGGAGAATGGGCACTTTTGTATGGGCGCCGTCCCCGTGTTGTATCAAGTCGTGACATATGTCATTTGAAAGATGATATTATTAGCTTTATTTAATTGTATGACTCAACCTTGAATGACGTGCAGGGAAAAAGATATGATCGTTTTTAGATTTTAAAAAATTGCTGATTTTTTGCTTCCTAAAGGTATTATAAGGAATTTTATTAACATGTATGTCAAAAATTACTTTTATTATTGAATCCAGGGTTATTCATAAAGGGTACGCTAAGCCGAAAAGGGCTCATAGTAGGCATTATTTTCATTATGAACAACTTTTACTATAGGACCAACCCGAAATTCGGGAAAAATTCAGCTGTTCCATAGAAAAATGTCAATGACACTCGACAAAATGTATGGAACATGTAGAAGTCATTTTGGCAATAGTTTGCAAGAAATAAAGAGTATTAAGAGTGCTGTCTGATAAAAGGCATTTTATGTCAGTCGCTATGTATCCACTATCCAGTAGGTAGCTGATTATGCCCTCTCTGAAAAACATAATGAAAAAGCTAGTCGTTTCCATTAACACCTACAAAGCTTTCACCAGGGTTTGGCATAAAAGCCTTATATGCAAGCTCCCTTGGTTTGGCTTGTTCACTTGGTTTGTTGCATGGATATCGAACTTCCAGCGGGATTATTTGATTCGAGCAGTGGTCATTGGTGGTTCTTTATCTGATTTAAAAGATATCAAGGCCGGTGTTCTCCAGGGGTCGGTGCTCTCCACAACGCTTTTCCTTGTTCACTATAATTATCTGCTAAAGCCTGGTGGTTTTGGGTACGCAGACGACAAACCCGCGTTGCCGTTGCATATCCGACGCGCGGTTCAGCGGATGAAAAATCTAGCCTCCGAGAGAAGCCATGGTCAAGCGCATAAGCTTGTCTCTTGGCAGTTTTCGATTGAGGCGGTACTAACCTGGTTAAGTTTGATGCGCACTATGACATTTTATCGAATAATAAAGCAATAACTACAGTAAAAACACGAGTTTATGCAATCGGTATAGTATAAGATACACGTTCGAAAGTAGTGTTACTGATGGATAGTCTATTATGGATAGTTTTTTTTGAGACTGGGGGAAACCTTAAGAAAATAATCGGCTGCGTTGGGGGGCAACCGGGTCAAGGAGGTTTTTGTGGGGTTATACCTACTAAAACTACCTCTGTTACCATCCTCTGTCGGTGGTGATATGAGGGCTTCCTCATGTTTTCGATAGTCTCTCAGATGTGAGTGGTAAGATCACCAGTAGACCAGTTTCAGCAAAATCCGTACTGCCAGTCACTTACGAGGTCATTAGCTTCTCGGTACGCCAGGAGCTTGTTCCATAGTATGTTGTCTTGCAGAGTATGAATATGATCGGGATAGGCATGTAGTCAGATTCAGCACGACTACCCTTCTCAATAAATACAGTTCTCAATAAGATTTCTTAATTATTTTCTAGAACATCAATAATGTCGAAATAAGCCGATTTTATCGGTAGTCACACCGTTAGCAGTATTGTGACGTTTTGAGCCAAGTTCATGGCTGCCTCTGCAAAGAAGGCCTAATTGACCACTATTTTCAAAGTCAAAGCATTTAAAAAGTAAAAATCTCTGCATTTAGTCTATGATTGCTCTCTGCTCTATGCCTTTACTCTTATCTGTAACCATTATTTAAAGTTTATCTCGCTCGCTTTTATAGTGTCTTAGTAAAGGGACAGATAATTAAAAAAACAAACTAGTTTGACGAAAGGTTCGGGCTTTTAACCCTTCGACAAGACAACTTATAATCTTAATCAGGCTTCACTTTCAGGTAAGTTCGCTTAATTTTTCAAATATTGTATTAATAAATCGATATTATATTATGGCATTATTCAGACAAAAACTGTCGATAATCAGCAATGTAAGGATTTTGGCATGTGCCAGTACAAAATTAAAATAATTACAACTATATAAACGTTTATAAATAAACTATTATTATCTAATTGTTAAAAGGGAGTGATAAAATAGTCACAGAAAATGCATACACGATAATAAAATTCGATAAAATAGTTTTTTAAACGAAAAAAAAAAGCACTTTTTAGAATCTAAAAACCGTCATATCTTTTTCCCTGCACGTCACTCGGGGTTGGTGTCATATAATTAAATAATGCTATTGTTATGCTCTTTCGAATGACATATGTCATGACTTGATACAGCACCGGGGACGAAGTGCCCATCATCCTTTAAGACTTATATGGTTTTCTCATGGATACCATTATCAGAACTGGACTAAATTGAAATGGGACCAAATGGGAAGCGTCAGCTTTCTAATAAAAAAAGAATCATCAAAATCGATTCACCCAGTCAAAAGTTATGAGGTAACAAACATAAAAAAAAAAAAAAATTAAAAAAAAACATACAGTCGAATTGATAACCTCCTCCTTTTTTGAAGTCGGTTAAAAATCAAAATATATTTATTATTCACGAAGTGTCAAGTTGCGCGCCTAAACTATCATCGCTGTCATCGGCGCAACTGAGTTTCTACCCTCAAACGAAACATTTGCCATAACTAAACGAGAATGAGATTAACCACGGTCGCCTTCCCCAGTATTAAAGAATATGTTCTTGTTAAACGTAATAGGCAATAACTCATTAAATCGTCAGTAAAACGTAACAATTTCCCGCGGAAGAGATTGTGTTGAGACATTACGATGGCAGTTAACTGCAACGAGCCATCACACCAATGGGGAACCATTACGCGTTTATGTTTTAATGATTATTTGAAGCTTCTCATAATTTTGCGCCATTTATATCACAACTGGAATGACTGTCTCGTTAAGGACTGTCAGCGGGGTGATTGTTTCGCATTTTTTACACGAATATGTAGATCTGTGAAAATGAAACTTCAGAACAATATTATTAATATTTCCTTGCTTGCTTGACCATGTTTAGAGACCTGGAAACCCATCTATATCAATCTGATAGAAAGAACTACACAAAATAAATTATACCTTACAGATTATTCGACTTTGCTTTACATCAGGGACCCTATTCTTGCTAGTAGAGATTTTATCTCGGTCACTGTCGCTCTTATTAGAAATGCCATAACAGTGAGAGTTACGGAGATAATCTCGAGCACCCAGAAAAGGGTCCCAGGAAAAACCAAGCTGAGGTTAGCTGATACTCAGGATACCTAAATACAAGCAGCAAGACCTAGATCAGTAGATCAAGGGATAAAAATGTTAGATAGATAGATAAACTCTTTATTGTTCACACCAAAAATTACAAACTGGCAGCCTTATCGCTAAGAGCGAGCTCTTCCAGGCAATCTTAAGATGGAGAGGATAATGTTAATGATACGTTTGAACTGAAATCAAAAAAACTAGGATTCTATGGTCTCATAGTCAAGCCCATTCACTGACTAAAATTCTATTCTGAATTGTACTGTGCAGTCTAGAACTGAAGGTAAAATAAAAAGTTAATTAAAACCATGTCCAGTTGGAAAGTTTTTTCTAACGTTAGCGCTCGGTTGCTGCAGGCTTTTTCAGGGAAATATAGTTGTCACGGCAGTTTTACTACGTTTGTGATATATTTTTAAATTATCACGTACCTACTTGAATTGGACTTACAACTACTTGGCTTACCAGTTACATTCAACTTAACACTATAGGCGCGCTAAGATTTTTATATAGGGTTATTCATAAAGGGTATGCTAAGCCGAAAAGGGGTCATAGTACTCATCATTATGAACAACTTTTACTAAGGGACCAACCTCAAATTCGCGAAAAAAAATCAGCTGTTCCATAGAAAAATGTTAATGACACTTGACAAAATGTATTTTTAATAATAATTTCCCTTTCATATTTTACAATATCACTAGTATACGGGCTGCAACACTTTTATACAGTAAACTGGCAAAATTTACGGTTTTTTTCCAGCTTTGGACAATGCTATTGAAGCTTTCAGAATGTTTTCTTACGTAGCTAAAATTCACGCTGACCACCAAACATACATTTGTGATATGTTTGTGATTTCCTTTTTATGGTGTTGAAAAATTATTATTGTACTGAATTGTGCGCACGCGCTACTTTAAAAAAATAAAAAACAACAATAATCACAGTTAATAAAAAACATTCCACACTCATAGCTCCTCCACAAGGATAGCCTGTGTCGCGGATGCCATGGAACACACACAAAGATAAGGACAACTAACACCCAGGGATTATTTTTATTCGCTAATCCAGGGAATAAAAAAAATACTAATAGTGTTTTTGTTAGCAGTATTCCTTAAGGTCTATCCTACTTCAATTAAGAGGAAGCACGTATTTTTCACTGTTTATCCTCACATCTCTGTCCGTGCCTTCGCTGTGGAATTAAATCGAACGTTGTTAGCGATAATGTAGCGATTTATCAGTGCCTGTTTTAAATCCACCGTGGAAGTGAGCATCCGCTGGCAATTCCTTTAGCGCGGACAGAACAATAAGTAACGCTTAGTTCCGCGTCTGTGCACTAGGGGCGCTCTACGACCGGACTCTGCCCTAATACTCTTATTACTCACACATCTCGCTGTTTCTTGTTTTTATTACGGACGAAGATCATTATTTAGCACAATGCACTTTATAATGAACTAGCGACCTGCCCCGGCTTTGCACGGGTATAAAATGTTGCCTATGTTACTCGGGATAATGTAGCAATCTAATGGTGAAAGAATTTCTGAAATCGGTCTAGTAGTTTTTGTGTTTATTCAAACAAACATACAAATCTTTCCTCTTTATAATATTAGTTTTAGAAAAACAGTTTCTAAACGTGCTCGGATTTCCGTTCATTATTGTCGGGTGCTTCGTCGAAAATGTTTTGTGCAAGCTTTACACAAGCAGTTAGGAATTGATAGACTGAATTGTTATGAGTGCTTCAGTTTTGCTTCTATCATTTTATTATTTTCGCTATGAATCGACTAGACCTTAATCTTGTTTGCCTTCGTTGTGTGTTAACTAACGTATCGAACATTTTCGAATCATCTACAAAATTTATATTTTTTTTTAATCTCAAAATATAAGATACCTACGAATAAAGAAAGCGAGCGCCTTTGTCATAATGAGAGAGACTACTGCCCAGGGCGCTGCACCGAGGGCGGCCATAAATCATAGAGCCACTCTGACCCACCCGCCTCAGCTAGGGATAGAGTCGGTGGAGATAGGACTTATCGATAAAAGAACTTTCATAATTAACATTTGTGTAGAATTAAATGTTAACGTATTATTAATGAGGCCATTTTGTGATCGGATTTTTTAGCTTATTAGCTATGCCCCGCTGCGCGGTGATGAAAAACGATGATGATGAAAAGTCGCCTATTTCTTTTTTATAGCCCTAAAAACGTGTGCAAAATTTCATGATGATCGGTTGAGTGAAAGCGTTACAAATATACAAACCTTTTTCAGTAATAATATTATACGAGTAACTGTTGATATGTAATAAGAGTAAATAATGTTTTCGATTTCACCATCCCATTTATCTAAATTTGAAACAATTATTAACTAACTATCAGCGCCCCGCGTTATCATCGTTAACTGTAGTATCCAAACATATTAATCTGTTTTTTGCACATGTGTTTATCTATTTTTATCTTTTATCAAAACTTGAATATTTTTTAAAGTATCGATATAATTCTGCCATCTAACTACACCTTGTACTTCGGCCTTTGTAGAACATATTTCTACGTCCATTTGAACTCCTTGCAATAAAACAACGAACAGTGTAGCATAAAACATCCAAAAGTACCGCAAAGAGACGACATTATGATACGATGTGACGTCATTATAACGTGATGACGTCGTAATAAGGGCTCGTTTACGGGTGCCCGCAGCATCGTGTCAGGCGGGCAAATCAAACATATGCATATGTAAAAGAGTGTTTATCTGTTTATGCAACAGCATGTTCATGCCCGTTTTAATATCCAGCCGTACTCGCGGCAGAGCACAACGCTGCGGCTACCGCTGCGTGTAACAGTACCGAAAAAACTACCAAAAGCCAACGACATCGACCGAAGACACCGCTATTCTCAACGTGCTGCTCGACGCTTGACAGCATCATAAGCGAGAGTACAACTTCTCTTCGTAAACGAAGAAAACGCGCAACACACCACAAGACGACGACCGACGTCTCTGTAAACGAACCCAAAGTCGAAGACCAAAGACGAAGTCGAATACAAATTTAGGTAGTACTATAGTTTAAATCGAAACCGAAAAATGGTAACATTACGTAAATCACGATCCCAATGTTCCTGCAAACACAGTGTTTAAAGCTTTGAAAAAGTTGTAGAATTGATCTCTTCTCTCTTCATCACTTTATCTAAAGATCTACTTATTTCACTAAATGCAATGACTGATACGACGAATAATACACCTACATTTAATAGGCACGTCCAAGAATTCCCGGGTATGTTGCCGAGATAAAATCACGGATCGAACCTGGACCCGATTGGAGCAGGAACGAGACAGATGGGGTGCTAGGTCGGGTAACCTCCACGTGGTGCACCCTGGGCAACAGCGTGCGGTAATACTGCAGCTTTTATGCAGTATTACCGCACGCTGGCAAATAACCCGACACGGTGGGCCCGTCCGCATGTCCCTCTGACTAGCAGAGGGCACAGCGTGATGGCTTGGACGGTGGCATTGCTGCCACCAGGGGGGTTTTCCTTGTGCTCCTCGCCGCATATGGGTTGCGGTCGGGAGTGCAAGGAAAGGAGGAGGGTGGACGCTGGAAGCGTGTGCCGCATGGGGCCAACCAGCGGCATACGCTTTCGGCCTACATAGGCCGGGATCTCTCGTTGCCGAGCGTGGTGAAAGCCGTGCTCGGCGGCGAGAGATCGTGGCAGGCCGGGGTCTCCTTCTGCGAAGAGGTGATGACGCAGAAGGAGGCCGCGGAGCGGGTCAGAGAGGACGACGCCCGATCTGACCCGCTCCGGCGCAGACGAGGGAGCGAGGAGGCGGTTCGCCCGTATCCTCGCTCCTCTGCAGTGGGGTTGCCGGGAGAGTCGGGGGACTCTCCCGGCCTGCACGACCCCACACTGACTGTCTGGGGGGTGATCCTGGGGAACAGGGTCACCCCTCCATATACGCGGGGGGCCCTAATTGGGCCCATCGCCGGGGCGAGGTGGCGATTGCTAACGCGACCCCACCTTGCCCCATCTCAGGCGGATGCCGAACACCCCAGTGGTTTTAGTGGGTATGCCGCCGCAGGGCGGAGACTCCCACATAACCACCTTGCCTCCCCCGGGGCGGGCGTGGTATCCATAAAGGATTTCCACTGGGTAAACAAAAAAAAAAAAAAAAAAAAAAAAAAGGAACGAGACAGATGACACACCAAGAGAGAGAGACCAATACTTAACAGTAGGACAAGAAATGTGAATACTGATGATGAAATCATTCTCATCAATATTATACTTCGCACTTTGTCCTCGAAATTAGTATTAGTAGATATTATATACACATGTAGTTTCGCTAGGTGACACCACTCTTTGCACTAATTGTTGAGAGAATGTAGGTAGAATTAAACAAGTTAAAATATCCGAGGGTAGATATAACCCACCTCGCCATTTTGTCGTTCTTATTCTTCATTCGCAATTTAGTGCTCAACCACTCCGGACACTTTCAATTCAACAAAAGTATAATACTTAGTGTTCTTTTTGTTATTCAAAAAATACCTAAAAGAAAACGCTCGAAAGCTGTCAAAGAAAACCGCGGAATTTTAATGCGTAAAATTAAAGTGAAAAATAAGTCGTATAAAAGTGACGTTTCTAGTAGTGATTCCGAGGACTCATTGGAGCAACGGATAATAGTACGAAGTACAGTAGGTACATCGACAAGGTATGTAGTGGTATTACTATGTATTCATTACCTTAATAATTATAAAGCAAAGTTCATAAGAATGCAACCGAGATCGCCAGCGGTGCTATTTCGCCGCATTCGATATTGTTATCAGTTGGAACTGATAACCTCTGGCACGGGGCAGCCTTAAAGCCCATTAATCTGTCAATGCAACCGAACTAACCATCAGGGTTTTTTCACCGCATACGACATTTTATCAGTTGAGACTGATAACTTTTTTCTCTTAGCTGGCACCGGGCAGCCTTAAAGCCCATTAATCTGTCAATGCAACCGAACTAACCATCAGGGTTTTTTCACCGCATACGACATCTGTCAATGCAACCGAACTAACCATCAGGGTTTTTTCACCGCATACGACATTTTATCAGTTGGGACTGATAACCTTTTTTCTTTTAGCTGGCACTAGGGCAGCCTTAAAGTTCAATTATTATCTCAATGAATGCAACCGAACTAACCATTGGGGTTCTTTCACCGCATTCGACATTTTATCAGTTGGAACTGATAACCTTTTTGCTGACACTAGACAGCCTTAAAGTCCACTAATCTGTCAATGAATGTAACCGAACTAACCACCGCGTTCAAAATTTGATCAGTTACTCGAAACTGAAAACACAATAACTTTTAATCATTTACTTTGAGCAAAATTTTAAGACCTTTGGACTTGTTGTTATTATATAAACTAAACGTATATTATCTAAGGATAAAAACCTATACTTACAAGTCAATATCGACTCATTCCTGAGTCACCCCAACCAAACCTGGGCCCAGACGACTGAATCCCAGAGCCTCCAAATCACGTGACTGTATAGGACGTTGATAATTTCGGCGCAGATCTCGTCGACACTTATGGAGGTAAAGCGGCGACGGTCCCTATAGTTACCAGTAACTTAGTATAGTTAGTATTTGCGATCTCAGGACCGCAAATAATATCGCGGACATAATTGTCGACGATCCAACTTCATCGACAACAGAACCTTTAAAATTAGATGAAGAGGTACTGGAGGTTTTGGGCAAACACCCGATAATCACAATGAAAATTGCAAACGACACCCGTTCAGAGTTAGCAACCGCCTCAAATATATCGCGCCTGAAGGTTACAATATACAAATATTTTGACTAAGTACTCAATGCCTGCATGCTATGCCAGCAATTATGCTTGCACATCAATGCTCCACAGCTTAACCCTGAAACAAAAGCTGCCCTTCCAGAACGGCACTGAAACCGGACAAAGAAATCGAAGCCGAACAAAAACAAATGGCACGTGTTATATCATGCCTTGCTGAAGTTATTACTATTACTTGCTATATGGCGACTTAGCAACTTGCAACACAAAAAATAAAATAAAATAAAAATATACATTTTTGTTATAAGTAATTAAGAAACATTTAATAAATAAATAAAAAATTTACCGGTCAAACCTACACATACGAGCACATAAACCGCTCGGTCTGTAAAGCGCAATCAGTCGCGCGCTTTTTTGCGCTGATTTAAAAAAAAAAAAAAAAAAAAAAAAAAACTGAATACAGCATTTTTCTTCTTGTAATTTTTATTTTTTTTCTAAAATTTATTAAAAATTTATAAAAACAGGTAATGTTGCATATTTTACTTATGTTGATGCATATTTTACCAATTTCACGAATGTTTCACCAATTTATTATACATAATTATTATAAACTTTTTATGTTGCATATAATCCGGTTCTTATAAATTACAAATGACCATAGTACTATCCTCTCTTGGATAGCTGGAAGTTTTCCTCATCGGTCGTTCAGGAATCTGTTCCTAAACCACGCATATATACAAATTCTGATAAACAATCGAAATAATTGTATTTAAATTAAAATAATAATAATATAATTAATAAGTTTACAAAAACTGAACATTTTAAACTTGGATGGGGACTTACGCACTGCAGTAAAATTATTTTCTCAGAAATGCTATATGGCACCTTTGATCTCAAAGATGCATATTTTCTTTTAAGATATCACAATGGCTTTATAAAAACCTTCGGTTAATTTTCAACGACAAATACGACTATTCCAATGTAACATTGTGCCGTTCGGCTTAAGTACTGCAAACTGCACCGTTTGCTTTTACAAACATTATGAATCTGTATTTAGTCGATTGGCTACTAATAAGTCAGTGCCCTGAAATGCTACTGATAAATATTGAAATGACGAGAAAAACATTTACTTCTCTGAGTCTTACGAGGAGAAAAGTGTGTTGACACCTTCAATTACATGCTAATTTTTAGGCATGATCATAGACTCTTATCAGATGTCGCTAAGTCTAACCTCGGACAAAAAGTTACACATTAAAACTGAAATAGATAATTTTACTAAAAAGAGACGCTGTTGATTTAGGAAATTCACACAAATCAAAGGTTTATTAGTGTCGGCTTGTCCAGCCATTGAGTATGGGTATGGGCTTTATACTAAGGAAATAAAACGCTGCAAATATCTTAACTTATGATGTTGTGATAAGTTTATGAATGTACCCGACACTCTGTTGCCCGATATTAAGTGGTGGATTAGTGCCATAGGCCAATCAACACACCATATCAGAAACGACGTGCTGTGCACGTTACAGAAATTTATTCTGACGCCTCAACTACGGGGTGGGGGCGAACTGTAAAGGTCAAACTGCAAGTGCTCAATGGTCAAGTAGTAAACAAGAAAGGCATTGAAATTACCTCGAGCTGCTTTCATAGCTCTTAATTTTTTTCCAAGGATTTATACGGCTGTCTGATACTTTTGCGCATCGACAACACCACCGCAATTCTGCGATAGCTTACATTAACCGCATGGATGGAATTCTATTTCCAATCTTACTAAAACAGCAAAAGAAATTTGGCCTCACGGCTACAAAGATTTTTATCTTCACGTCCTATAGTAGATCATGTATCAATGTTCTCCCTGATTTTGAATCACGTAAAACACACCCAGATATCAAATAGGAGTTAGCTGATTGGGCTTCCCAATACTTAGCAGCATCTTTTGAGCTGCCTGAAATAGATTTGAAAGTCGAATCATCAATAAATGTAATAGATACATATCGTCACACAAAGATCTTGACGCAGTCGCTTTTAATTCATTTGCAGTCATGGTCAGACATCTTATTTTTATTTACACCTTCCCTTCATTTTCAATAGTCCTAAGAAGGCTGCGAAAAAACATTTCAAACAACGCATGTGGCATTGTGATTGTAGCAATGTTTCATTGTACCAATGTTCCTACACAAGCATGGTTCTCTTTGTTCAAATCCCTACTTGTGTCTGATATCGCTACGTTTACACCTAACGATAATATTTTGATATCGCATTACAAATCGCAGATATATTCCAATCTTACCCTGGCTGCAGGAGTGTTATCAGGCTTTATCAAGTCGAAGCCTACAAGTTGCCTCACTGACTAAAAGCTCCAATAAACAACATGACGGATTTCTCTGGAAGTGGTGGTCGTATTGCTTAAACAATTACAATGTTGTTCTATATAAGGCCTCAATCCCTAGCGTACCTAATTGTCTTTCTATCGAAAATGTTTAGCGACGGTAAACCTCCTTTACCTAAATACAATGCTACCTGGGGCACCAACAGTGTTTTAGGTCACTTATGCATAATTGACAATTGTCAATTGGTAATGAAAAGCTTGATATAAATAAACATTCCTGGTTTCAAGCAGTCAGTTTTCTTCTTACCTTTTTTCTACGAAAACCCAGCAAAAATACTACAGGCATACATAGACAAATGCGATATTTTATTCACTTAAACCAGTCGGCAAACTGCGACTGCCGCACGCTCGCTTGGTGTCAGTCTTGACACTATCCGCAACACTGCGGGATGGAGCCACAGCTCCACTACCTTCGTTCCGTTTTACAACAGGGTTGTTACCGATGCCTGTCACCTGTCCTTAGCTCGAGCAATTATTAATATAATAATAATACACCATCAGGCGAATAGATGCCTAGATACTGTTTACGCTAAATATAACAATTAAGTTAAGTAATAAGGTAGTAACGTAAAATATGAATATTTTCACGTAAAATATACCTACAGTACCTATGGTTGTGCTTAATAAACATTAAGTTGATTTCACACGATTAACGTGTCATTGACCATACTTCTTTACATTACTCTCAAAGTCTACATGTGTATATAATATCTACTAATACTAATTTCGAGGACAAAGTGCGAAGTATAATTAGTGATTAAACGAACTTACCTTTGTGAAGTTCTATCATAATTATACGTAGCACTTTGTCCGAAGAAATTAGTATGTACTCCCGCCCCCCCAGGAGCAAACGCAACCCTTGAATATCATTAGAACTAAAGAAGCATGCCAATGACAAAGGTGTAATTAGGTGTGTAATATAAATATGTATATCTCTAAACTAAATGAAGAATAAGAACGACAAAATGGCGAGGTGGGTTATATCTACCCTCGGATATTTTAACTTGTTTAATTCTACCTACATTCTCTCAACAATTAGTGCAAAGAGTGGTGTCACCTAGCGAAACTACATGTGTATATAATATCTACTAATACTAATTTCTTCGGACAAAGTGCTACGTATAATTATGATAGAACTTCACAAAGGTAAGTTCGTTTAATCACTAATTTCGACTGTATTTATATCAACAGTATCGAAACTAAAAATGGCATTTTTTACAGGAGAGCAATTTCAAGTACAAATTTGACCTAAATTAATAAGTCAAACTGTGACAACTTTATTCCATTTAAAACATGACGAAAATTCATTTCTTTTTAGTTATTTGTTTTCCTAAAAGTATATACGCGATTCTTTTTCATTATACCCAATGAAACAAAATTGTGATTTTACGTACATACGATTTTTGTTAACGAAATAACAAGTAGGATCAAACAATTATATAATTATTAAGTCCGTATGAGTCAAACGTGTGAAGGACCTCTACCATTTTCTCACAGCTTCACTTGGCGACGACGTGCCCGCACCTCGCATCCAAGCACACTCTGTCCCACAAGGGAACTCGAACGTTTTAAATTCTACTACGATATCCTTTCGCAGTCGGGAAATTTAAAGTGCGTCGCGAAACGAACGCCAGTGGCACTCTGTCGCATTTTCCGAGATATCGCTGGATTTACTGGGTCGCAGGCTTTGTGGGGCTGAAATAAAACGGCCCGCAGAGAAATCCGCCGCATATTATTAGGAGAATGCTAGATTTATATCTTGTATTCAATTTGCGTGAGAGCTATTTGTTTGCGTCTATCTGGGACGGGCGACGTTCCGTGCCGCTTAGCGCCGACTTTGTTGTGATTAACAAAGTAACGGATGATAATGGTTTGTGTTTGCTTACTGATTTTACTCGTATTTTTTGCTGTCATTGAGTCTTTTTCCCGACTGCCTAAAAGAAGAATTCTGGATTTCGGAAGTATGTAAATATGTATTTTTATTTTTTCCATGTACCTACCCATCTACCGCCTTGACTAATGTTAGATTGAAAGCTATTGTTAGATCCGTCTTTAGATAGTTTCTAGCATTTTAGACTTTACTTTGAAGTTGTATTTTAGTTTTTCTTTTAATTATAATAATACCTACTTGTCCAGTTTTCGAACAGGTTAAGTAAGTAATCATTGCTACAACGGAGCTGATATTGGTAGCATTTTTCAAGCTAAAATAGCAGCCTAGCCTAGCTAAAATAGCCTTCAAATTATCCTATCAATTTTCATGTCAACATATCAAAAAGAACAGGAACTATTTTAGATATGACAAATTAATATACTTACTTAGTAGTTATTTTTTTTATGAGATCAATCATTTTATATCTCAGGGTAACGAGTGTTGTGCAGGATCTTTAATTCTGAGAGTTCAAAAATCTGGGTGGCGCAGTCCTGTTCTGGGGTAACATTAGGCGAGTGATTTGCTAGTCGCGTCGCTCAATAGCATAAAAAATAGGCATGACGACAGTATCAAAAAATCGCCGATTCAATGCTTTCAGGGGACTAGCCAGATTAAAAAAATTTAAAACACATGTTTAGTTTTATTTTAAAAAAACAGATTATTAAGATTTTCAATAAATTAAAACATTAAAATACAGCAATCGGCCATCTTGTCAGAAACAACAATCACAGCGTATGACGTCACGCTTCAGTGAACTCAGGTCATCCGCCGCTCATCACGCATAGACACAATGACATGTTTACTAGCCGTGACGTCAAATCGACGCCATGACACAAGCAAGCTGTTTTCGGGCACTGTTGAAAAAATATGTGAAAAATGGCTTCAAACTTCGTTAAACTTAAGTTTATTACCGAAATTAAGGCTTTTTTGTAAATAGTTAATGTGTACTCAAATTATGGAAGAGGATTTTAAAATCTTTCGTCACGCCTATTATGAATCAATTCTGTCTGAGCATTTACATCGAACACACACCTTTCACCTTGACTTCAAAGATGCTCTGAACAAAAGCATCTAAATCGGAACGCGCCAAGGCTGGGCACATTGTCTGTTGTCGCCTCCGCATGAAGCGCTTCTTTCAGTGATCAAGAGCGAAGAACAGGAACTATTTTCAATCCGACAAATTAAGTTATTTTCTATCAATTCTATGTCTGAGTTTTTACACCACCAGAACATACTTTTCACCTTGACTTCGACATTGTCGTGAACAAAAGCATCTAAATCGGCACGCGCCGAGGCTGGGCACGTTGTCAGTTGACGCCTCGGCTTGAAACGCTTCTTCCAGTGATCAAGAGGGCGTCACCCCGCATCTTTTCCACGTCATTTGCGAGGACCGCGCTCTTCCTTACAGTCAGCTACGTAGATAACTCTTACTATTTAGACTGAAGTATTTAATAAAAACATGATGTAATATGATGTCTAAAACGTCATGTTTTAACAAAAAAATACAGGTTTAGAAGGAACGTATATGCTCAGCCAATAAGGGCTAATAGTACTCATCATCATGATCCACTTTTACTATTGGACCAACCCAGAATTTGCGAAAAAAGTCATATGTTCCATAAAAAAATGTCAATGACACTCGACAAAATATATGGAACAGCTGATTTTTTTCGCGAATCCCGATTGGTCCTTTAGTAGAAGTTGTTCATAATGATGAATACTATGAGCCTTTTTCGGCTTAGCAATACTCTTTCCTTACAACACTGTATTAGATTATGAGACTATGACTGAAAAAAAAAAAAAAAAAAAAAAGACACTGTATTAGACGATCACGGTAACAAAGTCTCGCAAGCCAACAAAGTTCTAGCTGTTTAGGCGATACGAAACTGTATGAAAGGACAAACATACTGCATAGGTTCTTATACTCGAAAAACAATACCCTCCCTTTCGGCAGTTGGTTAAAAGTTAATAATTCACGGGTTCGTTTTAAGTACCTATTTGTGTTGCCGTGAGTACTATAGGATAAGAAAATGCTCGTAATGTATGTCGCCGGCGAACGGTTAATGTGTTCGCGCCTCACTGGAGATCCAGCACCAATTTATGCCGTCGACGCTTTTTCTTATCGACATGTTATTACCTAATTCGACGTTTTCGCACCACATTAGCTCAGGGGTAATCATCGATAAATTTCAAAAAAGTGAGTTTCTCGAATTCTGCTGAGTGGAGAGAGCTTTGTGGACGATGCAGCTTCTTACAGACTTATTTTACTTTTATTTTGGCGTTTGAGCTTATTTTTACCCGAGTACATAGAGGGAAGGTGAAGGTGTGAATACATGAAGAACAATTTCTTTGTGTGATTTTACGTAAATATATGACAATGTATTATATGTTCATATGTAAAATTAACGACCGGCCGATTTAGAATTGCGATTTAAGATTGCGAGAAGTGTCGTTAAATTTGTCTTGATTTCTGCATACAAGGATGTTTAAGAGTGAGGAACTGTGTCTGACTTTTTATTTCTAATTTTTTTTTGCGATTCCAGGGCTGGCCCTAAAGTAAAAGTTGTTCATAATAATAAGTATACTCGTATACATTTCCTTCAGTATTATTACACCTTTTTGCATTACACGACGTCGACGTCGACGTCGACCTGTTTGGCTCAGCGGTAGTGTAGCCGCCTTATAAGCCAGAGGTCCCGGGTTCGATTCCCGGCCGGGCAGATGTTTGAATTATGAATTTAAATATCTGTTCTGGGTCTGGGTGTTAGTTGTCCTTGTCTTTGTGTGTGTTCCATGGCATCCCCGACACAGGATTTATTCCTAGTGGGGAGCTATGAGTGTGAAACGTTTATTTATTTATTTATTTATTTATTTATTTACACGTTGTATGCATGTACTATGTACTTGTACATACATGCACTTACAAATTGGTAACATAAAGTGATAACAATAAACAGCCTCCCGATCGCGAAGGTGGTGGGAACTAACGATCTCCAGTGACAAACGCGCGAGCTCGCTAGAGTGTCGTATGCAAACCGACGCGACGTGGCGTGGCGTGGCGTCGCGTCGAGTAGAGCAGAGAGCGCGTCAAATGATGCGGCACTGATGCGCTACCTAACGATTCCTCGCCTTTTTACCGTAACATCGAGTATTATTTATGCTTTGTATGCATCAGATTTTTCAGTCTAGCCAAGACTAGACTGTACCTTCTTATCATACTATTATTATATATTGCAAAATTTTATGTGTGAGTGTATGTGTGTGTGAATGTACAAACATTCACACACATACACTCACAATCACGTATCTCTGAAACTACTAAACCGATGATTTTGATGAATTTGGAATTTGGAAACCTTAGGTTTTGAAATAGCACATAACCTTTTCACCACTGCGCGGGTGAAACCGCAGTGCGCAAATAGTTTTCTCATCCTACTACTTTCCATCACCACCATTTTTAACACCCCCAGGGGGGGGGGGGGGACCGCGGGTGCGACTAACATTTCATAATACGCCGAACAAAAGCCTTCGCTAACTTTAACTCGAGAGAAATAGAAATATAGTAACCCCGATTTATATTCATTTTTTCTATTTGAAGATGCTAAGCCGACCTTGATAACCTGCACCCGAAATAGCTCTGCTTATCAAGATAAAACCTTTCAAATTACCCCAAACTTGTCTTGCTTACGTGCGGTCGGGACAGGGGAGCTGAGAAAATTCTCACACACCTTTTCTACAAACCTAAGAAAAGGTCAAATGTGAATGAAACCATCAACAAAATGAATATGTGTGAGTAGGTTTAATTTAAGAATTACTTTTCCTTCTTTTGGATTACTATTAATATACCCAACCCATGCTAAGAAATGTTCTGACAGCTACATTAGCATGACATTGTGAATAACTAAAACTCAAATAACTGGCTTTGTTTCTTTACGCAGTAGGTATACCAGTAAACAGTTCTAATCTTACTTCTAAAAACTATCTGAATACCAGTTCGTAAGATACTGCTTTCGTTGATTTTTTTCAACTTTATTGCAGCTGTCTGCTCGTTTCTTAGCGTGGCTTTAGTGTACACCCTCACATTGTCTTTAGGTTTCATAGGTCGTGATTCAGATGTGGATGATTATTCCAAGTCAGGGCATATCTCATGGCCAAGAGCGCCTTTTGTCGCCTCGTAATTAATAGCATAAGCCATTGTGGCGACGTCAGACGAACGCCGCGCGCCGCCTTTGTCCTAACTACTTAGTACTTCGTGTAGTAAGGTTTACTAGGAATCACTACAAATATGTACTTACGTGGATGATAGGTGTGGTTTTAAGTTCATTTGTCTTTATACTTTTTTTTAGCTTTAATTTGTTGTAGGTAAATAATTCAATGATAAAAATGTCTTAAGTTAGAAATGTAGCGCATGCACTCAATATTATTAAAATGTTATATAAAGTAATGTTAATGACTATTTCACTAACCATTAAGTACCGAAAAGTTAGTCAAGTCGTATTTGTTCTTGGTTACTTAGTCGACTTTTCACAAATTTTTCTTTAGCAGCAAATGGCCAAATTAGAAGCACATTTATTAAACGTGGTACAAATGATAGACTCACGTGGAACCACTTTAGGCGTACACTGACACCGAAAGCGATAAAACACGCAATCAAAACCTCAGCCAGCTCTTTTAAAAGGCTAATGAGAGCTCGCCTGTCTCCATAAAGGATGTGGATCTGAAGAGGCGCATTAAACTTTGATTGGGTTTTCATAGTCGGAGGCGGCTGAGAGCGCAGTTAACTTTACTGCGCACATATCGCCCTCTGCCGGCCCAACGTGGAGCTAAAACTGCGGGACTGCCATAGTATAGAAACAATTTCTGGTACTGCAGACATCGTAGAGTAAAGATGCTCAGCTTTTACAGTGATCCAATGACCAGTTTTATCACTTGCTTTATTTCGTCTTTGAATACTGTCATAATAGTTAGTCTGGGGTACAATTTCCGCCGAGCTATATGTACCTATGTTTGTGGCTCAATTTATTATAAGGAAAAATTGCATCAATCATGCATGATGAAATAATGTTTCTTGTAAAACGGTGCCAATCTGTGTTGGAGTACTGACGAACATTCTACTTGGGAGTATTTCTGTTTTTTTAAGCGCTTAGCATTAAAAATATTTTTTACAATTTATTCACTTAGTTTTAGGATTAAAATGTAGACTAGAAGTTGTACTATTTATTATTCATGTAAAACAAAGAAAATCTTAAAACAAAACCTGGGAATGTATAGAGAGAGAATTTGGACGTATTCTAGCTAATAAAAGTTTTCTTACTACATATTACTCTCCTCTGCCGCTGAAACTGTTCATTTTCTTTTTGCAGCCGGAAAATGACAGACTGCAATTCAAAGTAAATCATACTAATTTAACTTGCTCTTGTTTTAGATGAAACAGACCCAAGATACACAGTAATGACTATATTCGTCAATACTCTTTTATCAAATTCGTTTCTAAGCAGAAACGAACTGTCGAGCAAGACATTATTATAACATTTCATATTATTGTTAAGATTTAATTAAATTTAATTATTTTTATTTATATTTTAATGGGATAAAATATTACCTACATGACTTAATTAACCATTTGTGACAAATTTATCTGCGTCTGTTTTTATTTTAATACTAGCGGCCCGTCCCGGCTTCGCACGGGTAGACTTTGAGATAAACGTAGAGTAAATTGAAATCGGTCCAGTCGTTCACGCGTGATGGCGTGACCAAAGGTGTTGAGAATAATTATAGGAACTCTTTGTTATAACCTCTATTCTCATGCTATTGCGTAACTATAGCAACCGTAGTTTGTTGATGCTAACTTGTCAATTTATAGTAAAAATTATCAGTATAAAACGCACACTGTTTTGATAGATATGATTGAATTTGAACTTTGTACAGAGGTAATAAAGTGCAAATTGACTCTTGGACGTTAGGAACATACCTACATTGCTTAAACAACAGTGAGTGCTTGCAATTCAATATGAACTTTATACAATAGCAATAAAGCTCGTTTTAGTTAGAAAACGTTTGTATGGGAAAAAGAAAAGGGCTGTTTTTAGGGTTTTTCAATATTTCTGAGAGATTTTCTTAATATTTTTTTCCGTAAGAACCTTCTCCTAATAATAACAAATACAACAAAAAAAGAATTAGTGAAATCGGTCCAGCCATTCACGCGTGAGGCCGTGACCAAGGAAAACGGGTTTCATTTTTATATATATAGATAGTATTTTAAATTTAAAAAATGGTATGTATATGTAGGTATGTAATGGTATGGTATGTATGTATGAAATAATCGACACCATTATGGAACCATTTCCAGAAACCCATGGTAACGTTTCAATTCAGAGACAGCCCCTCTCACGTCTACCCTATTCTTTGTCAACTTGTTTGGCTCAGTGATAGACGTGGTACCTTTTGAACCAGAGGTCCCGGGTTCGAATTCCGGCTGGACAGATATTTGAATGATGAATTTAAATATCTGCTCGAGGTCTGGGGATAAGTTGTCCTTGTCTTTGTGTGTGTTCCACTTCCATGGCATCCTCGACACAGGCTATCGTAGTGGAGAGCTATGAGTGTGAAACGTTTAGTTATTTATTCTTGTGCGCTCGAGATTATCTCCGTCTATCTTACTCTTATGACATTTCTAATGAGAGCAACAGTGACAAAGATAATATCTCACTCGCCAGAATAGGGCCCTTGTAGGCTCGCAGCGGGACGCGCAACGTTTGGTTTTACGACGTAGTAATACCACAATAACACAAGCAATTTATTATTTTCACACAAAAACAGCTACAAACTTTCACTATCGTAGTTGACATCGTTTTTATATCACCAGATTCGATCAAAATCGGAATATTTCATATTTCCGCGAAATTCAGCTTATTGGATATAAATCCGGGATAAAATGGATTCATACCTATTCAAAGGTTACCTCTCCTATATCCCTCAGTATGCTTACGTTGTTATACGCATATTATGTAGGTACTGAGGTATGCGGAAAATCTAATATTCTTGTTCATAATTTTAAAAATTGAAATTCTTAGACATAAAATCTCTGTTCGTTTTATTTATTTGTAATCTGTACATTAGCGGATAGTTTCGAGAAAGCAAAGACCAAGCCTCAGTCTAGTACATTAATTGAAATAAAAAATAATATTTAGTACGAGTATCTTTGAGCTTACATCTCATATTGGTACCTGGCACTTATAATGTCTTAAACTCAAACACATAGGACCGGCGGCCAAACCTAACAACGGCGAGCAACTATTCATACAAAGTCGCGGGCACTAGTTCAATTTAAAAATATTCTAAATTTTTACACACATTCCAAACAAATTACTTATTTAGAACCAAGATTTTTTTAGTAAGGAACACGTACAGCGCGTACACCACAACCAAATAAAGCGAAATGTGATAACAATGAAATAAACAAATAAATTAAATAACACACGACTGCTAAGGTAATAATATACATTTTAGATATTATAATGATTTCTTAAGTTTTTTTTTAGGGTTCTGAACCCCCTTCGGGGAACAACCCTTAAGGCGAGACTTCGGTGTATGTCTGTCTATCTGTTTGTCACAGAGTCACAGCCAATTATTTCAAGAACTTTAAAAGCTTGTGGTCGTAAATTTGGCATGACGAACATTATGTTAACCAAAACAATTCGTAGAAAAAAAAACCTACTGAGAAATAGGTTTTTTTCGTAGGATTGTTTTTTGTTTTCTTTTTTTTTTTATTCTATAATAGGCTTGTATTTGACCGCCATGCGCCATCTCGCCTGATTCCATTTTCCATTTGATTTATTTTTATTCCAATTTTTTTCCTAATTGCAAGATACGAGATAAGTCGTTATCCCCGCTAGATATCTAGTACCTACCTAACTTTACCTCCACCCAACTAAATCGTCCTCGATATCGAGACATCGAATGAACCGATCACATGTCACAAGCACGTTTCTTTTATGCGTCTCTTTAAGGTAATGAGGGATGCTGGTGAAAGGACATTTTAGTGTTATTATCAGACCCCAGACGTTGCTGTTATGTTATTTTACTGTTTACTTATATGGACTAAAGAAACGAGATATTTAAAAAATACCTCAAGGCACTATCCGCGGGTAAAGTACCCAAAAGAGAGGCGATGTTACCTCGTTGATAAAAAAAATTAAAACAGGCTTTTATTGAGCCATCAGCATTACACAGGTACCAAATCGTATATATACATACACCAATCTGACATCGGGAAATGGTTCAAAATTAAGCTATAAGATTTGACCTATTATATTGGATATCACATCAATATTTACCTACAGCTCTAAAAAGGGTCAGTTCGATCGATACCCTCTAGCTCAGAAATAATTGAAAAATATGGGTAAGTACAAAAAGAATTAAAAACTTAATATCCGTTCGCACCGTTCAATTTTTCATACACTGTCTTTTGAATAGGTACGTAACTAAGTTTTCCATATTGTTTGTGCTAGGAAACTAAACGACTAAATAATTAAATATCGCTGATCGAATCTGCGTGCACTGCAAACAATATTACTCTTATCGCGACCTGAACTGAATTGGCTTTTGTCTTGTTTTTTCTCTAACTGATAGAGCAAGATGAAAGCCAGGGCGATCCAGTAGAGACTCGCGCTAAAATTCGCGGTACAGCCCCTGAACAAAATTGGCACTGGCACAAGGACCCTATTTTTGGGCGCTCGTGATTATCTCCTCGAGTCTCATTCTCATAACATTTCTAAAGAGAGCGAGAGTGACCAAGATAATATCTCACTTGTCATAATAGGTTCTCTGGACTGGGATGAGTCGCGTATAAGAAGTGAGTTATTCGGTACTACTATTTTATTCATCCCAAGTAATTTTTGTATTTTTAATATTTTTAAGTGTAAAGGTTTGTATACTTCATTTGAGTGCCGTAATTTTTGTATTTTTCGGACATTTCGTGAATAAATTGGATCATTCACAATAATTTACGTGAGAATTTATTTCGTTGTGCAAATTGGACTTGTTTACTGTCGAGGGAAGGTCGCGGGTGTTCATTTGCTGAGGCGACATCTCGTTAGACGTTTATTTTATGCCTATACAATTTTTGTGAGAGTATTTTTATGAGTTACCTTCTTATTTCAAGGACCCAGTCCTGCTGATAGAGTAGTCTATTTTATTCTCATTATTCTAGTAGTTAGGTTCAGTACTATGAATACTGTGATACTGATTGACGAGAATTCCGTTCCTTGAAAAATCAAATGTCAGGACAATCCAAATAATGAGAAGAACTTTTAAAATGTTTAATTTAGTAAAAAATGTTCCCCAAGCACATAAAATACCTACACGTACCTACCTACACTTCTGTCAACTATAAAAACTTAATAAGAGGGGGATAGTTAGTTTAGGCAAGCGTGCTCATCGTAGACCACATCATTGCTTATACCAATAGGCTAGGAATTTAAAAAAAAATATGTTGCTATGGAAATAATTTGTAGTAGGTTGTTTTAATTTTTGCGTGACCAAAACTTTAAAACTTTTTATAACCGTGTTTCAAAAATAGTGAATATTGTGAAATACTTAGAGCCTTCTGGAACGGTTTAATTTTTATTTACATTTCCCAGAAATATCTGGCGAAAACGTGCCAGTGCGTGAATCACGTGGCGGTCGCAAAATCGATGTAAATGAAGAAATTTTTCAACAACGCGACCGCATTCAATCCATTTGCGACCAAATTGCAGTTCATTCCGTAGTTGTAATAAGAGCGGTCGCCAATGCGATTCGTGACTGTAATACCGCTTAATATTACTGTTGAGTTCATTTACTACCGTTTAAAATGCAATTTGCTCCGGAATTAGCTAGCCTTTAATAAGTTGTTTGTTTATCGCTTCGTTACATTGCTGACACGTACTTTTTTGATAATTATTAACAACTAATTAACTATTTTACAGTCAGTATTTTTAGACAGACTTTTTTTTACTATTTCTCGCCGAACGTGACTTTTTAAAATTAATTTTAGGTATTCATTTAATTAGTTAGTTTTAGTTAATTCCTAATCAGGTATCTAGAAGAAAATCATTATCTTACACTCTTTGTCAAAACTATGACAGTTAATTATTATAACACATTTTCACATAATACTTGCTCTTCGAATTTGTGTTTTGTCTCAAATCGCAGACCATCCGAGAGGTTGTTTCAGCAACTATGTGCTTACGTAAAGAGGTAGAGTTTAAACAACGCTTTACGGAGGTAATCTATACTTTAGTCTTAGATAGTCCTTCAAGTTGATTCAACTCAATATCACAAGCAAAACGACTGACTGAAGCCATCGCAAAAGTCAGCAACGTAAATACCCACAACAGCATTGCACTTGATCTAAGTGATTTCTCAATTTGGCGTCAGCTATTTGTTTACTTTTGCTGTAGTCATCGATACGCGGCACTATCCTGAACTATATTTGTGATGGATGGAAAAAGCTATTCCTCCGTAGCTGGAGCCGTACGCGACCACGAAATGGCTTACCGCCTGCAATCGTATCTCAGCGGTGGCTTTCCGAGACAAAAACAAATGGAAGTATTACCGGAGACAATCTACATTTAAATGGATCTTTTTCCTCAATTCGTGCAGAGTTTGGTGATAGGTATCGCAGGCCCCGATTTATTTCTGGAACATTTACATTTCACCGTCTTTGTAAAGACACTGTTGTTGCAACCGATCTGTCAGCTTGTCATCAGCCCTTTTGTTGGAACGCTCTAGGGCTTATTCAGCTGTGTCGACAGTACTGACTTATTGGATAATTGGATAGATAAAAATCACAAGATAATTAAGAACCGAACTAAAAAGCTATTATATTACTAGACAAATTATAATTTACTCCACAAAGTCGTCCTTTAATTTTTTGAATACCTCAATTACTCTGAATACAAAGTGATGAGAATTTTCTATCAGATTACTAAGTTGTTAACTTCTTTGATTAATTCCATGAACTGCTATGTAAATGTTAGATGTCTCTAAGTACGTGACTCCTAGTTCAAGAAATCAAGTTGGCTCGCTCCAGCGTTGGCGGTGGCATTGTCCCACGGGGGTTATTAATTATTCCAATGTGAATGGATGACAAAAGGCATTATCGTGGAGATAATGGCTCCTGGAGGCTGAGACTTCCGCCGCGGTTGCTCACAGCGAGACGCTGGCAAATGAGGATACTGTAATCTAATTTTCTTATACAATTTCTTCTATCGGCGTAGTATGAGAGGAAACAAAATAAGTAAATTATCATTGTGTTTACCTTCAGCCGAGTACTTTTCTGAGATTTCCTGGGGAACAACAGTAAGTATTCAACATTGCTTGGTATTGTTTACACTGATAGGTACTTTTTTAATAATCAGAGTAATGTTATTTTAGGGCCCATTTCACAGTAAAAGTTAAACGCGATCAGTTCAGCCTAAACTCAGTTTAGGCGTTGAACCGAGTTCAATGCTCCATATATACTATATATATGAGTGTGGGGTGTAGCAGGTTCTAAGGTTAATTTAATCTTATTTAGCCGGTTTTTGAACATTGATTTAAACCTCTTAACAACTTGCTTTCTCTCACCAGTGGCTCCAAGTAGCTGTTATACACACAGCGGCCACACCCCGGTAAACCACGTCGGCTCGTGGGCTAAACCTGGTAGAGGGGGGACTTATTGATAAAGTCAAGTCCTAAGCAGTTACTCCCTGTTTTGTGTATAGAAGTCTGTCTCGGCGGCGAAGGCACGTCAAAGCTGATAAGCACTCGATGCTGGCGGAGTCGGTGAGGCAGCGAGGCATTGTGAAAGGCCTAAGGCGACGGTAGGAGTCAGTGTAGTTACCGTCGGCTAGACACTGCATCCAGCTCTCTCCCAATTGTAGCGGGTAGCCGTTCCATTGGGGTTCAGAGAGCACGGACGAGAGAGTGCGTTTGTGTGTGCGCGAACATTAATGCACTTAAATATTTCCTGCGTAATTGGCCTGTTTTCTGTTTACCGGACTCTGAAATTAAAGACCTCTGGCGATAGACAAAGGTAGAGAGGTTCGACCATGATGCCGGTTGGGCTTTGTCTAATGTCTGCACAGAGGCGGCATAGGGAGAGTGGTCGCTTCAGCATCGAACAGGAACAAGGATGCTATTCGGCAGCACACTATGCGACGAAGCAGCTCTATTTAGAGAAGCACTGCTTCCCCCGCTCAGCTGGGGAAGGGGCTAGAAAAGGTGCCCTAAAAAAATGCTTGTTCCAAAACACTGGGGGGGTAGTAACCACGGCTGCCTGCGCATCCCATACTCGTGGTCGACGCAACAATAAGAACTTAAAAACTAAAACTATGATTTTCGGCGCATGGAATGTGCGCACACTCCTGGATCGACCAAACAACCTATGTCCTGAACGAAAAACTGCCATCGTCGCTCGAGAGTTGCAGCGCTATAATGTCGACATTGCTGCTTTGAGTGAAACTCATTTAGCCGAAGAAGGTGAACTAGTAGAGCACGGTGGTGGGTATATGTTTTACTGGAAGGGAACAGCTATTAGTGAACCAAGGCGTTCAGGCGTAGGGTTTGCTATTAAAACAGAAATAGCATCTAAACTAGGCGAACATCCTGTGTATATCTCGGATCGAGTAATATCCCTTCGCATTCATTTAGGTGATGGAAATCATTTAAATATTATTAGCGCTTATGCACCAACAATGGATAACACAGATGAAATCAAGGATAGGTTTTATGAAGAAGTCACCCGTGTCCTAACTAAAATTCAACCTAAGGAACAAATACTTTTGCTGGGTGACTTCAACGCTAGAGTTGGGCGTGACTTTGATGCATGGCCTCAAGTTCTGGGCAGGCATGGCATTGGAAGCATGAACAGTAATGGGCAAATGCTGCTTGATATTTGCTCTCAGTTCCAGTTATCGATTACTAATACCATGTTCAGACTTCCTGCCAAATACAAAGCCACGTGGATGCACCCGAGGTCCAAGCACTGGCATCTCATTGACTACGCTATTGTACGTCAAAGAGATATTTCTCAAGTTCATTTGACCCGTGTAATGCGTGGAGCTCATTGTTGGTCGGACCATAGACTAGTAGTCTGTAAATTGCAGATACGACTTTACCCTTCTCGTCGGTCTGGCCGGTCTAAAGTCATTAGCATGAATTTAGACAAGCTGCAGGACAACGAAGTAAGGAAAGTGTACCAACAAGCGATTTGTAGCTACGTATCGCAAATTGACGTTGAGAATTGTGATTTACAGCAAAAATGGCAAGATCTTACAAGTCACATAACTAAAACCGCTTCTGACACGCTTGGACCAAAAAAGCGAGTACATGAAGACTGGTTTGATGTAAATAATAAGACCCTTACTGACGCCATAGCCAGACACCGGGAGCTTCTGCAAAAGCAAAGCTTCACGCTCAGTAACAGAACTCGTAGCAATGAGATCAAGGAAAGTGCATCTCAACTGCGGAAGCTTACGCGGGCCATAAAAGAAAAATGGTGGCAAGAAAAAGCTAGTCACATGCAGATGCTTTCCGATACAAATCAACTTGGTCTCTTTTTCGGTGAAGTACGAAGACTCATTGGGCCCCAGTATAAAGTTAATGTTCCCTTAAAAACTGCTGACGGTAGCTTGATTTCTGACAAAAATGAAGCTTTGCAGAGATGGGCTGAACATTTTAAATGTCTACTGAATGTTGATCGATCAGCGGATCTTACCTACATTAACTTATTACCAGATCGCCCACAAGTTTTAGAGTTGGATATTGAGCCGGCGCTACCGGAAATTATCGCTGCTATACGGCAGCAACGGAATAAAAAAGCTGTGGGCCTTGATAACATCGCAGGGGAGCTCATAAAATATGGCGGAGACGAATTGCACGAGCGTCTGTGGAAGTTCTTTAAGCGAATGTGGGTAGAAGAGCGCGTACCACCTGCCTTTAGAACATCGAACATATGCGCTTTATATAAAAATAAAGGCGATCGTGCAGATTGCAATTCATACAGGGGGATATCGCTTTTATCTGTTCCAGGAAAAATATTTGCTAGAGTTCTCCTCAATCGCCTTGTCGACCTGTCAGAAGCCATATTACCCGAAACTCAATTCGGATTTCGACCTAATAGAGGAACCTGTGAAGCCATATTCTCTGTCCGGCAATTACAAGAGAAGAGTAGAGAGCAATCTCAGCCACTTTATCTCTGTTTTGTCGACTTGGAGAAGGCGTTCGACAGTGTTCCTCGTGAGGCACTGTGGACAGTTTTGCGTAAGCTGGGCTGTACAGACAAGTTTATCAAAGTATTGAGACTTTTGCACGATGGCATGGATTGCTGTGTTTCTGCCAATGGCAATCAATCGGACTTCTTCCTAGTCAGCTGTGGGGTTAAACAGGGCTGTGTAATAGCACCTGTCTTGTTTGCTTTATACTTTTCGGTTGTTGTGGAAGAAGCTCTGCGAAACTCTCCACATGGCATTCGTGTGCGTTTCAGAACTGAAGGTAAGCTCTTTAACCTGGCTAGG
Organism: Alcis repandata; assembly: GCA_949125135.1. Taxonomy (NCBI): domain Eukaryota; kingdom Metazoa; phylum Arthropoda; class Insecta; order Lepidoptera; family Geometridae; genus Alcis; species Alcis repandata. The sequence goes on along the minus strand of OX421242.1, from coordinate 5,370,182 downwards.
TTTAAAGCTCGCACTAAATGTTCATTCGACACCATTAAGGAGATAATGTATGCCGATGATCTCTGCTTTGTGGCAGAGAGTCCTGATGGTCTAAAAGAGTTAATGGAAAATCTGAATCAAGCTTGTCACAAATTTGGTTTAAAGATCAGTGTCACTAAGACCGAAGTGATGGCAATGGACCGTACAAAATTGGATATACCACTTGGAAACCACGTCTTGAAACAGGTAGACAGATTTAAATACCTTGGCAGTACTATAACGGCAAAAGGTGACCTGGGCCCAGAGATAAGTAGTAGAATAAGTGCTGCCTCTGCTGCTTTCGGAAAGCTCCGGGTTAAAGTGTTTAGATGTCATGACCTCTCCCTGAACACTAAAATAAAAGTCTACATGGCGGTGGTTTTGCCAAACTTGCTTTACTCCTCCGAGACGTGGTGCCTGTATCGCAAGCATATACGCGTATTGGATAGGTTTCACCTCAAATACCTCCGAGACATCATGAACATATCGTGGTCAGATTGTGTCAGGAACACGGAGGTTTTGAGAAGAGCCAATATTGGTGGAGTGGAGGCTTATTTAATGCGGCGTCAGTTACGCTGGTGTGGTCATGTCTCGAGGATGTCTAACGAGAGGGTAGCAAAGCGCATCTTCTACTCTGAACTTCAGGATGGTAAGCGGAAGAGCGGTGGCCAATTCCTTAGATATAAGGATGTTCAGAAGAGGCACATGAGAAGATGCAACATTGAGCCTTCGCGTTGGGAAGCACTTGCTCAGAATCGTCTCGAATGGAGGCGCTTGGTGCAGCAAACTGTATATTCTTTTGAGGGAGACAGAAGGCGCAATCTTGACTCCAAACGAGATGAACTAAAGAATAGACCGCCATCGAATATGGTCTATAACTTTGTCAATGGTACCCTAACGTGCAGCATTTGTTTACGCACTTTCAAAGCCAAAATAGGGTACTACAGTCACATGAAGGCGCACGAACGGAGCCTTGATGTGTCGTAAATTAACAGAAACGGTGGTCGCCATGGCTGAAATCAGCTAGGATATATATATATATACATACGAGTATATGCTGCATATTTTATTCAAGCATAAGTTAGTTTTAACTCGTTTTGTTATACGACTTGTGAAATCGGTCCTTAAATTATCATATTTATTAACTAAATGTGAAATGATTTCAGCTTATGACAAAAGTTGTTGACACCATCGTATAGCGTAGGTTGGCAATAAAATGGCGTCTTTTTTATTTGTTCTGGAACGAAAAAACTTCTTAAACACTCGATTTACTATGTACAATCTTGTTTAGAACGACGAAACTCTTGGGAACCTTTTAACCAACGTTAAATAAACTCGGCACACAGACGCATTTCACAAAGTTAACTGTAAGTCGATTAAAGCGTATCCAAGCAACTTGGTAATGAGGGACAAGTTTTACACGATTTAAAAATGAACGAACCTCACTTGGTAAAAATGTAAAAAAACCTCTAAATTTTTCAAAGAAACGGCTCGTGAAGTAGCGACCAAATTTGATTTTATTCTCGCACTAGCTGACCCGGCAGACTTCGTACTGCCATATTTCTCTATGGTACTGCCATCCATGAAAAAAAAAACACTGACATTGACAGTTTGTTGTTGTTTCAACTTTTTTTTATTCAGTTGACAAAAGCAAACTTATCCATGAAAAAAAAACACTGACATTGACAGTTTGTTGTTCTTTCAACTTTTTATTAATTTGATATAAAACAAATGGGCTTTTGGCGGGAACGTGGAAGAGACATGTTGCTTCATTTTGTTATTTTACTAAACTTGTGTAATTTTGAGTGTTAATGTTTATTTTAAGTGGGGAAAATAACCATTAAGTGCTCGAGGACGTGCACGAGTGTGGGCAAATCATAAAATGCAGTGAATCGTGTCGTTCCGTGTTGCTTCCAAAACTCCTTAGAAAAGCCTCTAGTAAAGTCTCCACTACTTTACTGGGGCACGTACCGTACCTACTCTATCCACTTGACACTGGCTAAATTGTGGCAACCCCGCAGAAGCCATTTATAAAAATTGAAGTTGAAGTTAAAACAAATGAATGAACTATTCGATTTCGTTTTCTTTTTTTTGTTTTATCTGTGCTCCAACGCACACTGTTTTGATAGATATGATTGAATTTGAACTTTGTACAGAGGTAATAAAGTGCAAATTGACTCTTGGACGTTAGGAACATACCTACATTGCTTAAACAACAGTGAGTGCTTGCAATTCAATATGAACTTTATACAATAGCAATAAAGCTCGTTTTAGTTAGAAAACGTTTGTATGGGAAAAAGAAAAGAGCTGTTTTTAGGGTTTTTCAATATTTCTGAGAGATTTTCTTATATTTTTTTCCGTAAGAACCTTCTCCTAATAATAACAAATACAACAAAAAAAGAATTAGTGAAATCGGTCCAGCCATTCACGCGTGATGCCGTGACCAAGGAAAACGGGTTTCATTTTTATATATATAGATAATAGATAATGTTTTACAAAATTTAGATATGGAACAGTCGTTTACACGAAGTAGTGGGTCCACTGAGACTCTTATTATTACTAGCGTTCATGTTCGAGATGTCCCAAGATACAGAAAACACTGTTCTAGCAAGCTAACAAGAGCTCACAAGAGCTCAGCTCCATCGTATAACCGTACCGAGGGAATACACGGTACTAATTTGCCAAGATTAGTATTAAATTCTGACATATTACATTCACACCTGCAGCGACAGGCTGCAAATTCACAAGTAGGTACTACGAGTATAATATGCCAGTTCTCGTGAATGCATGCGTCAAATATTTGATTATAATTAAACTCTGTATGTTGCGTTGGACATAGGTAATAGTATTTATTTATTAAATAGTATTTGTAGTGGTAGGGCTCTTTTGCAGAGCCCGCCTGGGGAAGTACCACACCTTTGCCAGTTATTCCACCGCTAAGCAGTAATGTGCAAACATTACTGTGTTCCGGTTGGAAGGGCATTGTTTCCAGTGAAATTACAGGGCAAATGGGAGATTAAACAACTTATATCTCAGGGTGACGAGCGCAGTTGAGTGCTGTGCCGCGCAGGGTCGTGAATTCTGCGAGTTCAAAATTCTGGGTGGCGCCGACCTGTTATGGGCAAACGTGACGTTTAACATCAGGCGAGCGATTTGCTCGTCTCGTCACTAAATTACATAAAAAAATAATTAAATAGATTAATTAATAAATGAGCAATCAATGATAGCATAATAAATAAAATACGCCGACATTGACTGAGAGAAGTTAGGTCTCAGAGTGTTCTATGAAAAATCGGTGTTTGTATATTTTAAATTTCACGATAACTAGACTATGTTAAATACAACCTTTACAAAATAATTGCACATAATTTAATTAACCTTAAAAATATTTAATATAATTTTAATTTTAAATCTAAGCAAAATTGGCCGCGGGGTTGTAGATATACAAATGGTCTCCGTTCGCCGCGAGCTACTTACTAGTTACAGTTATGTTGCTGTTTAAGCCTCGCGTAGAGTTTTGTGGATATTCTAAAGCTCCACTGTGTTGCGGGCATAGGATTCGATGAAGCTCTACGGAAAGTAATATTACTAGAAGCGAAAACTGAAACGGGCTGGGTACGGTCACCTTTATTGTGCGTACAGCTAAAGAGTCGAATGCTCTGCTGGAGTGGGTATTTCCAAGTATCTATAATTTGGGTGTCTTCAAGTCGCGAGTGAATTGGTTTCTTCAAGAGAAGCGTGCTTCATCGTAGACCGCATCATTGCTTACTATCAGGCGAGATGGCGATCTCACGCAAGCCTATCTTAGAATAAATTCAATTAAATAAAGAGTACCTCGCGTTGGCAAAGGGAGCAGAGTCTACTGCACCTATATGATTGTTAGTGATGACAATAATTCATATCTAAACCAATTTGAAATGGAAATATGTTCCATCCTACTGAATGTTGTCACTTAAATTGCACGTAAAATCGATGATTTAAAATCACTGAAATTCATATTGCGGATGTTTCTGGTAAACAAATAGCTTGTAATCAATCGTATTATCCGACTGACGATGCGCGCCCTCGGTGAGTAAATTAATGCAAAATATTCCGTGTAAATTCGATTTATTACCTTAACAATAGGTTGTTATTATTTGATGCCATGTTAACGTATTGAGTCTGTTAAAATTGCGTGTTTTAATATTATAATAATATTTAATATTCACAATTATTCGCGAATGATGAGGTTTTGTATGGTAATGCTATCAATACAGACAAAAGAATTACTCATTATGACATATATGATTAAATTTATCTTAAATTATATCAAAACCGAATAATTAAATAAATAATTTTAATTCGAAACTAGGAGTATGATTATACAATGCAGCATGTAGCATTTGGTTTAGTTTACAAAAAAAAAAAGGTACTACGAGTATAGTTTTATGCATTGCTTCATTCAATCCCGAATCGCTAACGCCGCAGCCCACTCCAGCACACAAACGAAATCCATTGAATCGGTTTCGAATTCCATCCCAAAAATCCTAGTTTTTAAGCCATATCAGTTTCCTTTTGATGTCATTCTTCATAAAACACTTTTCATTTGTTTTTTCCTGTTAAGGTTGGGGGCATTGACGGAAGGGCCAACGGGGCTCACGCAAAAGACCTCCGGGGTTTCGTTTTGTTTACGTTATCAAAGGCGATCGTTTTCATCCACAAACGATCTAATTTCATCATACCATTTAATTTTCATTCGCTCAATTAAATTAAAGATTAAAATGAAGTCGGGAGAGCTATTAGGGCGAGTATAAGTTATTCGTCTTCAATTCAAAGAGAAACGGGAGCCGTTTACGGTCGACTTCGTATTAGGTATAGGTATACTTTATATTCTCAGCACTGTCAGAACATTTTGAAATGTAAATTCCCCATTTTATGATGTTCCAGTCAGTGGCGGCCATTGACCCGTAATTTGCCAGATGTTCCGTTTCATCACTTAAGTCTTTATTGAATAAAAAGTTTCAGCGAGCTCATACCCCCATAATGTGCATCCGACTCTTCATAATGTTACTAAAGGAGCTCGAGATATAAACTTATTTTTTCCCTTCATAAAGTAAGGTTACATCATCTTTGCTTAAAATATCAGCCGCAGGGTATGGTTAACATAGGGTATAAGGCTTTTTTGGAGTTTTTCCTTGATGTTTTACAGTCTCTTTTTATTGCTCAATGGACGTTTACCCTGTGATGTTATGATCATAAATTCAAATAAATATAAACTTGATACCTTATCTTGTAAGTTACAGAAACTTTCGGAAAACCTGAAGCTGAAGGTTAGCCGCCGCTGTTTTCTGATTCAGCCAATGAGTTTGGGCACATTTACGGTAACTAACAAAATTTAACACTTAAATGAACCTTAACTTCATAATTTAACAGAAAGTTATTGTAAATTTCAACTTCATGTCTTACTCAATATTCTACTTTTATTTTAAACTTACTTAATCGACAAAAGTTTGTAGAAGGTATTGTTGATTAAGTAAATAATATATTGTAAGGTTGACCCGCTCGAAGTTTGACCACAGTTTTTCTGCTATTAAGTGCGGTTTGGATGGCAAGCATGGTTATAGATGAGTTACAACTATTGGACCAGTAATGGCAACATTTCAAGTCAGTTTTGTCAGTGCAGTAGACGCGTAGTCGCAAGGCTGCCAGGCGCGTAATGTAATTTTGCATGTGTCAACACGCCACGCGTTTGTCATCCGCAGCACGAAGCATTCCCGAGTGTTTGGCGTAATTATTTCGGGAACATGCATTTTGTATGCGTACGTGCTTATAGGAGACAATGACAGTTATCTGGGGGATAAGAGTGAGACTGCAGGGCGCTGATGAACATCTTAGAGCTGGAGGTGTGGAGAAAGTACCAGCAATGTTCGGCGCATACACGTCCAAGGTGTATGATGTATGACACACTAAATAAATAAATAATAAACGTTTCACACTCATAGCTCCCCACTAGGAATAAATCCTGTGTCGGGGATGCCATGGAACACACACAAAGACAAGGACAACTAACACCCAGACCCAGAACAGATATTTAAATTCATCTTTCAAACATCTGCCCGGCCGGGAATCGAACCCGGGACCTCTGGCTTATAAGGCGGCTACACTACCGCTGAGCCAAACAGGTCGACTGGTAGATTCAAGGCTCTAAAGTCTGTCACACCGGCGTGAAGTAGCCAGTCTGTCGGTATTCTATAGGTATAGGATACGCTATGGTGAGTGTGCTCAAGAACTGCATGACCTAATCTTGTCATCTCCATTCTTCAACAACTGCACCAGGCGTACAAAAATGAGACACACTCTCACGGTAGATATTCCTTTCAAACGCACTAAGCGATTCCATTCCACCTTTTTAATTCGAACGTCAGAGGTGTGGAACTCATTGCCGGCGTCTGTCTTTCCCGAAAAAGTACAACCCAGGGTTATTTAAAAGTAGAGTAAATAGGTATTTCCTAGGCAAGCGTGCTACATCTTCGACCACATCGTCGCTTCCCATCAGGTGAGATTGTGGTCAAACGCATGTCTAGTTTGTAGTAAAAAAAAAAACTACAATTTTGGGCAGCCAAGTAATTATTTTACTAAGCGCTTAATTTACCAAAATGTTTGCTTACAAACAAGCGAGTTGGCGGTCAAACGTAGATTTATTCGCGATAAAAACGTACCAGACAATGTCACGATCAGTCACGATGTCCAATAGTAGATGTATCTAAGCACTAAGTTATACTTAGTAAGATGGCTTGCAGTGTGCTCTAATCCTATAGCTCGCATCAAGTGTGGGACTGCAATGATCCAAGCTTAGCGCTTTATAATGAGCTCCCCAGGCGAAGCCACTTCCTCTGCACCACGCGTTCACATGGTCCTCAACTTTGACGTGCATTTTTTGTACTAAAACAAAGAAGAAATATTAAAAGTTGAATTAAGGAAACAAACTTTTCCGGCTTAACAAAAAAAGTTTTTGGCATGACATATTTTTCTATAGTTTCTAATCAATACATTGTGTGGACTGTACCAAATTGGCTATGCACTGTATCGATGTCTTGTAATGTATATACGCAGTTTACCAAAACTTCGCCGAATATAGCGTGATCTATTGCTGTATGTGCTGTTACTGTATACTCGTATGTATGTTCAATTGTTCACGTGTAAGTAAAAACATGATAAGCTTTCAAAGTAAATATTGTCTGCCACAAATCTTAAAAACAAACAAGGAAAGTTATCAAAACAAATTAAATGTCCGATAATTGGATGAAAAATAAGTTTCCACTCAAACCAACCGACCAACCGACGCGACGATTCTTGCATATTCGTAAAACGTTTTTTTACCTGAAACGTCTTTTATTTCGTTGGCTCCGTGAACACGCGCTTACAGCTCTTGTCTTCGCTTAAATATCTCAGCGCTCGTATCGTATATGGCTCTCACTCAGCTCTCGTAATATTAGCGGCGATAAAATGTTTACACCGCGACCTGTTTACCTTAATGGATACAGTAAGGCGATAGTGTTCACTAAACATGACGTTGTTTGTGGAGTAATTAGTGCTGTATACATTATGTAGTGAAGTGGAGAGGCTAAGGCTCTTGTGCATCGAGTGTTACACGCTCTCTTCGACTTTTTTATTCAAAGATAGTCTTGCGCTTGGACGCTATATATATGGCTTGATAGAAAGCAATTTTGTTGTCTACGATAGAACACAATATGAAACCTAATTCAATACAGCTAGCTTACGTGATACAAAATACAATTTTTTTTTTAATTATTTGCAAAATACATGAGGTCACCCTAGGTATTCATAATGTATACATAATGGCACACTTGGCACTTAATGATAACAAAATGACTAGTTGACAATTGATTAGGTATTTACCATAAATTATCCCCTTCTTAGAAAACTATTATCGTAAGCTATGAATCCAATCACTATATAAATATTAATCTGCTCAATAAATGATCGAATTGGAACATTTTATGCATCGTCGCCATCCCCTCCCATAAAAATGTATTAACTCCTATAAATTTAGCATCGTCAGCGATTTACAGCACTCCGGCGATACACCCTCGACGTCGTAAACGTGGGGCGGGCTGCTCCAACTTCACAATGTCTTGTTGCACAACTACATTAGAATTTATTCTTCGTCATCGTGATAGGAAAAATAATAAGAATAATAGTTATTTGTTATACAAGAGTGCAAAGTTGCTTTTTAACCGCGTGTTCAATTTTGATGATCGAGCAAGCGAAGGATTCTAAAATTGAATCACGAGCGCAGCGAGTGATTCAAAATTAGAATCCTGAGCGTTAGCGAGGGAATCAAAAGAGCACGAGGTGAAAAATCTTTGCACTCGAGTGCAACACGTAACTTTTCATTCCACCTCAGCGAGGAAAGAGTATTTTTAATCTTCAATATCTGAGTGGAAAAGCTCATTTGCGCATTATTAACAGTTTCAGTCAATTCTGTTGGCGTTAAACAAACTTCCTCGTCGCTAGAATCACTCATTTTAGTTTTATCACTTGTTTTCAAGTTTCTTGTTTTTAATTTAAGGTTTAACAATGCCGTGAAAAAATGCCGCGTAAAGAACCGCGTACAAAGCAAATCGAAAAAAGAACACCAAGAAGGTTCCGAGTCTGAGTTTTTAACAAATTAAAAAAAAATTGTATGATATATTCGGCACCATAGAGGTAGCAGTAAATGTTTTTTTTAATTCACAAACTTAGTGCACACGATGTTCTAAATTCAATTTACTTTATCCTCTAGAGAATAAAAACGGCTTTTCCACTCAGATATTGAAGATTAAAAATACTCTTTCCGAGATGGTGGGATGAAAATAATATTGTTTGGTAGAATCCTACTAACGTTATAAAGGCAAAAGTATGTGTGAATTTGTGTTACCACGTGTGTTTGTAACCACTGAACCGATTTTGATAGAATTTGGAATGTAACTTATGCCCTGGATTAAGACACAACACTTACTTTTCATCATTGTTTTTCATCACCATCGCATCTAGTGTCTACTGGTGTGTGTAAGTGTGTAAATTCGCGCTCGAATCAACAAGAACAATAATTTTACAAAACAAAAAACAAAAACCGACTTCAAAAGACCGACTATTGAGTTATTCATCTATTTGTCGCGCACGTACTTAATGCAAATTTAAGACTTATATGGTTTTCTCATGGATACCATTATCAGAACTGGACTAAATGGGACCAAATGGGAAGCGTCAGCTTTCTAATAAAAAAATAATCATCAAAATCGATTCACCCAGTCAAAAGTTAGGAGGTAACAAACATTAAAAAAAAATTAAAAAAAAACATGCAGACGAATTGATAACCTCCTCCTTTTTTGAAGTCGGTTAAAAAGCTTTCTGCTATAATCAAACGTCAATCAAAACAACAGATTTCTAAATCCACTATTTCTGTAGTAACTGATGTTGATCAATGAAATATGAAATAATAAGTACCTATAGGTTTTTTTTTAGTCTAATGTGATTTATGACCCAAGTAATCGTTACTAGGCGATTCTATAATAGGATATCAAAACATAAATAGAGATACCTATGTCACGAAATGAAAATCGTTTTTAATCGTATTCAGTAACTATTTAGATAAATAATAAAATAAATAAAATAAAAAGCCTTTGACTTAAAAACTATTTAGATACGATAAATATATTATTCTTCCCATTAGAAATGAGATTGTTTATTGAGATGATAAATCTTTTGAGTCTTTCAAAATTATGCATAAATTCCCTATTCGACATACAAGAGAAACCGTTTTTATCGCAGCAGTAACGCAAACAAATATGAATTTGCATTGATAGATGTGCCATTCGAAAGAAGCGGGACCCACGTGATGGATGGCCCCGTTAGCAGCTTCGATTTCGTTTGACGAAATGCGATATACGATGCATTAGCATTCATGCTGACTCATCGGAAACTCGAGATAATGTATGTACCGCAAACATGATTAATATGGAAACTACTGAACTGTGTGCAAGAAAAATAAATTAATCATTGAGGGTGATGATTCGCAACACAAGTTTACATGTTCTTTGGCGGTGACGATCAATCTTAATAAGGCACTGCGTTTCGCGGTTTCCCCCGCACGGTGATGGATTCTGATGATGATTAAAATGTGTTAATCCTAGGCGTTAATCTAAAGTTGTAAGCTATCTTTATTTTAAAATTTAATCCAATTCCGTCCAACCGTTTCTGCGTGAAAAAGTAACATGTTACTTCTTCACGCTAAAACATACAGACAATCTTTCACATTTATTATATTAGTTTAATAGAGTTTTTTTTTTAATAAATAAAAATAAATTAACAAAATATATTTATTTCAGGCGAGTAACCCATATTGCGTAGAAGAACAAAATACAAACTCAAATATAAAAATATACTAAAATTTCAAGTTAAATGTTAAAATGTGTATAAAAATATCACAGTCAGTCAGTCATTTCTTGTTATATAAATAAAGCTAGTCTAGTTATAAATCTAGTCCGCTATTAGGTACGCAGTGCTAATCTTCCTTTGACGTCACATCATCTTCTATTTTACCCCTTTAGGGGATGAATTTCCAAGAATCCTTTATTAATTTTCTTCTCAGTTACTTCACAGGTACTCCTGTACAAAACTTTCCGCTTCGACGCCTACTTGTTTTGGCTGTGTGTTGTCTGTTAGTCGGTCTAGAGTGTTATTAAGTAGATTAATTTGTTCCTTTACAAAATTATTCTTAGATAGTTGCGCCCCGCGGCTTCACCCCTGTTTTCCGGGATAAAAAGCATTCAAATAAAAGTTAGCTTCCTACCAAATTTTATCCAAATTCGTTTAGCCATTTTTGCGTGATTGAGCAACCAACATCCAAACATTGATATTTGTAATTATTTGTAGGAATAGTTAAATAGAGGTAATTTACCAACCTACCTACGTCTTTCAGGAATTTACAAAACGAATAGTTGTCAATTTAAATTTTCAACTTATAATTTAAACTACTATTCTGTGACTACTATCAAAACATCGATTATTTATTTATTATGACGCTTATCCAACTAGCATCCCAACAAATCATGTCGAATGCCATGCGTTCGCTTCTCTTATCTCTTATCTCCCTCCCGATTAGCTATGTGAATTTAGTTTAGAACAATGTAAATTAAGTTTAATTTGTTACTACGTATTATTAATTTAGAAACTTCTAAATGCCATGAAATGGTTTTGAATAAGTTCTAAATAATTTTGTTGCTATTTCAAAGACCTGAATCAAAGTACCTACCACCTACTACAGGTTTGCAACATCTTTTAAATCACATAGACAAAAAAATTGATATATATATTTTTTTGTAATTGCTAATTTAATTAATGCTTTAGGATGGTTTTAAACAAACTGCTTGCTTCTTAAATCTCAAATAAATAATCACGTCAGTCATCAAGCTGGCATTATCCGATCGTGTATTTAACTTGCCAAAAGTAATTACAAAAAGTGTCAATGAATTAGTGGCTTCAATAATGTCAGATAAAGAATCGCGTCAGTTATCAAGCTGGCATTATCCGATCGTGTATTTAAATCACGCAATATTGTCAGGAGTAATGACAAAATAATGTCAGTGGCGGCTGATTGCCGGCTGCGACAGGTGCTCGCCTCGTCTGAATACTAAATACCTCGTATTAATATAATGAAACTTGCAATTATCCGCGGATCCGTCTATGTTCAACTTGTAGAAGAAATGACAACAAATTCGTATATGTATTTACAACGTTACGCCACTACGTAACCATTACGTTTATATACTCGTTACTATAGAATATTCACACTCTATCCATACATTAATTTCATCGTTCAATCTTTATAACGATGTTTAAGATTTTTAATAAACTGAATCTGTCAATTCGTGGTTAAAATTTCATTACAAAAAATTACTGTAGGATTGTAATGTCTGTTTTTGAGAAATTATACTGTTTCATTTTAACAAGTAAAACATTTATTAATAACAACATACAGTTTCACTTTAATTCTCATTGAACGTATAATATACTAGACAGATAACTAGATACAAAGATAGATACACCGGTACGTGGTATATGACGCTCGTTCGGGATTCATTAGTCGTCGTTTCATTTCAGCTTTACTGAAACATTAATCTCTATTTGTCTCTACGTCTAATGCGGGGCCTTAATTGAAAGGCGATTTCGTTTTTCTTTTGCTACGCTTTTCTGATGATGCTGGGCTTTACAGGTAATTTGAAAGGGGTAAAGAGTTTTACACGATCACGAGGCGAAAAAAGTGAAAAAAATCTTTAAATACTTTTTACTCTTTTAAGAACAGGGCAAATATAGATTTATTTTATTTTTGGTACCGACTCCATGGTGCGAACAGGCATACTTTGCACCATTATTAAATCAATTGCGTACCAGCAGTAGTAGAGTGCGTTCGTCGTGCATCACGTTTCTCTTGAGAGCCACGCACACGTGCACATCACACATACAGCTAAACACGCAATACGCATTATAACGAAGTTAGTTGAGGTGTCAGCAGATGGCACCAATCTACATGTACGAGTAGGTACCAAACATACTGAGTCGCAATATTCAGATCACCATCTCTAGATATATATCTCGATGAAAATACTGATCAATAAATACCGCCGAAGTATTCTCGACAAAACGCCAGGCGCACCCATCGGCACTCCGCCCAAATGACATGCAGGAACAAAACCGACACTCAGTAAAAACCCCCGGACATGGTAATAACATAAATTTACTGGCACTAAACTTCTGAGACGAATACTTTACCGACAGTCGTCGAAGACGAACCGATGGCGACCACTGCCCCAATTTTTGTACAATCGTAAACCCGTAAGATTTACTGAACGGTCCGAGTTTTAACGAGGGGCTGTGTCCTGCTACCCTTCTGCGCGAAATATAGTTTTACGACTCCAGTGAGCCATTAAGCAATTTTCACGGGTGCCGGTGCATTGTTACAATGTTTTTCTTTGTGTTCTTCTCGTATTACCTCTCGTTGTTGTCTCAGAGACTTGGAACTTTGTGGTACGGAGCAAGTTAAGATAGTGAGCACGTCGTCGTTAACGTTTGGAATTAATTGAACAGTTCAAGTATACTTTGGTAGATAATTAACGTTTCGCAACGTTCATGACAAGAATTTTTATGGCCTTGGCTTTTAGTGTCGGTTTTCATTTATTTTATAGTACTTTAGTTAGTCGGAAATTTAATGAGGGTAAATAAATTCTGAATTTGTAGAACATACAACTTTACACATTAAAATCTCTGAGTAACACTGAACTGTTTTATGCATGCGTAGGTACTTACTGCTAAGGTAGTTTTTGCTATTTTAGCTACCACCAAGAAAAAAACAAACACTACGTTACACAATACTTAGATACTAATAATTATGAAAAAACACATCAAATCGAAAAAAACTGGTTCATAACTTTTAGTTAATGAATAAATTACTGAAAGGGGGAATCCCCTTTCAGTAATTTATAAAATATAAAAAAATGACGTGCGAGCGACTTAGTATTTTAATTTTTTTTATTAGCGACATAGCACACAACTTGGTATTCTTGTTCCTAAAAATCGACATGAAAAAAAATTAGGTTCATATTACATCCTACACTGATAACTACTAAAGCTGTAACAAGTTTGCCAATAGGAATTTAGCAACATTCGAATGTGACGGAACACAAGAGTATTGCCGGACTTCGTGACAAAGGGCTCGCTGGTTTCTCCGGGCACCGTTCCCATCTTACTAATTGAGTTAGTTAAGGCTAGAGCAGTGCCTCGATTCTAAAGACTTTGCAAACCATACGCAGCCTGGAACACCGCCAATTAATGTACTCATCAACAAAAAGGTGATTAAGTTGTTAATTAAGTTTCTAAAACTATATACGTATACGTTATACATGCAAATGGAAAAAATGTGAAAAATACTTTAAAATAATTTACGCTAACAAAACACGCGAGTCTGCGTAATATTCAGAATACCTAGATTTTAATTTCATTTGGAACAACTAGCGCTGCGTCCCAATTTCATTTTGGAATATTGTAAAATAAAAGCTTATAGAACGAACGGATAGTCAGTTGAGTATCGAAGACAATGCTCGCGTGGAAGTGCTTGTGACAAAACGGCTTCAGATAGAAACCTCTCGTCTGTTACAATACGCTTTGTGTCACTCCAATCGCAAAGGATATTCCAATGTATTGAACTCTAGAGAATTTCACTCACATTGAACCATTGAACGGAATCTCACGGAAATTCTTTTCGAAATTTTCACATAATCCAACTCGGTCGGATGAGAACGTCCGTTGTTTAGAAAAAATGCGGAAATTCACGAACCCTCTGTGAAATTTTAAGGGAAACCCGGCTCGGCCTAAGTCCTATTACGTACTATGTTACCCGTAATGTAGCGTTCATATAATGAAGACGACTTAGGGGTGTTCTGTATTCTCTGTTGTAATATCGCAGCGTTTGCTTATGATCATTGTAATCCGTCCTAAGTGTGTCTCATCCCTATTTAACTAGCAGCGAATGAGTGTATGATATAAATTGCGCACCGTAATCCTGGCGTTGCTCCTGGCAAGTGGCTGGATGTTAACAATGTACATACCACCGATGAACAAACGACAAACGTGTCCCAGACGGAGGTTTGTTTAATTAAGATAACTTCGCCGCTCGCATTAATGCGCATTTACTCATTTAATGTCGACCACAATTAAAGCAACGAAACTTTGAGCTATAAAACAAATTCAGGAAGGGCTTCCGTTTCTGATGTTACAAGTTGTGGACACTGGCTTAGTATCGCGGGAGGTGAGAGCTCATCTGCATTTCATACCTGGGCTTCCGTCGTGAACGCAAACTTTTGAAAAGACTGGATTTAAATGGGTGTCTTTTGCTTTTAACGTACTTATTTGTGTAACTATTTACAAAATACAACTAAAAACACTAATTGTGTTTTTTGTCTATTATATTATATTTTGTATCTAGAGAGGCACATTCACCGTTGATTCGCTCATAACCTACGCGGCTACGTGTAAAATGGCGTTAAAAACTACAATTGGTTAGAAATTAGTAGTGTTCAACAGAACGATTGATTGATGAGATTACATCAATCATTATTTTATCAATAAAGGCTACACAACATCAAATGGAAAGTAATTTCAGATGAAGGTAGTTCCATAACACTTGCGAGTTCTTTGTGAAGAGCGCCGTAACAATAGCACTTCGTTCAAACATTATTTTCTCACACCTTTGTTGGTCGGGACGCTCCCGACTACAATTGCTTGCTATTCATGATTCGTTAGAATGCTCAGCTTATCTCTAGGTCTGGTATGGCATTACTCTGCAGGGTTATAGAGAAAGGGTATGCTAAGCCCTGCTGGCGATGATTGCCAGCAGGTTGGACTGTCCGTATATCCGGCATGGCTGCGATAGGCATGTCGCTGTCCCGATGCCGGATAGAAAATTGTAAAATTGTATGTGTATTTATTTTTGACATTTGATTCTTTTATTTTTTGTATATTTTTATTTTGTATTATTATTTGACTTTTTTTTTTTTTTTAACTAGCTGTTCCCATGCCACGCTTTGCTGTGGATAAAAAAAAATAAAAAAATAAAAATAGCCTATGTTACTTTGGGATAATGTAGCATTCGAATAGTGAAAGAATTTTTGAAATCGGTCCAGTAGTTTTTGAGTTTATTCCACACAAACATCCAAAAATACAAATCTTTCCTCTTTATAATATTAGTATAGATTTAATTTTATTTGATCACAATATTTAGTGTGTGTGTGTGGCTGTAATTGCCTGAATAAATGAATGATTATTATTTTTTTTTAAGCCATAATGAGCTCCTATGAACAATTGTGAACAACTTTTTCTATGGGACTAATCCTGAAATCGCGAAAAATTTCAGCTGTTTTACACATTTTGTCGAGTGTCATTGACATTTTCGTATGGAACAGCGGATTTTTTTTCTCGATTACGGAGTTGCTCCCATAGTGATGGTTGTACATAATGATAAGTACTATCTTTTTCCTTTTTCGTCTTAGCATACTCTTTCCTTATGACCCTGTATACTCTATATAGGTATCCTAATAAGAATAACTCTGTTTTGATTTTGGTTACAATGTGTGCCTACAGGACTGTCTATAAAATGTCTGTCATGGAAAAAGACAAAAGTATTTAAATACATACATATATTATGTACAAACAACAGAGATTTTGTCTGAATACAGAAACAGTAAAATACTTTCAACGAAAAAAATCATTTTGGATGTTTAATATGAATACGTCTGTTGTTTTGTTAGTGCTTATCGGGACTATGTACGCATTTTATCGAATAGAATAATAAAAAAACAAATAAAAAATTCAGTTATGTAGTTGTATTCTATGTACAAGTACAAGTACATGTGAAAATAGTATAATATTTACTTCACATAAAAATACGATTCTTGAGACGTCTTCGGTGTCAATTTGCTTCGTATGAAATTGAAATACGACCTGCTTTTGCTTGAATTCTTAGAAAACTGTATTTCAGATAGTAACGGAATTCTTGAAATTGTTCAGTACATCAGGAAACAGATAAACCTGGCAAGTTTGTATTTATTTTTAACACCCAATATAAAAAGATTTGTCTTATGAGGTAACGTAGTAGTTGTGTATTTCTGTATCTGTCTGTAGCTCCCAAACGGCTAAACCGTTTCGTTTTATTATTTGTTATCAATTATGACTCGATCAAAAGTATTTGGCTATGATTCAAGAAAATTGACTCAGCGGTTCGAAGATTATTAGCTCTTTTCTAATTGGGGCTTTTTTTAACTTTTAATTTAATTATTTTTACCTAATTTTAATTTCTTTGTTTTTAGTTATTTCAGCTTACTTTTAATACAAGATGTAAATATATTCTGTAATTAAAAGTAACTGTTTGAGGAAATAAAAAAATAATATTTTACCTAAGATAAAACAATATTACATAACATCCTGCATGCCGTTGATCAAAAGTATTACCTATGCCAAAGCATCCTTCAATCCTGATAATATACTCGTATGGCGTGATTCCGCAGTAACGTTGACATTAGTCCTAATTCCAGTCGAAAAACAAACGACATCCCGAAGAATGATAAAATAGTGAATTATGTAGGGCTGAACACCTGCATAATGTTCACGTCAATCATACAGGCGTGTGAAATTGAATCTCATAAGCACAAATCACACACCCAGTATTACCATACGCGTGTGACAGCCCTGAGCCACAGAACACTTGATAGTTACTATTATTGGTGTCCTGCGCCATAGAATACTTCATAGTCAGTTTGTATTAGTTAACACGTCGCACTAAGGTCCGCGACATTGGAAAAGCAATCATGAAACTGAAATGGACTTGGGCACTTTGGGCAGGGTATGTTGTCAGGCAGTGAGTTTTAAAATAAAATAAGGAGTAAGTACAGATAATAAACTATGCAGTATAATAGAAAAAGTAAATAAATTGGAAATAAGCAAAAATCTTAAAATATAAGCCCATACCCAATTAACTAAGTCTTTTTGAGACTTTATTAAAGTCCTAAGGCTCAAAAGAGTTTGGGTGTGTCGTCTAGCATCAGATATCTAGAATATTTGTAAATCTACCATGAAGTAAGTAAATCTTCAACAGACTCGTCTGTGAGATAGTCTTCAATCGGATCTCGCGGCAACGCCGTCGTCTTTTCAATCCAATTGTTGTTCGGAATTGTACAATATGTGAATTGACACCATGCCTTCCAAGAAACCTGTTGCGATTCCATTCTATTAATAATTTTAAGTGCTACAGCGTTGTTTAAGAAATAATATATTTTATATATTTTTTAAAGAACTTACGAGTGTTTGATTAAAAGAGGTAGATACCTTTTCTAAGTCTTCATTTGAACACAGGGGATTTCTACACTGATTTGTACCGAGAAACAGAAACGTAAAAGTCAAGTAAAATTAAGTGATCATTTAGAGTTTGTAATGTAAAAAGTAGAGTAACTTTTCTTTTTATTTTAGAGTAGGTAAGTAATTATAATTTGGATGTAATAGAATCATAGCCCGTGGCACGAGCTCTTAGAGTGAGCTTTAACTGGATGGCTTTTGACTTTTGTTACACTCTGTCAGCTAGAAAAAAAGCGAGACTATCGATTTAATACAGGCTCACTGTATACTGACTTAATTAAAATAAGTTTGAATGGATGATACCAGTTTTCAAGTACTATATTGAAACACTATGTTTCATATCGCCTCTAGATATCTTGCTCTATGTCCTTAGTATAAATCTCGACAGGTTCAAGGCAAACGCCTGATTGTCCTCCGGCGCCAAACCATCTGCATGACAAAGGCCACTCTTTTTAATTAGAGTGACTATTTCACAGTCGGCTCGCATACAAATGAACTGAGAGTACTGTGATTTTAGAAACTGACTTTTCTTCTTGTAGTACGAGATCCGGCTGCAGGATTAGTGCGTTCATCGGTTTTTTGCTGAAAACCGATTTTTTATGTATATTTATAATTAGGAGAATATATATTTATCAGGTTGCCTGTCAAAATTTGGCCGCCAGTATTTTTAATTAAATTATTTTTTATTGATTTTTGGGAAAAAATTTCGTTCACTTGTTTTTTAAATAAAATAACGTCTACATCACGGCAATTTATATGAAGATTCAAAAAAATCACGGTTGCCGTTGCGCACTTGGCCGCACCTCTTCGCAGCCAGGTGTAAACAGGTATGATTTCGATACATTTATACGTTCATAACGTTTATTTATGAATTATATATCAAATTAAAGCTAATTTTTTTCTATTTATTATCATATATGGTTGCCTAATTAAATCTACCCGCAAATAAGGGTTGCTGGCTTTTAAAAATTATAAATATTTAAGGTAGAGTGAAAGAGAGTTAGCGCGTAACATCATTTGTCAGACGAGGATAGCGATTGCCGGCTGTGCTACGCTTTTAAGCCATTGCGCATGCGTCGAATGTTAGTGTTCTCAACCACCGAGGAGTAATAGAGACGACTTAATAAATACTCCAAAAAATATGTCTTCCTTTTCAAAATGACAAATTTAAAAATCACAAAAAAAAAATTTTAGATTGTACTACGTTACCGCGTTTTTCCATAAAAATAAACATTAATATTTTTTATTTTTAAATTAATTTATTTTTAATTTAATTTAAAATTTAATGTTTTTCTTTATTAATTAGTTAATATTTATAACTTAAACAATTACCTAACGCATAATTTGAAAAAAATAATTGATTAATTAAAAAAATAATAATAATTAAATAAAAATAATAAATTTAAAAAAAATATATAATAGTGTTTATTTTTATGGAAAAACGCGGTAACGTAGTACAATCTAAATTATTTTTTTTGTAATTTTTAAATTTGTCATTTTGAAAAGGAAGACATTTTTTGGAGTATTTATTAAGTCGTCTCTATTACTCCTCGGTGGTTGAGAACACTAACATTCGACGCATGCGCAATGGCTTAAAAGCGTAGCACAGCCGGCAATCGCTATCCTCGTCTGACAAATGATGTTACGCGCTAACTCTCTTTCACTCTACCTTAAATATTTATAATTTTTAAAAGCCAGCAACCCTTATTTGCGCTTAGATTTAATTAGGCAACCATATAAATGATAATAAATAGAAAAAAATAAAAAATATTAATGTTTATTTTTATGGAAAAACGCGGTAACGTAGTACAATCTAAAATTTTTTTTTTGTGATTTTTAAATTTGTCATTTTGAAAATGAAGACATATTTTTTGGAGTATTTATTAAGTCGTCTCTATTACTCCTCGGTGGTTGAGAACACTAACATTCGACGCATGCGCAATGGCTTAAAAGCGTAGCACAGCCGGCAATCGCTATCCTCGTCTGACAAATGATGTTACGCGCTAACTCTCTTTCACTCTACCTTAAATATTTATAATTTTTAAAAGCCAGCAACCCTTATTTGCGGGTAGATTTAATTAGGCAACCATATATGATAATAAATAGAAAAAAATTAGCTTTAATTTGATATATAATTCATAAATAAACGTTATGAACGTATAAATGTATCGAAATCATACCTGTTTACACCTGGCTGCGAAGAGGTGCGGCCAAGTGCGCAACGGCAACCGTGATTTTTTTGAATCTTCATATAAATTGCCGTGATGTAGACGTTATTTTATTTAAAAAACAAGTGAACGAAATTTTTTCCCAAAAATCAATAAAAAATAATTTAATTAAAAATACTGGCGGCCAAATTTTGACAGGCAACCTGATAAATATATATTCTCCTAATTATAAATATACATAAAAAATCGGTTTTCAGCAAAAAACCGATGAACGCACTAATCCTGCAGCCGGATCTTAGACTCTGACGCAATTTCGGAACATCACAAGTTGAATAAAGAAATCCGCATTCCTTTAAAAAATCAAGCACGATTTATCGACTACATAATGCTCTTTTTGAACTGTCCTTTGAACAGCCGGTACCGATATGCGAAAACAATCCAATTCTTGCAGATCTTTGATTGGTATTTCAATTGATTTCTTCCAAAATCTGTTTCAACAACTTACCTGCAGATACTTATTAACTGCAACTTAAAAATACTATCAAATCTATTAGAAGCGGCGAAAATATCAATATTCGTTCAAAAATATCAATATTCGAGTTGCAATAACAGATTAACCAGATACTTACTTCGATTGAGGATTCGCTGGATCCGTTATTAGTCAACACAGTTGAGTCTGGATCTTAATGGGTTGATAACACGTAACGAGTATAGTGGCGAGACAGTAAATGGGCACACTCGGACGAGCTAACAAATCATGGTTCTAGCGTCTCACCTCTTCAAAATGTTTAAACGAACCGAGTACTTAGCCGAGGGCACTGAACTCGTTACGTGTAATCAACCCATAACTTTATTGAATCAAACATCGCAAACGTGTTGGCATGTATTATAATACCTGCCTGTTTATGAGCCAGCATTCAACATCCGAGCGCAACGTCGACGTTGCACAGTCCCGCCCCAGCGCCTAATGAATATCATGCAAATGCCCGGTGTCTAATGAAAACCACACTCGCCTCTTTAGCGTAGTAGGTACAAAGTTTTTGTGACAGTCGCAGAATATTCAAATGGAATGATGAATACGGATAAGGCGCTGTCTCTCATTTTGGGACGAGCTTTCAGGGAAGTTGAAAACGAATTCCAAGATTACCTAATCTTAACCAAAATACTGCTTTTGGTATGTTTACCATTATAGTAGAAGAAGGTAAACAAGTTTTTAAAAGCTAAAAAAAGAGCAACAGGAACAGGACAGGACCGAAAAGGATGACGCGGAAGAGAAGGCCTAAAACTCAGCGGTGATTGAAAAAGGTTGATGATGAAGAAACCTTTTTTGCAAAGTCTCCTTGATCAGCCCTCTCTACTGTCTCTACTCGCTGCTGTTTGTGGTGAACAAATGCTCTGTCTCCACTTTCTCACTCACTTTCTCTCATGTTATGAAGCCCGATTCTCGGCTTTTCCAATCACTCAATAGATTAGGTACAATCCCCATCCGCGTGACTCGATGAGATGCTTTTACGCTTGTATTGTCCGCACAGACATTATAATCCTTCCAATATCGGATTACCATTGAAAGCTGATGTAAATTGCACAAAGCTAATAGAAGCTTAATATTTATTCTACTTTTTTTATATAGCTACAACTTGTACTTTACGTTACAAAACTTTCCTTCTGTTAGATTTTCGACAAATAAAATCAACGATGATAAGATAGCGAACGGTCTATAGTCGTATTCCAGCAGAAACCTAATAAAAACTGTATTAACAAAATGAAGAAAAAAGAGGACAAACCTAAGGATTTCGGAATCATAAATAGCTAAATCCCAAAAGCAAGAGCAGTAATACGTTATTATTATCTGTAGATTGTGGTAGATCGGATTGTCCAAGGACTCATAACATTGTGAGCAAACACGGCTACCGGCAATCAGACGGTGCCGAGAGGGTTTACGTGTAATCGGCTTCGAACACACCATTAGCATATCCATCGGCGATATGTAAGCAGATCGTCTTGGATCCCGGCGCTTGCGGTGCCGCTTGCCGCAGGTACATCCTATACCTCCAAGCTGTTTACCCAATCGTTTGAGGAATATTACGCTCCTTCACATTACGAACACGTGTTGTCAGTGTATAAGAATCCCACTTAAGTCGGTTAGAGCCTTCTAAAGTACCTAGTATTCAAAAGCTGTATCTGGATAGCTAAAAATTTTTTGGGTACAAACAACAGATTGGCAAGCCTTTCAAATTTTTTGAAAATGAATTTTTTTATTTGCTAGTTTTGCACGGTATCATTGCTGGCCTCTGAGTTTATAAACTTATGTGGTATGTGTGCCAAGAAAAACTAAATTTACTGCGCGTGCAAGACGGATGGGTGTAGCGGGTCGCCACGGAAAAACTTTAAAGATTAGAAAGTTTCTGTACATGCGGTCGCCGGTGCGTCACAGAATACTCCTCAGTCGCCACGAAGTATAGCCTCTACTGACTCTCTGTGGGCACATTACACGACGATGTTTACACATAAAAATAAAGTCAGAACGTCTAGTGTCATTAGACCCGATTCTTTTAGAAAATATTGTTCTAGGCAAGTTCGTGCTTCCCAGAAATTGTCAAATCAGCTATTACTCTGCAATAGCGAAGACATCATACTGAGTCTATTTAATTTTCTGTTAACATATCACTGATCAACGCCTAGTCCCCCAAAGTTTTTTTTTTTTTTAAATAAATGTACAACAATGTAAGAGCAGATTTTGTTTCATATCTAGGAAACTTGGAGTAATTCACCAACAAAATAAACATGACTATTTTCTTCCTAACATACGTCGAAATTGTATCGTTGACCGTTTGAGAAGCTATTTGCGTTGACCATAAAAGTTCTCAAGCAAGAAAAAGTAACGCATATGACAATCCTACATTTGACAGATTAGCTGCCAAGCGCACCGATCGACGATTCGACTCTAAGATCTTCAGATCATATTTTTACATTAAAAAGTGTAAGTTTGACATAAAGGAGTAACTCTATCCTCTATCGCTGTTCTTAAATCTTAGCTACAACCTTGAGGATACAAGGATATGAATTACTGTGCTCTTTCGACTCACTCAATTTCCTTTCTTCGCCATTCTCATGCATCGTATTGTCTTTGTGGAAACAACGTTCGTCAAGTGCTCTATAACGTGAAATGGTTCTCGTAAATAGACGTGCACTAACTAAACAGGCGAGTAGGCGACCAGCGGGCGTACTTCTCTAAACTTCATTACAAGTGGTCGCTTGTTTCCAAGTAAAAGGTGGTAAAAGTAACAAGCAAGTATAAGTATACGGGCTGACTGGTTGGACACTTAAAATATTCTAGGTTATCATAGTACTTATCGTTATGAACAACTTTTACTGTGAGACCAACCCTGTTATCACGAAAAAAATCAGCTGTTCCATCCATTTCCACGCATTACATTAAGTACTTATCCCATTTATTTCGTAGCTGCAAAAAAAACGTGAACGCACAGACGGCAAAAATCATAACATAATCAGTAATAACAAACATAACAAAAACGAACTAATTGTACTCGTACAATAACAAACGGTTGCAAAACCACTACAATTTTCATAGTAAAATCAGTATTAACTTGCAAAAGTTTAAGAAAGCGATACAACTTGTTCTCCAGTTTCGAGAAATAGGTCCCGGCGGTAATGCGTGTGAGTGCATTTATACGAGATGCTGCGCCACTCTCTGTTTTACGCCCGTCTCGAGTCGAGACGCTTCGGCTAGAGGAAATGGCAAGAAAGCAGTCCCTATTTCATCTACACAACAGTGACTAATCTTCATACAACAGATAAAATACTACTAAAATTGTGAGCAAGGTAGCAAGTGGATGCGTAAGGCAGAAGATCGTGCCGAGGCCTAAGGCCAGCATTGTACAATCATAAGATAGGCTGATGATGATGATGAATGTTATAAAGGCGAAAGTATGTATTTGTGTGTGAATGTTTGTTACCACGTATCTCGGTAACCCCTGAATCGATTTTGATGAAATTGGGAAAGTAGATAGTTTAGGATCTGTAATAAAAACACATAGGTTTCAATTGTTCATCATCACTGTATTTTAAAGCTTTAGAGGTAATTTCCTAAAAATTTTACGAGACAATTTCCATGTGTTCTAATTATAATAGATATGTAAGGCCATTTTAGGCCATGTTGAATTACCTACTTTACATCCTTGATACGACATGAAGTAATTTCTCTAATCTAATCTAACAAGAATCCAACGCCGGTTTTCACTGTATTTGTACCTACTGCGGTTCACTGTTTCAACATCAACTACTTTTTCATTGTTTCCACCAATAGGTACTTTACAAACTTCACATCAGTTTATTGCAGAGATTTTAAATTTCAACCTTATAAAACAAGTCCAGACTCAATTCGTTAGAGAAAATTTTATATCAAATAATAAGTTTTATTTCTTTTCAATCCAATAAAGGTGTCTAGTTTCATAAAACAGGTTCAGTGACTCACCAATAAAAGGACATTTACTGAAAGCTTATTAATAAAATGGCCTTTTTGCAGTTGAATTGGATTGTAGCTTTAAAGCTGAGTGCAGCTACTAATTAGAAAAAAGTTATCTAAAACCTATACAATACAATGTAGCAAACAAACGTTTTTTATTGTTTTTATTCTTTTACAGGCTTGCGTTTGACCGCCATCTCGCCAGGTGGTAAGCAATGTTGCGGCCAATGATTGGGCACGCTTACCTCTAAGGAACCGATTCACTCGCGACTTGAAGATACGTAACAACGTAATATACGTTAAATGCATCGTTAAATGTGATCTTTTAAACAAGGTATTTTTATAGTCACCATTTGGTCTTAGAACGTTAAGGTCAATTTCATATTGCTAATCGAAGTTCTCCTAAAGAGTAAAGACAAACTTTTCTTTCAACTATGGAAACAAACATCAGCATTAAACTTATAGCTAGCAAGCCACCCCCTTCTTACACGTGAAAGGGTGAAACAGGTGACACACACATTGATGCGTTTATCAAATACAAAGTTGGATAAATAATCGTTTCTCCGTGAGTTGTCTCGCAGACGACTTTTATTGGTTTGTTTGGGCGGGTGGTGGCGCCGCGGCGGGGCTACCTGCCATTCGGATTGCAATGAGTCAAGCAGTCCATTTTCTTTGGAAATTTAATTTTATCATAAATGCCTTATTCAAAAGGCAATTAAAAAATTTGAATAAGAATTTAATTAAATTTACTAGGACTTATCGTGAGAGCTGATTGAATTTGAACATTGACCGGCTAATTTTCTGATTATTAATATGAATGCCTATCCATCCATTTGTCTCTGAAAGAAAATTGGAAAGCTGTGATAAATCGCGTTGTCATTCTTACCGAACTCGCCCACACCAAACACACAAATTAACTTTTATCGATACGAGAACCTCGGAGCCGTAGAAGTGAATAAAGAAGTTAAATAAAATAAGGTTTCCTTTGGGGCGGTGAGTGAGGCGTCCAGAAAGTTCGGCAGGTTAGCGATAAATCGCAATTTATGGGGAGCCAGAGCTCGCCGGCGGAGCATAACAAGGTAAAAGCATTGGTGGTTTACTCCTGTGTGGTACCACCCTCGTGGGGGCGTTTAAATAAACTGTCAGTGGCGCGATGAGCCACGATCACTTTGTTCTTCACGCATAACCAGGTACTTTATATTTTTTTCTAGAAAATAGTTACAATGATTTGATGACTTAGCAGAATTGAAGACCTTCAAGTTGTTCCATTGTAAATTTTCTAAGTACGAGTATATTTGTTTTGGTAGCGCGTTTGCCTTCTGCGCCGGAGATCCCGTTTTCAATACTCAACCAGACATATATTTTGATGATGATGAATTTAAAAGCCTGCTCTAGACCTTGTGGTGGTGTTAGTTACGTGTATGCCTATGTCTGTGTTCCCTGGCGCCCTTGACTCATAATGAGGTCTTTAACTCCTCAGACATATTATAATTATTATATGGTATCATTATAGGCATACAAGATTGTAACATAAGCGGTAATGAATTTTACTTGTATCTCAAGTTCAATGTTTTCCAGGAATCCAGAGAAGTGTATCCAATCTCATCAAAGAGCTAATAATTTGTGAAACTTTGGCTATAAGCGTAGTAAGCGAAGACAAAAGGTATGACTTCTAACGTTTATTTAATCAAAGTTTTTAATTGATAATCTTTTGAAGATTTCATAGTTTAATTAAAGTTTACGAATATGTTTTGTACAATAGTCAAGCTACCTAAGAAATGAATCATAGGTCTAACCTAGACCCGTGTCATGACATGTGGCCAAAGTAGATGACATAACCTATAGCTAGCAGTGGTAGAAAGAAGACTGTGAATAATGATGATGATGATGATGATGATAGACATGAATTTTGTCGTAGCATTGATAATTCGAGTAATTGAATGAACATTTCTTGGACTAACATACCTATGAATGTGTAGTGTGTAGGTATGTATACTTATAGTAGGGTCGGTTGGTACTAAACAACTTTGTTAATCAAGAAACAATATAAATTGCCGACCTCCTTCGCCATATCGGCGAGTATCTAAGATCCGCGGCCTACATCACGAAACCGTTTACAAAGCCCGTAATATTCTCCGCAACAGTTACATATGTAAATTTTTCGTCGTGATTCACGCAAACCGAGGTGTTATCCAAGTGTAACTACGGAAGTTCCTGTTTTATGTATGAGGCCTTTTCAATTCATTTGGACGATACTTGTACCTTTGTCCCTTCCGGGTCAGTTATTTATTGCCGCTTGTATCTCGGATACCGAGTGCGTGCTCATGAAACTTAACGTCGCCAATACAAACAATATAGAATGGAGGACTTGGCACTAAGGCTGACATTTCGATGGCCTAAATGGCTAACCTTCATCTTTATTGAACTCTGCGAACACTATTTTTTATCAGCTGCAAAGCATTGACGCGTGCAATAAATTCAAGTACCTATTGTTCTAATAAGTACTGATCTAACAAAGAGAGTCACTTTCATACTTTCATAATATCATAATTTATCAATTTATTATAATTGCTCGTTGCTGAACATAGCTCTACCTTTTGTTGTAGGTATACTCATCCTTGTCCGAACATATTAAATACTGGTTTTTACAAATTAGGCGGATCCAGATTCCGAATATGTAAGTAATTAGATGATATTTGGTATGAAGCTAGGTTATACCCTGGATATAGGATACTTTTTATCCCGAAAAAGCTCATGAAACTACGAGCCGCAACTAGTGTTAATAAAAAAATAATGTTGCTCCTTTCACCACATTGATATTTCGACTTGCTTTCGCACTTGCTAACCCTAGATTGCTTTTATTCCATTGCTGATTCCTACTTAAGTGTAAAGAAAAAGCATTTTATTTAGAAATCGTTTGTTCAGGCATATAGTGAAATATAATAATAGATTAGATCCCAGAGGCTCCCGAAGTATTCAGAAACTGTGTGTAGGAGGAAATCTACCTCTAAACTTTCCCTAGCCGACTATTTCTATATCATCTCAAATAAATAACAAACCTTATTTCATCCTAAATTCTGATACATAACAGTGCACCTAACTACAAAGCAATATAAAATAGCCCAACTCTCCGCCCCGGCTGCACATAATTTGATATTCATACCACGTGGAATCGTGAACGGTGTTCAGCAAAATAGGAAGTGTAATAAAATATTTCAGACTGGAATAACTGGTTATAACTTTTAACTGAAATAGAGTGCATGCGTCATAAAATTTATATTTTACAAGTACTTTCCTAGTGCTTTTGTTGGCGAAACAAAACATACATTCGAGACCGAAGTCGTTGATAGAACTGGCGCTTCTTTCTTTACACAGCCAAAAGCCGTACTTTTACAGTTAGTACGCAGTTAGGTACATGCCTACAACAATTGAGAGAAAAATTCCTAGAGCGTAGCTCTCAGCTATTCCGCGTAGCATCTAGACATTTCTACGGGCGCCGGGCGCGGGAGTACTTTATTTGAACAGATGGTACTACACAAGGTTTATAAGCCTGGGGTGTACTAAGCCGAGAACACGTAAAAGTACTCATAATTGTGAACAATTGTAACTTTGGGTCCAGCCATAAAACCGTCAAAAAAATCAGCTGTTCCAAAAATTATATTTCCAATGAAATTTCTCTATGATATATTCTTATTTGTTGTTTAAATTGCAAATTTTTATTTACGATTTCAGGACATTCCCAATTGCAAAAGTTGTTTAAAATATTATGTTTTTTCGGCTTAGTACACCCCGAGCTTGTTAACCAAGTACAATGCACGAAGGGTTGCGGTGGAAAGCCGCCAAATATCGATGATTACTTATAAAATCATATTCGGAAGTATTATTTCACAAAGCAGATAAAACTAGTAATTTCCAGAAAAAGAGGTTTCTTATTTCTTTAGTTTGATCGCCTCCGGTCACAACAATTCAGACCTTTGAATGAAAAGCAAACTTTTATTTTTATTGATATTAGGCCCAAGTTTGAAGGCTTTTTAAGACAGATCTAATTTTTCTAAAACTATTAGCATCCTTGTCTAATGGCTTGCAATGATAAAGACAGATATATTTTTAGTTAGTTTAGATCTGTCTTAAAATGCCTTCAAACTTGGGCCTAATTATTTTCTTAAAAAAGATTCAATTAACATAATTATGTAGATTTTGAACTATTACTTTCCTAATGATTTTGACGGCCATGTTATTTAGAACAGGCACTTAGATAGATTGATATTAGAATCAATAATATGAATTTTCCAATACCTACGTCTTCTATTTCCCGGCCAAAATAGCCACGACTGTGTAATGCACATCTCTAAATATACACGTAACGTAAGGTAAGGATTGCCTTCCCCGCCAATATGTTTCAATTTAAACTAAGCCGCTTGTCGATACGGGCTCGCTCCGGAATATCTTCCGATTCCAACAGGATTCAACGATAACAAAAATAATGTTGGTTTGTTTATAGAAAAACAAGAACTCTACCAATTCTGTTTCGAGAAGCTCCGATTTTATAATAAAGCTAATTGCATTCCCAAATATTCGAACAGAATTCAACCGATTACCTATTGCTTGCAACGGAAGCAATTATGAGTTCCGCGCAGCCGAACTATATTTACCAGAAATCATAAAAGATAATGATACCTTTGCTCAAATATTCCTTTGAAACGCCAAACGCAGAGCTTATCTAGGCCACTGCAATGGTAATTCGGATCGAAAACAAAACTATAAAACTGCAGATTCAATACTTTCGTATAAATCCGTTTGGAATAGGTAGTTGTAATCCAAATTCAGATGCGGGCTGAGCGTTGAACTTCGGAAATAAAAATTTCGCAGTACAAACAAGCAATCAGTAGCATTTGCGAACTCGCGCTGAGCAAACACGCCCGGCCCGGTCCGTGGAAGTGCTTCTCAAAGACTGCTTCCAATTCATCCGATGTATTTTTTATCTAAATCGCATCGCAGCCCCTTTAGAGCACTTTCACAGGTGAGTGTGGGGACAAAATGGCAGCGCATTACCTGTAAAGCTGAAACCTAGATATTTCGAGATAGCAACGAATTCTAAAATTCAAATAGTATCTTTGAAGTGAAGACCAGAGACTGCACAAACTTACGGTCAGTAAACACCCATGAGGATTTTCTTACTTTCTATTGAATAGAGGGAGGTAGGAATTTCACGAGTTGCAAAAGGATTAAATAATCACCATATACATTACTCGGTTTTGCACCACATGAATACCTCAATTTTAGTGGAGTACAATTTATAATCATGTTTTTTTTCTGTGCAACATAACTTAGGTACTTGGTACTTGAGAACTCAAGTACCAAGTAAGTTATGTTGGAACAAATGGCAGGCTTAATATGTTTACAGACCAATTGAAATAAAATTGAAATATTGAACAAAATTAAGCGAACTGGAGCGATCAGCTCAAGTTCTAAAAGCATTTATAGAGAATTCAGATACACAAAAGACTATCTTTTCTTTGACTAGTCTGAGAGAAAGTTTGGGAGTTATCGCTGAGAATTCGGTGAGCCAGCCGAGTGGGACCTATTCATGCGTGAAGCAAAAAGGATTCGGTAAACAACATATATGCGCACGACCGAGAAGCTTTATGTCTCGTTACTATGTACATGTAGCTTTCGAAATAACTTGAATAGGTATTCTCGATCAGATTATTGTTTAGGTAGTGGCGACATGCTACACCGAGTCAAATAAATTACATTAAATTTTACTACCTTTCGTATTCCATCCCCTGTTTTCCCACAGCTCTACATGTTTACTCGTATTTTGCAAGCATGATTTGCCGAATTGTTTTGGTGAAGGTGCGGCCCTTTCATTTACTATCTCGAGAAAATCGTTCAAATATCTTGTTCCCCAGCAGCTACATTATGTGGCCTACTCAGCTGGAAAATGTGCGCCCCTAAATTCATCGACATCTCTAATCCACGCCGAAGCCGTTGCTAGTACGAAAAAAATGATAGATAACGATTGGATCGGATACAATTTTACCGACGGTGAGCAGAACATCCCACGGCAATGCGTCAAATGGCAATAACGTATTTTTTTCAATTACTGTGCAATTTCCATGAATCATTTTGTGCCGGTGAACATTTTGCGCGCCGCCGCCGCTCGCGACTCGCTGACCCAGATTGGAAATATTTGAGCACACCTCGTGAAATGCCAATAGGTGGCTACGGACGAGCTCCAGACAGCTGGTAATCAATCGGAAACAACTATCTATATTTTACTCTGACAAATCATAGCTTCTCGAATTTTCCTTCTAAGCCTTCATCTACAATTCTTGTACCTACACATAGCTTGGGTAAATTCGAGTACATACATAAATATGTACCTCCAGGCATTTGCGGTAGCTACATAAGTACGGGCGCTAGGGTCGCGTGAACGTGAAAAGCTTTTAGCCATGTGGTCTATCTATTTATTTTCATGCGTGTTTTGCTCATAAAATGGATCAATAACGTTATGTGTATATACACTACGTGTTTCAAGTAAGTTTTTAGTGCAATATTACGACAACAGAAAACCAAAAATTCACCAGTGTACTGCACTGTGCGACACACTGTACAGTGTAGTAAAGCACAGATGTTTTTCTAAGTATAATCATTCAAATAAACATTTACGAACTGTGTGCGTACCTATCTCTTACTGTCACGCACAGCTTTGTCGATGAAGACAGAGACAAGCGCATCCACTGCATAGTACACGCACTAAGAAGTTCTGCAAAATAACGAATGTGCTGCACGCGATTTTGGTGTCATTTTACCAGAAAGTCTCGGTGGAGCGAAGCGAAAAATCGTCGCAGTAGGTAAGAACCAACTGAGTTGCTAGGTGGGTATGTAACTAAGCTCTGGCATAAACTTGTTTCATTAAATTTAAATTTAGCATCTGCTTATTAATTCAAAGAAATGCCGTTGTCTTCTCGAGTCCGCAGTGAGAAGGAAACTTTTTACCATTGATACGTTTTAACGTTTCATTTAGGGATTGCGATGGTTGTCTAATTTACATTTTAGATTATATTGTGTCTTCACATTTTTCTAAAAACAAATTTAAATTCTGAGTGGAATTTGCGATTCCAAAACCTCATTAGGTAAATAAAATAAATTAGCTCGGGTTATTATTATGTTGGTAATACGTACAGGCAGGTATTTACAATCCTACTAATATTCCAAATGTGAAAGTTTGTATGGATACCTAGATTTTTGGGTTTTTGTTACTTATTTTTTTAAGTTAACCTATGCTGTCCCACTAAATGATGTCCTTTTGTTACTTAATCACCCAAAAACAGCTGAACGGATTTCAATAAAATTTGGTATACAGAGGTAGCTTATACTCTGGAATAAGACAAAAAAAAACTCATATTATAGATATTTATTTTTCATCATAATCACCGTTTTTTACCACCGCGCAGGTGATAACAAAGAAAAGTAAGTAATAAAGCTTACATAATAACTTAAAAATAAACACGAAAACATCCTACCTTTGCTGGGAAAATTTCTATATTGGCCAATTACAACTTCGAGTTTCAATACACCAGACTTCAAAATTGCTACAATTATTCTGCTGGTTAATTTCAGCCAAGTCTTGATCACAGGAGGCGCTGTGTAATAGTAGCTACTAAGCTGTTATGACTTGGTATTTGTGTTGGAGCCTGTACGAGGCAACTATTCAGAACTACGCTCGTAATGGGGTGTACAGACTATTAAGAGCGAACGCGAGCGAAGGCATTGTATTCATCTTGAGGCGTAAGCACTTATAACGTGCAACTGCGCGTGCGCAGTATTTAATTTTTATCATAATTAAACACGGGAATACTCACGTAAAAATTAAGTCGTCTACTACGACTAGTTTCGGTCACATTCGGTGAAAACCACGTTAGTTTCCACAGTATTTAATTGTTGGAATCTGAATTGCCTTTTTAATTACCACTTACCTTAACTGAAAATGGTAACAAGCTTTTATAGAGATATGTTCAAAAGTTCTTCTACATTTGGTAGTTTAATTAGTGTAAACAACTAGGGAGAAGACAATGATGTTCTGGAGTGAAAAATATAACCAGACTAGCTGTTCCCCCTGCCACGCTTCGCTGTGGATAAAAAAAGAAAAATAAATAAATAAATGAAAAAAAATATAGCTGTTACTTTGGGATAATGTAGCATTCGTATGGTGAAAGAATTTTTGAAATCGGATCAGTAGTTTTTGAGTTTATTCCACACAAACATCCAAAAATACAAAAATAAAAATCTTTTCTCTTTATAATATTAGTATAGATTAAGGTATGATAAATAAGGTATGATGTTGTCAATAAAGAAATATCTGCATAAGGCAATTTACCCATTAAAAACACAAATATAGAGCCTTATAGTACTTTTCACTTATTTTTTTTACTTTTTTTTTTTTTTTTTTTTTTTTTTATGTAATTGAGTGACGAGACGAGTAAATCGCTCGCCTGATGTTAAACGTCACGTTTGCCCATAACAGGTCTGCACCACCCAGAATTTTGAACTCTAATACTACTTTAATCCACTTCAATACTACCTCCTTCTCCTTCTTTTATCTACTTTAATACTAGTTATCTACTACTACTATACATTCACATTTGTTGTCCATCATTTTGTGTGTTTTAATGAGTTATCTATCTTAAGTATCCAATAGGCAAAGTCAGTAAGTTCGTATAGACGCAGCCGCCAGCCCTGGCTAGCTCCGTAGCAATATTTACACCAAATCAAAGCAAAGTTTGGTAGAGGTTCACTTCCCGGTTGTATCTATCTGGTGCGCTAATCATGGCCGCGACTCGGCGCGGAAGTGTCCCGGAAATTGGCTGTCCCAGATCCGGCGACCGACGACACATCGGCTTGTTTGCCGCCACCGTGGCCTGCCGTCCCGGTTAGCTGATTTCGTGCGAATAGGCAATGATTGAGGATTTGCAGCTAATATTCAAATTAATGTTAACTCAGCCAACATTGCAGGTCGAGCTTTGACGATTTTTGTCGAACTTTAACGAGCTACTGCGATTCCCGGTGGTGTCACTGCGCTTACGTGTGTAAGAAATCTGATGCTCGGTACTCCCGTCAGCAAGACAACGCGATTGCTTTAGATATGATAACTAACGTAATAGTAGAGCCAAATAACAACTACCGCGACAGGTTTTGATCACAGCACTGGGATCAAAACTGCTGCGGATGATGATGATGACTCACTCAATCCATAGGTTACGTTACGGTAGTCCACTGAAACGGTTTTATTAAATTACCTACTGTCTAAATCTTGATAGCTCTGTATTAGGTAGTAGGTATTATCGTGCTAAAACTGTAGCAAGTAATTTAGTAGTGCTTACCTAAAGAATAATTATTTTAATTTTTGTACTCGTATCTCCGATGACTTGATCTTCGACGTTTAGATCTATGCCTATATAATAATTTAAAAGCTAATTGCTTGTTGTCCTACCAGTTGGACTATGCGCTTTTACCACGAGCAACAAATACTTAAATATTTCAATACTGTTTCAAAATTGAAGCTAGAATCAAATGAGACCATCAAATTGCATGATCACATACCAGATTTCACAA
This sequence comes from Alcis repandata, assembly GCA_949125135.1. Taxonomy (NCBI): domain Eukaryota; kingdom Metazoa; phylum Arthropoda; class Insecta; order Lepidoptera; family Geometridae; genus Alcis; species Alcis repandata. The sequence goes on along the minus strand of OX421242.1, from coordinate 5,335,949 downwards.
TAATTAACATTTTAGCTAACACCATAGATTACCTCTTATAGAAAGCACATTATCCCGCGTGTGATATTTTTGTTGACTAAACGTAACAAAGTTAAGAGTAAGCTCGGGCTATACCTGCGGGGCTTGATACCAAGCGTTCTATTAGCTATTTTATGCTTGTAATGAACCAATGAACAAGAATTTTAAAAGTGTAAAACCGATGTAGTATGTGCTATGTGCCTCAATCGTCCTGAGTACGGTATCTATTAGAGTTAATCTGTGGTGATCGCATACCTTTCACACTTAACATAGGCGCACATATTAGCCAACACTTACTGAACATACGTATAGCCTTATAGCGTTAGTCAAGCCCAAATCTCCATGTTTAATGAAATCATTGTGTGTACACGATCCTCGGTAATTAGGCAGTAAATCCGCGCCTGCCCGTGCATGCGGGACTAATTGTGGTATCGTTATTGACGGCAGGTGGTCGCCATTGACTGTTACTGCATAGGACATGGACTACACATACATACAAGAACTCAAGATGATGGTTTGATTGGCTTATTAGATAAGAGGTGACATCAGTACACTGAGAAATATTTCACCTGAAGTACGGAGCATACAGACAATCACCAAAAAGTAGGATGATTAGCACCAGTTTTTACGGTGACAACTATCATATAACTGGTGTACATAGTACTAGTTTAACGGGGAGAACCATATATTATGATAATGGTTGTCACCGTAAAAACTGGTGCTAATAATCATCGTACTTTTTGGTGATTATCAGTATGCTCCGTACTTTAGGTGAATTCATCGGTGATTGCCATTTTTCTCGGTGTATAAAATGTCCAATTCCATTTAAAAAGCCATACCTATACCTATAATAGGTATTAGAGGCCATGGGGCAGCTTTTAAAACTGACAGCAGGGCTAGGCCTTATACCATCTTACTGGGCCAATATTGACACGCTAAGTCAAGCATACGAATATTTTATTTGTATGAGCTCAACTTTCCTACCTTTGGTCCTAAAAATATTACAGTATTCACTTCTTATGGGCAGTCGGGTATGCGGATGCTTTGAATGGTAACCGTTTAAGTGCCCGTTACCACTAGTGAGTAGTGACTAGATATAGGTAGGTAGGCTCGGTTACCGAGTCGGTCAGGCTCGACGTATGGTAACCAAACGTAAAATTTTCGATTATAGTCCCTTTTACCGAGGAATATCTTGACAAATACCCTAATAAAAAGCCTCGCCGCGCACCCCGAACGTTTGGAAAACCATTTACAAGGTTTATCGCCGCCATGGAAATAATAACTGGAGCCGTTATCGTCCTAAATTGATCTAATTTAAAATTATTGTTATCGCGAACCTTTTATTTTTATTAGCTGGGATCATAATATTTTATCTGCGGGCACTGGAAATCTTGTGCATGTGTTATTCGAAAATTAAGTATACGTCGTTATATTTTCATTATTGTTTTTATGCTCGATAACGTGCATTCGATTTTATGAGCTACTCGCACTGGCCGTTCACACTTTTCGGTTTATTAGTTTTCGATATTACAGTACCTACACTGCAAATTTCACTACACTTTTATTGGAATTAAACGTTAATAAAGATGTTCATTTTGCTTTAATGGAGAAACTTAATTAAGATCCAAACATGTTTTTTAATTTATTGTATAGAGATACTTTTACTACAACTTACTACTAGGTATTATTACTGATACTTTTACTTCTTTTTTATTTTATTTTATTTTATGTTTTTGATTATAAATTTCTTGTGAAAAGTTTTCTTGCGAAATCTAACTTTAGAAAATTTACTATTTATCTTTATCTTGACTTCTCACAAAAATATAGTAGACGTCTACATAATTATGATAAGATATTATGTATAATACTTAAAATTTGTAGGAAGAGTCCCATAGATTTAAATTTTCGGCCAAAAACAAGCACTAATGAATTTTGTAATTTTTTTAAAACTGTTTCCATTTTATTTTCTACCAAAGCATTCAATCGATTCGTTAGAATAAGGGTTATCTTCCCAAGAAGCGGACATACAAGGGTGTGTATTAATAGAAAGGTTTGATTGACGTTCTATATTCTCGCATCCCCTCTGGCATCACCTCTTCTCGCGCAATAATTGCCTTCGAGACGAGAAAACAGTGCTCTCACGATAAAATATTATTTGTGTGTGACAGCCCCTGAATGTGTACCAGCTATATCTCAAAGACACCCGTTACACAGTATAACGCAGTGCTGTGACTTTAATAAGATCATCTAGCTTGCCTCCGACTTATTTGTAGGTTGCAGTTGGTCTACTTTAATTGCTTTACTATGATTTTGTACTTTATAGTCTCACTCACCTACTCATTCAGGCAGTAAAGGTTTTAGAATAGAAGCGGATGTTCGTTTAAGTTTATTCACGAAATTTCCAAAAAAAATACTAAGTTCTCAGTACACAAAATATTATTTTTCATTTAACTGCGTTTTCTGGTGTTGTTTATTTATTTATATTGGATATATAACTAATGCAAGCGTAATGTTAAAATTGGACTTATCGAATAATTTCGAGACATCTTCTTACTAAGACAGGGGCAGTAAGTCTTCTATTGACGTCTCACCTGGAGGGTGTTGTGAGTTTCCCCGCCAGTATCTACCCAAGCCTAGTTCCTTGAAACACCGGCGAGACTTTTAGCACAGTTGTTGCATTAGTGAAGACGATGATGAGATACAAGCAAGTTTTGGACTAGTACCACTACTAAATAAATAAGATCGTATAGGCTGAGTACTTGAGTAGCTAGTCTTGGTTTTAGGTCTGAAGGCCTCTGACAGAAAGCCACACCAATACCTATGCCTAAAAAACTTTCGTTTATGCCGAATTTTTGAGGACGTTTTTTGGCGTTTTCTTTCGTTCTTTTCCAAGCTCAAGTACTCCCCAGGTTGTGGTACTGCGCCCGTTGTAATTAAGTAGACAATGAGAGTTCATATTTGGCGGTGGGCGGGAGAGCAGCCATTGTGCTCAGCCCGTTATCTGCAGGCCAGTCTTTTTAGCTTTGCACAACAAAGTGACTGCCTCCTGCGGTTACCTTTGCTACTGTTTATTGAGCACGAATTTTCTTACAATTATAATGCTGGAAGCCCATTAGCTCGCAAAACAAGAACATTATTTTTACAAAACAAAAAACAAAAACCGACTTCAAAAGACCGACTATTGAGTTATTCATCTATTTGTCGCGCACGTAATTAATGCAAATTTAAGACTTATATGGTTTTCTCATGGATACCGTTATCAGAACTGGACTAAATTGAAATGGGACCAAATGGGAAGCGTCAGCTTTCTAATAAAAAAAGAATCATCAAAATCGATTCACCCAGTCAAAAGTTATGAGGGAACAAATATTAAAAAAAAAAAACCTACAGTCGAATTGATAACCTCCTCCTTTTTTGAAGTCGGTTAAAAACAAAAGTTGTCTATGTTAGTCTGTAAAATTGAAAATATGATTTTATTTTTTGATGGTTTTACTAATATGAGGCGAACATACATTTTTAGCTACCAAAAACATGGAACAAATAATTTTAACGCTACAAAATAAAACATGAACGTCCATTGGGATTCAATTACTCTCCAAAAAATTTGTTGAAAACAAAAAATATAAAGCATCCGCAGTCACTGAAACAAATTATGCTCAGATAAGATTTTTCAACGAAGCAGCTAATTCAAAAGGAAATAAAAACTTTATTTCTTTCATAAAACTGATACAAAGGGCGAGATTATCCGGATTTTAGGGCCGACATCGATTCAGCGGCGCAGAAAGCAAACAATCGTCTTTTGTTGTCCCTAGCTATTGAAGTTTGGGTAATTAATTATACCGGGAAGCCATCATTTTGCAGATTCACTTCAGCAATAACGCTTCTGCGAGATTGACTGATTAGTTCCCTCGCACCGCCTCGCTGATTAACCCCGAAACCTCATAATACGCGTATCGAATGAGAACCGATATGGACTTATTTATAATCCCATTCTGAATGAGGTTTATGATCGCAACGCCTTTCTAAATCAACAGCTTGTTAATCACGGTTTTAATGAAAAGGCTTTACTTTTGGACTCCGACACGTTAATACGGAAAGAAAAAGAACTCTCAAACGTTTCAAGATTCAATCGAGCTGCGCTCTTTGTCGATATTTTAAAAGCATTTCAAATCGGCCAGATGCATTAAAGGAAACCGAATATTGAAAAAATACAAATGGCGAACGTTCCCGAAGCAATACCTCTCTGGTGCAGAAACAAAGTAATTGGTGAGGAGAAAAATTACGGCCAGAGGAAAGGCGGTCTGGTAAAAGTAGAGAAAACAGAAAATGCTCCTGATATAACGTGGTGGGAACAGACATTGGATCTATTAATTTCTGACGTTCACTAGCGCACATAATACTATCACTATTATCCTTTCAAAGAACATTGAATAAATGTCGACTAGTAACGTAATCAAAACGTGAAGATGAAAAGGTACTGACCATTACCCCCGTATTAAACTAGGTACTTGGTAATAGTCGAGAGCAAAGTTGGCTGTTACATAGGTAGACAATTCGTTTTATTAATAACTTGGAGCAGACGCTGTGCGGAGTTAGCACTTCTAAAAGTTTCGTAGACGGCAGCTGGCCACCCTGGCTGCCCATTAAAATCGTTCTCCAACTAAAAATTGGTACCTAGTCCATGATTAGTGCGGGGAACTTTTAGAGGGTTAATAAGTTAATTGGCACAGCAAATTCGCCTCCGTGTACTCGGAAAACGGGACTGAAAGTGGTATTAAAGACTTCGTCCTTAAATGGGTATAAATTTAAAATGTCTGGTTTCAACAACTTTTTTTGGGTTAAATTAGTTAAAGGTACTAATCGTTTAAGACGAACTCATATTTTTTCATTAGTCCAGAAGGGTTCCTAGTAAATTATAGCGATGAAGACTGATAAATATTCGAAACATTGAAAACACTACATACATCTCTAGCTGCCAAGATGGTGAATTTGTATCTGTCGAAACCGTGAAGGCGCCCACATCAAAACAGATTTGAATAGAACGCAAAATGAAGGCAGAAGCGGCGCGTCCGAGATAACGGCTCTTCAAAAAAGGAAAATGTTAAAAAACAAAATTCAAAAGGGAAAGAGGAAGTAGGTATCTTAGTAAATTATAAAAGTGCGACGGGAGCCTTTTGTTTAGGAGTCGCTACTGTCAGTGCCCGCAGTTCCCACTGAGACCGCATTTACAAACAGACTGCCAAGTTATGGGTCTAATCTCAGACGGTATAGTTACGATTTTTCGGAATCTCTAGCAGTTAGCGCGAACAATGCGGCTGGTTTTTATCTCAAGCAATGAAGAGAGGGAACCGAGTTTTTAGGCTTGATTCAAAATTGTTCAGAACGTGCCGTCATTATGTATTCCATTTATTCGTCAAATAAACGGACTCCGCACTACGCCCAATTAAGCCCTTCACGTGCGGGTTAATGATATTAAAATTTTAAAATGTGTGGATATATTCGACGGAATATAATTTTCGTCGCCATGCGGGTAATCACTGGGGATAATCATGTACGTATCTGTGTTCGACAAATGAATATGGCTCGTGGACAGTATAGATCTTTTTGGCGTACCTAAGGTTTTAGTATTTTGTGATGAGACCTAAATACAATAATTGCACGACAGTAACGGGGAAGTAAATAGTTTAAGTTCAGACCCAAATCTTTTTAAGTCCACACGGCCCGGACCTAAGTTAACAGACGTCGACGAAGGCTAAAATAATCGTATTTTTAACGGAAAACTTGAAAGTTTGAGACGCCTGCTAATAGATATGTATCTATAATATATATATAGCCAGCCATAGTTTTAGGAGAAAAGCCTCTTTTTGGGCTTTTTTAAGGTTCTATGTAATAGTAAACTAAATAATCCTCACAGTTTCGCCTGCTTCACTTTATTTTTTAGAGATTAAATATAAGTAGGTACCTATAACTTTGTGGTCCTGCCGTTTGAAGATCATATCAGTTTTTTTCTAGTCGGATATCTTTTTTAATTAAAAATAAACTAAAAGATTTAAAGTTTGACAAAAAATTAAAAGATTTTTTTTTTTGTACCCAATTCATTGTTGAAGATAAACTTTCACGAAGTAACGTCTGACTCATTTAATTTAATTAAAATGTATATTTTAGTAACCCAGTTATTTGCTTAAAGTTTGTGTTCTGTCTTGAACTGCGGTGGTAGGTTGTGAAGGCGCCACTCGGGGCACTGGAGCGGTTTCATTAGGGGGGCCCCATTTGCATGTTATTCATTACCTCTTCGTACGTATATTATTTCTGACGTTTTTGCAACCTTGTTACCAACTTCAAAGATTTTAAGGAGCGAATGTTTACAATTTTTTTCATATTATTAAATTTTGTTGAAAAGCTTAGCTTATTTTTTGTGAGATTAAACACGAGAAATGACGAGAGGCAATTTCCAGTTTTGTTTATATTTTTATTGATTTTATTAACTTGCGATTTTAAGAGGCCTCTGTAGCGTAGCATAAAAGTGTTCGTTCGTCTTTTCTTTATCCAAATATTCATGCATACACGTTCAGTCAATTCAAAAAACAATCAAGCACAGTCTACCTACTTAAAAATGAACATTAGAATCTCAGAGCTACTTTTTTGAATAGCTACAGCAAGACGAGTCACGAATGAGCTGTATAAATTCATAGTTTGACTTCAATTTTCTTTAATATCTACAATTTTAACAGAAGCCTGCTCAAGACACTATATAAATAGTTTGTTTAAACCAGAAAGCAGCATTCCAACGGTCCTTTGTTTCTTTTATGCACGAATACTTCCATTTTTACAAAGAGCGGACTATTATGTTGAGATATAAACTGAATTAATTCACAATTTAGATTTCATAGGGCTTTCGTACAGCCACTTTTCTTTATAAATTAAGAAGAATATGGCTGCAAGAGTTCGCTGAACTAACTTAGTTAATTTAAAAGTGTTGATTTATCTTCAAACTACATAAAGTTAACATTCTGGTTTACGTTTTTAATTGGATTGTTCACTTTCATAAACCGTATTATTCATCAAATCTGTTTGAGACCGAGTTGTTGGTATAATTAGGATTGTAATAGTTTTAAATTTAAGAGTAATTTTTGAGTAGATATATCATAGGTCTCAGCAACTCTCCCTATGTCAATTTCAAGATACTTTTAGACCTTATCCAAAGGTAACTCGTTTAAAAATATAAAAAATAAAAACGTCAGCCGGAAATTTTAGGAGATTAATATGTTAAATAATGTTAATACTCTAATAAAAAAAACTTTAACAGTTCATTTGGACCATAATTGGGGTACATATTATACATAAAGCATGCCAACAATTGAAACAAGTTTGCCAAATCCGGAGGCAATTGAGCTAAATAACATGCTGAAACAGTATAATGTGCTCATAATTAGCGTTTTAATTCAACTTTCATTAACTAAAAGCATTATAGGTAATTGGTAGGTGTATAATGTTCACCACAACACCGCCGGGACATTCTAACAGTTCAATGCGAAAATAAAATGGAATATACTGATTTGGTCGGCGGTAGATAAATAGAAATACGCGATATATTTACTGACACAGAAATTTATACACGCGCTTTCATGGATAGTGCGAAATCTTATCCATATTAATGTGTGGAAAAATATTAAATATGCTAAATTCAAATATGCCCGAAAATTATCAATTGCTTATAGAATGCTACGTTACGTCATGCTCAAAAAAACATTATTATTATTATTATTTTTATGAGCATGTGAGGCATCTTAGGCTTTTAAAAGTCTGAGTAAAAAGGCATAAAGAGTGGAACCCTATCGTCTCTACACATAGGCGAGTTGGTGGTCAAACGCAAATTTATCGTACTAAAATAATAGATTTAAATTTACATCAGAGCAAGTGAGCTCAAAACAGGCCAGAAGTAGGTACCAGCAGTAGGTACTAGTATCTCTGGGAGCGCCATAAAAAATGCAAGACTGCGGGAGCGCACCAATTGTTCGGGAACCTATTTGTCGTTGAACCTGCCGCCGTTTTGAAGAATACCTACATTGAAGATACCTACATTGTGAATCGAAAGTTTTTTTTTTATTTACACGTGTAAAATATATTAATTTATGCAATTGGGTGACGAAACGAGTAAATCGCTTGTCTAGTGTTAAACGTCATACCCGTAAGTTACTGAATATAAAATACTAAGCATCTAATAATTAATAAAAGTAAAATCTGAAACCAGAGCTAGCCACTCGCCCTAGACGAGATTACTTAGTTTTTTCAATAAAATTGCATTAGTTTTAATATTTTTTACAATCTATACTAATACTAATATTATAAAGAGGAAAGATTTGTATTTTTGTATTTTTGGATGTTTGTGTGGAATAAACTCAAAAACTACTGGACCGATTTCAATAATTCTTTCACCATTCGAATGCTACATTATCCCAAAGTGACATACATAGGTTATATTTATTACCTGAAAAAATTAGGGATCCTTACTAAAACTTCAATAGTGTCCACCCGTGCGAAGCCGGGACGAGCCGCTAGTAATTATTATAAAGAGGAAAGATTTGTATTTTTGTATGTTTGTGTTGAATAAACACAAAAACTACTAGACCGATTTCAAAAATTCTTTCACCATTAGATTTCTACATTATCCCTGAGTAACATAGGCTATATTTTATACCCGTGCAAAGCCAGGGCAGGTCGCTAGTTGGACAATAAAGTCGATAAAAGATATGTCTATTTGTATATTTGACAAACCTGTTACTTATTTGGATGTGTTTTAAACTGATCGCTCTTTACTTATCTGCCTTAGTCCTTATTAATATCTTATTTTCCAACCCATCAATCATGAAATCCGTAATCTCTTAATCCTATTTAAAGTATTATTGTTCTGCCAAAGCATACGTGAAATTAGGTTTAACTTATACAAAAATGAAAATTCTTTTATAAGCTGTAACATAATATTCGTTTTGTGAGATTTATTCGTATTCCCGAATCTGTATTTTATATCTCTTTGAGGGAACAGAAAGCTTTGTGTGTAATATAAAACTTAAGTAAATTGTACTATTCAAGATATTATTTGAGGTTATAAAAGTTGAAATCTCTGTGCTTACTTTAAACGCTTTATGCTAAGTTAGTTGTAAGATAAAATAATATTTGATTCTGTGATAGCATTCATTATGTAATTTGAATTATGGTGTGTGACTGGAATAAAGTAACAGTTTTTTTAGAAACTTATTAAAAAAATCTAAGTTTAACCTAACCTACCCTTAGTTTGGCTCTGTAGATATACATACTGGCAGGTTTCATTATTTGGAAAAAATCTGCTTGAGTAGGTACATATGCAGCAAATTGAAAATATTTCATTGGAATATAATGAAATAAAAAATAAGAAAATCGAGAGGATTGATTCAGGTTCCCAGAATGTCTAGTAACACCGTGTTCGGGAACACGGTGTTACTAGACATTTTCGAAATGATGTATTCAGCGAAATTCTACTTTTTTGATACCTATACAATATACATATTTTGCATATTCTAAAGGAATTATGCAAAAACAGCATATAAAACGAATTATTGTGAAAGGTATGAAAGTAGTTAAGACCTGGATTAACTAGGCTTTTTTATCTCTGAAAATTCGAGTCAAAACGTAGGGCGTAGCTAGAACATAATTAAACTTGAAGACAAATCTCGGTGATCCGAATATTGCGTCCCATAATGTTCGGTACTTAATTGTAGATTGTTCTTGTCTATTCAAATATATATTTTGACGATCTGTTTGGCTCAGCGGTAATATATCCGTCTTTTAAGCCAGAGGCCCGGGTTCGATTCCCGCCCGGACAGATGTTTGAATGATGAATTTAAATGTCTGCTCTGGGTCTGGGTGTAAGTTGTCCTTGTCTTTGTGTGTGTTCCATGGCATCCCTGACACAGGATTATCCTAGTGGAGGAGCTATGAGTGTGAAACGTTTATTTATTTATTTATTTATTTAATACTTCACATGCAGCGTGCTTACTGCCTAAGAGCCAACACGTGTGAGTATAATTAGAGTGGTGTCCGCCTCGTAAAACGAGTCATCAACTAAGATCACGACGGTGGAGTGTTACCAACCCTGTCTAAGAGAAAAACTGCGGAAAACCGTAAAACCTGTCAAAAATTTACAGTTTAAGCTAAACTGCTTTATTTTTATTAATAAATCGCAAAAAACAGCGATGGCAAAAAACTGTAAAAAATCTGAGACTGCTTCGTACATAGGACATAGGGCTTTCGTACAGCCACTTTTCTTTATAAATTAAGAAGAATATGGCTGCAAGAGTTCGCTGAACTAACTTAGTTAATTTAAAAGTGTTGATTTATCTTCAAACTACATAAAGTTAACATTCTGGTTTACGTTTTTAATTGGATTGTTCACTTTCATAAACCGTATTATTCATCAAATCTGTTTGATACCGAGTTGTTGGTATAATTAGGATTGTAATAGTTTTAAATTTAAGAGTAATTTTTGAGTAGATATATCATAGGTCTCAGCAACTCTCCCTATGTCAATTTCAAGATACTTTTAGACCTTATCCAAAGGTAACTCGTTTAAAAATATAAAAAATAAAAACGTCAGCCGGAAATTTTAGGAGATTAATATGTTAAATAATGTTAATACTCTAATAAAAAAAACTTTAACAGTTCATTTGGACCATAATTGGGGTACATATTATACATAAAGCATGCCAACAATTGAAACAAGCTTGCCAAATCCGGAGGCAATTGAGCTAAATAACATGCTGAAACAGTATAATGTGCTCATAATTAGCGTTTTAATTCAACTTTCATTAACTAAAAGCATTATAGGTAATTGGTAGGTGTATAATGTTCACCACAACACCGCCGGGACATTCTAACAGTTCAATGCGAAAATAAAATGGAATATACTGATTTGGTCGGCGGTAGATAAATAGAAATACGCGATATATTTACTGACACAGAAATTTATACACGCGCTTTCATGGATAGTGCGAAATCTTATCCATATTAATGTGTGGAAAAATATTAAATATGCTAAATTCAAATATGCCCGAAAATTATCAATTGCTTATAGAATGCTACGTTACGTCATGCTCAAAAAAACATTATTATTATTATTATTTTTATGAGCATGTGAGGCATCTTAGGCTTTTAAAAGTCTGAGTAAAAAGGCATAAAGAGTGGAACCCTATCGTCTCTACACATAGGCGAGTTGGTGGTCAAACGCAAATTTATCGTACTAAAATAATAGATTTAAATTTACATCAGAGCAAGTGAGCTCAAAACAGGCCAGAAGTAGGTACCAGCAGTAGGTACTAGTATCTCTGGGAGCGCCATAAAAAATGCAAGACTGCGGGAGCGCACCAATTGTTCGGGAACCTATTTGTCGTTGAACCTGCCGCCGTTTTGAAGAATACCTACATTGAAGATACCTACATTGTGAATCGAAAGTTTTTTTTTTATTTACACGTGTAAAATATATTAATTTATGCAATTGGGTGACGAAACGAGTAAATCGCTTGTCTAGTGTTAAACGTCATACCCGTAAGTTACTGAATATAAAATACTAAGCATCTAATAATTAATAAAAGTAAAATCTGAAACCAGAGCTAGCCACTCGCCCTAGACGAGATTACTTAGTTTTTTCAATAAAATTGCATTAGTTTTAATATTTTTTACAATCTATATATACTAATACTAATATTATAAAGAGGAAAGATTTGTATTTTTGTATTTTTGGATGTTTGTGTGGAATAAACTCAAAAACTACTGGACCGATTTCAATAATTCTTTCACCATTCGAATGCTACATTATCCCAAAGTGACATACATAGGTTATATTTATTACCTGAAAAAATTAGGGATCCTTACTAAAACTTCAATAGTGTCCACCCGTGCGAAGCCGGGACGAGCCGCTAGTAATTATTATAAAGAGGAAAGATTTGTATTTTTGTATGTTTGTGTTGAATAAACACAAAAACTACTAGACCGATTTCAAAAATTCTTTCACCATTAGATTTCTACATTATCCCTGAGTAACATAGGCTATATTTTATACCCGTGCAAAGCCAGGGCAGGTCGCTAGTTGGACAATAAAGTCGATAAAAGATATGTCTATTTGTATATTTGACAAACCTGTTACTTATTTGGATGTGTTTTAAACTGATCGCTCTTTACTTATCTGCCTTAGTCCTTATTAATATCTTATTTTCCAACCCATCAATCATGAAATCCGTAATCTCTTAATCCTATTTAAAGTATTATTGTTCTGCCAAAGCATACGTGAAATTAGGTTTAACTTATACAAAAATGAAAATTCTTTTATAAGCTGTAACATAATATTCGTTTTGTGAGATTTATTCGTATTCCCGAATCTGTATTTTATATCTCTTTGAGGGAACAGAAAGCTTTGTGTGTAATATAAAACTTAAGTAAATTGTACTATTCAAGATATTATTTGAGGTTATAAAAGTTGAAATCTCTGTGCTTACTTTAAACGCTTTATGCTAAGTTAGTTGTAAGATAAAATAATATTTGATTCTGTGATAGCATTCATTATGTAATTTGAATTATGGTGTGTGACTGGACTAAAGTAACAGTCTTTTTAGAAACTTATTAAAAAAATCTAAGTTTAGTACCTACCCTTAGTTTGGCTCTGTATACATACTGGCAGGTTTCATTATTTGGAAAAAATCTGCTTGAGTAGGTACATATGCAGCAAATTGAAAATATTTCATTGGAATATAATGAAATAAAAATAAGAAAATCGAGAGGATTGACTCAGGTTCCCAGAATGTCTAGTAACACCGTGTTCCCGTTTGATTTTCGAAATGATGTAAGGTAAATGTACCGTTCACCGAACGCTTAAGACCTGCATGTACGTTTCTATTTAAAATAAGGTCTGGGATTTTTACACGATTATAATTAATAGTTTAGCGGTAACTTAGATAAACTAGTCTTCATTTAAATTTTTTTGGAAATTAATTACTCGTTAGAAATATATTTAAAATATTTTTAAAGTTTTTAGGTCCGTTTAGTCTCATTTGTACCGTTTACCGGACTAAGAAACGTGATTTGCACCTACTACCGGATCGGCCTGCCGTATTACCGGACTAGGAAAGAAAATGTATGGAGTTGCGTTGTTGAGTGGTGCTCAAACTTTCGTTGGTCTTACTGAAGAGTACTTTATATTAACAACCTAACTTCACTAGCATTTTAACTTCAACTAATATTGACGGAATACTAAAAAAGTTTTAAAATAAAACGATAAGTTTACATTAAACGGAAATATCATTTATTTTTGTCATCCATGTATTTGTATTTCATTAACTCAAATTAGTATTTATGCAGGGTGTCTAACCAGTCATCCCGTATTATAAAAACATTAATCTAAAACATTTATTTAATCAATCCTATCACACTTGTTTTGAGGTAGGTAAGATATGGTTTGATAATTTTTAAACAGTCTTTATAGCACTTTTTATGCTTATAAATGTTAATTTTTAATCGGTTATATATAGTATACCTCCTCTACAAAAAATAAAATGACAACCAATTGAGTATAAAAAACCTTAAAATGTGCATATTGATATGTCAACGTTCTCAGAATTCATAAAATACACTGTGTATTGACATCCTTTCGTCACCTTCCGAAACCATAACCAAAAAGCTCTAATGTATACAGGGTTATTCATAAAGGGTATGCTTAGCCGAAAAGGACTCATAGCACTCATCATTATGAACAACTTTTACTGTGGGACCAACCTAAAATTCGTCCTATAGTAAAAGTTGTTCATAATGATACGTACTATTAGCCCTTTTCGGCTTAGCATATCCTTTATCAATAACCCTGTATAATATCCGATAAATAAATAGAAAAACGGTTCCACACTAATCTTAAAATAACGTAGATACATTATACATATACATACACACACGCACATACACATATACACACACAAGCACACTCACATACATTACACACACATACACATTATATTATACATTTTTTGTTTTAACTTTTAGAAGCACTGGGCTTTACAAAAAATCACTTTAGAGAATACGTTTGAATATCGACCTAGTAGTCAATTCCGTAAGGATTGTATTTCAATGAACACCGCTTAATAAAATAGCTGAGATAATAAAAAATCCGGTAATAGAGCCCATGGGTACCATTTACCGGTCACCCGTTCGGTAAATTAAACAGTCAAATTTAGTGGAACGTATCACCCGAACAGATTTTGAAAATAGTCTATAAATTGTAATCATTACAATGTAACTACAAATCTGACATCGTTACTGGTAATTAGAACTATTACAAATCCATGAATATATGTGGCTTTTGATATTATTGATGTAATATAACTATTATGGCATTTTCAAAATAGCCTTTCCAAAAAGCTTATTTTGATGCCAAAAACTTGTTAAAATGTTAAATTTCAATCACAGTTTAAAAAAAATTGGCTTGTATATTAATATTCGGTAATTGCTCACTAAGTTCTTAACACTTCTAGTTATTTAAATTGCAAAGAAATTTATTGAAATAATTCTTCATCAATCAGTACAAAATTAATTAAAAAAACATACGTTTTTCCTGATTCCGGACGCTGTTCGGCGAAACCTTCCAGTCAAAATATGCTTGAACTCACCACCGGATTTGTATTTTACTCAATTTCTGTAAATACCACTGAACCAAATTCACTTATTTAATCGGAACACAATAACTAATTGAGTAACGATACCGTAAAACCCTATTTTCAAACACTAAGCTATGCTTAAACGCCATAAAAACCTTAAGAAATACACGCGATTTCTTAACGATTTTCGTAAGGAGTTCCATACAAAACTGCGATCGACCGACTCGATCGATTATCACGGTCCCACTGATTCCCAAAATGGTCGGCTAGGTCACGTAAAGGAAGGGGAGGATATGTAGCCATCGGAGAAAAAAATCGCAACTTACTTTCAACCCTAAGTTTTTGACTTATAGCTTAAAATAGGACGTTTCCGGTGGTAGGGCACGTCCGTTGAAGGGTACTTTTACCTTATTCACCGAAATTCTACTTTTTTGATACCTATACAATATACATATTTTGCATATTCTAAAGGAATTATGCAAAAACAGCATATAAAACGAATTATTGTGAAAGGTATGAAAGTAGTTAAGACCTGGATTAACTAGGCTTTTTTATCTCTGAAAATTCGAGTCAAAACGTAGGGCGTAGCTAGAACATAATTAAACTTGAAGACAAATCTCGGTGATCCGAATATTGCGTCCCATAATGTTCGGTACTTAATTGTAGATTGTTCTTGTCTATTCAAATATATATTTTGACGATCTGTTTGGCTCAGCGGTAATATATCCGTCTTTTAAGCCAGAGGCCCGGGTTCGATTCCCGCCCGGACAGATGTTTGAATGATGAATTTAAATGTCTGCTCTGGGTCTGGGTGTAAGTTGTCCTTGTCTTTGTGTGTGTTCCATGGCATCCCTGACACAGGATTATCCTAGTGGAGGAGCTATGAGTGTGAAACGTTTATTTATTTATTTATTTATTTAATACTTCACATGCAGCGTGCTTACTGCCTAAGAGCCAACACGTGTGAGTATAATTAGAGTGGTGTCCGCCTCGTAAAACGAGTCATCAACTAAGATCACGACGGTGGAGTGTTACCAACCCTGTCTAAGAGAAAAACTGCGGAAAACCGTAAAACCTGTCAAAAATTTACAGTTTAAGCTAAACTGCTTTATTTTTATTAATAAATCGCAAAAAACAGCGATGGCAAAAAACTGTAAAAAATCTGAGACTGCTTCCAAAAAACTGTAGGGTTGGCAACACTGCGTCGGTGCACAGTATGTGTGTATGTGTGCCACGGACTCATTTGAAAACTTCATTCGCCCGACTGTATAAAGTACGTATGTCATATATACGTACTAAGTAAAAAGTATTAAAAACTGCACAGAAATTCAATTGTAAGTACTTGATATTTTAATCCAGAAATGAGAGCTCTAATATGCAAAAATACTGAACATTTTACTAAATTAACAGCTCGAAGTAGAGTCAGCAACTTTTAATTGAATCGACGATGCAGTTCGCGGCTGGTTATTATCGAGATCGATAGCTGTAATTGCACAGGTGTGAAATGCTTTTCGGTTTGTTTACAAAACTGAAATAATTAACGTAGGTATGGAAAACCGTGTTAGTTAATCTGATATGAATTTTACTGGTAGGTATCACATGCTTTACAGTATAATACATCTTTATTGTACATCAAACGCACATAAATAATAACATATCTTTTACAGAGTTATCTACAGGGTCATATCAGCTGTTCCATAGAAAAATGTCAATGACACTCGACAAAATGTATGGAACAGCTGATTTATTTTTTGCGAATTCCGGGTTGGTCCCATAATAAAAGTTGTTCATAATGATGAGTACTATGAGCCCATTTCGGCTTAGCATAGCCTTTCTGAATAACCCTCTGTAACAAAATCGTTGCATCGATTCCAAACTTCTGCTCAGAGTACCTATATAGTGTATACAACAACCTATCAATAGACATGAATTCTACTTGTTTAAAAGAAACTTCGTTTAGTCAATATGAAAATAGCTACATAAGTAACCTAGGTCTACGCTGATGAAAACGTAAAATCAAAATATAGCTCCACGAGTTGGCTACGAGCCTACGAGCGGAGGCTACGAAATTTAACGGGCTACGAAGCTATGAAAATTCGTAGCACATTCACAAACAATACCTAGACTCTACACTGATATTCTTTTGACTTCACTACGATACCTATTCGATTCGTTCAAAAATTCAAAATAGAAAACGGATACGTTTCCATTCAGGCTTACTGACATATGTTTGTTTTCATTTTCATAAACTTAGCTCCACTCTACTCACAAAATCTATGATTATTTTGAAAATGTATGCTTATATTTTTTTTAATATAAGCATACATTTTACTAAACCAAAACAAAATACTTCAACTAACAAGATTAACTAAAAAAGTTAATCTTTGTTTAGCAGTATAATAGGCCCAAGTTTTGAAGGCATTTTAAGACAGATCTAAACTAACTAAAATATATCTGTCTTTATCACTGTAAGCCATTAGACAAGGATGCCAATAGTTTTAGAAAATTTAGATCTGTCTTAAAAAGCCTTCAAACTTGGGCCTATTGTCTTACACTTAACAAACATATACCATTAGGTATGTTGTTTGGTTTTAATTTATTTTTGAATACCTATGTTACGAAGTTTAATTTCGAAATGCACTGTGACCTGTCAATAAAGTACACTACATTAGAGAGCCATACCCCAGAAGTTTTAGGAGCAAAACAGCTGTGTTTTGAAAAAAAAATAGGTAAAAAAAAATTTTAAGTTAAACTAATAATAAAACCGTGGGGAGAGTTAAGTTAGTTAAGTTAGAGACGTTGTGACGTGCCCCACGGTTTTATTTTAGTCTAGTCTATGCATATGTTTATAATTCCCACGACTGTATCTATTTTATTATTTTTTGGTTTTTAGTACATTTTTTTTTTATTTTTTTATTGTTTTATAAAACAGTTTAACTTAAATTTTTTTTTTTCCTATTTTTATTTTCTAGTTTTTAGTTTTTATTTTATATAGTACATTGTATTATACTGGTTGAGCACTTTCATTTGATACCCATATTGATGGGATCGATAAAACCTACGTTATCCGCCATTTTGTAGCGGCCGCCATCTTGTATTTCAATTTTTTATAGTATATTGTGTTCTGCTTGTTGAGCCCTTTCATTTGATACCCATATTGATGGGATCGATAAAACCTACGTTATCCGCCATTTTGTAGCGGCCGCCATCTTGAATTTCAATTTTTTATAGTATATTGTATTCTGCTTGTTGAGCCCTTTCATTTGATACCCATATTGATGGGATTGATAAAACCTACGTTATCCGCCATTTTGTAGCGGCGGCCATCTTGAATTTATAATGATAATGAATAAACATAATTGTATTGTCACCAAAATCCAAAGTGTATACAAAATTTCAGATTAATCGGTTGACAGGAAGAGGGTGAAATTTGAATTACTAAATTTGACCCAAGAAAGAAAAAAGAAAACGTGAGCTAAATAAAACCGTTTAAAAAAGTCAAATTTACAAAACATGGCTATAAGGAAAGGGTATGCTAAGCGGAAAAGGGCTCATAGTACTCATCATTATAGACAACTTTTACTATGGGACCAACCTAGAATTTGCGAAAATAATCAGACGAAAGAAAAAAAAATCCATAAAAAAATTTCAGTGACACTCGACAAAATGTATGCAACAGCCGATTTTTTTTCGAGAATTGCGTTTTGTTCCCATAGTAAAAGTTGTTCAAAATGATAAGCACTATGAGTCTTTTTCGGCTTGGCATTCCCTTTCCTTATAACTAGAACTAACTTGTTGAGACTTTGAATCCAACAAAAGTACTAAAGAATGATAAATATACTAAGTCTTAACGTTATGCAGCACACGCCACACACTAAGATTTGAGCTAAGAAGGCCGACGTTTCGCATGCATCAAAACGGCAAAGCGGCTTACACAGACTACGAAACTGCAGATACTTCACCCTCGCAAAATTATGAACCACTGAACAGGTATAAACAGATAATGTCGTACCATATTTTCTATTTGATGTGAAGGGGATAACAACTAAGAAAGTAACACGAGCACACATTTCGTCGTTTGATGGTTTACGCCCTCTTTATCTTTGTAGTAGGTATTTTGAATGCTTGTTCCACTGAAAAACCATATATATTTAAAATTTGACTTAATATAGCATCTACTAAAACTAAATTTTGTTAAGACGACCATAACGTGAAGTTTGATTCAATAAATATTTGAAGCAACATAAATATACAGCAGGTGATATAATATAATTAACCTAAAAGAAGATTAGCTGACACTGCAAAATCATAAATAAAAGATTGGCCTTCATGGTTTTTCAGTGTAGTTGACCCTCTGTTTGTCTCTAGTGTGTGTAGCTTAGCAGTGCGGTGCATCGTCCCAGTTCACCCGGATAAGGCAGGTGCAAGGCGACGATAACCGGCCCGGTGTTTGCCCGGTATAAATCATCCGGGACCAAACCGGATCGACTGCACTTACCCATGTTTATTGTCAATACTGGTTAGGTAAATGTAAAGATAATAAAACTAGTTGATGGGGTATGCAGCTTAAAGCACAAGTCACCACGCCGGGCGCCGCGTGGTACAAGATTACCGGTTGCGGTTACCGTTGGGGTTCGGCTCTAACTTCATGAAACAACATGTGTCTTTAATTGACTAGCTCGAAAAGCTGACCAGTTGATCACCCAATCCAATTGATTAACTATCCAATTGACGAGCATATATTATTTTAATAATAATAGGTACGAGCCATCTACCTATTTCATGGTCTGTGGGTAGATGCGACTGTGGTGTATAATGCAGATCTAGCTGCCCGGTTGTTGGTTCCGTGACGGCGACGACGGTCCCGCCTTGCAGTTCAGTTAGCTAATGTATGGTAATACTATACGGCGGTAAATATAGGCTAACTTGCTACCAATCTTTGCTATTTGAATCCAAGCAACTGTTTTTGTATGGGCTTGGAAATAATAACTTTAGGAAGATATTAAAATTGACATTATGTTAGGTACGCGCTCGCGATCTCTCCAATAGCTGGACGCAATGCATAAAGGTATTGTCGATATAGTAAACTAGCGGCCCGTCCCGGCTTCGCTCGGGTAGATATTCATTTTTTAAATATTTTGGGATAAACGTAGATTGAATGCGTCTTTATGCGGGTGAAAAGTAGATTTTTTTTTAAATTACTATTTATATTTTCTCTTATAATTTTTTACATTTTTATCTATAAACGTATTTTTATTCTCATCTATCGTAACATTATTTTTTATTTATTGTCCCATTTTATTTATATTGTGTTTAAGATTAAATACTTTATTTATTTTTTTAGGTTTTTGGTTGCAATTTTTTTACTTGATCTTATTTTGTTAAGGATCCCTAATTTTTTCAGGTAATAAATATAGCCTATGACACTCAGCAATAACGTGGCTTTCTATTGGTGAAAGAATTTTTAAAATCGGTTCAGTAGATCCCGAGATTACCCCTTACAATTTAACAAATATACAAACACACAAACTTTACTTCTTTATAATATTAGTATAGATTATAGATAGTATAGATATACCTATGTGGTATGTATTTATAATATTAGGATTTGTCTATTGGTCAGTTATGCTCCACAATCTAGTCGAGTGCATACTCAATTCCATGTGGAGCTTATCTCTAATGAAATGCCACAATAATTATAGTTCTCTTAACAGTCGACAGCTAAAATCCGTTTAAGTATCCTTAATTTAATATTAACACCGACTAAATACAAAACAATTTTCATGTAGAGAAACTGTGCTACGGCGGATCCGGAACGTTTAACGACGGAATAAATAGCAGCATACATAGTTAATAGCGGGCAGTAGGTAGGTATGTAGGTACGTGGCGCGGGGTGCCGGGTAGAGGCGGATTCGGCCATCTGGGACGTAACGTCAGCACATTAACGGGACGTGATACTTACTACCATCGCCAGGTAGGGCTGGGAACGATTGGCTCCATATTCTTTATGCGTACTACTTAAGAATGTAAGTCCCTGCCTGTCTTTGAAAAACAAAATACTGTCAAGCCATTTTCAAATGATTTTTGAATGATTTTTTGTTAGACGATAGATTTGTTCTAGGTCAAAGCTCGGTTCCATCCTCGGTTATACCACAGGTATGGATATATTGATATGGGATCTACTAAGTAAATCGTTAACGCTATCAGTATGACAGTATGACACATATTATTGTATAATTTCTTTGCCTACGTTACAATTTCTTTGCACGGTTAGCAAAACGTCTTGCATAAACTAACTTCATACCATAAAATAGGAGTAAGTATTCGTATACTAGGTAGGCTCATACCAACACTAGCAATACAGTAAATCGAGCTGTAAAGAAAGTTAGCCGAAGCCGGATTACGGCCGCCGAATGAAAACGGGCCGCTAATGAGCAACGCAAGTTAATTGCCGGAGGGCCGCACCCTCTCGCACTATTCACACTTTTGAGGCCCCTCACTGATAACAACACAATGGCGGACGCTAAGAAACTTCCAAATGAAAAATTTAATTATGTACCTACCTGCAAACGTGCCTAAGAGAGGAAAACGTGAAGAAATTCTTGTAGCGCTTTTGTTAAAAAAAAGGTAAATTCGACACTGTTATACCTAGAGAGGTTAAAAATTCATGAATTTTTCAGAGGTCATCTGAAGAAGAGAGTCTTGTCATGCTATATTTTGTCCGACCATTGCTCAAATTAATTAAAGAAATATTACTTTCGTCTAGCGAACTCTCGTCTAGGATTAGGTATTACCTACTTACCTATTCTATGCTCTTTTATTCACCTTTATCTAACATCCCAAGATACATACAACCAATTATAAATATCTATGTAGAATTGCTTCCTTTAGAAATTTTAAAAGTTGTAGGTACTTAGTAGCTTTACTTATGCTGTTCGCCCATCATCAATTAAATAAATAAAAAAAATAACCAGGGCACCACTGCTTCCACCACTTTATTTTTGTTAGTAAATCTCTAGTCAAAATGTCACTATTAGGTACCTACAGTATTAGCAAACTAAAAGGCAGTCTCTATTTCAGGCCTGCTACCAACTTCAATAATAATTCAGAACCTAGAACCTCTCTGTCCGTGCTCGGCCAAAACATCCATACAAAGTGGACACTATCCTTTCACCCTTAAAACCATTAGGAAAAATAACGCCAAGCATCCTCATCAAGAAATTCAGTGTCCGTACAGTATATTTCGCACAAACGGTTGCAAAACGCCGACAAGAAACGATAATGACCGCACAAAATGTTTACGTAAGAAATTGGCATGGCTTCGGCAATGTTTGGCAAATAAGCCCTGCGGCCGGCCGCCCTGCGTGTGACAGGAAATCTAATAACCCTTGAACGAGTCACACGAGCGGAGGTGCCTACCCACGGAGAGGGAGGACGAAGATTCTTCGAGATAAAAGAGACATGGATTTGTGATGCTAAATTTAACTTAACATTATGTCCTTTTGTTTAAAAAAACTATAATAGATTTATTATTGAAACACACAGCTTATTTACTTTTAATTCACGTAAAAAGTACTTAAATAGGTATATAAGTACCTAGATCCTTAATGAAAATACACGGGGCTCTCATCTTCCACTTGCGATTTCTGAAGTTTCTAGTAGGTACGTACTTAACCTAAATTGATTCCATAAAGACTTTATTGGAGAATCGAACGGTATCAACATACTGCTTCATACTTTTTTCAATACCATCTTCATACTTTTTTTGTGAAAATTCGTTTGGTTTTACCTGCTGTGCTGTAAACATACGAAAGATATAATAGGTATGCGACTTCTAAAGTTTCAAGTGCTCTAATCTAACCTATGTTGACCCCATAGAGACTTGATCGAATCGAATTATATTTCAATTTCTTTTTTGTCAGAAGTGTATTTTTACCTACCTACGGTAGTACCTACCGACATTATTAAAAATGGGTAGGTAGAAATGGCGTTTGTTAGTTCTTTATTAGTTTGCAACTTTTTGTTGCAAAATTATCTGAGGATTCTGAGGTAAATGATTCTGAGACCATGGTGCGAATCAAAACGTCTCAACATTCAATAAGTTTTCAAGAATTTTATCACAAATACTCACTACTACCGCCACCTATTTAAGAATTGTCTTACTTCACAGACAACATTGAATTCTGATATTCGAAAACTACTTTGCAAATTAATTCTACAGTTTTTTACTAGATGGCGCAAAACCTGAAATTTAATAGGTTAAATGGCATTGAAAAATGAAAAAAGACAACAAGAATGAAATATTAGCAGTTAGACGGAGAGCAAAAATTAAATGATTCACTTTCAAATTATTGCGCACGTGGCGCCAATCAGCTGAATATGGTGAGTAAACGTCAAATAAACGTCACTGTGACGTCACATACAGCAGATTGTAATTTTCCGTCGATTGCGCTTTCTATATTAAATTATGGCAAATAGTGCTTATTTTGGAGAAAACTGCGATGTTTCGGCTATATTGTTTGATCTAGACAATACTTTGATACAGACAAGAAAGGGAGACACCAGAGCATGCAATAAGGTATGTGAAATTCACTTTTGTTATTGTGACATTGCCACGGTCATGGATTCGTAGTTCGGTGCGAAGTGCGCGCGCTCTCGTGTCATCGTGAATATCGCCCGTCTCACAAACTCACAACGTTTTTCGTCGTTTCTTGGACTTGCTTTAGAGAAAAAATCGTTTGCTTGTTGCACCCCGCGTGTAGATCGGTTCGCTCTCGTTCCAGCGTGTGATATTAATAGCCATTTCATAGTTGGAGAACGTGAGCTCGCCGTCCAGATTTAGATATTTTGGAAGCGAACTCACGCTAATTATAAACGTGATGTAGATCGAGCCGCTACTACAGCTATCACACTGCGGCTCTCAGCGCTCAGTGGAGCGCTAACTACTGCGCTTCGTGATCGCGTTCAGTGATTTGTGATAATGGGCGACATATCAGAACCTATAAAAAAATGCATCATGATACTGAAGGCCGCGAAGAGCGACACGGAGAAATTCGCGGCTCTCTTCATGGTGACCAAGCTCGTGAAAAAGGACTGTAATGCAGCAGCCAAGAAAGGTCTGTTTGAAGCCATTGGATTTCCATTCCTGAAGAAATTGCTCACCAATACCGGCCTGGACGATGATTGCCCACCCTCTGTATACAAGTCAGTTGCTCTCTCTATTCTCACCTGCTTCTGCAAGGAACCCGAGCTATCGACACACCCAGAAATGCTTGCTAACATCCCTGTGTTCCTGGACATAGTGCAGACATCAGACAATGATGACTATGACGATAACCTCATCATCATCAGTGAGGCGTACACATGTCTTCAATGTATAGCTGAACATGAAGCTGGACAAAAGGCTTTGATTGAAGTGGGAGCTATTACCAAAATGTCGGAGATTTACTCGCATCAAAGCTTCCAAACAGATGAAGCCCTTAACATTCTTGTGAAACTAGTCAGCAGGTATGGCCCGGCTGCTTGGGGGAATGATCCAAAGCCGTTCCATGCATTGGTCAATAAAATCTCCTTGGACTTTGCAACTGACCAATCAGAGAGGAAATTTGAGTTAGCCACTATCCTGAGTGCTCTTTTGTACAGCTGCAACAAAGCTACGGTAATACCTACAGCCGCAGATGAAACTTGGTCACTGAGTATATACAAAGCTCTATCCGACATCCTCACCAGCAAAATTGGTAAAAACCAAAGAGATCCCGCACTAAAGTTGGCTGCTAACATTGTAGACCTCCTCGGAGTTGAATGGACACTGAATGATGAAGAAAACCCCAAAAAATTCTTCCTGCTTTTGCTACAACTGTGTGCTATAGAAGTAAGAATGCAACTAGATGATAGGAGTTTCAAACAAGCATTTGCAAACGCTGATTTGGTTACCTCATGCTTTATTGTTTTGGAGTTGTCTGTAAACTACATGGCAACTGATCAACTTGAATTAGAACAGAAGGAAAAACAGTCAGTATACACCAGCCTAAAAGGAGCTTTCAATGCAGTAGTATCCTTATTAACTAAGGTGTCCAACGATAAAAACCGAGATAAACTACCTGATGCTGAGAAAGTGTTTGTTTGTGCTATGGTCAGAGTTTTGGTATCTTGGATTGCTCAGGAGACAACTGCTATGAGGGACCAGATCTATGCGTTGCTTCCGTTCATGTTTGCTCTTGCCAATGACTCGTTCCACGCTCACAGATCAAGGAAACTTGCTGAGAAAAACAAAACTGACGGAGAACCTACAGAGATTGAAACAACTCTTATGGGACAAATTGATCTTCTGCGTTTGATGCTACCAGCCCTCTGCCACTTAGTTGTTGAAGACAAAGCCAGAGATATTGTATTGAATCTTAAACAAGAAGATATCTTATATGAAGCAATGAACTTCCATTGGTCTATCGTTCACTACGTAAAGCCGCCCATACCAAAGTCAGAGAGGGGAAAACCAAGAACTAAACCAGATCCCGAACTGGACCCTCAGTTGTTAGAAGATATGAAGGACTCCAGGGCTGCCATGGTCAGTCTCTGCAACATTTTCATGAACCTTACAGTATTAGCCCCGAAGGTGGTTGAAACCAGCATGTTATTCAACACTCTACTTAAATTCATATTTAACAACTTGCCGGAGTTGAAAAACATACCCGAAAATCTTGTACTCTACGGCCACCTCGCTGTCTTAGGACTGTTGCTTCTGAAGTCGCTGGCCAGCAAAGTTAAGAAGAATGATTTTTCAATATGCAGATACATCACATCTACGATCAGATTCTTGTGGGATGCTTACATTGTGGATGAGTCAAATGACCCGTCTGCTTTAGTTGTTTCAATGGCTTATAAAGAAAATTGGAGTGAAATTGCTGACTTATGGTTCCTGGGAATGCAGACCATGAGTGGAGTTCTCACTATTGTGCCATGGATATCCGAGTTTGCCATCGAGAGTGGATGGGCAGAAGGTATTTGTGACATGCTCGGTAAAGTGAAGATTGGAACTCTCCCACCGAACGTCAAGTCTGCATTTGAAGACTTCCTGTGCAGACTAGTTGATTCCAACGAGGGTGTGATACCAGTCCTTAAAAAAGCAGGTGCCCTTAAGACCTGCAGGAACCACCGGCTAATGGAGCTAGGCAAAAAACTATTTGGAGACTAAACTACTCTATAAGTTTTCTTTCATTAATGTAAGTAGGCATGTCTACTTATTTTAGAGTTTGTATTGCCTACTTCTTTTTTAACTAAATGTACTTAACGAACATAATATTATCTGAGGCAGAAAATTCGCTGTAAATATGCAGTTAAACGAGTGGCGAACTGTTGTCCCTCATTTAAATTTAACTCACTTTTTTAACCAGAATTGGACACGAATAAAAGCTTAAATGTGACAAAAGTTGTAGTTTATTTTTTCATAGTTGCACATATTCCGCTTATTAGTTTAGTAGCAGTGTGGTGTATCATAGATTATGTATGTACATAGATTCAGGGTTTCGGTAAACGTTTCGGTATCAGCTTTCAGTGGGAGAAGCTGTGCCAAGCTTCAGGTGAGTGAACGCCTGCTCATGGCCGATGAACTCGGGCTATATCTGGAACACAAGACACTTCCCTACACAACATAATGCCAGGAAACATTCAGCTCGGCCACGCAACATGTTACCTAAATGTTTAGACTTAGTAAACTCGGTCAAGATAATTATGAACGCGTAAAAAGTTACATCATTTTTGATAAGTCATTCAAAGTTAGTGTAGTTAGGTATAAAGCGGAATAAATGGATACGTTATCAGTAGAAATACTATTCATTTTACGACATAACATACCTACTTATCTTGTACACTCATACCGTGAATGAATCAATGTGACTTATTACACACCCTAATCCGTGCAGGATGCAAATACATGACGCAGGTTCAGCTAGTAAGGATGGTTAGGGAAGTAGGCAAGTACTTCACAAATGTAGGCACCTATCCACACTGCTACAATCAGCAGGCCTAGCATGGACCGCAAACATCTGTATTTCCACCGCTTTTTTTTCCGCGAGAAAGTGACAAATATATCCATATTCTAGCTTTGTCTCATCTATGCGCGGGGAAAAGACAACCGGTTCACGGCCCGTGCCAGGCCAACAGTACTAAGCTACGAGTAGTAGGGTTTCCTTCGAAGGACTGATTGATGACCACACCACAACCAGTACACCATACAAATGCTATAAATTGATTACAACTCGAAAGTTTCGGATTAGGAGGAAAATGTCGTTTGGTAATAGAACTTTGTAAATGAAAAAAAATAAGGAAAAGACCGTATAAACGTAGGTAAAGTTGCGGGGCGCCGCAGACTGTCTGAATGCAAGTTAATTAAATACATACATTATATAATACATTATGTGTGGGCATTTCAAAGGACTCAAACTTAGGATTTCTTTAAAAGCTACACATCATTGAAATAATCACACAAAGCAGCGGACTACATCGAAGAATGCAGAAATGGAGTAGGTCATATACTAAAATACATAAGCACGTAGGTATTGCCTTGTGGAATCGATTTTTCTAGTCAAGACAAAGGTTTACGCTACACATTTTACTTCGTTTCTCCGTAAGTTATAAAAGGATTATAAGGAAAGGGTATGGTATTATCATTATGGAGATTATCGGACCAACGCTGAAGTTGAGAAAAACCACAGTAAAGTTGTTCATAATCATGCACAGTGTGAACCCTTTTTGGCTTAACATACCCTTTCCTTATAACCCTGTATAGGTAGTTAGGTACACTGGTATATTAAAACAAATCTGTAAATGGTTGTTCTGTAATCTGTAAATGGTTGAAAGAGGTGGGGCCATTACCTTATTTCCCTGAAACGAGATTAGTAAGAACACTCGTGGACTTCTTAGGTTCTTACTCGTGATTAAATTTTATTTTTTATCAAATAAAGCTAGTACCAACCCAGCATCTTCCCTGCGACCGCCTTGCACATCAATTAGTGTTCGAGCACATACCTAGCCTACTTGAGCTTCTAAGATGCTCTAAAACAGCAAATATATAAATTCTGGTCATGTAGGCTCTGTAGGCACCGATCGACTCAGCAGCCCGCCCTTCATCAATGTTTAAACTCTTCAGCTTGTGGAGATCATCCAGCAGCAGTATGGCATGCCTCAAGAAGATGCAGCGGAGAGCGGCATAAAGTTCCTGCGTTCGTTCCGCGCGTGCCCAGACGATGAGTCCTACGCGCTCGACGAGTGGTCTGAACTGCTGTGGCGGAACAGCCTGCCGAAGAACTACAGACATATTGCCAGTTAGTGTTTAATACCTTTTTAATATATGGTTATAAGAAAAGGGTATGCTAAACCGAAAAGGAGTCGCCCTTTTTCAACTGCTACATCGTTCGAACTTTGTATTCGCGAGGCGAAGGGCCAAGTCCTGCACTTGTGACTCCAAAAGCAAACATTCACTCCGGCGAGGCCGCTGCTTCACGTGCAAAGTTGCAGTCATTGATAAAAATTAAAAAAAAATTCAAAGTTATTGGCTCTTCTAAAACATTTTTGTCACACCTAACAAATTTTAAAAGTTATTGTCATTGAAAAATATTCATACGTTAAATGTTAAAGAGGTTGGCTCAATGATAGGAGATGAATGCCCTCATAGGGTGACCTTTGCAACTTTCTGCATTCAAAATCACGTAGAGGAAGGTGAAAATTGGACAAGAAACTAAAACCCGTGACGAAATCCTCATGCCACAGCTCGTGCTAAAGACGACACAGAAAGTCGGACGACACAATCTTTCTGGATATTTTTATGTCATAGTCATAGTTTCTCGGAATTCTAACTCTTATAAACTTGAAGAGATATATAATATTAACTACTACTGAAATTCTCTTAATGACTACGCCCACAATGAAAGGGGCAGATAGACGAAACTCTGTCTACGACTGTAATTACAACTAGGTACCTACTCCGAATTAGTTTTCATAGACTTGGCAATTCGCCTAGAATTCTCATGCACGGTACGTCTTTGTCACATTGCTTGCTGCGCAATGACCGTACCTTCTTTTCAGGGCAGTAATGTGTGTCAGGACTTATGCCCTGTCATAAAGATAGAAATGTAAAGGACCTGCGTCTCCTCTACCGCAGTGTTATTTCTATCATTTACGTAAACAATCTGGCTTGAGACAACAGCGTGGGTGTTCATGAGATTTATAAACAGCTGAGATGTTTAGCCACATCGTGTTTTATGAAAAATGAATGGAACGACTTTTCGCTTTTGTGATCTATCCCAGAATACACGATCTAAATACAAACATGATTCATCCTACTCTGCTTTTGTCCGTGAACCGACTTCTAAGAGTTCTTGTCTTGTTTCAGAAAATATTTCAACCGAATGGATAAAATTAAGATTTCAATGTTTGGCATTGACCAATGATGTTATACATTTGCTGGAAACTTTGCGGTATGTTGGTTGAATTTATGCAATTTATTATTATGTTATGAAGAAATATTCGCGGATGGTTTCACTCTTTATATTTCTCCATAATATGAACAAGATAATTCTGAACGTAAATTTGTAAGAAGTAGTATATCCTTTGTTCCTTAATTATGCCTCTAATAATTTAACAAAGGAATACTATATTTAGAGCACCTTGTACTGTGTAAAATGTGTAAATTGTTCTAAGATTCTGAACAGTTGATGAATAATACTAAAATTGCGTCAAGGGTCTTTCTCATGCTAAACTCGAAACATCGTCCACACTTACAACTTCTTGGCCCATGTTTCATCTATTTATCTTGATCTCAGAACAAAACTGTATTTTTTATTTTGTGCATGGTGTTATGTGGTACACTAAATTATTTTCTTCATTTTTCAGATTCATTACATCAGTATTTTTACTGTCGATCACAAATAAACAGACATCACGCATATCGTTGTTATAAATAGTGTTAGTATTGTTTTATTTGTGTTCCATTGGTTTATGCATGCCACATAATACTATGGATATTCGCGCATTATTGATTTATGGATTCATTGAGAAGTTACACCAATCGTTTGTGAACGCATTCGTTTTTAATTTGATTGTAAAAGTTTCTGAGTATTACGACCTAGTGCGGTCGGTTATTATGCCTTCGCGAACGTATTGGTCTGACTTTGAGCGCATGTTGCTAATAAATGACTTGTTTTTCAACAGTTCAGTTGTTGCTCATCGAGTGACTTAACTCGGGGCGCCGCGTGCGCAACACTTAGGTTTGAATTGTATTTGTTATATGTGAGGGAGTGCCACACGACGAAGGTAATACCGGTACCTCTGACTCTACAACAAACGATGGAGACATTTTAGACGAAAACATATCAATTTATCCAATCAAGAACAATCTGACTCCAGGGCTGAACAAAGCCGATATGAACTTGCACACTTTTATAAAACATATTCTTATTAGATAGTCAAAAGTGTCTCGATTGTCCTACATCTAATGAATAGTGCTATGTTGCGACCACCTAATTTACACAATTTCGGACATCCAACACGGCACTACTATTTATAGTTTTTAAGTTCTTTTCATATACAATTTATTATTTTAACTTGTATGTGGATCTGTTTTAAAATTCTCTTGCACACGCGTACACACCACAAAAAATACGCAACAAATATTTCCTAATGACAGAGTCAAATCGAAGTCAATTTTCAAGATCAACAAATCGAATGGTTTTCCTTCTGTGTTTGTATAGTATTTGTGCAACGTGTGCAAGACCATTTGGCATGTTTGTATCGTCCGCTGAGTTTCAGCACGACCAGAGAATAACGAAAGGCTGGTGAATGAATGGCACAGGGAGGATTATCTTCTCGGTTTGATCACGAACGGGCCGTCGCGCGCCCAGTGGCAGAAGATCGAGAAGCTGGATCTGCGCAAATACTTCGATTGCGCTCTCGTGTCCGGCGACCTGCCCTGGGAGAAGCCCGACCAGCACATCTTCCTTGAGGCGTGCAAGCTGCTCGCAGTCGAGCCGCGCGCGTGCATCATGGTTGGAGACAAGCTTGAAACTGATATAAGGGTGAGCTGAACATTGAGCAAGCCTTCTCTTTATTTAGAACATTTTGTACAGGCAGCGATGATCCTCGATGGTTCTCGATAGTTCGATGGCAATGTGAAATGAATTTTCTTCTACGAGTTCTGAATTACTATGGGTGTAGAGTTGAGCGTGAGGAGCAATTAATATACAATACCAAAAACTATAGTAAAAATAATAATAGTAAAGTCTTTTCTATCTAATGTTAAATATATGAACTATTTAGAAAAGGTGGTTGCATTAGAAACGATCACTTAGGCACCATCAGAAAAGACCAAAATATAAATTGGCTCTAAAGTCGACTTTTTACAGCATTAGAATTTAATAGCGACGAATTCTCCAGCAATTCTTAGTGCCAACCGCTTTACAAAGTAAATTCTAGACATTCTAGTGCTTCGGGAAATGGGAGCAGGGTTCGATGGTCGCGTAAAGTAAAGATAGACTTGGACGAAGCTAGCAGGATCTCAGAGAATTTGCGAGAAACCATTCAGTTTCATAACTACTGTACTATATCGGTACAACCTACCCAACAGTTAAAAAATCGTGGGCGTCTTTATAAAATCGTTGAAAGCATATTATATAATTTCTATTAATAACTGCGTAATAAAGGAGAATGATGTAAACATTTTTAGCAATGTTTCCGGTAAATGGATTTATGTAGGCGGAACGAAAAACATTGGATAGAGGCACAGATTTTAAACTTTTGGACGTTGGGTCTAGTACAAAAAGTACGAAAAAAAAATTCCTGTATACAGAAGGTACGCTTTACATAAATACCGAATATTTTACATAATTAACGCGTATTTTTTCGTTATAGTATGCATAAAATCAGATTTTTTTTGGCGCTGGCCCGAAATCCATAGTTTTGAAATATCTTTCATATTACATTTTAAAGCATTTTTTTTTTTATTCATCATACCGTCTTGCAGTGGGCGGATATGAATTGCTCATGATTATGATATGGAAGAGGGCAAATGACTTGCCTAACTATATTTAATGCAATGCCTGTTATCTAATTGAATGATTGTTTTTTCCAGGGTGGCATAGAAGCCGAACTAGGCGGCACCGTATGGATCCCACTGAAGAAGGATGAAGAGGCGTCCGATTTACCCGATTTCACGATTGACAACGTAACCGAATTGCCCGAGGTACTACCCACCTCGCCCAAGCTTAGACGCTTAGCTCAATCCAATATGAACTGTTGACATCACTACGTTAGTGCACGCGGTAACCTTGACTATTGGTTATTGGAAGACAGGGGGAGATAAATATAGGCAGTTAGCGATCTGTGACTTGTTACATTATGTACATTTAACCAGCACTACGAAGGTTAGTTACATTTTTTCTCAGGCCGCAAACCAGTTATTTAAGCAACGAACATTGTGGCGCCATATATTTTAAGAACCCGTATAGTATAATTAGTGCGCAGCCACGCACACTTAGACATTCGTAGCGGGTGCAGTTATGTATATTTGTTTTTAGCTAAACTTGCATATGCCTTGCACGGTTGCGGCCGGTTTAATGTCTCCGTAAATAGTTCTATATAATGCCTCGATTCTGTTGTACTTTCTTGGATGACAGCGTTAAAAATTACTGTACATAATTTTTCTTTTCATTTCAATGAGTCAGAAAAGTATGACGACTTTTGTTAGCTGTCTTTATTCAAAGATGGTACAGCAGAATTGAAGCCAGTGATTTTTGTAAATATTATTTTTTCTTTTATGAACAGTATTCTCTATAAGTACAAACTTTATTTGCAGTACAAAATTGTAGATAACTTTAATATTTATATTGGGATTGTTGTTTTCATGGGATTGTTCATGGGTAAGCGCAAATATGAGCATGGGTGTGCTCATAGTTGCCGGCGTATAGCTGTGTCTATGACAGCTAGGGTTGTTAAATGTTTATTTTTTGTTGATTTTGTTTTGCTTTTAGTTGTTTAAAAAAGTTGATAGATATGTAAACTATGACTACGTAAAGAAATCGAAGGTAAGCGATACTATTTTTGTATGAAAAATATCTAATTTTGTAAGAAACTTTGGTTGTATTGTAATCTAAAATGGCATCTCCTATAGACTGTCTTAAATGTGATATTGATAGATAGTTAATTTATCTATAAATAATTCTTTCTCATCTATTGTTAGTCATTTAAGATAATTTATTTATTAAGAGGTTTTAAGCTATTTTTAATCTCTGTATTGGCTATTAGGAATTTAAAGAAAACGAAATAATTATATGACTAAGGACCTTTTTAAGTTTTTCTATGCAGATTTCACTAATCAAAATCAAAAATCCTAACAAGTCAGTCGGGGATCATCTTGGTGCCAAGTAAACTCGAACTCCTGCTAGATATGCATTTTGAGTCGGGTTAATAGAATTCTGCATGGGAAACCCTATGTAGCCGTCAATAACGAAGGTTTTTTATTATATGAGAAATGTGGCTTAGACACATGCGAAATTATTGCCAGCTGAAATACTATCAGAATAACACAATAAGTCCATTAAGCAAAGATCTGATACTTATCATAATTGATGGTGCTGTATAAAACCAATATTTTTCATATCTTTTGGCAGGCGCTTACTATACAATTTAGTTTAAGCAAAGTACAAGAGTATAATTTGCTATCAACTGTTCTAAAGTTTGTAGGTAAGTGGGTGTGTATTTTTTTACTATAGTTAAGCACAGAGGGATTAGGAATAGTATGCAAAAGGAATATATATATATATATATACCACGCTACAGTGTGTAAAGCTATTAAATTAGTACTTATTAGTTGACATAATGTTCTTTTGTGGTTTAATATGACTCAATGTTTGTAGATGACTTCTTCAGTGGTGTTGACTTTGTTGTATCAGTGCTCCTTCCTAAACCGACAGGACAAACTATTTTACTCCACTGTTAGAAAAGGATAGCATAACTGGTATCAAATTTAGCACAGAAAATGGTGCAACAGAGTTGACACCATTGTTCCACTCGTATCTCCAGCCAATTGTAGATTAAGGAAATAAAAGCGTTATTTTTGAACAACTCCGTGTTTCATTATTCTCTAAATATTCTACGTACAACCTAATTAACAAATTAATTTAATGTATTTACAGTAGGTCCAGAACCTAAGCAGTTCTCAACATTTTCGCTTCTCGCTTTTCTTGCAGTGCTTTCTTTTGTTCTTCTACAGTTGTTTTCCTTTCTTGAAGAAATTCACCATACTCCTAAAACAAAAATATATGTATTTGAAAAATAAAGTCACTATATTTCAAGCACCTGCTTATTGCATCAAGGCATAATGTAGCTTTCAATAATTTTAGGGGGAAATTATGAGAACTGCAATAAAAAAATAGAAATCTTAATTTAGGGGAAAGCAAGTAGTAAGGTTCATAATTACAGATTTTTTGATCAGTTTTATGTGCCACCAGTAGATTTTCTGAGTGAAGCACACAACCATAGTATAAAATTTCAGCCTCGCGTGATTTGGTCAACCTAAGATCCATGATTGGTAAGAACTTATTATTGAATAATAAATTTAGCTATTTTGTACCTTTGCATCCAATTCTTTCACAACCTCAATTCCACAAGTTCTTGCCGTGGCTATCAGCATGGTGCATATTTCTTGCAGTGACTTCCACTCTAGTGTAGGGTCTTGTTGCTTGATTTTGGCTATTTCAAATAGGTGTTTAAGTGTAATTTTACCAGCCGTTTCTCTTACTGAAAAAATAGAAAAACACTCATAAATAATCTATTTCAATAACAATGTGATACCTAGTTTATCACAATTCAATGAAAAAAATATTAATTATACAAGAATGAAAAGTCTTTAGTTCTATAGGAAGTAATGCATGTTACTTAGAAATGAAAGTACCAGGTTCCATAGCACCTCTACTGATTCCAGCGGCTTGTTTCAAAAAGTAAGATGCAGGAGGCTGATGGATGATAAGCTGATAGGACCTGTCCGGATTTACTTTCACTCTTGTCGGCAAGGGTATGCCTTGCTTGATGTTTGCAGTTTTTTCATTAAAATCCTTGCAGAATGCAGCTATATTGATGTTACGCTGAAATTGAAAGAATTGGGCTTAGTAACAAGGACAAAATGTTAGGACACACTATATGATTCTGAAAGTGGAAAATGAGAAAAAATACCTGGCCCAGCATAGGGCCCAAAGGAGGGCCAGCTGCAGCCATCCCAGCTGGAATATGGGTTCTCAGCTTTGATGAATGATCTATTTTATCAGCCACCTTCTTCATAGATTTCAGTCGAGCCACCGACTTAGACATTGTTTAGTCAATTTCTATAAAACCAGATATGGAAGATAGATAAATTTTCAAAAAAGTTAAAATTTGTATTTGTAAATTTCGTAATTCAGAAACTTTTGATAGAAAAAGATTCAAAACTAAGATGGTAAATCTTGCAAGAGTAAAAGAGTGGGGCTGTATTTATGCTACGAAGTTGTAGAAGTGGAACACAGTATAACCTCAAAAATTTCCAAAAGTCTGACAATTCTGACATTGACTTAAGATTTTGGGTTTAAAGAAATAAAAAAAAGTTATGGTCCACAATAAACGAATGGCATGGCTTTGATCGTGTGGTAATTCATTCTATGACCAACTTCCTGCCATCAAAAAAATCTACTATCAAAGTCAAAATGCCAGTGATTTGATTTGTACATGTCACCGAAAATCGTGATTTGCGCTGTTGCGAATCTAAAAAATTGTAATAGTTTTCTTTTACAATTTCGTGCAATTAAATATCGTGAAAACTGAAAAACGATTGATGAACAGAACACCTATGCTAAACTTACTGTTGTGAGTGAACTGCTACTTAGTGTAAAAACTGCTTTACAAATGTGTATTGTTTTGTGAAAATATGAATTCAGTCAGACTGTAAATAATTTATTAAACGTTTATAGTGCATTATGTGGTCGTTTTTCTCTCGGGACCCAACGAAAGACTTTCCCTACGAAATAGGCGATCCTGTGCCTGGATTGGAAGATAAAAGTGTATGGACCTTGCATAAAGGAAAAAAGCGAGGAACCCAAGATGAAGTGTCCATATTCTTGTTTCATGTTCAAAAAAGCTCCGAAACGCAATTTGACATAGCGAAGGCCTCGCTCAAGAGACTGAAAACTATGAGACACCCTAGCCTTTTACATTATTTAGATAGCTGTGAAACTGAGAAAATTTTGTATGTAGCTACTGAGTATGTACAGCCCTTAGCGACGCACTTAGAGGATATGAAATTAGAAGGGCAACAGAAAGATCTGTTTTTTGCCTGGGGAATATTCCAAATTACTGTAAGTACCTCGCCAAAATTTCTCTATTGTTTTCCTAACTAAAGTACCAACCTATAAATTTAAACAGCTGCAGATTGTTAAACATTGCTATTTTGAAGAAAGAAATATGTGACATTCTACAAACCAATAATATACTTAACCATTTGTACCTTGTGGTCAGAACCTTTTTAAATATGAAATGTCACAAAATTTTGTTATTTCTATGTAAAGTCTAAGCTTAACCTAACCACTAAAAAATTGTTTTCAGAGAGCATTATCGTTTCTAAACAATGATGGGAACATGCGGCACAACAATGTGTGCTTATACTCTGTTTATGTTACCCTCGCTGGGGAGTGGAAACTCGGAGGTTACGAGTTCCTCGCCTTGCAGGGCGTTGATACCCCCTATCCCATTCCAATCAAGATATTACCTGCATTTGATATCTATGATCCGCCTGAAAAAAAGGATACTTCGAAGTTAAAATCTGTCACTAAGTGGTAAGTATTTGATCATGACTGGTTAAAATGGTTTTATTAAATCCTCATCCGTTGATAGCTTTATCAGTGAAAAACAATCATTACTTACCACCATGTACCATACCATCAATGTATGCTATACGTTGTATAAGTTTTCATACAAGCCAATGTGCCTAAAAAACTTGACGATAAACACTGTTACTGTACTACTAAGATATATGTCCACAGGTGATTGTACCCTTCTCTGTGTTTTACAACTAAAATACATACAATTTTACAAAACTTGATCCTAACAAATATTTAGCATACTTATAATTTCCACAATGAGAAAAACTAAAGCAAAGAACTGTCAGGCAAATGTTTGTAAATATCTCCACCTCAGTGCATTATTGCATCAGCTGACTAACACATCATGAATGCTATTACATGAATCATACCATTCAAGATTTATAATCTAGCTGACAGCTTCTGTTTTCGTTTTTACTAACACAATCCTATTTTATTTAATTGTATGACTTCTGATTGTATGACAGGATATTGTATAAAGGCCACATGATAAGAACTTGCCTAATAAAGTCAATGACCTGGGTCCCTATCTTGGTACAAGCAAAATTCTCGCTCTTATGATTTTTCGGATATAAAGAAATAGTGGGGTTGAGATATCAATATATGCACCAGAATAGGGTAATATGGGATAGAAGAATAGGCCAATTACCCATATGTTACATCATAATGTTCTTGACCTCTTTATTTAGTGAGTACATAAAATTTCGAAAATCCTAATAGAGTTTGTCCCTAAACCTAAATGGGCACATCAATAAAAGCTTCAAATTCCATCCCTCTATAATCTAGCAAGTCTTGTAATTTAGCATTCTTTTCTATGTCCTTTCCTTTAAAAATTGTATCTACAGATCTACACAATGCTTTGAAATAAAAGAAAACAAGTAAAGGCTTTTCCAAATAACTTTTTCCCATTGATGTGTAGTTCAGAGTTGTCCAAGGTTTTTTAAACTGAAAACTGCAGTTAGAAGGAAAAGGTTTAGCCCTGCTTTGTCCAGAAACTAGCTGACAATGGTGTTGAAAAAAAAAATGAGTACTACTTAGCTTGTCTATTACCCACTCTCTGATCATAGACATTATGTCCTACAGTTCAACAGACATGTGGGGCCTGGGCTGCCTCATCTGGGAGGCATTCAACGGCCCTCTCAAGTCACAGCCATCGCTCAAGACCACTGATAACATTCCTAAGCAACTGGTCACGTTATACTGTGAACTAGTCAGTGCTAATCCTGGGTCCAGGCCAAATCCGGCCGACATCATTACTAGGTAAGTCTCTTTGGACACATTTCACACCACTTAGGATATCACTGAATTGAATTAGAGTAAAGTAGTTTAGATTAAAATTGTCCGAAAAACTTGATAATAGAATTTATAGTTGAACTACAGTAAAACCCCGCTTTACGGGAGGGATACGTTCCGGAAAAAATCTCGTTAACTGAAATTAGCGTATATCGAGGTTTATGATTAAACATAGTCAAAATTTAATACAAAAAACGCGAATCATTTTATTCAGTTACTTAAATTCTAAGAACACTTTATGCAGTACATACCTACTACTAATTATTTTTTTACGGAAAAATACATCTATTGTCTTTTGGGTAGCGTTTTTTTACGTTCTTGACACACGACACGGTCACGGTAAAGACACGGTCATCATTATTGTCTATACTCTGCAATATGTCTAAACCTGAATAAATTTTTGAAAGAGAAGATAAGGCATTTGAACGCGAAATTTGAAATTCGCGTTATAGTGAAACCGCGCATAACGAGGTCGCGTAAAGCGGGGTATTACTGTACAGTACCTATAAATAATGCTACTAAATATGAAAATAATAAACATACAATAAAAACAGTTAAATTGAGAACCGTCTCCTTTTTAAAGTCGGTTAATTAGGTTAGTGTCAATTTCATGCTATTTTTTTCTTGTAAGTATTCTAAGTAGGTTCTTATAAGCTTAACCTTTTTAGGTGTCGCAAACTGAGCGGATATTTCAAGAACGATCTTATAGATGCGATGCTATTCCTTGAAGAAATACAGATTAAAGATAAAGTGGAGAAGGGAAAGTTTTTCTCCACACTCAACTCATATTTGGACAACTTTCCGTTTGCCGTTTGTGTTCATAAAATACTGCCGCAGCTTCTTACCGCGTATCACTATGGCGATGCGGGCTCGGCTGTTCTGGCACCTATGTTTAAGGTAATACACCATAATCTTTCTATAGGAGTTTTTTTGCGGTTCCTTCTGTACCTACTCCAACAAACATTGGATTATTGTCACAGAACATGTTTGTTAATAGTTTTCTGTTTTGTTAAGAATAATTAGGCCAATCCTCCATAAGAAATCACGACGTATTCTATACTACCTTTGATAAGTGCTTAAAGATATCAACACATACAAAACACTCAGCCAGAAGGTGGCCTTGCCCCAGCTATAATATTCTACATGCATAAAGCATCAGCAAAAGTAACTTATTCTGGAAATTCTGGTGGGGCTGCATTTTAACATTTCTGCTCTTTTTATTATCGTGATAATATGACAAAGCTTAAAGCATATAATTTAGATACATCTGTCTCATTTTAGCGGGATAAAGACGGATTCTTTCATCGCGGCATGCATAAATACAATTAATATACAATTTTGTGTCTTCCAGTTAGGTAAATTATTAGAAGATGCTGAGTACCAGAAGCAGATAGTGCCGTGTGTTGTGAAGCTGTTCGCGTCCAACGACAGGACCACGCGGTCGCGGCTACTGCAACAGCTCGACCAGTTCATCATGCATTTACAGAATACCACTGTGAGTCGGCTGCTTTATGAGCAATACATGTTTCTGTAGATATTGCAGCATTTTCAAACTGGCGCGGATACAGAGTGGGCCATGAGTGCAACCTTATTTTCATTTTGACCAACGCTATCTCAATTGCCTCATTGCTGTTTTGCAAAACTTGCCCCTCTCTAAAACGCAATCCTGTATCCACGCCTGACTTTGTCTCAGGTTTTTATGGTTACATATTTAATTTTAACAAAATTCCACATATAAAAAGGAAGAAGTAGGAAAAGGAAAACGCTATGTATGGCTCAATAAAATATTATAAAGCTATTGTTTTGTATTTTATAAAACTCAATTAATAAATTCTCGTTATTCCCTTAAAACTTAGATCCGATTTCTCGGTATAAATACTTTTTTATTGTAATACAAAGCGCTACGTGAAAACACAAAACAGCTGTTGTAGGTAGATAAGATGGCAATAACAGACAATAACGACGCCTCATACTTAAAACGAGCTGAACTTGTTTATGACTCTATTTTATTGCCTAAATTATGATCAAACAATAAAGGAGCATTCTAAATATTGTGAGTCATATACTCATTTATTAGAAATGTTTGTTTATTTAAAAAATATACAAGTTTACACAGAAACTGGGTATAATAAAATGCTGCTCGGTAAGGCAGTTGTTAACTTGCAGAGTACCAAGCTCGCGAGACACCTCGCGGGTTACAAGGACAATAAAACGCTATGTTGTGTCAACAAACTTCATTCACGCGACTGCATTGCAGTCAAATAACTGCTCATCAAATTACAAGAATTCGGCTATATCACTTTATTTGAGCCTTTTTCATGACGCCCTTTAGTATAAAAAATAATTCGCGACCCAAACTTCGCTATTTCTAACTTTTAATAAACTTTTTCTTAATAAACATACACCATTTTGGCCTAGATCGTTTTTCAGTGTTACGTACCCACGATATACGTATACGTCCGGTAATTAACCGTTATGGTGAGATTTCGCTGTTTGTATGTCACTTCCAATTATTTATCTTATTTTTTTTTTCTCGGCCTATTGTGTCTTAACTTAATGTATTTCATATTTTGTTTACGTATTTCAGGTAAACGACCAGATATTCCCTCAAGTGGTGCACGGTTTCTTGGACACGAACCCGATAATCCGCGAGCAGACCGTTAAGTCGATAGTACACCTCGCGCCGAAGCTTAACTATAACAATATTAATGTAGAAGTGCTCAAACACTTCGCGCGCCTGCAGGCGAAGGACGAACAAGGAGGCATCAGGTAACTGTCTTGTATCTTACTTATCAACTCTGAAATCAGGGCCCGTACCACAACCTTTTAGAATCATGATGGTTACGTTTTGATTCCGACGCTGCGCGACAATGAACCTTATTGCGCGGCGATACGATTCGCGGTCGCGCAGCGTCGTAAACAAACTTAACCATTATGATTTTAAGAGATCGTGGTACTGGCCCAAACTTGCTTAAACCTCAACACTGCTTAAAAATTTCCGTCTTTTTTCACACGTGACATTTCACGTCAACCAGAAGTTGTCGGAGCATTGTAAGCAGTGATTATCTTTAAGAAGTGTTTATAAGTAAGGGCCCTTATACAGGGTTATTCATAAAGGGTATGCTAAGCCGAAAAGAGCTCATAGTACTCATCATTATGAACAACTTTTACTATGGGACCAACCCGAAATTCGCGAAAAAAAAAACAGCTGTTCCATAGAAAAATGTCAATGACACTCGACAAAATGTGTGGAACAGCTGATGTTTTTTTCGCAAATTTCGGGTTGGTCCCATAGTAAAAGTTGTTCATAATGATGAGTACTATGACCTCTTTTCGGCTTAGCATACCCTTTCTGAATAACCCTGTATAGCTATCAATCAGTCTACATTTAAAGCCGGAGCTATTGATTTGTATCGTTTGTTTGTGATGTATCATTCGAGACGAGCTAGTCACAAAGTGCTTGGCGATACACAAATGGTGAAAAAGGCATTTAATGCATATTTTTTTTATCTGAGAATATTGCATTAAAACTTGAAAATCGTACACGTACAAAAACACAACACGAAACTAACAACAGCGATCTAGTATTCTACCCTGAGTAATTTATTCTACGGCTAACAAATGTGTCTCAGAGTAAACAACACGCAAATAGGACAAAGCAATTCAGGCCAACAACAACAGCATTTATTGCTTCGTTCCATATCAATTAAGGCATGGCCATTGGCCTCCGTGCTTCATAAAAGCGATGTACGAATTAATGTCCTATAATTTTATTCAATTTGCGCAAAGTGCATGTTTTCGCCTAAACAAAAAGTATGTATGAAAATTTGCTTAGATCAATTTTATTTTAGTTTTACTGTAAAGATAATTGTAGTCCGGTTTTTTGATGTACACATCTTTATTTTACACGTTGAAAAATACATATTGAAATGTAAGATTGTAATTTCTGAAATTTGAAGGGATTGATACTTTGCTTTATTGGTCTCACCTGAAATTAAGAACAAAAGGATGACGCTTCAAAACTAGTCTAGCAGCATCTTTCTCTGCCAGGCACTCTACTAAGTGGGAATTTAAGTTTGAAACACACTACCCTATAGACTCACGCACAACTACCTCATCTAAAATATTAGTCCACCACCATCATCATGATTTTTAGCCTGTAATCTCCCACTGAGCATAGACCCTTCTTTCCAGAACTAACACAACAGTATGTCTCGGCAAGATTGCAGCCCACTTGCACCCCCAAATCCGACAGAAGGTCCTCGTATCCGCTTTCGTGCGGGCAACAAGAGACGCGTTTCCACCCGCGAGACAAGCCGGCGTACTGGCGCTAGCGGCCACGCAACAGTATTTTCTCCTTGCTGAGGTCGCTAATAGAGTGCTGCCGGCGCTCTGTCCCCTCACCAATGACCCGGAGAAACAGGTATATTATGGTAGTCTAAATAACTAGATAATTTTAATGTGCGAGCATAAGTCAGTCATTTACAAGCGTGGGGTGTCAAAAACCGCTGCACACAAGCCGGCCGCGTCGAGGCGCGAGAGTTCTGCGCATGCACCGCGCCGCGCCATGACTGAGGCCAGTTGAACTAAGCGACTGGTAACGTGAACTTTGCTCCGCAACATTTCTCTTTATTGTATTGCATTCCCGTGTTTATTACATTATTGTAATTACTGGATATTGTTGGTGATCCGTTGATTGTGTTGTGTAAACCAATACATAGTGAACATACTTTAAATAACACAACTTATCATTTACCCAGACTATGAACTACTTCCCATACAAGTAAATATATACATACACATATTAATACATATATTAATTATAATATACAATTTTTCAGTATAATTTACAAGTTCACTTCAATATTCCTTGCTTGCAGGTTCGCGACGCCGCATTCAGAACTATCAGGGGCTTCCTAGGCAAATTAGAGAAAGTATCCGAAGATCCTAGTCTCAAAGAAGGAATGGGTAAGTCCTAACGCCCTCATACATGCACCCATACATTTCCAACTTTTATTGTTTCGACACAACTGTTCAGGTGTCGTTGACAGTTTTCTATGGAAAATATAGCTCTTTTCGCAATGTCATGTTTGGTCCCATAGTAAAAGTTATCCATAATGATGAGTACTA
This sequence comes from Alcis repandata, assembly GCA_949125135.1. Classification (NCBI taxonomy): domain Eukaryota; kingdom Metazoa; phylum Arthropoda; class Insecta; order Lepidoptera; family Geometridae; genus Alcis; species Alcis repandata. The sequence continues at coordinate 5,292,949 of OX421242.1, read as the reverse complement.
CGAGCCGTTTTCGCCTTAAGGGCCCCATACACGGTAAGATTTATCTGTACGATCCGTCGCATCAAAACGATCGAAACGACGAATCGATGGTGTATGTCAAGATCGTTGACGATTTACTTAATTGAAGACGATGTCGGAAATCGCAACAAAAACCCATGCAATCATGAATATCGTAACGATTTTTATATTTTCGCTTTAATAGCCATTTCTTAACCCACATTTTTCTAGGCTTTCTTTTTTTCTTTTGAATCCGAGTCAACGCTAACGCCACATAGGTAAGGAAAAGAAGTTAATTTTCCATTTTATGGGGCACGTATTTAATTATTCACGTCCTTATCCTTCAGCTTCAAACAAGTAAATGATCGATCGTTACGACCAGTCGTTTCGTGTATGAGCGGCATTTTTGATGCGATCAATCGTCACGATTTTCATCAGATCGATCGTATAGACGAATCGTACCGTGTATGGGGCCCTTTAGTGTTCCCTCTCTTTAACCGTGGATGTGTTCCAGAGGCGGACGTGCACACTGCGACGCCGTCGCTCAGCAACGCGGCCGCCACGTGGGCCGGCTGGGCGGTGAGCGCCGTCACCTCCAAGTTCTACCGCTCGCACTCCGACACGGCGCGCGTGGCGCATCCCAAGGTGCTCTCCAAGCCGGGCTCGCTCGGTGAGTGAACTGTAGTACTACGAGTATATACAACCTGGTACTATGTGGTACCAAGTTGTATATGGTAACACGGTACTAAATACAACGTGACACCTATTCTCTATTCTCGCTATTCTGTTCTAATCTAACCCAATGACATTATTTCTTAATGTAGTGGCCATGAACAGTAAGATAACGATTATTGACACTTAATGGAATAATGGCGCAGTTCTAACCTAACTTAATCTAGTTTTCAAGGTCAACAAATGTGGGCAGAATTGTTCGTTAGCAGATTAATTATATGCGAATCTACCAATAACTAATGGTTTTTATTTTTAAATATATTATAATCGGTTTTTTTTTCTATGCAGAGCAACCGTCATCTAGCAGCATGTCAACAACGACGTCATCGGTGACCTCGATGACGTCACTGGAGCACAGCGAGTCCGTTTCGGACTACGACCCCGAGCACTGGGACATGGCGGCCTGGGGCGAAATCGACTCTAGCGCAGGTAAAGCAATCATTATCATGAGCCATTTTATTGTCCACTGACATGGGATGGTCCTTTTTAACCGACTTCAAAAAAGGAGGAGGTTATCAATTCGACTGTATGTTTTTTTTTTTTGTTTGTTACCTCATAACTTTTGACTGGGTGAATCGATTTTGAAGATTCTTTTTTTATTAGAAAGCTGACGCTTCCCATTTGGTCCCATTTCAATTTAGTCCAGTTCTGATAATGGTATCCATGAGAAAACCATATAAGTCTTAAATTTGAATTAAGTACGTGCGCGACAAATAGATGAATAACTCAATAGTCGGTCTTTTGAAGTCGGTTTTTGTTTTTTTGGTTTTGTAAAAATAATTATGTGAAAGCTTTTATTTAACTTTCAATGTACGTAACCGATATGGAACTACGTTTGTTCGGGTGGTATCTTGCAATTCAATTTTGAACCACTTCCCGGTGTCCGACTGAGCTGAAATTTGGTATACGTCTAAAACTCCGATGATAATGCAATGAAAGCTAATTTTTGAAACTAACTTATTCTCCACTCTCCTCAGCCAAGAATCCGAGGAAAGTAGTTACGAAGATTTCTAAATTAAAAGTCGTATGTTGTACGCAAAAGCATTGAGCACTGGAACAAAAGGAAAAGGATTTTCACGAATAACTACAATTTCAATAGTAACACAGTTTTTAATTATATTAGAACAAATAATAAAAAAAGTGATTAATTTAATTAATTTAAAAGGTTTCTATCACAATTGTCTAGGATTCGTATAGCAATCAAAATCACAAACATTTTGCTAAATATGCTTTATGCTAATTCTTCAACTCGTTCCTCGCAGCTTAAAGATGATCTGAAACAAAAATATACTTCTTAGGGTTTTATGCCCTGAAAATATTTTGCTATATTTTTTAAGAATAAAATATTAACAATGTTTATAGGTACAGGTGCGAGCGCGAAATCTCCCCCGAGTAGCGGCAGTGCGCAGGCGCCTGCTTTGTCGGCGCTGTGTGAAGACGAGTGGGACAATGAAGAATGGGGCACCTTACAAGAAAACCCGGTATGTAACAATCCCCCCCCCCCTTCTTTTTAAAAGCTTTTATTTAACTTGCAATGTATGTAAGTATGTTTGTTTGAGATGAAAAATAATTTTAGAAAAAAAAAACACTGGGGAAGGTTTCCCATCTTTAGATACTCGACTGTATTGAGGAATTACCGGGTTATGTCGTGCTATCAGCACCTATTCAGCTTTCAAAATGAGCTATCCCAATATGCCACCGCCAAGCAGTAATGTGCAACATTACTGTGTTCTGGTTGGAAGGGCATTGTTGCCAGTGAAATTACAGGGCAAATGGGAGATTAAACAACGTATATCTCAGGGTGACGAGCGCAGTGCTGTGCCGCACAGGGTCTTGAATTCTGCGAGTTCAATATTCTGGGTGGCGCAGACCTGTTATGGGCAAACGTGACGTTTAACATCAGGCGAACGATTTGCTCGTCTCGTCACTCAATCACATAAAAAAATATAAATGCGATGTGTTCCAGGCCGCAGAGGCGGAGCTAGTAAGTCCGTCTGAGACGTGGAACAACACGTGGACGGACCCGGCGCTCAACAACGCGAACGCGACGTACGTGAGGAACGCGGGCGCGCGCCTCGAGCACCGCCCCGCCGCGCACCAGAACAGCAACGACTCGCTCGGCGGCTGGGAGGATACGGAGTTCGAGCCCATCGAGGAGAACGCTGATGGTGAGGATGAAACCAGTCGTCTGGGCTGAGACACGTTGACTGACACGAGTCTGTGTGGTCTGAGACACGCTGGGATAGACCAGTGTCTGCTGTGGCCGATGCGGACACTTCCGAAATTGTCTTAAGTTTACTTTAGTAACTTAGTGATTTGTATTTTGATCAGTACGCCTATCGGTAGTTAAGTAACTGCCGGGTCCATGCTGGGATTGCTTTACACGCTAAACAAAGGCATTTTCGTTAAATGTTTTTGTTTAGCAAAAATTAATGAAATTTTTTCTTGAAAATGTAGCAAAAGTGATGCAGAATTTACGTCCATCTCAGAGCTAACCCCAGAATAGACTGTTTTTGATACAAATTGCTAGAGTTAAGTTACGATTTTTCGCTAGTGTTCTGACTTCGCCCTCTAGCGCCTCCGACCATCGATTATCCATCCCTCGCGTGCGGGACCGACGTAAACACGTTTGACGCTTTTCCTACCGTTCATATTTTCGCCATTCTTCGCTCCATTTCAGCCAGATGTGTTCAATTTACTTTCGAGCTTTTAATCACATGATGAATGTTTCCTTAGGCCAGGGATGGCGACCCTATACGAGAGGCGCGCAGAGAAATAAAGTCGGCACGCAACAACTTACGTTGGATACCAATTTTAACATTCATTGAAATTCGAGTCTGGTGAGAACAAATCTGAGTGCCTTGATTTTTGCGCTCGCTTCGCGCCTTCGTACTACTCGATTATTTTTTTTTGTATGATTTGACTGTATCATATTTACTATTATATTTTAATTTTAGCTTGTCCGACTGAATTTTTGGCGCTCGCTTTGCTCGTGCCTTCGTAATATCAGTAAATGTTGCCTGTCGTATTTATTCAGTAGTCCAGAAAGTTGTATATTTTAGGGTGCATTATAATTTATTCATAACCATGAGTTGCAAACATGTTGAAAGCATATTGAAATGACGAAAGTTGAATGAAAACACCCAAAACAATTTTGCGGCACATATTGCACTGCCCACCTAGTTACCTTGAATCGTGATTTGGAAGAATTCAAAGAAGTTATTTACGCTAGCACGTCACTGCTGAATATAATTTTCACAAACGTCCGAGGATCGCTGTCCCTGTCTAATATACATCGCTCGACACCCAGTAGAAACTCCACATTATATCGATTGCATTGCGAGAACACTGCCATTTTGCCTGCTTTTCCTGTAGAGTTAGACCGATTTCAAGTAAACTTTTCTTGAAGTCGTTAAGTAGTAACTTAGTAAAGATGCTCTCATTTTGTTATAAATAACACGGGAATACTCACTTAAAAATGTAATCGTTGTCGTTGAGTGCCGAGCAAGACGCAACTGCGAGCGCGTCACGCTTGTAACTCCCCTGTAGAAGATCACGGAATGTGATCGAAACTAGTAAACTAAACGACTTAATTTTTATGTGAGTATTCCAGTGTTAATAATAACAAAATGCGTCGAAACCACTTTAGTTTCCATAGTGAAACTCCCATTTCAAACAAGTCATAAATTGTTTATTTATTCAGAAAACAACGCCGTCAAACTGGAGGAGTTACGGCGAAAGCGCGAGGAACGCAAGCTGCAGAGACAGCGCGAGATGGAGGCGCGGCGCTCGGCGCGCGGGCAGGGGCCCATGAAGCTGGGCGCCAAGATACCCACCCCGCCGCCGCCTTTCTAACTCGACCGGTACAACACATGACCTCTTCTATTTGGGTGCCTCTTCTCTTGTGGGTGCGTGTGTATCACACTAAGCGCTCCCGCCGCCCGCACCTCTCTCAGTCCCCTTTGTCGTCATACCCCCGCGCCTCTGTACCGCGCAGGCGAGGACTAAGATAAACGGTTTGGCTATACCCATTCTTATTCTCATTCGGGATGGGAGCTATAGGTCCCGCAAAGGGGTGTATCTCCCCTTGCCAGCGATTACTCTTCTAGCCAGATTTTGTATGTGATTGGAACAGTGTTTCAGGGCAAATAGGATATTAAACATCTTGTATCTCACTCAGGGTGACGAGCGCTGTGCTGCGCGCAGGGTCTGAACTGTAAGAGTTCAAAATTCTGGGTGACGCAGACCTGTTATAGGCAAACGTGACGCTTGGCATCAGGCGAGCGATTTGCTCGTTATCACCCAATAGCATAAAAAAACAGATCACCCCCTACAGATACAGCATTACTAGATCTTTGTTCCGGCAAAACTCACCAGTTGAGCAAAGTGCCGGTGGCGGAGACCGAGACAAAGCATTCCCATTAGCTATTAGGTTTACGCCGAGCACCTAGCAAGGAACCAATAAAAATATTTTTATTTATAGGTGACCTGTGCGTAGTTTGCTTTGATCGTTCTGGGTGCGAAATCTGTATGGAGTAATCTGTGGATTGGAATTTAAAGTGCTAGTCGCCAATTCTAGAAGTCACTGAGTGTCGAAATCGTTCAGCACAGAGTTAATTCTACGATTAACCGTTCGATAGCTAAATTGCCTGTTTAGATTATTTGACTACATAGTTTGCACAGAAATAAGTATTTACTTATTCATAAAAAACCTATTTACTATGCTATTTATTATTGTTATTATACACAGGACCTTTGTTTATTTTAAAGCTGACGATTGCGGTGGTTTAGGTCTAGCTAGAATGTAAACGAAAAGTGTCAGTGTTTTGATATTACATGTCCTAAATATAGCATTCTTATTGAAATATTTTACGTTTTATTCACGTTCCATTTAGTTTTTATTATCTTATTAATTTGAACCAGAGACATTATTTGTCTATGATTTGTACTTGATCTGAAAGTGACCTGGGAAATTTACCGAATGATCTTGTGCCCTGTCGCTGAGTGAGACTAAATAAATATGTATTATTGTACAAGAAGCTATTCGATACGCTGCGTAATCCTTTTCAGTAAAGGACCTTCGGCCGACATTTACATAGAAAACGTTGCGCTCAGAATTACAATTAGAATAAACAAGACTAGTATTTATATGCCGAACGTTTTTGCAGTTTGTAACGCTTCTATTATTATGTAAAGGCCAATATGTAAGACCACCAAAAGTTTTAGACCCTAGATCTAGTAAGTACTTTGTCCAAAATAAAATATTTTGATTACAAATAAAATATAGGAATTTACATACATGCCATGCCTTATGTAAAGGATCAATAGATTTAGTTAACGTTTATTAAATAAAAACAAAAAATCCGACTGCAAAATGTTGCCTTGCCATTTAAGATACTAAGACGAATCTACATCTATAATAATAGTACATAATCCAAAATTGATATCGTCGCTTAGACGGAAGGTTACATTGACATACTTAAATTCGCCCAAAAATATGCCTACCTTTTGAGCAGTTGGTTAAAAAAAGTCCCTTATCAAAGATATCATTATAAATGTTTAATTGTTTGAATGTTACTACTAAATATTTATATTTCTCTATGCTACTATAATAGCCATATCGTGACCGTGAAAACAAGATTTTAGCGTGTTAAGTTGTTAAAGACTTGTTGAGTTTATAGACTACTTCATTTAGTTTGGAAATAAAGTTGTTAATAAACCAAATGAACGCCAGTGCCAGAGAGTCGTAGGAAATTATTATGTAGCTAATAGTATATATTTGTGCAACGTTCATGTGATAATTTGATTGATGTAAGTTAATTTTAGTATAGCAGCGTTTGTCAAACAAGTAGACGCGTCGCAGACAGTTTCATGGCACTGGAAAAAGGGCTGATGATTTTTCTAGCATATTTTAGCATTGGTTTAAATATCCTTTATTTCCGTTCTGGCTTTGTTTGCAGCTTCGCTTGCTATATTCTTCACTAACCCAGAAATCGTGGAGAAAAGTCAGTTTAATTTTCTCTTATTTGGGGATCCCAACCATTAATAAAACGATTGAGATATAATGGATTAAACTTTAGACCATTATTTTTTAGTCGATTTAAACTTAAAAGAAATGCAATACTGCTTATTTATTAATATGTAGTAGATAGGTAGAAAAAATAATATTATAACGAGAAGCGTGAGGTGCGGTTTGATGAGCGCTCACTTTTACTTTTGTGGGAATTAACATAATGCAGAAAAGGGAATTTGTGTTATTTAGACAAGTATATTTATAATTACGCTAATATTATTATATGCCATTTAATATTTGTTGTTGCTTAAACTGCCAGACTGAGACGGTCTATCATTTATGATACTTTGTTGTGTATGTAATATTTATCTGTTCGGAGAATGTCAATAGCGCAGATTAGGATTATTAAACTAATAAATAATAGTTAAAAAAAACTAAAAAAACACGCTTTTTATAAAAAACCGAACTAAAAAAATAGAAAATAAAATTTTATAAATTTAAATTAAGAATAGGGTTGAAAATTTCAATAAATATAAATTAATAATAGTGTAAATAAATAAATATATGTATTTTATTTTTAAAAAGCGTGGGGTGCATGGGTCAATAAGTAGATATTATATATTTTGTAGATACATTTTGTATTGACAGACATGAGTAGAGTGATTAGCATTTTGATAATATCTTAGAAAGCACCCCACGCTTTTTTAAAAATAAAATACATATATTTATTTATTTACACTATTATTAATTTATATTTATTGAAATTTTCAACCCTATTCTTAATTTAAATTTATAAAATTTTATTTTCTATTTTTTTAGTTCGGTTTTTTATAAAAAGCGTGTTTTTTTAGTTTTTTTTAACTATTATTTATTTTTCGCTTTTTAGTTCGATTTGCTAACTATTAACCATCCTTAATATGTACAAATGTGTTGGTGTTATCCGATTTTGGCCGTCTGCTCAAGCAAATTAAAAATAAAATTGATGCATAACAAAAAATATTGAGCAAAAAGATTTGTAGCCGCGTGGTTTCGATCCAGGGACCTCTGGGTTATGAGCCCAGCACGCTTCCACTGCGCCACTCTGTTCTCTGACTCGAATGACGAAACTACCATTTGTAAGTTAAACGGTATTAAAAGTTAAAGAAACTTTATAGAAAAAGCGTGTTAAAAAAATTAATAGTTAAAAAAACTAAAAAACACGATTTGTTTAATGTATTGTCATCGGTCCTCGATATATCTACAAAGTTTGAAAGAAATCTGACCGTTTAAAGTGGGTCAAAAACGCGCTCAAAGGAGTCGGTTACATACAAACATACAAACATACAGGTGAAGCTAATAAAAGCGTGTTAAAAATAAAATAGTTTTGTACTTAGACAATGCATAACTGAAATAAAATGCCGAGCTTTTAGCAAGTCGCTAAAAATATTAAAGTCTTCTTCAAGTTCACTTCAACTTTTCATAACATATTTTCTACATCTTAATTATAGACTACTAATATTGTATTTCTTGAATAGCCAAAAAATATATTTAGCATTTCATACTCATTTACTATAAGCAGGTATTTTTTATAAATCCCTATGGAAAATTAATAGTGCATTTTTTTTTTGTTAAATATTGAAAGAATATTGTGAGAGGCTTGAGTATTTTAGTCCATAAAAATACTGCGTTTTATAAGCAGACCAAGTGTGTGTAACATCATAAGACTTGTAACAAATGAATGAAATTGTGTTGTTAACAAAATTCTTATTCTATCCGCTAAAATTTACACTTCTGTAAATAAAATATTTGAATATATACATGGGTTTTATTCTGCTGTACAGTGAACAAAAATGGCGGCTATTTTACTGAGAGAAACCTGTATCTTTTGGAAAATATTACAACTAATTCTAAAGACTTTAATTGATATACCTAAATTGACTTAAAATGTTGAGGTCCTCGTCCAATAGACCAAAGACAATGTTTTCAGTAAGTTAAGATTTGCCAACTAACGCCGAAAGAGATTTGGCTGTTTTATGTATCCATATTAATATGAGTATGTGTGTGATGCGTGCTATGCTAAAATGAAACAAACAAATACCAGCGAATATGTTTTAATAAGCTTAAAATGAATGTTAGTTACAAAAACAAATCTAAAACAATTAAGTACTTGAAACTATAAAAACTTAACAAAGACATGAAGCAACACAAATCAAGTATGTTAATTTACAAGCAAAATTAAAATCCATTCAATTTCATGAAAAATAACAATTGTACAAAGCATTTAACTCTCTACTTACAATGATATAATCACATTTGCAAGTAGTGGAGCTTCTAAAAGCAAGCCTACATAATATAATTTTCATCTTATGTGCTAGGACACCCATAATCAATTGGTCACCCTATCAAACAAAGATATCAACAATTTACGATTGATTTCTGCTTTTGATAGATAAACAAATTGACCCCGCAACTGTAATGCAAACAACCGAGCAGAAATCACAAAACATACAAAATTTAAACGACATGGTAATAAGTTTTGCAGAATAAGTTTATTTCTCTTTCAGAGCTATTGGTATCGATTTTGTTGTACCATTACTAAATCAATCGGATAGGACTAAAATTATCCGCGTTTCTGTATCTCAGTTTGCGAGACAAGGATAGCAACGATTTTAGAACTATCTTTAGTTTTGAATGTGGTATAACAATACCGTCATATGAAGTAGATTTCACGCAACAAGTATACAAACATGTTAGCAAGTTACAACCCTTTTGTAACTGCAGTAAGTATAGCACATTGATGCAATTTTTAGTAATTTAAAAAAACATTTGTAAACACTGGGCATTTATAAAAGGTACTTAGCAATTGCTAAGATTGGCAAATTTTAATGTCCCTGACTACTAGGACGAAAGCGTCAGTCGTCCCATTGTTGGAATAGTGGAATAGACCAGTAGGCCTAGCACAATTTCTAACGTAAAATACGCAGCGAGTATTAGATGTGTACGCCATTTACGCCTGTCAAGGGCACTCCTAACGGGCGTAAATGGCGTATATTTTTCTACCCAACACTCGCTGCATATTTTACGTCAGAAGTTATGCTAGGCCCACAGCTCCATAGTACTATGCGTGAAGTCGCAATACAAGGTGTGATGCGAAGGTTGTGCGATGACGGCTCGGCGGGTCGCGGCTACTTACAGTTTGGAGCGCAGGTCGGACGTCCCGGCGGCTAATTGTCAGGATGGATCGTCGAACCTGAAAGATAGTTACATATATTTATTTGTCACAAGGTAATGTATAATACAAAAATAAAATTAGGATTAGTAACTAAAGTAACGAAAACAAATAATAAATAAAAGGATTCCATCTCGGCATAAATACTGAGTGAGCACTCAGGGCTGGTTTTCTAATATTTTTTTGTCTGAAATTTACCTCTGTTATATTTACTCGCCCTCTCAACGTTTTAGTTTAGGTAGACGTCAAATAAAAGGAAGGACAACTTAATGGTTACAGTTACATAAAAATAACCATAAAATAATTTAACATCCTTAAATATCGTAAGATATCATAATTAATATTCACAAAATAAACAGGTTAGAATTTGTTCAGTATTTACAAAATGTAGAAAAAAGTAATTTCAGTCGAGAAAAAAGTAGTGTTTTTTTATAATGAGGAATTTTTACCTCATGTTCATGGCATTAGAGTTTCCAGCCTCCATCTTGTATCCGAGAGTCTCGTAGAACTTGGTCAGCTTGTCCTTACAGTCCAGCGACATCTTGTAGCAGCCCAGCTCTTGCGCCAGCAGCGAAACCGTTACCACTATTCTGTAAATTAAATTTTGGAATGTTTTTAACCGACTTCAAAAAAGGAGGAGGTTATCAATTCGTCTGTATGTTTTTTTTTGTCTGTAACTTTTGACTGGGTGAATCGATTTTGATGATTCTTTTTTTATTAGAAAGCTGACGCTTCCCATTTGGTCCCATTTCAATTTAGTCCAGTTCTGATAATGGTATCCATGAGAAAACCATATAAGTCTTAAATTTGCATTAAGTACGTGCGCGACAAATAGATGAATAACTCAATAGTCGGTCTTTTGAAGTCGGTTTTTGTTTTTTGTTTTGTAAAAATAATGTTCTTGTATTTTGACTAATAGACTAACATTTTCACCTTTTGTCCTTTAGGAACCATTGTGATATTTGAGATGAAAAATAGCATAGGTATGTTTTAATCATGGGTACAAGCTTCTTCTATACAAAAAAATTTAACTTAAAATCCGTGCAGGCGTTACATAGGTGAGTGAGAACAAACATACATAAAGACTTTCAATTACAAAATAACGCAATTTCATTAGTGTGTTTTTAAGTAAAGGCTCATAAGTAAAGACTCACAATTTACCCAACTGCTTTCCTCGGTATGTGTCATTGACTACGACATCTTCAAGACGGCCACGCTGTAAGTAAACAGATGTTTTAGGAGGCTGAATATTAGAAACAGTGCCATTCGAGGCGAAATAGTTTGTATATGTAATTATGTATTGTATACAAGCAGAAGTACGACAGCTTGTTTACAATACATACTTTGTAGAGTATTTAGTTGTATGTTCGGTTCAATTCAAACTTGGCTATTTTTTGGGTGTCTTAGTTGCTCAGATGTTAGTCTATTTCTAGCTACATTTTTTAGCTTTCTTTAATAACAGCAGAATGGCATTTACTGCCAAATTTAACAAGTGTGACAAGACGGTAGCAATGACGTCAATTCTTAGATCGCTTGAAGGCTCGCTTATTTCTAGTCTTGATTAGAACAATCGAGATCTACCGATTTTGAATCTATCTAGGTAATCTATTTAGGTTGAAAGTCGCGGTCATTCAATAAAAGAGTGACTGGTAAAGTCCAACCTTCGATCCTACTCTATTCTGGTTGCTTACAGCAGGCATTATACCGAGTTCGGATCTCTTTCTTCTTTCAGTGCTTTATGAAGATTGGCATTCAGCTTCTAAATATTTTCTTTGCTCAGCAAAACAATAGTGACCGATCAGTTTGGCATAAAACTTCATCCTCAACTTTATCGACACAAATCAAACGTAAGTCATAATTTCTCACCAAAGAGCAGTTGTGAATAAACTTCTGTTCGATAGTAAGTGTGGCGGCGCCGATGAGCTTCTGAATGCGCGTGTCTTCGATCACCGTCACGTAGTAGCCGTCGGATTGCTTCATCTTCGTGAATCTGTCTGCAATTGAAAAGCACTTAGTTAAATATTTGGTATTACGAAGCGTAATGTGTGAAGTCATCAGACTGTTAGATTGCACAATTGTCTTGCATGTCTGCAGTGTGGAATTTTCTAGGTATAAGTTTTAGAGTAGCCAATATTTTGTTGGAATTTTCTTTTAATTTAACATTGGAGCCCTATCATCTTGTCATCTTTATCTTAATGAGATTAAAAAGAAGCAGATGATTAATGCTAAAGCTAAATTGACGCTTTGTTCTTTCGTATAAGTTTTGGGCCTAAAACGCACGGCCAACTCCCTTGCGCTGTAGGCCTTAGGTTCTTCGTTCTTCTATGGAAACATTGATTTGTTGAAAACAGAGCGACTTTAGTGTCGCTTGTTGTACCTCACATACCTAATAAAGCATAATAATTATGATAATGGACTTGCGGTCACAAAGACCAGGAACGAGAAGATATAACAGAAAGGTCAACCTTACGCCGGTTTTCTGAAGGTCGTCCACATTTAGCATTCCACACATAACCAGTCTATATTAATTGTAGTTATGGTTTTTTGCTAATAACTTATACAGTTCGCGACACTAATTTAAAACTCATTAATTTATTGCTTACAACTTTAAGAGGGAAAAGTGAAATTCTCGACAATCAGTCGTAATAATTAATTAATAACTTTAAAAACATTTGTACTTGTTTACGTACTACACTTCTATATCCTTGTTTAGTATTATTATTATAACTTCATCACCACTTTATCACTTAATTATAATGTTTACTTGAATACAAGGTTATTCATAAAGGGTATGTTTTACTTATGTACGTTTTAAATTTTACTAGAGTGTCATTGTTCCATAGAAAAAGTCAATGACACTCGACAAAATGTATGGACCAGCTGATTATTTTTTTCGCGAATTTTGGGTTGGTCCCATAGTAAAAGTTGTTCATAATGATGAGTACTATGAGCCCTTTTTGGCTTAGCATACCTTAGCTGTATTGCTAATTCATTTCTTACTAACTGCATTATGCTCTATAATATCATATCATCGTAATCCTCTCCAAATTTCATAGGTCTGCCATCATCATTGATGTTAATCATTGCTTACCATCATATCAGACGAATTTATAAAATTAGGTGCTTACTACAAAATGCTTTAAATTTAAAGTAAGAGATCTCACCATCAAACTGCTTTCGTGATACATTTCCCACACTTGTCAACTGTCCCAGCAGTTGCAGGAAGCCCTTATCAAAGTCGGAGCGCTGCAGAGGCCGCACCACCATCCAGCTCTCGCCCGGCTGAGCTGCGCTGATCTTGGGCTTGAATACCGCAGGACTCTTGTTGAAATCCAGCCGCTGGAGTATCTCTGGTGGGTAGAGATACTCTGATGGCTTCCCATCCTAGAAACAAAATGCTAATTTAGGGATAGGTTGTAGATATACTAAAACATGGGACAGCTTAACACTTTAGCTGCGGAAACACATACCTTGTTTTCCGACGCGAGTGTGGCTGCATACGCCAGGCGCGTAAAACACAACGCATTTGACTATTAGCCGCGCTTGGGGCAAGCACATGTGATTATTAGCCGCAGTTAAAGTGTTAAACAAAATTCACAAAAAGAATGTCCTGAGTCTACCTATGTATAAAAATAGATACCATGTATAGATAGTCTTGTCATTCCAATAATAGCTTGCAATAATTTGATGTCTAAATGCATAGAATACTAATAGTTACTATGTCGTAAACTACCTTTAGTTCAGTCATTATTTAGAGCTGATCCTGAAATCTGTATTATAAAAAAATAGAAAACATATTATACATTGTTTATGAAAACAATACAGGATTAAAGGGAAAGGATATGCTAAGCTAAAAAGGGCTCAGAGTATTCATAATTATAAACAGCTATGGTACCAACCCGGAATTTAAAAAAAAATTTGCTGTTCCATAAAAAATGTCAATGACACCCCACAAAAGTATAGTATAGTAGATTTTGTTTTTGTTCCCACAGTAAAAGTTGTTTGTAATGATAAACATGTCAAGCCCTTTTCAGCTTAGCATACCCTTTCCTTATAACCCTGTATATAAAGCCTCAATACACAAAATGGCTGTTAGGACAATGCCAGTGTTTTTAAAATGAACTATGTTATTGCCAATAACCTTGTGCTATTGCTGCAATTAAATAAAAGTATGTCTTACAATATATGTATGTAACTTTATCAGGAATTTAATCTTATCATAGCGATATTAATCTTGAAGTGACTTTGATGATCTAAGTAGAAAAACCACTTTGATTTTGAGAAAGCCAATCGCTTTTTAGGACAAAGGCGTTAGGTTAATTTCTACGGAAGCGAAAAAAGTTAGGTTATTGGTGCGTTTCTAAAGTCGTACCGACGCTACTATTTTTCAAAGTTTGCAAAAATTTTGAAGAAAATTGATGTTATTTCCAAAAAATTGTACTAATCGTGTCCGGTTAGGTTGTAAGGTTTTTTTTTTTTTTTTTAAATATGATAACCGTATTAATAATCATAAATTGTTCGGTACAGTACCCGTATTAATAGACTCAGCCATAGGAAGTGACTATTTGTCCAGTACCCGTATTAATAATTATAAATTGTTCGTACAGTACCCGTACGAATAGACTCAGCCATCAATTTATTCTCCCATATTATAGACAGTAAATTTGCTTTACTGATAAACCGGTCACGACGACGCTAGGTTTCTATGTAATAGGAATATAATATCTTGAAATTAGCTCAGCTAATATTTTTATGGTTTAGCACTGACAATGATAAAATAAAATATAAAAAGCTTCACTTACCACGCTCACGTTGTGTTTTTCCATTCCCATTTTTATTCTAAATAGAATTAAACTTGCGATTATAATTTCATTTTGATTCTATCAAAAAAAAAATTGCAGCTCTTCCCCAACTGTAAATACTACAGCAGAGGCCACGCTACTACAAGTTCTAATAGGTACGTGGCTTGTGCTCAGATGTGGTATTTAATCAAAGCGATAATTGAAAAATAAAGTGAAAGTAAATTCAAATACCAATGCAATCTCAACAAAGTGCCATAGTGCCTGCTTTTGCTTTGCCTTTTTAAAGGTTACCAGTGCTGCCAGATTTCATCGCACCAAAGTAACTGAAAATCTCTGACTGAGTTTTAGTTCCAAAAATATTATAGATGGCGTTGATTCGTTTGGAATAGTTCTGTCATAATAAAACTAAATGTCAATTTGACATTAAAATATAAAGGTAATACAAAATACGCGCCCGCTCGCCCGCAGGAATCGCAGATCGCGGCAGCACGCGTCTGGTACCGTGCGTGGGTAAGGTATGATATTCGAAAACTCCCTCGCTGATCTCTTTTCACGATAGTGTTTTGTTTTGAACATGAGTGTTG
Source organism: Alcis repandata (assembly GCA_949125135.1). Classification (NCBI taxonomy): domain Eukaryota; kingdom Metazoa; phylum Arthropoda; class Insecta; order Lepidoptera; family Geometridae; genus Alcis; species Alcis repandata. Next base: position 5,277,613 of record OX421242.1, on the reverse strand, counting down.
TTTGTCAAGAAAGAAAATACTTGTGTTTTTATTAAGTCACCGCATTAGAAATTTCCACATTGTTATTATTTAGTATTTGTGTGACCTAGCGCGTGAATTTTATTTTCAAAATGACAGAATATAACTCAAAATTTCGCGCTCGCTGCGCTCGCGTATTCTTGATTTCTGATATCTATAAAATACGTTACGTAATAGCCCGTCCTAAAAAAATAAGATCTTAAAATCTCTGCGCTCACTTCGTTCGTGCATTACTATTATTTTATAAAGGCCACAACTATTTCTGAATTGATTGAAAATATCTCAAGTTTTGTACGTGACGCGAGTATTGTGTAATTTTCGTTGTAAATAGCCTGACGCGTTAAAATCTATCGTAAATTGATCAAAAATATCTCAAATTTTCGCGCTCGTTACGCTCGCGTATTCATGGTGTTTAATTTCCGTTACACGTTTAATTCGTAAAAATTCTATGTTTGGAATTAATGAACCATGGTGAAAAATTTCGCGCTCGCTGCGCTCGCACATTTTTGTTATTTATTTGTGTTTTTAAACTTGCTGCATATAACATCCAAATGCCGGTTTATAGAAACTACTACGAGATTTGAATTTACTTAATCAAGCACTGTGTTGTGGGTAGAGCAACTGTTCTTCATTCACAAAGCTCTCCAAAATCGAATTACTTGGTTTATTGAAAAAAAAAACACGGTTTTATGTGATTATTATGAACAAGTGCGGCCCGCCACTATTTCAAATGGTCACTATGCGGCCCACGTCTGCCATAAGGTTGCCGACTCTTGATATAGATGATAAAGGTAAAAATAAATATAAGTGGGCAAGGCCGGTTTTTTTCTTTTTTTGCCCCGCCTAAAAAAAAAATTGAAGATCCGGGGCTGCTTTTGACGACCTGTTTGGCTAAGTGGTAAGTGGTTGTATATACAACTTTTAAGCTAGAGGTCTCGGGTTCGATTCCCGGGTTATCATATCTAATTGATTTGATGGAATATTGGTTGTGCTCTCTACGTCATCTATTAAAATACCACGAACTAGTCACAAAAATATCAGAAAAAGAACTAAATTTAGTAACAAAATCACTAAAGTGGCAACACTTACGTAGAATAGTAACTTTTCTGTCAGTGTCATTTTGTTTGACACTGACAATAAAAGACAGCTATTAACACGCTTTTATTAGCTTCACCTGTATGTTTGTATGTTTGTATGTTTGTATGTTTGTATGTTTGTATGTTTGTATGTAACCGACTCCTTTGAGCGCGTTTTTGACCCACTTTAAACGGTCAGATTTCTTTCAAACTTTGTAGATATATCGAGGACCGATGACAATACACTAAACAAATCGTGTTTTTTAGTTTTTTTAACTATTAATTTTTTTTTTTTATTAGTTCAACTCGATTTTAAACGATTTTTTTTAATGAAAGACTTAAAATAAATCGACTATTTTGAAAACAAATAAAATTTTACTACATTGACATCACTAACCGCTGTCAGATTTTATGAAAACTGTTAATAGGTTATGTTATGGTTTCTGTAATTTGAAAATATTTTTTTAATAGTTCAAATATGTGTTAATACAGCAAATGTATGTATTATAGCAATGGCATTGTTTAGGACATATCCTGTGATAAACATTCTCAAAACCCAACGACAGTTTTCGACGTTATGTAAAACATTGAACAAAAATATAGAACCTTTTAATAAAAATCCTGTTCTGATCACTACACAACGTTATTTGTTTTGGGAAAAACATAGAAAAGGCGGATACAATACTTCAGAGAAAATATCAAACTGGGAACACATGAAAAATGGATTTAAAGAACTCAAACATGAGTTTATGTTATTCACTCTTGAAGCAAAGGAATTATTTGAATCGGATCCGATTCTTATAGCCAGACCAGGTGAGAATACTTAAATTAAGGTGCTATTTAATTAGTTTAAAGTATTCTACTAACTAGATGCATCCAGCTTTATGCAGTACTAAAAAAAAAAGTTGGTTAAGAGAGACGATTAAAAATGTATGTTATAGAAGAAATAAAATTGAAAGAATTCATTGTTCAGTTGTTCTATGTTCAGTCACAGTATAGGTAGCTAGCTGATGTTTTAAAATGTTTATACGGTATGTATTTGCTTCTGTTTGCAGCTTCATCCACATAGCCAGCATATAGGGAACAATCTATGTATACAATATGTCCGGTTTCCGATGTCCGATACTTTAAGGGGTTAAAATGCAATTAATTTTATTGACAAATCACGGATTTTTTTTTATTTTTCTCCATCAATAAAAAAATGGCAGCACTTTAAAAAAAATGTTAGCGAAGCATAGGTGCTTATATTAATTTAACAATATCTACCCAAGTAGAAGACTTACAAACACAAAAGTGGTCTCAAATGTTAGTAATAGTGTAGACAATAAATTTAGATTCAAATTTTAATTTTTTAATGTTTCAGTATTATTAAAAATAATTTTTGAAAAAAATAAATTGGACAACAAATTGATGTTTTGTTTTGTTTTAAAAACCAATTTTATTTATTTATTTTTTTAATAATACAGGATATTTGCTATAAATGTACATTTAAATCTTAACTGTGAGTTAGATAGTTTAGGAGCTATGACAGTGTAAACATACGTACCTACTTGAAAAGCGCGCATACCCCCAGCAAATGAAATAAAACAAAAAAAAAAATAAGAGCTAAAGAGAAAAATAAAGAAAAATCCGTGATTTGTCGATAAAATTAATTGCATTTTAACCCCTTAAAGTATCGGACATCGGAAACCGGACATATTGTATATAGGGATTAATATTATTACCTATGGCTATTATTATTGCTCACCTGCAAACCTTGTCACTCCATTTCAACTCTAATAGTTAAATATTGCAAATTCCTATCTTTGTGGTGCCTAGATCATACAAAGAACATACCCTCCTTTCATGTTTTTAAAACCAGCAGTTGAGGCTGTGTATTTACAAAAGTGATAAGGCAACCAAATACAGTCAAAATCTATTATAATGACATTGAAGGGACTACTCATATTTAGTCGTAAAAACCGATAGTTGTAACAACCGGTGACAGGTATTAATAGGAAAGATAATATGTATGTATATTCATGTAGGAAATTAAACCACATTTTGTTTACTTCAATACAAACATATAATATAGAAGAACAATATCATTTTTCCATCATTTTTGTATGCATAAAATCTGTAATTTTAGTTTGTTTGGAACACTTCTGTCGTGCATACACAGTTTGTAATTCACGTTGGATTTTAATCAGCGTATCGTCACAATTTCCCTGCATGTGAAACTCTTCATTAAAAAGAACAATCTTTCGTAATACACTCAGACCGTCAATCAAAGTTGGCACTGTAAATTGTTTTTCCGAGTCTTCCTGTTCGTTTTCATTTTCCTCTTGAACTTCACGTACATCATCCGTAGCTGGTGCACAAATTGCAATAGACTGATCTACATCAATGAACTCGTCTGCTTCAGTAGTAGATAAAGCAGGTCGTAAATTTTGAGCTAATTGAGCCAAAGAAATATTGTCCTCTTCATCATCGTCAATCACATCATCTGAAGTTCTTGTTATAAGACTTGTAAGATCTTTAAAACCTGCATGCCCAAAGCAGTTAGCTATAGTTTTTTGTGAAACTTTTTCCCATGCTTCTGATATCATCAAGATGGCATCAAGAACTGTAAAGCTGTTCTGATTATTACTGTCAATGCTTTGTATTAACTTTAACACTTGCAGTCTTCTATAATGAGATTTTAAAGAATTACAAAAGACCCTAAACTTTGTATGATAATAGCCATTGACCACTATACTGTGCCAGATGTGGATACTGTTACCTATTCAAATTGTTTACAATACAGCTGAGCTGGTTGTTCTACAGATATAATTCTCCGAAAACATTAACCAAATGTGGTCTCTTTATAAATCTCTCTTTATAAATCCACTGATAAAAACAGAAGGGTGGCCATCTGCCTCTGGTCATGTAAGCAGCAGCTTCCAAAATGGGCATTTTTTTTAAGACAATGATAACGGCATTTTAATTCGCAATTTCAGGGTTGGTTCCATAGTAAAAGTTGTTCATAATGATGAGTTGTAAAAGCCCTTTTCGGTTTAGCATACCCATTACTCATAGCCCAACCCCGCTTACCGCTTACCCCTCACCTCTTACCCTTTACTTATTGCAAAGTATTAAAAAACAATAAAATATATACCATTTTGTCCCTACAGCGAGCTCAAAACAGTAGAAGACCATCACAAAATTATTAAGTCACTAGCTGACCCGTGCCCACTTCGTTGGGCATAATGTTAATTAAACCCGAAGCCATCGCGCGCCGTCCGGACCGTTTTTTCTCCGATTCACTTTGCAAAACGGACTACAACGTAAAAGCCTTTTTATTTTTCGGTTTTTTATATAACCTATGACACTCAGCAATAATGTGGCTTTCTATTGGTGAAAGAATTTTTAAAATCGGTTCAGTAGATCCCGAGATTACCCCTTACAATTTAACAAATATACAAACACACAAACTTTACTTCTTTATAATATTAGTATAGATTAATAGTGATTACTTACTCAGTCACTCGGAAAAACCTAGGTTTATCTGTGCTGTCAGTGGTACATACCTTGGATGAAGGAAGCCTCTGACTTGAAACTGCCGCGCCGCGCCCTTTTCATTTTTCAGTGACAGTATTTCCGATTTGACTACCATTCCAATTAGAAATCGATTCGAACAGTAAAAATTAGTCGATTATTGTTGACAGCAACTATGTTGGTTGAAAATCGATAAACATCACAACCCACCGGTTTTCGTTTGATACAAGCATGACATCAGCTGTCTTCTGTCATGCTGTCTTTCTATCTGTCATTGCTGCTGTTTAAAAATAAAATGTCCGTTGGAAACGTTGGTTGCGAAGTTGAAATATTTTTTCTCTTTTCTGTTTTAATTTTTGATGCTTGATCTATAAAAACCGAAAAATTGCGAAAGCTGTAGCTAGTTGAATGCGTGTTCAGTTTACTCAATATTGAATTAAATCTCATACCGAAACAGTTTACGGAAAATCACATTCGCATGTCTTTAAACAATTTCGACGATTCTTCGTCAGTTCGTGACAACAGTAATTTCAAGAGCATTTACAGTAAATTTCAAAACTTTCTCGTTCGCGGGTCACTTAGCTGCAGTGATTCAAGACAGGAAATGCTATCTTCGCGAGCCGGCACTGTCGCTTCGGACGAAAGTTTTGTTACTCCTGTGTCTTCAGTGGACGATTTGATGGCTCTGTCGCCAAAGAAGAAAGATATCGAGGAGCAGTCGGATATGACGAGTGACTTTCTTACAGGCACAGAGATGGACAGTATTTGTGATGTGACGATGCAAGACCTACCAACTTATGACGACATGTTCATCGACGTCGATTACCTCGTCAAGCGCACGGGCTCGAACTTCCTCACTAACAACTTAGACAGTGGCAAGGATAGCTTATTTGTAAAATTTGATCCATTATATGCAAGGAAACTCGATCGTTCAATCTCGACACACTCACAGTCGGTCACAGACTCCACTGAATGTGATGGGGGATATGAAACGGGCAGTGCTATCTCTGTATTTACAGATGTCGCCCCTCTCAAACACACAATGTCTGCTGGGGCAATGTATACTACTGGGATCAAGGATAGGCCCATGCAGGTTGTCCCGCCAGTTGTTAATTCTGAAGTGCTGAAACCCAGCATTAGCACTACTCGTTCCACACCAGCGCTTGTCAGGAGTGTGTCTGCTATTCTTGCACCCACCCAGGTGGCTACTGAGAGACTTATAAGCATCTCTGGTAGCACCCCACCTACTGCAGCACCTAGGAGTCCGCGTTACAGCTCCTACAGTTCACATGATGTTGACAGGCATGAATCCCTCAGAGGAATTTTGCGGAAACAGGATCAAGAGGTACTTACTCTCAGGCAGGAAAATAGGGAACTGAAGTCATTACTTCAGGATGACAAACATAGGCACATGAGACATATTGAAGACTTAGATTCCAAAGTGAAGAAATTGACTGAAGATAAAGAACACTTATTGGAGAGAGAAAACAAACTACTTCATCAAATCAATGAGAAAAACCTCAACAACAAACAAATGAGTATTGTGATGGAAGAATATGAGAAAACCATCTCATCCCTAATTGGAGAACAACATAAAGATAAGAAGACCACCATGGATCATGTTGACAAACTAACATATGAAAGAGACCAGGCGCTAAATCATCTCTCGAGCATGGAAAGCTCATTTAATGATCTACTGTCTAAATACGAGAAATGCAAGGGACTCATTCTTGAAACAAAGGAACGGGAGAAGATGTATGAGGAAAAGTTAGCCGAGTATGAAGCAGGAATAAAGAAATATGAATCACTCTATAATACCTTAAAGGAAGTCACTACAGATAATTTGACGAAAGCCAACGAGACACTGGAGAATTTGAAGAAGGGCCATAATGTTGAGCTTACCAAGTTGAATGCAGTGATCAAGAAGCACGAGATCACTATCGCCTCCCTGCAGGAATCAGTGATTCAGAAAACAAGAGATAACGAAGAGCTGACAAGGATATGTGATGAGCTAATTAATGATGTCCGCTAACACCTCTAGTTTATGTTTGGTTATTTGGTGCTTTTGTATTATGTTTAGCATTTGTGCAAATTATTATAAGGCTAAGCTCTCAGCTTATAATACCTGTATTGAATCTCAATTATGTTTTATGTAATTTTATTTGTTTCTGATAGAACTCCATTTGCATTCTATTTTGTCTGTTATCTTCAATTCTCATTACTAAATTATGTTTAAACGTTTCATAGTTAAATGACGTTCTTGTGGAAATTTCTGTGAAATAGTAACTAATTTTTAACTTAATATTAGCTTGTTGTTCTGTAAGATGCTTAAATATGTTTACAAGTTTATCTACTGAGATTAACATGGACATTTCATTTAACTAACTGATTGAATGCTATTCTATAATTAACACTACAATTATCATAACATGAATATCTCATGTTGAAGGGTCAATAGATAGCTATCTTGTGTTATTTCACAATACAGCCTTTATTTTAGACTAGTGATGTTCCATTTTTGCTTTCTTATCTTACAAGATCATTACTACTTTAAGTCTGCTTTTTTTTTCTTGTCCAAAAAGGTAAACAAATTTTGGTAGGTCTCTTAAATGTAACATTTTAAAATACCAGTTTTAAATTAATGCTAGTTTCTACAAATATAAACTGGGTCAAAAATTAAAAAGTTAAGCACTTGTCTTAAAATTATTTTATGAGGCATGAAAAGATTGTTTTACCTTTTTGGATGCTTGAGGAAAAAGCTTAGTTATCTAATAAATTAGTTGTGCCCTGTTTGAGGTCATTCTCTTGGAGGCAGGATCAAACACAAAGTGTGACTGTCTTGTTTTGTACCGTCCCAATAAAATCTTAAAGTTTAGTCTTAGAACCCTGTCCAAATGATCAGGGCTTGCCATTATTTCTTAACAGTATTTTTCATTAATGTAGCCAATCCTCGCCTATTAAACTTAAATTTAGTCCAACATTTGGCGCTGATTCTGTTAGTTTGACAGAAGCAAAAGTGTGGATCACTTTTTCTAAAAAACAAATTAAAAAGAGATAACTTATAACATTGTCAAAAATGAGTGGCATTACAGAATCGCGTCAATTTGATGTATCTTAATTAAATTAAGAGTAGCATAGTTAAAAACGCTGCCCTCTTATTGGGCAGTTGGGTAAATGATGGCATTTATTTAAATGTACCTAATTATGGCAGGCTCTTAAAAGTAATGCAAAGGTTTTGTCATAGAATATAATAATAAGTGCCATCATAGGTAATGTTGAATATTAGTTTTATCTTAGATATTTTGGTACCCGTATTGTAGTGATTTTACTCTCTGTACCTACTTTAGACTTCTGTATTTGTTGAGACAATAAATTGAAGAATTGTAATTTTGATAGTGGTTTTCTTGCACAGTTGGGGCCATCCATAAATTAATATTGTCACTAGGGGGTTGATGAATTGTGTCATTGTATGACAAGGAGTGGGAGGGTTCCTAAGTTTTGTGACGTCACATTTAAAATCTAATATCTGAGTATCGTTTATTAAAATCGTTTTACATAGATAGTTTCTAGGTTAATTGCAAAAATTATGAGACGTTTTTGTGAAGTCTCAATTCTCTCCCTAGGGAGGAGAGAGCGAAATGTGAAGAACTGTGACATGGACGGAGAAGGGGTCAAAAACTCGTAAAATTCCTGTGAAGTAATTTATGGATGGCCCCTAGGCGACAGTCTGACCCAATCATAGAGAAATAAACTAAATTAAATGGAGCAGCGCTGGTCGTGAACCGTAAGAGTTGCTCAACACTTCTAAAATTATCTTAAGAGGGGTAAAGACGGACCAAAAGTTCGACTTCCTGCTCGTTCGGATGAATTTAGATTAACCACTGTCATGATAGTTCGAGCAGAGTTAATTCGATATGAATGTATGGAATAAAAACTATAATAAATAATAAGCTGGTATATAATACGCCATGTAATAAATAATACATACGTAAACTATCAGGGATCAAAAGACAGTGCAATAGTGGCGCACCATCGACGCGTTAACTTTTCAAATTTCAAAAGTAAGCTACTAATCGTGATTCAAGTCTATTTAACTAAATATTAATAAGTTAAGCTCGGCGGGCGGCTTTATTAAATAGTATGCCATTGCTACCCGAACCACTCGAACTAATAAGGAACATACGAGTATTTCGATTCTCGTCGTGGTAGAGATATTTTGGTCCACCGCGAATGCTTTGCATTTTTCATCCATGTTATGACAGGCAGCGCCCTTAATAATATGGTTTTAGTTCACCAAGTAGGTGCTTCTTTCGAATAGACTTATATTTTTCTGGAATTCTTTATTTACCATACTTACTGCGCGCTGCGGTTAAGCCACCTTCATATCAAATTTCATTCAAATCCGTTCAGCCAATTTTGCATGATTGAGCAACAAACATCCAAACTTTATTTAAAATTATACTTCGCACTTTGTCCTCGAAATTAGTATTAGTAGATATTATATACACATGTAGTTTCGCTAGGTGACACCACTCTTTGCACTAATTGTTGAGAGAATGTAGGTAGAATTAAACAAGTTAAAATATCCGAGGGTAGATATAACCCACCTCGCCATTTTGTCGTTCTTATTCTTCATTCGCAATTTAGTGCTCAACCACTCCGGACACTTTCAATTCAACAAAAGTATAATACTTAGTGTTCTTTTTGTTATTCAAAAAATACCTAAAAGAAAACGCTCGAAAGCTGTCAAAGAAAACCGCGGAATTTTAATGCGTAAAATTAAAAAATTAAAGTGAAAAATAAGTCGTATAAAAGTGACGTTTCTAGTAGTGATTCCGAGGACTCATTGGAGCAACGGATAATAGTACGAAGTACAGTAGGTACATCGACAAGGTATGTAGTGGTATTACTATGTATTCATTACCTTAATAATTATAAAGCAAAGTTCATAAGAATGCAACCGAGATCGCCAGCGGTGCTATTTCGCCGCATTCGATATTGTTATCAGTTGGAACTGATAACCTCTGGCACGGGGCAGCCTTAAAGCCCATTAATCTGTCAATGCAACCGAACTAACCATCAGGGTTTTTTCACCGCATACGACATTTTATCAGTTGAGACTGATAACCTTTTTCTCTTAGCTGGCACCGGGCAGCCTTAAAGCCCATTAATCTGTCAATGCAACCGAACTAACCATCAGGGTTTTTTCACCGCATACGACATCTGTCAATGCAACCGAACTAACCATCAGGGTTTTTTCACCGCATACGACATTTTATCAGTTGGGACTGATAACCTTTTTTCTTTTAGATGGCACTGGGCAGCCTTAAAGCCCATTAATCTGTCAATAAATGCAATCGAACTAACCATTGGGGTTTTTTCACCGCATACGACATTTTATCAGCCGGGACTGATAACCTTTTTTCTTTTAGCTGGCACTAGGGCAGCCTTAAAGTTCAATTATTATCTCAATGAATGCAACCGAACTAACCATTGGGGTTCTTTCACCGCATTCGACATTTTATCAGTTGGAACTGATAACCTTTTTGCTGACACTAGACAGCCTTAAAGTCCACTAATCTGTCAATGAATGTAACCGAACTAACCACCACGTTCAAAATTTGATCAGTTACTCGAAACTGAAAACACAATAACTTTTAATCATTTACTTTGAGCAAAATTTTAAGACCTTTGGACTTGTTGTTATTATATAAACTAAACGTATATTATATAAGGTTAAAAACCTATACTTACAAGTCAATATCGACTCATTCCTGAGTCACCCCAACCAAACCTGGGCCCAGACGACTGAATCCCAGAGCCTCCAAATCACGTGACTGTATAGGACGTTGATAATTTCGGCGCAGATCTCGTCGACACTTATGGAGGTAAAGCGGCGACGGTCCCTATAGTTACCAGTAACTTAGTATAGTTAGTATTTGCGATCTCAGGACCGCAAATAATATCGCGGACATAATTGTCGACGATCCAACTTCATCGACAACAGAACCTTTAAAATTAGATGAAGAGGTACTGGAGGTTTTGGGCAAACACCCGATAATCACAATGAAAATTGCAAACGACACCCGTTCAGAGTTAGCAACCGCCTCAAATATATCGCGCCTGAAGGTTACAATATACAAATATTTTGACTAAGTACTCAATGCCTGCATGCTATGCCAGCAATTATGCTTGCACATCAATGCTCCACAGCTTAACCCTGAAACAAAAGCTGCCCTTCCAGAACGGCACTGAAACCGGACAAAGAAATCGAAGCCGAACAAAAACAAATGGCACGTGTTATATCATGCCTTGCTGAAGTTATTACTATTACTTGCTATATGGCGACTTAGCAACTTGCAACACAAAAAATAAAATAAAATAAAAATATACATTTTTGTTATAAGTAATTAAGAAACATTTAATAAATAAATAAAAAATTTACCGGTCAAACCTACACATATAGGCACATAAACCGCTCGGTCTGTAAAGCGCAATCAGTCGCGCGCTTTTTTGCGCTGATTTAAAAAAAAAAAAAAAACAATAAAAAAAAAAAAAAAAAAAAAAAAAAAAAAAAAAAAAAAAAAAAAAAAAACTTCTTGTAATTTTTATTTTTTTTCTAAAATTTATTAAAAATTTATAAAAACAGGTAATGTTGCATATTTTACTTATGTTGATGCATATTTTACCAATTTCACGAATGTTTCACCAATTTATTATACATAATTATTATAAACTTTTTATGTTGCATATAATCCGGTTCTTATAAATTACAAATGACCATAGTACTATCCTCTCTTGGATAGCTGGAAGTTTTCCTCATCGGTCGTTCAGGAATCTGTTCCTAAACCACGCATATATACAAATTCTGATAAACAATCGAAATAATTGTATTTAAATTAAAATAATAATAATATAATTAATAAGTTTACAAAAACTGAACATTTTAAACTTGGATGGGGACTTACGCACTGCAGTAAAATTATTTTCTCAGAAATGCTATATGGCACCTTTGATCTCAAAGATGCATATTTTCTTTTAAGATATCACAATGGCTTTATAAAAACCTTCGGTTAATTTTCAACGACAAATACGACTATTCCAATGTAACATTGTGCCGTTCGGCTTAAGTACTGCAAACTGCACCGTTTGCTTTTACAAACATTATGAATCTGTATTTAGTCGATTGGCTACTAATAAGTCAGTGCCCTGAAATGCTACTGATAAATATTGAAATGACGAGAAAAACATTTACTTCTCTGAGTCTTACGAGGAGAAAAGTGTGTTGACACCTTCAATTACATGCTAATTTTTAGGCATGATCATAGACTCTTATCAGATGTCGCTAAGTCTAACCTCGGACAAAAAGTTACACATTAAAACTGAAATAGATAATTTTACTAAAAAGAGACGCTGTTGATTTAGGAAATTCACACAAATCAAAGGTTTATTAGTGTCGGCTTGTCCAGCCATTGAGTATGGGTATGGGCTTTATACTAAGGAAATAAAACGCTGCAAATATCTTAACTTATGATGTTGTGAAAAGTTTATGAATGTACCCGACACTCTGTTGCCCGATATTAAGTGGTGGATTAGTGCCATAGGCCAATCAACACACCATATCAGAAACGACGTGCTGTGCACGTTACAGAAATTTATTCTGACGCCTCAACTACGGGGTGGGGGCGAACTGTAAAGGTCAAACTGCAAGTGCTCAATGGTCAAGTAGTAAACAAGAAAGGCATTGAAATTACCTCGAGCTGCTTTCATAGCTCTTAATTTTTTTCCAAGGATTTATACGGCTGTCTGATACTTTTGCGCATCGACAACACCACCGCAATTCTGCGATAGCTTACATTAACCGCATGGATGGAATTCTATTTCCAATCTTACTAAAACAGCAAAAGAAATTTGGCCTCACGGCTACAAAGATTTTTATCTTCACGTCCTATAGTAGATCATGTATCAATGTTCTCGCTGATTTTGAATCACGTAAAACACACCCAGATATCAAATAGGAGTTAGCTGATTGGGCTTCCCAATACTTAGCAGCATCTTTTGAGCTGCCTGAAATAGATTTGAAAGTCGAATCATCAATAAATGTAATAGATACATATCGTCACACAAAGATCTTGACGCAGTCGCTTTTAATTCATTTGCAGTCATGGTCAGACATCTTATTTTTATTTACACCTACCCTTCATTTTCAATAGTCCTAAGAAGGCTGCGAAAAAACATTTCAAACAACGCATGTGGCATTGTGATTGTAGCAATGTTTCATTGTACCAATGTTCCTACACAAGCATGGTTCTCTTTGTTCAAATCCCTACTTGTGTCTGATATCGCTACGTTTACACCTAACGATAATATTTTGATATCGCATTACAAATCGCAGATATATTCCAATCTTACCCTGGCTGCAGGAGTGTTATCAGGCTTTATCAAGTCGAAGCCTACAAGTTGCCTCACTGACTAAAAGCTCCAATAAACAACATGACGGATTTCTCTGGAAGTGGTGGTCGTATTGCTTAAACAATTACAATGTTGTTCTATATAAGGCCTCAATCCCTAGCGTACCTAATTGTCTTTCTATCGAAAATGTTTAGCGACGGTAAACCTCCTTTACCTAAATACAATGCTACCTGGGGCACCAACAGTGTTTTAGGTCACTTATGCATAATTGACAATTGTCAATTGGTAATGAAAAGCTTGATATAAATAAACATTCCTGGTTTCAAGCAGTCAGTTTTCTTCTTACCTTTTTTCTACGAAAACCCAGCAAAAATACTACAGGCATACATAGACAAATGCGATATTTTATTCACTTAAACCAGTCGGCAAACTGCGACTGCCGCACGCTCGCTTGGTGTCAGTCTTGACACTATCCGCAACACTGCGGGATGGAGCCACAGCTCCACTACCTTCGTTCCGTTTTACAACAGGGTTGTTACCGATGCCTGTCACCTGTCCTTAGCTCGAGCAATTATTAATATAATAATAATACACCATCAGGCGAATAGATGCCTAGATACTGTTTAAGCTAAATATAACAATTAAGTTAAGTAATAAGGTAGTAACGTAAAATATGAATATTTTCACGTAAAATATACCTACAGTACCTATGGTTGTGCTTAATAAACATCAAGTTGATTTCACACGATTAACGTGTCATTGACAATACTTCTTTACATTACTCTCAAAGTCTACATGTGTATATAATATCTACTAATACTAATTTCGAGGACAAAGTGCGAAGTATAATTAGTGATTAAACGAACTTACCTTTGTGAAGTTCTATCATAATTATACGTAGCACTTTGTCCGAAGAAATTAGTATGTACTCCCGCCCCCCCAGGAGCAAACGCAACCCTTGAATATCATTAGAACTAAAGAAGCATGCCAATGACAAAGGTGTAATTAGGTGTGTAATATAAATATGTATATCTCTAAACTAAATGAAGAATAAGAACGACAAAATGGCGAGGTGGGTTATATCTACCCTCGGATATTTTAACTTGTTTAATTCTACCTACATTCTCTCAACAATTAGTGCAAAGAGTGGTGTCACCTAGCGAAACTACATGTGTATATAATATCTACTAATACTAATTTCTTCGGACAAAGTGCTACGTATAATTATGATAGAACTTCACAAAGGTAAGTTCGTTTAATCACTAAGTAATAGTAGTAGAATTTATGAGGCTATAATAAAAAGCTTAACTATGCTGCAGTTAATAATGCGCAGGTAATACTGATGACCTTTTACAAAGTAATGGCGGCACAATGTCATACAGCTTATAAATAACTTTGCTGGAACAGCGACCCTAACTCAGCCTTGGTCTCCGGTTCTGAGAATAAATTCTTCAAGATTCGCCTTCAGGCACTTATTTGCGCCATCCTTCTCTACGATGGAAGATAATCGTGCTATAAAAAGAGCTTTGGTACTTGGGATTGCCTATACACTGAAGACCTGTCGGCCGTCTCAAAAAATTGTAAAGTGACTAAAGTCCTTCAAAAACTTGAAGTAGCTGCCTGATAGCGATAGCTGACACCTATAAAAGCGATATTAGTACTACCTACCTAGTTTTGGGGGTTCTTGTCTGCTCGCGTCCGTAGGCCTTACTCTAGATACCTACACGTAACCCCTGGGTAGTGCTAAAGGAGCAACCAAAACAAAACACTGGTGGTAGGTTTCGGCCGTCGGCTTAGTTACCACCCTTCGGGCAAAAACATGTTGTCAAGCGACTTGTCGTGTTTCAGCATGATGCCCGCTGAAGCCGTTCCGGTGACTGTGATGATCAGCTGTGTAGGGTTTAGTGACAGGTTTCTGAGTATCGAGTCATGCGCGCTGGAGGGCTTGCTTCGGAGGGTAGCGGGATCCGAAGCACGGTGATCTCTGCTGGCCGACCGCAAGTTGTAGGGGGCCCAAGTAGTAGCCTAGCCAGCTACGAAAGGCTGCCCCGCCGCTTGTGAAAAATCCTGAGTTAGTCCGTCGGGCCGATTGGCGATCGGTCGTGAGGAACCGGCGGTTTTGCTCAGGGGGGTTCGGGCGTCCCCGCAGTCTCCGTGCAAGTCCTCTATTGGCGTGTATGTTCATGGTACTTCAGTAGTCATCAACCCAGCACCTCGACCATCCCTTCTCACCATCCCTATTCACTAAATCATGAGAACAGAAAATAAGAGAAACAAGTTTAAACGGCAGATGCACGTCCTCACACTCAAAGTGCATCTCACTAATATTCGCGGGATGCACTCTAATCTCCAACCGGTCCACCACCATCTCGAAACCGTTAAACCGCACTTGTTTTTTATTTCGGAGACGCAGATAGGATGCCCGTCGGATACAGCATACCTTGACTACCCAGGCTATATCCTGGAGCACCGATTTGTCCCACACGCTGGTATATGTGTGTATGTCCGTGACGATATATGCTGTCTGCGACTCCGAAACCTTGAACACCCCAACTTTTCAGTGATTTGGCTATTAGTGGACACGGGCGTGGATAGGATTATTTATGCCGGTGTTTACAGATCACATAGTGGAAACGAGGAAACAACTCTACTGGCAGAACACCTGAGTGATGCAGCAGATGTGGCTCTACAACGCTACCCTTCGGCACAATTGGTTCTTCTGGGGGACTTTAATGCCCTCCACAAGGAGTGGCTGGTTCCACACCAGAAAACTGATCATGCAGGACAAGAGATTCTCAAACTTTCCTTAGCGTTGAATCTCTCCCAACTTGTCCATGAACCAACACGGGTGCCTGATATTGTTGACCACACTGCCAATTGTCTTGACCTGCTGATGACGACTGAACCTGACCGATACTCGGTGTCGGTATCCTCCCCACTTGGGAAGTCCGACCATTGTCTGTTTAAGTCTGTCTCAGTATACTCCCCACCTGATCAAAGCCCCAAGGGAAACAGGCGAATATGGAGATACAAATCGGCAGACTGGGACGAAATGCGGCACTTTTTTGCTTCATATCCTTGGCGGGAGGTATGTTTCTTCTCTGAAGACCCAACGGTTTGTGCAAATGCTGTCACCGAAGTCTTACGTCAGGCTATGGAATATTTTATACCATTTTCTGATAAGCCCATCTCAAACGAAGCTAAGCCTTGGTTCGGATCCGATTGCGCTCGCGCTGAATCCCATAAACATGCGGCATATGTGGACTGGGCAAATGCACGTAAACTCAAATCTGCCGACATAGGGACTAAAAAGAGGGCATTCAATTTGGCCGCCAAGATGTGCAAAAAAGCCATAAAGAAAGCATACTTTGACCATGTAGGACGGATTGGGTCAAAATTAGCTTCGTATCCGGCAGGGAGTAAAGCTTTTTGGACTCTTGCCAAATCGGTCGAGGGTAACTTTTGCCGCGCGTCACTGCCACCTTTGCTTAAACCCGATGGATCACTGTCTCATACCGCTAAGGACAAAGCAAACTTGTTTGCTAAACTCTTTGCGGACAATTCAAGCCTAGATGCCACCGGTCAAACACCTCCCCAATTGCCACACTGCGGGGTGCATATGTCCGATCTTCGCATTCGGCAAAAAGAGGTACTCTTGACGCTTCGTGCTCTAGACGTCAACAAAGCCAGTGGTCCTGACGGAATACCTGCAATTGTGCTTAAAAACTGCGCACCTGAGTTATCTCCGATACTTACACGCCTGTTCCGCCTCTCTTTAGCTGCTGGGATAGTGCCCAAGTGTTGGAAAATTGCTAATGTGCAGCCAGTTCCAAAAAAAGGAAGTCGTGCAGACCCGGCTAATTACAGGCCCATCTCCATTACTTCTTTGCTTTGTAAAACTATGGAGCGGGTCATCAACAATAAGCTCTTGGCGTATCTTGAAGCAAATGAACTCCTCAGTGATCGGCAATATGGCTTTCGCAAGAACCGGTCTACTGGGGATCTTCTTGCGTACGCTAGTTACATATTGAGTGAAGCAATTGAGATGCACGGAGAAGCACTTGCTGTATCTCTGGACATCTCTAAGGCTTTTGACCGGGTGTGGCACGACGGTCTCTTAAATAAACTTCCTTCGTATGGACTTCCAGCTGGCCTGTGCATTTGGATTTCTGACTTTCTGAGGGATCGATTGATTCGAGTTGTTGTCGATGGTTGCTCGTCAGATCTAATGGCTATCAACGCCGGCGTACCTCAGGGGTCAGTCCTCTCAGCAACACTGTTCTTATTGCACATAAATGACTTACTTAAGCCTGGTACATTTGGGTATGCTGACGACAGTACAGTTGTTGAGAGTTATAGGTCCAGTGCTCGAGCTAGCAGTGACGATATCCGACTGCAGAGAGAGGCCATGGTAGCCCGTCTTAACACTTCTCTTAGAGCTGTTTCTGACTGGGGCGACGAAAACCTGGTGTGTTTCAATGCCACAAAAACGCAGGCGTGTCTGTTCTCCGCGAAAAAGTGTCCTTTTGATCTGTCACCTACTTTCCGTGGTGTATCCATACCAATAGTTGACCATCTCGAGCTTTTAGGTGTCCATCTAAAGTCGGATTTGAACTTTGGCTCGTACATTGGGTCTAAAGCCAAAGTTGCTGCTAAAAAACTTGGCATCCTTGCCAGGGTAAGGCGGTACTTCACACCAGAACAGCTTCTAACTCTATATCAAGCACAAGTTCGATCGTGTATGGAGTACTGCTGCCACCTTTGGCATGGGTCTGCTAAGTATCAGCTTGAGGCTTTGGATTCCATAGAAAGGCGCGCCAAAAGGCTGATCAATAACGACTCTCTGGTGAAATCCAAGCTCCTGAGCCTGTCGCACCGACGTGAAGTGGCCAGTCTGTCGGTGTTCTATAGAGTACACCATGGAGAGTGTGCACAAGAACTGCATGACCTTGTCTTGCCTTCGCCGTTCTTTTATAACAGCACCAGACGCACGAAAAAGAGGCACCCTCATACGGTGGAAATTCCATGTAACCGTACTAAGCGTTTTCATTCGTCTTTTTTAATCCGAACGGCAGAGGTATGGAACTCACTGCCCGCGTCTGTTTTTCCTAGAAAGTACAACCCGGGGGTGTTCAAAAATAGAGTGAATAGGTTTTTCCTAGGCAAGCGTGCTACATCTTCGACCACATCGTCACTTCCCATCAGGTGAGATTGCAGTCAAACGCATGCCTAGTCCGATGTAAAAAAAAAAAAAAAAAAAAAACCTAAGATTAATATTTAACTATCACCGTTTCCAGGTGAAATCGACGTGCTATGGTGCTTCGACCGTCCGGAAACGCTGACCCGTTTCGTGACGACGGCCGACAGCGACCACAACGAGGGCCACAGCACGTGCCAGCTGGAGATGAGTCGCGCCGGCCGCGGCCTGTTCCACGGGTACCTCGACACCAGGGTGCCCAAGGACGGCCGGATCAAGAACGCGGGGTATGCGGCTATGAGGTCCATGAGGTTAAGGGTAAGGGCAATACAATAACCTACTATAGTAATAAATGTGAGAGTTCGTATGTTTCTTACTCAATCACGAAAAAACGGCTGAACGGATTCGGATGAAATTTAGTACGAAAGTAACTTGTACCTTGGATTAACATGTAGGCGACTTTTTATCCCGGAAAACGCAGGTGAAACTGCGAGGCGCAGCTTGTATATAATATTAGTTTCACAAAAAGGAAAAGTGTCAGTCAATACATTTAGGGGGGTCGCGAAGCTTTTAAAGGGGAGCTGCAAAATGTTGGGAAAGCCATATCAGTAGAAAAAAACAATAAAGCTTAAAGATATTTATTATGAAAATAGTTAACTAAAGGACATAATCATCTGTATTAAAAAAAAACAAAAAATAACCTATGAGATCTCTTCCATCTTAAACATTTCTTTGAAATAAACAAAAAATAACTTGAGATCTCTTTGATTTGAAACATTTGTATCAAATAAAGAAAAAAAATAACTTATGGAATCTCTTCAATCTTAATTTTTTTTTTATCAAATCAACAAAAAATGAAAATGACATAAGAGATCTCTTCTATCTTAAACATTTGTTTGAAATAAGCAAAAAATTACTAATGAGATCTCTTTCATTTTGAAACATTTGTTTCAAATAAACCAAAAATTAAAAGTACATAATAAGATCTCTTCTATCTTAAATATTTGGATCAAATAAATAAAAATAAAATTTGAGAACTCTTAATGCGAAGGTTGCACTTGTTTTTCATTAACCAATTTCTCCCATCGTGGATCCGTTTTTGCTACATTTAGAATTAAATCATTTTCCATATTTAAGCGATTTCTTTCCTTACTTTTTATTTGGACCATTGATAAAAATGTCAACTCGCACAAGTACGAGGTGGCAAATGGAATCAAACACTTCAAAGCCTCCATTGTTAATTCTGGATATTCTGATTTCCTTTTTAACCAAAAGGTATCCAAACTGACAGACTTAAATTCCAATTGTAGCATGCCATCAGTAGATAAATCCGGCAGATTTTCTTTGAGCTTGGTTGCCAAATTTGCTTCATTTTATAGCTGCATTTAAAAACGGATTTAAGACCCACCTTTGCCCAGTATTCTTCGATATCTCTTGCATTGAGAAGTAATGACACAGTTCTTCTTTCAACTTTTCTAACACCATTTTAAAAAATGTGTTTTACGTTCTTAATTATGTATTTATCAGACTCTAATGAAAATGAATAAATAATTATGTTGGATTGAATATTTGTCACAAAATAAAATAGGTACATGAAAAAAGTAATGGATAGGGTAGGGGGGTCGCGAAATATTTTTTCATACAAAAGGGGTCGTGCCATGAAAAAGGTTGAAAAACACTGGAGTAGGGCAACGTGTAGCTGGTGGCTTCGTAAGTGTGTAGAGTCATATCAGCAGTGTGAGGAGAGGAGCTTAGTGGAGCTGCAGGGTTAAAAGGTCGGCAGCTTAGCTGGAATGTGTCTCGTGTTACAGCTATTCACGTGTTACACCCAGCTTGCTAATTTGATAATTATGATGATTGCCTAAAAACAAACTTCCGCTTTTACAATAGTGTGATTATAATTCGTTCGAATTATTCTGATCTGTACGTACTCCAGTTTTGTCCCCTCATGGGGATGGATTAAACAAAAAAGTTCGATCTGTCCCCCTGTATTTGTCATTTTTGTCAGATCTGTCTTCATAAAAGGACAAAACTGGGGGAAGATCGGAATAATCCATTCGTTAATAGTCGTTGTTATCTTCTATGAAAAGTAGTAATAAATTTGGGAATGAGCCATCAACGCCTTACGACAAGTATACGTTTCAGAAATCATTCAAACGCGCCGCCACATACGACTGGCACCTGTACAACACGTTGGTCCTGAAAGTCCGCGGCGACGGCAGGTCGTACCTCCTGAACATATCGTGCGAGGGCTACCACGACATCATGTGGAATGATATCTACCACTACGTGCTGTTTACCAGAGGCGGCCCCTATTGGCAGATGGCTAAGGTAAATTCTGAGCTGAGTAACTACGAAACTAGGCCTATATTACGCTATCCCGTCAAGGGCGCCACTGACGGGCATAAAAGGCGTACACTTTTCTATCGAAAACTCGCTTCGTATTTTACGTCAGAAGCTATGCTAGGCCCACTGTGCCTACAGTCAGCATTTCCTAAAGTTCAGGAGTCGTATAGTTAAGTTTTTACGCAGTTTTAGCTCCTGATCTTATTTGAATATTGGCCGTCGGACCAAGGTAGCAAATATGCATAGGTACCTTAAATACATGACGTTCCTCAGAAAATAAAGTCTGGGATCTTGGACTATAAGGACGGCACGGGCTTATTTTTATTTGATATAGGTTAGGTAGGTAGGTAGGTAGGTAGGTTCCGATAGGTCTCGCTCTGCGCATAATACCTATGAATATGTCTGCCACTCTGACCATGCAGCCCCAAAGTGAGTCAAAATTGAAAACCCTTTCGATTTCCTTGATGTCTTATTATTTCTATCAACCACTGACATAAACGACCTTTGTATTTTCAATGCTGTGGTTTTTTAATGATTTATTATTTTTCAACAATTTCAGATTCCCTTCTCCAAATTCGTGTTG
Source organism: Alcis repandata (assembly GCA_949125135.1). Lineage (NCBI taxonomy): Eukaryota > Metazoa > Arthropoda > Insecta > Lepidoptera > Geometridae > Alcis > Alcis repandata. The sequence goes on along the minus strand of OX421242.1, from coordinate 5,256,465 downwards.
GGATCGAAAGGACGCCTACAAGACAAACAAAATAGGTTCAGGTTTGACAGAGTCACGCACTTCGGTATATCTTGCGGCGACAAAATCGACGGCAAATTTAATTTGGAAATAGAGTATGTTGGTCAGTATCTTTTATTATATTTTATATTCAAAAATTACAGATTACTATAACCCACCATCTACTAAACCCACCATCTACTATATCCTATTGATTCCGCATTCAGGACGATCGACATCGGTCAAAATACATCTATTTAAATTCATTTTTACCTACGGTGGAACGGAGAAGGTTTATGCGTTTAGGGTGTAATTAGTTCTATACTAGGCTTAACTGTGGGCTAGCCAATGGGAACGCTTTGTCTTATTCCGTGCAACCCGCACTTAGCTCCAACTGTGGTGCGTTTTTGTCGGAACAAAGATCTCATCTCATCTCTCAATATAATATACTCAATACAAATATTTTTGTTTCAGGTTTAGAATTTGATCCTACTCACGAAGAAGAATTCGCTTATGAAATGTACAAAACTGATAAGTTCATTGTTGGTGTTTAACTGTTATTATTTATTAGATACGGATCTTAAAATTTGAAGATACATGTTATTAGTATAGGTAAAAAATAAATTTGTTTAATAAAATAAATTATTTAATTTAACTTGTTATTTCCTTTGTATTCCTAAAAAAAAATTACATAGGAAGGTAGGATAGGATGCACTGACATGTCAGTGATAGGATGATAAAAACGCTCCCGCCCGACTCGTGACGTTGTGACCGAACCGCCTTGTCTAACTGGGTTTACCACGGGATCCGGCTGCAGGATTAGTGCGTTCATCGGTTTTTTGCTGAAAACCGAATTTTTATGTATATTTATAATTAGGAGAATATATATTTATCAAGTTGCCGCTATCAAAATTTGGCCGCTAGTATTTTTAATTAAATTATTTTTAATTGATTTTTGGGAAAAAATATCGTTCACTTGTTTTTTAAATAAAATAACGTCTACATCACGGCAATTTAGATGAAGATTCAAAAAAATCACGGTTGCCGTTGCGCACTTGGCCGCACCTCTTCGCAGCCAGGTGTAAGCAGGTATGATTTCGATACATTTATACGTTCATAACGTTTATTTATTAATTATATATCAAATTAAAGCTATTTTTTTTCTATTATCATATTTTTATTAATTGATTAATAAAAAAAAATTAATGATTATAAATAAAAATAATAAATTAAAAAAAAATGATTAATGTTTATTTCAATAGCTTAAAAGCGTCGCACAGCCGGCAATCGCTATCCTCGTCTGACAAATGATGTTACGCGCTAACTCTCTTTCACTCTACCTTAAATATTTATAATTTTTAAAAGCCAGCAACCCTTATTTGCGGGTAGATTTAATTAGGCAACCATTTATGATAATAAATAGAAAAAAAATTGCTTTAATTTGATATATAATTAATAAATAAACGTTATGAACGTATAAATGTATCGAAATCATACCTGTTTACACCTGGCTGCGAAGAGGTGCGGCCAAGTGCGCAACGGCAACCGTGATTTTTTTGAATCTTCATCTAAATTGCCGTGATGTAGACGTTATTTTATTTAAAAAACAAGTGAACGATATTTTTTCCCAAAAATCAATTAAAAATAATTTAATTAAAAATACTAGCGGCCAAATTTTGATAGGCAACTTAATAAATATATATTCTCCTAATTATAAATAATTATACATAAAAATTCGGTTTTCAGCAAAAAACCGATGAACGCACTAATCTTGCAGCCGGATCTTAGACTATAAGTAAAACTAGTCATGGTCCAACTGTGAAAACTATTTGAGGTAATTGAGCTAAAAAACTGATGAAATAAGATACGTTTTAAAAATTAACGTGTTAAAATTGCTCAAAATGATAAGTAGATACCTTTTCGGCTAAGCACACCCTTTCCTTACAACACTGTATACTAACGTTTAATACAGTACCACTCTATGATACTAACTTTTTCACATTTTTAATGTTAGTAGGATACTAACTTTATACCTAATATTCGGAACTTCATGAACAGTGCTGCTCGGCCTCCGGCCTCGCAGGTTTGGGGCTATAAAAAATGGCCTAGCACTCAGGAAGTAATAATATCGATGAATTTTCAAACTTTTATCGTAATCGGATTAACGGTATGGCAACACATAAAACAAAAAGTTAATAAATCGAGTTAAGGTTAGAGTTAATTAGAGTTAAGGGTTTAGTTGTTGAAATTTTAGTCGATTATTACTACACCACTTGATTCTCTCACCTCTCTTTTGTGAGTTTTTCAGAAATGGTTATAGAAATATGGCATGCAAAGTCATGCTATCTTTGTCATTCTCATACGAAGTGGTGTCAAGCCATCCTGCTGTCACTTTAGAAAATAAATTAAAGGATTACAATGAATCAACCAATCAGATCGAGCATTTTTGATATCGGACATTTGTGATTTGATATTAGGAAAAATTGACTGATGTCATCATCGTGATCGTCATTGAAAATTTATTTCAAGCTTTAATAAATGTGGAAAATATTGGTGTTCAAAACTTAAATACTTGTTTAGGATCGCAGGTTTTGTTGTGTCAAAAAAATATCACAGTTGTTCATATAGTGCACTGCTTCGAGGACATTGCGGTACGTACCTACATAGGTAAATCAACCAACTTTAGTTTATTGTTCATAACATTCTTCCCTTTGCGTGGGTTGTTTATCATTTCTTAGATGAACATTTATTGTTAGATTCACATCTCCACTTTCTTTTTCTATAAATTATCTAGATTGTCCTTACTGCAGTTTTACCCTATATAGAAACGTAATGCTGACCTTTAAATTACTTCCATAAAATTCCATCGCCTTACTAGTTCACAGCCGTCTTATAGTCATGTTTATGAATCCTCCTGCTTGAATATTTATGTAGGTACTGTTAGTCATCAGCTATTTTTCATTCCAGATAAGACCATGCCAAGAATATTTGTAGCAAATCTGTGATTTTAGAAGAGTGAATCTTGTGTGCAGTACCATGTCTGGTACAGAGCAGAATATAGTAAACTCAATGCAACAATTATCTGTGCAACCAAGCAACAGTGGTCCAACTGAGAAACCTACACAGGTGGTTACTCCTGCAGTCAACAGGAGTCAGCCATCTTCAGCTACAAAAGTGACACCAGTGAAACCAAATACTGTCTCGCCTGCTATAGCAACCATCGATAGACTCCTCAGTTTGGGAGCCAATATTCCACCGCCACCCCCTGTGATCACGAGAACTTCAGATATGGACCCACACACAGTGGAGCAGCTACGAGCTGTTAAAGAGCTGCTTACAGCGCAAGAAGAGGAGGCACAGGGTCTGAGAGACCTCCATCATGAACTACGAGAACGATTAGACGAATGCGAAACTAAAATCAAAAAGTTAACAGAACAAAATGATGAGTATGCAGAGAAAGAGAAAACACTTTCACAAAAATTAGCAGAGCAAGTAAGAAACAACAAACAGATGAGTATTGTCATGGAGGAATATGAGCGTACAATCTCGTCTCTCATCGGGGACCGGGAAGGAGACACCAAGAGATGGGGAGAAGAAAGATCCACTCTTGTGAGAGAGCGGGATGAAGCAGCAGCCCACCTCGCCTCAATGGAACATGCTTTCAATGATGTTCACACAAAATACGAAAGGTGTAAAGTAATTATACAGGGCTATAAAAGCAACGAGGAAATGTTAAAAAAAACAGTTGAAGAAAACACAGATGCCATCCAACAGCTACAGGCAAGATATGAGACTCTCAGGCAACATGCGATGCAACAACTCAACAAGGCAAACGCTGAGCTGGATTCAGTGAAAAAAGTCCACCAGGCTGATATTCTTAAATTGAATGCCATGCTTAAGAAAAGTGAAGTTTGTGTTTCGTCACTTCAAGAGTCTCTTTCACAGAAGGTTAAAGACAATGAGGAACTGACAGCCATCTGTGACGAGCTGATTAACAAGGTCGGTTGAAGTACTCTAAGTAATGCGTAATCTTAACTCTTTACTAACATGCATTATAGGTATATTTATATCCAGTTGCAAAAGAGGTTTTGCAGATACATTATCTTGAAATGATATAACAATGAGCATTATATTGCATTTGCTGTAATATTTAAATGAGAGCTTCTACTGTTACCATTTCAATCAATTTTATTTAGAGTATCTACCTAAAGTAATGTTTATAATATTTGTGCAATCGTCATGTGTCAGTTTTTTACTTTTGTACCATTTTATATGATTGTATACCTAAAAGATTTTTATTGTTTTGTGACTTTTTGACTTGTTTGTTTGAGATTCTTATTTTTTGTATTATTTTCAGTATTTAATATCATTGGTGCCTATATTTAATGTTATAAAAATGTGTATAAATGATTACAATAGCACCCATTACTTACCCACAGCTCTTTAGATACAAGCCTGTGCTTTTTGCTAGTAATTACAAGATCTAGATATCTGAATTAGCTGAATCATTGCTCGTTTCATTTTGAAGCTGTATTGGTGCAGCCAAAGAAATAAAGATTAATTAAAATAGTCAGTTATCTGTTGATGTCTTTGTTTTTATTTACTTGTTAGTTACAATATGCATCCAAAGATATGAGGACAATGTAAAAGATCTTTCTATGTATTTATTGAGATTTGATGTTAACAAAGTTGGAATAATGATTTAAAATGTATTCCTTTATATTAATTCTTGTTAGATCCTAGCTGCCATATGTATTTAATTTTGATTCCTTTACTTAATTTGTGACAGGAAATAACAGGTGTATCCGTTCTATCTGAAGCATGCCGCCAATCAGCTCTTGATTACGTCCTTGTGTTCAAACGGTTCCCTGTAGAAGGCTATTATAATTTCTAGTCTGCTGGAAAATTAATAACTGCCCTTAGGCATTATTTTTGTACCTACTTTGCTTAAATTGGTTAACAAAACGTATAAAAACTAATCTAGAATTTTCGTATTAGATTTAAGGTCATTAGGCAATATCTAACCTTCTAAATCAACATAATAATGTAGGTTGTATTTTTAAAATATGTACCTGTAACAATTTATCGATAAACTTGAGTTTGTGATGCAAACTGATATTCCGTAAAAATAAACGAAATTTTAATTTTAGGGATAACTCGAATTGAAACTAAAATTGCTTATAACTAATGCCATCAAGGGTCTTTGAAACTATAGGTTCAACATTACCAATAAAATTGCACTAATTCTGAACGGATTTTAAAATAAACAATCCAGAAAGAAAAAACAAATGCGCGGCTGTTAGTAAGTTTGTATAAGACGAATGGCTGGGATATGAGTAATAGCACGCCATTAGTCAGTCTCACATTTGAGTTTCCTCCTGTATCGATATTCGACACTGCATTTTGTTGCCGTTCTTGATTATATAGTTTTGAGGGTCTTTGCATGCTATCGATTCATTTAACCGAGAAAGTAATTGCGGTATGTGATCTATAATTCGGGCAGGTTATAAAATAGGATGGAGACCATAACTGGTACAGTTTTTATAGCACTATAAGCCATACCTAACACGGTTATCGTGCGATTCGATTTGATAGGGCAGAGAAGAGCTAATATATTATCAATTTCGGAACTGTCGTTTAATGCTGTTAATGTTTCCTAACTTATAGGCCCTACAGACTGCATGATCTGATATCATCATGAAAAAGAGATTAATTTTAAGGAGTGAAAAAAAACTCAGATATTCTCTTTTACTTCTGTGAAATAGCTAGGCACTACGTCTAAATTAGATCATGCAGTGTGTAGAGGCTTTATATACATAATTTATTCAATTATTGTAAATACTTCTCCTAATTCGATAATAGTTGCAACTACTTTTAGACGTGCCTTTCAAAGAAGTTACTGAACACCATCCATTTACATTAGTCCAAAGCATGTTGTATTAATCAAAAACTACAATTTAAGCTCGTAGTCTACTTATTAGATCAGCGCCGTCTCATAATCTTGTGAATAAGAAATGAACTCTAAACTATGTGTCTTTAAGTCTATTTTAGATTTGAATGAAAATCAGTGGACCGCGCGCCGTTCAAAACGATTCAAAACCTAAAATGGACTTTATGTGAAAAGATATGAGTTCTGTTCTTATTTGCACAATTTTGAGACGAGGCGGCGCTGGTCAGTGGACTTTAAGCTATAGTCAGTCGCGACTCGCGATGTGATATGTACACTTAGCCTTAGCCCAGGGTGTACCTAAAACCGAGCTAACATAATAAACTTTACGCGACTTTTTGCTACATACAGGGCTATATATTTCTCGCTGTATATCGAAGTATCAACGATCATCACACATAATTTTACATAACAAATAATAAAGCCTAAAATGTAGTATGTAAAAAATAATTTTGGCATAAGGAATTGGAAATAAATACTAATCATTTTACTAAAACAAGCCAGTATTCTTTGTATAACCCTAACAAAGTAAACATTCCACATCATTTCACTATTTTTATACACCTTTTTGTACCGACTTTATCCCTATACCTTTAGAGAAATATATATCTATGTCATAAATTGCAAAAGCCTAAATTATAGAGCTTTGTTTAAGTACTGTCCTAATAAAAACTCATTAGATTTCCAGAAACTTAATTCCATAATAAATGTTTCGGCTAGTTTAAGTATAATTTAGTAATATGTAATTACTACATATTTTTATATCTTTGAATTTTCTTTTGAATTACCTGCAAATTATTCATGAATAGAATAATAAAATAAACTATTTCAAATTTGTACCTAGTGGTGTATTTATTACCCTGCAAACCTTTAATTTGCCTATGTTTCTTAATAACAAGGAAACCCTACTTAGGTCATGCAAAAACCTTCAAACTTTTTAATAACACTGCATTTTATCGTACTTAACAATACAGGTTTTACTAAAAGGCCACCTTTGGTTTATAAATATATTTACATTGAGTTTTAAACAACTGTTTGACATTGAAATCAAATGGAAGACTATAGTTTTATGCTATACCTATGTATCGAGAGATACAAGTTACAGTAAGTACAGTAATGTAGCTCAGGATTTCTTTTTCAAAAACTTGTAGGTGTCCTTACTGACTAGATAACTGACTGCTGAAGCAACAGTTGATATGGCGGTCGCTGCACACAGGGCTTGCACAGCGGGGTGGTCTACATAGCCAAACACTGGAGATGCTAGTGCGGTGCCAACCTGGAAACAACATGTGCCATTATCAGCATATATTTAGCATCTTTAACAATTAATTCAAATCGGTGAACCAACAAAATTATGAATATTATTTCAAGCCACACTAAGGTGTATTTCGTCCGAATACATCCTTTACATATTTCACTATAGTATTTAGGTACCAGCTGCACTTTATATTAAAATAACTGGCAAAACTGGTTCGAATTTATGGGTCAGTTTTATGTTGTTCTTGTTTTTAGAATGTTACCTAGCATGGCTCGGATCGAAAAAAAACCAGCTGTTACATAGACAAATGTCAATGCACTGAACAAAATGTTTGTTCAAACCAGCTGTTTTTTTCGCGATTTCAGTGTTGGTATCATAGTAAAAATTGTTCATAACAGTACTATGAGCCCTTTTCAGCTTTATTATGAACAACTTTTACTATGGGACCAACCCGAAATTCGCGAAAAAAAAATCAGCTGTGCCATACATTTTGTCGAGTCAGTCGAGTGTCATTGACATGTTTCTATGGAACAGCTGTTTTTTTTCGCGAATTTCGGGTTGGTACCATATTAAAAGTTGTTCATAATGATGAGTACTATGAGCCCTTTTCGGCTTAACATACCCTTTATGAATAACCCTGTAGGAAATTTTGAATATAAAAACAATAATTATAATTTGTTTATTTTGTTTCCCAGCCATCACAGCATTATATTTCTCATGTTCCCCATTGTTCTTCTTTGAGTTAGTTTTTGAGTGGGTGGTATTGGGGTCAACGCCCAGTTAGTGGCAATAAGACAAACGTAACAAGATAAATCAAAGTAAGTGTGTGCCCCTATTTATAAACTCCATCCATCAAATTAGTTGAGGGAACTTACAAAGACCAGTTGTATAGCGGTGTTGACTTTACTAATAAATGTGGGAGCAAGTTGGGCAGTTGCGTTTGTCACATCGAAATATCTGCTTAATGTTCTCTGAAAAATTTAAGAAAATTGTTATTACGTTCACAGATATTAAAATAAGTAAGTTTCTAGAGTACACAAAACAGATAGGTACAGAAGACAATCTACATAGAAAGTGCGCTCGAGCAATGCACACATAGACACCGTTCGGGGCACAATATTTCAGACCGGTTCCAACCAGTGTGTGTAGTATTTTAGTTTAGTTATTATTGGTATATATTCCCATTCTTCCTGTTTCATTCTCAACAATAAATCTAACAACTATATATGAGTGCCACTACCACAATCGTTTTTTGGGCACAAGCCAAAATTGACAAACCTAGCGTGACCACCACGTAGGTATGAAAAGTGGAGTATGTACATGTGGTTGACTTCTATACCTATATGTTTTGTGCCGAGTGACTATCCCATGACAGATTTTAGGCTGTCTGGCATCAGACATGCTTAGCAGTTGTTATGTAAGTATTATATATACCTACTCTAGGATCTGTTACTTACAGGAGGAGGCAGGCTCATGTATCTGATGACGAATGCAGCTATTACCAAAATGATATCTCGTGACACAATCAATAGTGTCAATGATAGTGGTATGAGGTTTTGATACGTCAGAGATATGAAAAGCGTTGCGATCAGGACTTTGTCAGCCAAAGGGTCCAGGAATGAACCCATTTTTGTCGACTGGCCCTCCCAGTTCCGGGCTATCCAACCATCAAGCTGTAGAAAAGAAAATATCATTTTCATACATATTTCGTCAAAATAATGATGTCCATAATTGGATAGAATTACATCGTCATTTTGACTGTAACTGTAAACAACATTCACAATCGTTCTTATCCTTCTGCCTGACATACCTCTTAAGAAAGCTGAATGTAAGCATATTATTTTATTTATTAGTACATCGGCTGCAACTGATTAATTATTAAAAACTAATAAGCCAAATAAATAGAAAAGTTTTAGATATGAATTCATATTTTCATGTATGTATATAAAGATAAAAAATTTGCCTATTGATGTATACCTTACCAGATCTGTGACTCCGGCAAACACTAACAGACCAAGTGCTAAATTATAGTTGCTCTGTATTATTACATAGCCCAGGTATGGAGACATGACAATTCTTGCTATACACAACACGTTTGGAACAGTGAACACATTTTCTTTCTGAAATTTAAATAGTTTTGTTATAATCTCATTTGAACATTAGATAAACACAAATTAATTGAAACTTCATTACCTCTACAGCATCTTCAATTCTCTCCTTGACCTTTGCTTTAGTTTCCAGAATATCTTTGATTAAATGATCTTTCCTTGCCCTTATTCTTTCACCGGTAATTTCCTTCTGATACTTAATACTACTAACAATCTGTTCACTCTTTAGTCGAATTCTTTGTTCAGTATCTTTTAACTGTTCTTTTTTATGCTCTAGTGCATCTTTCAATGCATCAGTTTTCTTTTCAAAGGTTATGTATGGTTTCTTGTTGTCTGATGAATAAAGGCATGCTGTAGCTAAGCTCCCGAGAGGGTACTTCATGGCCCGAGGCCGGCTAGAAGGAATTATCATATACTGTCGAATGGTTCCATTAGGGTTCTGTGAATGACTGGTGCTGTTGCGGCATACATTTGAGACTTGTTTTAAAAAACAGCTTCTTGACAGCAATCTCATATTTTCAGCGGCTAAGCCTGTAGCGATGAAAATGACTGCTACTGCTATGTCAATATTTCAAATTATTAGCAAACAATATTTCTTCAAATCGAACAAACTACAGAAAGAGAACATTCAGACGACGAAAAACAGAATTTTTGATTAAAAAAATGAAAATATAAATCAAGCAGGGTTGCAAGCTCCAAACATTTTTTTCCCTAGAATCTGTGTAAAATACACAGAAGAATCTGCACTTTTAAAAAACAGTGTAAAAAGTAAGAGCTGGCGAAGCTGGAGGTTTTGAATATTAAAGCCCCATCCACATGCTTGGCAAACAATGGCAAACAGCCAACAGCAAACAGCAAACACGGACGTGTGGATGGGTGTTTGTCGTTGTTTGCCTGTTTGTGTTTGTGTTGGGCAGTGTTCGGCATCGGTGTCGGTTTTTCTTGCCAGATCAAAGGCTGTTTGGCAAACAGTTTGCGACGTATCTGATAGGGTGGACTAGCGGCTATAGTAATTAATTAAAACCATAATACTTGAAAAAACATTGTTTTACTATAAGAGAAAATATATTGAATGTATGACACCGCACATCAAAAAATAAAAGAACATGCTTGATTCAAAATTCAAATGCAGTGCATCATAGACAATAATAAGTGGACAGCATCACGACCTTCCAACACCTTCTCCTGATGTTCACTCATGTTGCCGAGACACGTTTCTATAAATGCATTAATCTTGCACAGTGTCTTTCAAATTTTACTTTTGACAATGGTTTTGTCATAACGTCAGCTAACTGGATTTCTGTGGGACAGTAGCTAATATTTATTAATCCATGCACGAAGTGTTCATGGATAAAATGGTACCGCACGTCTATGTGCTTCGACCTTTTGTTGAAGGATCCAGACTTCACAAGCTGAATCGAACTTTGATTATCAACATGTAAATTTATTTTGATGTTCAAACCGGTTATTTCTTCTAATAGAGATTTGAGATACAATGCCTCTTTGCAACAGTCTGCTGCGGCTATATACTCAGCTTCAGTCGATGATAACGCTACTATAGGCTGCCTCTTGGATGCCCATGATATTGGTCCATCGGCTATCATTAGCACGGAACCAGAAGTGCTTCTTCGCGTCAATGGGTCTCCAGCATAATCCGAGTCGCTGTAAGCATCGATTTTCTCTATCGGTTCATTTCGTTTGAACAAAATGCCTTTCTCTTTGGTTCCCACTAAATATCTGAAAATTTTCTTGATTTTTGTGACGTCTTCTCTAGTGGGGTTTTCGACCTTCCTGCTAACTAGATTGACCGCTTGTGCGATATCTGGTCTGGTTCTGGTAGACAGATACAGTAAACTTCCCACTGCTTCCCTATAGGGATATTCCTTCTCCTGGACAGTTTCCTGTATCGACTTTGAATCGCTACTTGCGGGCGTGTCACAAGGTTTGGCATTTTTCATATTGTATTTTTCCAGTATGTCATTTATGTAGGATCTCTGAGTAAGAATTATTCCTTCTTTTGAGTTTTTTATTTCCATACCCAGATAAGTACTTGGATTTTCATTCTTTTTCATTTCAAATTTGGTTTCAAGTTTCTTCAAAATAACTTCAATCTTTTTCTTGTCTTTTCCTATGACAAGTCCGTCATCAACGAATAGTCCGATTATTATTGACTTATCTTCGTTTATGAAAACGCATCGATCTGTTTTGATTGTCTTGAATCCCAAATCAAACATAGCTTGGGTAAAAGTTTTGTTCCATGTAAATGGAGCTTGTTTTAATCCGTACAACGATTTTTTTAATCGACAAACTACTTCAGTAGTATTGCAGTCAGTCTCATAGCCAGCAGGTAATTTCATATAAACTTCATCTGTTAACTCTCCGTATAAGAAAGCTGTCTTGACGTCAAATGTCATGAAGTAGTAAGATTTAGATGCGGCAATTGCTAATAAAGTTTTTAATGCAGATTGACTTACTACTGGACTATAAATGTCTTCGAAATCCAAGTTTCCTTTCTGCTCGCATCCACGTACGACTAATCTAGCCTTGTACGTACCGTCATCTTTAATCCGAAATACCCATTTGTTCGACAGTATTTTGTGTCCTTTGGCTTCTGACTTGTCAACTAATACCCAGGTGATATTTTTCTGTAATGATTCCATTTCTGATTGAATCGCCTTCTCCCAATTTCGTTTGTCGGTGCCAGTCACAGCTTCTTTGTATGTGAGTAAAGAGCAGTCATAGTCGTCATTATTTTCTGACGTAAACATGGTCACGCAGCGACTTAACTCATAATCTTTGGTCCATGCTGGTGGTCTCACGTCTCTTTGTGGTCTTCCACTTGAGGGAGATGGTTCATCAACAGGATCTTGACTAGAGCTGGAATAAAGGGGTTTAGGTTCCTGAGAAGGTAAGTTCTCATTCATTATGTTTCTTTTTTCTGGAATTTCAATTTCAATTTGTTCTGTTTCAGGTTCTGGAGTAAGATCTTCGCGTTTCTCAGCAGGGGTATCGCCATAATGCATCTTTTCGATTACTTTTACATCTCTGCTGATAACAACATCATTTCTTTCGGGTATATAGATTCTAAAACCTTTTGTATATTCGGCATATCCCAAGAATACTCCTTCTGTGGCTTTCGCTGTGAATTTTCCTTTTCGGTTTTTGTTCATCACAAACGCTCTATTTCCGAATACGTGTAGGTGATTTCCTGATGGTGTTCGTTGTACCCATTTCTCATATGGGGAATTGCCTTTGAGAGCTCTTGCTGGGCTTCTATTTATCAAATAGTTTGCAGTGTTTACTGCTTCTGCCCAAAATCTTGCGGGAATATTGGCATCTAGCATTAGACATCTGGCTTTATCCAACAGCGACCGATTTTTTCTTTCACTCATGCCATTTTGCTGTGGGGTATAAGGTGCAGATAGTCTTCGGCTTATACCATTATCTTTGAGGAATTTGTCAAACGCTTTAGACCTGTATTCGCCTCCATTATCAGATTGTAGATTTTGAATTTTCTTCTTATGAAACAGTTCAACATAGTTTTTATATTCCTTGAATTTATCGATTACTTCGCTCTTTTCTTTTAAGAAATATACACAGCAGTATCTTGTATAATCGTCAATAAATGTTACGAAATACTTTGATCCGGCCATTGATTCATTCTCAAATGGGCCACACACGTCACTGTGAATTATCTGAAGCACTTCGGTAGAGATTATTTGTCCATGGCTTTGGAATGGTAGAGTGGAAAATTTTCCTTTGATACAAGTCTCACAGGTACCCAAAGTTTTTTCTTTAAAGTAGAGTCCTCGCATCATTTTATTTTTAACCATTTCTTTTAGGTCTCTTTCATTGACATGACCTAATTTCTTGTGCCATTTCATAATTTCGCTTTCATGACTAGGCGTGAAGTTTGCTGTCTCTTCCGGTTTATCTAATTCAAGATAGTATAATCCATTTCTTCTGTTAGCTTTTAATACAGTTTTCCCGTCTTTTGTGACACTGGCTTGTTCCTTTTCAAATAGAACCTTATAGCCATGATCCGTAATTTTACTTGCAGAAATTAGATTATTCGATAAATCAGGTACATATAATGTGTCAGAAAGACTAATTTTATAGCGTCGATCCTTTGTACAAAGTTTGGCTTTTCCTTTCCCTTTAACTTCGGTCGTATGCTTTTCTGAAGCTAGCTTTAGTGTGTCAGTCTCGGGGATTAAGTCATGGAGTATACTTTTATCACCCGTCATATGTGACGTACAGCCACTGTCAAGACACCATAAATTGCCTTTACCTTTCGACGTTCCTGCTGTTAAACAGATGTTGAATGTTTAAAATTATATTAAGAGAAAAATATATTTATGATTATTATTATTATTTTTCTAAATATTTTTATCCACACACTTGAAAAATTAAAAAACAAACTTTTAAAAATGTATGCACCCATTCATTTTTAAAAGTTTTTGAGCGGGAAAATTGACGTTACTTCTTGTGTCAAAACAAATCTCAAGAATAATCGTGATTGTGTTGTGTGTAAACGTTCGCCAAGCATATGGATGGCTGTTTGTGTTGGGTGATTGTGGTTGGTGTTTGGGACTTTGTTTGCTGTTTGCGGTGTTTGTGACAAACAGCCAGCGTGTGGATGGGCCTTATAGTGCGCCTAGAACACCTGGTATGAAAACAAATCATTCTTCCCAAAAAAAACGCTAACATTTTAAATTAATCTCATTCATTGATTTTTTTCTCAACTTTTAGGGCGAACATTTTCACACTGGAAACTTATTTCCGACTGCGTTGGGTGATTTATGACATTGACGTTGATGTTCCGTTTTATAAAAAGGCCTTGTTTCATTCAACAGTTCAAGCCTCAGAATAATAACTTACGTGAGTACATATTTAGTATTCTGAGAGTCGTCCAGTCTGTAGAGCCAACACACTTTTTTATTCTGCAATTTTTTTTGTACTGTCAATGTCACACATGAGATTGTCAACTTGTCAAAAATAGTGTTGTTACTTGTTTGTTGATTTTGGATTTGAACATTGGAATTTCTGTAAAATTAGAACTTGTGAATTTCTAATTTAGGAAAAAATATCTAGAAAGACAAGGATATTTCAGTGTAACGATATGAATGCAATCTTGCTATCTTGCATTTGGTAGTCTTCAATGAAGGCAGATTAAATGTGAGTATTCCATTGTTCACATAACAATGAATGAACGCAAAACTACTTATTTATTACAACACAGTTGCAGCTCATGGCTAAGCTTAATCGATATTTATTTTTAGTATGACTATCAGTACCAATCTTGCGCTGAATTTGTTATTTACAGCGACGTAAGATGGCACAAAACCAACAATACCTAATACCTTCAGTAGTTCCAAAGATCTTAGTAAATTACTTTTGTAGGCAGCATTTAGAGTTGCTATAAATTCGGGTTTTGGAATGAGTCACTTTGAGAATCAAACCTCAACCTCACAACCCAGTTGAGGAGCTCTTAGCAGTAAGGTGTTTGCGGTACCAATGTTTAGTATTATTTTGCTAGCTCCAGTCAAAGACTTTTGACCCAGGAGAATAAGATAGATAAGCAGTTGACACAATTTAATTATCTGTTTACTTCAAAAGGTAATACATTGATTCTGGACGTACATAAATAGAATTAATTTACAAAAGTTAAGTAATAAAACTTGTTGCAAGTTAATTATTTATTCAGATGTAATTATTAGCTAAATTTTAGTAAAATTAAAAGTTTTTTTTAACATTACTAAAGAATATTCTATCAAATTAGGGTTGCATTGAAATAAAACATGTATCATTGTCATTATCAGTCTTATTTTTATGCTAATCTAGTCCAGGTATGGACCTGCTATAGTGATAATGTCACAAGTTAAATACTTTAAATATTAATTGTTTATTGTAGGAAAATCTATCAAAATGAAGGAAGAAGAACTGAAATATATTCTAAGGCTCCTTGATCATCTCACTGAAGAAATTTTTGAGGTAAGTCCAAACTCTAAAATCATATTACACCCAAATGTAAAATAAACTAACTAAATAAATAATAAAAAACACTACCAAAACAAATGGAATAAAACATTACTAAATATGTAATTAGAATATACTATCAATACTTTTTGTAATCAACAAGTATTGTATTCTAAACATATCTGTATTCTCACTCACCATGTTTCCTTTTACAGGAGTTATTACAATTTCACTCAAATATTGAAGAATCCAAAGAGCTGAAAGATTTCAGTGATGAAACACTAAATTTTTTCAAAGTTAATTTGAAAAACAATCCAGTAACAACATCTTTCGTCCTCGACTTTGTACAGAAACATGTTACTAGCAACAACAATACAAACACATTACAGGCAATTTATTTGGACGTCATCAAAAATGAGTTGGCTGAGAATAATTGCAGCGATAAGCTGATTGCGTTGATCTCTTTAGTAAAATTGAAGGACAACTTTGTGCCTCAATTTATCAGTCACCTTCTAAAGCCTATTTCAGAAGAAAGTCTCAAACAATACAGAAAGCAAATACTTCTGAGTCTTGTGCCTCATGAGAGACCTGATCTTCTGCACACTGCTGCAGAGATAATGCATATGAATGACCCTCAGAAGGAATTCAAACTGACTCCAGAATACATGATAGAACTTTGCTATCTAGAAAAGACACACTGGCTGCTGAAAGCGGCTCAGGTTTACAAGAACCAGGTTCATGACATGAAAAATGTGACTTTCAAGATAAATAACTTCACCAAGCAGATACTGATAATGGTGTTGATCGATCTCACAAACAGTCCCGAAACATACGATCTTCCATCGTTAGTGCATCAACTCACAAATATATTCTCAATACTCGACACGTACACGACGCTAGACGAACAGCTGCAATTCTATATCTTAGAAGTAAAGAGAGAATTGACAATAATAAAGTTCTGTTTGGAGAACAACTGCAAAATCATGACCACTTCAATATTCAGTCAAGTTTTGGCGCAGAGCGCGCTAGCTGTGATATCGCAGGTGTGTCGCCTTTCGAAAGTCGATAGGTACAAAGTTTCGAGACTTCTAAATACTAATAATGACTTTATCAGCGAACTGACGAAATTGAGTAGCAAAGGAGACAACAAGAGGAAGCCAACAAATGGCTCCAACTGGGATATATTGACATATAATAGTTACTGTGCAATTACGACGATAATAGATGCTATATTGAACTGTGTGGAAGGTTCAGAAAACACAGATGACACATCATCGTTAGACGAGATAAAACGCCTAGTTTTGTCGATACAGCCGTTGCAATGTTGCCTAGAAGTCATCGAGAACATCTTCTCGTGTCTCTTTCTGAGGTACGAGTATCTGTCATGTCAGGAGCTCGATAGCCAAGACGTTCAGCAATGTGGGGCACATTCAGAATGCTCCTACTTCTATTCAAAGAAACAGGCGAAAAGTTTGAAGAATATCAACAGCAATAACTCAGGTTTCATGTGCAACTCTTTCACTACACAAGTGGTGCTGAATACTCTAAAACTGTGCTTGGAGAAGTTGGAGGAGGATGTCGATGTTGAGGAACTGGAGCAAAGTATCAGCACGAGGTTTAAGCACTTGGTTAAAGTGGTCAACCACTCGATATGGAAGTTGCAACTGGTGTCGACGCTATCTCCCGACACATCGCCGCTTCTATTGAAGCTCTGCTTGGACTATGTTGAAGTAGACGACAGCAGCGAAGACGAAAAACGTGAAGTTGAAGCCAAGCCGTTGAGGAAGAAGACTAAAACAAGAAAACGGCACACGCGACACGACGTGGAGCAAGCGATGCTTGTGTCAACAATTTCTGCTACAGATGACAGTATGTATAATTTTGAATAGAGATCCATATATTTCCTAGTTTCCGTGTTCTATGTTCCTAATTGTTGTTTTTTAATCTACCATAGTATTTTCATCCTTTCTTTCATTTGCAGTGTATGTGGCATCTCCCGGAAGTACAATTGATTTCATATCGATCATGTTGGCGAAACCAACGTGCTTGGTGGCGCTGGCGCTTTACCACAACGACTTCCCCAAAGCCAACCAAATCTTGGAGGTAAGCTTAAAAATTAAATATAATATTGACTGGGAAAAGAAAAACATTTCGTCGGCTTACTGCAAGAAGTCATTAAATGCAAAATCAGTGCCAGGCGTGACGCAACTTCAAGCGAATCAAGCGAAGTGATCGGAACTAGTTGGAGTATCATTAAGACGTAAGCATTCCCGTGTTAATTATGATAAAAAAAAATGTCATAACTACATTAATTTTCATAGTAAACTAGTTAGTGACTTTTGCAGTTAATGACTTCCAGCACTAAGCAGACGCTTTATTCAAAATTCCGATTGTCGTTAAATTGTTATAAACAAGCGTCTCGCGTATCATTAGGCGAGAAATGATACACAATTGTAAAACTCAAATAAAGCTTTAATTATTATTGCGAACTAAAGGGTCCTCATAAAATGGCCAAACTCTTCATAACAGTCCTTCTCTCGTTCCGTCGGCTCATAGTGAATGATAGCGCCCTTCTTAGTAACAAGCACTCCTGGAGGATTTAACAGTAGATAATCCTTAGCCTCTTGAATAGTCTCTTGAGGCTTGAAGAACTTGCAGCAAAGGCAACAGCAGCACCAGCCTATAAAATATTTGCCTTTATGTATTACTACGACTAGCGACCTGCCCTGTTATCGCACAGGTATGAAATATAGTCTACTAGCTGCACCCCGCGGGTTCACTCGCGTTTTACAGGACAAAAAGTAGCTTAAATGTTAATCCAGGGTATAGGCTACTTTCGTACTAAATTTCATCCGAATCCGTTCAGCCGTTTTAGCGTCATGAAGTAACAAACACAATACTCACAAACTTTCACTTTGATGTCACTCGCTAATAATGTAGCTTTATATTGCTGAAAGATTTTTAAAATCGGTCCAGTAGTTTTTGAGTTTATTCATTACATTATTAGATAAGCTAATCTGTTCTATAGTAATATTATGTCAAAATTCGATAAAGAGAAGTGTAATGCGTGAAAGCAAAACGAGGTCCGCACTGTGACCTGTTAGCACGAGCCTAAACCGGATCGCCCTGGCTTTCGTCTCGCTCTAAGCTAGAGAAAAAGACTAATAAGAGCTAAGTATCCCAAGTTTGTATTGTTTGTATTGCGAATAAGTTAAATGTTTTATGTTCTAGGGTTTCTCGAAGCCTTAGATCCAGGCTGGATCTAAGGCAGCACTATATCTGCTTTTTACTTGATCTGAGATTCGAATATAAACGTTTGTTACCTTTGATACACCAGCAAGGTATAGCCAGCGCACCGTACACACACAGCCATATGAGGGCAACATGGCATATTCGAGCCGCCAAAACAAAAAAGGGCTGCTTATGCTCCTTGCAGTCAACAAACAGGCACTTGATACCCTTGATTCCAACATCATAAGATCCAACATAAGCGTGTCCTGTGGTGCAGATGCAGTTAGTTGTGCCTATACTTATATCGGCTTATACTTTGTAAACGTTAACTCGCGATTGACTCGCGGATGAAGAACAATGATAAACATTTGAGAACAAATATCTTCAAATATGATGTTTCAAAAACAATCAGATACAATTATGAATACGTAATATGCTTATAAGCATGTAAGTTCGAGTGAAATAGGTCATCTTGAATTTCACTGACTGACCTCATCAATGGCATTCAAATACTCACCGGCTTTGACGGAATTTTCTTTGGTTTCCTCAAAATGTTTGCCGTTTATGTGAGCTGTTTTAGTTCCAATCGTTAATTCTCTTTTTTCAATGGAATGGAACTGAAATAGCATGAGTACCGTACATACGCTACGTGTAAACTTTAAACGTATGTTATCGATAACTGTGATATCAATACATTTTAACAGCATTTTTGATAAGAGAATTAGGTAGACTAGGAGTAGGACAATAGTCCATAGGAAACAATAATGCTGCCCTTCTCTCTATCACAGCATAGGATATCCCAACATTCCCAACCAGGGAGACATACCTCCCTTGGGGGGCGTAGGGAGATGTGAGAAGAGAGAGATGAGAAGAAGAAAAAATACCGCTTATACATTTAAACATCTGGAATCAACACCTATTCTTTGGAATATATATATTTCTTAAACTAAAAATATCAAACCTGGGGGAGGGCATGAACATAATCATTTATACTCCGGGGAGGCTAAATGCAATAAAGGTTGGGAAACTGCTCTATCAGATCCTTATGTATTGAGCTGTGCCCGACGGGATACACAATGTAACTATCATACCACCTAAGCAACATTGTAGAACGCGAATAAATGAAAATGAATAGGTAAGTAGGTACAATCAGTTTCATGTAAACATTCAATTATCTATTGTTTAAAAATGATTTTTCAAAATTTGTTGTAGGTTCAACTGAGTATCCGACATCTGTGTTTAATTAACACTCACAGTATAATATCAGTTACTCATAGGTCATTAACTCAATTCTTGTTGATAACAATAACAGATAAGGATATAAATATGCATTGTTTATTGTATGTAATTATTATTTCCTCTATGATAAAATATTCGATACCTATTGCTTGCAGTTATTTTTGACGTGACAACGTCTTATAATTCGATGGAGCCGGCTGCACGCACGAAAAAACATGACGCATGTGCAGGCGTTACCTCGCTCTGAGTGAAATTGTGATTTCCTATATTCTATTATATTTTCCTATTTGTCAATTACTTTTGTACCTTACTTAAATAAAATAAAATAAAATTAAAATTTTCTTTTGAAAAATGAAACCATTCTATCAGTATTTTCTTATGACGTTGTCACGTTAAACTATCGTCAGTAAACCGACTTTACAGACCACCGATTTTTTCAACTTATTTAAAGCACATCATCATTTAGTTATCCGCAGCCTTTTTTCACTCCTAAGTATGTTCCTTTTCCTATGCCATCTGTCACAGTCATCAAACATATTAAATGCTTCGAGCAAGTCGAGCCTCAACTATGAAACCTATCGTTGCGAGTTAAGCTGGCTCATTATTGGACTCGCTCATTTCACAGTTTAATTTACATTAACACCTTTAATGTAAATAGCTGCTTAAAATGCTCTAATAACTAAAAGGTTTTATTTTTGCTTGTAAGTACGGTTTTTCTGGTAAACATGTAAATGAAAAGCAAATACTGCTATTGTACAATAGAACGTACTGACGGTAGCGTAGTAACAGTCGTGTCACTGTTATCGGCTTCTATGTTGGAAATTATCGCCTTCGGCCTTTTATCGGTTACATGTTCACCTTTACCCTTATTATGTACAATTTCCTTTGAAATTCTGTAATATAAAGGGTTTATTTTTAATGTAACAACTCCAGGAAGAAACTTCGCTTAATCTTGATAAACGACTTTAGCTAAGTATCCAGTAAACCTATCACTTATTTTTTTTAACAATTATGTTTAAATGTATGTATATTGTATATGTAGACACCAATGCTCGTACTTATATATTTCTTTAAATGGCTCTGTTAGTTGTTTGTTCAGAAGATCATATTCCACCCAATTATAATCGTCATCAGATATATCCAAATCTACGCGCAAGTCTCCGTACTCTGTATTCTTGAGATAGTTTTCAGGCTTATTTTCGGGTGTATCTTTGAAAAGAACCCCATTGTTAGCTGAGGATATAGTTACGAAAACAAGAACACAACAGCTGAAAAAGCTTATGAACATCTTTAAATGTTATTCCGGTATCTCACCTTGAAACTTCAGTTTAAAACAGAGACTAAAAATATTATCTTGACGCATATGTCAAAAGAAAGTCATAAATTAAACGTTGGCTACTTTTTACTCAAATATATTAAACCTAAACGTGACGTCTCTTTGGTAAAAACATAAAAAAACTCATTAGAAAATAAGTTCCTAGAGCTCTCCTCTTTTTAACACGCTTTTATTAGCTTCACCTGTATGTTTGTATGTTTGTATGTTTGTATGTTTGTATGTTTGTATGTTTGTATGTTTGTATGTTTGTATGTAACCGACTCCTTTGAGCGCGTTTTTGACCCACTTTAAACGGTCAGATTTCTTTCAAACTTTGTAGATATATCGAGGACCGATGACAATACACTAAACAAATCGTGTTTTTTAGTTTTTTTAACTATTAATTTTTTTAACACGCTTTTTCTATAAAGTTTCTTTAACTTTTAATACCGTTTAACTTACAAATGGTAATTTCGTCATACGTGTCAGAGAACAGAGTAGCGCAGTGGAAGCGTGCTGGGCTCGTAACCCAGAGGTCCCTGGATCGAAACCACGCGCTAGAAATCTTTTTGCTCAATATTTTTTGTTAGGCATCAATTTTATTTTTAATTTGCTTGAGCAGACGGCCAAAATCGGATAACACCAACACATTTGTACATATTAATAATGGTTAATAGTTAGCACATCGAACTAAAAAGCGAAAAATAAATAATAGTTAAAAAAAACTAAAAAAACACGCTTTTTATAAAAAACCGAACTAAAAAAATAGAAAATAAAATTTTATAAATTTAAATTAAGAATAGGGTTGAAAATTTCAATAAATATAAATTAATAATAGTGTAAATAAATAAATATATGTATTTTATTTTTAAAAAAGCGTGGGGTGCTTTCTAAGATATTATCAAAATGCTAATCACTCTACTCATGTCTGTCAATACAAAATGTATCTACAAAATATATAATATCTATTGACCCATGCACCCCACGCTTTTTAAAAATAAAATACATATATTTATTTATTTACACTATTATTAATTTATATTTATTGAAATTTTCAACCCTATTCTTAATTTAAATTTATAAAATTTTATTTTCTATTTTTTTAGTTCGGTTTTTTATAAAAAGCGTGTTTTTTTAGTTTTTTTTAACTATTATTTGGACCGATCTTTAAAAGGTACGCACTACGCAGCTACAAAACCTCTTCGGTGACCCGCCTCTTTGCTTGATCGGTACTGTACTATGTGCGAGTATTACAGTTCTACGCCTCTTTAATAAATGATTATGACCCTAAATAATTTCTTTCACAGATGTTCGATTTAGCTGACTCTGAAATAGCTACTGAGGTCACATTCACCGAACAATTGAGAAATCTAGTCGCAAAAATAAAGAATATCATCTACTACAGAGATGACACTCGCTACCCCACCAAAGAACTATCAGCCTTGTCAGTCGTCTCCACAGAAGTCATGGGTCTTGTGGAGGGGTTTCTAGCTTCAAACAGAGCACCTAATTCATTCGATATCATGGAACTCGGAGCCCGACACCCACATTTACAACTGTACAACCATCAAAATGCTCCCTTCGTTAATGCTGTTGATATTTTACTCAGCAGCGGACTTAACAGAGAGATTACGTATGGTCTAATCAACGTGGTCGAAAGAAAACTTGCTGAAGTAAGAAGTTCAACTGATATCAGTGCAGTTAAAAAGACGAACTATATCCGCTTTGTGGAGGACGTCGCTAGCGTCACATTCGAAATTTTCGGCAATGCTGAGAAATCGTTCAATTTCGTCGATAATATCTGCGGATTAATTACCGACTGTCGTATACCGGTCAAGCACAAAGAATTCTGTAAATTGAACCAGCTTTCTAAAGAATTAAGACAGTCATGTGATGACTTGGTAGAGATAGTGAGTCCAAGTCCAGCCAAGGATCTTGATCAGAACTTGCTCCAGAAATACCACCAGATTTACATGAATGTAGTCGCAGCTTCGGATAAAGACATATGCAACGTCGGTGAAGTGTCTCGGCAAGGCACGAAAAAAGCTAGAACACCTTATTTGAGAATGTGTTACATGTACTGCAAAACTGTATCACAGCTGGAACAAGAGGACAGTCGGTCAACAGATTCTCTTACAGACGTGCCCTACTTCGCGATATTAGAACGGCAACTACACGACATATTCGGTAACATGATAAACAATAAGGAGGTTCCAGTGACCAACTTAGAGCCGATATGCAAAAAGCTAAACGTGAATCTGATACCTAAACTTATTCTCAACTTTTGCCCGTCGATAACTCTTGTCGATCCCCACAAAGAAGCGAGTGAATACAACTTCAACAATCTTCTACATGTGGTGTACGATTTCAAGAATCCAGAAGAGAACTTGTTTATAGATCCTGTAGCAAATTTCGCTCCGCTGTCGCGCTCGCCAGACCCACAAAGCTTGACTTATGTCGTACTCCATAATTGGGTGCTGGCACACATCATCAAAAAGATCCATACGTCTTCCGAAGAGAACAGCTTACAGCAAAGTATGGACGCTCGCACTAAATGCCTCAACAATTACATGGAGCTTGAAAGATTCGATTGCACCAAAGATCTATTCGGGAAAAACAAGTATTTAGCGTCTCTTCACACCACTGTTGACTTGGACAAGCTGTTCCTCTTCATGCCTCAATTGATAGAGTCTGGGAAAATATTGAAATGCTTACTTATACTAGACTCTCTGTCTGAACGCCAACTGATATGCAGTGCTAATCTAAACAACTTGAGAGATTTGATCTTGTTCAAGCTCGCGACGAATCCGAAGGTCCTCAACAACTGGAAATACTGTCAATACCTCAAGTGCTCAGAATTGAAAGTGGACCTAATACTGAACAATTTGAGCAGTTGGTCTGCAGAAGGCGCTTTGGGAGTTTTGGACTATTTAAGATTCCTGTTAAACCAAGAATCTTTGGAGGAAGGCTTATATGAAAAGTGTTCTGATTGGATGATCAAAATTCCCTTATACGATCAGGTAGTTACAATTTCCTGCTATTTTCCGTTTAGTGTATACATTGCATGACTCGTGTGCTAATTAAACTGTTTTTTCAGATTGCGTCTATCATGGGAACGAATCATTGGTATACCGTCTATGAAAAGTCAATTGAAAATCCAGAAAACATTATCGAATTGTTAATGGACAGTCAGCAGGTAATTAGTAATGTTTTTTTTTTGTTATTTCTCACTGTGAATATGCGGTATACTGAGTTGTTTGTTACTCTTACAGTTCAAGCTGTGCCTCGAGTGGGCTGACGTACACGAAGTGTCAGAAAACATGAAAAACTTAATTGTCATGAATCTCTTAAGACAATTCTTCGAATATACAAACCAGGCGACTCCGGCTGTGGTCAAAGAACTCCTCTTGAGACTCCCCGTGACGCAAGCCATGGACCTGATACAAGACGAAATCTCCAAAGTGAGAGACGTAGAAACACTTCAAGTATGCATCGACTTCATAACTGAAAATTCCTTCGATTGGAAGACTTTTGAGAATATCAAGATAGGTCTTCAGATAATGTTGGAAATCGACACGAATATGCGCCATTTGTTCTGGGATCTGATCGAGAAGCCTGTTTTGATGATAGAACAGTTCCTCATGAATTCCAAACTGGACATGTTGACGAAGATATTGAATAAGATCTCGCCGAATTTGATGAACGACCCGAGCGGAGACAAGCTTTATTACAACATAAAGTCTATTGAGAGCATTGTGATATCACGCAACGCCGTGGATGCACTCTTGAGGTTCTACGCTGAAAAGGCTTTGGATATAAAGAATCCAAGCGTCTGTCCGACGCAACCGAGATTGTCCGACGACTCGTTGCTGCAGTCCATCGACTCGATTAACATCGAAGCGGCGAATAAACCGTTTGTGATGCCCGAACAAGTGCCTCCCAAGGAGCAATGGGTAGAAGATTACTCGGTAGACCGGTGCATGATGTGCCACACGTCAATATTCTCTATGATTATAAGGCGACATCACTGTCGGAGATGCGGCCGGCTCGTATGCCACGCTTGCTCGAGACATAGAATGCAGGTAAAATGCGTAACGCTACGTATGATTCGTGATGATTAGCAAATGAAGGGCGGTTGATATTGTTAACGGAATCTAATATATGCAAAATACGTACTGAGGGGTCTCCGTAAGTATTTGTAATCTTGAAAGGAAGATTTACAAAATCGTTATCAAGTTCACACCCTTCATTTGCCATCGCCTCAAACGTAATTTATATCTATAGGAAGTTCATCTTTACAAAATAGAGTTTCAAAACTAAAAAATTGCAGGTACCGTCATACCCGAGCGGCGTAAAGTTCCGAGTTTGCGAGGACTGCTACACCCAAACGTTGACACGCAAACCGAAGTCCTATCAGGACAATTTGATACAGAGCAGCACTTCGGACTCGGGCAGCGCGGTCACCTGCCTCGACTGGTGCCTCACCACCAACGCCGCGAAGAACGATGCGGTGCGTGCCGAGTTCAGCTTTGAATTCACGCCCAACGTCACCCTGTGTCTCTCGGTTATGAAGATGCACTCCATCAATTTGGACTATCCTCGGTAAGTCGGATGTATACCAACCAGGAACACGTAAGCTTTAGATTTAAAAAGAAATTGTAGGTACTTGACATTGGTGATAGTTAGGATTCTTGACTTGCTTGAGTTGTTGAGGCCCACGAGCTTTAACCAAGAATCTCAAGCGCTATTAACAGTTTTGAAGCAGCCTAAATCGTCTTTAAAGTTGTCCAGAGGGTAACGACGAACGAACGGGGGGAACGGGGTGGATAAAGATGATGTGGACCATGAGGACTACAAAAATGTGTTTGTTCCAGATTCCTGCTGGACCGCAGCGACGAGGTGGCGCGCGAGCTGTCGAGCGGCGGCGACGCGCGGCTGCTGGTGCGCGCGCGCCGCTCGCTGCTGCTCGCCGCGGCCGAGCTCTACTCGCGGACGCACCACGAGGCCAAGTGAGTGCCCATGAAATCAGCGAACATAACAATTGAACATATTTGCACAGTACTTTGTAGCTTTGCTAGCATCGGCAAGATTTGATCAATGAGAATTGAAACGAGGGAAGAGAAGAGAAATCGAAAAATAAAAGAAGAGTGGTAAACCTTGCGTTACCACGGTTTTGACCGTTTCGTTTTGATATGGCCGAGTTTAGCCTGGGAAGCCTCTACGAAAACTCTCCGACTGTATTCAGCCGGAAATAAGTTTACTTCTACAGCTCTACGTGCGTGGCTCTTTTCATGAAACACACTCTAATATATCAAATAATACGAATGAAAATGATGATAAAGTAGATGCCACTCGTTGCACTAGTTTTAAGCGTTGTAATTTTTCTGCTTCTAATTTCTGGTGTGAACAATAAATGGTCTATATATCTATCTCTCAATACGTGGTCTTTGTTCGTTGTTCCAGCTCCTGGGGCGGGACAGGCAACTACGGGCGGGGCGGGGCTGGCGCGGGTGGCGGCGGCGGCGGCGGCGGCGGCAGCGTGGCGGAGACGGGCGCGGCCCACGCGGCGCGCTGCCTGGCGCACGCCGACGCGTGCGCGGCGCTCGTCAGCCACCAGGCGCACCACCTCGTGCCGCAGCATGGCGCGCATCCTAGTACGTTCATACTTATAAAGGGGTTAAAATAAAAAGCAAATACGAAAAAAAAAGTTTGAAAATTTTCTTTTAAGAAAAAAAAATTAAACCTAAAATTAAATGAAAATTAACACTTTGACTGCAGGAAACACATACCTTGTGTTTTCCTTAGTGCGACGCGAGTGCGGCTGCTCACGCCAGGCGCGTAAAACAACGCATTTGACTATTAGCCGCACCTAAAGCAAGCGCGTGTGATTATTAGCCGCAGTCCAAAAACATAAAAAACAACAAAAACACAGAAACAGCAGTAAAGACAGTACAGTAAATAGAAACATGCGAAAGTGACACTCGGAAAACTTACTAAAGAACAATGGCGACGTCCCATACATTGATTTACCCAGCCTTTTTAACATTTGCAAGCTACGTTCTTTAGAGATTTAGCAATGATAACTTATGCTACAAGAATACGTATACAAATAGTATTTAATGTACAGAAGTTGGGAGAAAATATATAATTGACAAAGGTTAAATTGTGTAGGTACTTAACCTATAATGTTAGTATGATTATTACCTAAATAACTACATACCTACTGTAAACCCAACTGTATTGTGATTGCGTCAGGTATAAATACTAGTATAAGTCTAAAAAATTCGTTTCACTAATAGCTTTATTTACATGATTAATGTTTTTAAATACGAGTTATGCGTAACCGGCAATTTATACACCGCAGAGCCATTTTCAACAAAGATCAAATCATTTGCAAATCTTTAGTCCAAAGGGAATGCCGTGTGTCTCGTGAAAAGCAGAGTCGTCAGAGAGGAATATTATCAGGCCAAATCTTCGGGAAATCAACAAATAATGCAAACACTGCGGAAACTTCGTTCGGTTAGAATAACACGATTGTCGGATTTGTCGGGATTTCGGTTGACTACTGAAAATGACGTGACATTAGTTGACATTACTGATAGATGACTGACGACAGAATGAAATAAAACGCAATACGCTGGTATTGCGTTTTATTTCACGAACCTGCAATAATTTGTTAAAAAATGGAACTTTTGAGTCCCTACTTCTAAAAATATACGAGACCTATAAAATAATTAAAGAAATATTATCATTTAAAACAATCATAATAACATTAATGAACGGGGCCTGGTTTTTTTTTTATTCAACTGGGTCACGCGTCGCCATCCTTCTTTCAATCTTACAAAGATGGGTGGATAAACTCGATACTGATCATTTTGCTTCTACATGATCAAACCTAACTCCATCCTTATTTCCAGGCCAGATAGTCCGATCGCTTCTCGAAGCGGAAAAATGGGAGCTGGCGCTAGAAATTGCAACCAAATCGGGGCTGTCCCGGAACAGCGTGCTAGCGGCGTGGGGCAAAGCGTGCTTGAAAGCGGGCTGCTTCAAACAAGCAAGAGACAAGTTCGCGCATTGCTTCCGCAGTGCGCTCAATGTTTGCGCTGAGGTGACTGAGGAGTACGAACTTGGGAGGGAAGCTTCGGAAATGCAGTTTGTTAACAGGTAAGACTCATTTAAAACCACTTTTTCTAGTGCTATTTACCTTCGAAGACTGTTCGTGCTGAAAACAGCACATTAGATACTAATGCAGTAAATTGAGACTGCGACAAACCTTTAGTGGTTTATTGAAGCAAACAACAAAAAAAATTCTGTACTTATACTGAATTAATAAATAAAAAAAAATAAAAAAATGCTTATTATATTATCTTATGCCGGTGTTCCGTCTCACAGACGTCTCCAAAACCTGCGCTACTCGGAGCGAACGAGCTCAGTGTCGAGCGTGCAGTCGGACGGGCGGCCGCGCGCCAACCCGCCGCTGCTCAACGAGGTGGTCGGCATGCTTGAGGATATGAACTACCCCGTCAACCAGGTCATACTGCACAAGGCGGAGTCCATTAAGGTAATACCTACATACACAGTGGCGGTTCCAGAATTTTGGTTTTTGATTTTGATTAGGCTCCAGCCAGGTGGCTAAGAAAAAAAAAACAAAAATTCAATGCAAATCCAAAAAAGGAATCCCCAAATACCTGTAAACTCAACCCGAGTTTACAGGTATTTGGGGATTGCTTGATTACCCTAGCTCCCTTGTTTACTGCTTGCAGTGTTTACATCTTGTAGATTTTGTAGGGTGTTTTGTGGACAGGGCGAATGATACACTTGCATAGAAAGAACAAATCTCCTTTTTTAGAACCCAGAGGCTCATTAACTAGGCAGAGACTGTGTCGGGAGCCTGTGGCTTCAACTATTTAAATAATTATAATATATTGATTTGACTGAATTGATGCTATAACTCTTATTACACACGCGAAAAAAAAAACAAAACGAAAGTAACCGGTACAAAATTAACATTTCAGAGTACAAACGAGAAGCTAGCCTCAATGAACACGAGCAAAAAGAAGATCCCACTAACGGAACCTGCGCTTAACATCATGCACACTCTCGCCAGCGTCAAGAAGATCAAATCTGGCGACTACAGCGATTTCCAAACGGCTACCGTACAGCCGAAGAAAAGCCTCGCCCAAGGCTTGTTACGAAGAAACAACAACCATAACGAACCCAAACCGGATTATAACAAACGACTCGATCCGTTTTTCTATAGAGAATGCGTCTACTACCTCAGTAACTATGGGTCGCATGCGGCTAACATAGCATTCTACATGAAGCATAGCAACATGAGCGAGGTGATACGGTATTGTTACGAGAATCTAGTCGAGAAGGAAACGTTCACGGAATCAGTTTACATGGAGTGCTTGAAGAAGGACAAGGTTGGCGAGCTGCTTGGAGCTATGAGCGAGATGGATAGCACGCTGGATATGTGGGGGGTGAGTCGAATGTTCTAGGCATGACTGTTAACAACAAAAAACAGCATTCTGTATTCAACATTAAGTCGTACTAATTCATCAGATTTTGATCTAGATTTTTGCAAAGTGTTTCTTTATTTATTGCAGCTTCAATTAAGTGCCTCGAGGTTTGTACCTAGTTAACAATGTTAATTCAGCATACATATTTATCGAAATTCAGTCACAAAGATACGAAATAAGATAAGATTTATACGAATGGGAAGGGATATTTTTTTTTTATCCTTCAGTGCGTTGCCATCCTCTGAGGATTATTAACCCTTCGTTTAAATCAGCCAAGACAATTGATCACTGGTACCGTTCCCAGGAGTACATAATGCACGTGTGCCGCACGCTGGAGATGTCGAAGCGGCTGGACGCGCTGTACGCCGTGCAGGTGGGCAGCGGGCAGCACGCGCGCGCCGCCGCCACCTGCGCGCTGCTGTACGCGCGGCCGCTGCGTGCGCGCGGCGCCGCGCCCGGCCTGCACGCGCGCCGCCACCACCTGGCGGCCGCCGCCGGCCACCTGCACCGCTGCGTGCCCGTCGCCAACGCGAACAGTGAGTGTCTCTCCTCACTCTAGTGCCGCGCCCGGCCTGCACGCGCGCCGCCACCACCTGGCGGCCGCCGCCGGCCACCTGCACCGCTGCGTGCCCGTCGCCAACGCGAACAGTGAGTGTCTCTCCTCACTCTAGTGCCGCGCCCGGCCTGCACGCGCGCCGCCACCACCTGGCGGCCGCCGCCGGCCACCTGCACCGCTGCGTGCCCGTCGCCAACGCGAACAGTGAGTGTCTCTCCTCACTCTAGTGCCGCGCCCGGCCTGCACGCGCGCCGCCACCACCTGGCGGCCGCCGCCGGCCACCTGCACCGCTGCGTGCCCGTCGCCAACGCGAACAGTGAGTGTCTCTCCTCACTCTAGTGCCGCGCCCGGCCTGCACGCGCGCCGCCACCACCTGGCGGCCGCCGCCGGCCACCTGCACCGCTGCGTGCCCGTCGCCAACGCGAACAGTGAGTGTCTCTCCTCACTCTAGTGCCGCGCCCGGCCTGCACGCGCGCCGCCACCACCTGGCGGCCGCCGCCGGCCACCTGCACCGCTGCGTGCCCGTCGCCAACGCGAACAGTGAGTGTCTCTCCTCACTCTAGTGCCGCGCCCGGCCTGCACGCGCGCCGCCACCACCTGGCGGCCGCCGCCGGCCACCTGCACCGCTGCGTGCCCGTCGCCAACGCGAACAGTGAGTGTCTCTCCTCACTCTAGTGCCGCGCCCGGCCTGCACGCGCGCCGCCACCACCTGGCGGCCGCCGCCGGCCACCTGCACCGCTGCGTGCCCGTCGCCAACGCGAACAGTGAGTGTCTCTCCTCACTCTAGTGCCGCGCCCGGCCTGCACGCGCGCCGCCACCACCTGGCGGCCGCCGCCGGCCACCTGCACCGCTGCGTGCCCGTCGCCAACGCGAACAGTGAGTGTCTCTCCTCACTCTAGTGCCGCGCCCGGCCTGCACGCGCGCCGCCACCACCTGGCGGCCGCCGCCGGCCACCTGCACCGCTGCGTGCCCGTCGCCAACGCGAACAGTGAGTGTCTCTCCTCACTCTAGTGCCGCGCCCGGCCTGCACGCGCGCCGCCACCACCTGGCGGCCGCCGCCGGCCACCTGCACCGCTGCGTGCCCGTCGCTAACGCGAACAGTGAGTGTCTCTCCTCACTCTAGTGCCGCGCCCGGCCTGCACGCGCGCCGCCACCACCTGGCGGCCGCCGCCGGCCACCTGCACCGCTGCGTGCCCGTCGCCAACGCGAACAGTGAGTGTCTCTCCTCACTCTAGTGCCGCGCCCGGCCTGCACGCGCGCCGCCACCACCTGGCGGCCGCCGCCGGCCACCTGCACCGCTGCGTGCCCGTCGCCAACGCGAACAGTGAGTGTCTCTCCTCACTCTAGTGCCGCGCCCGGCCTGCACGCGCGCCGCCACCACCTGGCGGCCGCCGCCGGCCACCTGCACCGCTGCGTGCCCGTCGCTAACGCGAACAGTGAGTGTCTCTCCTCACTCTAGTGCCGCGCCCGGCCTGCACGCGCGCCGCCACCACCTGGCGGCCGCCGCCGGCCACCTGCACCGCTGCGTGCCCGTCGCCAACGCGAACAGTGAGTGTCTCTCCTCACTCTAGTGCCGCGCCCGGCCTGCACGCGCGCCGCCACCACCTGGCGGCCGCCGCCGGCCACCTGCACCGCTGCGTGCCCGTCGCCAACGCGAACAGTGAGTGTCTCTCCTCACTCTAGTGCCGCGCCCGGCCTGCACGCGCGCCGCCACCACCTGGCGGCCGCCGCCGGCCACCTGCACCGCTGCGTGCCCGTCGCCAACGCGAACAGTGAGTGTCTCTCCTCACTCTAGTGCCGCGCCCGGCCTGCACGCGCGCCGCCACCACCTGGCGGCCGCCGCCGGCCACCTGCACCGCTGCGTGCCCGTCGCTAACGCGAACAGTGAGTGTCTCTCCTCACTCTAGTGCCGCGCCCGGCCTGCACGCGCGCCGCCACCACCTGGCGGCCGCCGCCGGCCACCTGCACCGCTGCGTGCCCGTCGCCAACGCGAACAGTGAGTGTCTCTCCTCACTCTAGTGCCGCGCCCGGCCTGCACGCGCGCCGCCACCACCTGGCGGCCGCCGCCGGCCACCTGCACCGCTGCGTGCCCGTCGCCAACGCGAACAGTGAGTGTCTCTCCTCACTCTAGTGCCGCGCCCGGCCTGCACGCGCGCCGCCACCACCTGGCGGCCGCCGCCGGCCACCTGCATCGGCGCATGCCCGTCGCTAATAGTGAATGTCACTCCTCATCCTGACTAATATCCAAGCGGCATGATACGCGGTACGTCACGCAGATTTAATCCTCAACTCAGTTGTGGTCGAAACAGAGCAGTCTCGTCAAGCCGTATCTATTTAGAGTAAATCTGCGAGCTAACAATAACATAACAACCAATAACATTATCCTATCTATTTCCCAGGATCAACGGATCCCAAATCGATTCATTTCAACCTGGACAAGACGACGATCGATAACCTGATGACGACCATGTCGCGGCAGATCGAGGTCGCCAATTACCTCGCGGCGTGCGAGGCGACCGGCCGACTCACTGAGAAGGTTCTAGACGAAATCATGCCGGTGCAAGGTAAGTTAGCAAGCAGTACTTGAAACCAACACTGGTTGTTTACCAGAACGTCGCTTACTAACAGGCGAGAGAGGTTAGAGAGCCGTGGTAGCTCAGTGGGAGAACCGCCGCTTCGCATTCTTGAGGTGGCGGGTTCAAACCCCGACTCGTACCAATGAGTTCTTTAGGACTTATGTACGAATTTACATACCGCTCTTTATCTTTATCTTTTAACAGGCGAGTTGGAGGTCATACGCCGATTTCTTCGTAAAAAGAAGATATGCTGAAATATCTCAGTGATATGCTCAGCTATCGGTATCGGCCATTCGGGTTGTTGCTATTTTTATTTTTACGATTTTTTATGTCAAACACAATTTCGTACGCTAATCCGGCTTCAAATCATGAAGTTTGAAAGTGAAGGCCAGAGCGACCTCAACTCGGGTTTGAGGAAAGCAATAGCAGTAGCTCGTGTCATATGGCGTTATTGAGAAGAGACTGGGTCTAACTGGACGAATGTTATACTATTGAAGATGCAAAACAAATTAAAAACTGATTTCCTTGTTACAGGTTCGCGAAGAGACCCTGAGAGCGAGATGATACGACCGCTGACCCTGTTCGGCTCGAATACGGACAAGATGCGATTGGTGGCCATCGTCCTCGCCACCGGACAGACAGTCGAGCTCGGCTTCGAGT
Organism: Alcis repandata; assembly: GCA_949125135.1. Classification (NCBI taxonomy): domain Eukaryota; kingdom Metazoa; phylum Arthropoda; class Insecta; order Lepidoptera; family Geometridae; genus Alcis; species Alcis repandata. The sequence continues at coordinate 5,223,077 of OX421242.1, read as the reverse complement.
TGGCTCTCAAGTGAGGTTTTAAGGAAAGGGTGTGCTAAGCAGAAAAAGTCTCATAGTACCTGTAGTGTATGGCGGTACCTACTTGTTAATACCAAATGTAGGGTAGGTACCGCGGTCGCCGGCGATCGGCGATTGTGATGTCATTCCAAATATAGACGAGTTACTAACAGCTGTGTTTTACTGATATTCACCCTCTGCTAGGTATTTCTCAGTGGCGACGAGGATTATATTTTTTTTTGTTTGAATTCCGCGTATCTAAGTTGCAAGAAATGCCGATCGGAAAAATCAGCGAGTTTGACGTGAAGAATGGTGCGTGGTCGGCGTATGCTGACCGCCTTGAAAGTTACTTCAAGGTCAACGACGTGGCGGACGAGATGAGGTTGCCAACGCTCATCGCCTTGATGGGAGACGAGGCATACGAACTGTTGGCAAACCTGGCCAGCCCGAGGAAACCGGCGGAGTTGGACTATGCGGAGGTGACCCAGTTATTGAGCGGTCACCTGCAGCCGTTGCCATCGGCGCTCGCGGAGCGTTACCGGTTCCGGCAGCGGAGGCAGCGACAGGGGGAGAAAGTCAGTGAATACATAGCGGAGCTCAAGAAGTTATCACGGCATTGCAAATTCGGCGCGGTATTGAACGAGAATTTGCGGGATCAATTCGTGTGCGGTATAGCGAGTGACGTCATCCGCCAACGGCTTTTCGCGGAGGCCGATACATTGACGTTTGCGGAGGCGGCGAAGATGGCGAGCTCGTTGGAGGCTGCGGAGCGCGATGCGGCGGCGGTGGAGGCACGGCCGGTGCCGGAGGCGGCGGAGACCGGTGCGGTGCATGCGTTGCGGACGAGCGGACGCGGAGGACGCGCGCGTCGGGGGCGCTGGAACGGCGGCCGGCCACACGGGCCGGCGGAGACGCCGGAGACGGGACATGCGCGGTCAGCGCTGTCCAACTGCAGGGGCTGCGGAGCCACAAGTCACGACTACGGAAACTGTAGGTACCGGGACTATGTGTGCAGCCAGTGCAAGCGAACGGGGCACCTGCGGCGGGTGTGTCAGGCGGGAACGGCCGGCACGGGACCCGGAGCGCGGAGAGGTGCGGGAGTCAACTTCGGGAGCCTGGAGGTGGAAGAGGAGCACGACTTGTCGTGGGACGACTGCGTGGATCTCCATCAATTGAATCTGGGAGATTACAAGCCGGTGAGTTTACCAATAACGATAAACAACCGGAAGATAACAATGGAAATTGACACGGGGTCGGCAATATCTTGCATCAGTGAAGCGACTTATCTTAAATATTTTAAAGAAAACCAAATTATACCCAATGACCTTTGTATTAAATTTTATGACGGGTCGAAGATCCGACCGCTAGGTATAATTAAACCTGTTGTGAAATATCTGGATACTGTCAAATGTCTAGAATTGTTTATTATCAGAGGAGGAACGACGTCACTGTTGGGCCGACAATGGCTCGGCGAGTTAGGTATTAGAGTTCCCATAGTGAATTGTAACAATATCGGTCACGATAAGAATGGGGAACTTAGTAATGAGATAACGGTTTTGTTACACAGATATAAACAGCTGTTCGACGGAAGTCTGGGAAGGTTCACGGGGGGGAGAGCGACGCTCCGTGTGCGGGAGGACGCGGTGCCGGTGTACCACCGCGCGCGGCCCATGGCGTTCGCCACCCGGGCGCGCGTGGACGCCGAGCTGGACGCCATGCTCGCCGCCGGGGTCATCGACCCGGTCGACAGCTCCGACTGGGCCTCGCCTCTCGTGCCCGTCAATAAGCCCGATGGCTCGCTCAGGGTTTGTGTAGACTATAAGGCTACTCTGAATCCCGTTTTGCTGATCGACCGTTACCCGTTACCGAAAATCGAGGAGGTTCTCTTCGCGTTAAACGGCTCGCAGTTTTACAGTAAAATCGATTTATCTCAATCTTATAACCAGATAGAATTGGACGAGTCGAAGAAATACACGGTAATAAACACTCATCGCGGACTATTTTGCTACAATCGGCTGGTATTCGGATTATCGTCCAGCCCGGGAATTTTTCAACGAATTATGACGAATTTACTGAAGGGTATACCGAATATAGGTATTTTCATCGATGACGTCATAATCGGCGGAAAATCGAGACGGGAGCACTTGGATGCACTCGAGGCGGTATTCGAGCGATTACAATCGAGCGGCTTACGTTTAAAAGAGAGTAAATGTGTCTTTTTAGCGCGGGAGGTTACATACCTAGGGTACGTCCTGTCCAAGGACGGCATTAAGGTCGATCCGGCAAAGGTCGAAGCGATTGAGAAAATTCCGAAACCGGAAAATGTTCCGGAGCTTAGGTCGTTCCTAGGTTTGACTAATTTTTTTTCAAAGTTTGTAAATAACTATAGTCTCAGGTTGGTACCGCTTTTTAATTTGCTAAAAAAAGGCGTAGACTGGGTTTGGTCGGACGAATGCGAGAGCGCGTTCCAGGACATGAAAAAAATTTTAGCGAGTGAACAGGTACTAGTGCATTATAACCCAAATAAATTGTTAATTTTAACCTGCGACGCGAGTCCTTCGGGAGTCGGCGGGGTATTGAGTCACCCGGACGCGCAGGGGGCGGAGCGGCCCATCGCGTACGTCTCGCGGACGCTTACTAGTGCCGAGAAAAACTACTCGCAAATACATAGGGAAGCATTAGCTATAGTTTTTTGTATGCGAAAATTTCATCAATATTTGTACGGTAGACGTTTTACATTACGTACCGACCACAAACCATTGGTATCGATATTTGGCCCACACAATAATATCCCGGTAATGACGGCGAGTAGAATGGCGAGATGGGCGGTTATCTTGTCTGCCTACTCTTATGATATAGAATACGTTCGTACCGATAAGAATAGCGCCGACGGATTGTCTCGCTTGCCCGTGCCTAGTAAGGAACCGGTTTTACCGAAGGCGCCGGAACAGACGTTCTTACATTTCGCTCAGGATGCTTTGTTATTAGATTTTAACGAGATTAAAAAAGGTACCGCGCGTGATCCAATCTTAGGTAGGATTTTGAGTTTTGTTCGAGACGGCTGGCCAGAGGGGTGCGAAGTGAACGGATTGCAACCTTATTTTAATCGGCGCAACGAACTATACGAGGAGTTAGGCTGCCTCATGTGGGGCCACAGGGTTGTCGTTCCAGGGAATTGTAGGGAAAGAGTTTTAAAGGTAGTTCATGAACCACACATGGGAATAGTTAAGTCCAAGGCCTTGGCTAGGAGCTATATCTGGTGGCCAGGGCTCGATGAAGCCATTGAAGCCCTATGTAAGGCTTGCGAAACGTGCGCGTCGCAGGCGGACGCGCCGCCGCGGCAGACCCCGCGCCCCTGGCCCTGGCCGGGCCGGCCCTGGTCCCGACTTCATTTAGATTTTATGGGCCCCATTTTTGGTAAAACATATTTAGTAGTAGTCGATGCTATGTCAAAGTGGTTAGAGGTGTTCCCAGTCCCTAGCACGGCGGCAAACTGGACAATAGATAGACTAGTAGAACTATTTGGTCGTTGGGGGCTACCAAAGCAGATCGTAAGTGATAATGGACCCCCTTTCACGAGCGAAGCATTTGCGGTTTTCAATAAAAGTAGGGGTATTGAACACATCTTTACCGCCCCATTCCATCCAGCCTCAAACGGGGCCGCAGAAAATGCGGTAAAAACGTTAAAAAGGGTAATTAAAAAAGCCGTTCATGAGAAGGAAGACGTAAACAGGGCACTAAATACGTTTCTTTTGTATTATAGGAATACTCAACATACGACCACCGGGGAGTGCCCAGCAGTACTTATGTTAGGTAGGAGGCTGCGCACACGCTTAGACGTGTTGAGGCCGGACCGGGAGGGGCGGGTAACTCGCGCGCAGCAGCGGCAGGTGGAAGATACGGCCGGGGCGGAAAGGGTCATCGACCCCGGGGACGACGTCTGGTATCGACATTATTTAAAGGGAGAAAAGTGGTTACCAGGCACGGTAGAAGGTAGGTTAGGTCCTTCAAACTTCAAGGTTATAGGCCAGGGGGGAAATCAGGTACATCGTCATGTCGATCAGCTAAAACGGAGAAGCAGGAGCTCGCTGGTCTGCCCGAACGTTGACCGTCCTGTGCCAGGCGGAGAAGGGTTAGTGGCTAGTCCAATACTCGAGGCTCCGGCGGTGTCCACGGCTAGTAGCCCGTCAGAGCGAGCGGCATCAGCTACTCCGATTAAACCGATAGTTTCACCGGATAACTCTCCCCCTCCGGAACGTTCTCCAGACATCTCGTCTGCACCAAATACCCCAACGGGTAGGCCACAAAGGCTATGTAGATTAAGGAAACCTAGGTATAAGTTTTGATGTTTATTGTTTAAGTTACCTATAAGATTTGCTAGCTACTTAATGTATTTAAGGTACAACTCTTGTTCACCATGGTATATATTGTTGTCGGTTCCATAATTATTGAGGAGGAACTGTAGTGTATGGCGGTACCTACTTGTTAATACCAAATGTAGGGTAGGTACCGCGGTCGCCGGCGATCGGCGATTGTGATGTCATTCCAAATATAGACGAGTTACTAACAGCTGTGTTTTACTGATATTCACCCTCTGCTAGGTATTTCTCAGTACCCATCATTGTAAACAACGTTCAGTATGAGACCAATCCGGAAATTGCGAAAAAAAAAAAAACAATTGTTCCATACTTTTTGTCTAGAATCATTGACATTTTTCTATGGAACAGCTGTTTTTTTTTTCTTTCCTATTCCTATACATTTTGTACACATACTCGTACATACATTTTGTAGTGGTAGGGCTCTTTTGCAGAGGCCGCCTGGGGAAGTACCACACCTTTGCCAGTTATTCCACCGCCAAGCAGTAATGTGCAAACATTACTGTGTTCCGCATTGTTTCCAGTGAAATTACAGGGCAAATGGGAGATTAATCATTTTATATCTCAGGGTGACGAGCGCAGTGCTGTGCCGCGCAGGGTCTTGAATTCTGGGTGGCGTAGACCTGTTATGGGCAAACGTGACGTTTAACATCAGGCGAGCGATTTGCTCGTTTCGTCACTTAATCACAAAAAAAAAAAAAATAATGTATAATATATTCTGAACAAAATTTATTTGGCTTACTTCTCTTTTGCAGGGTGATAACTGAGCACAAACTGGATTCTATGAACATATACACACACGTGGCGAGGTACCTCGTGCAAACAGACCGGTTTATTGAAGTGAAGAACCTGGCGAAATGCATCCGTGTCTCCAAGGAAACCGCTTCGAGGTAAACCTCACATAATTACAATGTCGCTTTTAATATATCACGTTTTTACATTGACACTAAATAGAACATGTAAAGGTTTAAGGTGTATGTCTTTGCTGCTGAGGTCAGCAACAAAGGCATCCATGAACTTGTAAATGTTAGCAGAGGCGTAGCCAACAACCTATGCTATCATTCTTCTTACAAAAAAAAAACAAAAATGGGTTTGCACATCATACATGTGTGTCACATCGTACAAGATAATAGAAGAGACTGAATAGGCTGTCAAATAATTTAAATCCTGGAGATAGGCTAAAAAATAGGCTTGTTCAGTTTTTTTACTTCGAAGTTTTATGTACGCCCAAGTTTGAAGGCTTTTTAAGACAGATCTAAATTTTCTAAAACTATTGGCATCCTTGTCTAATGGCTTGCAATGATAAAGACAGATATATTTTAGTTAGTTTAGATCTGTCTTAAAAAGCCTTCAAACTTGGGCCCATTGTGTGTCTTCAATTCGTGGTTCATCGTCCATTGTGTGTCTTCAATTCGTGGTCTACCACATCATTGCTAATTCCCCGACGAGATGGCGGTCAAACGCAAACCTATTTATTGAATAAAAGAAAATTGTGTAACGTTTTTATTTGTTCCTAGCCTGATGAGCGACCAGGCCCTGGAGGCGGGAGTGCGCGCGGTGGTGGCGCGCTGCGAGGCGCGCGGCCAGCTGCACGACGAGCAGGCCGAGCTGCTCATCGGGGACATACACAGCGTCTCTATAAAGGTACAGCAACCGCACTGAGAATAAGGCCCGCCTGCTTTTTTAATGCCACCTATATTTTTTTTGAAGCGTTTATTTTGCCAGCCCTGTTTGTTTAGGTCAAATCTTTTACCTGAATTTTGAACAACTTCCCGATATCCGATTGAGCTGAAATTTGATGTACCTGTGTAACTCCGATGACAATGCAATACAAGCTTGTTTTAAAAAAAATATTTTCAAAATTAACTTCTATTATAAGAAAAAAAGTATTAAATAAAACTATGCAATCCCTTCCATTTCAGATCTCCTGCTACCTAGTATGCCGGAACGTGAGCAGCGCCTACATACTGGCTGCTAAGAACGAGCGCACCAACGACTTGCGCCGCGTGCTGCACGAGGCCGAGCGCATCGGCCACGAACAAGTTAGGAACGCCTGCGTCAAACGACTCACTTCCAAAAATGTTTTGTAGAGAATACCCCTTTGGAAACGCATTACGAGATTAGCAGACTGATTCAGCTATCCGGACATCGAATGTATCCGATGTTCCGATAGCTGAAACAGCCTGCTGCAGTCAAGCGCAACTACGTTACTTTATAGATGGACAAATTTAAAATTTGTAGTTGACAAAATCAGTTTTGTGAATTTTAAATACGTATTATATTTGGTTGTCGACAAAAACCCAGGAATTCCATTTATCAATTTCACAAATTCGATTATAACCATACTTGCTGTTTCGATAATACGGACCAAAATTGGATGTAAACGCTTGTTACAGGGACTGACTCGAGGTTTCGTTTAGCCGCTAGTAATGTTTCGAATACATATAGGTTCATACATTTGTGTCTTTTCCTATGACCTACTGACTCGATTTCTGATTACGAAGTGTCCTTAGATTCTTTTTTTATCCGGAATGTCAAGCTATAATACATTTTTCGATCGGGTTTATGTATTTATTTTAACAATCATCTCTTAAGCAGAGACAAAAAAGTAAATAGCGCCAGCGCTGTGATCCGCATGTGTTCATAAAAAGCTGTTAGGCTGTTTTCGGCAAAATTGTATATTTGTATAAAATGTATTCTGCAAAAAAATAACCATAGGCTGTTCTATTTCTAATGGAATGCTGGCTTTACTTAGTAGCTTTATCATAGCATCGAATATGTAAGCTGAAGTTAACAACTTGAATTTAAGAGCCAAATGTTGTACCCAAATGTACACCAATTTTATAAATGGCTGAATCTTATGTGGTTATATGTATGAAGTATGGTGCTGAAATACTGCTTGCTTAAGTAAATATGCAATAATGTATAATAGTGTATGTGTATAATGTATTGGCTTTACTCTGGTCTTCCAATAACAGAATTTATTTGATGAAAACATAAACATTGCCCTTTCTTGTAAATTAATAATTTGTTATTTTGATAAGATTGAATATTTGAAAATTTATAAAGTTGGAATGAGTTATTTATTGTTAAAAAAAAAATTATAATGTTATATGAACTAAGAAAATATTGGATCAGCTAACATGTTTTAGACACCAGTATTATAAGAGTACTCTTATTTTTATGTACCTAATGATATTAAATTGTAATTATTGGCAGAATGTATTTTTATAATGCAATTTAGATGGTAGGAACATGTATTCTATTGTTAAATTATGTTGGTCTCATATTGTGATATCCGCTTGCTTGCCCAGGGGGGGTCCGCGCGCAACGCGCCTTTGCCCGGGCCCTCAGCGCGTGCCTATCTCAAATGTCCCACGAAAAAAACGAGACGACCCTACTTTGCCCCACCATTTTTTGCGCCGCCAGCGCGCGGGTCGTGTTTCACACAATCGTTTCTTGTGACTCAATTTGTTTAAAAAAGTGTCAAGTGTTATTTAGATTTATGTTTGTTATGAAACTAACTAAACAATGTTATCTTTTGTTTATCAAATTACGACTTTGGTGCGGAGTTATGCTGCGCTGAACTTAGAAGTAGGGCGTTTACATGTAGGTACCTACCGTATGTTGTTAGGTCTCGAAAAAAGGTTAAATCTTATGTTTCATGCTGGAATTTTTATATCTACGTGTTAGTTATTGACTTACCTTGATGTTCTGAAAAAATCTCCAAGATCTATCACTGAATTTAAGTAGAAAATCACTCTAAATCGCACCACATCACCATCACATCACTCACCGACACGAGCATGAACCGAACTGGAATTTTTTTGTTTTTTTTTGTTTACTTTTGTCTGTGGCTTGGATGCTTGAATGGAGGGGAAATTTCACGAAGAAACGGGACAAATAATACAAATTAGGCCCAGGAGCGATAAAGACGGGTAGAATCAGCTTTTTTGACGGCGGGAGCGATGTTAACCACAGGTTGACATGGGCAAAGCTGAGTGACATGCAATGTCAACTACCAGTTAACACGGGCAAAGCTGACTTCAAGGTTATGTTAACTACTACTTGACATGGTCAATTCTAAATTCTCGATTTGTTAATTACTAGTTGACACGGGCAAGCAAGCGGATAATGTCAAAATGTTAACCCTTAGAACCTAACTGTAAATGTTTTTTTTTTATGATAATGCTATAGAGTAAAATATATTACATTTTATTATTACATATAGTTTACTTTCATTCAAACCCTTCCTGAATAACCTATAAGTAGGTCAGCTGCCTTCAGGTGCAGCTTATTACAATTATTACTAAAAATGAATAAAATTTGCCATATTCCAGACTTATTTATGTTTTTTATGTGATGCTGGCTTTTCGGTGAAGGAAAACATCGTGAGGAAACCTGCATACGTCTGGAGAAATTCAAAGGCGTATGTGAATCCACCAACCCGCACTTGGCCAGCATGGTGGAATATGGCCTAATGACCCTTCGAGGGTAGACCTGTATCCCAGCAGTGGGAGGATTAAAGGTTACATAATGATGTGATGCTTACTGAGTCTATGTAGGTGTAGGCCCATATACACATGAAATAAATTAGCTAATCATGAGCACAAAAACATGCACAGAATATCTGTGCACTATACAGCCTATCTAGGGTTTTTGTAAATCTAAGTTACTTTCTACAACTGAGTCTTAAAGTCGAGAGTGAATTTAACACTGGCTGCAGCTAGTAATCACATGCGCTAGCCCCAGGCGCGGCTTCAATAGTCAATCGCCTTGTTTTTTACGCGCCTGGCGTGCGCAGCCGCACTCGCGTCGCACACCACAAGGTATGTGTTTCCCGCAGCCAAGTGTTAAATGCAAGTCTATCATTGATAAAAAAATATTAGAAACTTGGAATAATAAAAATCGTGTTTGAAGCAGTTGCCAGCTTGAAGTTTATTTTTAAAGGATGTAACATAAAATACAAAAAGTTCAAAGGACAGATGGTCAATGACTACAGCGCATCACTAGCACTGGAAGCACGACTCCAACTCTTCAATCTCTTACCGAGAGAAAAGCACAGTTCAATGGACCTCGTCCTACAGCTAGGACATTCACAGTGAAGTATTCGGCATACAAACACTTTGTAAATCACACTTGTTTTGCGCACATAACTTTATCAGTCTTGACACATTGCCACAACTATGTAATTATTGTGTAGCCATAGTCTTCTTCTTGGGTTTCTTTAGCCGCTTCAGTCCATTAACACTTGTTTTCAATAGGTTAGAAAAGGCAGTGGTGAACTTTTCAACTTCTCTCTGCTCTACAACTGTAGATATTTTTTTACTTTTAGATTGTGCCCTTATTAAACATTTATACTCAGGGTTTTTTACAGCTGGTGTGCCATCGCGAGGATGCGGTTTTGTTCGCCCGTCATCTGAAATAGAATCTTAGTAAGATGTTGAAGCATGAATATGATTTGAATTTCCTATCACAAAACTTACATCTCTTCATGGTCATTGTGACAGAGCCTGCAACTCGAGCACTTTGGAACAACTTTGTAAGCTCCATCAAGAACTGAAAGACATTAAATTACGAAGAATTATTGGACGGTTGGGACGTATTCTGTTAAAAATATGTACAAACCAAACGACTTGCGTCTTTCTTACCTCATCATTTGTTAATAAAACCATTTTTGTTCAGTGTTAAAATTGGTCTTATCTTAAAAAATTCATATGTATTTTGTGAGCTTTACAATTTATTTTCTAACTTTAGTAAATTATACACATTTTTTAAGGAAAACTATTCAACGAAGGAACAGCACGGTGATCAATAAATTTAAAAAAACCTCATTGCTTAAAAATTGTTCGTAGCAATTTGACACGACACAGAGCTGCCAACCTTGAAATTCAATTTTCCCTAGATTTAAAGTACAATGTTTCCAAATACGACTCGTAAAATATTACAATGTCATGTATTTATGGATTTGGCAGTGCGTTTGTGTAATAGCGATTGAAATGCAAGTTCAGGCCAATCTACTTGTATTATGCTCTAGCCATACTAAAGAAAAGCAATACTAATGGTATATTAGCATTTTATCTTTCGATCCCTTTAATAATTTTCAAACGATTGTCAATTTTATATTATATTAATTACTACAAAACCCTAAAAATATAATTTGCAAAAATATACCCTAAATTTAAGGGAAAATATCTAAGATATGGCCACTGATACGACAAAATGACACGTTGATCGATCAAAACTGACTTTGATGGAATCATAAAAATGATAGTGAACAGGAACGTGTTCGTTATTTTTTTTCAATTCAGTTGCATCTTATACGAGGAGCGTTAAATTATTTAGCCAAGTGTATTGCTGTTGTACCTACCTTTCGTTAACATGAACCACTAGGAAAATGCATGGTCACTAAATAACTTGTTTGTCGTAGAACCTTGAAATACCTTACAACCTTACTAACCTTACCTTTATATTATACATTATTTATGGTGCTTTGCTTTGGTTATTATAACTTTGCTAATTTGACCGAGAAAAGATAATTGATAATCTGTAGTAGCGTCGACAAAGGCATGATCATGAATTAAGAATTTTCTATTCAGTCGGTAGGAACGCAACCTAAAAGTGAGTTGTGTGTGTGACTGGCCAGTGGCATATTATTGTAACGATACCTGCTATTATTTTGTTGTAGGTGCATAGAAACTTAGCTAATTATGCCGATTTATGGTAAGGACAAAAGCAAATTTTATTTACTACCGGCTTTGTAACGAAAACATACCTAAAACGCGGTCTGAAAACATGCATAAAAAGTCAGTATTAATATTTATAGAAAATTAATTCGATATGTAGTTAAGTATGTAATACGTATGAGTAAACAAGTTCGCCCGAAATTGAATGTCAAATCTATTACGCCAATTTGGCATTATTAGCACGTGACCTAACTTTATTTATGCTTTACTATGATCCAGGAAGAGGTACTTATATAATAATTTACGCTCATCAAAATAATACCAATAATTATTAAAATAAAGCCCCGCTGGCTACTCATCCCATACAAACTTTTATTTACTTTTTAACCGACTTCAAAAAAGGAGGAGGTTATCAATTCCTCTGTATGTTTTTTTTTTTTATGTTTGTTACCGCATAACTTTTGACTGGGTGAATCGATTTTGATGATTCTTTTTTTATTAGAAAGCTGACGCTTCCCATTTAGTCCCATTTCAATTTAGTCCAGCTCTGATAATGGTATCCATGAGAAAACCATATAAGTCTTAAATTTGCATTAAGTACGTGCGCGACAAATAGATGAATAACTCAATAGTCGGTCTTTTGAAGTCGGTTTTTGTTTTGTAAAAATAATGTTCTTGTACTTTTTAATTAGGTATTAACCATCGTAGGTACCTATCTGTTCTGTAGTAGGGTACCTACTTAATTTTGATGAGGGTAGCGGGTTTGTACAGTGTGTGCACGCTGCACCGCCTGATGTTTATGTATGTACCTACCGTGGTGTCCGTGGTTTAGATTATATTAGGAGAACATACGAATACTGTCCGGCAGCGGCGTGGCTCAGAAGGATACGAAAAAATCCTAAATAATATTCTAAGAACAGAACGTAAAGTAGTAGGTATATAATAATAGGCTCTTAATACTGAACTAATAGATTATACCTACATTTAGAAAAAAATAATGCACTGGCAAATCAATTAGGTACCTATCTACTTATTGTAATCTCAAATCTAACCTTGAGCCCATCCTTCACTGCAGTCAGATATTATTTACCTATCTACCAAGGCAAGACACCTACTTATCTTTTACATGCTATGGTGATTACTACATTATAATATAGTATACATACATATAGAATAGAATAGAAGAGCGAGTTTGAATAAGCCTTAATTACCTATTTCAGACCAAAACTATGTGACGGCCGTGATCACCGCCGCGGGCGTCCTAGGTTCAGCCTACGTCGGTTACAAGGTTTACCAGTCCAAGAAACCGAAGCTTCCAACAGCATGGAAGCAGGTCGGAACTCTAAAAGACCTCTATGTTTATCCCATCAAGTCAGTTGGCCCTGTTGTAATGGAAAAAGCCGAGCTGACGGTGATGGGTCTTAGACAGGGGTGGCTGAGGGACAGGTGAGAAGACATTCCATTTATCCTTTATAAGGTGTAATCATTTCTTTCCTTTTTAAAATAATAAATTCGTTATTATTATCTTTAAGATCGATGTGCTCTATTATCAACCATCAAGCAAATTACCTAGTAGCCATACATTTATTTTCAATACAAAGGAAGAATCTCAGAATGCTGCTTTTCCAGCCGGTCACAACATAGTCAAAATTAAAGCTAGGGATTTAATGGATTTTTTGTTGAGCTACAACATTTCTCTTTACTCTACACCTATTTTTTGTTTCAGGAATCTAATGATTGTAGACGAAAAGAATAATTTCGTTACAGCGAGAGCGTACCCTGAACTACTAACAGTGCATCCGTCTGTGACGAACTCTATCCTTACATTGAAGCAGGCTAACATGGACACTTTGAAAGTCAATTTAGCCGAGGTAATCAATTTAAATGAAAAATAAAGTAGACTATCGGGGTATTAGCTCCATCTATACCTATCATCATCATTAACATCCACATAGGTACTTCTTTTTTAAACATAGTTCCTTATTTAATTTTTTTTTCGGAATAACAATAATTTTGTGAATAATATTTTTTTACAAACTTCAAAAGGATACAGTTCTCAGTTCGGCTGTGTTTTTTGCAGATTATCGAGTCGGGAATAGAACCTAAGACTGCACATGTTTGGGGCGTGCCAGTTCCAGTTTACGATTGTGGGTTTGAGGCCAACGAGTGGGTTTCGAGGTAATTTATCTAAGTTTTAATTATTTCATAGGGTTGCGTACTATAAACTAATTAACTTGCATTTATTTCATTTCATGAAAAAGTTTACCTACCCCTTCAAGTGGGGTATTGTTGAAAAGGGATATGAGATGTTAAGCGTTATTTAGAATCAATTTCAGTTATTACATATCTACGCACACAGAATTCCACGCACTACCTTTCTATCTCTTATTGTATATTTAGGTTGTAGACTGATAACGATAATTTATCTAGATTGTAACGTAATATTTGCAATATCTTTGCATAAACTAAGTTGTTTTGATGTATTTTCAGACACTTATTAACTTATTAAAATATGACGAGTTGGCCCCATACAAAGCAATTTCATCCATAATTTCGCTTACTCCAATATTGCGTGTTGAGTCTAGAACCCAAAACTTTCGTCAGCAACGTTCTGTTATCAACAGCACCGTCAACGAACAAAATAGACTCGCCTCAACGGCTATATTGACCTACGTTATCATTTGACGATAAAATGTTTTTATGAGGCATGTTGAGAAAAACTCAATTGTTATACAGGCGTATGGCTGCTTATCATTAAGAGACAACGCACACGATTGACTGCTAGATATGGCGCACACTATGCGACAGGTCGGCGTCTAGACGCAAGGCAGGCAGACGATTTCCAAATTTATTTTGTCCTAAACTTGGTGTCCAGTTGCAATGCCAAGCAAGGGAAATCGTAGGCTGGGAGACGGAAAATTAGCGCTTTTTGCACGTTTGTCGTAGAGATTAGTCGAAGACGCTCACGACATTCCGATCGCCTGCGACTGGTCTCAGAGCCGAGATTTCGGACAGGAGTGCTTTAGTGACCGAACGATTACATTATTGTTGCAGATTCCTCAAACGCGATGCTTCGAGCTTCCGCTTGGTCTACTATGCAGCAAACACACCTCGACTACTCAGAGGACACGTGAAGTTTTATAAGTTCGCCGAAAATGATTCCGTAAGCAACACTTATATTAAGGGTGCTGGGATTAAAACGGTTATAAAATTAAAGACAACAAAAATGATTTGTTGTCTTTAATTTTATAAACAAAAGCGCTAAACAATTACGATTGATTAGAAATGTAGCTGCTCACTAATATTTTTCTAATAAGTAGGGTAAGGTGGGGTACAGTGTTACAAAAAAAATATATTGGAATATAATGACAAAAATATTGTTTAAATCAGCTAGTTTTTGGTATAGAAACAAACTTTAATAATCTCTCTTTAGTTAAAATAGCTCAAACATTAACATTATTGGGAACTAATAAATTTAAATTGTATTTTAATTAAGTCAGTCGATTGTAACACTGAGCCCCGTATCTGGGGTAGTCTGTTACAGGGTAAGGGGTGCAATGTTACAACATAAAATAATAGGGAATTAACAAAATGAGAAAAAGAATTTTACTTCTAATAAATATTATACTTCTTAAAAATATTTTTTGGGAAAGTAGGTAAGTAGGTTTTTTGGGAACATAGTATCTTTGTAATGTCATAAAATTAACGTGTTTTTCATTTGCTGCCTTTCGAAGACTAACACCACTTTCAACCATCGAAATCTCTTCTGCCATATCTTTTTCACTGTGAAGACCAGAATCCGTCTTTCTCTTACGATTTTGCACCATTTTCTTTTAATACATTGAAATAGTACAAAAACATTATGTTAATTGGGGCTGACTATTACAGTGTCACACAGTGCCCCGTAACACAGTGCCCCAGAGAGGCAAACCAAATTGAAAAATTCGAGTAAATATTTTAGGTTACGTTTATAACAAACAATTCAACGGTAATATGTAGATAAATAAACATCAAAATAAAAAAAACTAACAACATTTACCTGAATACAACACGTCCGGCAAAAAATTAAAAACTTTGAAACGGTTTTTTCGACGTTTAATAACACAAAAACAATTTTTGTTTATTAATTTTCTAGCGCGGTACAAACTGTGGCAGGACCAACGGTTCAAAGATGGCGGCTTGTGAGCTTGACATACGTGTATACCAACATCATAAAATTAATGGAAAGGGACGGAGAAATGTGCATTGTAATTGTAACATTGTACCCCGTGTAACACTGTACCCCACGTTACCGCTAACCCATAGTATTTACGGAACTCATCATTATCGCGTAGTTTGCTTAAACTTTACCCTGAAGTTCTCAGAAAAAGAACCGCACTTCTAAAAACATTATATGGCTGTTAGCAGCTTTTTCAAAAAAGTATGACTGCGAACTAGCATCACAGATGAATAAGATAACTGTACAGAAGTAAATTACTTGTTGCCTTCCAAAAATAACGATTTAAATCTTGATTTTGTAGGGTTTCGTATTAATTTGGTGGTGACACCGATTTCGTTTACATTTCAGGGCGTTTTCCCAGACGAAGTCTCGTACAACTTAATCAACGAAGCGTCTATAGAAGATCTCAACACAAGAGTGAAGGACACCGAAATTACGCACCGTCACTTCAGGCCGAACTTCGTGGTGAAAGGCGCCGGCCCGTACGACGAAGATGGCTGGAAGTTCGTCAAAATTGGAGACAACATTTTTGAAGTTATCAAACCATGCACTAGGTAAGTACTTGAGTAATATCACACAATAAGTAATAGTAGTAAAAAGTACTTACGTAAAATTTCATCATTCACACGCCAAAACATGAGAAATTAGTCCAAGATCCGAGTATAGAACGACCTCCACCGAACTGGTTAATGAATAAAAATTTTAATTAATCATATTCTGGACTGAATTTTTTTAGTCAACCCACTTGCAATATATTTATTAACATATTAATTTAATATAAAATACTTTTGATACATTAACCAGTTCGGTAGAGGTCGTTCTATACTCGGATCCTTTACTAAATGCAATAGTGGTTATAGGTTGATTCAAACTGTATGTCAACTAGAAAATCATTTTTTTTTTATGCCGCTCAGTAACTTAAAATGTTCTATTCTAGATGCGTATTGACCACAATCGATCCCGAGACCGGTGTTAAAAACACCAACAGCGAGCCATTGGAAACACTCAAGGGGTAAGAAAAATGTCTACATTTAACCATATGGTATTTTAGAAACACAGAGTAAATATTTCTATGTACAGAAAAGTTATGATATTGAAAGATGTACCTATGTTTATAACATTTGGAATCATACGCTGAAATTTTCAAAATCTAAATCAAACCATATTTTACAACACACTTTGGCTGTGGCTAGTAATCACATCCGCTAGCCCCTGGCGCGGCTAATAGTGAAACGCGTTGTTTTTTACGCGCCTGGCGCATTCGCGTCGCGCAAAGGAAAACAACAAGGTAAGTATGTGTTTTCCGCAGCCAAAGTGTTAACTTTTGAAAACTTATTATTAGCTTAGAAATGCGCAAATCCATTTGTGTAATTACCACGCATGTTACTTGATACATCTTTTATGTTCTAGCTACCGCGAAATCGTGGACCCCGTGGAGCGCAAAGCGGCCGGCAACTCTCCGCGCATGGGTCTGCAGATGGCGCTGCGAAGCGGACCCGGCGGCATGATCTCACTCAACGACCCTGTCTATGCAGCTTAGATCATGCAAGATGCAGATGGTAGTCTATATAGGGTTATAAGGAGATATGCTAAACCGGAAAGGGCTCATAAATTGCTGTTCCATAGAAAAATGACAATGTATGGAGCTGGGGTGTTGGGTTACAACGAAGGGTTGCCTTAAGGGTACGTTTTCGCCTCATAACTCTGTATAGCAAGAGAACAAAATTAACATCTAGAATTGTAAAACATCAGTGCTGCTTTTAAATTGTAGAGAAACGAGGTCGAAGAACAACCTACGTCAGCGTTTGGTTAAATTCTCAACGAGATAGCGCGCCGGCAACGGCTGCACTTGCTTATCTAGCATTTATGGTATGAAGATAAAGATGTTGCGTTTGGGGAGTTGGGGCATCAGAGGATTCAGAGGGGAATTTTGGAACGATTAAAGTATGTAATCATGAACTAATATGCCACTATTCTCTCAATGAACTGATTGTATTCGAGACGTTGCTATCTCGGTGATAATTTTATTATTCCCTATGATCAGCCTCTTGCTGCATTTTTTATTCTAGTATGTAAGGTAAGTAAACTGGTACTAGATTTAAATATTTCGATGAATTATATTTTTAGATAAAGTCTCAAATAGTTATATCTACTTTTGGTGCCTTATCAAATAGGGTTGTTACTTGTTACATTAAGCTTGGTGGATAATAAATACATTACGTTTATTAGCCTTGTGTTTCGTATATACAGGGTTATTCATAAAGGGTATGCTAAGCTGAAAAGGGAATGAGTACTATGAGCCCTTTTCGGCAACGCATACCCTTTATGAATAACCCTATATAGATTGACCCGCCGACAATGCATTTTTAGTCGACCAACCTTTTCTCTTGCTCCAACTCACGCAGATTTTCTCTTCTACCCGTCACTCTCGTATTTATGCGTCCGCCGACTAAAAATGCGTCGTCCATGAATATACTTAGTGCATAGTACTTCCTGATTATAAACCTATATCTAAAATACAAGATCTAATAATGGTAGTTGTATAAACGAAGGTAGGTGCTAGTAAATGAAAAGAATTGGTTTGTAGTGAAAAATGTTTAATACCTCAAAACTAAATGCGTACAATTTGCGCAGCAGTGGTCAACAGTTCCTTGTCAGCCGATATCAGGACGCGAGCGAAGGTGCCCCCGCCCGTGCCTTTCGTCAGATGTTCCGGGTTCACCACCACGCACCCGCTCACTTCCTGTAAAACAAATGTTATACACTGAGCCTATAGATTATGTTACTAAAGAAACATTGAAAAGTTGTAAGGATTGAATTGAAGCGGTAGTAAGTAATTTGCCTTGTGAAGTGAGGATGTTATATATTGGTGGAGGCTGATAGGACCACAACCAATACCGTGCTAAAGAAACTCGATAGAGGGTAGAAAATGATTAATGCAATGAAGACTGACAACAAAAGTTAAATTGTCTGACACAAACCAAAGTCAAAAGTTTTCACATATAATAGAATAATATGGACAAAATTTTGTAGTAGCGCGCATTATTACGATTGCGATAAGGTGAATTCAAAAGCCTAGCCCAGTAGTAGTAAAGTTTACCTTGACAAAGTATCTGAAGTTAGACGGCAGCACGAGTAGATGCGGTGTTGTAACGAGCTGCGCGTGCGCCGCCCACAGCGCCGCGTCCACCGAGAAGGCAGGCGCCGGCCACAGCGGGAGATACGACTGCTGTGATATCACGTGCGTCGCTAGCCGAGACAACTTATCGCCAGCAGTGCTCCTAGAAATACGACCATTCTATGACTAACACTTGAAAAAAAAGGCCCAACCCACACAACACACAATTTTACACAATTTTTAGGGTAAAAAGGAAGCCGTTTCGTGAGACATTGGTGCCTGTCCGTCTCACTGTATGTCACAGTCGATTATATCAGGAACTATGAAAGCGAGCGACTTGAAATTTAGCGCAGATCTAGATATTTTTAGATCACAAATGGGATTTTATTTCAAAGATAAAACTTCACCAGATTTGGCTCATTTGGCTATGAGAAAGTAACAAACAGACAGGTATAACTTAAGGTACCTAGGTCTTGTTTACTCAACAAGACAAGCAATACCCGTTGCTAATGACTTGACGTCTATCACATCCCTTTAGACTAGACTTACATTGATATCTCTTCCTGGCTGATATGCATCAGGACATCATTGCTGGTGACCCCGAGCACAACTCCTCCGATGTTCAAAGTGCAGGGATCTGGCATGAAGTGTATGTTGGCGTACTTCCGTCGACTGTGGTACGGCGGGGTCGGGTATATATTCACGTGGAATGCATCCTTGAGACTCGATACTATGTAAATTTTGGTGAATGGGCTAAAAAATTATGCACAATAATTAGTTATCATGTCATTTTATATAGGTTGGATGATGAGTTAAATTCTGTGCAAAATAATATAACTCCCGAAGTACCTAGTATCCTTCGAGTTGTATCATTTGCACAGGAGGCACAGAATTGTAGTCCCAGTTATTTTTACTATGACTACAATTGTTCAGCCAAGTCAGAGGCCACTTGACGGGGCAGCCTAGAAGTTCTAACATTAGCTGGTCATTCTATTCACATTCGATACATTTCAAATTTCAATTCAACTCTAGAATCTAGTGGCGTGGATCTTTATTGGACTAAAGTAAACATGTATGTATAGTTTAATCCAGCCCAGCTTCTTAGCTCAGCATTTTGTATCATTGTAGGATTGAGTAAGAGGAGCTCATTGGTCCACTCGTCATCGGACTCTACCGGCTGGATTGAATGAAAACTATCAATGTAAATCAGCAATTGCTTTTGAAAGTAAGTGCATGCTCGTTAAAAATAAGTGCTTACATCCGGTTACAAGGGTTACAATAACGTACACAGAGAGCGTCATTAAGCGCTGTTTTGACAAAGAAGCGGAAGTATGAAATTACGCTGAGACGCGAACAGTTCCAAACGCAAAAAAAATAATGAGCAAGCGAAAGCAATAGACCAAAAGCTTGAGTAAAATAAGTGGGAATAAAAAAAAACAGTTTATATTATATTTAGGATAGGACAGGCAAATGTTTTAACAGTGATTTATGGAGTAGATTGATAACTAGTAACTCTGAAAGAGTGGGTGTTAACTACGTAACGTAAAACCAACTAACTTATTAAGATCGAAACAAACAGTAAAACTACCTCTCCCTTGCTTTCGACGCGACGCGACAGGCTAACAAAATAGCCGTATATTGCCCTATCACTTTCAAATACTCACCAAGTACTATTCAACTCTCCTAAACTATCAATCAACTTGTCAAAGAAAGATCTATAGGTTTCCGCCATGGTGTTATCCTTCACTTTGGAATGTTCGCTGTCCATGAATGGACCGGTCAGTATGACTACATGTGGCTTATGAGTGCTGATGTAGCTGACCAGGTCTTTGAGTGGCTCGTACGCCATGCTGTCTGACGTTGTGTAAGGGCCCGCTGCGATTACAACTGACGCCGTGCCTGAAATTACGGAATACCTAAGAATACAAGTCACCTATTCGGTGCTATTTGAATGTCACCTCAAAGTAGCGCTTGAAATTTCTACCCACGACTTTTTCGACCGGATTTCCGTTTTTTTTTTTTTTGTAAAAACATTTAAGTCCTAATGACACACGCTACTGTTAACAAATTTCATCAATCTTTACTCCTAGTGAAATGTGATGATGCAGCAACACTAAAGAATAACATCCGTCAAGTCATTTCAGAGGCCTTCAGGCTGTCTAAAAACGGACACCAGGGCTAGCCACCCAGCCTATACGAACTTACTTTTTACGCAAATGCAGCACTTACATAGGCGGAAAACACACAATTACTCAGTTTATGTGGTCAGCAATTTGTCTTAATGCTAATATGAATACTAAATGTGGTTTAAAAGATAATTGCTTTACTACCATGAGTATTATGAACTGTTATGTTCATAATATTATTTTATGTTGCGTATATACAATGTTTTATTTAGACAAAACCAGCCTATTTGTACCTGTCAGTGCGTTCATCATATCGGCCCTGTGGTCGGGCAGCGGCTGCGAGGCGTCGCTAAGCACCTCCTGCGCTATAAACCTGTCGCCGCGGGGGTTCACCCCGCGCATCACCACCACTTGTCCGGGGAACAGAGAATACTGTTTTAGGCTGCAAAATAATTTCTATGTGTATGACATTAATAGAATCGTAGACTTGCTGTTAGTGCACGCATTACGCAAAAACCGCTGAACGAATTTGTATGAGGTATTGACGTTACTTTGGATTAATAAAGAGGCTTCGTTTCATCCCGGAAAATTAACGACTCCTCTAAGGATAACGGTTGGAACCGCGAGACGCTGACAGTTATCAATAATAGGTTAGTAAGGTCATGCAAAAAAAAAAAAGAGGGTGAAAAGAAATTTTAACTGGGCTTGTACTTGTATACCTGACGAAAGCAACATTGACAATTAATGTTCGAAAATAGACTACTCTACATTCTAAGAAATGCGTCTTACTTGGTTTAAAAAAGGGTAGAGTATACCATCAAGTAATATTCTGGATCTGTAGATGTGACAAATATGTACATACTTGTCGATGTCTACAGGCACGGCCTGGCTGAGAGATTGCTCCCACGTTCCTTGCAGCACCACGCATTTAGGGTTAAGTCTGGCATCGGCGTCGCATTCTATTCGACCAGCTACTACTATTTCCGTCTAAAAAGATGTAAGATTGAAAATATGTTTTGTAAGATATATCAAAGGCGCGGTCAAAATTACGCTAAGAGTGCGATTCAGATCTAACATGGCACATAAGTTTCTTTGTAATTAGTGCTGGTTCTCATTCGCGCTTCTGGTTTCGTTGGCGCTGTTATTGCTCGTAAAGGTGCGAAATAGTTTTTTTTAACGCAAATAAGTTAGCGTCCACCAACTCGCCTGTTGTTGTTTACACTTTACACCAGGGATCAATCGGATCCTCTGATAATATTCTATCCTATACATACATAATCGAAATTAACAGAGTAGGTACTTCCAGCTTGCTTTCGACTCCCAAGAGTCCCAAGGCACCAACTAAAGAACCGTATCCTGTGTGTTGAAATTACCTGTGATTTATGTCTAACTGAAGTTGATTCTGTGATGTTTGCCTTTTTCATTATACATTGAGATAAATAGCTGATGTGGCTGTCGAAAACACCTGCTTTCTCGTGTAGCAGCTCGAAGCCAAACCTAAAACAATTTGCTTCATAAAATTGTTATAGAAAGATTCAATTTTGCAGAAAAAACAGTAAAATATAAGCACACATTGCTGACGTAATCGCGATCAAGACCTGCCCATCCCCCATGTCAAAGGCCCTCAAATATAACATCATCATTAAAGAAAATAGAGAAAAAAAACATTATAGAAAAAGCAACAAAGAAAATCTCATCTCAACCAAACCAAAATCTCGTAAATCCGCATACTCACATGGCTTTTGTGTATGTGTCACCATCATCATTAGGCACCTGGCTTATTCTACAGTTTAGTACATTATTTGGTCCATTGGGTTCACTTATAACTTGTAGTAGTTTCTCATCTCCATAAGAATGCACCACAGTACCAGCGTTGGCTCTAGATGCATATTTTGCTGATGCACTGAAATTTTACAGCTTTTCTTTACTAAAACTTACAATTCTAAAATTTATTGCAAACTAATAGCATACCAAATGAAAGTATTACATTTTTTCAGTTACTAATGCTGAATATTTTAATCATAACTAATATTAAAAATGCTAAAGCGAGTTTGTTTGCTTTACACTGTAAATACTCGACAAATCATGAAATTTGGCTTACATATAATGAAGAATACAAAAAAAGATAAAAGCTCTTCATCAAAACCGCGTGGGTGGAATCGCGGGGCGCAGCTAGTACTTAAAAGCCCAAATTGATGTTGTGCTTGTTGTTACGGTTTTTGCAATAACACTAGTAAATCCAATAATACTTACACAGTAGGAGAATATGATGCCGGGCATAGCTCATTTTGGTTGCCTGATTCAACTTCTACTTTTACTCTCTGAAAGATATTGATATGATAAGAATTCATAGATACCCATAATTTTAATACCAAAGATATTTTATAACTATAATCTTAATATATATAAATTACGTGTCATGTTGTTTGTCCGCTATAGACTCCTTAACTACTTAACCGATTTCAATCAAATTTGCACACCGGGTGCAGTTCGATCTAACTTAGGAGATAGGATAGCTCACATCTCAATTTATAGTGTCTACCCGTGCGAAGCCCGGACGGGCCGCTAGTTGTATTATATTTTTTAAGGTTTTTCATTCTTAATTTCAGAATTTTAGCAATTATGGTCATTTTTGAAAATCTGTATCTACTTTTATAAGTCTGAAATAAAACAACTAAATATTTCGTATTTAGAAAGACCGATAAATTATTACCAAGAATTGAGCTTGTTTGGCAGAAAAATCCTTAAATAACGAAATTCGGTCTCGAGCGACCTTGCGTCACCGCCATATTTTTGCTTTGCTACTTGCGACCCTATGGCATCCAAAATCTTATGATCGGCTTCGGTAATAAATGATGTTTGGTAATAGGAATACCTCGCCTTAAGATTTAATTTTTAAGACTATGAAGTCTAGTTATTTCGCGTTAGCTGAAAGTGCAATATGGAAGTCTACAACTGATACACAGGTTCCCAGTAAGTCTTGTCCTCATTAATTTTTCATTAGCCCTATCACGCCAAAAAATTACCATTTACAAATCTATCATTGTTGAGAGAAAATAAGGTATTGCCAACAGAACAATAAAAACGACCCACCTCCTCACAATAAAAAAACAACTTAACTATAACTTACAATAATCACGGCAACACCATAGAAGGCAGGAAGAAAAAGTTGAAATTGATAACTTAAAATAAAAATATATTTAACCCGCATCTTCTTCAATGTCATAGCCTCACAGCATGTATTGAAGGTTTAGTTGATGGCTGCAGACGAGTATGGATCTAGTCATGAGTGCTATGTACATGCACCAGAAGCGTACTCGCCCACAAATATCATCAAGTAAATAATTCATGCTGAAAAACCATTTCTTTTAGATTTGTATGTGAAGCAGTATCATTTATCAGTATCAGTATCATTTGTGCATATGTGGGGGTCAGGGCCTCACTTCAGTATTTTAAGGAGCTTGGTCTGGCTTGAGACAATCTTGAACAAGAATAATGTGACAATGTGTAAGCAAGAGAAATTTAGACAGACCTGTAATTGAAAAAAAATACTAAAAACTACTTATTTTTGATCCTTGGGTTGATTAGGTCCTTTGGCTCTTTAGGGTTGATGCTGTAGTACTTTCTGTAAGCAATCAATGAGTGTAGATCTAGTCACAGGATAAAATACTGTGCCACTAAACCTATACCCATGAAATGCAAACAGACTGGTTTCCTCGCTTCAGTTCTTCATTCTTCCTTAATTTTACCTATTCACACTATGATAATTCAATCAAAATCAATGCATCCTTGAATGTAGATATGTAACTAGCATAGCAACCATTCTTACTGATATGCAGCTGTTGGTTTGAACATTATTTTGAAAAATAGTTTTGCAAGTTTTATTGACATTAGACAATAACCTTGATACATGATAACCTTAAACTTGTACTTAGTAACAGGTAAATCAGCCATAATATAAGATTACATGATTAGAAAACATACCTTGGGTGTAGCAGCCATATAATTTGAGAGTACTTCATTGTCAGATCTGATAATTGTAAATCGTAGAAAATTATTTATATAACTTGCAGATGTTATGGACTGAGATTTACTTAGGTACCTGTAGTAGTGACGCTTTCAAAATTCACGACAACAATCGCCTAACATTTTACGAAGTAGGGTAGGTTCGTAAATGCTTACTATTTCGTGATAAAATATGAGCACGTGGAATTTGAACATAAAAGGATACTGTGCTGAAACAGGCGCTCCATAAACCGTCAGACTTGCGCCGGCGCCGATAACTTTTGCGGGAGCGTTGGGTCGGTTCGGCGCGCGTTTGGAAAATTCCCTTCTTGCAAATAGGTCCAAATTCTCTAAATCAGGCGATGCACCGTTTAGGTGATTCAAGCTAAATGCCATCCATTGTTCAACGAATGATTCTGCATCGATGTTATATTCTTCACACAAACTGACGCCTTTGAGAAATAATAAAACAACCTTGAACATTCATTTCAAAGCGGTACGATTGAAAAACGCTTTTACAAGAAGTCGGTATCATAAATAAATTCACAATTATTCAACAGTTTATTGATTACACGGATTGCTACTCACATTTAGTTAAAACTTCTTTTTGTACTTCAATACCCAAAAATTGAAATTGCTCAGTCACCAACTCTTCGGAAGCCATTTTCTGTAAATTGAAAAAGAAAGAACGAATCAAAAGAAAGAGCGCGAAGACGCGTCAAGCTATCATTTCTTGGAACTGTCAGACTAACAAAAGTCAAAACCAAACTTTTGTCTATAATGCACAGATAATAAATAATTAACGTATGAAAATTAGCATGCCAAATTTAAGTAAAACGTACCGCAATCACAAATAATCACAATGCAAAACAGATTTTTCAGCTATGCTTTGCAGCAGTTCTCTGAGATCAACGAGTTTTGTCGATCAATATTTGTTTAGTAGGTAGTGCTACTCCTGTAGTTAGTACCTAATTAAGTTATGGTGCTTCATCTTCGACCACATTGTCGTCGCTTACCTGCAAGAAAGTTAATGGACAATGGCAAACTTATTGGCATGTAAAATGAATCTTTAGGACATTTCGACTTACTGTTTTGGGGCATTGTCGTTCAACAACACACGCGACGACCCGCTTATTTGTTTAGCCTTGTGCACCACAGCTAAACAGTTGCGTGAAAAACACAAAATAAGAGGCCCGTTTTGACACTTTAGAAAGACCCTAGAATGTAACTTGGAACGCTTTTCGCGCATACTATAGTAGCATGCAATGTCAAATTATAACGAAACTGTCAGAAACAGTTACGTTCTCAGTCTTCTTATTTCAAATATTAGTGTTGTAACCAATTAATTACTGAATTTCACCAGCTTCATTCGATTTTAACAGTAATTAAATATTGATCAGCTGGATCAGCAGGGGGAGGTTTTGTTAGTTATGCCTTACTGATTCGAGTCCAAAAGTACAAAAAATATCACGAATAAATGGACGCAAATAAATTCACAGAGTGGTTTACTAACTTTCGCTTTTTCATAATTGTTTGTGAATATTATTGTAACTAAAAATATTAAATTAAAGACAAATTGACCTTTCGTACCACTGTATCATTTCAAAATACCTACAATATAAAAATTTTAAGTTAAATTATCAATTTAAGTCAAAACCTTAATCCAATGAACTTACGTCTAAATACATAGTGAAATCGATCAAATACTCATACAAACTTGAATTGATTTATCGTGAGTATCGAATACCGAGTCGTATGGTAACATCACTAGTTACGTCGCTATGACAATTGTCAAAACGGGCCTCTTATTTTGTGTTATTTTATTTTATTTTGTCTATATTTTTGAGTCAAAAACTACTACATTCTAAAGCACAGGGTGAAATAATCTGCCTAAAAGTTTTGTATTACTTTTGGAGTTGTCATAGCATAGTCTGAGAGCTCCGTTTCACAAAAGCCTTTATTTAGCTGCGCCCTGCGGTTTCACCCGCGTTTTCCGGTACAAAAAGTAGCCTATATGTTAATCCAGACCATGAACAACTTTCATTCCAAATTTCATTTAAATCCGTTCAGCCGTTTGCGTGAAAGAGGAACAAACATTCTTACAAACTTTCACGTTTATAATACACGTAGGATAACTAAAAATCTGTAAAATTTAATTGTACTTCAACATCTTTATTAAGTTTTGAAAAAGCAAAAGGACAGATAGGCAGGTTTTACTTTTCACATTTATAATCTAAATATTAACTTCATATTTTATATTTTTTTGTATAGTTATAACACAATATAATTATGTAAATATCTAATGATCTAAAGCTTATAGGAAGTAGATAGTTTTAAACATTAAATAAAAGAAGTATAATGTTACAATTTATTGATTAAAATAAAAACAGACTAAGTTCTTTGGACATGGATGTGAAATTTGCATGACGGCATTGATTGTACTTCAGCTGTGACAATACTGTTGATGCAGAGATTGGCCAGCCCTCCTCTTATCAGACCACATGTGTATGCTACATACTGAAACAATACATACAGCTTATTAAAAAAGTGATTATCCAAGCTCCATTATCTATTTATACTACAATTAGAAACATACTACTACTATTCGATTTTGAGGCAAAAATTGGAGATACATTAGGCCCAAGTTTGAAGGCATTTTAAGATGGATCTAAACTAACTAAAAATATATCTGTCTTTATCATTGCAAGCCATTAGACAAGGAGGCCAATAGTTTTAGAAAATTTAGATGTCTTAAAATGCATTCAAACTTGGGCCTATTATACATATAATATGTGTATGTTTTACTATGGAAACTAACGTGGTTTTCACACATTTTTGTTATAATTAAACACGGGAATACTCACGTAAATATTAAGTCTACTACAACTAGTTTCGGTCACATTTGGTGACCTTCATCAGGTGAGTTTACAAACGTGACGCGCTCGCAGTTGTGTCTCGTTTGGCACATAATCAATCTTCATCTTAATTTTTACGTGAGTATTCCCGTGTTTAATTATAACAAAAATGTATGTATGTTGTTTATGGAGGCCGACCTCCGGACCGGACTACTGCAAATTTCAACAATTCTGTTAGTAATGGAAAGCCACCAAACTCAGTTTCGAACATCAGCTAGTTTTTTAATACAGTAAACCTCACCCATTTTATTCATTTTACACTACTTCATTGTTAAATGTCAGCAAGATACTAGAAGTTTTAGTCTCAAATGGATTTGATATTTACATTCACATAAATGCAGGAATAGTACTACGATAAAATTATCCAATTTTTACAAAATTCGTAGCAAGACTGATATAAGACCCACCGCAAGCAAACTAGTTAGGTACATGTAATGCAGGATTTACCATATTACAAAATATAAGTGTTACAAATAAAGTGTCTAACTTAATTACAACTAGAGCCATTGTAGACATACTGACCATAATTATTATACTAAATAGTAAAACTCACCCTTGGCGCATACTCCAAATATTGATGACCATTAGAAAAGGTAGTGAGAAAGCGAAAAGCATTGTCTTGCAAGACATAGACTCCCTGATGATTTGTCCGCAGATTATCTATTTGTTTCTTGTATATGCATGTCCAGAAATCTGTACAAATGAACTTCATTGTGTCCAGTTCATCTTTGAACCTAGGCCATTCTCTTGTAAGTCTCTCCATTATTTTGTAGCCAGCGGCAAACCCAATATATTCAACACCAGACAAGTCAACTTCCTGTGAATAAAACATGCATAATTGTCACAGCGTGAGAATAAGAATTTGGTTCTGACCACAATATATAGACCTGTTCAGAAGGATGATAAAATATCTCACCTTTTTATCATTTTCCTTTGACTGTTCCAGTGTAAAATTTATAATTTCGGAATGTAATAAATCGAAAACTATATCATCCGCCATCTCTTTTGATAAAAATAAATAATTAAAAAGTAAAAGTAACAAATTTATAACTGTTTATGTCTAGCTTTTTAGTTTATGTCCAATAATGTCAATGGTAAAAAATTACTTTATTTACTTTTGCGAAGTAAAAGTAGAAAATGTAATTAAAGTTTAGTTCATTCATTCGTTTAGTTCAGTCAGTCGGGTGTAGAGCTGCCAGATCAAATTTTTAATTTTTCCTGAATTGTCATCTAAAAAACCCAAAATCGTTTTGGTGAGGTGACTTCTTCTTTTTCGGGGGAGGGGCAAAGCAGACAAAAAATAAAAATTGTGTCGTCTGCCAAATGCACGCTTAGCCCAAAAAAATAATATTTCAATGGACTAATGAGTGTTATTTTCTTTTTACCTCGTATATATTGTTTTTGTGATCGATTGACGCTCATTTATCAAAGTATTGGGAAAGATATAATGGCTAAATAGCAAAGAAATCCTCAAAACTCTGAAGAAATACTGCTTAATTACATACATACATACGTACATTTTACGTGACCAAATCTACTTTGACAGACTTCTTTCATCTCCGAGATTTATTCTATCACGGATCTAATTTCACATTATTGTTTTCAAAAGAAATCATTTCATAACAAATTAAAATTCTTGCAACACCGACACCGCTATTAATACAAAATAATGAAGAATAAAGATGGCGGAATATGTTTTCGAAGTGGAAGACCGTGCGCAGTGCAATTAATTGTTTCCTTGTGAAATTGATTCCGGCTCAAGTGAATTTTCTTTCTTTTACCTGTGAGTAATATTTCTTAATAAGAAATACGACAAATTATCGTTTTTGGTGCCAAATGGAGGATACCAATCTATTGAATACAGTAAAAGATGGCGGTTCGACGCGAATTCAACGTACTGAAACTACTGAAGCGCCACCTAAAGGAGGTTTGACAAAACCGACGTTTGATGGAACTGTCAAGAAAAAGCGGAGACGCGGGAAATACAAACGCAAAATTATGAAACCAATTGGTAAAGTGCCGTGGCAAGATCGACGGAAGAACGAAAAACCCAAGAGAAATAAACGGTTCCGTAAAATTGTTGTAGCTAAAACACAAGCCCCTTTTAACAACAATCAGTTTCTAATGGAGATCCATAAACCGGAACCTGAAAATACTTTCAACATAATGCAAACACCATCTGCTCGCACTCGTGATTCAAGTTTTAGCGTTGATTCAGATGAAAATTATTTATATTCTCTCCCAGAAGACGACGAATATAGTAATAAGGAATTTTCTATTGTTTATGCAGATGCACAAGTTGAACGTTTGTCAAATTTGACAAAACTTGCCCTTATCCAGGAATATATTTTTCTTGAGGCCAAATATGAGAACCTCCTCAAAAGGACGGAGCGTTTTAAAACAAGACCCATTGATGAAGATACCTTAGAGAGTGATAAGGAGACTTCAGCTACAGACAAGGACAGTATGGTAACAGAAAGAGATATTTCAGAAACTTCGTTTGAATCAAGTGTAATAGAAGATCAAAGATATACTGATCTGTTACAGCGTATGAAAGAGCAAGAAGAGCAATTGCTCCAGCTTCAGTCTACTAATGAAAAGCTAAAGCTTGAAAATGAACGCATGCACAAAAGGTCAAAAGTATCTAGTGAGGACTCTGAGAGTGACAGTTCTTCATCTTCATCTGATAGCGACAGCAGCTCCAGTCCAACTAATGCAGATGCACCAGTTGAAGATGGAAATAATAGTGTTAATGACGGGAGCAATGCTCATGCCAATGACCAAATTGAAGAGACTGTAGAAATGGAGTGTGAACCACAACTGGCCAATGGATTCCATAGTCCTGATAAAAAGTAATATAAAACACCTGTTGTACCTACTGATGTGATCCACAATTATATTCTTTAAGTAGGTTGTTTAATATTAATGTCAATGTGCAGCATTCCCCAATAAAGCTTAAAATGTAAAACCACGAGAGGTTGATGCCCTGTCATGAGCTAAATAGATAATAATGTAATCAAAATAATGTATAGCCTTTTGAACACAATTTGTCTCAATGGTTGCCGTAGTTTAATGACAATGTACATATTATGTAATTACTTAAGAAGTGATATCTTTCATATTTTCTCTTATTAATTAGATATACAGGGTTATTCATAAAGGGTATGCTAAGCCGAAAAGGGCTCATAGTACTCATCACTATGAACAACTTTTACTATGGGACCAACTCGAAATTCGCGAAAAAAAATCAGCTGTTCCAAACATTTTGTCGAGTGTCATTGACATTTTTCTATGGAACAGCTGATTTTTTTTCGCGAATTTCGGTTTGGTCCCATAGTAAAAGTTGTTCATAATGATGAGTAGGTAAGTCCTTTTCGGCTTAGCATACCCTTTATGAATAACCCTGTATATTATATCTTTTTAATAAAATTAGCATTGAAAGTTTATTTTATTTATTTATGGCTAATACAGTTGAAACTTTGTGTAATCACTTTAGAAATATTCATGCATTTAGTTAGGTATTGATATAGCCTATAGCACTTCTTGTAAGAAAATGAAAAAATCTAGTATTTTCTGTTAAAATATTATATGAAATGTTTGTAATGCTACTGCAAACTTGTTTTGTATTTTTACAGATGGTGGGAATGTATGTTTATTGTTATATTTTATAGTAGGTTGTAAGTAAAATTAAATTTCTAAAAGTATGTTTGTGTTCTATGAGGATTCTGGTTTGTAATTAGAGCATTTGTTTGTTATTTTTGCACTTTTTGTCGACCTTGTTTTTTATCTAAATTTGAAGCCAAATTGTTTACTTTAGTGATAAGCTATAATTATCAGAAAAAGTATAATTTAAACAACAGGGACTTTAGTAATTATGTATGCTTACTTACTTATTAAATAACTATGAATTCAGGTAACAAATACAGATACACAGTTTCTCTAATGTCATTGTAGAGGAATTTACACTATAGCTCTGTAGCTTTTAATATCACCCCTTCATCTGCCCTAGCAAGTAAACTTATTTTAAGTCAAATGTGTTTTAGTTTTAAAAGATTCCATGACTAGGATACAGAAATAAATATTTGTAGAATATAGTAATTTGTTTTATGTATTTGTAATAGATTTACAATACAATCATACTTACACCTAAACTTTAACTTTTTTTAACTTCGAGTCTGGTGTATTAGGGTTGATACCTTTGTAAAACTTTTTTAGCAAAGCCATTGCTTCATCAGCTAAAAGGTTTCCATTTACAATATAATTTTCTTCATAAAAATTACTTACATCTAAAACAGTTTTCCCTCCAAATCTGTCATTAGCACAACCATAAATGACTTCTCGTACTTTTAAGTTATTCAAAGCGGCAGCACACATTATGCATGGCTCCACTGTTACATAAACAACTATGTTTCTAAAATAAGTTTGATGGTCAATATTATTTGATTTGCAATATTCCAAGATCAAATCGATGCAATTAATTTCAGCATGTCTTGTTGGATTATGAGTTGCATTTACACAGTTTCTGGATTCTGCAACAATCTCTCCATTCAAAGTGAAGACACAGCCCACTGGCACTTCTTGAGCGGCCAAAGCCTCTGAGGCCAATTCCAGAGCTCGTAACATAAAATCAACCATTTTATTTTCTGGTTGTTTTTATTTATAATATTGCATTAGATTTGACTCCTCCAAGAACTTAAGTGCTTTTTGATCCCAGTTGTTGTTATTGACAGTTCTTGGGCTTGGGTGCGGCATGTAATAAATCTAAAATGAAGTAACAAATGAGTATTTAGCAATAAACACTAACATTATAAAACAAATTGTTATTTAAACTGCATTCAAATAATAAGTTTGGGTAGATACCTGTATTGATCTTGATGGCAGATGTTTATTAACAACTTTTCGTGCTCTGGTTTCACAGAATTTTCCAATAGCAACGATTTTTTGCACCTCATACAGTTCTATAACTTTTGCAAACCATGGATCACAGATTTCATATAGCTTTTGCACATCATTACCCTGTGTAATGTTAGTATTAAGTATAAGTAATTACAATCGATAATTGTTATGCCAAATTCATGCACTCAATTAAATTCTCCCTGTATAAAAATAATTACAATTATAAAGATGAAAAATAATAAAAATATTAATATTTTCTTACAATCAGCACCAAACTATAGACATCAATCAACAACATAAAAGTTAACAAAAACAGTAAATTTTAGTTTATTACCTTCAAATCACCAGGGGTGACATTACAACCATTTGCTTTCATCCATTGTTGGGGTAAATAGTTATAAACAAAACTCGACTGGAAAAACTTCTCTGGATTTTCACACAAATTTTTAAATAACCCCCAAAATCTCTTACCACTGATCTAAAAAAATAAATATAATGTGTACTGCACAACTGAAGTGAATAATATGTCTTAAATTTGCTTTCATAGTAGGAGGCAATTCAGAAAAATTACAACCATTTGCTTTCATCCATTGTTGGGGTAAATAGTTATAAACAAAACTCGACTGGAAAAACTTTTCTGGATTTTCACACAAATTTTTAAATAACCCCCAAAATCTCTTACCACTGATCTAAAAAAATAAATATAAGGTGTACTGCACAACTGAAGTGAATAATATGTCTTAAATTTGCTTTCATAGTAGGAGGCAATTCAGAAAAATTACAACCATTTGCTTTCATCCATTGTTGGGGTAAATAGTTATAAACAAAACTCGACTGGAAAAACTTTTCTGGATTTTCACACAAATTTTTAAATAACCCCCAAAATCTCTTACCACTGATCTAAAAAAATAAATATAAGGTGTACTGCACAACTGAAGTGAATAATATGTCTTAAATTTGCTTTCATAGTAGGAGGCAATTCAGAAAACTGACGATAACAAATATACAGGGCTTTTCATAAAGGGTATGCTAAGCCGAAGAGGGCTCATGGTACTCATCATTATATTTTTTGTGGTGTCATTGAACTATTACTATGGAACAGCTGATTATTTATCACGAATTTCGGGTTTGTCCCATAGTAAAAGTTGTTCATGATGATGAGTGCTATGAGCCCTTTTCGGCTTAGCATACCCTTCATGAACAACCCTGTAGTTTGGTGTCGTAGCTACATACTAATTATTACTTTCTTTTACCTCTGTCCTTGAACAATCAAATCCTTTGACTGGTCTGGATGGAAGTTCTATTGGCGGTTTATTAACAATGCCTTGTATTCCCATCCAGTCTCTCACAGAGCTTACCTCACCAAATGGCACCTGAAAAACAGATTAACACTTAACGCGAGTGCGGCTACACATGCCAGGAGCGTAAAAAACAAGGCGTTTGGCTGGGGCTAGCGCATGTGATTACTAGCCGCAGCCAAAGTGTTAACAACACTAAAAGTACTGTTTCGGGCAGATAAGATTCTGAATTAATGAAAATGAAGTTAGTGATAGTGAGTGTACAAAACAACAACAAAAAGCCTTACACCAGTTTGTGACATTCCCCAGGGTCCAGGGTTCATGCCAAAATATAAAATTGGCTTTACAGTTTTGCAATATTTTCTTACATACATTTCAAAGGTAGTTCGAGCATAAATTGTGGGGTTATACACACAATGTACCAGTGGAGGCAATTTTAACTGTTCCAAAGCAAGGTTTAACTCATCAATTATATGCAGAAGATCATCACTTAAGTCTGTTTTGATACGACTATGAGCAGTATTTGTAAAAAATGTTGAGACAACAATTGTTCCCATTGTTTAAATATTGGTACCCTTCTGATTTTTCTGGACGTCACAAATGTGTGAAGTAAAATTTCTAGGGACCGCACCAGCAAAAATACACACAAAAAGCAATAAAATTGTCGGCCAAGACAAACCCTCAGACAACCACAAGGCGAATCCAAACCAATGTTGAAATGTTAGGTGCGAAATAAATTGTTATCGGATTCAATTTATGTGGATAGACATATACAGGAATGGATTCTGTGTTAATGTGATTTAACCTTTGCATTTGCAATCAAGAAAATTCAGATTTAAAGAATTCTTCAGGACGGCGAAAACCTACACCTTCGAGCTTTCGAGTCGACGAACTTCTCGAAGCTTTGTTTGGTTTTTTTTTTTAATTATTATTTGATAGGTGTTGCCTAGTCAAGGAAACAATAAATGGCCAAACACTTTTCAAATAGGGAATATGCATTTGGTTTAAATTTAATTGATTTTTTTTCCCCTTAATCTATATTGTCCTAAAATTGTATCTGAACCATTATTTTCTTATTTAGTGTGTTTTTAATTGCAAAAAATATTAATTAAAAAATGCAAAATAAGCGCGCGAAATTGAAATTTGGGAAACGCATCACCATTGGTCGAACCGAAACGTGACGTCACATACCATGTTAACGGATTTAGAGACGTTGCTGTTTGTATGGTGTCTGAAAAAAATTTGTTTTTATTTGTGTTTCTGTAGTGTTTTTCATTTAGTGCAACTTCTTCAACGATAATGAAGATACAATATCTCTTCTCATAACCTTACACCATTGTTTTCGTATTTTCGCATCTTTTGGAACAGGAAAAAACACTTTTTCAGGTGTACTTATAATAGTGTTTTTGCACATTGGTACAAGACAATATCTATAAAATGGTTTTTTAGCTTTTTCCATGGTGTGAATAGCTTTTAAAAT
Organism: Alcis repandata; assembly: GCA_949125135.1. Lineage (NCBI taxonomy): Eukaryota > Metazoa > Arthropoda > Insecta > Lepidoptera > Geometridae > Alcis > Alcis repandata. The sequence continues at coordinate 5,187,961 of OX421242.1, read as the reverse complement.
TGAAAATCTGTATAAAACAACCAAAAGTAACTGTCAAACTTATAGTCAACAAACACTGGTAGTGGTATGTGACGTCATTCAAGGCCCGCGAAAAATGGCGGCGTTCAAACAGATCCAATTTTAGCGATGTTTTAAATATCATTTTAAAAAATAATTAGAGCGTTTCCAACAGTATTTATATTTTTTACTATTTTATAACGATGTAAGAAGTGAATTAAAAATATAAAAAAAATACATGCATATTCCCTATTGTGCTACAATGTTAAAAGGTCGTAAAAACTGCATTTAGTGCTAAAAAAATGGGTTAAAACCTCATCATGCTAAAGTGAAATGTTTCGGTAGACGATGTCAGAGCAAGTGGAGAACAAAAATAAAGAAGGCTGATACATTAAGCGAATAAGCAAGCCATTAAGCAAATAGCCATTAAGCGACAAATACAAACTTACCACATGCTAATAATGTTTTCACTTTAGTCTTCAGTATTTTAGTAAAAGAGCTAAATATCTTGTGTCTTCTAAATTTCTTTTGTCTAATAATAAAATTATGTAAAAGTGGCCATAAATTATATTTAAGCCAAAACAAGATGAACTGTTGCGAAATGTGGCTAAAAAGTGGCTAACTTAGCAACACTGATTGAGTTTTGAGTCTCCGTTATCCGCATTACGGCGCCCCGCCACTCAAGCGGGTATAGTACTACTCTATGTTTTGAGTTTTGACATTGGCATAGTTATAAAAATAATAATCTTAATCTAAATAAATCTCGTGTCACAATGTTTGTCCTCAAAGGACTCCTAAACCACTTAACCGATTTCAATCAAATTTGCACACCGGGTGCAGTTCGATCTAACCTAGGAGATAGGATAGCTCACATCTCAATTTATAGTAAAAAAACATAAAAAAATAGAAAATTTAAAATTTAAGTTAGCATCAACATACTACGGTTGCTATAGTTACGGTTAGCATCAACATACTACGGTTGCTATAGTTACGCAATGGCTTTTGACAGGACAACGTCTGTCGAGTCAGCTAGTAGTTAAAAAAAACTAAAAACCACGCTTTGTCTAATGTATTGTCATCGGTCCTCGACAAATCTACAAAGTTTGAATGAAGTCTGACCGTTTAAAGTGGGTCAAAAACGCGCCCAAAGAAGTCGGTTCATACAACAAGTGAACTTAGTGAACTGTGAAGGTAGGCAAGGCACTAGGCGTGTAAAAACTACAACAAAATACAAATCTCCCATTTGGTCCCATGTCCCATTTGGTGACACTGACAGCAAGCTCAAGCTGACATTACGTGAGTCTATTCTGGCAAGTACGAGACTTTCGCTCTACTCATGTTTTCGTATAAAATAAAAGAGAGACAATCGATCTCGATTGGTGTGTTATAATCACATCACAATACAATCAACTTTGCGTTTATGCGGTAGAGAGAATTTAAAGTTTTAATTTATTAGTTCGGCATTTTGTTTTTTCCAATACTGCATTTAATAACTAGATTTCTGATATGATTTACCAAACAAATCAATGAAAAGGTTTTTCATTCCTGTACAAAACAGGTCAAACAGGTGTTTAGTTTACGTTTTTAGTTTAGGGTATGTAGCGTAGCCAACACAGAATTTTTCCAGCAAAACAAAAAATAGAAACTACTAACTGTAAATAAATGTCTGTCCTCGATGAAGCTGTTGTTCGTTCTATAGCTATGAAGGCTAGTGTTCCTGTAGTATTTCGTGGTTATGTAGACAACTGGCCACTTTGCCAATGGAGTCTTGAAAAGTGGAATGAAATATTCGGCCAGAGAGAATACCCATTTCGCTGTGTAAACAAGAATGTACAGTCACAAGAACCTTGCTGGGAGAGAAGATGCACAGCCAGAAACATGACATTTAAGAAATTTACGGAGACAGCACCTTCCAGTGATGAAGCAATGTATTTTGATTATAAATACCTTCATGAATGGTTTTCAGAAAATGATGAACTGTGTAAGGTATAAAAAAACCATTACAATATTATTTTTACTATTCTTAATACTATACAAACAGTGTTGCATCCAGCAGGGCTTGCCAAACATAAGCATGGTTTCCTTCGAACCTGTCAATTTATGATGAATTTTTGGTAGTAAGAAGACACATGCTACTGAACCGACTTGGCTAGGCTTTAGGGAATTTGTTGATTAACCTTTTGGCTACTACAGCATTGATAAATTACCAAGTTTTGTACTAAAGACATAAAATTAAAATAGCAGGAAAAAGATTTAAATATTTTAATTTAACACTTTGACTGTGGCTAATAATCCCATGCGCTTGCCTTAGGTGTGGCTAATAGTCAAATGCATTGTGTTTTACGCGCCTGGCGTGTGCAGCCGCACTCACGTGGCATAAAAGAAAACACGTTATGTAAGGCTTAAAATGTTAAAGCAATTTTATTCCATTTCAGACAATATCTTGGAAGCAGTTTGGTTTCCTAGACAAGGGGCCAAGAGATACCACACTCTGGGTTGGTAGCGATGGTGCCCACACTCCTGCACACCAAGATACTTATGGTGTCAATATTGTTGTTCAAGTGCATGGAAAGTAAGTGGCACTCATGAACTGTGAGATCAAAACATCAGTTATTGCATTATAGGAAGAAAAATACAGACAATTGCTGTCACTAAATTATTGAAATGTTGAAACTATTTCTTCTTGGTTAGTTCTTGGCTGCCTGCATTTACTAACTTTTTACTTTTTTAGTGACCAATTTAAAATCTGTTATTTTTACTTACAGAAAACATTGGGTTTTGTTTCCTCCTGAAAGTGGGGGCCTGAAGCCTACTAGAGTGCCTTATGAAGAGTCTAGCGTTTATAGTGAATTGAACTTCTACTGTCCCATTGATGTTCAGGTATTTAAAGGTATTCAAAGGATTTTCAAAAGGAAGAATGCAATATCTTTGTTAATTGTAATAATCATTTTTTTAATTGTTTTCCTATAGAGGAAAGCACTAAAGGGGAACCCCCTTTAGTGCTGGATTTTATCACATTATCCTGTGTAAAAAAACACGCACACGCAATGATGATGTGTCACAAAAGTTGATCACTTTGAGGTGTAGAAGAACATCCTTAAGTATTACATCACCTCTCCGTTACACCTTGTATACAGCAGTGGCATTAATTTTCGCTACATCACTCAGACCAGCGTTATTTCAGGACTGAGGGGCGCCCGCTTGGTGGAGCTCTCGGCTGGCGATGCTCTCGTGGTTCCGCACAAGTGGTGGCATTACGTGCAGAATGAGCACCCGGTCAACATCTCACTCAACATGTGGTTGCCTCATGTAAGTCTAAATATGATTTCAATTTTGGTTTCTAGCTTAAAATCTTTAGTTAATATCGGTATTGATTCTCTTGTACTACCTATTTCCAAATTTTAGACACCACTTTCAAACCAATTCGATTGTATAATCTGTATTATATTCCTATGATAACTTGATTTTCCAGCCCAAAGAGTGTCGCGATCTTTTTTAACCGACTTCAAAAAAGAAGGAGGTTCTCAATTCGACTGTATGTTTTTTTATTTTTATTACAAATAATTTCAAGTTTTAATTCATACAAATAATTTCAGTGCTATTAGAAAATGGTGCAAGAGAATAGGCTAGTATTGTACATGGCATGAAACATGTTTTGTATGCATGATATTACGAGTATAATGCATGGTTTAAAAATTAACTTGATTTTTGTGTTCTTTTTTATTTCTGTGGTTACAGGAAGAAGACAAATCCGCTCGAATGTCTGAGGCTGTAATCAAGATATTTGTGGCTCAATTATGCAAAGATCTATCCCCAGAACAAGTAAAAAGAGTTGTTAACCCCACTGAGGTGAGTACGCATGAAATGTGGACTTTGGTTAAATAAAAAACATTATTGATTCTGGCATTAGTTCTGTTGGCATACATTTAAAGAGGGCTTCAACTAGCAGATAACTATTATAAACTAAAAGTATTGCTCTTCTTTCATTGTATAGACAAGGACAATGTTTTATTAATTACATTTGTCCCCCGAAATTCTAATAAACAGTATGGTTTTTTATTCAATCCATACTGACTGCCAGAACACAGTTGGTTAGTTGCTTGTCGACGGATTTTCTACTTGTCAGAGCAGGTCTTTATAGAAATTTATATTTTCAGGATGATTTAACGGACACTTCACTAGCAGACCTATTGCATCTACTCAAAGCAGCCTCGGACCAGTGCCGGGATAGTGAGCGCAAAATAAAATGTACAAAGCGACCAAAAACTGACGACCTCTCGAGTCCAGTTACCGAATACATAGAATACGACATCGAAGCTTTGTTACAGAATCCAGGCAACAAAATGGAAATGGCACCGGTAGTTACTGGCGAGGAGTTGGTTCGAATAATAGAAGAGACTAAAAATCGGAATCAGAACGGTACGATTTTACCCCAAGACGATGACGATGTTGCCATTCGTTTTATCAAACCTGTTATAAATGCATTTTGTCAGGACACTGTTGTGGATCAGTTCAGGCAGAATTTGTTGTCCCAATTAAGTTCGTCATGACATGTTTTCTGTGCTATACATTAGTATCTAGTACTTGTGTGGCTGTGAATTATTTTTAGGTGTAGGTTAAAACGAATTCAACCGGTCGGTTTAAAACGGTTTCTATTGTTTTAAACGGTTGTTTTACGTACTTAAATAAAAATATTGAAATACTAAAGGTTGTTTATTATCATAGAAAAACTTAAGATACATAGGTACACTGTTTGGGGGCGTACCGTTAACTTCAAGCCAGTTTGAATATAGTGGATGTAGACCAGTCTAGATGATTTTGAAAAAAATGAACTGAAAGTCTATGGTACGCCCTAACGGTAAGCCCTTCGCTTAGGTCTAATTTCATAGCGCGTAGTAAAACTAACTAAATAGTAAATAGTAGGTATCCTTTTAATACTAAAACTGTAATAGTTTTGAAACAGTTTGTATTAATTAGACAGGACTGGCATTCTCCGATTTCGACTATAGGTTTCGGTCGCATTCGGTGATCTATTCTATATCAAGGAGTGACGTGCGCGCAACTACGACCGTGCTTAAAACACGTGAGTGGTCCTGTGTAATTGTGGCAAAAGTTTTTAAAACGATATTATTTCTATAAAACGGGATTATATTACATACATACATTTTGTCAAATGTCATTGACATTATTCTATGGAACAGCTGATATTTTTTTCGCGAATTTAGGGTTGTTTCCATAGTTAAAGTTGTTCATAATTATGGAGTACTATGAGCCCTTTTCGGCTTTGCATACCCTTTATGAATAACCCTGTATATATACGGGATTATAAAAAGTATGTTCAACAATTTTACTATGGGATCAACCTAGAAATGGCGAATAAAAAAATAATAAAATAAATAATAATGCAAAAGTTTATACACATGAAAATATATATAATTAACAACATAACGCAGATATACATATTGGAATGATTGTTTATGTTAGTATTGCTATATATTGTATGCTTAGAAAATGAAATTACATAACAATGTGGGGAGGGCACTGTACGCTGAAGCACAGGCTTTAGCCTAGTTCGGCAACAGACGCTTTTTTATTTTTTGGATGTTTTTTCTAGCCGTGTTTCTTAAGTAAAATTATTTATGTAAACCTTTTGTATTAAATAAATGTGTTTGTGTTTATGTGTGTTTAATTTGTTAATAGAAATAATAAAATAGATACAGTCGTGGGAATTATAAACATATGCATAGACTAGACTAAAATAAAACCGTGGGGCACGTCCCACGGTTTTCTTGCCCCACGGTTTTATTTTAGTCTAGTCTATGCATATGTTTATAATTCCCACGACTGTATCTATTTGATTATTTTTTGGTTTTTATTTATTACTAGTAACATGTGTTTGACAGCGGGAACATAATAACAATGATATTTTCGAAGTTAACTCCACAGGTAAGTATGTTAATGCAGCAGCGTTGTACCGAACTGTACGAACTTGATTAGGATAACAACGTTTGGTACAAATATCACAAACATGTATACAAATTGTGTTAATAGCATTCTCGAATGCCTGCAGATTATTAGCTCTGCATTGTTGGGTACGCTCTCGTTGTTTATTTAACCTCGTATCGCGATGTTCAGGCGTTTCTGAACCCAACTGCTGTCTTTGTCTTTCACGGCTTTGTATTAATCTAACTTCATATTCTTCAGGCGTTTCTGACGCTACCATCTGTGTATATCGCTCCCGTTGTTTTGTTAACCTGGCTTCATATTCTTCAGGCGTTTCTGACGCTATCATCTGTGTGTATCGCTCCCGTTGTTTTGTTAACCTGGCTTCATATTCTTCAGGCGTTTCTGACGCTATCATCTGTGTGTATCGCTCCCGTTGTTTTGTTAACCTGGCTTCATATTCTTCAGGCGTTTCTGACGCCGTCATTTGTGTATATCGCTGACGTTGCTTTTTTAACCTGGCCTCATATTGCTCAGGTGTTTTTGACGCTAATTGTTCCCGTCGTTTCTGTAATCGACTATTTCTATCACCTTCACTTTCTTTAGCTCGTTTTGCTTTATACTTTTCTTTCGCTTTTTGAAGCCTTCGTTTACGTTGTGTTGCAGTTTCTGTTTTATTTGTGTTTGTATTTTTTATATTTTTTTTTACCATTTTGTTCCCACGAGTAATGGACATTTAAACGGTCGACCCCCCCAGAGGTCCAATAAAGGGGCAAGGCTATGTACAACAAGATGCGCCTGAGTCTTGAGGGGAAAACGCTAACGACATATCATTTTTATCCACCCTAATGCCATACAGTTCTCGGCGCGTTTTAACCTTTCACCTTAACTTGGGTGGTGTACCGCTAACGACGTATCATTTTTAGCCACCCTAACGCCACACAGTCCTCAACACGATACAAAATCTTGACTTGGGTGGTGGATTCAGGCTGGATTAATCAGATACCTAAATTACAGATTCAATTTCTAAATTTAAATCTTATTATTATACGCCATTTGGTGGCTGCGCCCATCTTAAATATTGAGGTTGTATAGTGCACTGTATTCTACTTGTTGAGACCTTTCATTTGATACCCATGTTGATGGGATTGATAAAACCTAAGTTATCCGCCATTTTGTAGAGGCCGCCATCTTGGATTTTAATTTTATATAGTACATTGTATTATACTGGTTGAGCACTTTCATTTGATACCCATATTGATGGGATCGATAAAACCTACGTTATCCGCCATTTTGTAGCGGCCGCCATCTTGTATTTCAATTTTTTATAGTATATTGTATTCTGCTTGTTGAGCCCTTTCATTTGATACCCATATTGATGGGATCGATAAAACCTACGTTATCCGCCATTTTGTAGCGGCTGCCATCTTGGATTTCAATTTTTTATAGTATATTGTATTCTGCTTGTTGAGCCCTTTCATTTGATACCCATATTGATGGGATTAATAAAACATAAATTATCCGCCATTTTGTAGCGGCGGCCATCTTGAATTTATAATGATAATGAATAAACATAATTGTATTGTCACCAAAATCCAAAGTGTATACAAAATTTCAGATTAATCGGTTGACAGGAAGAGGGTGAAATTTGAATTACTAAATTTGACCCAAGAATAAATAAAACAAACGGGGTGAGCTAAATAAAACCGTTTAAAAATAGAATAATTTAAATGACGCTCGACAAAATGTAAGAAACAATATTGTTTATACTAATGAATACTATGAGTCCATTTCGGTTTAGCCCAGACATCGTCATTATCTATTAAATACGCTACAAAATCCAACCTTTACAAATGAGGACTAAACCAAAGTAAACGCGGATGTTACACTATGCGTTTAGTTCTGCGATTAATCAACTGAATTAGTCTATTAAATATAATACGCACGTTAACTCAGAGCACGATATCGCATGTTGTATTTGCCCACTTTACGCACATGAAACTGCCTTCATATTTGTTTAGTTACGCTTTTTTGGTCTTTACGTAAGAGCGATAGTAGAAATCTCCGAACAGTATGACCATAAACAAGTTTTGCGGGATGAGAATGTAAGCCGGCTGCTTCGGGAAGTTGCAGTCGGACGACACGGCTAGTACTATGAAATGTATTAGCAAGAGTGTGAACTGGATCTGAAAAAAAACAAAGGCCCAAGTTTATTGTTTAGTAGGATATAATGTCAGTGTGAGATTTGCTGTAATTGTACGAATGCAATAAAGATATGATGATAATAAGTTATGATACATATGTACGAGTAGGTACCTATATGATGTGCTTGGCCAGCGTGGTGGAATTTGGCCTAATCATCCTTCGAGGGTAGAACTGTATCTTAGCAGTGAGAGGATTAAAGGTTGAAAATGATGAATGAATTATGAGTAAAGATATGTAATATAAATGATATGTATAAGATGGTATTTTAGTCCATTGTTCGCATAACACGGGGCGTGGACAAATTGTAATTTCCACCGTTTTTATCTACGCTAGAATATGAATTTCACTTTCCTAAGAAATAAAAAGAGTGGAAAGATATATCTGCACACGACCCGCGCTAAGCGGGCTGCTGGAAATAGAATAGGACTCTCCCAAGGCTCAATATTAATAGGTCCGATCTTCTCTCCGGTTATTTTTTTCATACACTGACGTAAAAACACTTGTCATAATTATACCAATTACCTACGTAAGTTCCTCACTCCAAGACTCGGGTCGTATATTTAAATATTGTTTATTTATTCAAAGGTCGGTTCTACAATACAGCATACTTATACCGACAAAAAACTCATATTAAATTGTTTTCGGGTCAAAGTGTAACTTTCGGGTAAGGCAGCGTGGCTTTTTTAGTTGTTTTAAAGCTATAAATTACATTATTTGTGAACTTACAATTTGCACTTGCGTCACATATTTCTTCCACCAAATAGATTTCTTGTACGATTCATCCCATACAGTCAGCAAGTAATATCCGTACATGATTATGTGCACGAACGAGTTTATTGTCACTAGGAACGTGCAGTGACCACCTGAAACAGAAAATGTTAGGAAGTGTTTATAGTGTCAATAAAAACTAGTAGGTACTTACTTATTATTATTCAAAATCAAAGTTAAACAGTTTATTAAACAGGGAACTGTTTCTATTAATTAATTAACTAACATATATAAAAACTACTTAATGTAGGTATTATTTAGTCTACTCCACAAATAAGCAGTTCGATTATAACCTATTTCCTAGAGTTTTGGTCCTAGATTATTGAAGGTCTCAAGGTGGTCCAAAAGTCCTAATAGATTCAATTAGTCAGCAGCGTAGGTACCCAAAATATTGACGAAATTACCATGCTAAATGGACATACTTAGAGGTATACATTTGGCCTGATAAATACCAGCATTTTGTTTAATATCGACACGCGTCGCATCAACCAGGTGCTTTGAATTCTGTAGGCCTAGCACAAATTCGGCGTGTAAAACACGTACACGTAGCGTGTATTCGATAGATAATGTATGCAAAATGGGAGAGCGCCTCTGTCGGGCGTAAGTAACTGGAAATTCATAGGTTCATACATTTTTTTATCGAATACTCGTTACGTATTTTAGTCAGAATTTATAGTAGGCCTACTTAACTTTTGGAAGTGAGCTTTTGAAGCTCTTGACACTTGTTTTGGTTATTGTACAATTGGTGTTTTATTTATTTCTTACCTGGAACCCATTTGACCATGCCCCAGGACACGGCTACCATTCCAAAATGATGATACACATGTAGGAATGTTACTTGGTTTTGTTTTTTTCTCAATAGGAAGAATACCTGCAACATAAATCAGAAAATAGGTGGTTTATTCCCGTATTATTTTTTCATTTTTTTTTTAATTTAAAACGCTAAATACGCGCCTATGCACTTAATTAGGTTCCAGAAAAAAAACGACGGGTTGCACTCCGGGAGTGCCGGCAGAAGTGAAAACTTAAGTATTAACGTTGTGCGTTTTGGATATTTTGGAATGGTTAGGGAATAATTTTGCACGAATTGCTTTAATTTTTTTAATAGAACAAAATCGAGCTCAAAGGAGTCGGTTACAAACATACATACAAACATACAGGTGAAGCTAATAAAAGCGTGTTAAAAAAAAATGAATCGATATCGTGTCCACTATAATCACTAGGTCACAACACTATAACTGTCAAATTAGAACATTCGCGCAAGCGCCCTGCGCCGCCTAAACGAAACAGCCGGCGCAGGCATACATTTTCGCCGCGCCGTAGAAAGAGAGGGGGATACTAGCTGTCTACTCTCCATCCGTCTTACGAATTTTCGATCAGGTCACGTGACCCTGTCGCGAGTTTAACATTTTTTACCCATTCCAAAAAAGTGTACAACGCCGCTAAAGAAGTTTTCTCTTAAAAAATGGCAATGACTTTGGACAAAATGTTTGGAACAGGTATTTTTTTTAGCGATTACAGGGTTGGCCTCATAGTAAAAGTTGTTCAAAATGATGAGTAGGTACTATGAGCCCTTGTCGGATTAGCATTCCCTTTCATTTGTGGGCATAGATAATTATCTATCCCCGCCCTATACAGGGTTATAAGGAATGAGTATGCATCATCATCATCATCGTCAGCCTGTATCGACCCACTGTTGGGTATAGGCCTCCTCTCCCTGGTGCCATGCCTCTCCCAAGTAGTCCCAATGGTATGCAATCATACTAAATCATTAAAAGTATTACAGAAGTAAATTGTAAGTGAATTCACTTACCGTGTCTAATAAATCTGTAAGTTTCAATACGAAGTACCCATAGCAGACTCTCCACGCGATCTCTATGTCGTATGGTCCTTCGTTTACCGGCTGGCATACAACCTTGTAATGATTTAGCCATGCTAGGGCAAGGCTCTGAAAAATATATAAAAATAAATTAAAATGAACTTTTTAGATGACAGTCGAGTTCAATATTCCCCGACAAGCTTTTTGGATATATGAACAGTACAAATAACATGAAATCATCGATATTTGCGATAGAAAATGATTGTTACGCCCGTTGAAAGCGCCGAAGTTCCACTATTCATACATAGTCGACTGCATAACGAATATTTTTAAGATAGTTTTTCTGCTAGATACCTACAGTTTGAAGAGACTTTAACTGAGATTTTAACGTACCTGATAAACCACATAGGAACACCCAACTATCTGCAGAACATTAAATGCTGCAATGGGCCCGCGCAGATCGTAAGCCGGCCTTTTGTTCATGTAAGCGGGGAGCCATTTGAACACGGTCATGAGGTAAATCGCTAGAATCCCCAGCCCGGCCCACGGCGTCCTCATGAGAAACCATTCTTGGGTTCTGGTATCTAGGAAATAAATTCAATATTATATACCTACACATGCATAGGTAACTAATTTTTAGCAAATAAATCTAAGCTAGTTTTTGCCAACAGCGCCCCGTGTTTTAAACCTAATTTACTACGGGAACCGCCAAGTTTCTTGAAACAAAAACTTCGACTCTAAAATTTCACTCAAATCCGTTTAGTCGTTACGTATAAGTTAGACTGGCACAACACACAAATTGATAAAAATAATTTACCGCAGGTGTAAAAAACAGGCCAAAATTTATTTTTATTTTGTCAATTTGCAACATTTCATTAAAACTGTTACTTTTTTTACACGCTTTTTATTAGCTTCACATGTAGGTTTGTAACCGACTCCTTTGTGCGCGATTTTGACCCTTAAAGCGTGTTTTTTAGTTTTTTTTTACTATTAATTATTTTTTTCTACATTCACTTACCAGCAATCTCCTCGTTTAGGTAGTAGTAGGCCCTCACAAAACTTTTGATGATGACCGACATTAGTGCAGACTATGCAGTTATAATTAGAGCAACGTATGTGAATAGGTACTTCAAGTTTGTGAAGTCCACAACTGTTACGTGGAGTCGCGCGTATAGGTTTGATACCAGGCGATGCTCGTATTAGTATGTTAATTTCTGTACGTTAGCATCTACAAAAAATAACAGAGTATGGTTACTTAATTACATTATAGAATTACTAGCACTGTCTTTCGTTTTTACTCGCTTTACTAGAGTATTTATTATTTTATAGGGATAAAAAGTATCATGTGCAGTATAAATTTATCCAGATTACAAATTAATATAAATCCATTATGTTGTTACAGAATAACAAATACCTAATAGTAGATTGAATAGGAACAAAAATACGCACACTTTCACAAACTTTAACATTTATTCAATATTGTAGTTAGCAATAAAAAAGTAAATACAAGCCGTGATTGAAAGGATTTATATTTATTTATAAAACTACTCGTAAGTATTAAAATTAATATTTGTTTTTTTTCTGACCTTTATAAGAGTCAAGTCTGAACAAAATTCCTCATAAAGAAAGCCATCCAGCTCACAAAGTACTTACCTATATTTTTACAACCTATCGAAGGAAACTAGCACTAGGTATTTGTAAAGCGAAATAGTTTTTGCCATGGCGTATGACGGACACCCTAGAGCCCTACGAATCAGCGGCCCTATCGGGTAATTTTCGGACTTCATGTTGTCTAAATTAGCCAATTTCAATGAGTTTTAAGAACTATAACAAAGGAACATAATCTAGATTTAGATATAAATAAATAATCAGACGTTTTAATCATGTCCTGCGATCCACTTTGCGAACTTCATTTAATAACTAGGCTAGGAAAGTAGTTCATTTGCTTAACTGTTTGATTAAATGGCTGAATCACTCATTCATCACTCAGGAAGCTAGTTTATCGGCTCCGTTTAGTAAAAAGGTTACGCTGTTAACTAAACGGCTTTTTAAGATACTTGGCTGCGACCTGCGACATATATTATAAATATAAGATAGTTCTCTTACTTCTCTAGAACCGTTTCTATGAACAAACAGTCAATCTTCAGCATACTCGCAGTTGTTTTTCATGCGGGAAATGTAAATCGCCTGGCCAAAGGTCCGTATACTAATGCAATGATGTTGTACAATTAACTAACTATAAAGAGCAGCCACCGCACAATATTTCCTAGGCTATCCTTCGAAACTTCATGAATATTCGCGACATGACACGCTAATATTTTGTCCTGTCATTCTCGGTATCGCAAGTTTTACGTAGACCCACTTGCCTGATATGACGCTGCTTGGTTAATTAGGCTCCTATAATTATATATTTAACAATGAAATGTTATGAAATAGATTTTCGTTAATATTCTTTAGTAATTTAGTTTATTTTATCTGACGGGTGATCGCAATGTCTGGAAACAGATGGGGGAGACCTTTACCCAGGAGTGGGACGCCATATCCCTACTAATATTATAAATGTAAATGTGATTTTGTTTGTTACGCTTTCACGCGAAAACTATGAAACTTTGTACACATATTCTTGGAGGTATTAGAAGTAACATAGGATACTTATTAAACTTGTTAACAAAAATGACCGCGGGTGAAACCGCGGGGTTCAGCTAGTGTTGATATTTAGGTACACATTTATGGTGTGTCAGAGTTAGCAATATTTTTTCCATAAATAGGACATTCTCAAAATTACGGTCAATACGATAAGTACAAGCTGTTCTACCAACGGCTGTTAGGTGCCTGCTAACTAGTAAAATAAAACCAAATATATTGGACTCAATTGATGTATAATTCTTGTTATTTCTATTATACTGTTGCACATTGTGTTTTACAAGTTTTTTCCCATATATGTACTAATATATTTCACTAAATTAGATTTAATCATAAGGTTATAAAGGTCGTACGTAGATCCTTTAATAATGCTAATGATAATAAATGAGCCGTTCAAATATTATGTTAGCAGAATTTTAGTCATATTTAACCACCCCCTTTTCCCCTTTTTACGACGCGTGCATTATATTTATTTACATGCGTTGATATAATATATTTTACAAGGAGTTCAAGTTCAGTTGTGTTTTATACTTAATAATAATAAAATCACTACATATTGCAACCGTTCCGCACTCCATTGTCATCGAATCCAATGTACGCAAAGTAAAATCCCGTTGCTTACGTAAATTTATACACGCGTGCATCATATTTTATTTATGCATTGGTATATTTTACACAGAGAGTTCTAGTTCGGTTGAGTCTTTTTACTGAATAAAATCACCATTGAAACCGTTCCGCAGCCCATTGTAATCAAATCCAAAGTACAATTAAAATCCTGTTGCTTACGTAATATTTGAATGCATTTTGCATTAACATAGAAATTATAAATAAAATATATTTTCTTTCTTTGTTTTATATCTATATAAATTGTGTATTTTTGTTTTTATTTTTTAAACGGGAATTCAGGGTGTTTGTCGACGCCAAGGAAAAAGGAAAAGTCGCAGATGCGTCCGTTTTCTCCGCGATCCAGCGCCGCCAGCTCGGCCATCTCCTCGGTAGTCAGCTCGTAGTCCCATACAGATATGTTCTGGGGAATATTACCGACTGTGATTACTATAGGTCATATTTGAGAGTCAGTTTGCATTTCAGGCTGTTACTATTAATTGCTTACTATTTTAGACTATGCTGTTAGGTAATTTTTGATCAAGACAAAAGGCTTGTAAATGTTTTAAACCTAAATTGAAAAAAAAAATCAGTTTGTATTTTTTTTTTAATTCTGTGATATATTGTGTTCTACCGTGAAATGGGTCCATGATGGGAAGCAATGATGCGTTCTACGATGGAGCACCCATATCATAACACCGGAGAACACCCATTTAGGCAGAGCATTCCACACTGCACACTGACGGTTCGCATAATAAATGTGGAATCAAAGCGTCTCGTTCAGATTTGAATACCTGTTTGATTCGTTCCGGGTTGGTGCTCTTAGGGATGGTGGCGAGGCCGCGTTGCACCGCGTACCGTAGCAGCACTTGCGCGGGCGTGCGGCCGTGCGCCGCCGCCGCGCGCTGTACCGCCGCCAGCTGCAGCAGGTCGGGGTACTCGCGCCTGAGGACATGCGTGTCACCGTGTCACCGTGTGTGTGAACAGAGGCTGGATTTTAGCATAACTCAGTAGTCAGTAGTGGATACATGGGGGCTTAAGCCCCGCCCAAAATCACCCCAAATAATTGTAAACCCACCCTGTTATTTTTTTCTCTCAGCCACCTGGCTCAAGCCCTCACCAAACCAAAATCCTGAACCCGCTACTGCCAGTAGTAGAAGGTAGCTGTCTTATTCTGAAAGTTTCGGGGTAATGATTTCAGTGGTTCAATGAATTCAGATTGTGCTCTCCTCTAAATAATATTTAGTTGGTTTCTTCATAATTTTGATCAGAAAAAAAATTGGTGAGCAAATAATGTTAAGTAGTTCAGGTCTAAAGTTAGTTGTAAAGCTGTATCATGGGTCAGATTTTGTAAAATTGTTGGTCTGCTGTACCTATTGTTTTTGGTCAGACCATTAAAGAGTTTAGTTTTTCTTAGTAATTCCTGGAACTCCTGGAACTATAATGATCTTATCTCTACAGTTATTATACCCCAAAGCAATTAGGGAACCAAACCTAAACGATAATAATATAGAAATAGGTATATCTCGAGTCACACCGAGTGTCTCGTTTAGAACTCATTTTTAGCCCCCGACGCAAAAACGCCGAGGTCGTTGTCTATGTTTGTGTGTGTCTGTCTGTGGCATCGTAACTCGGAACTCGGTGACTGGAACTTGGACTGGATTTCGATTTTTATTTTTTTTTTGTTTGAAAGTGGAACTAGTCGGAAATGTTCTTAGCCATGATTGATGAAAATCGGTTCAGCCATTTCAAAGTTTAAAACAAATTTAATCTTGTTGAGTGTGAGAAGTCACCAACTGACTGTTAAACGAATGTGGCATGTAGCATAAATAAGCTGGCGCCTTACCCAGTTTTCTCAGCCAAGGCGTCAGCGACCGCTTTGGAGCCGAGGGGCGAGTAGGCGACAACGGGCACTTCCAGACTTGCAGCGGCGGCCAACAGCGCCGGCTGCTGGCACAACACATGCACCTCTACTTGCAAGCAAGCGGGCCGCGCCACGCTGCAGACGCGCGCTAGCTGTTCAGCGTTCAGGTTTGACACGCCTACATGACGCACGCGACCCGACTCCTTCAGTTTCAGTACGCTCTGGAAGTTATTGACACATGCTGCATACTTTCGTCAAAATAAAAGCTTAAGTCTCTACGTCCGGCGGTTTGGGTTGTGGCCATGTGGCTACACTAGGTTATCTGTCAGTCAGACAGAAGAAGCCTTTTAATTATTATTTGACGAGTTTAGGTCATGATGCCAAGATTTAAAACCAACAATTGAAGGAAAGCTGCGCAACAACTAGACGGTAGACGGTCTGTAAGTGGTATGCATACCACTTACAGAAGTAATATTAAATATTTTATACATAGGTATACTCACGCCATATGAATAGTCTGATTTACATATCTTTCAGGTATACTTCTCCAGGTCTGCACATTTTACCCATCTTCCAAGGGGTAGACACATCGACGGGTCTATGAAAAGGCTCATCTCTGATTAGCAGAGGTCGGTCAGGCTTGTCGTATTTCGGTTGGGGCGCGGGAGAACACGTGCCGGTGGTCGACGTATTGCTGAACTTCTCAGGTATGTGAAGAACTACCACATTATTCTTTTTGTGTCTCGGTGTTTTCGAAAACTTGGGCTTGATTTTTTTTGTTAACGTAATGATCATGGCATGTATTGATCTGCGTTCTTTTTTTTGCTTCTGGAACCAGCGGTGCCAATTCGAACTGATGAAATTCTTCAAAGATGAAAGGTTGGATACGGATCGTGACATCGAGTGAGACTTTAATTCTAGACTTTGAATAGAATACAGGCTGTATTGACAACCGAAATCGTACTTATCTTCACCAAGTGGGTTAGTTTCATTGATATTCGTTATAATTTCGTTCCTCACCCTGTATTCTCTCCGGTCTACTTTTTTTGGGTTTATAGTACGCCTGTTAGTATTACAATCAACTTCTATTTTTCGTTTATTCCATGAACAACAGAATAAAAAGTTCGATAGAAATGTATATATGGTGTTCTCTGATGAATTCGCAGGAATTTGATGTTGTACAGGAGTGGCAAAGGATTGTCCAAATGAGCGAGTGTTAGTATCGGTGTTAGTCCATATTTTTTTTAAATCATATCCCATATGGTCGTTAAGACATGAGGCTTCCATTGGGTTATTTTCTTCTTGAATTTATTGAGTATAAATTTCTATAATTTGTATGTTTATCCGTGGAGTTTACCTACGGATAAACTTTAAACTAGAGACTGCTGCAAAGTCGTGCATTTATTATGTAATATACTTCAGTACAATTTTCATGAGTCTATTCGTTTTGTCCCTGACTGTATATGTTCGTGTGAGGGTTCAGGGATACTCTCCTATTTACGACAAACCTTGCAGGGCTTGCGACGAGGTATCACGTATCTTACAAGTCCTATTCTTCGAACGATCGAGTGTGGTATTCGAGTGCAGTTACATTCATTGGTTGTTGGATAACATTGTTTGTGGCATCCACAGCAGCATATTTGTCTGTAGAAATATTTCATACGTGTCGTGTTAGAGTTGCTCTTGGTAAGTGATGCCTCCACTTTGGTTGTCGGTGACATGGTCATTGAAGTAATATGTACCTTCGGTGTTTCGATACATATTACTATTTTTTTTGCTATATTCACACAATAATTTGGTTTCTAAAGTTGGTGTCACCTCTGTCAATTTGATGTTGTCGTTTGTTATACCTGACACGTGATAATCACTTTAAAACTGTGGCTTTAAAAGTTATGATTTCAAAAAAATGCAAAGAGTTTGTGTTTGATTAACGCTGGGTTTCAATGTCCTTGGATTATTCAATATTTGATTTGATTCAGATTTTCTTAGCTAGTTTCAAATCGCTTACAGTTTACGTGAGAACATTAGAGAAATAGCGTTTTTATATGTATTACGGAGCACAGCCTTTGCAATATCAGTGTATATCTTTGTAGTTTTTCTAGATTTCCAGCGTCCATGCAACTGCAAGATACTCATAAGTGAAGCATCTAAGCCCGTCAAATGCAAATACGGGTTAGAAGCAGTTTTGAGATCAATACTTTCGTAAGAATCTACAGTGTTCTGGTAAGTTTCAATTTGATCTTCACCGCCACAACAGCATGGGCAGAGAAGTCTCGGCATAGCATGTTTATACCAGTTGTAGAGTGTATCATGTTTAGATCGTATAATTGACGTCACAGAAGTCCCGACAGTTTGCCTTACAACTTCAGGCCGCTGGAAATCGTTCGGTGGATTCAGATTCTCAGAATCATCGGGGTTTTGCGAAACTTTTGCTTCAGGTACAACCACATTGCGATCTATTACGATATTAGGGTGTTTACAATCATCGTGTTTTCTGGCTACAGGAGATCTATACACCTTCGTCCATCTAAACCGGTTATGAAGACATGGTTTCACTGGATTTGCTTTAGTTAGTCTCTTTGGATTTTTTGCTTTGGTTTTTGTTGCGGGTTTATAATTAGGAAGCTCGTAGCAACAATCTTTGTATATTTCGTCAGAACGAAATTCCGAGTTCTTTGCTATTTCTTTTACGTCTTTTAGTTTGTCCTGTAGATAAGGCTTGATTGTTGGGTTTTGCATGTAAGTTACAACCATTTCTGACTTTTTTTTAAATCAAATATCTCTGTACATATGTGTAAAGATGTATAAAACTGTGATTTCTTATTAGGATTGACTAAAATATTATTTGTTTTGTCATGATACAAAATTACCGTGGGGTTTCATTCATGATTAGATTTGTCATGGAGTCCTAATGTCACTGCTCCGATTTAACAGCTGGCATTATGCTGATATGTAACCTGTTCCATGGACCTTTTGAGGTTTTACTATTGAAAACACACAAAAAAACCTTTAAATACAAGATAAAAAACGGTTTTTTTTTTCTATTAGCGTAAATTTCTCTTATCGGGCGTAATAAAGAGCTTTTTAACACGATTACATAGCATATTTTTAAAAAAATATGCTATGTAATTTTCAATAAATTTTATGCCAGAGAACTGTGTAGTAAAGCACAGTGCTCATTACTGCTTACATATGTGCGGCGCACTATTTATGAAAAATCTCAGAACGCTTTACCTCAATACAATACTAATCATATACTTAAGATCCTTAAAACGTCACTGACTTAGGATTATTAAGTACGTGATTATTACTTTTTTAACTTTTTTTTTTTATGTTTGTTACCTCATAACTTTTGACTGGGTGAATCGATTTGGATGATTCTTTTTTTATTCGAAAGCTGACGCTTCCCATTTGGTCCCATTTCAATTTAGTCCAGTTGTGATAATGGTATCCATGATAAAACCATATAAGTCTTAAATTTGCATGTACGTGCGCGACAAATAGATGAATAACTCAATAGTCGGTCTTTTGAAGTCGGCTTTTGTTTTTTGTTTTGTAAAAATAATGTTCTTGTTGTTTATTTAAGGACTTTGATGCGATTATGCTAGTCCCGTTAGTACACACAAAGTAGTTGATTCATTAAAAATTAAAAACGCTTGCATACAAGCCTCTCTAGCTTGGTCTAAGCATACAAGATCCTCGTCGCATCAGATTACTACTTGTGAACCTACCTTCCAGACGGCCAGCAGGTCCGTAGAGTGATCCATCCTCATGCTTCCGTCCGGGTTCTTCGGGTGGAGGTCTCCCGGGACGTGCTCGAAGGCAAACGGCACGTGCATCAGGTACAAGTCGATGTACTCCAAGCCGAGATCCTTGAACGACGCCTCGAAGTACTCCGCCACTAGATCCGGTCGGTTGCCTGACAATTACAAAGGATGAAATTAGTATGACTGAAGAAAAATAGTAAGAGGTGAGGCAGCATACCGTTGCGTTGAGTTGAAGTTCCATTCAAGATATGTTTTTTTACAAAACAATATTTAGGGGCTTTTGTCGCCGTGCTATACGGGGCTTTAACTTATAACGAAAGGATAAGCTAAGCCGAAAAAGGCTCATGGTGCTCATCATAATGAACAACTTTTACTATGGGACCAACCTGAAATTCGAGAAAAAAAATCTGCTGTTCCCTCAGGTCAAGAAGAAAGATCATTCTATTTGATCTGAGGCTGTACAATACCTACCTTTTGTCGAGTGTAATTGATGTATTTCTCATTTCAAAATGAAGCGGGTAAAGAGAAATTAGTCAACAGTAGAAACCATAGAAAAGACATATAATTATAATCGTAGTAACTGACCTCCAGGCGGCAGCTTGGTAACCACAAAGAGCTCCTTCCTTTTGGCAGCATCGCCGCCAATCCACCTGCGGAGAGCTCGTCCTAAAGCTGCTTCATTTTCGTAAGCCCTCGCGGTGTCGAAGTGCCTGTAGCCAACTTCCAGAGCAGCATCGACTGATTTCTCCAAAACTTCGTCGGAGGCCTGAAAAATTTAACATCTTCTGATTAGGATCCCCTAACAATCAATAGTAAGTAGTATTAGTTCCAATAATACTTTTTGTGCACCAAACTTTTAAGTGGACTGCTTCCTGCTTAACTTTTTTGTAAACTTCTATGAAGTCATCCGTCATTTTGCACCGCAAGTCACCTTGACATTGTTTGCAAGTTAAAATGTTTTTTTCAGGGAAATAAATGCTATTGTATCAGCGATAACTTGCAGCAAATATTAGATCTAAAATAGAAACAGTTGGATATTGTACTGCTCCGAGTAACACTTACTTTTTTTTGACTTGATATGATAATAAAGGAATAATTAATCTTGTTGAATGAAATCGCGTGACAATGGCTTACGAGCTAGTGAGCGCCAAGGTTTCAGTAAATTCCTGCGAGAACGATGCTGAGCTGAAGCGGTACCCATTTACCCAAACGAAGCCTCTTGTCGTCCCTCTACTTCTAGAGGACTATCATCTCAGTCGAGCGGAGATTATGATGGTAGCGAGTACACCTTCTGCGAGGAAATTTGTTCCTGCGAATCTTTGCCTTACGTTTCCGAAAAACCTTGTTCAATCGCAGACTCCTCGACATTATTACCTAAGTCGAAATGGAAAACGTTAAAAAACTACATCAGAAGCCGTTTCAAAGGTAAAAAGAAAGAATATAAAAAAATGATAACGGAAAATAAAGTTAGATCTAATCCAATCCCTACAGAGGAATCTTTATGTAATGAAAGTGTTAAATAGCAGTGAACGTTCAACACCAAACAATACATAAGGTTTCCCACGAATGTGGGAAATGGATTGTTGCTACTGCAATATTTATGACTATATTTTCTTCGCCTAATGCCGAGTGTAAGCTCCGGGAAATATTTGAAGAACAAGTAATCAAATAAATACTCACTTGCCAAGTTCCAAATCCGATTCGGGGCATGCGATCTCCTCCTTCCAAGACGAAATATTCTGGAAGCGGCATTATTTAATCAATAAACAATCTTCTTGTAGAGTTTTTTTATTATTTTTATTTCGGTGTTAACGGTAGTACGATTTTATTTACAATGCGAGAGAGAGGCGCGACGCTGAGGTTTGTTGCCCGCAGCAGCCTTGGCTGTAATGCAGCTTGATGAACTGTAAGTATCTATAGCTAGCTAGGTGTAGGTGCCGGTCCGGTTTACCGGTCTCGCGTAGTTAACTATTCGTTCACTCGTTTACGGCCCTTCTAGATAAGAAGCCTGTTTTTGGTAGGTATAGGTATCATACCATCGTAGGTCAACAGTTTTCCTTGTTATTTTGATTTCTTCAGGCTTCCTGTTGCTTGCTGGTGTAATAAAGTTATAATACAAACTTAACAATATTGTTACAGTAATAAACTGGTATTTAAATTTATTCAACCGGCAACTAAACGGCACAAACTCTCTACAAAAACTCTATTCGCATTTAACGGCATGGTTTTGTAACACAAAGCAAATTAAACATCTGTATTTATCAGTACGAGTATCACTGCGGTAGATCTCCAAAGATAGCTGCCGTTCAAAATAAACAACCATGATAAGTCCACATTTTGGTTTCGAGTGGCCACATAACTAAGTTTCTTTACAATTCAGCTAGTTGTTCCGGTCCACATGACAATGTAGCGATGTGGTACTCGAGTTGGCTAGAGTATTGTTGAATAAGCTTATCATTTAATCTGTCAACGACACCTTAATTGAAACTGGATAAGGCACAATGTAAAAGATAAAATTGGTATAGGTACATTGCGGTTAATACTACAATTACCATTTTAGAGGTTTCTTACCTTTCAAAGCTTTAGTTTGGTGAGTTTTTGATTATGGCTAGCGAAGAATAAAGTAGAACTATTATGAACAATGATGGCTACGTATGTAGGACCCGTAGAAGTGTTGAAGTTAAACTGCATATTAGTATGTGAATGAGTCTAATTACCATTGTATCTAACGTATCATGTAGGTACTCATCATATTCAGCACAATTGTACACATCTCCACGTAATAAGAAGCAACAAAAACATTACAAATATTAATTGCTTTCAATATCACGTTACTCAATTAGGTGAGTATAATACTTAATCTGAAAAAGCCTCAGCAAAATATTACTTACAAATTAATTTTCCCACATACCCTTAAAGTAATAACATCCTTTTGTGTGCAAACAGTATCATTTTACAATGGGGACGTATGAATGAGCCGACGTCACAACACTCGCAGGCCTATTGGTGCGTGTTCCCTACTGATTGCGGTGGACGATAACATCTCCGAGGGTGCTCTCATCCCTTAAATCTGGGGCGTGGTTTATTTCAGCCCACCCATACAGGAGCCAATAGTTGAAAATTTGGGGCTTATATTCGCGAAGAGATGAGTCTATTTGTTATTGTGAACATGGACGCGTCTCCGGTACAGTCGGGTTCGAAGAGTGGTAGTTCCGACTTTAGTATCGAGAGGATACTGGCCGATCGGAAGGACAGTTGCGAGGACAGTGTTGAAGCTCCAGAGTGGCTGTGTTGCACGCGGTATCGCCCGCCTCGGTTACCACGTTAGCATTTTCCTACTTTCCAGCCCATTCCTTTGTTTTTAAATGAATGTGAAATTCGTAACCCAAAAATTAAAAGTTTGATTCGAAGCGCACCAAAACAATGACTCATAAAGGAACTCGATGCACAACAGATTTCATGCCTCTAAAGAAACCAATTCGTTCAGTGTATTTTTAGACAGCGGTGACCTTTGTGCGTTTGGTTAGCACTTCCTACGTTCGCTTTTTGCAGGGTCCGTGGGAGTGTGCCGGTCGCGGCGCGCCGGGCGACACGCGCGGGTGCCCTTCACGGCGGCGCAGGCGGCGGCGCTGGAGGCTGCGTACGCGAGGGCTCCCTATCTCGCGCCGCCGGCGCTCAAGGCTCTCGCGGCCGCATTGCAGCTCAGAGATGATAGAGTAAGTATATTTTCTGCAGCCCAACCATTTTATGCTCGAAGCGTTTTAGACGTCAACCTGCAGGCCTCTACCGCTTTAAGTGAGTCTGTTCCTGACTGCATGGCATAGAAGGGGTGAGGACGAGATGAGGATAGTAGGTATCTTTACACCTCCCCTGGAGATATCGAAACACGCTCAGTGCCTGTAATAGGATCAAGCATGAAGAATTGCTCAAGCATTTTTTTTTTTTTTTTTTACATCGGACTAGGCATGCGTTTGACTGCAATCTCACCTGATGGGAAGTGACGATGTGGTCGAAGATGTAGCACGCTTGCCTAGGAAAAACCTATTCACTCTATTTTTGAACATCCCCGGCATGAAACGTTGCTCCAATGCAGAGTGCATTGGAGCTGAGCTTCCAGCTTACAAATTTGCAATTAGTTACATCACATCAGTCTAGAGTGTGGCCTATCAGAATGATAACAAGTTCGCCTTATTGAAATTCCAAGTAATTAGGCCCAAGTTTAAAGGCATTTTAAGACAGATCTAAACTAACTAAAAATATATCTGTCTTTATCATTGCAAGCCAATAGGACAAGGACAAGGACAAGGACAAGGACAAGGACAAGGACGCCAATAGTTTTAGAAAATTTAGATCTATCTTAAAAAGCCTTCAAACTTGGGCCTATTAGCTGCCTTATTAAAGTATTATATGTACTACTCAAGTACTCATTGTATTCAAGCTAACTCCAATTCCACTGCACATTCAGCGCATTGTGCCCAGTACAATCACCGTTAGACGAAAACAGTTAATTCAGTTTAGTATCTCCAAGCTTATCGTGAGAAAATAAGAAAATAAACTTACTTTATGTACCTAATAAAGTCCGGTTTACTTGTAGGTACGACAAGTTGTCCTGGAAGGCAAATCGTAAGGCCTCGCGCCAATGTTTGACGCAGCGCCAAAGTTAATTGATGTTATATTTGTTACTTTTTAATTACTTATTTGTTATTTCGTACCGTGGTCTGTATGTGCGCGTGCGATACGTCACCCGCCAGTGTCAACGGAAGACCAGCGCCGGTTGTTTACGACCGGCATTATGCCGAGTTGTATAAGGCTAAAATAGTTTTCCTTTTTTATATTTTGTTTAAATATTTTCTATTTACGCTTTTTGTTTGTAAATCGCTTATTGTTATATTTTTTTACGTATTGTTTCAGATTAAAATCTGGTTCCAAAATCGTCGCGCTCGCGAGAGGCGAGAGAAAAGTGTTGCCATAGCCCCACCGCAGGGAGTCGCTCTCCCACCTACCACAATGAGCAGCAGTTTTCCTCCTAACACCTGGATACCTCAACCAAACTTCGTCATTCCTCATGTCTTCTTCAATAAACAACGTTTTTGTGAACCTAATAAAAATTTTGAAGTCGGAAATAAAAGCAGCAATCCTGAAAGCATATCTTCCCAGATGTTTAAGGTTCCTCTTAGTTTTGATGATTGCGTTTCAAAAGCAAAAGGAGAACCCGATGAAGATAGACCTGGCACCCCTTTAGATATTGAAACTGTAGAAGATTAAAAATATTAAATCGTATCTAATGTAAAATGTAAATACTGTGATAAAGAAAATGATATTTATTGAACTCGAATTAAAATACGTTTAACAATATACATAATCTGATTTTTATTCAATGTTAATTTTAGGAAACTCTGAAATCAAGTCACACCATTGGGTATCTGTTACATAACTTATATTTTTTTATTAAAAAGACTTCGTAGATCCACAATTTAGTGCAGTCGATGAAATAATTTATTTATGGATTATCATTTGTTTTCCTATAATTGATTTATCATGAGTATAACAGGATTAACAAATATTTCCAAACACCTTGCAAAGATGTCTTTTCTTTACGACGCACCTCAAAAGCCTCGAAACACTATTAAGATTTTTGCTGTCTGTTGTCAGAGATTGTATCAACTAATTGCTTTTAAATCGGGATGCATGCCTGAGTGCATGTAGCTACTTAATGCTATTGTGTCGACCCTATCTGTTTGTCGACGCCGCGCGCCGCCGCGCCGGTTGTTACCGGCTTACCGCTTATCTAATGGCGAGTCTACACACGAGCAGCGCAACGCAGTGTGCGAACCGCACAGCGCACTGTACGTATTTCTCTACACTATTGAGTGACGAGACGAGCAAATCGCTCGCCTGATGGTAAACGTCACGTTTGCCTATAGCAGGTCTGCGTCAGCGTCACCCAGAATAAGAGAAGAGAGAGCGAGAGGATATTATAACTTTCACGCGAACTATTCGCTAAGCGCTCGGGAACAAATGCAAACATGTCCATGTCCATATTATTCAACAAAGAAGCACGCGAACCGCTCCGTTTGATCATAAGCACTCGTGTGGACCTGGCTTAACACTCGAATAAATATTTGTGACCCGAGTAAAGTACATAAATGTTTGTTGCGTGCGTTAATGAATTATCATATTAAGAAAATATTTATGAACATATTATATTAACCAACACTGTAGATTAATGACAAGAATAGATTAATAACAATTTAATTCCACCGCGGTGGAAATAATTTCCAGTGTGTTCTTTGTTTTGTTGTATCTAGGTCTAAATTGTATTTTTTTAAACTTTTATTTAACTTGCAATGTATATTATATTATGTTTGTTGATGTCAAATCTTGCAACTGACTTTTAAACCAAACCTTTTGTTTTTTTTTCCGATTGAGCTGAAATTTGGTTTACCTGTGTAACTCCGCTGACAATACAATAAAAGCTTAATTTTAAAAGTCTTATTCTTTTATAGGACGGGAGAGCGAATAAAATATTCAATTATACTTATATGTATCAAGTTTCTGTATTAAAATATTTCAGATGATTCTTGTACATTTTACTACAAAAGTATTAACTTAATGCAAATAATGACCATACAAAATACTTTATCTTCAATTTGTTTTCTGCTACTCTCAATATATTCGGAAACACTTATATTTACTTCTTCACACTAGAACTGCTTAACCTATTTGGATGAAATTTGGTAAGGAGGAAACTTGTAGTCTGGAATAACACATGCTACTTTTATCTCGGAAAAATAAGTCTATATTTGATAACGGGTGAAACCGCGGCGTGCTAGCTAGTAGAGCAAGTCATAAATTGCATTAAAGATTGCAACTGGTCCTTATTAATACAGATATTATGTGAATCTTAAACTGTCTATAAATCTTATCTTGAATTCGGACACCAGCAGGCTGATTCAGTTATCCGAACATCGAATGTATTCGACGATTTTCTTCGAAAAGTCCTCCTTCGGAAATAATTTGTTAAATCTTTCCGAGATTTGACAAATAAATTCGAATTCTTCGATTCGATGTTCGGATAGCTGAATCAGCCTGCAGGCCTATTTGATCTTACTTAGGTATAGTAAGTACTTATTAATAAATCTTATATTAATGGCTTATTTTAATTGATTACCTATTTCTTAACTATATTCCTATATGCATACATAGTCGTATGTTTCAAGTTTACCTGCCCTTAACTTATTACTACATACTTACTTATTACTGACTAACTTATCTACTGACAATAAAATCGAGTGTGGATAAGTTTATTACAATTTAAATTTTCTCGTAGTAACTGATCTCGCAATAAATACGTGTAATTTAGGGCCTGTGCAAACCACGTTTTTTAAACGCGCCGTCGACGCGCGTTTTAGGAACGCGCGTCGACGGCGCGCTTTTATCCTGCAGAGCAGTAAATTTGTCGTTTGTATCGATACAGACGCGCCGGTGCCGCGCGTTTGTATCGATACAAACGCGCGTTAGCATCGCGTTTGTATCGATTCAAACGCGCATTAGTATGTAGGGTTATTCATAAAGGGTATGCTAAGCCGAAAAGGGCGCATAGTGCTCATCATTATGAACAACTTTTACTATGGGACCAACCCGAAATTCGCGAAAAAAAAATCAGCTATTCCACACATTTTGTTGAGTCATTAATTTTTTTTTCTATTATCTTTTTTTTATTTTTATTTTTTTTATTTTTTTTTCTTTTTTGAATATTTTTTTTTCTTTTTTTCTCATTTATTTTTCGCGAATTTCGGGTTGATTCATAATGATGAGTACTATGAGCATTTTTCGGCTTAGCATACCCTTTATGAATAACCCTGTATAGTGGGGTCAAATTAGACCAAAAAATTGATGTGACCTTACATTAATTCCCACCCAGCTGAATATTGGTAGGATTGTTTATAACACCATTATAAATGAAACCTAAAAAGTCCTCATGGATCCGATACGTGCAAAAATTTTTACTCCGTGTGGAAGGTCACCAAAACGGGTATTGCGTGATTTTCTCAAAAACGGTTCAAGCTACGAGAAAACTGTTCTAGACAAGTATGTTCACTATCTAGACACGCGGTAGCGTGTCAAGCCAAGTTCAAGTAACAGAAATTGTTTTTCTTGAGAAAATGTCTAATTACAACGAAACTCTCAAAAACAGTTCTCTATTTCTTGTTCTCAGTTTTCTTTTTTCAAATATTAGTGTAACACACGCGCGTTTGCATCGCGTCTGTATCGCTACACACACGCGTTTGCATCGCGTCTGTATCGCTACACACGCGCGTTTGCATCGCGTTTGTATCGCTACACACGCGCGTTTGAATTTATACAGGTGTGCAAAGGTCTACAGGTTGCGTCTGACTTGCGTGTGTATCGCGTCTGTATCGCTACAAACGCGCGTCAACGGCGCGTTTAAAAAACGCGGTGTGCATAGGCTTTTAGTGTGACCCTTGAAGATCATATCGCCGTAACATCGATTTAGAGTTCCCTAACAAACTAAGGAACTCTTTTACTTTTGTCACGTCTGCCTGTGTTTACGTTGGTTCTTTCGCCTGTAAGTCACGGTCATTTTATTTAAAGACTAAGGGACTAGCACTCAAAGGTTTATGTTGCGTTGAACCAGGTTACAATTTAATTTGTTGTATTTCAAGATTTTTTCAACACGAATAATACTAGCAGTTAGCATACAGATAAAACCATATAAATACTTCAAAATTTCGAGATTTAACCGACCAATTTGCATAAAAGACGGAATTAACATTTATACTATGTAACAAACGATATTTAGACAAAAACATTTTCAAAAGCAAGATTTTATTGCATTCATAGTCACCAAATTACAAAGACAACTGATACCGAACAACAAAGCTCCATCGGACACCGGGAAGTGGTTTACAAAATTTGACCCACACACGGCAAATTAAAATAAAAGTGTCTAGAGCTAAAACTCAACCTAGGATAAGTTATGATTGCGTTTATTTCTAACACACCCACGGAATCCTATCATGAGCACGTCACATGCACTTGGCAGTTTTTTAATTAACAGTTCAATTAACTTTGCCAATACGTAGGTACTTCGTGATAACTTTACTTTTCCAATAAATAGCAATGCATTGACGTAATAATATATATACAAGGTGAGATTAAAATCCTTTCAGTCTGTGTGCAATTCTAGATATTATGTCTTGCATTCATTTAGTAAGAGTATTAACTTGGTATAAAAATGAATCTCTGTTCGTTGTCTGGCTAAAACTCGAGAACGGCTGGATCGAGTTGATTTTTTTTTTGTTTTGTTTGCTCTAATACAGGGAAGCTTTAAAAGTAAAAAAACAACGGGTGAAACCGCCGGGTGCAGCTAGTAAAATATAAATTAAGCACTGAATTAAACTATGTATAATGTATATCATAGTTCTTGAAATCTCGTTTTATTTGTTTATGATTTTAAATTCCCTTTTCACAGCAGATTATACGATAGGGTGGGAATTTTTTATAATTCCCGTTTTTCTTTTAAAGTTACCATGAGAGATTACCCTTTTAATTTAGATATGTTTTTGTTTACACACATACATAGTATTTAATTGCATCTAAATAAAAGGACCGTGCCATAAAAACAGTGAGGTTTCCTTAGTTGATGGTAACTCTTACAAAATAATGATATGAATACACATCGACGCCGAATTACACCTCAGCGCAAACCATTTTGATTACATCCTGTATATTCATGCTGTTTATTTATTTAATAACAAATTATACAAGACTAAATGCAGCGGTCATTTTGGACGATAAGATGTTAATGACACCAAAAATGCGACTTAAAAAATCAAGAAATTGTTTATCTGCTTGTTTTATTTTGTTTCTGATATACAGATCGCATACAAAATACATTTACTTCATATCTAATTAGTAGGATTTTAATTAATTACTATTATAAATACTTCATTTGTGCCAAATGTACTCTGTAACGTTGCTTTTCATCCCGAATATATTTAGTTCATATAGGATAGCGGAAGAAACCGCGGTCCACCTATTATATTATAAGAATTATTACGTGTTTCTATTACTTAGCTACACAGAAAACGACTAGAACTACGAGTATAATGTAATGTAGAAAAGAAGAAAAGAAAAAATCCCCAGGAGCATCAAATACTGAAAATATTTGAACTAAACTTAGCTCTTTAGCTCTCTGTCTATTAGTATCAATTTCATACCTCGTACTTGGTACTGAAACTAGCTCTCTGAAACTGTGACAGGATAGTACCACAGATTAGACAATAGTTACAAACACTACTACAGCTTTAGCAGCTAACTGAGTCGATGTCGAAGGTAGCTGCGGGAGCGGGAGGGGTGAAATAATACCCCTTTTGTAAGCCTAGCACGGGTAGTAGACGGATTGTCTTTCGTTTTTAATCGCGCGTCGATGAGACAAAGTTAGTTTGTCTCTTTCGCGGGGCATTAAAACGGGGCAAACACTGTTTCTCTTCACTACGGGCTAGCCCTGATGCACCGCGCCATTATTTCCACACCCCTTCAGTTAAATGCTAGACTTGTAGCTCATTATACTTAGTGTACCTAGTGACTCAAAATATTGAATTGCATAATCTGTCAAAATGTCACTCGCCCACCACTGTCTCACCGTACCGCCAAAGTTTGTCAGGCAGTGTCAACAGGTCGAACGATTTGTGTATAGTATCAGTTCGCTACCACTGTATTTACCAATGTCACTGTTCTGTTCACTGATAAATTAACACACAGAGTCACTTACACAATTTCACTACTAGCTTGGATATTCTTGTTTGCCGTCAGGTTTACTGTGCAGATTGTACGGGAGCCAAGCCATCATTAGGCCTGTCTTCGCCGAGCTCTTCGGGATTGTCGTCGGTGGTACATTTACTCAGAACCTCGTAGTGGGCCGCATCCTCTTTAGGCGGACTGGTCTCGTCTAGGATGTATCTGTGTGGAAGAAATATTGATTTCAATTCTGCAACCGCTTTCTTACAAAGTCCAGAGTACATTCTTGTAAAATTTTCCAAAAGTAAGTTGCGAATAGTAAATAATAATTAATATCACGAGAACGTTTCGCTTTAACATAGAGATTAAGTGCCACTGGAAACAGGCGCGGATTCAGATTTCATTCAGGGGTAAAAAAATTAAAAGATACGCGAGCGAGGTGATTTGATGTTTTTGATAAAAATGAAGAACATTAATCGAGACTAAGGAGGCCAACTTCTCCCACTGCACAAGAGAACACAAGAGATTCCTTGAAATTTAATAATTAAAAAATAATTTTATTTTTATTTAGAAATAGGCTTGCATTTGACCGCTATCTCGCCTGGTGGTAAGCAACGATGCGGTCTACGCTGGAGGACGCGCACCTAGAAGAAACCGATTTACTCGAAAAGATTTACTTTAAAAGTTGTGCGAGGGTGTGTCACTGTGTGGCTAAAGTCCTGTAGGTATATATATACTTAGCTACATACCCGCAAGCCGTAAAGAAGGCGAGCGCGGCGGGGTTGTGTGTGAGCGCGGTGAGGCGCACGCAGCGCATGTGCGTGGCGCGCGCCAGCCGCTCCAGCACGCGCAGCACGCGGAGCCCCAGCCCGCGCCGCCGCCCGCCCGCCTCCACCTGCACCTCGTAGCTGGAACAAACATTAATCGTTTACACTGCCTAAACCAAATTGTGTGCCAGTCTACGAGTACTATCCTGCTTTCTGCTATCTTCTTCCTTTATAATAAATAATAGTTAAAAAAAAAACTAAAAAAACACGCTTTTTATAAAAAACCGAACTAAAAAAATAGAAAATAAAATTTTATGAATTTAAATTAAGAATAGGGTTGAAAATTTCAATAAATATAAATTAATAATAGTGTAAATAAATAAATATATGTATTTTATTTTTAAAAAGCGTGGGGTGCATGGGTCAATAGATATTTATTATATATTTTGTAGATACATTTTGTATTGACAGACATGAGTAGAGTGATTAGCATTTTGATAATATCTTAGAAAGCACCCCACGCTTTTTTAAAAATAAAATACATATATTTATTTATTTACACTATTATTAATTTATATTTATTGAAATTTTCAACCCTATTCTTAATTTAAATTCATAAAATTTTATTTTCTATTTTTTTAGTTCGGTTTTTTATAAAAAGCGTGTTTTTTTAGTTTTTTTTTAACTATTATTTATTTTTCGCTTTTTAGTTCGATTTGCTAACTATTAACCATTATTAATATGTACAAATGTGTTGGTGTTATCCGATTTTGGCCGTCTGCTCAAGCAAATTAAAAATAAAATTGATGCGTAACAAAAAATATTGAGCAAAAAGATTTGTAGCCGCGTGGTTTCGATCCTCAGACCTCATAAAATAAAATTGATGCGTAACAAAAAATATTGAGCAAAAAGATTTCTAGCGCGTGGTTTCGATCCAGGGACCTCTGGGTTATGAGCCCAGCACGCTTCCACTGCGCCACTCTGTTCTCTGACACGAATGACGAAATTACCATTTGTAAGTTAAACGGTATTAAAAGTTAAAGAAACTTTATAGAAAAAGCGTGTTAAAAAAATTAATAGTTAAAAAAACTAAAAAACACGATTTGTTTAGTGTATTGTCATCGGTCCTCGATATATCTACAAAGTTTGAAAGAAATCTGACCGTTTAAAGTGGGTCAAAAACGCGCTCAAAGGAGTCGGTTACATACAAACAAACATACAAACATACAGGTGAAGCTAATAAAAGCGTGTTAAAAATGAATCGCTGTTCGTTAGTCTCTCTAAAACCCGATAACGGCTGGACCGATTAGAATACTTTTTTATTTTGTTTGCTCTAATACAGGAGTGGAATAAAAGAAATAAAAAAACTTGGTGAAACCGTGGGGTGCGGCTAGTCTTACTAATGTATTGTAAATGTGCGTTTGTGTTCATTACCACGTATCTCCGTAACTAATAATCTGATTTGGATAGAAATTTGAATAGAAATAACTTATTCCCTGGACTAACACAGGCTACTTTACATCATCGCCGCGAGGGTGAAATTGCGGCGCGCGGCTAATGAAATATAATATGTTTCTAGTTGCGCTTTTCTTTACTTTTTTCCGTTAAAGAAATTGTAGTTCGAGTTTCTATATTTGGTTTTTCATTTGAGAATAAAAAAAAATGTGAGCCGTCACGGGACGCCTGTTGTAGTTCGAGTTTCTATATTTGGTTTTTCATTTGAGAATAAAAAAAAATGTGAGCCGTCACGGGACGCCTGTGAAACATTTTAATCCATTCATGCTCCCGTTGTCCATGGCCATACAGATTTTCACAAAACCGTTCGAAAATTGAAACTCAATTAGGTACGCGCGTCGTCATTTATTTATTTGCTTGAATACTGCACGCCGTGGCGACGCGTCGCCACGGCAAGCGTCGCCACGCCAGAAATCGATTTTACCTACGTGCGCCAAAAGATGTTTCACATCAAAAAGTTCTTTACACTCTTATTTGACAAAAGCTTCTTTATTATGAGGGGGTATGAACTTAGGGATCGGCAGTTCAGTGACATCCAGAATTTCGCACAACAATCAGGTAGATAGGTAGAGGAATTAAAATTGTGACCTTTTGTTGTTTAGGCCACGTGCTAATTACGATGAAAACCTATTGACCTTTATTTAGCCGGGGAACAGATTCCGTATTATTGTAGACACGTATTCTGTAGACATTGTCTGGCTGCTTATCGCGTGAAACGCCTACTTTGTTATTCGATAAGTCGATATAATAGCTTCCGATTCTTCTTATGTGAGCACATAGCGCGATAACGAGAAATTAAGATTTGGGTGGAAAAATTCTCGACCAATTTTATGACTTCATGCTTTTTAAAATGTTAGCTTGGCTCGTCTATGGGATGAGAGTTATATTTCAATTCTTGTCTAAATTTATAGCACTCATCGTCTATTTCAATTTGAGAGAACAAATTATGTTTTGGTTTACTCGTAGCATTTTAAAATACATATCACGAATCCCTATAGGTATTATATAGGTAGTATACTACCTATACAGACTAGGCTAGGCAAAAGTAGAACTTCCAATTCTACGTGACGTTTAACATCAGGCGAGCGATTTGCTCGTCTCGTCACTCAATTACATAAAAAAAGAAAGTATTTATCTTTATCAAACTGTCCATAGCTAGCTTATAAATTGTGTGATCTAATCGATGTCTGAACAGAGGCCGCAGCGGTCTGACTGCTTCTTTGAGCGAAATTTTAAGCTATCGCAAGAACTAAACGAACCGAACGATCTGCGTGCTTCGACCTAAACATAGCTTACCAAAAGGCGAGTTGGTGGTAAAGCGCGGATTTATTCGTAAAAAAAAACTTGGAACTCAAAACTCACGAGTTAAAACTCCATAGTCACCGCGTTACCAACTGAGTCGTGCGGCCATAAATCTTTTCTCTTTGTCTATCTCGTTCGCACTTCTGGGTCTTATGGAGCCGCATAGTGATGTGCGTAAGATGGTTATAGGTGCATATCGATAAGAATAAAATCAGATAGAAACATAGTAAATAATATTGTGGCCCCGAAAAGGGCCCTACGACTCAGTTGGTAACGCGGTGACTATAGGTATATCACTGTTTGGTTCGCTGAAGCGCCATCGCCGAGGCGGCGGCGCCTAGAAACAAAAGCACGCGGGTAGCACATGAAACTTGGAGAAAGATAAATGATGTCACCCTGATTTTTTAATGCATTAATTTTCTTCTGCATTGCAGAATACGTTATAGGTGGGTGAACATAAATTATAATAACTATCATCGATTTCTTGAAAATAGTGCATTTATCGAAGTAATTGGTACTAATTACCAGTATGGAGACTAATAAATGGAGAGCAAAACAACTTATCAGCAAAGACAGAAACCATAATTGTTCGTTGACACAATATTTTTATTTCTGCTATATATTGCTTTAAACAAGCTCACTTGCAGTAAAGACAAAGTAAGTTAATAAGGTCCTGTACAGTTACAATAATCTTTGACATATGTAAATATGTTATGTACAATAATGTACATTAAATAAAGATTTTCGCCAGATTGGACACGTCACAGTATTATTCTAATGTGCTCCTAATTCCATTTCACGGAACTATATATGTAGAACTATTTGCTATCAAAGTTCCGAGATATAAAGTCACAATACACTTAGCGCAGCTCACAAAACGCGTTAGATGCTCCCGGTGGCTAACGTCGCGATCACCTTCAACGAACCGAACAGCTTTGAAGAAAGTTTTCTATAAGTGCATCCTGGTCAATGAGTGCGATCGACGTGTGTCGGGTTATCAGTGACCGTTGGGCGCAGACGGAGTGTCGGTAGGGCTCGGGCTTCACACCGAGACGAGCAGCAGAGAGATGCAGGCGCTGGCGTGGCTGGCGCTGTGGCTCGCGGCGGCGGAGGCGGCCCGCCTGCTGGCCGTGCTACCCACTAACACCAAGAGCCACTACGCTATGTACGGGAAACTCATCGATGCGCTCGCCAGGAAAGAACACAATATCACGCTCGTGTCGCATTTCCCTATGGTAAGTATTTCTGACAAGAAATTGTTTTTCAAATGCCCAGATATCAACTTTTATATTACAACTAGCGGCCCATCCCGGCGTCGCACGGGTGGACATTGTTCTGAAAAAAGATTTTCCCGCTTTTATGTTGAATTTTTTTCTGAATTTTCTTTGCTATAAACCTCACGGAGCCCGAGACCTTTCCAACGAATGCAAAACCGTGGAAATCGGTTCGTGCGTTCTGGAGTTATAGCGTCAGGAAGGAAAACCCGACTTATTTTTATATAGTAGATGACAATAGATAAATAATATAATCAAATCAATAGTCAAATCCAATTACAAATTACATACATGTATTTTAGGGGAGTTTTTATGAAATAGTGCCGTGAATTTCTTAGTGTTAAAAGTTTGTCAAGTGTCTAGCCTCGTAAACTAGATAATAAATCATTCATAAGAGTCCAAATTGAAGTTAATAATGTTATGATATAATTCAGCAATTGATAGCAATTGACAGCCCCCGTAATAATCAATTGCATCGGCAATTATTTTTAAAACCAGCCCTCATTAGAGTTTTGCATGGTAGTGTTTTATTGCATACTGAAAGATATTTCACAAGGAAAAGCTCAGATTTTCTCTAGTAAGCTCGAATGGTAGGTTTATATAGTTTACTTCTCTTAGCAAAACAAGCACATTAAATGTAGGATTTAAACTAAACTAGTGATTTTAATGTTATTTTTGTGTTTTCAAGAATAAGCTCGAATGGTAGGTTTATATAGTTTACTTCTCTTAGCAAAACAAGCACATTAAATGTAGGATTTAAACTTAAACTAGTGATTTTAATGTTATTTTTGTGTTTTCAAGAATCTTGTCTTTTTAACCGACTTCAAAAAAGGAGGAGGTTCTCAATTCGACGGTATGTTTTTTTAATGTTTGTTACCTCATAACTTTTGACTGGGTGAATCGATTTTGATGATTCTTTTTTATTACAAAGCTAACGCTTCCCGTGTGGTCCCATTTCAATTTAGTTCAGTTTAGTCTTGAAGTCGGTTTTTGTTTTTTTTTGTAAAAGTAATTTTATTATTCACTTAACTAGGGCAAAGTTCCGTAGCTAAATACGTATGTTTATTTTGTTTATGTGTACATGTGATCTATACTATATCTTTTCTTCGTGACGGTTTCATGGATGGATAGATAGAACCTCTTTATTGTTCACACCAGAAATTACAAACGAAAGGATAATAGCATTCAAAACTAGTGCAACAACTGGCGGCCTTATCGCTAAAAGCGATCTCTTCCAGGCTTTACGTGTCGTATTGGTGTGCGAAGCTGTCGCTAGAATGTCCGAACAGTTATACTACATTGTGCAGTGACGTGTTTTGTTTTTCTTCCAATAAATTATTAAAAGGTCTTTAACAGCAAACTTCGATGATATTTCAAGCAATCAGTTCTAAGTCAATGGTCATTGATAATAAAATGCTCATTATAAAAAGTAGATACATAATTATGACCTAGTAGTGGAGCTGCAATGTATACAGGGTTATAGCGAAAGGGTATGCTAAGCCGAAAAGAACTCGTAGTACTCATCATTATGAACAACTTTTACTATGGGACCAACTCTAAATTCGCAAAAAAAAACAGCTGTTCCATACATTTTGTCGAGTGTTAATAACATTTATCTACAGAACAGAAATATTGTTTTATGCGAATTTAGAGTTGGTCCCATAGTAAAAGTTGTTTATAGTAATGAGTACTATGAGCGCGTTCTGGCTTAGCATACCCTTTCCTTATAACCCTGTATTATGCGCAATTTCAACAATGCAATACTGATATGCAGCTAGGTAGCCAAAATAACAGTAAAGGTTTAACTGTACGCTCCGAGCACGAACTGAAGGTGACGAAAGGTGATAGATAAAAAAAAACTTAAGAAAGATAAAATAAATCTAGTGAAAACTTGTAAAGGTCCGCTTGCAAAGTTGGTGTTACGAGTAGATTAACCGGGTACTGGTACTAAATAAACAATTGTTTATTGCTGCTAGTGTTTTTACAACTAAATGACAAGACGAGCAATTTGCTAGCTTGATGGTGAGCGTCACGCTTGTCTATTATATAGGGTTATTCATAAAGGGTATGCTAAGCCGAAAAGGCCTCATAGTACTCATCATTTTGAACAACTTTTACTATGGGACCAACCCAGAATTCGGGAAAAAAAAATCAGCTGTTCCATACTTTTTGTCGAGTGTCATTGACGTTTTTCTATGGAACAGCAGATTTTTTTTTCGCGAATTTCGGGTTGGTCCCATAGTAAAAGTTGTTCATAATGATGAGTACTATGAGCCCTTCGGCTTAGCATACCCTTTATGAATAACCCTGTAGTTCATTGCCACTATTTGCTATCCATCATTTTAAACTTTAACAGTCCGCAAGTCCGCAATCACGCTAAAACCACGCGTGACCTGACAATGCACTGTGCTCATGATATACCTAGATATAAAATGTCAATACAGGGTTATTCATAAAGGGTATGCTAAGCCGAAAAGGGCTTATAGTACTCATCATTATGAACAACATTTACTATGGGACCAACCAGAAATTCGACAAAAAAAAATTATCAGCTGTTCCATACATTTTGTATAGTGTCATTGACATTTTTCTATGGAACAGCTGATTTTTTTTCGCGAATTTCGGGTTGTACCCGTAGTAAAAGTTGTTCATAATGATGAGTACTATGTGCCCTTTTCGGCTTAGCATACCCTGTATTAGTGGCTAGTAATTTAAATTAAAACATTGAGATAAATGGTAACCGTAAAATAAACATGTTTATAGCATATCATCATCATCATCACCATAGTTTTTCTTTTTTCTCTAAATTTTCTGAAATAGTTATAAATTTAACGAAATACCATAAAAAATATTGTATGGTTTTCCTCTAAGTTGTCTGAAATGTCTGAGTTGTCGCATTGGGTTTATACTTTATATCCGTCTCTAACCGAACCGGTCTTTCCGTCGTTAGTATTTTCATGGGAGCCGAAACTAATGAAAATGCCATTCTAAAATTTTTGGTTATTTCAAACAATTTGTTACAATTTAATTTCAAATAATATGTTGGAATAAGTAAAATTTCATGGTGTCATTACATTTTTTTTAGTTAAACCGTTTGAAATAATATTAAGAACGGCTTATGGAATAATATTGTGAAATTAATTAAATCTGTAAAGGAGTTTTCATCGAAATATGCTCTAAACCAAATTTACCATGAGACTGGTGTACTGACTACTACAGTATACCTATATACATCTATATACTAATATCTATACTCTATACTAATATTATAAAGAAGTAAAGTTTGTGTGTTTGTATATTTGTTAAATTGTAAGGGGTAATCTCGGGATCTACTGAACCGATTTTAAAAATTCTTTCACCAATAGAAAGCCACATTATTGCTGAGTGTCATAGGTTATATAAAAAACCGAAAAATAAAAAGGCTTTTACGTGGTAGTCCGTTTTGCAAAGTGAATCGGAGAAAAAACGGTCCGGACGGCGCGCGATGCCTTCGGGTTTAATTAACATTATGCCCAACGAAGTGGGCAAGGGTCAGCTAGTATATTATAACATAGTTTGATAGGTATAATAATATATTATATAATTATCGTTCACTGTTTATATACCCAGCGCTTAAATTCTAAGTCATAATTTGTTATAAGTAACACGGGAATACTCAGGTAAAAATTAAGTCGTTTACTACGACAAGTTTCGATATTATTCGATCACATTAATTATAACAAAATGTGTAAAAACCACGTTAGTTTCCATAGTAAAATTCTAAGTCATAGGTATTTTAAATTGGGCATGTATTCCACGTGTGGAATGTGTGGATGCCCCTATGTATATCAAAGGGCGTCAAAGATCAGTCAATTCCATTCATTGCCACATTATCTGTTTACTTGAACTTCATTAATTTAAGTGAGACAAGTATTGTTATTTTGTTGCATACCTAGAACTAAGGTAGCACGCTGGTTAGTTTACATTTTCTGAGCGAAATCAAATGTAGGTATTTCTCTAGTATTCTAATTTTAACCGACTTTCAAAAAGGAGACGGTTCTCAATTCGACTGTTTGTTGTTTTTTTTTCTAATAACAAATGTTTTTGTTTATTGCATGAAATATACGTGTCGGCGCTCTGAGCCAATCTTTATTTAGAGTGGTAAAGAAACGTAACTGACAGTGACAGCTGCTGAGCTGCTGACGTTTACCACTCTGGCACGACTACGATCCGTAAGGCGGGAAACGATACTTTAGGAATCTCGAGCGGAGCCACAAGGGCAAGGGTTGATAGTTAAAGTTGATACTTAGAAAGCTGATTACAATAG
The DNA here is from genome assembly GCA_949125135.1 of Alcis repandata. Taxonomy (NCBI): domain Eukaryota; kingdom Metazoa; phylum Arthropoda; class Insecta; order Lepidoptera; family Geometridae; genus Alcis; species Alcis repandata. Next base: position 5,148,424 of record OX421242.1, on the reverse strand, counting down.
TTGCAATTACATCTGGAATTACAGTGGTGGCCATAGAATCTTATTGTATCGTGTACCTATGCGCATTACGTGTTCGGCGGAGTGCCTGTTTGAGTTGTATTGTGAATACTTGGAATATCCATTGGAGATCATAGTAGAACGGATCATTGTAACATTAATGTACTGACATCATTCAAGATTATAATCTACGTGTGTTGCAAGTAATGGTTTTATTCCTCTCGCCCGATTATCCACGCCTGTTTGTCTAGTAGATCCTAACTACATGCCCACATTATGAACAGAACCGCTCGACAATACCTAACTTCTGATAATTGGCAACACCTCAACCTAAGAGTGCCTTTATCAGAAGTGGGATACGAAGGGCAAAGATCAGAGGATAAAACCAGCAGCTACAAAACATCGCCATGCTAAACTTTTTGCTACATGTAAAGTCGTCGAGATTTTTGGCTAGCACTTAACCTCAAAACTACAAACAACAGAATATGAAAGGAGCAGAATATGAAAGTACAGAAGCCGATGTTTGAAAAATTTACATGGTGACGGAGATTTCAATATCAATAACTGATAGGAAGAACGATAGTAAATTTGAGGTCAAGGAACTTGACAATGTTGTCAGTGTCAACCCTTCCACGGGTAGGTACTTGTGATACCCGTGAACTATTAGTGAATCGTCCAGTGAACTATCAGGAGGCCGTGATGGCGTTAAGACATGTAGATCGATTCTAGGTCTCTTTCTAGATCAAATCCAGTTGAAACACTCTCAGTAGCCGCTCTGATCCTGAGACAGAACAAACAACAAAACAAAAGAAAAAAAATTGCAAAGAAGGCAATAGAACTGATCTAATTTGATCCTGAGATGCTGGAGCTGAAGTATAAAACGATGAGAAAATATTACTGCCAAATAGAAGACATCCAACCAAGCGTTGATGTCAATAAGTTTAGATAAAGCGAGACTAACAAAGAACGCAATGCAACTGATCTTATTTGATCCTGAGATGCCGGAGCAGAAGTATAAAGATTTGAGAAGATATTACTGCTGCATAGAAGACAGCGAACCAAACGTTGGTGTCAATGAGTCTAGATAAAGCAAGACTAATTACTGAGCTTGTGCGCAGAAAGACATGAAATGTTGCAAAAGTGTGTCCAGATGGACACGGAGAGATCGACCGAGCAGCGGCTTGTAAAGGTTCACTCCGTGAACTTAGACCATCCTCATGTTGCTTGAACACAATATCCGGTGAGCTTGTTCCTTTACTGTCTTTGATTGTTGGTCACATATGTGAAATTGTGAATGTAATGATCAATAGAATCATTCTAGTTTGTTCATATTAAGAGATGATGATGATGATCAGTAGAATTGTTGGAGCTGGTTCACATATGCGAGCATAATCATTAGATAATTTGTTCTACTGAATATTTGTTTTATGTGTAAACCCTGTGTACTGTCTGTGGTCATTCTCATATTAACTGCATGCTGGCCTTTTTTTGGGAATAGTGACTGTGTTGTGTAGAGGCCGACAATACTGGCTGGGGAGCATCGGATGTCCCCATGTACGATATTGATGTGTGCAGCTAGTGGGAGGTCTAAGGAGCTGGCTTATGCAGGTCAATGTTCCGGATCAGACCACTAGGCTGGTTTGGGGTGGCATTTGGAGAGCTGGTCAAAGGGACGCTTATGGGTTGTCCGGTCCATGTCATCATGAGAAATGATGACTGGTCGAAAGGACGCCTGGGTCGAGTTGTCCGGTCCATGTCATCATGAGAAATGATGACTGGTCGAAAGGACGCTCATTGGTTGTCCGGTCCATGTCATCATGAGAAATGATGACTGGTCGAAGGGACGCCTGAGTACAGTTGTCCGGTCCAGTGTTTGTGGTTGTAACTTGTATGTGGAAAGGTTCTATTCGGTGGGTGACAAATAGAGATGTGTCAGTGATGGACGAGCTTCCATAGAATAGTTTACCAGGTGTGTTTTGTCTTTGCAGATCAAATGGAAGATTAACACTGGATAAGTGTTGACGAGCTTGGTGGAGTATCAGAGATGCTATGGAGAAGCAGTTGCATGAAGACTTGCTGGGTTCAGAGATGCTATGGAGAGGGATTGCTGGAAGACCACGAGAAGAAGGCGCACGAGGACGTGCGATAGTCAGGAGAGGCCGTGTCGGCGCTCTGAGCCAATCTTTATTTAGAGTGGTAAAGAAACGTAACTGACAGTGACAGCTGCTGAGCTGCTGACGTTTACCACTCTGGCACGACTACGATCCGTAAGGCGGGAAACGATACTTTAGGAATCTCGAGCGGAGCCACAAGGGCAAGGGTTGATAGTTAAAGTTGATACTTAGAAAGCTGATTACAATAGTTGCAATTACATCTGGAATTACAGTGGTGGCCATAGAATCTTATTGTATCGTGTACCTATGCGCATTACGTGTTCGGCGGAGTGCCTGTTTGAGTTGTATTGTGAATACTTGGAATATCCATTGGAGATCATAGTAGAACGGATCATTGTAACATTAATGTACTGACATCATTCAAGATTATAATCTACGTGTGTTGCAAGTAATGGTTTTATTCCTCTCGCCCGATTATCCACGCCTGTTTGTCTAGTAGATCCTAACTACATGCCCACATTATGAACAGAACCGCTCGACAATACCTAACTTCTGATAATTGGCAACACCTCAACCTAAGAGTGCCTTTATACGAATTATATTGTATCATAACATTGTTTACAGAGCCAAAAATAATTTTGATTTTAATAGTTAATCAGTAAAATATTCTTCATGACACAACTAAGTATAGTGAATTTTTATTAATTTTATTTTTACTAAAATATCTAAAAGCGATTACAAAAACAAATTCAATGTCCGTAGGTCATTAGTATGTAGTAGAGACCGCGATGCCTTTATATAACATTAGTGTAGTGCCGATAAAGTAGGGATAAGTCGAGATCCGTAATTTTTCTTCGAAAGTGCAGCAGTAAGTGGTTATCACCTCGTGTAAGCTCACAGCGCGTTATCTCCGCGGCACGCGCAGCGCCGCGCGCCCGCGCCGTCCGCTTGAGACACTGCGTTGCGATGCTATTATACTACGTGTATTGTAATGTAATCTCTGTACTGCACATTGTAATAACTGAACCTACCTAATCTTGACATAATCCTTAATGATTTAACATAATTGCTTCTCAGAAATATCTAGCATTATTGCGCGCGTAATTGCTTATTATATTACTGACGGACTGGTCGCAAATTAGATGCTAAATATGATTTTTGTACGTTTCAGAAAAACTCACCGCCAAATATAGAACAAATAAGCTTAGCAGGAACAATACCAGAAATCAAAAATAATCTGACAAAGCAAAATCACTCTCTAAAACCGGATTTCATCAGGAACTTGGAACAGATCATGAAGGAGTGCGTTCACGCATGCGACACGGTCTCGCAGCTTCCCGCGGTAAAGGCCCTCGTGAGTTCCAACGAAACCTTCGACCTGGTCATTGTGGAAGTGTTCGGGAGTGATTGCTTTCTCCCGCTAGGACGGAGATTCAAGGCGCCCGTCGTTGGATTCCTATCCAGCGTTCCACTACCATGGTTGAACCAGCAACTGGGCAATCCAGAAGGGACTGCGTACGTTTCATCGTATATGATGGGCTACGGACAGAGGATGACAATGTGGGAAAGATTCACAAACACGCTTGCAGTTATTGTGGCGAAGGTTATGTACAGATACAAGTCGCAAGTACCATCACAGGTTAGTTAAGCTTTGTACTAAGAGTGTATATCGTGTTTAAATGAAATTATTTGCAAGTTAACGTTTTTGTGTATTTGTAGATAATCGCTGATCGTCTTTTTGGACCTGGTCCAAAACTGGAATCTCTGGCTCAAAACTACAGCTTGGTGCTGTCTAACAGTCATTTCAGCATAAATGAGGTGCGGCCCTTGGTTCCCGCGTTGGTGGAAATCGGCGGTCTGCACCTGGATGAATCCCAGACATTGCCAAGGGTGAGATTTTTTTCCACTACGCTCTTTTTGAAAGATGTTTGCAATGCGCTGCAGCTAGGGTCAAATGCGTATCTCAACTGTAGATAAACAATAAACTTGATACCAATAAACTCGACAATAGACATTTTCTTCCAGCTGTAAGCGTATCGATGTGCTTGGGTGGTATTTATCGCCATTCATATCTATTTATTTATTTATTTATTTATTTATTTATTTCACACAGAACAAAAAGCAATTAAAAAGAAATAAAATAACAATGCAATGAATCAGACCTGAATTGCAGTTCAGATACCTGCGTGCTACAGCAAATATATAAAGCAAACATGTTTGAGTAATGATTAATATTAATACAATTTTAAATACTAAGCTATGGATGGATAATACAAATATGATCATGATGATGATGACAAACTGATGATGATGAAGACAACAAAATTAGAATTTAGACGCAGAATGCACCCACCTATGCAGCATAACACGCAGTGGAATGCATTCGGCGTCACTTGCATTTATCGCGGCGTGTCTGGGACGGCCAGACTCAACTCGGAAGTTGAGTTTGACCGATTAGGTTTGGGGTAGAGGATATCTTTCAGAGTTTTTATAAATAATGATGTTTTAGGGCAAAATATATCTAGTGTTTGATTATTTTTAATTAAATCGTTATATTGGCGAGTCATTCTGACTAAAGGATTATAGTAGGAAATGTTATTTTTATAGATTTGTAAAATAAAAAGATTTGAATGATTGGACCTACGAGCGCTGTATTTAATGTTAAAAGGACAATGTCCACTTGTAAGGGGATTTTGGCTTAGAGTGAACAGTGAGTTTTGGTATAATTATTACATAGGCCAAGTACCTTATGGCAGTGGCTAACAAAATATTATAATAACTTTGTAGCAAAGGTTTGGTAAGACCTCTTTCCTACATGTAAAACATCATGGTCAGCGGAGAGCTTTTGAAATAAAACAAGCTTATTTTTATTTCTAGTTTATTTCTAATCAGAATCATATGTAATTAATACAGCATCCAGAAACTGGGCAGGTGGATTTATGTTGTCTTCGTACCTTGCCCAGCTTAAGTACCAAATGACGGTCATAATGTGAGCACAGCAACCCACAGTCCTTCGGCCCACAATGCAATTGCAGCAATAATGTTTTACAGCCTCTCTCCCTTCACCATTATTTTCATATAATATATATACGAAATATATTTTACGGCTAATGTGCCTACTATGAATTTTCGCCCGCAATAATTTGTCATTTTCAGCTGAAGGAAAACCTTCTAGTAGGTTGCTGGCTGTATTCCTGCACACTTCAATTGTATAGGAACCATCACTCCTTATATGCTCTCCATAATAAGAGCGTGCTTGCTTTAATTGATAGGTTCCACACGCTATCAATATAAGGTCAGTATACTGAAGCCTTGGAAAGGATATACTATCAGTGTTGACATTGATGTTGAGGAACTGTGTGCGCCTTCGGTTCAGATTATTGCCATTTACATAATCAGCCAGATCATTATTTGTATTTAACTTCATATTTATTATTTGGAGTATTGTACCTGCATCCTCCCTGTCACTTATTCTTTGATGGAACTTGTTTGTCAACGCTGCAGCTATACGAAAATCTGTCATGGCGTGTAATGATGCTTTATTAAAAAACTCATGCCGTAAAAGCCTATATGACTGTTTGAATATGCCATTGACTGCTTCCACCACCCAACGACATATTGTTACAGTTCTTGACTGGTTAGCTGCAAGTGTTGATAATTGAGATTCACCTTCCTCTCGGCATGCAGGTGTGTGAACAGAATAATTAAGCTGTTCCAATAGAGGCACACAGTCCCTAAAGCCCCTATCCAGAATAAAAACATCTCCAGATTGGAAATACTGCCGCAAAGGCTTAGATTCGTCATTGAATTCATTTTGAATGATTTGGGCATCAGATGTTGTGGCAGGATAGGGGCCCAACACATCAATAATATATCCATCTGTACAAACAATTACAAATGGTTTCATTAGGTTCCTATACTTGTGCAGGGAATATGTATCTTTTTGGTACATATAATTTGAGCTTTTTTGAACATACAAATATGTGCCATCCATAATCACAATTGGTCTTCCATCACCACCAAATAACCCATTAGGAATCAAAAGATTTCTTAAAGCAATTTCAGCTCTCGTTATGTGATTAATTCCCAAGTTCCTAGGGACAAAATCTTCATTCAGTATTTTCCGGGCATCAGTTATTAGCCTCATCAATGTTGTACGTGGAATATCTAAGAATTTAGATATTCTTTCGTCGCTGTCGCCTGTGCGCAATTTCAATAATAGTGCAGCCAGGGCTACTTTTCCATTTTTTCTATTATGTAATCTTGGTACATCTGAATAAAGCTGTGTAAACTGTTCTTTTGACAGTCCAATCCAATAGTAGACTGTTTCATCAGCCATTGTTTCAATTCTTGAAAAGTCCAACAAATGTACTCTTTCGTTGACAAATGTGGCAAAATCTTCTATATGGTTCGCCGTAAAACTGTGGATGGGTTGTTGAATGGTCTCCAGTTGTTGCCAATTATCATTGTGCAAATGAAAGCTACATATTCTACATGTTTCTGGCACATAAAACTTTAAATCGATAAATAGTTTTACTCTCAGCCAATTAGGGACTGTTAATCTCTCTGTTGAGCCACATTCTGGGAAGAAACAGTGTCCATGAGTATCTGGAGCTCTGGTTAAATTGGGTAGATTTATTGTTGGTTGACCTGATCTACTTGTATGTGATGTTTCCGAGGGACGAGCTCCAGCACGATCACTCCGTTGCCAGCATGGATGGCAGATTTTATCTGCTGGTCGTAACTAAAACAGATAAATTGTTTTTTTATTGTATATATCCTAAACAAATACCAGTGAGTAGCAAGTGACAGATTGAATTTAAAGCTCCAGATGTTCAGTAGTTTGTACCTTCCATCCATATAGCAACATGTCTACTATAAGTGATGATCCAAAATCACATAACACAGTGCTCTGTAAAGTAAAAAAGCATGAGATATTATCCATACTATTTGATATTATCACAAGACCTCATATATTTCTACTTTACATGGCATAGCGATTGTGTTGTGACATGTAAAAAGGGTCTTAGCAATATTAAAACTGATTAACGTTAGCAAAATATATGGAAGTCAAAAACTTACTTGTCGAGGTCTTATCCATTCCATTATAGTGTTTCTTATGCGCGTCTCACGTTCTGTGTCTGTACGTAACATGTGAGATCTTGTGCGCAAGATAGATGTACCACAGTTGACACACAAATGTCGATGGTGATCACTGCTCGCTGTAGGCTCTTCTTGCACATTGGATTCGTGCAATGCCAAACTCCAGCAAGAGTGACATATTGTACTGGTATCTTGAACCTAAAAATGAAAAGAAATCTATTAGTACAGTGCACAATTAGTCACATTATATGTTTTTTAATGATATTCAACTTACTATCTGTGGAGCAATCCATTGCCCTACAACTGATTGCACTTCAACAAGGTTTATGCTATGTCGTCTACGCTCTGTGACATCTGCACCACAGTTGATGCAACGAGACATGCGAGCCTCTGGAGGTGTGGATGTTTGTGCCACGGGTTCAGTATCCATTATCGAGCCGGGTTCGACATGAGGGAAGATTTCGGAGTCCAAAGGAGTGCCAGGGTCATGGTGAACGGCGGCATCAGTGTCAAAAGGTTGGCCAGGGTCATTGTGAACGGAGGTAAAGTCGGAGTCCATAGGGAAGCGAGGGTCGTTATCAGGATCCATTGTCCAAAACAAGTACGAACTTCTACAAAACACAATCACAAACAATCCAGAACGCCGAGACGACTGATGAAAACAATTTGAATAGTAACAGGTAACAGGCAGGACATGACGGATGCGGAGTTGCCATACTACAAAAAAAATAATCGATAAACTAATCGATTTTGATTTCGTTTCTGTGTTTTCATAGATATAATAAATACAACCTAGAGAGTAATGCTCGGTTCATGTGATAAAAACATCAAGTTAAATAAATAATGTAACAAAACTAGTGATGCATTTCGGCCAAAAATATTACGAAAACTTCGAATGTAACAGTCAATATGAATATCAAGTGGCAATAGAAATATTTGAAAAAGGTTTCTTTTGTGTAGTGGGAAATGCAAACGCACTGTGATGCACTAGTAGTGCAATATCGAGCTTAATGTTTCGAGAATAGGAAAAGTCAAGATTACTAGCCGCCATGTTTAAAAAAAAAGATTTTGTCCAATTGAATCGGTTAGCGGTGCAATATGCATAAGACAAGTGCGGAAACGTAAAATGCCTGATAGATATTCCAGTAAGTTACAAGTCTTGGGACCGGGTGTTCAAGACGAAGTTCACTATTTACGAGCACACGCGGCGATGCGACGCGGTCGACATCATTCATCATAATATATTTTGTACCAAACATCGAATAATAATAATCGATATAAAATAGATCAACCAACCAGCGTTTTCAATGGCAACACAAGATTTGAAACCTACGGTAAAGTTCCGTTTACTACATACGCTACTATTTCTTCTGTGGATTTACTCAGTGTAAATACTAATTTAATCAACTTTTTTTCTGTTCACCTTGCTACAAAAACATACGAGAATAATTATTTAAAAAAAATAAAAGATTTATCGACAACATCATTTTTTTGTGAGCATCCTGTTCACGCTAAGCCGACTTTGGACAATGTCCTTTAACTGGGAAAGTAACTGAGGTGTGTCCAGTATGGAATGAGTTAGTTTGTAGAGATAGGTGAAATCGAGAAACTTTCGACGAGTTTCAAGCTTTTGTACGTTATACCTAATCAATCTTCCTTCGTAAGTTAGGTTAGAGCGACCCAATTGTTGACGGTAACATAACATTCTCAAACATTTTCTCTGCACCCTTTCTATGTTATCAATATGTACTTTATAGTGGGGGGACCAGATAGTGCTACCATATTCTAAAATACTCCTGGCAAGAGTAAAAAATAAGTAAAGTAAAGAACGCGGTCTTTTGAAGCCTTTGGTTGACCTAAAAATAAATCCTAACAATTGATTAGCCCTAGTAATGATATGTTGATAGTGTGCACGAAATGAGAGTTTCTCATCGAACAAAATACCCAAATCCTTTGCGGTATTAGATCGTGCAAGAACATGGCCCTCTATTGTGTAGTCATTAACGATCTTATGAATTTTATTAGTGAATGTTATTACAAAGCATTTCTTGATGTTGAGGTGCATATTGTTGGAGTGGCACCAATTACAAACAGCGTTCAAATCGTTTTGTAGCGAGTATGTGTCGCAAGAGGAAGAGATTGTTTTAAACATTTTCAAATCGTCTGCATATAACAGACATTCACAAGACAAGTGTTCTATAAGATCATTGATGAAGATGATAAACATAAGAGGGCCCAAGTGAGAGCCTTGAGGCACCCCGGACGTTACTAAAACTGGGGATGAGAGGAACCCTTTTAGAGCAACTAATTGATTCCTATTATCAAGATAAGAGGTTATCCAACGGTACAAACTGCCGTGGATGCCATTGGCAGCGAGCTTAGCACAAAGTTTTCTGTGGTTGATTTTGTCGAAGGCTTTCGAAAAGTCGGTATAAATAGAGTCAACCTGAGCGCCTTTGGCAAAGGTTTTACAAAGGTAGTTTTTGTATTCTAAGAGGTTCGTGACGGTAGACCGACCTTTGACAAAACCATGCTGTTTGATAGAAATTAGAGGCTTTAAATGGTTGTACAGGTGATCATAGACGATGGACTCGAACAATTTAGCAAAACAGGATAAAATACTAATGGGCCTATAATTTTCACACCGGGATTTATCACCACTTTTAAAAATGGGGATTATATGAGCTGTTTTCCATTGTTTTGGAAAAGTTCCATTAGCGAGAGATTTGTTAAATATAATACATAAGGGCAAACTAAGTTCTTCGCAGCAAGCTTTAACAAAAGAAGGTGGAATTTGGTCTGGTCCAGCACCTTTATTAATATCAAGTTGTTTGATTTTAGTAGATACGTCTTTTTCGGTTATAAATATATATGATAATGTATTAGTAGTTCTAGCTTTAATTGAATCATACTGGGGTAGGTGTGAAGAAGATGAACTGCTTTGTGCGTCGTTTTCAAAAACTGAACCGAAGTAGGAAGAAAACAGTTCACAAACTCCGTGTCCAGTAGACGACGAGGAGTTACCAAAACTCATAACATGTGGGATTGACACGTGACCTTTCCTGTTGTTCACAAAACTCCAAAATAGTTTAATGTTTTTATTTAAAGAATCTTCAGTTGACGAAATGTATTTTTTGTAGCACTGGTCAGCCATTTTTTTAAATCTATCTCGTAATAATGAAAATGTGTCGTAGTCCCGAGGGTTATTATATTTTTTAAAAAGTTTATGAAATTTATTTTTTTCTTCGTTACACTTAATAAGGGATTTACTGAACCAAATTGGGTACGATTGATCTTTGATTGATTGATATCGTCAGGCGACGCGGCGCGGCGGCGGCGTGCGCTGTGTATATCATCCCCGAGTCACTAGGTCGCACAGACACGCTATGTGTTTTCTTCACTGTTATCCTATTTACTCGTAGTATGCTCACAGTCCAGTCCTCTGGTTCAAAGCCAACGACTTTAATGGTAACATGATGGGCCAAATTAGATTTACTGTCTTGAATAGAATTACAATTATCCTTTCGGGAATTTAAATAACTGTAGTCGAATGGTAACTCAATTTTAATAGTTTAAAATCGAAAACAACGATCCTTATTGAACCATGCAAAAAAGTGCAAAAAGCCTGATCTTTTTCATGAAAAAACTTTTTAATTTTATGATAAACTAAATACGCTGCGAGTTAGTAAATTTTCCGTTGTTTGTTTTTCATTAATTAAAAACTAAATACAACAGATACCTACAATAGATCACTAACCCCTCAGCACAATAGAATAACAAAGAGATCCGTACAGCATCCCAGAAAGCTATGAGTAAAAAAACAACGATATTTTCCACTTTGTTTACAATAGTAGATAGTCTGTCAATAGCTATAAGTACCTAGATCATTAACCTACTTTTAACCGCACAATAGGGAAATATACTATCGCTGCGACCCGGGCCCTTTGACTCGACCGATAGTGTCACTATGAATCAAGTTACTAGTGCCAAATTAGTAGCAATGGATATAGTAGCTAGCTCGGAATTTATGGCTCGAAAGATCCTTTTTGAAGATAGGAAGAATCGGGATTGATTATATTCTGTGCGCTACTTTAATCAAACTTATTTCAAAACTAGAAGGCCCGAAATGTGGTCATCGTTCCTAGTCGACAGATTAGGTTTTGGTTGGGTTAGAAACCTGCGATCCTGAGGTCTTGCTTACATGTATTTAAAGTTTTTTCATGAACTAGTTGCCTATACATAATAAATAACCTTTACTTATTTGCAATTTATCGTTGGACAATCACACATTCAAAACAAATCAACGGTTTTGGTGCAGGAGTTGGACGTAGTCAAGTTGTAGTAATGATGATTGTTTGAACGATATAGCCAGTTAGTTTAAAAATCTAAATACACAAGTTAATTAACAAAAAAAAACAAGGTTTTATAGCATTGTCATCGGAGTTCCACAAGTATACCAAATTTCAGCTCAATCGGACATCGGAAAGTTATTCAAAATTGAGTAGCAAGATTCCACCCGAACAAACATATATTGCAAGTTAAATGAAAGCTTTGAATAATGTCTGTGATTGTTTTCAGGAAATGAAACAGCTTCTAGACGCGTCTAGCGAGGGCGTTATCTACTGGAGCTTCGGCTCAATGTCGCGGATCGAGACGATACCGCGCGACAAGCTGTCTCAGATATTCGAGGTGATATCCGAGCTGCCGCAGACGGTCTTCGTGAAGATGGACCGGAGGCTGCTCTCGCGCAACCTTACTGTGCCGGACAACGTGTATACCATGGATTGGATACCCCAATATGCTACGTTGTGTAAGTAAATGGAGTTGAATAAGTATATATATTTTTTTTATTTACAACTAGCTGACCCGGCAGACTTCGTACTGCCATACAGTACTTCTCTATGGTACTGCCTAATTAAATATAAACACTGCACAAAACACTATTTACAATTTTATACTTATAATATATTACAATTATAGGTACGAATTTGTTTCGTGTATCAGTTGACAAAAGCAAACTCATCCATGAAAAAAAAACACTGACATTGACAGTTTGTTGTTGTTTCAACTTTTTTTTAATTTGATATGACTTGGAGTCAAATCCTTCGAAATTTTAAAATTCCTTGGTTTTGATAGATATGATTGAATTTGAACTTTGTACAGAGGTAATAAAGTGCAAATTGACTCTTGGACGTTAGGAACATACCTACATTGCTTAAACAACAGTGAGTGCTTGCAATTCAATATGAACTTTATACAATAGCAATAAAGCTCGTTTTAGTTAGAAAACGTTTGTATGGGAAAAAGAAAAGGGCTGTTTTTAGGGTTTTTCAACATTTCTGAGAGATTTTCTTAATATTTTTTTCCGTAAGAACCTTCTCCTAATAATAACAAATACAACAAAAAAAGAATTAGTGAAATCGGTCCAGCCATTCACGCGTGATGCCGTGACCAAGGAAAACGGGTTTAATTTTTATATATATAGATTTCTATCGTGACAACGTCTAAATCTAATAAATCGATGAACGCCGGGTGCACGCGCGAAAAAGTGTCCCGTTACGCTCATTGTGACGTCACGATCGGAGCGAGAAAAGTATGCAATCATTTCATCAATGTTTTGTTATAACGTTGGCACGTTAAACTATCGTCCATAAACCGACTTTACAGACAACCAATTTTTATTTAATTAATGTGTTTTTGCTTGCTACTCTTGATTTCATTTTCGAGAATTGAAATCTTTCGAAATCTATTAGAGCTAAGTCTCATAAAAAATAGTTTATTATTAGTTTTTTGTTGTTTAGCCGCTAATGCTTTACATGTTCTCGATTTACAGGTCACCCAAACGTCAAGCTTTTCATAGCTCACGGTGGCTTACTCGGCACGCAAGAAGCGGTAGCCTGCGGGGTGCCCATGCTGATGGTGCCTCTGTACGCCGACCAAGCTCTGAACGCGAGAGCTATGTTCGACCGAGGAGTCGCTGAAATCGTGCATTTAGAGTCCAGCAAATACGAGTGGAGGGATGCGCTTCATCAATTATTACAAAATACTATGTGAGTACGGGTCAGAACAGCTAAGACGGGACGAGGAATTGTAGTAGAGACTTATGTATATACGCATGCTTTATCACGATTATCACGGGTCCTTTATTGTTCAGTACATTATAGCTACCCTCAAAGGAGCTCGGTTGGCTCGGGTAATCGCTGGCAAGGGGGAAACTCACAATGTACCCTTTGCGAGATGCCAGTGTGGGAACTATAAGAATTCCGAATAATAAGAACAGTTACTTACGTCGCGCCATGCCAATGTCCCGTCACCGTGCCGTCCACGCCCATGGTCAAGATTTTTTGGCACAGCATTTTTTTTATTGAAAAAAGCTCGGGACACTTTTATTAGATACCTACTTATTAATTACCTTTATTAATAAATATTTTTTGTTACAGGTATAAAGAAAAGGCATTAAAATTAAGAGACATATTCCTAGATCGTCCTATGAAACCTGTAGACATGGGAGTGTACTGGATCGAGTATGTGTTACGACACAAAGGCGCAACTCACTTGCGGTCACCAGCGTTAGACCTGTCCCTCCCACAGTACTTATTACTAGACCTTGTAGCTTTAAGTATAGCGGCCACTGTAATGACCACATTCATCCTTCACATACTATTCAGATATCTCTGTACGAGATGTATAAAGTGGTGGCCAAAAGAAAAGCTCATGTTTGAAAAAAGATTATTTAGGAAAAATATCAGTTTCATACTATGTCTCTTGTGGAGGTATAAAATGAAACCTAATTGACCAGTCCCTTTGTTAGAAGGATTCAATTATTGTATTATATTGTTTAAGGTGTACATATTACTGTGTAAGATATTTATGAAATACAAATAGCTTGGTATATTGTTTTGATTACTTGATGCGATTCCTAAGAATATGAATAGGGATAGTTTATGTAATCTCGAGAGAAAACAGTAGCCTATAAGTGACTAATTGTGGCTTCCCTCCCTGTTATCATTTATCAGAACATGTAGCATGTAGGCATTTATACGAATACCATTGTTTTTGTAAACATGTTGATGTGCTATTTAATTTGTCATATAATATTATTGTTTTAGCTCGTATGTGTCATCTTTAATTATTTTTTTTACATTTGTGTGGAGATGCTTGTTATTAATTATTGTTGTCCTAGGTCATAAGGCTATATTGGAGGACATTTTTAACTCATTATTGCTGATCTTGGCCTACTTCTATGAGAAGAAAAGTGATGAAATATAAAGATATGTATTATCATCACTTTCTATAATACATACTCAAGTAAGATTTGTATAGATAGGAGGTTAATATTCACAATAATTTGAGGGCTATGGAGAAGTTTTTTTCATCTATATTAAAATGAATTGCTGTTCGTTTGTCTGGTTATAACTCGAGAATGGTTAGACCGATTTCGATAATTTTGATCTTGAAATATTTGTGGAAGTTCAGGGAAGGTTTGAAAGAAAAAAAAAGAAACAGCGGTGTAACCGCCGGGGTCAGCTAGTATAAAATGAAATATACAGGATATTATAGTATAGGGTAAAATAAATAAGAGTAGGTAGAATACCTGAGACAGGATACATAGGATACATGAGCTAAGATTAGCCTTGATAAACTGGAAAATCAGTTTAGAAAGTGCACAACAGTATCCAATGGTAAACTCTGCCACCAGGGCAGCTCACTCAGCCTATAAAACTACTTCCAATTACATTCGACAATATTGTGCACAAAGACAAGGGCAAGCATGCTACATTGTAAACTGCATCATTGCTTTGCATCAGGCGAGAAGGTGACCAATGTCTATCACAGAATAAAAAAATATTAGTGTATTTTTTTTAAACATTAATAGGCTTACATTTGACCGCCATCTTGCCTGATGGTAAGCAACAATACGGTCTATGATGGAGCATGCTTTCCTAGAAGGAACCGATTTACTCACAACTTGAAGACACCTAGATTATATCTATCGGGAAACACCCACTCAATCAAAGCATTCCACACCCTAGCAGTTCGCACAATAAAGGAATATAATCAATTATGTAAAACATCATGGATGATTACAAAAGAGGAATGCAGTGGGTAGATTGCCTCTGATAATGATAATGATAAATGGAAAGGTCTTACAACTAAGGATAGTATTAAGAATTCATTACCAGTAAAGCACAGGCTCTCCATAGTCCAAGTCAAACCTAAAGTGTGAAAAGGCAAGGAGTTTCCCATCCTTCTCTTTGGCAATGAGGTACCAGGCATCATGATCTGTCATCTCTTCCACTTTGCGCTCCTTGTTCCAGCCCCAGGCACAGGTTTCATACCTGGAAATTACAATATTTAAGCAGCAGCAGCTAAATAAATTGACAAAGCAATGGTTGATTGATCCAAACTTTCTGTATGACGAATGAACTTATTACAATAGTCACAACCTGCGCTATTTCCACTGCTGTGTTCTTTATCACTATTTAACCAACGCAGCGCAGTTCCACCAACTCGAAAAAAACCCCTGAAAAGTCGGGCACTAGGGTGGACCACTCAAACATTAAAACACTAAGCAACATACTTACAGGGTTCTCATATTCCTCTCTGTCAAATCTATAGCCCACTGGAGCACATCTTTGTCAAGATCGGTAATTTTCTGTATATACATGTCGACTTCGAGGTCTAGGTTTCGGAATAGGAGGAGTTCCTTGCATAGCGAAGCCATGTCTTGGAGTTTGTTGGCTGAAGACACATGAGCCATTCCATCAGCTATGCGACGCTGCTCGAGCTTCCTAGCTTGACGTTTCTCTTTATTCTTGTTAATATTTACTGTTGTTTTCTTCTGCAAAGGGTTAAATACATGATTTAATGCCTAGATGACGGTGCCGTAAGTTATTTTGTTTACCATAACGTTTGCTGCGTGTATTTAGTTAAAAAATTGTGCGATGATGTTTTAAAATAAAAAGTACTTACACCCATTTTAACGATAATAATTTACTTGTTAACACCGGTAAATTGAATATTTAGGAAAACGCAGAAATCTATAGAACCGCGCGAAAAATCACAACAAACATCTAGATATTGTACAACCACGATTATTACACAGCCTGTTTTATATGGCCAATTGTGAACAGCCCGTTTTTCGTGTAGGTACATGGCGTCGAAAAATCCGATTGCATAAATTGGTCGCGTAAAACTGCCTTTTCAAAATTTGGAGTCCCTATATTGGACGACCATTTATGCATAGCCCGATTATGTACGGCAACCAATTTTGTACAACGCGATTTCTATAGCATAATTGGCAGTTCAAAACGGGCTATGCAGATTTTGTACAGGCAGTTTTGCACGGCCATTTTTGTACTACCTGTTTTCCGTGTACATGGCCAAATAAATATTAATGTCAAAGCCTCGTTTACTGTGTGCGAGTACGAATTCTTACATTCGAGTATATTGTTTTGCACAATATCATACTTACCCAGAAAATTCACTTCCAGGGCTGAAATAAAAAAACCTAGTAACTTAATGTAACATGCGGCATGACATAGGATGAAATAATAAAAAACCTTCAACCTTCCGTCAAATCCATTATTTTATGATATCAAAAAAAAAAAACCTTATGACCTACTGTAATATTCGTTACTTCCCGACCTGAAATAAAAAAAAAATCTAATAAACTACTGTACATCCTTCAATTCATAGCTATACAAGATAAAGATCAATTATTTTTCTCTACTTGCCTGCAACACATGAGGCATAGCAATGGCAAGTTGATTCTTTAAAAGTCCATGGTTTTCTTTGTTTGGATCCGTAAAACTGACCGTATGAAACGGGCTGTATAAATAATCATGGTATACATTATCGTCTCTCATCTGCCATACTAAACGGGCTATGTAATAAACGAGGTTATATATTATCGTCTACTCTAAATGAGACTCTAAATGTCAATCTGACTTAGACATGAAACAGGTATTTCAAGTACAAACAAGTGTGCCTGTCATAGATTTATTAGCTGAAAATGGAGCCTCAGATCAGATTTTATAGATGGAAGAAAATCGGTTACTAGATTGTGCGGTTCCTATCCAATATCGATTTCTTATATTTGGGAATCGATAACAGTTTCATCAACTCATTGTAAAGTTTTATTATTTTTTGAACTATCGATTTTCCCTTCACTAGCCTGGTTTTACTACGTACGGGGGTACACTCGGAAGAGAGTCATGACGTTTGAAAAGTCAACGAAACACTCGACACCTAGAGACGAGTTGCTGAACTAAAGAGACGCGTGATATTTCAAAAACTCATTAAAAGTTCTGCTATTCATCGATAGATGGCAAAACTAAAAAGTATCACCCACAGATGGTATCACCGTATGCAATAGCTTTACCGCGGCAGCGCGGCAGTCCCCGAGTGCCACACGTCTTTTTTTATTTCATTCTGTACATGGACGTTTGCATCACATAGCAATGAGAGAATATGAAAAAAGCACACTTAATAACTTTTTGTGCAAAAAGATGTGTTTTGTGTTGATCTTTGGAACCTGCGAACGCCCAATCACTATCCTAGATTTCATGGTAACGGCCCCATGATGTTAGGGACGTCGATGGATAATGACGGGTCACGATTTTTATTAATCTGTGGTCAGAAAAATAAAGTGTCAAAGACCGCGAAATTTTAAATGATATTATAGAGCATGTCAGCACGTCACAAAAATCAATGTTCCGAAAAATTCGGAACAAGCGCGTTTTTGCACTAATTTTTGGTTTATACGAATATAGACAAGCTTTTATTATCTGCTCTGTTTATCATAACGATTTTGGCAATTTGCCAACATTTTACATTTGCATGTGAGCTTTACAGCTGATGTTCTGTGGAACGCGAGTGGGTTTTATTTTCAGGGCTTTTGTACGTGGATATTATTATAAAAACTACAACGCTAAAAACATGAAATCCGTAAAATTGTCACAAACTAACGATATAATGCCTTCTATAGGTTTAGGCACATGGCAGGTATGGTTTAGCTTAAAATTTATTTAATCATTTTAAATTGCTTTATATAAAATTTTCCATTCATCTTTTAGGCACCTCCAAATGTAATCGAAAGTACTGTTTATAAAGCTCTTGATTTGGGATATAGACATATTGATACAGCTTTTAATTATAATAATGAGGAGGCTATAGGCTCAGCTATAAAGAAATGGATAAACGACGGAAAAGGCACTAGACAAGAGTTATTTATCACGACCAAGGTAAATGTTTTAATTACTTTTGTCATGTAAATGTAATGGATATTATTTCTTAGCCAGTTCCGTTCTACTAAGAGCGTATAATCGAGTGCGACTGTTACAGCTACCTCACGTAGGAAACCGCGCTGCAGACGTAAAGAAATTCGTCGACCTTCAACTGGGTCGCTTACAGCTGGACTACGTCGACCTTTACCTAATCCACGTGCCCTTCGCTTTCGCCTGCGACCCTGATAAGCTCACGCCGCTAGTGAACGACCTTGGCGAATATGAACTGGATACCGCCACTGATCACGTTGAAACATGGAAGGTATGTTTTTGACTCAATCATTTTTAGCCTGAGGAGAGCGCCCTTGTTTACTAAGCATAGGTGTCACTCTTCTTATGCCAGTTATCCTCATCTTGTGCTCAAATCCAATGTCTCAATGTCTTGTGTCCAAATGATCCAACCGTCGATTCACTAATACTTCTAGGCGATATTAGGTACCTCCCAACCTATTGTGATATTCTTATTATCATACTATTAGAGTACCTGCTGAACTTAACTGAGTAGAAGGGTGTTCCATCAATCATAGCAATGTTAGTTGTAGATTACAGACTCAGTGCTAGCCAACACTTGGTCATCTATCATATCAGTCATAACAAGGTAGGTTATTTCTAAATGGGACGCTAAATTCGCTGCATTAGTAATGTAAGGCTAGAAATATACGCATCTCTTGCACCCAGGCCAGGTGGAGTATCGTAGGTAGGGCCTAGTCTTGTAAATCCGGCACTGTATTATCGTCGTCGCTACATCACTAAATTGCTCTTTCAGGAAATGGAGCAATGTCAAAAAGAAGGCCGAATTCGCAATCTAGGGTTGTCCAATTTTAACGAGAAACAGATAGCGCGGATCATAAAGGAAGCCACGCTGAAGCCGCAGGTGTTGCAAGTCGAATTGCATGCGTACTTCCAGCAGTTGGAACTACGCAAGTTCTGCGCTCAACATGATATTGTGGTGACGGCATATGCACCTCTCGGAAGCCCTGGTGCTAAGGATCACTTCGTCAACAAATATAACTATAGGTAAGGATGAAGAGATGCTACGAACGTGACTGAAACGAGAACGCCAAGTTTAAATTCTTAGCATACTCTTTTCTTAATACTCTGTAGCGCTAATGCAATGAACGTCGGATATCTACATCTGAAGGGAAAATCACTTTTTGCAAAAAATATTCTACTAACCTCTTTTTGAATCCAGGTTCCTAGGTAAAGTATACTTTCTTAGGAAAACGTAATTTCAGCCCTGATGCTTTTCCGGATTTACTAGGACACCCAGTCGTCCGGCAGATTGCGGACAACCACGGGAAGAGTCCAGCGCAAGTGATGTTGCTCTACTTGGTCCAGCAAAGAGTTGTAGTTATTCCTAAGAGCGTTAGTGAGAAAAGGCTGCAGGTACGAGATATTTTCAAGTATGTAGTTTGTAGATAATTTTAATAGCACAGATGGTATTAAAAAATTCACTGTTACGATTTTTTTACGTATTCAGTAGATAATGTATTTTCAGTTAATGGTCTATAGAGTCGCTGTTGTGTTTGTTTTACATTTTCTGCAGAATATGTATAATGAACGCATAATTTTCGATAGCATAAAAAAATTAAATATGCGTTAATATTTGCGCTAGGCTAGGGGTATCGATACGTATTCAAATGTAAGTAGATGCCTAAGCTACGTTTTAATATGCAAAATTGTGTATTTTTTTAGGAAAACATGAACATATACGATTTTGAATTGGCGGGACCTGAAATGGATCGTTTGAAGAAGTTAGACCAAGGTGAAGACGGGCGTATCTTTAACTTTTTGTTCTGGAAAGGAGTAGAGCATCATCCTGAATACCCATTCTTGGTGTCCAAACCCCTGATTGAGGAATAAAAGTTACAATCGAGCACAAAGAGCTTCAACATTCTAGTCACTATTACCTCTACATTAGGAGTAATACTTCAATTAATTGGCCAACTTTGGCTAATTTACTTAGCTTCATACCCACCAACGTATCGGTGAAACTGATACATGTTTTGTTGTGTAGTGCTTTAAGTCAGTTATTGTGATGATACTTTCCAAATGAGGACAAAAATAAAATTAAAAGTGAGATTGTGAGTTTTATTTTATCAGAAGTAATTAATACAATACACCTAATGAATTATTAAAATTAGAAATTAATGCTTATAAGTAATATTATAAAAGAGTAAGAGCACATTAAACCTGTTTCCAAACTTTGCCTGCTGTTTACAACACACTTTATTGAACAGTCTCACCCCACCTTCTAGCATCTGCCGATGATATAAGATATCAGCAAAGGTGATGCCTGCATTAATGTAGCGGCTCTTAGCCCTGCGGTTACGAACCTAACTCATTAAATTGCACAGCGCTGCTTCCAATTAGACGAGTTAGGATAAAATGTCGCAGGCTTCACTGTCTAATTAAGACAGTCTGTAAAGCATTTTCCTCTGAAGTCTGTGCTGCAGTTCTCCTCTCCGTATCATAGTGTGTATGACTTTGAGTATGGCCCGCTCGGGGTACTTCTGTCGCAGGAAGTCTTGTATGATAGTCTGCTCGGAGACTTGCGAGCCCACGGCGAACCGGCGCTTCAGCTGCTTCTCTATGCGGGAGAGCATCTCGTGGTCTTCTTCAGACGTGAAACCTTCAGCACCTGTAGGGAATTTATAAAGTAAGCAAACGGCAACCATGTTCCTTGTTTTTTGAGAACTACAATTTAGACTTTGCTATGGAAACTAACGTGGTTTTGAAACATTTTGTATTATCACAGGAACACTCACTTAAAATTAAGTCGTCTTTTACGACTAGTTTCGATCAGGTTTGTAATCTTCATCAGGAGATAGCAAGCGTGACGCACTCGCGATCGCGTCTCGCCTGGCACCGAACGTGATCGAAATTAGTCGTAATAGACGACTTAATTTAAGTGAGTATTCCCGTGTCAATCATATCAAAATACAATTTAGACGTACTCAAAGTTAAAGTGAAAAAAAATCCATATTGACGTGCTTATCCTCGGCCGCACCGTTGCTTATAGTATATCACGAGTAGAATTCTGTATTAATAATAAGACTCACCAGCCAGGCTGCCCGTCATGGCGGCGTCGAGAGTTGACACCTGGAAGAGTCGCAGCGCTTCCGTGACGTGTGTCTCGGTCGCGAACGGCTGCAGCTGCATTTTAGCCAGGGACTCCGATATCCGCACTACGGCTTCCAGCTGCCTGTAATAATAAAAACTCGAGATTAAAGATTGCTACTAAATGATAATACCTCTATATTATGTTGAATTGATAAACAATAAATGAATAAATTTAGGGTCACATGAATTATATCAAACGTCATCAAAGCATGGTGGACCATTTATTTACTTTTGCTTTCGAAACGGGCGGAGGTGCAGTAGGACGCGGAGTACCTTTGGGCTTCTGGGTGGTCAGGCAAGACAAAGGCGCGGTGTGGCCTGTATCGTTGTAGGGGCGGAAAAGGGACCAAGTCCTGGGAATGGTGCCTCGGGTAACGTGCTCGGACACTAGTGAGTTCGTCAGAGATCCTGGTGCTCTCTATCAAGCACAAAGGCTTGCCACCCGGGGGGTTTTAGTGGATGTAACCCCACATAACCCGGTTGCTCTCCAACGCAGCCGGGTATCCTTCTAAGATTTCCCCCGTCAACAAACAATAAAAGGACGCCGAGTACCGTGTACCGTCCTCACCTGACAGTGATGGGTATAGAGAGGCGCTTGTCGGTCTGGCGCTCGTGGTGCGTGGCGCCGGTGCGCATGAGCACGTAGCGCGCGCGCAGGCGCTCGGCGGCGGGCGCGGCGAGGCGCGGCCCGCAGCGCGCGCGGCAGTACGCCGAGAACCGCTTCAGCAGCACTAGCGGCAGCTCGCCTGCAGCGCTCTCGCGCTCCGCCCGGTCACCGCCCATGTGCACTGAGATTATGTGCTTGGCTAGAGTCTGGAACGGACGATTTTTTTATTTAAAATTTATTTTCCTTTCGCCTTTCACTTAAGACGGTTTTTATTCTATTCTATTCAAGGTTTCTCAGTCTCGAGTATGTCGCTCTATAATATATACAATATAATTTAGGTTAGTCACGGTCCACCAAATTAAACAACATTCTGAACGAACAATTCCAACTTGATTTCATGTCGAGTCAGGTTTGAGTAGGAGTTGGTGTGGTAGGTGTGGGTATGGTTGCATCCTAGTTAGACCATGAGGAAAGATTAGATCTTCCCGAGCATCAAAACTGCTTCCTAATGTTACACGAGTCTCTTCATTGAATCAAATCATTGCGGTTAAGTCCTTGAGAGCTAAGCAATCTCACTAATGTTATTAAAGTGAAAGTTTGTGAGTATGTTTGTTACTCCTTCATACTAAAACGACTGAACCGATTCGGTTGAAATTTGGAATGAAGGTTTTTCATGGTCTGGATTAACACATAGGCTACATATTAACCCAGAAATACAAGGGTGAAACAGCGCAGCTAGTTTATAAATATTAAGTACTCACAATATCCCTGTTCTGATCGTGTTCGTCTTTCACGATGAAGATCATGTCGAATCTGGACAGGATGGTGGGCATGAAGTCGATGTTATCGTCCGCCTTGGTGTCGTCCCAGCGCCCGAACACGGAGTTGGCGGCCGCCAGCACCGAGCATCGCGAGTTCAGCGTTGTCGTTATACCGGCCTGAAAAGTACAAATGCAGTTGACAGAAAAGGTCATCTAAATATTATGTAATGTTAAATTATAATGATTTTTGTCACTCTGTTGTATTCACGACTAAGAGGCTGAGCTGATATTGATGCATCATGAGGACGTACATGGAGTAATTTTTATCCGTCAGTATCTAGACAAATATGTCTATGTAGCTATTTCCCAAATAATTTTCCCCCGAGACACTTTGAGACGAAATTCATCAATGCACGCTTTTTTTTTACTAGCACTCAATATTATGTTAGAATAGGATGTACTGGAAGCGATAGCAAGTGCAAGTACCTTAAAAAATAATGTGCTAAGACTTTAATAAACAGTTTATCTATATACCTTGGCGATAGATATGGTCTGCTGCTCCATAGCCTCGTGTATGGCGACGCGGTCGTCCTCGCGCATCTTGTCGAACTCGTCGATGCAGACGACGCCGCCGTCCGCCAGGACCATCGCGCCGCCTTCCATCACGAAGTTACGCTGATACATTACAAAAGTCAGTATCCAACAGGCCTAGCCGAGCTGCAATTCTATGATCGCAAACGCTATAGAAAACTAAAGCCGGCGACTGACCTGAGCATTTTGCCGTAACGTAGCATTCGAAGCGAGCGTGGTGGAGCACGCGGCGCTCGCAGCGAGCGGATCGGCTCGCTGTACTGACCTGCAACATTTCGTCGTAACGTAACGTTACGTTACGACGAAATGTTACAGGTCAGTCGCCGGCTTAAGACAATATATGGGAAAGACATTTCAATAATCTATTATAGATTCTATATTCATAGTTCAGTTTTTATTTATAACAAAAATGTTACATGTCAATAATAATAAAAAAAAATAATAATAAAAAATTAAATTGTATAAAATTATTACAGTCCAATTACCTTTAGTAATTTTCTTAGAGAATAAGTTATTAAATAAAATAAAATCATCTGTTATAGAAATCCCATACATTGTTTTAAAGTAAGATTGAATTAAGAATGTTATGAGTCTTTTAGGATATGGCAGGCTCCGATACCTCTAAAGATTTAAGCTAAAAAGGTTAAGCGGTTACTGTATTGAGAACAAACACTACACAATACACATCTTAAGTTTTGGATTTATGTTCTGCAAGGACAAAAATTTTATAGGTGCGAGAAGTTTCTAAAATTCTAAACAAATACTTACGCTTCCTGGATCTCTAATAACAGAGGCGGTAAGACCGGCCGCACTGGACCCTTTCCCAGACGTGTAGACTCCGATCGGGGCGACTTTCTCCACGAATTTGAGCAGTTGAGACTTGGCGGTACCCGGGTCGCCTAGCAGAAGAATGTTGATGTCCCCGCGACGGGTCAGGCCGTCTGGTAGTCTCTTACGAGAACCTGGTCATCGGAAAATGTTTATCAATTAGTGAGCAATAATTTTCTGTAAGTGAGAACGTTATGGTTTTTGTAATACCAATAATCATGTTTCTATCCTATTGTTAAGCTATTAATTAATATTATAATTAATCTGCCTAAGTTTTGGGTTTTGGCTACAAAAGTTTGTTACAAACACTCGATACTACAAAAGATAAAAAATGCAGAAATGGCAGTATTATCACCGTTAGCTACTTACAGCCAAATTTTTCATAAAAGGATATTGTATTGTCGTAAGATAGTGGACAGTACCTCCAAAAAGCAAGCAAGCAATGGCCTTCTTCATATCGACAGCTCCAAAGACACTGGGCGCTATGGACATGCCGATGCGTTCGTATATGTCCGACGAGGCAGCCAGCCGGCGGAACTGCTCCTCCTCCTCGGCTGTGAAGGGGCTGAGGCCGCCCGTGACGCCCTCCTCGGCCGTCAGTCCGACGGCGCGCAGGTATGACGAGCGCACGCCCACTGAGCCTTTGTCGCGGTTCTCGCGCTAGAAAGATACATATCATGTGACAAAATTTCGGAAATGCTTTAATGTTCGTTCATTATTGCAGTTGTATTTTATCAGTGATCATTATGATCGTATTTGAAGTTTGGTAAAATATGACTGCGAAGGTGAAAATGTAGGCCCAGGCGCAGCCGATGGACTCATAATTTTATCTATTTTCATCAGCAACAAGATGACGATTAAATCACCTTTACTGAGAATCAGTATAAAACTGTATTTTTGAGTGAAACTAATCCGTTTTACTAGTCAACACTCACCCCAATTTTAGCTATTTTCTTGATGGAGTAGATGCCGAGCACAGTGACTCGAGCACCGGGCGCCACTCGCTCGCACAGCACCCGCTCGCAGTAAACAGTCAGGTGCCGTGGCATCTCTCCCTGAGGGATGCTCTCTGGGGCTTCTTGCAGTTTCAACACCTAAAACAAAGCACTCATTATTCTTATTAGTTGTCCTTGTCTTTGTGTGTATTCCATGGCATCCCCGACACAGGGTATCCTAGTGGGGAGCTATGAGTGCGAAAGATTTATTTATTATGATGTATTTGTTAATAAGTAATAAATAATTAAAGAAAGCTTGTAGAGAACTAAATTAGCTGAGAACTGACATTAGATTTGCCAAGGGCTGAGAAGCAGCTAAAACTTTCAGATTTGCTGAATATTTATTAATATTCAAAATGTTTTAAACTAAATTTACAAGCTACAAGCTTTTTTACTGCTGTTTAAATTTTATCAAAAGTAAAATGAATACCTGATAATCAATGCACTTGCATTTGTCCGGAATTATGAAGTAGGGATCTAGAGGACATTTTGGTCGACCAGCTTGCTCTCTACAAAAAATAATGTTTTAAAAAACTATAAGTTGTCTATACTAATATTATAAAGAAGTAATGTTTGTGTGTTTGTATATTTGTTAAATTGTAAGGGGTAATCTCGGGATCTACTGAACCGATTTTAAAAATTCTTTCACCAATAGAAAGCCACATTATTGCTGAGTGTCATAGGTTATATAAAAAACCGAAAAATAAAAAGGCTTTTACGTGGTAGTCCGTTTTGCAAAGTGAATCGGAGAAAAAACGGTCCGGACGGCGCGCGATGGCTTCGGATTTAATTAACATTATGCCCAACGAAGTGGGCACGGGTCAGCTAGTACTTAATATTTTTATTATAGTCACTGCATTACCTGCATTAACTGAGTTGTAGGTCCATAAACGTCAATAGGGATAGGAATAAACTTTACTTCATAAAACTGCTAAATCAATCTTGTAATTTTGTAAAGTAAAGAGTTGTTATAATATGACTATTGCCTATGGATTAAAATTGTATTAAATAAACAATTTACTTGATTACTTACGTGTTACATTTCCTGGGCATCACATAGCCCTCAAGTCCGGGCTTGACATGTAGATTTGGAATAACATTACGACATGATCTGCATTGGATGGATATTTTTGTAGCCTTTGCCTTTATTCCCGAAGCTGATATGACTATGCCTGGTATTTTGACCAAGCGAGATACTATATCAGACTGGAAAGAAAAAAATGTATATTTATCTTCTGTTAACACTGAACTATAAATTCTTCGTATACATTTATATAGTTGTCTGTCACTTCCCAACCCTGGCACTAAAAGCAAAAGATAAACAATATGCATAAGATCAACTGAATTCATGGTTGTGTGAAAGTAGAACAAACAAACACACTTCGCATTAATATTGGATTAACTGGTTTGGATTGACAATACAAATACCTAAAATGATGTTAAAATGTTACTTTTTGTGTTTAAGGGGATTTTAACTAAATTTTTAATTCTACTTGGATTTTGGAGTAAGTACAACTGAATATTTTTAGACACATTTTTGTTTCATAAAATTATGATTCTTATTAGAACTGTTCTACATTCAAGTTAACAGCAGGAACTTACTTTCAGTTCCCGTAAGTTGGCAGCATGAGCGTCTGATGTGAGCAGCACTTGTATGTCTTCTACCTTTTCTTCACCTTCTGGTCTCGGTGCTGTAAGCTCATCTGCCAACTAGAAAAGATTTTATTTGTAAAATAAAAATTACATATTAACACTTTGGCTGCGGTGAGTAATCACATGCGCTAGCCCCAGGCAAATAATAGTCAAACGCCTTGTTTATTATGCAGCCACACTCGCATCGCGCAAAGGAGAACACAGGGTATGTGTTTCCCGTTGCCAAAGTGTTAATTTAAGGTTACCTGAACACATCATTAATGATATGGATCATTGTTATGTTAGTTGCAAAAATTCACTGCACAAGTTTAGTAATCCTGCACTATACATATCTATTGTAATTCATTAATGATTATATCATCATATCAGAGTGGTAGGTACTTTGGTTGAGAGAAAAACATAACACAGGATGGCTATAAAATTATGTATGAAAATATTTAGGGACTCTATGGTACTATTTTAGAATTCCAAGGCTACAAAGGTGAATAGGTAAGCCAGGACTGACGTCCAATAACTAAACTTCCTATGGGTACTATAAAGATTATGCAGAACCATACCTCCTTGGATGCTTCTTCTAAAATTGGTAAATGTTCAGTTGGCTTTTTATAAAGCTTTTCAGCTAACACTTCATCAAAACTTGACAAATCTTCAATATTTACTTCCATCCAATACTGCCCCAGATTGTAGTTTCGCTTCAGGGCATCTCTGTAAGTAGACAGGCCGGATGTTGTATGAAAAGTTAATTTTTATTTCGAACAAAGAAGCTCATGTTTTATATAAAGTTAAATTGTATGGGTAGGTGGCTGAAATTCATCTATACCTGTATTTATAGTTAAAATTTCCAGTGTGGAATTGTCTGATGAATTCTTTGAACTTTTTCTTTACCGCTTGGAGGTTAACTTGATCTTGAGATTCATTTTCTTCAACACCAAAGTTATCCGAAAAGAAAACTCCAGGATCATCAAAGCCTTCCATTGCTCAGCTGACTATTGGTCTATCTTTTAATACAGTTTTCTTCTTTTCCAAAAAATCAACTCGATAACGCGGCGCGGCAAAGTGCTTTCAATTTTCAGATTTCAAATTAAAAACAAACATCGCTATCGCTACGAGTTTACGCGCGAAATTTGGACATTGACAATTTACTATAATTTGACGCTTGACGTTTATAAATGACAGCTATTAAGGTTTTAAAAAATATTTTTTTAAAGTTTTCTGAACGAAACCATAGTTGTTACAAAAGCGTGGGAAACATTCAAAATTTTAAATGATAGTTTATTGCTACCTAGATAACTTTAGACATGCGGTGAATTGCGGTGGACCATGTTTGGACCTTTAAAACTCTCAAAAAGTCTATTTTGAGTTATCGAGGCTTTTATGCTCAGATTAAATACCAATACTCTGAGCTTTAATGATCATAGATTATCGGTGCATGATGATAATTTCTGCAATGATTTCGTAATTGGGAATAATTTGAAATATTGACACCATGGGCCATACTTATAAAGATTGCATGTAGTTAGCATTGCTCTGGTATTGCGCACAAGTAAAATGGCATTTGTCATGCTGAGCAATTGCTATGCAACGTTTTAAGTAAGGCCCAAATGGTCATACGAGTAGGTACCAAGTAGGGAAGGTTCCTAATTCCAAGTAGGAATTGATCAGAAATAAAATACATTTAAATATTGTTAGGTAGGGACATAATTTTAGGATCACTTTATTGATTTTCTATACAAATTGAGTATTATAAGATCACTTTAATTAGTGCATAAACAGCAGCAACCTAGATTTACCTGTGCAATTTATAATACTTCAACAGGAAGACTACTCAACAGCATTTTAGTATAGATTACTAATGAAAATAGGTAATAAGTACTTCTTATATTATACTCTTGCTCGCTCGATATTATACTCGTATCTCTTCTTTAGTACATTTACAAAAATAACGTTTCACTCAGTCTGTTTGATAGTAACATCCCTTTTTAACAGCAACCTGTAATATACCACTAAAATGGCAGTGATAATGGTATTCTACAAAATTCTATATACCTAGTCCATCTTTTCGCCGATTCCTCCAGATATAGTAGGTCTATACAGGGTTATTCATAAAGGGTATGCTAAGCCGAAAAGGGCTCATAGTACTCATCATTATTAACAACTTTTACTATGGGACCAGCAGGGACCAACCCGAAATTCGCGAAAAAAATATCAGCTGTTCCATAGAAAAATGTCAATGACACTCGACAAAATGTATGGAACAGCTGATTTTTTTTTCGCGAATTCTGGGTTGGTCCCATTATCCCATAGTAAAATTTGTTCATAATGATGAGTACTATGAGCCCTTTCCGGCTTGGCATACCCTTTATGAATAACCCTGTTTATATATACTTAGTCCTAATACATTTTTTCTACTTTTCCGAAGCCTTCAAGCTCGTAGCGTTCGCATTATCATTATCGGAGGTAGGTTCAGACCCCTTCACTGTAAATGTGACGTAATATCTTTTGTTCTTGTCCAATTTCTCAGCCGGTAGAGCTATCAACTGTTTCTCTGTTCCATGGGATACTTCTAAGGTGACTTGAGCTTTACCGGAGCTGGAAGGTGGTTTCGAGTTGATCTTGGGCAGGAAACCTTTTGATCTGGTACTGGGGCCTGCTGTGGCTGGCTTGGGCATTGTGTGGTGGTCCCACTTGAATGGCACTGCAAATAACAATTTAAATTAGTAGCAAATCCCAGTGTGATGGGAAATTCGTACTCGTAAAAGCTTTAAGAGATATATTTGGTGTGGTGATTAGATTATACCTCTATAATTTTATTGTAGTAGGTAGGTAAATTATATCTTACCAAAGGACCGGTAAAACTGCAGGCGATATTTATTTGTGTCTAGCCGATGCTCTCGATTTCATACGTGGTGCTGCTCGGCCATCTTATAATTAATGTTCTTAGAGTATGGAAAAATCTTTTTTTGGTGCTCACCTACATTTAGCTTCTAGACCAAAATTTTACGCTTTAGTTCTAAATGTTGTCTATAGGTCAGTCGTTACTGTTTTAATTAGATACCTTAATAAATAAGCTACCTATGTTATACTTACAATAGGCAGCGCAAGGTACCCCGGTGTATGCATGAATAGCGTGAAAACATCTATGTGTCTTGCTAGTACAGAGACAAGGGTTATCAGGAATGGCGCTCATTTTGTAAAGTTCACTCTCTCCGTAATCGAAATCAATAGGTCTCTCAGGTAGCTTGTCAAGATGCTTCTTGCCGCTTTTCTGCAACTTTCTTAGACTTTCATAGAGGAATTTTTCGAAACTGCTAAATGAAAAGTCTGTATTACTGTAGGGACCGAGTCCAACACTTGATAAGCTTGATTTATTGTATTCGTCGATAGCACGTTTCACCAGCACAGCTTCGTTGGCTTTGCTTGTTCTTATTTGCAATCTTTTCAATTCCAAGAGATGTTGGAAAATCTTCCGCTCACAATAATATCTGAAAAGTGACGCGTTAAAATTTATTGCATTTATTTGTTCATAATTTTACCTATAGGAATATATTTTATACCTGCTTACCGTCTCATATTGGTTTGAATGCGTTGTGTCACTGATTTCATGTCGACAGCGTATTTGTCACCGGGCTTACGAATCGGTATTCTGCTGTCGGATTTCCCTGAATATCTTCCACTAGTATTTCTCTGTTGATAGTAAGCAGCCAGACGCGGGCTCGTAATGCGCCGCTGGAGTGCTCTGGGACTTGGTTCAAACCCTGAATCCATCAAACCACTAGACTCGTATCCTCTTTCGGAATTTTCACTTTTTGATCTAATAGTTATGCGGCTTTTTGTCCTACCTTTCTTCCTAAATCGTTTTCTACGTCCATTCACTTCTGTATGGCTATATATTTCGTTATCGCTCACGCTCGGTACCCTACCATTTAGACTGCCTTCTTTCGTGAGTCTGCTTCCTGTCAGAGTATCTTGATCATCCTCCAAAGAACCATCATCGCCTTTACTAGATTTTTTTAAGATTCCTGTAGTGACTTCACCACTTGCAATATCTGATAGAACTTTATAACTTTCTGTTTCATAAATACTACTCTTTCGACTACTTCCTTGACTATTCTGAGGAGTTTTCCGAGTTTTTTTAGGTGTTGATTGTGATAACGGTAAATTAACATCAAAGTCTCCAGAAACATTCTCCATTATAACTTGTTGCACTGCCCGATCTTCAGCAGATACATTAGGATCGATTGCTGTTAAAATTACCTTTTCAACATGTTCTGTGCTACTATCTGTGGTAGAAGTTGTAAATTCTTTTCTTTTATCTTCCGAGCTCATTTGGCTTTCACTTGCTTCCTTTTGTGAATTGTCTGCTGCTTGCGTTTCGAGGGCAGTTTCACTGTGGAGAACTTCTTCTCCCATTAGATGATCACTTTGCTTTTCGGAATCCTTACTTTCAAAGATTTCGTCCTTATTAGCAAAAGATACTACTGGAGATAGACTTTTTTCTTGAGATTCAGTTTTATCTAAGCTAGTAGCATCTAAACTAGTTTTCATGTCCGATAAATTTTTACTCTGATCCAATGTTTCATCTGGGCCAGACAGTACTTGAAACGATCTTTTCCGTGTTGCTTCTATACTCGGACTAGGTGATTTTGATGCGTTTTCCGGGGTAAGTCTAGCTTGTTCACTTTTGCTTGACCCTGAAGATTCTTTTTTGTCTGCTGTTACTTGTGTTTCTTTTTTTGAACCCTCGTCTTCTTTATCTGTTTTTGAATTATCTTTTGTTTCACTTGGTAATTCAGATTTACTACCTGCTTCGCTTTCTGTCTTACTTTTGGGCGTTTCTGGTGTCTTAGTTTCAGGCGTCGTAGATTTCTTACTTTCTGACGTGTCCTTTTCACTTTCTTTTTTAGTAGATGTAGCTTCAGGAGACTGGCTGCCAAGAATTTTACTATCAACTATTTCTCCAGTTGTTTCAGTTTGTTTTTCAGTTGCAGAACCTCCTTTTCGTTCTTCTTGACCTGAAGCTTCTGGGGTGTTTGTAGTGTCAGCAGGTTTTACTATGTCTGATTTCATTTCATCCGTAACATCTTTATGTGTGATCGACATATTGGCTGTTTCTATTGACACGTTATTGGATGAATCCATAGTTACTGTTATTTCTGAGTTACCTTGTTGGCTAGACTGGCGTTCCATGTGAATTTGAGCTTCTGTTACCACCATGTTAGTTTTTACTGATAATGTGTCAGTCTCAGTTTCACTATGAGCCCTACTCTTTTCAGTTTGAGCATCTTCATTGTCTGGTTCCATTTGAACTGCGGTCACTGCAGTATCAATTGCTGCAGCGACACTTTCGTTCTTTTCTAGACTTTGTGAACGAGACGGTGTTTCTGTACTTTTAAATTTTACTATATTTACACTTTGCTTTTCATCATCATTTTCTATGTGAATTGATGTCTTTTTCCCTTTTCGTTTAGTGCTTCTTCTTTCTGTTGATTCTGAGCTACTACTCTCAGATGTTGATGTATATTTCCTTTTACTTCTTTTCCGATGGCTTTTACTTTTCTTTTTTCCTGAATAACTTTCAGAATCTGAACTTTCTGAGTCCGATGCGTAACGTCGATGACGATGCCTTGCACTAGCTTTGTGCCGACGCGAAGGTTCACTTCTAGATCTATTTTTCTTTGATTTTCTATGTTTTTTGTCATAAGAACTGTCTTTACTCCCATCAAACTCACTATCGTAACCATCACTAAAACTTTTTTGTACCTGAACCAATTTTTTTCGTCTTTCACGATGTTTATTAGAGTATTTATTTTCTGATATTTTCTTCGACGCTTTTCTAGAATCAGAGGATGATCCGTTAGTTGATTCACTGTCGTTTTTATCTTTCATGCGTCGCCTTTCATGAACTGGACTGGAAAGTTCTACTACCTCTCGTTTTTCTATTCGAATTCTGTCGCGAACATCAATTTTAGTACTTGTTACTTTACGCATTGGCAGTGCAGTGATCGGTGCCCCATCAATCACAATTTGAGTATTAGACAGTTTCGAAGCAGGTAGGCCACCATGCATTTGAAGGTACTTGGCAGTCGACCGATGACCTCGACTGGTTGCACAATCAAGAGGTGTCAATGGCTCATTTTTCGATGATCTCGCAACTGGGCTAACTTCGGCGCCGCGGTCTAGTAATAGACGACACAAGTCAGCATTGTCTGTTGCTGCTGCTATATGCAAAGGTGTTCGCCCTTCGTGGTTAGTAGCATTGACTTGTGACGGTCGCCCATCTAATAGCCATTTAACCAACTCGCGCCTTCCTGAAGCTACAGCTTCATGTAAGGGTAGGTCACCCTTGGAATTACGAAGCCATAGGTTAGCTCCTCTTGCACCTAAAACGACAAGTATTTTTGAATAAAAGATTTGTTACTATTATTTCGTAGTCTAAATATAAATGTTCTTTATTTGTTTTCGTACCGAGTATTCGCACAGTCTCGATTTGTCCCTTAGCTGCTGCAGTATGAGCTGGACTGCGACCTCTCTTATCTTGCCGATGGGAATCAGCTGCATGGTCTAGCAATGCAACGGTAGCGTCTGCGTGACCCAGAGCTGCGGCGTAATGCAAAGGAGTGCATCCATGTGAGTCGGCTACATCAACCCTGGCTCCACATAATCCTACTAGAGTTTCCAACGCTTCGGTATGACCTCTGGCTGCAGCACAATGCAGAGCTGTTAATCCATCTCTGGAATAAAATATGTATCATCGTTTAAAAATACTGATATTTCAGACCAAAATAAAATGTCACCAATGGTAGTGTGATAAACGCCTAAGTTCGCAGGTCATACCTGTCAGCGTCATCGACTTTGGCCCCAGCCTGGTGTAACGCCAGTACAGCCGCAGCAGAGCCAGCTGATGCCGCCCAGAGCAAGGGAGTGCGTCCATCGGCGTCCCTCACATCGATGCGCACCCCGCCTTCCTTCACTAGCGCTCGGAGAACTTCTAACGCTGCTCCTCTACTCTGTAATTAGATGAGTAGGTACCTAAATAGTACAGCCAGTCATAATTTTAGTGCAATCCACTAAGTGCGTAATAAGTGCGTTTAATATTACCTGGTGGTCGGTAGCGGCTGGTGCACCGCACATTTGCGCTGCGTAATGTAGCGGGTAGCCGCCGTGCTGGTCCGGAGTCGCTGCGTCAGCTCCTGCTGCCAGAACCGCTCGCAGAGCTCCCACCTCACCGCATACTGTGACCGCAGGCGATTCTTACGTAAGTTTACTTATCTACTTGTAACGAAACAGCCTTCGTATCTCTCACAAAAATAACAAATAAAAATATTTATAATAGGTTGATTTTTGATAAATCATAGCAATGCTCTAGTGTTTTGCAAAGGATGCTCAGGATCGAACGCAGACTCTAAAAGTGATGCGAATAAAGGTTAATAATGTTAAACTATTATTTAAATAAGAAAATAAGATTAATTGTACTGATCTTGGTATATTTAGAATCCGTCTATCATTAATAGTTAAGTAAAAACCAGTCAATCAATTCAAAACTCGTAGAATGTCCCGCCGTTGTAAAATTGTATTATGTAGTATTTTGTTGAGCTAAAATTAGGGATTTTAAAGTATTTTAATATTAAATTAGGAATTGTTGAGTCACATAAATGCACATTAAGGCTTTCATTGGAACATTTAGGATTAAACTATCACGAATAAATAACACATGCCTGTTAGAAACATAAAATAATGCAATGGCAACATTCTAATTTTCTGGATTTTTTAAAATCCAAGGCATGGCAACAAATAAACTGCGTAGAAAAGAACGGTCCGTTATTACTTGTTAAGAATTAAGTTCTAAAACAAAATAAATCTGCGTAGAACGGTTTTTGCAATACCGATGTGTGTGGACTAGGAAGTAATTAAGATACGTTATTTTTCATAATTTAGTAATATTAGGTATTGAGCTATATCGAAGATCTCAAAATACATTATTATTATAATAAGGAATTGTTACATCTTATTATTATAAACTAAAACCTTAAATCAACAATAAATAAGTTAACACGGCAGGATGCTCAGTAGCAGGTACTCTAGCCAAAAAGGTATTCTTTATAAAAATTCAAATAAAGAAACATTCTTATTTAAATATGAGTACATGGTTATTACAAAACAATAAATCAATTAGTTATCTCAATCGCAAATATCACATTAGTGGATAGATCTCAGACACAGGGAGAAAATGAATAAACGCGTCAATTATTTATACTTGGTTTGAAATCCAGAAACATAAGGCGCTTCCTTGACCACGCGGCGGTGGCGTGTTGGTCGAGCGTCCAATCATAAGGGAGCATTGGAGAATATGTGATTGTGATTGGTCGTCGACGGATGGTTAAGCAGAGCTTGGAACGAAGGGGGACAGACAGCGACGAGCGGCTAGGGAGACGTCGGCCATGTTTTGGATTGCTTTTATTTCGGTAGATTTTCAAAGTTTAAGAATAGGAATTTAGGTGTGATTCAATAAGTACAGGTAGAAAAGAAGACAGGTAAGCGATGTTCCAGCCGTCGGGAGTTGCCAGATAAGGATTCTAAGATGGACTGCCGAACTTTTAAAAGGTTTGATGGAACTGCAACGTGGTAAGTATTGCGTCGAGTCGCCGTGTCATAAGAGAACGCCGCACGGGGTGAGTGACCTTAGAATATCTTGAGGAGTCTGTTCTTGTGTTCATTTTAACTATGTGTACTTCCATATCAGCGATTACATAGTTTTAGAATTCAGGGATCATTTTAAAATAGTTTATAAGTTAAATTCATAACGTAATGATGTGGGCCACTAAAGATAGAGAGGTCTGGTATTTATACATACTTATTGAGCAATAGTTTTGATTTAGGATCGTGTATTTGCAAAAAGCAAAGATCATAAACATCGTTGATGGTTGATTTTGGACTTCCTTTCGGTCCGACAACAAACTTTATATGGAGGTTTCAAATTGTGTGAATTTTACACTGCAAATTCGGGTTGATGGTACCCGTCTGCTATTATGTAAATACAAAAGAAGGAGCGATTAGGACATAGTCTTAGTCACTGACTGAAGATACTTGTGACCTTTTGTGTTTATAGGATGTGTTTTCCTATGGGTCTGTTCCTGCCGACGGGGAGCTTACATTCCTGAGATTATTTAACTCCAATTATTTAATTGAATTTATTCCTTGTGCATGTGTGTTTGTTTTAGAATTTAGATTAAATTAAAATAAAATATAATCAAATCAAATTAAATCAAATAAAATCGTACTAAATAAAATAAAATCGAATTAAATCAAATAAAGTGAAATTAGATTAAATTAAAATAAAATAAAATCAAATCAAATTAAATCAAATAAAATCGTACTAAATAAAATAAAATCGAATTAAATCAAATAAAGTGAAATTAGATTAAATTAAAATAAAATAAAATCAAATCAAATTAAATCAAAAAAGTGAAATTAGTTTAAATTAATATAAAATAAAATCAAAATCAAATTAAATCAAACTAAATAAATTAAATAGAGTTAAATCAAATAAAGTAAAATCAGATTATATTAATATAAAATAAAATTAGATTAAATCAAGCAAAGTAAAATCAGAATAAAATAAAATAAAATAGTTCAAGCTAGCTCAATTCGGTGCAGTAAATAATAAAATAAATGTAAACGGTATAAACGGTGGTATTGTGTTCATCCTATGGGCCGGAGGTCCCGGGTTGGATTCCTGATCCGATGGTTATTGGGTGATGAGTTTGAGTACCTGTTCTGAGTCTGGGCGTTAGTAGGATCTACTATAGCGTATACACTATTAAGTTTATGTTAGGTCGCGGGTTCGACTCCCGACCAATATGTTATTAGAGTCTGGGCGTTGGTAGGATCTACTATAGCGTATACACTATTAAGTTTATGTTAGGTCGCGGGTTCGACTCCCGACCAATATGTTATTAGAGTCTGGGCGTTGGTAGGATCTACTATAGCGTATACACTATTAAGTTTATGTTAGGTCGTGGGTTCGATTCCCGATCCATATGTTTTAGTCGAGTCCTAGTTAAGACTAAATTTAGTCAAGTCAAATCAAGTAAATCGGACAGCCGATCAATTTGTAGAACCTACTATAAAGTATAAGCTTACGATTAGTCTTAATCAAGTCTAAGCTTGGTCGACTAAAGTAAATCGGACAGCCGATCAGTTTGCCGAATCTATTATACGATTCACATGTCTACAATTAAAGTAAATCGGACAGCCGATCAGATTGCCAAATCTACTATAAAATATATAAGCTAACGATTAAAGTAAATCGGACAGCCGATCAGTTTGCCGAATCTATTATACGATTCACATGTTTACAATTAAAGTAAATCGGACAGCCGATCAGATTGCCGAATCTATTATACGATTCACATGTCTACAATTAAAGTAAATCGGACAGCCGATCAGATTGCCGAATCTATTATACGATTCACAAGCCTACAATTAAAGTAAATCGGACAGCCGATCAGATTGCCAAATCAGCTATAAAATATACATGCTTACGATTAAAGTAAATCGGACAGCCGATCAGTTTGCCGAATCTATTATGAATGCCTACAATTAAAGTAAATCGGGCAGCCGATTAGTTTGCCAAGTTAGCCATTCGAAGTTATACGAACTATCTCGAATGGTTGACAATAGTTGCTGTCAGATGAGCGGCCAACTATAGTTTGACGAGTAACTATTTAATATACGAATAAATGTAAAGTAGATCGGAAGTCTCTTTACTATTTTAATATTATTTACATAACGTGAAATCACGTGATGTTTGACTCACCAAGTCTTACATATTATAATATTTTGACTCACCAAGTCTTACATTTAATGGAACATAGGTTCTGAATCGACACGATGACATTTAAGTCAATTTACCTCTTCAATTCGAAGGTCAACGATGATCTTTCTTTACACACTACTTTTATCGAAGGTTTCTATGGAAAGATCCTTTTGCTGATAATTATCTGAGCTGTAACATGGAGCGATATCTCCGAGGTTACCCTTGACTCCAACGGGATGACAGGCACCTCTTATGTCTATGGTTTAGTGATTGTTGGTTGTCTTCGTAAGATACTAAAGGCTTCCACGGAAAGTACCTTACTATTAATTATCTAACCTAAGCATGGAACTATGTTTCCGAGGTTACCCTTGATTCCAACGGGATGACAGGCACCTCATTATGCCGATGGTTTCTTAATTATTAGTCTTCTTCATTTAGTCTACTGATAGAAAGTTCTATCTGAGACTGACGACTTGAGATGGTAACGGGAGAGTTACATTCATCTTTATCACACTATGTGTTAGACTTGGGTGTCTAATTAGATGCTTTTAGATAAAGGTTCCAGAGTATGTATTTACGCGCTAACTTCAGAATAAAACGATATTCTAGTTGGTTGTTCACTGCAGTCGCTATATTGCGTTAGGCAGTTAGGTGGTTAGGTAGGGTTCGAAAGGGATTGCATTCGTTCTTCCGGGACCAGATTCATTACCTTAAGGTAATGAGTAAGCTCTTTGGAGAATAAATGTGTGAAAGGTAAAAGATGAAGTATGTAATGACTGACAGACTGACTGACATTTGCCAAAAGATTATGTCCTCTTCTCTTAGCTTTTGGGTTGTTATAATATTCAAATATGTTGAATATGATAGTTGAATATGATAACGACGTTTAAGTCAGGCGCTCTAATGTTAGGAACACACAGAGGTGTGTATTTGTACACGTAAAAACGGAAGAGTGTATCCAGTCTGGGCCGAAACACATTGCTTACCGCGGCGGAGGGGCGGGGCCATAGCCAACAATTTATGTGTACAAATACATACAAACATAATACATAAAAACCATAAAATAAATAACAAAAAAAATATTTGGTGTAAAATCTTAGTAAAATATTGTTCTGAACTTATTAGGCTTGAAACTAGTCCTAAACTATAATTTAGAATATATTTCGTATCATATTTGATAATTATTTAAGTCTATTTTACATTAGGAATACTAAGAAAAATAGTTAAGGGTTAAAACCTAGCATACCCTTTATGAATAACCCTATATAACTTACGTAGTAGGAATCTTGTAGCTTAGAGTAAGTCAATTTGTTAGGAAATCTATTCAGGTAGCTCGGTTGCTCATACTTATTCGTAACTTAGGTTCTACGATCACAACGCAAGGTTTTCCCACTAGACAATCACTTGGCCAAAACAGTAGGTTAACGTTAGCAATCGGAAAATTTAGGTATAGCTAGTAATACATAGTTTATATATAGATAGATAGAATAGATATAAATAGTTAAGTAGATGTTTTTTTATTAATAGGGTAGGGGTATTTACAATTTAGTGCGCCGTGACCAGGATGTGTACTTCGGTTATTACGTGGTTAGATTAGTTCGGTTAGAATGCAAAAATATCAAACATACATAGTGTTAAATGTAGATTTGTATGTTATTTTATTGCTCCGAGTAGGATTTCGCGTTGTATTTGTTATTTTAATGTATGTTTGATGCGTAGAATTTAAGGAAATGGGGTCGTACGGAAAGGCTAGTTATTTAAGAAGTGTTCAAGTCGTCTTGAACACAATTTGTTGTTCGTGCAAAGGAGACGAGAATAAGTATGAGCCAATATTAAGCTAGGGTAAATAGTAATTTAGGGTTATTAATATTTAGGAACGTAATTGATTATTTGAAATAGGTAATAAAAAATTGAAATAGGTGATAGGAACTACTAGCTGCTTGTATAAATATAATTATACGGTTGTTGTTAGGAACCTGTTTAAAATAGGTTGTACAATATTAATTAGGAAATCTAGTAAAACATCTGATATGACACACATTTAGATTTTATGAAAATAAGTTGGGGTTGGGGTCGAACGTTGCAGACAAGTAGAAATAGAAAAAGGTTGAGATTTAGAAATAGAATTGGTTATAGGGTGACTATTGACAGATATTCTAGTTAAGTTTAGGACAAGATCGCAAATAAAAAGTAAACAGGATATGTTTGATAAATGTATAAGTACATATGTTTGTGTTTCATTTATACAAAAAGGTAAACTCACGATAGTTCACAGTTCAAAGAAACGAGTTTCAACATTAGGTAGGCTAAATGAGATAGCAATAAAGAAACGGAACGTAAGAAGACTAAAACTCAGTTGTGAACACTAATCAGAATATTTTATGCTAGTTCATATAGGCAAAACTGTCTGTAGGTAGGCTAATGAAATAAAATATTACACAGTTTGCCAGATATCATAACGGAAAGGTCTGCAACGTCGATTTAAGTAGGCATATGTTTGGTTAAGCAAGATAGGTTCAGTGTTAGATTCAATCAGAAGTTTTTAGAACTTAATAGCTCGTTTTACTAAAACAATGACATAAGATCTTTTAAAAGTAGTAATAACGGTATATAGACGGCCTGTTTGGCTCAGTGGTAACATAACCACTTTATAAGCCAGAGGTCTCGGGTTCGATTCCCGGCTGGGCAGATTAATTTAAATATCTGTTCTTGGTTTGTGTGCTGGTTGTCCTTGTCTTCGTGTGTGTTCCACGGCATTCCCGACACAGGATTTGTCCTGGTGGGAGTTGTGAGTGAAACGTTTATTTTTAAGTCTCGTAAATAAGTTTAATAAAATAAGTAAGTAGGTTATAAGTAATCTTTAAAACAGTTATTGATCGAATAAGTTTCAATAGTTCTCAGGAAACGAGTGGCTAGACTTAGTGTCAGAATTGAGGCGTCAGTAAAGCATTTAGGCAAAATAATAATACCCGATAGTTCTTCGAAAAAATGAAGTGCCATACCATATTATTAGGTAATATAAATGGGTTTCCTTTTAAAAGGATAAATTAGGTAGGCCAGCTATAGCAATAATATTCTAAGACTTTGGGGTCGAGTCGTAAATATTTAGTGACTGAGGAGCAACTGAGAAACTAGTTAGTCATAGTAAAATGATCAAGTTTAGTGTTAAAATAATATTTCAATTTAAATTGAAATACGAGTAGTACAGTTCAAGTATAATGATACAGTTAGTTATTTTATCATCGCAGTCTTTGCCACCGTTATTCATAATTGCTTGGTGACACCGCGGGTCGCAACTAGTAATAAATAAGTAAGTGTTGTAGTAAATTTAAAATAAATTTAAAGTAATAATAGCATAAATATAGGAAAATATGGAAACGAAGCGCTGTCAG
The DNA here is from genome assembly GCA_949125135.1 of Alcis repandata. Classification (NCBI taxonomy): domain Eukaryota; kingdom Metazoa; phylum Arthropoda; class Insecta; order Lepidoptera; family Geometridae; genus Alcis; species Alcis repandata. The sequence goes on along the minus strand of OX421242.1, from coordinate 5,107,156 downwards.
TACATTCATATGTTTAGTTAAATGGGGAAGTGCAATCTGTTTGTCTATAGTGTCCGTAGATGTTGCTGTTTCCCTAGAACAGAATGGAAGGCGGTGAGACGAACGCTCTGAGTGATATTAAATAGCAAAAATGTTGACGGTTGAAAAGTATTTCTGATAAGGGATGTAAGTAAGACAGTTTAAAGTTTGAAGTGGTTTTGGGGCACAGTAACATCGGAACTAGAGATGAGTTGTCAGTGTCAGGGTTTGGCAATTACTACACAAACGATTCAGTATAAAAAGGGGTTTGGAGCTAGGTTAAGTCTAAATGACATTCACCCCGTCGATATAGAAATCGGTTTATATTGAATTCATACTCACACGCAGTGCCACATGATGGTTACCACAATTTCCCCACACTTACATGTTCCGATCGGAGGTAGTCAGAATTTTATGTACGATTTCAAGAGCTTAAGGGTCCTGAGGTGCCGGAAGGGGAATTTCTAGGAGGCACAAAAGGGTTGAAGATCGAAGTAAGGAGGGAAAGTGAAATCTCAAGTAGCTGATACGAAAGGTTAGGGGGGAAAGCACTTTCTCTTGTTCTTCTAACTGCTTGACTCACAACCAAGTTCTTGCCGAGGTCGGATATCTTGTAGTACGAAAGATTCCTTTTACGGAGCACGGATCTGTTGTTGAGTCGGACCTATTAAGATGATTATTTCATGATCGGTTTAAATACACTACACATATAGTGCTAGGGCATAAACATATACATATTATGGCGTAAACACGTAGTGTGAGTTTATGCTATAAAAATTCTCACACGTTTAAATTTTATTGTTGAAACTTGAATATTGACAATAAAGAATTCGCACTTTTGAACTTATAAGGGGGTTTATAATTTTTGAGTGATAATATTTTTATTTGGTCGGTTATATTTGTGATATCATTACTGTTGGTTAAATTTATTCCGATTAATTCATCTTTATAAATTTAAGGGGTCGAATGTAACGAAACAGCCTTCGTATCTCTCACAAAAATAACAAATAAAAATATTTATAATAGGTTGATTTTTGATAAATCATAGCAATGCTCTAGTGTTTTGCAAAGGATGCTCAGGATCGAACGCAGACTCTAAAAGTGATGCGAATAAAGGTTAATAATGTTAAACTATTATTTAAATAAGAAAATAAGATTAATTGTACTGATCTTGGTATATTTAGAATCCGTCTATCATTAATAGTTAAGTAAAAACCAGTCAATCAATTCAAAACTCGTAGAATGTCCCGCCGTTGTAAAATTGTATTATGTAGTATTTTGTTGAGCTAAAATTAGGGATTTTAAAGTATTTTAATATTAAATTAGGAATTGTTGAGTCACATAAATGCACATTAAGGCTTTCATTGGAACATTTAGGATTAAACTATCACGAATAAATAACACATGCCTGTTAGAAACATAAAATAATGCAATGGCAACATTCTAATTTTCTGGATTTTTTAAAATCCAAGGCATGGCAACAAATAAACTGCGTAGAAAAGAACGGTCCGTTATTACTTGTTAAGAATTAAGTTCTAAAACAAAATAAATCTGCGTAGAACGGTTTTTGCAATACCGATGTGTGTGGACTAGGAAGTAATTAAGATACGTTATTTTTCATAATTTAGTAATATTAGGTATTGAGCTATATCGAAGATCTCAAAATACATTATTATTATAATAAGGAATTGTTACATCTTATTATTATAAACTAAAACCTTAAATCAACAATAAATAAGTTAACACGGCAGGATGCTCAGTAGCAGGTACTCTAGCCAAAAAGGTATTCTTTATAAAAATTCAAATAAAGAAACATTCTTATTTAAATATGAGTACATGGTTATTACAAAACAATAAATCAATTAGTTATCTCAATCGCAAATATCACATTAGTGGATAGATCTCAGACACAGGGAGAAAATGAATAAACGCGTCAATTATTTATACTTGGTTTGAAATCCAGAAACATAAGGCGCTTCCTTGACCACGCGGCGGTGGCGTGTTGGTCGAGCGTCCAATCATAAGGGAGCATTGGAGAATATGTGATTGTGATTGGTCGTCGACGGATGGTTAAGCAGAGCTTGGAACGAAGGGGGACAGACAGCGACGAGCGGCTAGGGAGACGTCGGCCATGTTTTGGATTGCTTTTATTTCGGTAGATTTTCAAAGTTTAAGAATAGGAATTTAGGTGTGATTCAATAAGTACAGGTAGAAAAGAAGACAGGTAAGCGATGTTCCAGCCGTCGGGAGTTGCCAGATAAGGATTCTAAGATGGACTGCCGAACTTTTAAAAGGTTTGATGGAACTGCAACGTGGTAAGTATTGCGTCGAGTCGCCGTGTCATAAGAGAACGCCGCACGGGGTGAGTGACCTTAGAATATCTTGAGGAGTCTGTTCTTGTGTTCATTTTAACTATGTGTACTTCCATATCAGCGATTACATAGTTTTAGAATTCAGGGATCATTTTAAAATAGTTTATAAGTTAAATTCATAACGTAATGATGTGGGCCACTAAAGATAGAGAGGTCTGGTATTTATACATACTTATTGAGCAATAGTTTTGATTTAGGATCGTGTATTTGCAAAAAGCAAAGATCATAAACATCGTTGATGGTTGATTTTGGACTTCCTTTCGGTCCGACAACAAACTTTATATGGAGGTTTCAAATTGTGTGAATTTTACACTGCAAATTCGGGTTGATGGTACCCGTCTGCTATTATGTAAATACAAAAGAAGGAGCGATTAGGACATAGTCTTAGTCACTGACTGAAGATACTTGTGACCTTTTGTGTTTATAGGATGTGTTTTCCTATGGGTCTGTTCCTGCCGACGGGGAGCTTACATTCCTGAGATTATTTAACTCCAATTATTTAATTGAATTTATTCCTTGTGCATGTGTGTTTGTTTTAGAATTTAGATTAAATTAAAATAAAATATAATCAAATCAAATTAAATCAAATAAAATCGTACTAAATAAAATAAAATCGAATTAAATCAAATAAAGTGAAATTAGATTAAATTAAAATAAAATAAAATCAAATCAAATTAAATCAAATAAAATCGTACTAAATAAAATAAAATCGAATTAAATCAAATAAAGTGAAATTAGATTAAATTAAAATAAAATAAAATCAAATCAAATTAAATCAAAAAAGTGAAATTAGTTTAAATTAATATAAAATAAAATCAAAATCAAATTAAATCAAACTAAATAAATTAAATAGAGTTAAATCAAATAAAGTAAAATCAGATTATATTAATATAAAATAAAATTAGATTAAATCAAGCAAAGTAAAATCAGAATAAAATAAAATAAAATAGTTCAAGCTAGCTCAATTCGGTGCAGTAAATAATAAAATAAATGTAAACGGTATAAACGGTGGTATTGTGTTCATCCTATGGGCCGGAGGTCCCGGGTTGGATTCCTGATCCGATGGTTATTGGGTGATGAGTTTGAGTACCTGTTCTGAGTCTGGGCGTTAGTAGGATCTACTATAGCGTATACACTATTAAGTTTATGTTAGGTCGCGGGTTCGACTCCCGACCAATATGTTATTAGAGTCTGGGCGTTGGTAGGATCTACTATAGCGTATACACTATTAAGTTTATGTTAGGTCGCGGGTTCGACTCCCGACCAATATGTTATTAGAGTCTGGGCGTTGGTAGGATCTACTATAGCGTATACACTATTAAGTTTATGTTAGGTCGTGGGTTCGATTCCCGATCCATATGTTTTAGTCGAGTCCTAGTTAAGACTAAATTTAGTCAAGTCAAATCAAGTAAATCGGACAGCCGATCAATTTGTAGAACCTACTATAAAGTATAAGCTTACGATTAGTCTTAATCAAGTCTAAGCTTGGTCGACTAAAGTAAATCGGACAGCCGATCAGTTTGCCGAATCTATTATACGATTCACATGTCTACAATTAAAGTAAATCGGACAGCCGATCAGATTGCCAAATCTACTATAAAATATATAAGCTAACGATTAAAGTAAATCGGACAGCCGATCAGTTTGCCGAATCTATTATACGATTCACATGTTTACAATTAAAGTAAATCGGACAGCCGATCAGATTGCCGAATCTATTATACGATTCACATGTCTACAATTAAAGTAAATCGGACAGCCGATCAGATTGCCGAATCTATTATACGATTCACAAGCCTACAATTAAAGTAAATCGGACAGCCGATCAGATTGCCAAATCAGCTATAAAATATACATGCTTACGATTAAAGTAAATCGGACAGCCGATCAGTTTGCCGAATCTATTATGAATGCCTACAATTAAAGTAAATCGGGCAGCCGATTAGTTTGCCAAGTTAGCCATTCGAAGTTATACGAACTATCTCGAATGGTTGACAATAGTTGCTGTCAGATGAGCGGCCAACTATAGTTTGACGAGTAACTATTTAATATACGAATAAATGTAAAGTAGATCGGAAGTCTCTTTACTATTTTAATATTATTTACATAACGTGAAATCACGTGATGTTTGACTCACCAAGTCTTACATATTATAATATTTTGACTCACCAAGTCTTACATTTAATGGAACATAGGTTCTGAATCGACACGATGACATTTAAGTCAATTTACCTCTTCAATTCGAAGGTCAACGATGATCTTTCTTTACACACTACTTTTATCGAAGGTTTCTATGGAAAGATCCTTTTGCTGATAATTATCTGAGCTGTAACATGGAGCGATATCTCCGAGGTTACCCTTGACTCCAACGGGATGACAGGCACCTCTTATGTCTATGGTTTAGTGATTGTTGGTTGTCTTCGTAAGATACTAAAGGCTTCCACGGAAAGTACCTTACTATTAATTATCTAACCTAAGCATGGAACTATGTTTCCGAGGTTACCCTTGATTCCAACGGGATGACAGGCACCTCATTATGCCGATGGTTTCTTAATTATTAGTCTTCTTCATTTAGTCTACTGATAGAAAGTTCTATCTGAGACTGACGACTTGAGATGGTAACGGGAGAGTTACATTCATCTTTATCACACTATGTGTTAGACTTGGGTGTCTAATTAGATGCTTTTAGATAAAGGTTCCAGAGTATGTATTTACGCGCTAACTTCAGAATAAAACGATATTCTAGTTGGTTGTTCACTGCAGTCGCTATATTGCGTTAGGCAGTTAGGTGGTTAGGTAGGGTTCGAAAGGGATTGCATTCGTTCTTCCGGGACCAGATTCATTACCTTAAGGTAATGAGTAAGCTCTTTGGAGAATAAATGTGTGAAAGGTAAAAGATGAAGTATGTAATGACTGACAGACTGACTGACATTTGCCAAAAGATTATGTCCTCTTCTCTTAGCTTTTGGGTTGTTATAATATTCAAATATGTTGAATATGATAGTTGAATATGATAACGACGTTTAAGTCAGGCGCTCTAATGTTAGGAACACACAGAGGTGTGTATTTGTACACGTAAAAACGGAAGAGTGTATCCAGTCTGGGCCGAAACACATTGCTTACCGCGGCGGAGGGGCGGGGCCATAGCCAACAATTTATGTGTACAAATACATACAAACATAATACATAAAAACCATAAAATAAATAACAAAAAAAATATTTGGTGTAAAATCTTAGTAAAATATTGTTCTGAACTTATTAGGCTTGAAACTAGTCCTAAACTATAATTTAGAATATATTTCGTATCATATTTGATAATTATTTAAGTCTATTTTACATTAGGAATACTAAGAAAAATAGTTAAGGGTTAAAACCTAGCATACCCTTTATGAATAACCCTATATAACTTACGTAGTAGGAATCTTGTAGCTTAGAGTAAGTCAATTTGTTAGGAAATCTATTCAGGTAGCTCGGTTGCTCATACTTATTCGTAACTTAGGTTCTACGATCACAACGCAAGGTTTTCCCACTAGACAATCACTTGGCCAAAACAGTAGGTTAACGTTAGCAATCGGAAAATTTAGGTATAGCTAGTAATACATAGTTTATATATAGATAGATAGAATAGATATAAATAGTTAAGTAGATGTTTTTTTATTAATAGGGTAGGGGTATTTACATACTCAATGTAAGAACTCAGAACACATTTTATTTAATACCTACTTATTCGCTTTATGAATTATATGGCGTTGCAATTTATCTATGTGTATAAATATCGATAGAAACCTTTCCCATCAATCTTCAAGAATGCTTATTTAAACTGGAAATACTATTAAGTTAAGTAGATATAAGTAAAAAAGTAAATACATTCAATCCAATTAGATTCACACACTGAATCATCGCTAGATCGCAAGATATCTACGTCAGCAACTTAATCAAGGGGTCATAAATATTTATATCACCGCTAATAGAATAGACTTGGAGTTCTGCTTGATTGGCCAGTTTAACCTGCATTAGTAATTAGTTCGTCAATCTGACCGACGACGTAACCTTTTGTGGACTAATGTAACTAATAGTAAAATACTTAGGTTAGCCTTCATAGCCTGTGGTCTATTCGGTTCAAGGGCTGACCTTGTCCGCCGCTCAATATCATCGCTCGCCGGACGCCCCAACCCCAACTCAGACTGGTCACTCGCAACGGTATCCACAACAAAATTCTCGATGACTTACAATGCGGTATTTTGTGCTTTACCATATTTTTTACGCCTGTACTGAGGAATCTCGTGGGTAATTACAATTTTTACGACTATTGACAGCTTCTAAAACATCTGGTATTTCCCGTATAACATAATCGCCAGGTCGATCTTTTATTTAGAAATACCTAATAGCCGAACGAAGAACCTGTTTCTTAAAAATGTGATATATCTTTAATATCTGGCTACGATTTATTGTATCTAAGTTGTTATAACAAATCTTGGTCGAAATTCCTCTGACTTAAGTTTATTGATCCTCATAAAATGTGTAAACATGTAGGCCTAATTAGTTCCTACTCGTATATGCTAACTACTAACTGTTGGGTTAGGTCCGACCCTTCCAAAATCGGTAATCAATCGGCAGTTTGCATTTATCCGTCGATCTTGAAAGGAAGAAGGTCAAGGTTTAGGGTCGGACGTTCGTCAGATTGGCACAAAATAACGGAAACTGGAACGGAAGTCAACATGACCTCGGGGGCTTGCAGTACGTCGCTAGGCATCGCGGTTATGCAAAAACAACCACATACCTACTATTCCTACAATACATCCATGTGCCATGGCTTAACGAGTCATGTTAGATAAGAAATGCAATGAGTATAACCTATAAGCAAAGGTTTAGATTCCGGAACTGGATTTCTGAAACTGGATTTATTGAGGGTTGCGTAGACTCACGGTTTTATTAAGGCAGCAGTTGTCATAAAGCTATATTATATATAGTAATAGCTAAGGATACAAAACAATACAGGTAAGATCCATAGAATGAAATTCTATGACAAGTGAATGACAACCACATTTCGATGCGAAGGATACAATCCACTTTCTCTGGCATGCAATCATAACAAAGGTGGTTTCAAAAGGAAAGTAAACTGCAAACAGAATATTCAATACACGAAGCGCAACGGCCTAGTCTGATTGACACGAAGTAGCGAGGGTGGCTAATTGGTAGCGTGCTGGCTGCAGTGAGCGCAGCCGATGTGCGATAACCGTGCCCACCCAATGACACCCTCAGATAACTCACTCGAGCTAACAGACGAGCTCACTACTCAGATCAAGTAGAAAGGCAGATAGAGTCAGATAGATAGATAGATAAACTCTTTATTGTTCACCCCATAAATTACAAACAAAAGGATTATAGCACCTAAAACTAGTGCGACAACTGGCGGCCTTATCGCTAAGAGCGATCTCTTCCAGGCAACCTTAGGATGGAGAGGATAGATAAAAAATATAAAAAGGCAGATAGAGTCCCGCCTTAGATCCTTAGATTAGGTGAAGCCAAAAAATCTACCCTACTTCCCGTGTACGTATATTTCAAGCACGTATAAAAACTACCCTTATTACTTACTACTTATTTTTCTTGTCCTTGTTCTCCATCGATCTAAGTCGGATACGTTCTCTGAGCAACTGACGTAAGAATTGACGATTGATTCGGGTAGTTTTTAACACGCTTTTATTAGCTTCACCTGTATGTTTGTATGTTTGTATGTAACCGACTCCTTTGAGCGCGTTTTTGACCCACTTTAAACGGTCAGATTTCTTTCAAACTTTGTAGATATATCGAGGACCGATGACAATACACTAAACAAATCGTGTTTTTTAGTTTTTTTAACTATTAATTTTTTTAACACGCTTTTTCTATAAAGTTTCTGTAACTTTTAATACCGTTTAACTTACAAATGGTAATTTCGTCATTCGTGTCAGAGAACAGAGTAGCGCAGTGGAAGCGTGCTGGGCTCGTAACCCAGAGGTCCCTGGATCGAAACCACGCGCTAGAAATCTTTTTGCTCAATATTTTTTGTTACGCATCAATTTTATTTTATGAGGTCTGAGGATCGAAACCAAAAAATATTGAGCAAAAAGATTTGTAGCCGCGTGGCTACAAATCTTTTTGCTCAATATTTTTTGTTAGGCATCAATTTTATTTTTAATTTGCTTGAGCAGACGGCCAAAATCGGATAACACCAACACATTTGTACATATTAATAATGGTTAATAGTTAGCACATCGAACTAAAAAGCGAAAAATAAATAATAGTTAAAAAAAACTAAAAAAACACGCTTTTTATAAAAAACCGAACTAAAAAAATAGAAAATAAAATGTTATAAATTTAAATTAAGAATAGGGTTGAAAATTTCAATAAATATAAATTAATAATAGTGTAAATAAATAAATATATGTATTTTATTTTTAAAAAAGCGTGGGGTGCTTTCTAAGATATTATCAAAATGCTAATCACTCTACTCATGTCTGTCAATACAAAATGTATCTACAAAATATATAATATCTATTGACCCATGCACCCCACGCTTTTTAAAAATAAAATACATATATTTATTTATTTACACTATTATTAATTTATATTTATTGAAATTTTCAACCCTATTCTTAATTTAAATTTATAAAATTTTATTTTCTATTTTTTTAGTTCGGTTTTTTATAAAAAGCGTGTTTTTTTAGTTTTTTTTAACTATTATTTATTATGCGTTAATGTGTGCTTGAATTATACGTACCCGGGAAGTAGGGTAGTTTTTTTGACTTCATCTGTATCTAAGGCGGGACTCGATCTGCCTTTCTACTTGATCTGAGGCTCACTAATGTTACAAAACCACCTTACACCGGTTGCAGTCTAGGATGAATTTAGATTTAATCATTCGTTTGAACCCAAAAACGGCTCGAAATTGTAGCTTACTTAATTGTTTTATTTTTATTAGCTTTATTTTACAACGCTAAACCCTAAAAAGGCCTAACAGCAAAATCATTTACCGGTGGGTATGGGCAGTATGGGTAGAGAATGACGTCAATGCCTTAAAAGCTTATTCTCCGATAACAAGAAAAGGCTAATGGTTATATGTTACATGAGAATCATTAACGTCATCGAACAAACCCCATCATATTCTGAGAATGGCATTTGGAGAACATTTTCCTTTGGATTAAATAAAGTCAATGACCACAGGGGAATAACGCGTTACGTGCTTTCCTATTTTTGATTAAAAGCATATCGTAGATTATTATCCAATGATAATGATAATAATTTCCTTGTGATAATTCATCGTTATTTAGGCACATAGCCATAAGTCCATATTAGCACTAGCCACCTAACATAAATAACAATTGCAAAGAGAAAATAGTAGAATCGATTATCTGGCTGGTGTCGAAGGAACGAAGCTATGGTCGAAGAAGCTATGGTTTGTCACAACAAACTTACCAGTGGCCCAGTGTACTACAGTGTGATGCTCGTCGTCCCTGGCATTGACATCAGCTCCAGCTGCCAGGAGTGTCTGCACGAGAGGCACGTTTCCGTGGACGACAGCCAGGTGTAGAGGCGTGAGTCCGTCAGCGTCCCTAGCGTCTGCCAGCGCTGGCGCGGCCATGAGCACGCGGTCCGCGCACGCCGCCCGCGCCGCCTGGCTTGCGCCCGCGCCACTCGACGAGCAGTAGTGGAGCGCGCAACGGAGACCACGGTCACGCACGCGGACTGATGATGGCTACATCAACATAATAATCAATCAGGCAATTGTCCTTTTATGGAGCTGGTTTAGTAATCATTTACTGTTTCACTTACAATACTAAGTAACAATAAACGAGGCTAAACAGCGAGGCTAACTTCAGGAAAACGCTAGCTAGCATTGAAGAAAGGCTTTATGATAAAACGAAGAGTTGACCTGCATTTGTGGTAAATTAAGTGAAATATTGATGAATGCTGGCTAATAGAAACATGTACTTGTACCCGTATGTGTACTATGAATAATGATCCGTTTGAAGGGGTTGACTGGAGCGGGGGCCACCCTCGTCAATTCTTAACGAGTCAAACAGGTTGGATGCGGTAAACACGACACGTGCTACTAGACTACCGGGCAACTTTCCACCTATATCTACTCGATTACACCAACGTGTGGAAATGTTTCCCTGTTGTGTGCCGTCGAATCACCTATTGATTGAGTTCCCCCCGCGCCCCGCGCCCGCTACCCAGGTGCATTTCCTCAAGCCATCGACAATAGAATCGACAGCTTCGATGAAGTTTTACGGCTAAACAGACGTGATGACCTTGCTACATGGATGACAGGTTATTTATTAATTTGCATAATTTTATGCGTTCATTTCAATGAGATTCATTGGTTGATGTGGTTTCGGGCAATGAAAATGCTAAGCGTGTGTTACAGTTTAGTTTGCCGGTGTAGAGCTTCGAGCGATGTTTACAAGGCGTGGGATTCCTCGCAGTTCGCACCATCAAAGTTAAATACCGCATGTTCGTGTCGGGCCATTGAAACTATACATACGTAGGTACTAAGTTTTCTTATTTTCATAATCGCTCACCTCACCTTGCCATAACTCTTTTCGCTTCGAACTGCTAAACATTTTCGAAGCTATTTTAGCGAGTTACGTGCATGTGAAAATAACGACGATTTTTGAAATGATGAAAGAGACAATTGCATGCCATGGCTTTGAAGCGTGCAGTTCATGAATATACTATCGAAGAACTCACGTCCTTATTTAATATGTCGACGACCGCCTTATAATCGGCCTGTTGGCACGCGTACATGAGCGGCGTGCATCCCTGGGGCAGTGGAGTCGTCACATCGCCCTTCTTCGAACCCTCCACCTTCTCGCGCTTTATCTTAGACTTCTTGTCGAGGAGGTCTCCTTTGTGCCGGCTCTTGGGTTTTTTGAGGATGCTCGGGATGGGCTCCCCGTTGCCACTGGTCGCACGCTTTTCCATAACAGAATCGGTTAGAGATCGAGCGACATCGGCGGACGGCAGCACAGCGGCGTCTCGCGATGGGCGGGCGGGCGCGGAGGGCGCGAGCCTCCGACTGGCCTGCGGGCGGGCCGGCTGGCGCTGTCCGCTCGGACAGAGGTGGCGCTGGGCGGCGCGACACGCAACTCCCGCCTAGGGCCTAATCTATTAACTTGCGCAAAGCAGGTCGCCGTCTTTTATACATAGAGAATTACGACTTCGGGAATTGAATTGTAAAGTATTATGGTGCTATTGGCACATTGACACTGTTTCAATGTGAATTAATTTTGGGGTTTTCGAACTACCTTCCTACGAATAGTTTTAAGGATAAGTAGGTAACGAATATAGAACCTTAGAAAAAAATATGTTTTCATGTACAATGTATTTCTAAGTAGAGAACTGACATATTAGCTTTTTAGATGACACAGTAGTTTGTACTTTTTGCGATCATAGTCATGTTTAAGTATACAGGGTTATAAGGAAAAGGTATATAACATCTGATTTTTTTATCGCAAATTCCGAGTTGTTCCCATACTAAGTAAAAGTTATTCACATTTCACAATGATGAGTGCTATGACCCCTTTTCGGCCTAGCATACCCTTTTGTTAAAACCCTGTAGATCTACGAATAAGGCTTAGGTATAAAGTACTGCTTACCAGGGTTGTTAGGTACGTCAGTTTCTTACGTTATTTCATTATATCTGGCCTGTCATCAAAAATGACCTTTGCTTTCGCCCCTATGATTGAAACGCCCTTGAACTATACCGAAGCGAATCGCCTTTGTGCGTGGACTAATGGTGTAATGGTTCAGATATTAGCCTAAAACCAAACGTCCACTCTGTAATAACAATGAGAAAAATAACGAGCAAAAAGTCATTAGAAGTGGTAATTAGTCAAAGAAAATAACCGTTTTTGCGCTGCAAGTCGACCACTTAAGAATGAGCTCGACTTTCTTGAGGTAAATAATAAATGTGGATCCAAGTCGGCTAGCTGCCCATGCCCGTCGGGGCTGCGGGTAGAAGTTACCGCGGCCTCGGCGTCACAAGGGCGTAGAAGGAACATGGGTGGTTTTTGGTCAGTAGAAGTCTGACACTCCCTTCCGCTCTGCCCAAGAGTGGGAGGGGTCATTTGATGATTTCCCACCCCCCAAAAAAAAAAAAAAAAAGTCGGCTAGCTGACTGGCAATCACGAATATTATAGTAATTATCAGGTATTGTTAGGTACCTGTATGTTATGCTGCTTATTCTGTCTATGGCATAAAGTCTATACAGGGTTATAACGAAAGTTTATGCTAAACCGAAAAGGGCACATAGTACTTATCATTATGAACAACTTTTACTATGGGACTAATCCTAAAATGGCAAAAAATAAATCAGCTTTTTCTTACATTTTGTCTTGAAGAGTGTAATTGACATTTTTCTATGGAACAGCTGATTTATTTTCTCGCGATTTAAGGGTTCGTCCCGTAGTCGTTCAAAATGAAAAAGTTAGAGTCCTTTTCGGTTACGCATGTCCTGTCCTTCCGATACGTATAAAAGGAATGTGTATCTTGACGGGTGAGAAATTATGAAGGGTCTTATTTTAATTCTATTTTTAGATTACTTAATTTTATTTGGGATTAATTACTTTTGATTTTTGTAATTAAGATAGATATCTTTTTAGTTTTCATTATTTTATGAATATTTAACCTGAGACTTTGTATGGAATTTGAATTCTGAAATATATCATAACCCTGTAGGGGTATGTACTATGAATGTACGGGGTGTGAGAAAAACGCGTGACGTCAACGCTATTTGGCTACCCCGTCCCCGGATTATTATCGGTCTAACATAATTTACACGAGTTACAGATGATTTTGCGCCCGATTCCAGTTCTGATATGGAGTTCCAAGGACTTAATGCTTAATAGCGCTCATTAAAAGTTGCTTAAGCAAAATGAATACACGCGAACTCTACTTCGTTGTATAGGTAGGTATTAATTATATGGAGGTACCTTTTATGAATATTATTTATTAATGGAAATACAGTAAAACGGACATATTTGTAGGTAGGTACGTGTTAGTAGGTTTGATTACAAACTTTGAATATATTTTCCTATTTCCTGACAATTATTATTTAATACTGAAATGTATACAAATTGTCAATTAAAATGTTTAAACTTGGGCCCATTGTAATTGTAACTGTTTCTTGACAGAACAGTATGTCAGAGAGCGGGTCAATCCGTATCTTCCCACTGGTACCCTTAAATCTGTTTTACTAAATGTCGCAGCCAACTAGCTTTACTAGCCTTTCAGTCAACAGCCTAGCCTTTTTACTAAACGGCGCCGTTCAACTAGCTTCCTGAGTGACGAATGAATGATTCAACCATTTAATCAAACAGTCGGGCAAATGACTTCGGATCGACAACGATTAACTAGCCTAGTCATCAAATTGAGTACGCAAAGTGGATCGTAAGCCTCTGAACATGAAACAAACGTCTAACCATAATCTACTGTTACAATGACTTTCACGTGTAAAAATACATGTTTGCGGCTTGGCGTGGCCCAAGGGCCACCCCCGCCACACCATAACCTACTGTCATAGTGACTTTCACGTGTAAACAAATAAATAAACGGCCTAAGCATCAGCCAGCCAGTTCATTAAATGTTGTATTAGACACTCCGGCTGAAAATCATTCAGGAGTAGAGGAGTAGGAATCATTCAGGAGAGTAGTAGGAGTAGCAGGAGGAGTTCAGCTAGTATAAAGGCGCCGTTTAGTAAACAGGCTAGGCTGTTAATTGAACGGCTGAGTAAGGTAGTTGACTGCGACACCTATACCAATTACAAACTATGCATGATTAAGCTTATTAAGTACCTACACTAACTTGATTGTTTAACTAATGTTAAAGTTTTGTTATTGTGTGACTAATTAATCAATAAGTTTATTGTAAAACAGGAAAATGGTGAATTAACACACAGTTAATTAATGGGTATTTGTTTACATTTCAAGTTACTTTAATTTATAGGTACGTAGCTTGTAATTACATACCTACATATAATTACGATGCATAGCACAGTAGGCACCTTTTATCTACCAACTTTATGATACAACATAGATAAACCATACCTAGGTACTACTGGTTTCAGGGGCGTAGGATTTTCAGTCGCGAAGGTCCGCGCCCTAAAATAATGCACTTTCCCGGCCCCGGCCCCCGATTCCGATTCCCGGCCGGGCAGATGTTTGAATGATGAATTTAAATGTCTGCTCTGGGTCTGGGTGTAAGACTGTAATTGTCCTTGTCTTTGTGTGTGTTCCATGGATCCAGGATAATCCTGTGTCATGACACAGGATTATCCTAGTGGGGAGCTATGAGTGTGAAACGTTTTATTATTTTAGAGTTCCATAGAATAATAAGGAACCTTATTTAGTTTTGCCATAGGTACTTAATATGTCTCTTATGATACTTTTAAACAGAGACAATGCAAATTTTGCATCGTTTTTATTTAAGTAACAATTAGCTAAGGCTAAGCTTTTCCAGCGGATTGCTTTGTACATACATACAAGAGTTGACCAAACAGCTTAATTTACGCTTTATGTACGGAAACCCGGCTATGTTTTCTCACGCAAGCTTTGCGTGGCCCAGTTAGACGGTAAACTCTCGTGCTTTTCCGTAGTTTCACTCAGATCTGAGCAGAGTTGACCCACTGCCCTCGATAATACTGAAGCTAAAACAAAGGAGTTTTATTACGACTTTTATGGGAATGATTCTAATTTATACTTTTACAACAGTCGCAGAAATAGCAGTCCAAGCTAACTGAAGCTAGCCAGGAGTCCCAAGCTTGTCAGGTTTAGCTTTCAAAAGTGCTTTAAAACACACAGAAGAATTGGATGTCTCGGATCTTTCAGGAATTCAGCCTTGTTGGAATCTGGCCTTATGGGAACAAAAGATATTATTGCAATAATAGCTGCGCCCGCGGTGTCACCTGCTCGATGATAAAATACGGTGTCGATAACGATAATGATGAAAGAAAGTAAAAGAAAGAAAGAAATAAAATTAAGAAAGCCTGTGTCATATTGTGTCCTTTTTTGTCCTCTGACAACGTCTATATGGAAAATGTCACGATGTTCGGTTACTTGTATAGTTACGGCATGAAACAAAATCACTTTTTTGCACTAATAATATCAATTAGTTAGGATTAACCTATCTGTTTATCAGTTTGTAGGTGTGCAATACACTTACCTTTTTATCTACCCTTTTGCACACCCTGTTTGCATTTGGTGAATTTGAGACTACAATGATAACGAAGTTTAGTGCGCTCCGCGGTGTAGGCGTTACGAGGATGTGTAGAAACAATATCCAGAGACATAACACAAAATTAACACAGAGCTTTTGTATTTATTATTTCAGTGTCATCTATTAATTTTCTACCGCATAGTTTAGCATAATTTAGCACTTACCTACTCTACTACAAATAAACCATCAACGCCTGAACAATGAACTGGTTTTACCCAACCGCAAAGGTAATTCACCAGCTAATTTCTGATGCCTACACTAACTTCTCAAAGCAATAATAAGCATAAGGAAAATGAAGTGCAATTTGTAATTTTATTATGTAGGCCACGAGGCCCGAGCTGACCTGGTAGTCCACCATGTTTGTAATAGGGGCTACCTTTTGTGCGCATTGCGAGCTGCCAAGTGGAGACTGACGTGCAAGACAAACGATCATGCGGGAAGGTGACTAAGGAGCATTGAGTGTGTAGTACAAACGTTTGTTTACATATTAAAAGCTCATGTCAGGAGCAGTAATATGGTCGTAGGTATTTCTTATGTAACTAAAGAAAAAAGTAAATTGTAATCCTATCCTACTAATTATAAATGCGATAATTTGTGCGTGCGTATAAATGTTTGCTACCATTTTGAAACTACTGAACAGATTTTAATAAAATTGAAATAGATATAGCTAATGCCCTTTATTTACACACACGGTTCATCGCAAACCGCAGGGCGCAGTTAATTATAAGTGTTACCTCAGCTAACTCAGCTGGCTGTCGTAGTTCATTAGATGAAAGCTTACTAGAGACTCTATAGAGATGAAAAAGAAAACGGTAAATCCAACATTGGCGTTTCGCATGCGGAGTGAAAATTGAAAAACACATTCCTGGTGTAAATATTTTGTTTTAAAAATAAAAATAAAATTTCATTTTTTAAATACAAACAAGATATTTAACAGACACGTGACTACTAGAGTTTGCAAGATTCTGATCATCTTGTCTCAGCTTACTTTAAACCTTTAATCGCAATTTTTTACATCGATTTTATTTTCTTTAGATCGATAACGTTGATTCAGCAATGGAAAAAATTAGAACTCTCTTTTCATGTATAAACGTAATTGATAATAACGTGCGAAAGCAAGACAAGGATTAAGTTTAATCAGGCTTTATAAGTAAGGCCCATTTTATTATAATTACTCATGTAATTCTTCAGAGCCCGTATTTATAATTCGTTTGGTATATACCTAATCAGTCATGTTATGTTTGGCACGTGACAACTTGTACCATTTATTCCCATTAACCCAGTCGGTGGCGCTACTAAATTAACTATGCATATTTTTAACACAAATAATATATAATGCTTTGACTTTACAAGTGTAGGTAAGTTATTTTACACGTAGAAGTTAAGGAGTTAATAATTGCTTGTATTAAATAAGTAGTCGGTATATTTTGGACCTATTTTCTTTAAATTAGTGGTATTTCACTTATTTTTTTTACCTTATATTTATTTTACGGGTGTATAGAAAACGGGTCGTGCAATAACGGAAAAAAATACTCGCGACTAAGCTTACAAATAATATCTATTTCTCATGCGCTCAATGCTAGGAACGAGTATTTTTTTCCGTTATTGCAAGACCCATTTTCTATCTCTTTTCAAAAATCTAGGTATCCCCTCCATTTTAAAGATGCCAGAAAGAGATAGCTCTTTACGTAAAAGCCGCAATTGCTGCACTCGTATTTAAGGATTATTGTCCCTTTTGTTTGTAATTTTGGGTGTGTAATACAATACAGAGTTTATCTAATATAGCTACATCAATTTTCCATGTTTCAAATAGCATCTAGATTACGTAGAAGCGGTCGTTTGCGCCAGCGAAAACTAAATGTTCCTGGCTTAGATTGACAGGAAATAAGATTTTGTTAGTGGACCGTAGACGTAATAAAATCGGCGAAGGTCGCACGCGCCGCGCCGCCCGGGTCAGTCGCAAATTGAGGGTAGTTGGTAGGTGTATGGAGGTGGTCAGTCGAAGTAGGTCAGCGATCAATCACGATAAGGGAAAGCTCGCCTGGTCGCGATTTATATGGAAATTAAACGATCAGTCCCTGCGCTACCCTCCTCGTAACCGTGTCTAATGCCTGAGTCGGATCCGTGAATCAGCGTACAAAAAAAATTGCTTACATTCGTCGTTGATGTATTCATTTGAAATCAAGTTATTTGTCTTAAGTTTGTAAATCTATTCATGAGTATTTTAGCTCTACAATTTTGAAATAACGTAAGTATAGGACGAAACAGCTTGATTTAAACATAAACGTTTGCAGTAAACTCAAAGCGCTCGTAAACCACTTCAGTTTATGACAGCTTTTGTGTTTGAATATAATAATATTTTTGACGAATAAAATATTAGGTACATTTACATATGCACTTTAATTATTACCTACTCAGTATTTTATTAAAAGGCTAAGGTATTTTAGCTTAGAAATTTTATAAACACCTTCAATTATCTAGTAGGTAGAGTAGATATATACCTACATATATATATTCGAGTATGGTACGAGTAGGTATGGTATCCTACGGTACCTACTTCAGTTTCGTAAAACTGGGACCACATGCTTACAATTTGGAATTCTTCATCGTTATTACCATTATCCACAGTCATTTTTATTCCACTGGATAAGAGGTGACTTACCTCTCACCAGCAAGGATTAGGATTAATTAAAATTTCGATTACGGTTAAGATTGATTTTTAGGGACCTATAATAACTAGCTATAAGGTTACGCAGAAATCTAGGCACTTCTGCGTACTTATGTAGATTTTTTGAAAGGAAAGAAATTTCCATGAAATTTAGAAAAAAACATGAGTCACTTACCACATGTAGTCGGCCCAGATTCAGGAGTTCGATACTCTCGCGACATACACTGCACTCCGTAACTTGTTCTGTAAACTTTGCTGTAAGCCGTCACTCAACCTTAACCTTCCGAAGACATGCCACCGACTGAAGCTTCGTCATTCGGTCCCATAATAATCGATAGTTCCAATATTCAGATCCGATGTTTATCACCACTAATGTCTGAAGCGTGTGGACGGTCACCTCAATTTCCATTGTATTAATTGGTAAATAAACGTGTTCGACGGGTGTAACGTGGCGTACTGCCGGGTCGCCATAGAAACGTCGCCGACGACGCCGTGGTTGCCTCGGGCTGCCGGTCTCGGTGCCACACTGTGCAAGGTTACCTTTAGACAACTTTTGGAGGGTGTAGATCAATTTACGAAATGGGGTGTCGATTGTTTCGAAGTTTCCGCTTCCGTCTGTTTCATCATTTTATAGACTCTAGAGTAGTATAGTAATATAATCATCCTTTGTAGTATAAAATAATATGACTTTCGACAACTCTACACGACGTGAACCGGTGAAGCGGTACGGAAAAAAAAATCGGTTTTTAGCAATGTCACTATTTGTACTTAGCAATTATGCAATTAAACATGTGTATTATATAGTACTTATTTTTATTTCACTAAATAGGAACACATTTGCCACCAACACTTCTCTTGGAGCCTGGGGGACATTCATTTAGTGGTACCCTGACCTCTCCGAACCTAGACTCAGTGGTGAGTCGCACGCAGCTCACCACCAGCGTCGTGGCGTTCACTCCCAGCGTCGCTGCGATGGGGTACATGAAACTGCAGGGGTTGATGGAGCCTAGTCTTTCACATTTGTTGTTCCATAAGACGTAGCCGTCAGCATTGCAAGGGTTGGTCTCACAGGTAGGAATGACCGAGTTCTGCGGCAGGGTTAGGTACTGGCCCACGGCGCAGGGTCCACGCTGGTAAGACGGCCAACATCCATCGGTCGGAGGATAGTACAAGAACGCTGGAAGTTAAGACAAAAAAAAAATGTAAATGGAATTACCGATTGCATTATTGCACAATTCGATAGATGCTGTTGGATTATTTTTTATCGCATACCAGCGTCAAGATTTTTCTGATAGTGTTTATGTTTTAACTACTACTTCTAAAAAGTAAAGTAAACTTCTTAAAAGTAATTTAAATTCAAATTCAAAATAATTTATTCAAATATGGGTACATCAATGTACACTTAAGAATGTCAAATACAATTTTTATGAATAAATTAATATACAAAAAATTAATTGTCAAAGAAAATAATCATATTAGAATGTCAAAATATCCATTTAAACTCGTAAAATAACTACAATAGTAGGTATAATCAGTGAAGTATTATTCATTTTCATTATTCATTATCAGTCTAAATACAATTTTCGTAAAGAGACTTTATCACAGATGAAGTCGTCAATTTTGTAGTAAGCCTTTTCAATTAAAAAGTCTTTTAAAATTCTTTTAAAATCTGTGTCTTTCTTATTTACCAGAGTAACAGGCAACAAGTTATAAAATCGTATTATTTTCCGTATTTTTTCCGTTCATTACCTACCAAAGAGTTGCCGGTTTTAGCTAATCTAATTTTAGGTAAAACAAGTTTAAACTTGTTCCTTGTTATGCTAGTATATTCACTTCGTTTAAGATATTTATGGATATTTTTGCGCACATAGCACATAGATAATGTTCAAAAACAATATATAAACATGGTAACGTCAAAATTTTCACCTGCGCAAAAACTTGTCTAAGAGATTCTCTATAACCTAGCCTATAAATAGCCCAACAGCACGTTTTTGTAAAATAAAGATGCTATTTACGTCTGCTGCATTACCCCACAACAATAATCCATACGACCTATCAGAGTGGAAGTAACTGAAATAAACAATTCTTGCAGTTTTAATGTCTGATAGTTCTCTTATTTTCCGCACTGTAAATGCTGCGGAACTCAATTTGTTAGACAGTTCCTTGATAAATATGTGCTCCCCATTGAAGTTTGCTGTCAACGATAATGCCAAATACTTAAATTACCTATACCTTTTTTTTTTTTGTTGACGGCCACCTGACGGCGGAGAAATCTTAGAAAGATACCCGGCTGCTTTGGGGAGCAGCCGGGTTATGTGAGGTTTTACTCACTAAAACCCCCTCGGTGGCCAGCCTCTGTGCTTGACAGGGGGCACCAGGGTCTCTGACGAACTCACACTGGTGCCCCTCTTAAATTATACCTAACAGGTAAGTAGATCCCTATGTACTTTCTACGTACCGACCTACATAAATTCTTTAGTGTTGCGGTCAAACCGATTTCGAATGCAAGTGGCGAGACACTGCAATTTCATTTACTGCTATTCGATTTCTACTTTCTCAAAAGGTTTGGGCGTACTTACATGGTCGACAGTCACAAATCCAGTCATCTTTTTGGTCTCCCGGATAGTACAGCTCGTTTTCAGGGCACATCGATGGTATGTAAATAGGTTTACGGTTCTGAAAATAAATATTTTCTTACTTAAAAACAAATTCATTATTAATTAAAAACTAACTAATTAATTAGCATGAAAATAGGTTTAAACCTAGATTAGCACATAGGCTACTGAATATCCTGAAAAATTAGGGTCGATTCCTATAGGACAGCGGGCGATACAGCGATACGCCACTGGTAGTATTTTATAGGAAAGTTTATTTGGAGCAGAGAGGGCAGCTATCCATACCTACCGACCCTACCGTTATAACTGAGCTGTCTACAAGTTGTCAATGAGTTTGAGTGGCTCGTACGTATCGAAATCCTACTAATAATATTAGTTAAAAAATGGTGACGAAAAATGATTAAAAATGGTGATATGCACAAGCTGTCTTGAATAAATTTAACAGCCTGTATATACATACATACAACTGATTATACTAGATACAATTACGCATAGTAGATAAACTATACAAGAAGTAAATAATTATAATAGTTCTTAGCGATAAGTGTGAACCTAGCTGCGCCCCGCGGTTTCATCCGCGGATGGTGACGATAGTGCAAAGCAGCCTATTTCTTTTTCTGTGCCCCTGACAACGTGTAGACGTAGGTATTCAAAATTTGATAATGATCGCTTGTGTTGTTAGCGCATACCAGCGAAACAAACAAGCTCAAGTTCGCATTAATATAATATTCAGTTGGAATGGCAATTAATGAGGATATCATCATGGATAGGTATTCATCAACGTTTGTGCTTATTTTAGCTAGCCAATGATTTCGTTAGTACGAACTCACAATAAAACCAATAAATTGATCAAAAAACTTACGTCTTTATTTTCTAAGGCGGGATTTTCCTCCGACTCGGGGAATCCAATCACATCTTTAGTATCGTTTTTTGCACTTGCCGCAAGAACCAACAGACTCACTATAAAAACATTTTTATACAAATACACCGCCATTTAAATGAGGCAGCAGTCGGTACCTACGTTAAAATCTATAAACGACGCGGAAATATTAATAAGGTACGTGATGCTGACTAGAGTTTAAAAGAGAATAAGTTTTAATGAATTAAACGAGTGGTTATATACAGTGATAGAGAGCGACTGCTTAGCGCGAGCTGCGAGATGATCCTCGATGCTGGACAATGCTACGCCGACGTCATCGCGACAATCAAAACAAGTTTTCGATAACCCGAAAGGTCATTAATTTAATATGCTTACTTATGAACGGTTTGTTTGCATACATGTGAATCCATAGATCTACCTAAACATAATGTATTATGTAGATATGTATATGTAGGTAAGTTTTATAAGAACCTATATGTCTGGCAAATGGGTTTTCTGAATGTGAGATAAGAAGAACACTAATATGTATGAGTATCTACTTTACCAAAGATAATCATATAATGCAATACAAGTAATGGACGTCTTGGTCATTTAATTATTTGTATTCGTAATGTTTCATAATTTCCTACAAAAAAGTTTTTGGATGGGTGACCGCGAAAACTGTGAAGCCTGGCATAAATTGTGGCGTAAAATACATTTTTGTTTATCTAATACTCGGTACGAATTTCACATCAGAAGTTATGCTTGGCCCACTGAGCCCTACCGTGCGTCGGATGACTCGTTAAATTGTAGGCCACGGTGGTTTGTCCTATAACAACAACCGCGAAGCCATGTCAGAGGCCTCAAAAACATTAGAGATAGGCACAAATGACGGTCTTATCGCTATTATACAAATCTTTAGGCCTTGTTTCTATATCTTGGTTTAATTAAAAACAAAAGCCGCAGACTTGACCTAAGTACGAGTAGAGCTTGATTAAGCCGAGTGGCCTGCTCTAATGTCAGTATTTACAGCAGTAGAGTCAAGGCCTCTATAATGTTGTAAACGGACAAACAACTGCAACCTACAATTTAACGTTTCTGATTTTTGCTAGAGCGTCAGTTGTAAATACCATGAAATATATATTCAAAGAAGCAAACAATCTTCATCACGTTTAGAAAATGTATGAAAAAAATGGAACAGCGCATAAACAGATACTGGATTTTATAAAATGTCTATCGAAAGCACGACGAGTTACTTTATTACATTTTTATTAAAATAAAAAAACTTATACTTATGGCTGCTGTTACAAATTCCTAGTTGAGGTAGGAGGCACACGCGCTTAGCAAGATTTCTCTTTGTTACCTATCAGGAAGCCGTAGCACAACAAAAAGCTACGTTTAGATACGATCCTACGTTAAGGTGTAGGTACACGACCCTGCCAGGACCTAAAACATTGTCTCTGCCCGGATGTAGCACTCGTCAATATATCAATGTATCTTATATTTATTGTTTTCAATTTGTCTAGTTTCATGCTGTTCTAAGTTAGGCACTACCTAGGTAAGGTCTTTTTTTATCACTAGATTCTTGTTTCTGCAAGACAACATTCAAGTTGATTGCCATAACACCCCTTTTCGCAGTGACATCTCCGTTAATACAGTACTACTCTATGACAAGAACTCTTGTAGCAGTGGGAGAGAGAAGGCTGTGGATGACGATGATAATGAAAAACTCCTTTGGGTATTTTGAAAACATTCAAATTTAAAAAAAAAAATTGTAATAGATAGAATAGATGAACTCTTTATTGTTCTGACCAGAAATTACAAAACAGGTGGAAATTATTGCAAAACTGGCGGTCTTATCGCTAAATCCAATCGCTTTTCGGTGTAATTCTAGCTATGCTTTAAACTAGGGCCTAGGCTAATCAATTGTCGTTATTTACACAAGACATATAAATGTATTAAGTGGTAATTTGTTGCGGCTTCTTGTCCCCCTCATTCATATCATCTCTAACTCTCAACTTTTTTTGAATTTTGCAGAATGCACAAACCGTACGAAGCCAAGAATACCACACTGAAAAAAAAGCCATTGACATTATAAGAGTTGCCAGAATGACTAATTAAGCTACTTTAGTTAATGACTGGAATGTTTTCAAGCTACGCCGCATGCTACAAATATACTACCATTGTATGAAAACTAGTTATGTATAGCCTGTCCACCGTGCGTGGACTGTGGACAAATCGTCTTTCCACAGTTTTAATCTACGCATAAATACGCAGGAAATTAACAAAGCTAGAAAATTAATATGTTTGTCACATACAGATAAATTCTTTAATCTGTTATCTCCTTCTCTCACGTTTTACGTCTCCTTAATATTATACAGGAAAGTAATTAGTTAATGTTTTAGTACTCAAGAAAGATAAGTTAAACCAATTTTCTCAGATCTTTTAGCAACTTTTAAAATAGTAGCACCTGGCAATACACGTCCGTCACACTGTGTTTACGTCAACTGAGATTTCTGTGCTGGGAAAATGTCAAAATGGGAGTGAAAACTTGAAGAAAACAATGTGAATTAGATGTAATTTTTGTGCAAACAATGAAAATATTCTGCGTTATGCCCCTTTAAATGAATATTCGAAATGTTCACCAAGAAATCTCATCAGGATGTTAAGAAATCATCGGTTAAAATACAAGACTCCAAAAAAGACTCTGCAACCCGATTAAAACATCTAAAAATCGTGTTAGGTGAGTAATATATCATGATTTTATGCATGAATTTCAATAAAATATTAATAAACAATCTAACACATGAAATTGTGACTCAACAAGATAGGTTTTTTATGTTACATTCCATACATGCTAATTAGTCAGGTATAACTGTACCTATCTACTGTGCTTCAACTTACAACTGTTTATGTGTGAAGGATGTTCCATTTTGTATGATTGAAATAGTATCAGCGGCGATATTACGAGCGGAGATTACTATTTCATTCAAAAATGTTAAGCTAAAATAGTACAATAGGTACAATCAAATCAAGTTGCCTTTTAGTACCAAGTTGACCTAAGTATTTAGATTGATAAAAAGCCTATCTTCAATGTTCCCTAGTTTCTACATTTTAAAGGATAACTTGCTTCAAAAATACAATTAATTGGATTGGTCTAATTCATTGTATAGATATCATTTAATTTTTATAATATAATTAGGATAAGAATAAGACCTGAACCGATATCCCGCTTGGGGTGTATTGTGCATTGCCCCCAACTGCCAATAATTAGATTGGTGGTTTAATACTGACATGATAGCTAGCTATCCTGTTTGTAAGCATGCAGCAAATTTACTGGCGCCAGTGAGATAGCGCATGTGTCTGATGGTGGAATCTGGCAAGGGGGAAACACACAATGCTCCCTTTGCGGAACACCATCTGGGACCTATTGCCCCATTCAGAATAAAAATAAAATGTTAATAGGCCCAAGTTTGAAGGCTTTATAAGACAGATCTAAATTTTCTAAAACTATTGGCATCCTTGTCTAATGGCTTGCAATGATAAAGACAGATATATTTTTAGTTAGTTTAGATCTGTCTTAAAACGCCTTCAAACTTGGGCCTAATGACATTTAATTTTCAATATATGTTGCTCTTTCCCCACTTATTATATTTTTCTGAATAAAACTTGTTGTGGAATATTATGTGCTGAAAGGTTTTTCTCATTACAGAGCATTTTGACTTGGACGAAGCTAAGACATACTTCGAAAATAACTTTAGCCATGTCTACTTTATTTTGTACGACAACTTCATACAAGCTGAAAATAATCTACGACAAAGAGGTATGTAAATTCTTTTTAAATAATACCATTTCAAAAAAGAAAATGCAACTTATCTCTAAATGAATTAAAGTTACGTAGATATTAGGTTAACATGTAACAACTGTCTTTTATTAACCTAAAAACCAATTTATCCAAAATTTACTTGTAAACTCCAAAGCAAATACTAAACCACACCTGAAGCTATTGGTGTTAATTCTGTTGCATTGTTCACTAAACTAAAATTATCAGGTATAAGTCACAGAGCTAATTTTATCTGTATCTTTTTATTTCTAAATGTGAGGAAAAAAGACAACAATTTTGTAAGTCTCTAGCTTAGTTTAGAAAATCATACACCAGAATTGACACTATTGTATAAAACACACTGTACATTTCCTGTAATTTAAGAGTAAGTAACAGAAAAGTGGTTACAGTAAACAATTTTAATTCAGCTGAACTAATGCCGAAACCTAAATAAATGTAGTTAAATATTAGAAAGTGATCACTATACTATACTATAAGTTGTTTAAACTAGTGACCTAAGAAGGAAGGACATCAGTTTTAATAATCATAAATGTATGTATGGCATTGTATTGTATGACAGATGCTGCTCATTAAACGTAGAATTACACTGCATTGTACTAACATAGATTATAGTTATCATTGAACTTAGATTAAGGTGGTAACTCTGCACCTAATTTTAACAAAACGTAGATTCTCTTAGTCTTAAAACTTTTTCCCATTTTAATTTAATTTGTTATTTTGCATACTAGACATGGTCAATGACATGCCATTAACTGCCCTTTACATTAATATAGGGCTCAAGAGCACATTCTTAACAAGAACAAGAACCCTTTGAAACTGGCCCCGTAGCTAGTGGTCTAGAGTTTCAGATTCAGATTTCTTTGTTTACTGTCATGTATACAAATTACTCCAATTGACTCCGCACCCAAGGTGAAGAAATGAATTTATTGTTGGCTAATCTAGCTAAAATAAATAGTATTGCTAGGCATAATCTAGAAATAGCTTACTGAAATGCTTTCCCAGTCTCTACAACCAAACTTTCTTTTTTTCTGCATATTGTCAGAACAAAGTTCTCGGAAGGTAATATGTGAAAATTTGTGACTGCTGATCCTTACACAACAGGTTTGTAAAATGGGTAGTATGTAAATATTTGCGATGGCTGATCCTTACACAGCAAAGCAATTTGACTGGGAAGGTCACTGTAGAGACTTACAAGAACTCGGAACTGTAGACCTCTTGCTGTGGGGCCAGCCTCATATGTTGCAGTAGTCTAGTACTTATGACATGTACAACCAGTTTCAAAATTCATGATCAAAATGTAAATCCAGCTCTAAATACAATCCATACTTAAATATAATTTGGTTTCTGTTACTTCGTATTATAGCCATTAAGGAGTATTGGAGAGGTAGTGCTAAATAGATTAGATCCACTCTTACTGAAAACATATTAGTTTATCATGCT
Source organism: Alcis repandata (assembly GCA_949125135.1). NCBI lineage: Eukaryota > Metazoa > Arthropoda > Insecta > Lepidoptera > Geometridae > Alcis > Alcis repandata. The sequence goes on along the minus strand of OX421242.1, from coordinate 5,080,083 downwards.
GTCTGATTAGCACAATCCTCCTGTATCATTGTATAAAAGAATCAATTTCTGTAAATTGTAAATTAGCATAGTTATTTATTTATACTTTTTCTGTTTTTGCGGTACAGAACTTCCGTTCCATCTTGGTGAGTTATGGGTGTTTAGACGTCATATTGAATGCACTCTTCTCCATACCACTATTTTAACCTAAGATGCTGTGAATAAGATGTTTTTAAAGCAATGTTACGAACATTCGAACCTCAGAAATTGATGCTAGTTTGGCTGGGGTTTAGAGTTATCATAAGGTCTACCTCACACAAAGGTTTGCGCTGATCGCCACATGAGGCAGCTTCTGTATGGGGCAGGCCTGTCTCATAAGTCAACCTTTTTTTATACTCCCTGATTTGGTAAAAATATCAATAAATAACTGAAATAGTTCATGCTAAAAATTAGAGCACTAGGATTCAGCGTTGCTTATTCCAGCATCACTTTACCATAGTCCATCAAAGCTTCACAGTTCACACTTAGTAGTCGGCAGAAATCCATTATCTTATCGTTTTTGTTAGATTATCTCGCTTATCCAGTGGATGTGGCATTAGATTTTATGTTAAACAATGATCTGATAAAAGTGATTGAAAATGAAAAGGATGTACCTAATTTACTCATCCTATATTGTCACCCATGGGTGCCTCTTCATCATGGTCAGAATAACATAATGAAACGTATGTAATTAAAAGGAGGTCCATTGTCCATAATATTTAGCATGTACATTGCCATCAAGCATTCATATTTTCAGGAATGTTCAAAATTGCATCCTCATACTGAAAATAATTCATTGACACATGAAAAATAGATGTAATACCTCTGTAAATAAGAAAAGTTGATCATGATATAATACTTAAAATGTAATGAAATGCTTCGGAAATATTAACAAATACATGAAGAAGACGGCAAGGACACAGGTTTCTCTAATATTGGCTGCAAATAGGGCTACTGGGGGTTTACTAATGTATATTATATCATCATTCCATTGCTCCTGGGCACCACTGACCCATTTGTCTTGCTTCATTAAACAAATTAACTGAAATACACATGCATATTACTAATTTTCACGTCATTTTTAGTCCACAAAGCAGGCAGAGAAGAATTAGAGGGGGCCCTGTCCCTTCTAGAAAAAGTGCTATGTCTTTTACCGGAGTTAATCGGGAAGCGATGGCAGTTACACTCGATGACGAGGATATTCTCCAAGCTCCTCCATAGCAGCAACTCACAGAAGCTAAGAGCAGAGGCTATAAGGTAATTCAGAAAAACCCGAAAATTTGGTCTAGTACAAAATTCACACAAAAATAATGTCCGTTTTTTTTACCTGTATAAACTTAGTTAAGTGTAAGAAATACCTACAGACCAATTTAAACCCTATGTCGACGTAATAAACTTGCTAAAATTTTCGTTTCTTTTTTACATTTACTGCGTAATTACGTAAGTAATTACTACGTTTTTATCTACCTTTGATTAGGAAATTTTTGAGCGATGACTCGTAAGGCATCTCATGTAAAATCAAATCAAATCCAAATCATCCATCAAAGTCGAATCCGCCATTATTTATAATATCTTTTGTCAATCTATAAATAAATAAAGTACCTACTTGTTGATAGGTTATCTGTTGTTTATTCATTGCAGATACTTCCTGTTATGGTATCAAGCGCTAGGCGATAATGCTCCCGTGGAAGTGCATAAAATGTTCGCGACCCTCGTCCCCGGTATGCCGGAACCATGCATCACATCGACTGGCTCTCCACTCAAGCCCAAAGCCCTTGACATGGCTAACGCAAACGACTCCGGCGAATTCAGCATGGAAGACCTCATGCACCATCCGAACTTTACCACAGCCGCCGATAACGCAAAGAAGGTTGTCGTCGAACAAACTCCTCAAGGGATAATCGGCAAGATAGCCACAGTTTCAGCGTCAATATTCCACGACACTAACGCGCTGAATCCCGTCCAAAGTATAGACATCCAACCCTTGCTGCCCCCAAATGCGAGCGAGAAACCAGTCGACAACGAAACGAGGCATTTCTTTGAGATACTCCTGGATGGCATGGCCACTTCAGTAACCAAAATACATTGGAGAGACAAGTCTCATGCTAAGGCAATGAGGAGCTTTGCTTTCCTCTTGGAAAGGTTTAAATTGCATTATCTACCGGTCATTTGCCCCCAGTTCAATAACAGAAATTCGTTGTATAAACCGAACCTAGGTAAGTCTTTGTTCGTTTCAGGAAAAAGTTGTCTCTCATTGATTCGATGTTTACAAAAATCAATCGTGAGGAAAAACATGAATTCCCATTGTATTATTGCTGACAGGTCTATATTATTTATCAACAGTTTTTCTGACTTTTCCATAGTCTACAAAATACAATCAACACAGTAAACTTCGTACTATCTTTACGAGACATTTCTGTTTGTATCTTTGATCTGGACGGTGTACAAGATAAAGTTCTATCTTGTAGAGCTGCCGGTCCAGCACAACATTCTCGAAGACGACTTCGTGGTATGTCGCGTGGCGCTGATCAAATGGGTGGACAACTACGTGCACTTCATGAAGCGGCAAGGCAGCGAGGGGCAGCCGTCCTCCATGACGAGCCTGGGCTCGCACGCGCCGGCCTCGGGCACTCCCACGCCGGCCGCGTCCCACCACGAGGAGGAGACGTCTTTCACCGTCACGCACCCGTCCGACTCCAGCCGCGCATCCTCGCACGACTCCGCTTCTAACACTCCGCATCCCAGCTTGGAGTCAGGTTTGTGACGAATTTATTAGAAAAGCGAATTTATAAAAAAAACATTACTCGTGTATTTATGACAACAGTTGAAAAAGACTTTTTTGTAAATACTTAATTTTACTTGAAAACTAAACCAAAATATGTAAGCCAATCATAATGTGTCCAAAATCCATGAAATTTATTCTTAGAATATTTTTATATACTTATTACGGTTTAGGTTGTATGTACTAATGCTTCTGGCCCGTATAATGCTTCTTCCTACTTCACTCGCCATGCCGCTTTGCTCGATTTTAGGGTTTACACTTCAAGTCATTTTCAGTGCCGTAGTTATCGCATAGCATCCAACGTTACATTTAGTCATTCGTGGTCTCACTCTAGGACACGTTTAACCCGACACTTATCTATTCTATGTACTTGAAGCAGTTACAACTGTCCAATTCTCACTACAGCTAAAATATTTGTTCCAGGCTCCGCAGTATTCGAAGAGCTGAGCTCTGAGCAAGTAGTGCGCGACGTGCTCTGCTGCTCGTCCAGAGAACACGTGGATTTCACGATAGAAGTACTGAGGCAGGCCTTCTTACTCCCATTCTCACACGCGGCCGCCGTCAGGCGCGTCATAGCCCTTTATAAAGACTGGATACAGATGAACGTAAGTCATCGCACTCCTACAACAGACTAGGCGTGCGTTTGAGCACAAAACTCACGTGATGAAAAGCTATGTCCCGGTCTAAGAACACAAAAATCTAGAAATATTTGCCTAGGAAGCGTATTTTCTTCAACAAACGATACAGACCGACATTCGATTCCGATTTCAGTGATTGCTAAATTTAGTAGCCATCTTGCACTACCACGTGTTGAGACATCAGCTTTTTAATGCTATTTTTCTTGACTACTTGTGTACCTCATAGATATTATATAATATTTGTAGGTGACAGAAATTCCGCCGTTCCTAGTAGAAAACACATACGAACAGCAGCTGGCGGGCAGCGGCGAGCCAACGGTGCCGCCGCGGAGGTTACGGAACGATTCGTACCTCGGCGCTATTGGACGAGACAATATCATGGTACGGGCTGGGATGCAGGTAAGATTACAACTAAAAATAATCGTAGTGGAAAATCAATTGGCGCCAGACAACTCCAACTGACGCCTATATACTTGAAGTGACGTCAGATGACTACGACTGACGCCATCTTGGGTCTGCTGACTTTTTTTTTTTTTTGTTTACCCAGTGGAAATCCTTTATGGATACCACGCCCGCCCCGGGGGAGGCAGGGTGGTTATGTGGGAGTCTCCGCCCTGCGGCGGCATACCCACTAAAACCACTGGGGTGTTCGGCATCCGCCTGAGATCCCTCCGCCCCGGCGATGGGCCCGATTAGGGCCCCCCGCGTATATGGAGGGGTGACCCTGTTCCCCAGGATCACCCCCCAGACAGTCAGTGTGGGGTCGTGCAGGCCGGGAGAGTCCCCCGACTCTCCCGGCAACCCCACTGCAGAGGAGCGAGGATACGGGCGAACCGCCTCCTCGCTCCCTCGTCTGCGCCGGAGCGGGTCAGATCGGGCGTCGTCCTCTCTGACCCGCTCCGCGGCCTCCTTCTGCGTCATCACCTCTTCGCAGAAGGAGACCCCGGCCTGGCACGATCTCTCGCCGCCGAGCACGGCTTTCACCACGCTCGGCAACGAGAGATCCCAGCCTATGTAGGCCGAAAGCGTATGCCGCTGGTTGGTCCCATGCGGCACACGCTTCCAGCGTCCACCCTCCTCCTTTCCTTGCACTCCCGACCGCAACCCATATGCGACGAGGAGCACAAGGAAAACCCCCCTGGTGGCAGCAACGCCACCGTCCAAGCCATCACGCTGTGCCCTCTGCTAGTCAGAGGGACACGCGGACGGGCCCACCGTGTCGGGTTATTTGCCAGCGTGCGGTAATACTGCATAAAAGCTGCAGTATTACCGCACGCTGTTGCCCAGGGTGCACCACGAGGAGGTTACCCGACCTAGCACCCCTGGGTCTACTGACTTAATCCAACTGACGTCAAGCAACGCCAAATTACTCTAATTGACACTGGCTTACCTTAACACCTTTATCCGCATTTCTTCAACTTTTTTCAAAAAATCCATGATATCGTGTCTGCTATACATGTATCCTTTGCTGATTTCTTCGAAGAACTATAACGCCATCATTATATCGGTGCTATCGTGGAAATTGTTATAGCTCTGTTTTCAGAGATCTTTGTGGCTTACACAATAATAGTAATAATATTTAATTCTGGCAACATAGGCCCATATCAACAAATACCTTACAGACTAACATACATAATTACATATCTAGTTAAACTAAATTAAATTTTTATTTTTTAGAATGTACTGCAAGTGTTCATGACGCAAGCAGCGAACGTGTTCCTAGCCTCGCCGTCGCCGGTGGCTCCGCCCGGCTCGCTCAACCAACACCAGTTGCTGGAAGAACAGACCGACACGTGCAAGCGTGTTCTCAACATATACCGATACATGGTCATGCATGTCGCTATGGACGCCAACTCTTGGTGAGTACAATATTAGAAGTAAGTTAAACATTGCTGCCCGCGATGGGATTCATTGAGCGTGGGAGTGAAACAGTTGTACATCCGTCTCGCTTGCACTCGTAGATAGCACGAAATAGAAATAGGTGCAAGATTTTGGCCTGTGCAATGAATCTGTAAAAAAAAAATATGAACTCTCATGTACAGTCTTCCAATAAAATTTATTAATTTTTATCCATTTCTTAAAGCTTTCAAATCTAATTTTTTTACTGTTTTATCAATTGATACCATAAAGTTTTTAACATAATATTCGTTCATTCTTCAGGGAGCAGTTGCTGTTAGTTCTGTTACAAATAACATCATTGGTTCTGACAAAAATACCTCCTAAACGGAAACAAGACACCCTTGGTAAGACCTAAAACTATAAAGCATATAAAAAAAAATTGAAAATTTTTAAGAGTTTGTATGAAAAAAAATGAGCTCTATTTCACCATGTGAAAGTAGAGGCCATCCAGCTCCTCGATCACACAGATATAGTTAGAAGACTTAAGAGAACAAAACCGTTCGAGCTAGTGTAGTGTTAGTCATAAGTAGTGATTATAGTGAAAGTGTAAAGTGTAGAGAACACGTGAACATTGTGTCTTCGCCTTAATAGAAACAATAAGAAAAGTGTTATTGGACACATTCTTAGTAATTAGTTACCTAGAAATTTAAGTTAGATTTAAATTACTTATTAGCCTGAGGCTAGATTGTAATTTTATTAAGAAATGTTCTTTTGACACTTCTTAAATAATAGAAAAAAAATAATTACAAATAGTGTGCACTACCTCGTTGATGTTTTAGGTGGTTTTCTAGCGCCGGCGTTGTTCCAAACGCTGATAGTGACGTGGATCAAAGCTAATCTGAATGTAGCCGTGAAGCCAGAGCTGTGGCAGAGCTTTATGGAGCTTCTAACTAGATTGACGCATTGGGAGGATCTTATTACTGAGTGGGCGGTAAGCAATTCGCGTATTTATTTGAAAGAAAAAAGAAATTTACTTATCTGGTTCTTAGTGCCAACAATTTTCCACTCTGTAGACATCTATACTATCTATACTAATATTATAAAGAAGTAAAGTTTGTGTGTTTGTATATTTGTTAAATTGTAAGGGGTAATCTCGGGATCTACTGAACCGATTTTAAAAATTCTTTCACCAATAGAAAGCCATATTGCTGAGCATATTGCATTATTGCTGAGTGTCATAGGCTATATTTATTACCTGAAGAAATTAGGGATCCATAACGATCTTCTTCTTCTTTTCGCATTTAATCTACGTTTATCCCAAAATGTTTAAAAAATGAATATCCACCCGAGCGAAGCCGGGACGGGCCGCTAGTACCTAATATAGCAAGCACTTTTAACGAAATCGCATTGAAATCCTTGCCCAATCAGCGTATATCAACAGGCTAATTAACGTTTATTAGGGGTGCAAATTCCAATATACGTAGATATACGTAGAATGTTCAAGAAAAGCGCGCCCGGCTATGCCGATCGGGTCTTGGCGATCAATATTAGTTCAATAGTGCTACCCGATCGGCACTAGCCGCATAAAGTCCATCATGTTTGTGTAGTAATTGGCTCGGGCAGGCGTTGTTCTACAAATACTGCCGAACCGAATCTGCCGACCCGCTTATATATGTAGCAACCCTTACGGGGCTTCTCGTGTCTTCGCTAGTCGGTTTAAATTTCAACAAGCGGGTCGAGCCATCGATGATGATACTTTTTTGTTTGAACTAGAAAACAATGGAGACCTTGACCCGCGTGCTGGCGCGGCACGTGTACTCGCTCGACCTGTCGGAGGTGCCGGCCGGCGCCGACACTAGGACCCGCGGCCGGCGGCTCCCCGCCGCGCCCGCGCCTCTCCCGCGCCCCGCGCCGCTACACGCCTCCATAGCCGCCGTCGGCGCGATAGAGGGGAGAACGCCGGGTCAGTAACCAATCGTGACAATAATACTCGAGATGGAGTAAATTGACGTTACTTTGAGTCGTTGTTAGATGGCGTCAGTTTGAGCTGTCATAAGTTGGCGTCAGTTTGAATTGTCATAAGTTGGCGTCAGTTTGAGTTGTCGAAAAGAGTTGGACGATAAACTGAGCAACAACTCCATTCAGCTGATGACTATTTACTTCAGCATTTCAACCGACGCCATATAACTTCAACTGACGCCAACTTACTACTATTGACGTCATATGACTCCGTATTGTCCTGACCTAAATCTATCACAATTACTTTAAACTCGCTTCTCTAAATAAACTCAAACGAACTATTTTGAAGTGCTCTTTCGTTATAGGAAAATCGCCGAAGTCAAGCCACGAGTCTCATCCACGCAAAGAGCAAGGTAGCACGCGGCGACAGCTGACGCGATGCAGAAGCGACCCGCACTTGACCAAACAAACTCAAACTAACAATGGTAACTATTATTTATAGACAGAAGTAGCTTTACACACTGACGTTGCTTAGAATTCTGCGCCAATCTAATCAGTATCACTCGAACTGATCCAAAAAAAAAATTGCTTAAATAAACAGAAAGAAATGTAAAGAAATGTGATCATTTATTTGTCACGAGAAAAGTCAAAAATATGGCAACTTCTAGCTTGAATAGTTTTTATTTAACTTTAACAATGATCAAATTAAATATCTTAATTATGTTCGTCCAGAAGAAACCAAAGAATCCGTGAGCAACAAGCTGTTGCAAGCCACCAGGAGATGGTACTCTCTCGACTCCTTGCGACATTCTTCTACCAACGAGGAAAGAGAATCGGCTAGCGGTAAGTTATACCAAGTTTACTCACAAACGTTCCTAGAATTAAAAAAATTTCAAAATTTTAAACCTGAGATAATTCAGTTCAGTATTAACTTTTGTGGTTTTTCTGAGTGTCATGAGACTACCCAACCACACACCGTTAAACGTTGCGGATATCAACTCAAGGTAACACAGATTTACTTTTACTATAATGAATATTTTGTCGTAGGGTCGCGGTCTCCGTCGCCCGCGCCCTCTAGCGGCGTAGAAAGCAGTTCCATCAAGGATTCGCCGCTGCAGATAGACTTAGCGTCAGATGGGGGAAACGTCGGTAAGACTCTTCAGTCATTTATCCAGCTTTTGAAGCTTCCAATACGCTGAAGAGCTACGAACTTTGAAGGCAGCGGGAAATAACCTTGAGGTCGATATTACATCTACTAATCCAATGGTTTCGCTTATTTTAATATTTGGTCTGCTTTTCTGCTGATAAGTAGAATTTGTACGTATGAATATTATGATCACAGACCATATAACTGGTCGACGTCTCGTACCATTTTTGTTTACCTCATGTTATTATTGCATAAATGAGTTTTGAGAAGTCCAAACTTGAAAATGATAAAGTGCTTTGTCTCGTTTTCGCAAGTGACTCTTTTCGTCAGCGAGAAGTTGACAAAGCACTTTATAGTGTAGAAAAGTAGTATGCATTACTTTTTACGCGGTTCAAAGGGAATACTTGTGACAGATCCTCCGAAAAAATAGCTAATGGCACATTTGTACATAGCAGAATCAGCAACGCAGACCATCAACGCACGGGACGTCCTCGCTTAAGAAGCAAACCACGTAACAAGAACGAAATTAAATTCTAAAAAAATAATATGACAACTCCAAACAAACTTTCAAACAAAAAAAAAACAATATCACTATCGGTTCATCCGTTCGGAAGCTTATGATGCCACAGACAGACATACACACAGACATGTCAAACTTATAACACATCGTCGTGTTTGCGTCGGGGGTTGATAAGTTCTCGATGAAATACGGCAGTAACGTTCTTTTCAGCGAGTTAGCATATGAAGCAGCTAACTTGAACTACGTTTGGTTTCATGGACCGGAAAAAGCTTGTGGCACATTTGTATATAACAGCATCAGCATCACCGACCATCGACGCTCTGGATCGCCTCGCTTGCGAAAAAAACTTGCCAGACTCTCCCAAAAAGTTCCCGATTAAATGCAGCAGTGACGTTCTTTTCAGCGAGTTAGCATATGAAGCAGCTAACTTTTATTACGTTGGTATAGGGTGGACCGCAAAAAGCTTGTGACACATCTGTATATAACAGCATCAGCATCGCCGACCATCAAAGCACTGGATCGCCTCGCTTGCGAAAAATAACAAACAAAGTCCCCAAAAGTTCCCGATTTTATGCAGCAGTGACGTTCTTTTCAGCGAGTAAACATATGAAGCAGCTAGCTTCTATTACGTTTGATGTAGAGTGGACGGAGGGCGAGGGCGGCGGCGCGGGCGTGGGCGTGGTGATGGGCGGGCGCGCGCGCGGCTGGCTGCCCGACGTGGCGGCGGCGCTGTGGCGGCGCATGCTGGCGGCGCTGGGGGACCCCAACCTGCTGCGCGACCCGCACGCGCACGCCATCCTCTACAACTACCTCATACACCTCAACTCCACGCTGCTCAAGGTCAGCCATACTATATTAAAATAAATAAATTAAATAACGTTTCTCTCCCTCAGCTCCTTATAAAGAGTTTCTATCTATCTTTCTATCTAGGATAACTTGTTTCGGGGATGCCATGGAACACAAGACAAGGACAACTAACACCCAGACCCAGAGCAGATATTTAAATTCATCATTCAAACATCTAATCTTATTTTCTCATTCTGTCAGCATATTCAGCATACTATATTTTCTTATACTTTTTTTATAGTGAACAATGAACATCCTGTCTTAGACTGACATACCTTTAATGCAGTCAGATAAAACCACAATTTTTTTAATACCAATTAGACAAACTCAACTTTTGTAGTTTCGAAGCAACCTGAGGAGCTCCTAATTTTAGTTGGTGGAATTCCGAGTTATTTTTAAAATAGATTTTTTTACTTTATTTTTTTGCAAAAATGTGTTCGACTAATGAGTTGCAACTTGCAATTAAAAATGGCGACTAAAATAAAATAATCAGACTTAAAAAATTCAGGTTCGTTTTTACCGTTTCGGTAGCGAACCTTAAAAAGCGTCAAATTACTACTTTTTGAATAATATCAAAAGGTCGAGATACGAGTAGATACTTACTCGAACATCGGCTTAAAAACTTAACTTTTGTGCTTCACTGTAATGTAAAAAAATCACTATCCTCGTTTGCGAGAACATAGGTATTGGACATATATAAACCTTTCCCAATCCCAAAATTGCGCCACACGCCCATTGAGCGCGCCGGTTCATTTACCCACCTACGACAAGGCAAACATTTACATGGAATTGTCCGCATTTAGTATGTTCAAATTGAAACGGTACCTTATACAAACACTTACGTAACAAAATCGTGTTGTATCGAACGCATTTCTATACACGCCGGCCATATGGTAATGTTTATCACAAACTCACTTATCAGTCGATATCTTAATGTTTGACAGATGGCTCGATCGCTGAAAATATCGAGATTCATCTCATTGAGTCATTTATTGTTTTTTGTAAATCGGAGTTTATATTTTACACAATAGAATTAACAAAACAAGCGTGCTTATGAATGGTTCTATTGAAATTGTGCGCGCTGTTGTCCAACTCGAAAGTTTTTAAAGAGTGCCAATGCGAAAGAGGAGCAGGAAAAAGGAGGTTGCTGCGGCGGCGCAAGAAGAGGGAAAACGTAGCAGAGGTTTTTGTTTACTTATCTTTTACACAGTCTGATTTTCGTTAGAGTGCGAACCCAAAACAAAACATTGATAAGAAAAAAAATGTAGTTTGTCACTTTTAAATTACAAAATAAACAATAAAACGTATGAATAAGAGATTTTAAAAAATGTACAATTTTTTTTTAAATATTTTTTATGTTTAGTTTACCCCTTTTAGATTGTTTGCATTGTATCAAAAATCACGCAATCTCACTAATTGCGGGTACTTGAAGACATTTTGTTTTATTATTCGAGGGTACCTCCGTCCTTCTCGGTGCGAAATCGATTCGTTCCTGTAAGTTTCTAATCTCGTGCTGTATTTACTTCTTCACGGTTCGTATTATGTTAGAATCGAGCTAAACCAGTGATTGAATATGAATTCACGAGTATTGAAACGTGTCTGTGACGATCAACGGAAATTGTTGCGTGATGACGGAGAAACTAGCGAAGCCTTTGAGGCACCGTTTGTAAGTTTCGATTGAACTGCGTGTAATTTATTCGCACGAGTATGAATTGTTCACGTGTAGCGAAGGTTTTGTGTAGATCAAAATAATTTCACAAAAAAAAAAATTGGTTGCCTGTAAAGTCGGCGATACGGGCGATACGGGCGAAAGTTTTACGTGACAACGACTTTGAGTGGTAAAATAATTTTAATGTGAATATTCATTCGTATAGTAGGAAGAAGGATGAAATAATAGTAACAATTTAAAACATTTATTTATACAAAGAATTATATTTAAAACATTAATTTATACAAAGAATCTCGCACTGACTGACTGTCTGTCTCTCTCGCTCTTAGGCGGGCTAACCATGCCCGAGTGGAAGGGACGCGTGCCTCTCACTCGCTCTCATTGTGAGCGCATACCGTGAGCGGAGCGTAACGCAGTTTCTTGAAGTGTCACCCGGCAAACCAATTTATAAGACGTTGTCACGTCAAAACTTCGAACATTCGCTATCGAACATGTCTCTAAAAATTGTTGATACCAAAATCGTTTTAAGTGACAAAAACGTCTTTGTTAATTTCAATTTATTTACCTAATTCGTCATTCTTCGAAGCATGTTGAATCATACCTCAATTTTATGTTACAACCAAAACAGTCCTTGTAAAAAGTTGCTCTTTGAACTGGTGATGATGTAGTAATGTGTCCACAGATAAGTGCTAACCAAACCCTAAATGGAAACACGGAGATCCACGTGCCTTTCAACCTGGTGGCGGGATGGTGTCTCGAGGCCGAGGCTCTACCGCCCTCGCACAGGTAAAAATAAATAATACTTTTACTAATAATATCGTCTATCGTGGTACGGACATATTATGCGAAGAGAGGAGGGCCACATTACAAAAAAGACGATGAACTTGAGTGTGAATGGGTATAGCTGTAGAGGACGACCAAAGAAAGTATGGATGAACTGTGTGAAAGATGATATGAAAAAGAAGGGAGTGTATTCAGATATGACGAGTGATAGAGATGAATGGAAGAAGTGTATAACCCGGTCACAATATCTGTGCACCTAACCTCGTGCTAGCAACTCAATTTTGAGCCACTTCCCGATGTTCGATTGAGCTGAAATTTGGTATACTTATTAACATCTGTATTTTGTAACGATTGATCTGATAATAATACAATCGAACATCGGGAAGTGGCTCAAAATTGAGTTGCTAGCACGAGGTCAGGTGCACAGATATTGTGACCGGGTTGTACATACTGTACCGACCCCACGTAGGTGGGACAAGAGTAGGAAGATGATGACTAATACTAATAACACTTACCTAAAAAAGTTTTTGTTTTAATTCTATACTTTGCTACTACGTGTTTATTCAACTTACGTCATACCGTATTGTCGAACACTTGTTACAAAAGTACGAGTAGGTCAGATTTGCCTAGTAAGCGTCAGAAGAGTATAGGTCACTTTGCATTGTTTATTTATTATCATAATATTTTACATAAATATTATAATATTGTGTCTGTCCCGACGTCTGTTATCTTGTCACGATAAATCGATCTTTATGAAATTCGTCAACAAAGTAATAAACTTAAAATGTTCGGACTAAGGATTTAGGCAGCGGTCCGACCGCCGACGATGACCGAGCAACGAGTAGAACTAGAAACTATAAACGAGTTGGCGATCAGCGGGAAGCGAGTGTGTAGTTTCGATAGTTTTGTCGCTGGGCTATAAGCGACTGCAAGTGAGCGCCACTCGCCCGCGGTCGCTCAGTCTGTACTGTAAAGAAATGATCAAGCGAGCGAGCATCGCTGAACGAGTATCGCTGAGCGAGTTTATTTTTGAAAGCTCGTCGCTCAGCGACAAAACTAGTAAAGCGAGTCGTCGCCGGCAGTGTGAACAGTCAGAGAGCACCTTTTAATACATGCATCTCTTTCGTTTACACTGAATGTACATTTATTTTACGTTTCTTGAGAGAGAAAATCGCCGATAGTTAGTCGTTTTGTCGCCGGCGGTCGGACCACTGCCTTATGCACTAGTTAAACGTTATGCTTGTAATTAATCTTGTGAACAAATAAGAGTTCGTCTATCTATAACAATGTTGTTAAAATTAACTACATAATTCCAATACTTTATTTAGCTTGCCCTGTTTGTTTTTAATTTAAGTCAAATCTTGCAATTGAACAACTGAAAATTAACTGGTTTTTAATTGCTAGGGCGGGCAAATTACTGGCGCTTCGGCTACTATGCGAGTCGACGCAAGCGCAGGGCCCGGGCGCGCCCTCGTCGTGCAACAACCGGCTGCACCTGGCGCACCTACACCTGTACCAGCGGGCCTTGCATCACGGTGAGATTCTTGGAAGTCTTGGAACAATGTTACAGGACACGGACCGGAATGTGTTGACAGTGCTCATGTCGGTTATAATAGGCTTGTTTCCACTAAGAATGAATCGGATGGATTGGAGTTTCTAATTATTGATTAAGATATACAGATTTCAAACAATAAAACAATTTATCAAAATAATTAAAGATTTTTAATATTTTTAGAAAAGAAAATCTTAAAAAATAGGCATTGAGTCACGTGACCGTTTTTTTTTTTTTTTTTTTTATTTGATTAAGTGACGAAACGAGCAAATCGCTCGCCTGATGTTAAACGTCACGTTTGCCCATAACAGGTTTGCGCCACCCAGAATTTTGAACTCGCAGAATTCAAGACCCTGCGTGGCACAGCACTGCGCTCGTCACCCTGAGATATAAGTTGTTTAATCTCCCATTTGCCCTGTAATTTCACTGGAAACAATGCCCTTCCAACCGGAACACAGTAATATTTGCACATTACTGCTTGGCGGTGGAACGCCAATCAGAAAATGTGACGTCACATAGTGGTATGCCGAAAAAAAACTTTCAACAAAACAAACTTTTGCCGTAAGTGAACACAATCGTTTGTCACTATGTGACGTCATTTACGACGCCATGACACTTTCTTGTGTTTTTACGCCAGATTAAAAATATTTTCTTAAAACTTAAAATATGTGTTTTAAATATAATTTTTAACATGAAATATTATTTTTTTGGGGTAATACAGGTACTAAACTAACGAAATAAGCCATTTTTGAAATTTACGTCACAGGCCTATTCTAATAAGAAAAGACGAATTTCGTTATTGACACGGGAGTACTCACGTAAAAGAATTAAATCATTTACTGCGACTTAAATGTGTCAAAATCTCGTTAGTTTTCATAGTAAAAAAAGACACGTTAAAAATTATATTTCTGTCATGCTGTTTTGGCGTTATTTTGTCAAGCTACATAGTTTGGTGCCGTAGCGTCGTGAATGTAGAGTGTAATTAGAAACGTGCTCACGAATACTTGAATACTGAAACTAGGTACTACTATGAAAACTTGAATATATTGTGTACTTAAGACAACTTTAGTATAGCACATTACAAATACAGACATATACGCTAACTGGTGTTGTAATGATATATCTATTCCTCCTAGTCATCCTAAAGTTGCCTGGAAGAAATCGCTTTTAGCGATAAGGCCACCAGCTGTTGCCATACTTTTAAGTGCCATCATCCTTTACTTGTAATTTCTGATGTGAACAGTAAATAGTTTATTATAAGTATATCTATCTATTTGTCCCGCAGGTCTAACAGGCGAGGACCGCTCAGTAGTAGACGTGCTGGTGGAATACGCGGCGCCTCGCTACCTCTCGCTCGCACTCGACGGCTACTCGCTCTTACTGCTAGACTTTGTGCACGCGTCCACTGTAGTGCTCAACTCTTCTGACATGGGACCCTCGGTAAGCCATTCGATTTTAATATTACTTGTAAGTGGGTAAGGTGGGTATTCAAATGAGGCGATCATCAATTCAATGAAACGACGGTCTGACCGCAAAAAGGCATGCTTAGTGTTTGACTAAGCAAGTTATTACTAAGCTAAGTTTATCGAGGCACACAGCTATTGATTTTCCTATAAGACTCCCACCGAGTAAGCAGCCTTTTGACATCTACAAAAGGGTTTAAAGGCAATTATTATTTAAAAATATACTGTAATAAATAAAAAAATAAAACTAACTTTGCCATCTTGAAAAAATTTATGCCAGACACATCAAGTTCCCGGAGATTTTTAGCCACTTTATAATTTCACTACAGGGCTATAAACTGTTTCACAGAAAAATGTCAATGACACTTGACAAAATGTATAGAACTGTAGGCCTAGCACAACTACGACGTAAACTTACGTAGCGAGTATTTGATAGAAAAGTGTATGCCATTTACGCCTGTCAAGAGCGCCCCTGACGGGCGTAAATGGCGTATACTTTTCTGTCGAATACTGCTACGTAAGTTTACGTCAAAGTTGTGCTAGATACACAGCTGATTTTTTTATCGTGATTTCAGGGTTTGTCCCATGGTAAAAGTTGTTCATAATGATTAGTACTCTGCGTCCTTTTCAGTATAGGACACCCTTTCCTAAGTCGGTTCTAAACTACCGTCATTTTTCAGTGCCCGCGCACCGCCGCCGTGACTTTCCTCGGCTCGCTGCTTTCTCTGCCGGACGGGCTCATGAATGCCCCCATGCTCCAACCTTACCCGCACCAGTACAACACCGTCTCTTGTCCTGATCTCAAGGTAACACAAATATATAAATATGTGACAATATAATGCAAACATTAATTCTGAACTTTTTTGTTTAAAATCAGTTAATACTCCGAACCTAACCACCTAAATGCCAATAAAACCTGCAAGCCAAAAGTTGATCTCATGTCATCACTTTTATGCTGTCACACTGCAACACCACAAAATAATCTTTGCAAGCATCAAAAAAAGTAAATCCAGTCCCAAATGCGTCATAACGTTGAAAGTTTATATCAAGTTACAGTGCATTTGAATTTTTATAAAGTGATTTCACGGGCATAATTAATTTCACCATCTGCTCTGCAGCAGATTTGATAGTCACAGTACCTTTCGTCTTTCCACAAGTGAAGTGACGGGTAACATTAATTCCGCCCATTAATGTTAGCCATTATGTTGTTAGATGTTTGAATAATGAATTGATTTTCTGGGTCTGAGTGTTAGTTGTCCCTGTCTCTGTGTGCGTTCCATGGCATCCCCGACACAGGGTATCCTAGTGGGAAGCTATGAGTGTGAAACGTTTATTTAAATGATTATTATATCCGTTGTACAGGAGCACGTGTTAAACATAGTGGTCCGCGTGTGCCGGCGCGAGGGCGCGGCGGCGGCGCGCTGCGCGGGCGCATGCGCGCTCGTGGCGCACGTGGCGCACCTGCTCGACTCCAGGGCGCACTGCGACCGGCTGCCGGCCTACGTCACTTGCCTGCTGCAGATGCTTATGGTAAGGGAATACGGTTCATAATAGACGACACATTCATTAAACGACACGAGAGCGCACTGTGACTGGCTGCGGGAATACTTGATTTGCCTGCTGCAGATGCTTATGGTAAGAAACTGTTCATAACTATTAAACTAAAAATTTAAAAAAACAACTTTGGAACAGCTAAACATGTCAGAACCACCGGTAGAAAACCTGCTTACAAATAAGGAAAACTGCATCTAGATCGGTACACCCGTTTAAGAGCTACGGACACAGACAGAGTACAGACAGCGGTCAAATTTGTAACACCCTCTTTGTCCTTTTTGTCCTTTGCCCTCTTTTTGCGTCAGAAATAAGGGGAAAAAGTAATTCCCGCGAGCCCTAACAAACACAAACCTAGCGCATCGAGAAGCTTTCTCTATCGAGGAAAGCAGTTCGCTCTAATGAAAAATGAGGTGATGGTTCGCCCCGCTGATATAATAAAGTGAAAGGAGTGCGTGGTATGATGTTTCATAAGAGAAAGGTTTTGAATCTCACTCAATTCTTTCTCTTGAAGAGTCCTAATTTGATTAGTATCACTTTGAATAGATACGTTTCTTCGTCGAAGAATGTTAACAATGTTGAAGATCTAAATTATGACTTCGATTTGAATTTTCTTTATGATTTGCAGATGAAAAATAAAACGATTGCCAAAGTGGTGAGTGATGGTATCCTGGTGCTAGCAGATTATACGGATCGGATCGTGGAGCTCTACCCTGGTTTAGCTGGTAAGTGGTAACAATTTGTTCGAATCATGTTTATTTTTTTGTATAAATAAATTATTTTTGTTTAATAAAATCACTTTTCAAGCTTTTGATAAATCTTATTAATCATATTGATTAAATTATTCGTTGTTTTTTGTGTGTAAAAAAAATTAATATTATTTTTCAGCTCATTTAAGAGCATTTTAGGTTCTTCGAAAACAACTAAAATGAGTAGCGGATCGAAAACGTTTCCAGTCCGTTATTAAACTTCAATCATTTTAATTTGGCTTCAAGTTAAACTCTAGATCCCCATTGGATCATTGGACTCATATTTTTTGTCGTTTTATTAACTATAGACTAAAGAATACAGCCGTATATCAACGAGGTAGTAACACAATGTATTGTCGGCAGGTAAAATAATAAAGTGGATATGTGCGTGCCTCGGGCAGATATCGACGAGCAGCGGCCGCGACTCGGTGAAGCCACTCGCGGGCTCTCTGTTGCTTTGCCTGGCAGAATTCGCTGTGCGATGCGGGCCTACTTATCTCATGCAAGAAAAGGATGGAGAGCAAACGCTGCTGCTTATGATATTCAAGGTGAGGAGAGGATAGATAAATAGAAAAACTCATTATTTTTAACTTTATTTTTCTTTTCTTTTTTTATTGTACTGCCCTGGGCCTGCCCTATAAAAGCGATTTAGAAAGTTATGGGATTTTATTGTCTTTGAAAGTTGATTTATTTATTTGATGACAAGCGAGTAGCATCAGCTGATGTACCTAATGTATATCTGGCAGTGTCGAAATTAATTCATTAGTAAAATAGTGTAGATTGGATCAGGGAAATATTCAAATAAGTTTAATAATGATGATTGACGATTTTAAAGGTTTTCAATAAATAGCTAAGGAGGCTAAAAATGTTGGTATCCTTGTCTAATTGATTACAATGAAAAATATAGCGATATCTTTAGATAATTTAGCTCAAAGCTGAAATGTGTTGTGAAATGAGATTCAGTTTAGAATAAAACCATTTTTTTATTATTCATAATAAAGTATCACATATAAAACTATTAAAAAAGTAGTACAAATTTTGGAGTGTAGTAAAACCTACACATCAGTTTTCAAAATACACAATTCGCGTTCGACGTATCCGCAACGGCGGAATATCGTCTATCAAGATATTAGTAATGTCTGTTACACACGAAACAGAACAAAAATTAAGTTTGGACATGAATCATGTGCAACAGGTATTACTAGGGGATTTCACTAGAGTCCGTATAACCACGGCAAAGAACAGAAAGTCGATCACAAGTGATAAAATGCTTCGCTGTTGTAGTAGCATTATTGTTGAAACAGCTGAAGTTACTTTGATCGCGCTTACTGCCGAAAACAGCAGGTTTAGGGTTAGGTCAAAACTTTAGTCTTTTCCAATCTGATTGGTTAGTTGGTATCAGTTCGATTTTGACCAGTAACCGCTAATGCGAAAGTTGGTAGGTAACGTAACTAAGGCTGTGGTCACAAATAAGCACGAGCTACTGTAGATCGACGTTTGCTAACTACATTAAGGCATCTATTGCTGGGAGACATGTTCCTGCGGCTGGAAACCGTGCTCGTCAGCGACGTACGTGACGGTGTAGATGAGGCCGTCAGGAGCGGTGTACTTGTAGCTGCCTTGCACTTCGATGGCCTTGTGGTCCTCGCTGATCTGCTTGAGGGTTCCTTGCTCTTGGCGCGAAGTTCCGTCGCTGGTCTCGAAACTGGGGGAGATTGTTGTGTTAACTTGTGCTTTGTGCAAGGCTTTTAATGGGACTGAAGTACTTTTGTTTCGCGATGATTGGTAAGGCTACTTTTAGAGTCACGTTAATCGTAACCGACCATCGGCGCTTCGTTGAATACATTATTACTAAGTAACCGTTTTAAAGTTACACTGATTACTCAGCGCTGACCATGGGGCAAACCAGCTACAGCTACGCACTGATAGAGCTATACGCTTGCCGATAGTCAGCGCCACTAAACCAGCCTAAGACTCGTCAAATAGATGATTGTTTGCGTTTAATACAAAGGAAAAAGGTATCCTAGAGTTTCCCGACTATTAGACCAGCCCCTAGCCAAACGAGGCCATTGGACTTGCGGTTTAAACAAACAGTCGATAGCAAAAGTCTTAAATTTAAATACTCACTCAAAGTTGTATCCCTCCGGGGTGATGTCGGCGTCCTGCTTGAGGATGTAGACAGCTGGCTGCTGCGGCTGCTGGTATTGCTGCGGCGCCGCCAGGGCCACGGCGAACAGGGCCAGGGAGATCAACACCTGGAGAACACGACCTTATTGAGTATGGGCTAGGGTTAGGTTAGATAGTTCACTGGCACAACTTGGGCGGAAAAACTTTCTTATTCGCCAAATAAAGTCCTTTAGATATTTTCATGTGTTGCAAAAGAAAATAGTTTTTTTTTTACTTTGGATTGAGATGAAAGTATCTTAAATAATTATGTAGGGAGACGTCAAATTTTGTCGCATGAAAAACTACGTCAAAAGCGATTTCTGATGATTGGAAGTGGTGACTCCTCATTGCGTTTCTTTGTATTTATTTGGTTGCTTCTAGTTATCAAAAATACTGAATTGACACTTGATTAACACTTACGAATTTATGCATTTTGAAAGTGCGTGGGATGTGTAGATAGGTAACTACTGAATTGAAGTCAACGGTAGACTGTGCTCATCTCAGCTCCTGCCCACCTTTTTAAATGCAGACACTAATTGGTGACAACACTATATTTTACATGCGCGTAATACGGTGCTAATAGAAAAAGGCGGTCCGTCCCACTAAATCAGAATTGGCGCTAGGCATTGCGTAAAAGTATTTGTTTTATTGCGAAAATTGTCAGGCTGATACTGTTAACAGTTTATCGAGCTTTACTGGCCTGCTTACTTTATAGGTCAAGCCTTGTTTGCCCGAACTTAGCGTTATTAAATCGTGCTTAGTTTCAAACTGAAAAAACGGCAATCTGAATTTAGAATTTCAAAAAATATGGGTCATGTTCGAAAGTTTCTGAAACTCGTTTTAGCTTGCGGCAAAACGTGCCAAAAAGTACCACCATTTATAAACTTATCCAAAAGTATAGTCTACACACAACATACATATAAGATCTAAGCAATCTCGAAAAAATGGTTTAATTATAAATTTGATCAGAGAATTGTGAATCTTAATTAGACAACATAAATTACAGGACTTAAAACATGCAAATATTAAAAGCATTTCATACCTTCCCAAGGTGCATGCCTAATTATTCTTTCAGCTATCAAAATTATTATATTCAAGGCCGTATTCATGTTTGCGAAATGCAGTTTTCCACGAATGCCTAGTACTTAACATTTTCTTGACATAACCGCACGCGATAGCAATCGCACCTTGAACTTTATTAACATTTAACCTTGTCATACGTACATACTACTTATTTTACAAAAAAAAAATTACAACATTTTATTTAGAGATTGCGTGGAGGGAGATGGGGGAGGCCTTTGCCCAGCACTGGGACACAATAAGCTGAGAAAAAAAAATTAGAGATAGATTTTTAATTAGTATTTTTTTATTTACAGGTATTGTACGCTGTTATGAAAGGAACAAATGGATCTGATATAGAAGGGCTTTCTCTGCCTGTCGACGAAGATTTCGACCCGAACATTCAGCTGGACAATTTGGGGCCGAAAACGTCGCCTGCGTCGACGATAGACGTCAAACTCTGGGCGCAGACGGTAATTTCATAATTTTAACATGAATTTCCCATTACAAATATACATACAAATGTTTCATACAAAAAAGAAAGTGCAAACAGTTTTAAATAAACTTAAAAACTTACTAGCCACTTTAGTTACTGCATAAATTGGTCGGTGAATTTTGCATTACGAGTAGCGTGCCACTTTAGAAGGTGGCGACATGCCCCTACTTAATGATTAGCATACAAAGAAAATTTAAATAAAATGTTTACTAGCAATGCAAAGAATAAAATAAGAAATTGTAAATCAGAATAGAACAGAATTTTTCAGCAAGTTAAGTTTTTTTTAGTCCGTTTAATGCATATCTACTTTTTTCCAGAGGTTTCGCCCTAGTGATTTTAGATATAAGTTGTTGCCGTGGAACCCGGTATAAGTCCTCAATCTCAATGTAATAGTAGTCACTGTTTCGTCAACCCATATTTTTACAAGCGTTTAACGAAGTGGCTTATATCTTGGAATGCCTTGGATTAACTTATAGGTTACTTTT
This sequence comes from Alcis repandata, assembly GCA_949125135.1. Classification (NCBI taxonomy): domain Eukaryota; kingdom Metazoa; phylum Arthropoda; class Insecta; order Lepidoptera; family Geometridae; genus Alcis; species Alcis repandata. The sequence goes on along the minus strand of OX421242.1, from coordinate 5,058,361 downwards.
TATCCTGGGAAATACGGGTGAAACCGCTGGGTTTTGTTATACGTTTTTGTTGTTTTGTTTTTTAGGTTTCATTTGTTTTAAATATCGTTTTTTTTTATTTTGTCCAGATATGCACGCAACTGGTGCTATTCCTGGGCCACTGGCCGCTGTGGAGCGGCTGCCAGCTGTCGTCCACGGTGTGCGAGCAGCACGACAGCCCCGCGCTCGGGCCCGAGCTGGGCCCCGCGGTGCTCACCGCCAACCACATACAGCTCATGCGGTTCAGCGACTCCACGCTCGCGTCGCTCATTGAACTGCCGGCGCTGGACATGCCACCGGCCGGCGGGACCACTCCAGGTAGAATATAATACAGGCTTATATGTGGGGTACACTCAACTTGGGTAACTTTGACATTCTGGGTAAGATTGACAGTTTTGTGTTTCATGATTTTTGTTTATATTATTTGTTGTATTGTCAATAGTTCTAAGCTCAATGTCTAGTTTGGTTCAAACTCAACTTTTTACCATTTTATTTAAAAAAAACTGTTTGTCTATTCCACGTGTTTTTATTTTGCGTTAAGGCTACCCAAAATCTATAAAATGGTTGCCAAAGATACCCAGAATGTTTAAAATTCAATTAATAAGAGATTTTAGTGAAAACCAAAATTACTGTCATTGAAGTTACCCAGATAGGGGGGGTAACTTTGTCATACCAAACTTTTGCATTTTTTCAAATTAACTTGTAAATGAGGGTTAGATTATTTTAGAATTCTATTCTGCACGCATCAATACACAAATTTACTTTTTCACATGAATCTACGACTTTTACTAACATTGTTTTAAGCAATAATGTGCCCTGAACCTGTCAAAGTTACCCAAGTTGACTGAACTTGTACTTGTGGGGTATATAATACATACCCCACAAGGGTATGCCCTTGTGTTTAATTCTACTCAGTCATAGTTTTTTTCTGTAATTGTTTGAATATGCAATATTGCTATACAGGATACAGGGTTTAAAGAAAAGAGTATGTTAAGCCGATAAAAGCTCGAAGTACTCATCATTATGAACAACTGTTACCACAGGACCAACCCTGAAATCGCGAAAACAAAAATCTGCTGTTCCATAGAAAAATGTCTATGACACTCGACGAAATGTGTACAATTACACAATGCATTGTGTTTCTGTGTGACATGTTGGTAGGTCTCGCGACGTCAGACCGGCAGGTGCGCGTGCTGCTGCGCGACATCGCGGGCAAGGCGTGCTGGGACGCGTCCGCGCTCTACTACGACCCCTCCACCGCGGCCGACGAGCCGCTCGAGCCGCTGCCTTTGCCCGACAGGTAATGTGAGACAAGATAAATCGCATTTATTTGGTCAACGAAACTCTTTTTCTTTTTTAAGCATTTTTTGTATTTCTTTAACTTGTCTAATAAAGGCTGTTTTTTCTATAATTTCCTTCGACAATTTTAATAAAATTATATCAAGTGTCCAAACATCTTCTGTTTCTATTGTCACTAGTAAAGGTCAATTTCCCGCACTTTATCTAGTACACATTGAGTCGTGTGTGACATGGACTCTTTTTTTAAACATGCTTCACAGCTTTAAGAGAATCACTACAACCTTGTTGAAATTAAAAAATAATTGGCTGTGACATATAAACGGAGACGCACGAGTCTTGGCTTAAGAGTTCTTTTCCGAAGGAGGTTCAGAACCCGAAAAACCTAGTGGTGACCTAGTTACTTTTGTTTCCCAGCGTGGACAGCCCGCGCGACACAACCCTGTCGTCTCTGCCGCCGCCGCTGCCCCCCGACCTGGTCCCCGAGCACCGCAACTCCGCCCCCGACAAGCACCAGCTAGACCACGTGCTCGCGTACATCGGGCACACGTCCCCCGAGGTGGTGTGCGCGCGCCGCCTGGACGAGGCCGGGCCCTCGCCGCTGCCGGCCGGCGCCGAGGACGAGCTCGTGGCGGCGCTGGTGGCGCACACCAACCAGGAGCGCCAGTACCTGCAGCAGAGAGACAGGTACGAGTCGACTCACTTCCGCGGCGGAGAGGTTAGGCGTGAAGCCACATGCACGCTGTGCGGGTAGTAGCGTAGCGTGCTCGCTCGTGGAACTAGCCTCTCGCTCTCAATATTTCCAGCACTGGACTAAACTATACCAATCGAATATTACCATCCGTGCTGCAGTTACTTTTGTCAACGGTCGATGGTTGCCATTGTGTGATGATTTTTACTTACCTAAGCAAAAATAGCTGTGGTCGAAATCGCTTAGAAAGACATCATGATCGCGTGATTAAAACATACCACACATACAACATACATAATTTTCCCACAATCTAATTCTTATTTTTCCGTCTGACGTTTCCATATATTTTAATTGGATCTACTGTATCGCCTTTTACCTGCAACACATTTATTCCTACAGCACGGAAGAAGAAGACCAAGTCCCGTGGTGCGGCGAAGAGACGAAAAGCTCGTTCGCCCAGTGCCGTCAGCTGGTGGCGCAGATGGGAGTCCTGGCGCCGGCGCGGAGGAACCACGCGCATCTGTTGAAACGGACCGACAGGCTTCTAAGGGAACTCAAGAATTTGGATGCGCATAGGTAAAGTCACTAGGAATGCCAATCAGTAAATGAGATTGTATCAAAATCGCGCCTAAAGGAGACGGTTTCGAACAAACATACAAGTGAAGCTAATAGAAAGCGTGTTAAATCACATACACTCAAATTGAAAACCATCTTCATTATATATTTTTAAACTCGCGCTGTCTTCTTTTTAACCGCCTCAAAATAAGAAGGAAATTCTATGTTCGTCTGTTAGTATTTTTTTATGTATATCCACCGATTTCTCCGTCAAATGTGGATCGATTATAAAATTGTTGTCATTGGCTTTGGCCTAACAAATCGAACACAGAAAAGATCAAGTTATTCATCTCGAAAATCCTTTTAACAGATGTCGCGAAACGCACAAAGTAGCAGTGATATACGTGGGCAAGGGTCAGGAGACCCGCAACGAGATACTCTCCAACCGGTGCGGGAGCCCCGCTTATGAAGCGTTCCTCTCCGCGCTCGCTTGGGAGGTAAGAAATGTATAATACTACCCGCAATTTACCACGCAACCACTAACGCTATTAAATGATTTGATTTCACACTAAAATGGAGTGCTTCACCAGTGCCTATTCAAATCGCTTGTGTTGTCTTGTTGTTCTCAATAAGGATGTTTAAATTTGAAGACGAAACTTTGTATGTATGACTGTATGTGTGTTATATATCGCAGGTAGAGTTAGAGAGTCACGTGGGGTTCAGCGGCGGGCTCCGCGGCGGCGGCGGCGGCGGCACCAGCGCGCCCTACGTGGCCACGCTGACGCTCGAGGCGCTGTTCCACGTCGCCACGCGCATGCCGGCCGACACGCCCGACAACATACTCAACAAGGTATGCCACTTCTCTGGACAAGCCAAGACGGTGACGGTGGCGCAATCTTGTGTGTGAAAGTAAAATTAGGAAAATTAAATATTAATTAATTATGTGTTACTTATATTTTTTCTATGCGTCGCGAAAATCTGCAGCAGACACTGATTTGATATAATTTTAGTGACTACGAAAGGCAACCAATTCTTAAAGTTATGTTTGCATCTAACTCGCAACGTCACGATTAACATAACTATGATTCTTTCGTGAAAGAGTGAAGTGGCAGCTAATAATGAGTATATTTACATCGCAGACCCGGCACCTGGGCAACGACGAGGTGCACGTGGTGTGGTCGGAGCACTGGCGGCCCTACAAGCGCGACACGCTGCCCACGCAGTTCTGCGACGTGCTCGTCGCGCTCTACCCGCTGCCGGGCGGCCTGCTGCGCTGCACCGTCGCCAGGAAGCCGGACGTGAGTACCGCTCACGCTCGACCGCGACTCGCTGGAGGCTGGAATCCGAGTCTCATCTATACTGACTATATTCAAATGTATACCATACTTCGATTATTAAAAGTCGGTGCCTTTGCGCAATATTTAATGAAAAAGAAAGTAACATGTCGTGTGGTGTCAGGTGTGCGCGTTCGGTCCGCTGTGGGAGGAGTGCGTGGTGCGCGTGGGGTGCGCGGCGGCGCTGGTGCGCGGCGCGGCGGCGGCGGGCGGGCGCGCCGTGCGCGCCGGCATGCCGCTCTACCAGCACGCCTACAGCGAGCGGGCCCGCGCGCTCGACCACGTGGTGCGCGCGCACACGCAGCCGCACTCCTTCGAGGGGTTCGTGCAGCGCGTGCGCGAGCCCGTGCCGCGCGCGCCGGCCGCGCCCGCGCCCCCCGCGCCGCGCCTCGCCGCCGCGCTGCTCGACCCCGCCGCCGCCGCCTGGCCGCCGCCGCCGCCCGACGACGCGCACGACGCCTCCCCGCGCCCGCTAAAGCGGCTCGGCCCCTTCAAGCGGCCGCCGCTCGTCGCGCCCGCACCCGCGCCGCTCTCCGCGCCCGTGCTCTCCGCGCCGCCCACGCAGCCCGCGCCCGCGCCGCGCAGGAACCGGTGAACGACCCCCGCGCCAAGACCGACCGACTCGATACACCTCTACATCGGAAAAATTCCATCATAACTAACGGCCTTTAGCGAGGACCCTAATAAACATTACATCGAACTTCACCATTGAAATAATTCAGAGGGCTGGCTGAGTGCGCTGAGATATTGAACGCTGATTGGTCCGCTCGGCTACATGACGCATGAAGTGCGGGTAAAGCATTGTAAAGGCGTTTTTTGTACCAACGGATTAACTGAAAGTGCTTATATTGAACGAGAGATATCTATGTACATCTACGGGGTGCAAAAATTATTGGTTACTATGGATCAGTTTGTAAAAATGAGGATCAGTTCCACGCGGGCGGCGGACTGCGTTGTAGCAAGCCCTGATCGGGATTGCTTTTGGACGACTAAAAATGAAGATGGCCGGAGTACATTACGATATTTACAATAAAGTATTTCGCCCTCGATTAAGTTTCACCAATCTGTTCCACTTTTATATTATGTTAGGTACACTTTATCAAACATAATAAAGCATTTTGTATTATTAAATCCGATTTCGACATAGTTCAAAAAAATATGATATGATATTGTTATGGCTTCGCCACTATATATTTCTATAGATTCCTGCTCAGGCAATATTCAGTCACTTAGTTTCTATGATCTCTAAAAACTTAAAAACATGGTGCTTGGCTGTTTATTTTTTGGAGGACATTGGGCTTAAGTTTGAAGGCTTTTTAGGACGGATATAAATTTTCTAAAATTATTCACGTCTTTGTCTAATACATTGCAATGATAAACACAGATATATTTTTAGGTATTTTAGATCTGTCAAATAAAACCTTGAAACTTGAGCCCATTAATCAAACAAAACAAATAGTTCCAAAGTGTGTATGAATCTAAATGGCTATCTTAGCCAAAATATTTTACTTTATTGTATTATTGAACTGATAGTATTTTTTTCCAAAAGGAGACTAGTGCTAGTGCAATTATTTTTTTCAAATGTTTATCAGATGTTGTTTCATGAAATCTCCAACTTTGACACTACTCCACGACAACAACTGTTTTAATCGAAAAAGCGAAAGACTGCAGCGATCGAAAAGCCAAAACCTCTTTTCGCAATTTTTTTTCTTTCGCATTTACTGCGTTGATCAGTGGACGCCCAATCACCGTCAAGTCGTATTTGTGTAGGGCAGGCCTCAAACCTGCATACAGAATGCGATCCAAATCATTCGGTATTGATTTACAAAATTTTCTGACCGATCTGTATGAAACAGATCGCATGCTGTGTGGAGAGCCGGAGGCACGATTTGTTTGCTCTACTTATGAGAAATAATCCAACCTATGTTATATAATGGTCTAATATATATCCAGTCATTTACATCCAACTTTGTTACTTAATTCGTCCAAAACGAGATTAGCGCTATACTGCGGACTTATTTCATGTACTTAATACTTTTAAGCTTTCTTTATTATGCACCTCTTACTCAGAAACGACCGACAAACGTAAATCATAGTTTAAAATGTTATACTGATATGACAACAATTTTCTATGTTTACATATTATGACAAATATTATTATTGTAATATTAGCTCATTTTAACTAAAGCAATGTTTTCGGACGGCTCTGAATAAGATCGGTAGCGTTTACAAAAAATTGTTTTGTTGATCTTTATAATTTAAGAATTGCAAGTTTTTTGTGCAGAACTCAATTGTAAAGTCAAACAACAATGTCTTTTTCTGTACATATGTAAACTAGATGTAGAGCTTTAACTGTTGTAGGATTGTTATACTGTATTATAACTATTTATTTGCATATTCAGATTCAAGTATTTTTCAATATAAAGAATAGGCGTGTAGTGATCTTACATTGACTTAAAAAATGTAGTTTATTTTAAATAGACTTTTATTAAAGTATTTATTGATTCTATAAGAATGTCGCTTTTCTACAGGATTTATAATATAAACGTAGTAGGATTCTTGCGCTTCATCAAATTGAATAGGGTTTTTAATCACTATTCAGTCATTCTTTTATTTTATCCATTGCCAATTTACTAAAAGTAGGTACCTGAGATTTGGTTTTGTAACCTATTTCTTAAATCGTTTAATAGAAATACCGGGCTCCCTAGTTAATCAATCCTTCATTTGCCTTCTCTTCGTAATAATCGAACATTCCAAGCTAAAATATTCCTTGTGAATCAAACAAGCACACCTTTGTTCCGAAGCAAAACATTTTTTTGAGATTATATTAATGATATCTCATTGAGCTATTATGTATCACTTATTGATCGAGTCCACACTACACTGCAATGTTTCATCTAATTGTAGCGCATGCGGGCATATTTTATGCAAATAGGTTTTATTTTTTTAGACAGTGACCGAGTGAAGACTGGTACTGTTACTGCAATTGAATGAACATTGTAGCAAAGTGCGACACGATCTTTTTTTGTATGTACTAGCTCAATGTGATACATATTTATTTATGCATTTATTTTTGGTATGTATGCCTATTGGACTCATTTACTAATACATTCCATTTATTATATTTCAAGAATCTTTATTGCCTCTCAGTATCTCTTAGTTGATAAAATATTAATACTGTTAAACATTGCTTATTTCCACTTTTATTTTTAATCAGTATTTTAATAGATGTTAAGACTGACACGAAAAATATGTATTGAATTCACTTATTAGTATTAAATTGTTATTCATAATTTTAAACTATGTGGTGGTATTACTTATAATTTATTTTAAACTAATTTATTAATTGTTGATTGAAATGCATAATGAGCTTCAAAGATTGTCACATACATTATAACAAGTAATCTGGTTATTAACCCACAGAAATAATGTAATGTAACCAAATTTTTATATTTAAAAATGGAGTAAAATAAAGTTTTATCAAACTCTACTGTTTCTTTTCAAAACGTAGTTTTAAATAGATGCTTTTCCTAATTTTAAAGCCGGAGCTTGACCGCGAAATGAGCGAGGCCATCATTAAGCTCGCTTAACTTGCAACAATAGTTTTCATAGTTGAGGTTTGACTGCAAAAGGGGCTAGCAGAGCGGTCTGAATATGAAAATTATCGTTACGTGTTACGTGGGGCTCATTAATGACCTCGCTCATTTCGCAGTTGAGCTCCGGCTTAACTACTGCCTGAGCTTAACAAAGCTGATTGATGAATGGGTTTTAATTTACTGAGGTAAAATGAATAATAGCAATAAAGACATGGTATACAGTTATACAAAGTATTGTAATAAAATATTAGTTCTTAGGTAACTTATACATTCCACCTTGAAACACTAGCTGGTGTGTCTTTACTTTGATGTCTAAAAAGTGTCTTAATTCTTGAAGGCTGCACTCGGTGCCAGGAGCCTGAGATGCAAACATTTTTAGCATTTGATGAATGCGGTCCAGCGGCAGTGAGTCCAGATTAGTCAACATTCCCACAATGTAAGACCAGAAGACCTGCAATTCCCCTTCTCTTTGGTCGTGAGCTGAAGCCATAGCACTTTCCGCTTCATCATCTTCACAAATCATCTCTTGAACTTGGTTAGTAGAAACTGAACTTTTGTTTGGATCTGAACTATCAATCAAAACAAAATAATCAGGAGTCTTTTCAGATATGAGTCCCATTGACTGCCAGTATGTTATTTTTCTTCTTAATACCGTTACCGGCACTTTCATAACATGATGTAGCTCATCTATTGACCACTCAGGCTTGTTTTGGAAATGCATTATCAATGTGGCGTTAAATGGCGACACAGTCAAGTCTAGTTTCTTTTCTCCTATTTCAATTTCAATGTTCACATTACCAAGATGAGGTTTCCAGCTCAGAGTCCTATTTCCTTTCAAGGCCTCAAACGACCTTGTGTAGGTTTCCAAATGTTGTTTGATTTCTTCTGGAAGCTCAAGACTTTCATCCTTAAATGGCGGCCAAAACTGAGCTGACAGGATCATTGCATTTGATACAAATTTCTTATTAAGTTCTTCAATGCTTTGGTCTTGATGTATCAAAGCATTTATTCTCTTCGAATCAGAAATATCTTTAAGCATTACTTCACAGAAATGTAGTTGGGACTCTCCAAATCTTAATTTCAGCAGTTCTAAGTACCTAATTTCTTTATCTGTGTTGATAGCGCTCTGAGCTAGCAGTCGGTCTGCTAACAAGGTTCTGTATTCATTAACAAACAGTTCCTTGCTGCCATAAACATTGACAAGCATAGATATGATGTCACTGGCTTTTCTGTCATTAGAATTAACTTTGGGATCTGCATCTACCGGATCGGGCATCCAATCATCCCAGTCCTCATCTTTATCCTGGTCTCCGTCAGGTTCTGTAGGAAACTTTGCTAATTCTTCTGCCAGCTCACTGCCAGCACCATCTTCTGTGAGGCTGCTCACAACGCTTCGGACTGTATCTTCTCTCTTCCTCAGATAATTCCTAACTGGCTTTGTGACAGTCTCTAGTATAACTCCTGAAGGATCCAAATGTCTCAAAGCTCTTATAGTGGATATGTAGGCTGTTAAAATGTCAGGTGTGTTCACACCTGGGTGCAGCAACCTGGTCTCTAAAGCGTTTTGCAGCTTTTTACACAGTGTAGGCCTCAAATCTGTCTTGTCCAAACACAGTCTAATATCATCCACTGCTGGTTGTGAGTCTGGATATTCAATAATAATATTAAAAAGTTGATCAATTCTTGTTTTTGTGTAACTATGATACAAAAAATAACTTAGTTTCTGCTTAAATTTTGTTATGGCATTTTGAATGTGTCTGTCATCAGGGGGAGGTTTTGAAGAACCTGCGCAATAAATTCTTGTTAGCCATGACACTACTGTAGTTTCAAGCCAGTTTTCCAAATAGCTTATGTGTGAAACATCAAATGTACCATTGCAAAGTTTTTCTATCTGAGATTCAATCCTCACTTGAATAAAATTGGTCAATACTTGGCCAGCTAATCTTTCGAGTAACTGGAATTCCACTAATTTTCTATTAGTGTCATGAAAAACTTTGACAATGTATGCACAGTTGCATTCTGAGAAATCATTAGAACATCCTGAGCACATCACATCTTCCCCCATATCTGAACTGTCATACATATTGTCAAAAACGTTGAAGGATACTTTATAGAAATGGTTGATGATTATGTGAAAATCCGCAGGTAGTTGAGAAAGCAGGGTTGCTCTTACAAGTTGTTTAAAACCTAATATTACATCCCGTTCTCCGTATATGGGTTTGTTGTCACTGCAGCTATTGTTGAGGATGGTAAGCCTTTCTAGCATAGACGAGAAGCTCGATACTGATTCGTAAAGCTCGTTTACTGCAGTTTTGAACAACTGAAAACCTTTGATTTCCTCTTCAACGCGGGTATACTTCGACCAGAATAAAGGCGCTACATGCTGCCGTAGGTACTTTTCAATGTGTATAAGGACAAGGTCTCGTATTTTCACTTGAATACCCAAGCCTATGATAATTTCATGAATTTCTTCGTACTCTGCGCTAGTGCAGTCCGAGAAGATAACATCGTTGAGAATAGGAAATGCATAGTTTGTTTTGTTCCAGTATACTTTTAAATCATCATTGTTATGTGACATTTTGTTATTTACTAACGGTGTAACTCGTTAAATTTATCTTTTCACAATTCACGGAGATGCGGTTGGTTTATCTTTATTTTGATTTGTAGATTTGTAGAGCTGTGAGCTGGGTCAGCTGGGTAAAGGTGAACTGTGAACTCTCCGATAATACAGTACTTACAGTACTACTCTATGGTGAACTCGTCCGTCACTCGTCACAGTCACAGGGTTGACACATCTGATTTTTCATTTTTCCTATTAATCGAATTATTCTACCGCAAAATTTTACTTTTTAAAAGAAAGTAAAAACCCAAAAATTGATTTGGAAGAAAAACAATTTTAAAAACAAAATATAATTACTGGGTTAACTTACGCGGAGGAATGGCAGGCAGCCAGCAGTATTTTTTGTGGTACGAACGGAACGAAGATTGTGGTACAAACACTTTGAACGTCTATTAGTTAAAACAATGATTAGCAAAAAGCCGGTAGAGTAGACCACAGATATTGTTTCTTAATTGACAATAAATCTACATCCAGAGTACTGCGTATTTACGAAACCCCATAACTCATTCGGTGCCGACGAATCGCCTAGCCAGCGTATCCTCACAAATTCTTATCGCCATGCCGCGAACATTCTTCGCGTATTTGCGTTTTATATGGACTGGGAACTTTAAGCAATAAGTGGCATTGAATGAGTTAAAAATAAAAATAATTTTGTCTAGCATATTTTCTTTCCTCAAACTTTCTCCCAACGACATCATATCTCAAAGTGCCAAATTTTCCTCCAATATCGCGAGAAAAACCCGCGACCTGGCAACTCTGATAATGCAAACTGACATTTTAATTTTGGTCCATATGACATCTATGACGTTGACAAATAAGGTTTTTGACATACGTTTTTTTTTATTGTTTGGTCCCTCCAGCTTTACGTTTAAAGTCGAAGCGCAGTACGATCCACTACCAGCAACCAGTTCAAAAACAAATTGCTTAGAAATGTTTTTTGCATTTGTCGCCCTTAACACTTTGACGGCGGCTAATAAACACATGCGCTTGCCTTAGGTGCGGCTAATAGTCAAATGCGTTGTTTTACACGCAACGCATTGTTTCCCTCAGTCAAAGTGATATAGCAATCGCTCCTCTGGCTCTACCCTCGAGACAATGCTGTCAAATACTTTACTGTTTATTCTATGATCAACATTAAGGATATTTACCCAGCATGAACAAAACCCTAAATTATGATGTTTGTCAGCCATGAAAAAAAGCTTGGCTCAAGAATAATTATGGGTCTGCAGGCAAACTTAAAGTAACAAAGCATTTCACATAATAGTAAATCACTAATACTAATAGTGAATCAATTTAAAAATAATTTGCATATTCTACGGCCAAATGAAGTTAGATATTATAGGTAACTAGCGGCCCGTCCCGGCTTCGCACGGGTAGACTTTGGGATAAACGTAGAGTAAATTGAAATCGGTCCAGTCGTTCACGCGTGATGACGTGACCAAAGGTGTTGAGAATAATTATAGGAACTCTTTGTTATAACCTCTATTCTCATGCTATTGCGTAACTAAAGCAACCGTAGTTTGTTGATGCTAACTTGTCAATTTATAGTAAAAATTATCAGTATAAAACGCACACTGTTTTGATAGATATGATTGAATTTGAACTTTGTACAGAGGTAATAAAGTGCAAATTGACTCTTGGACGTTAGGAACATACCTACATTGCTTAAACAACAGTGAGTGCTTGCAATTCAATATGAACTTTATACAATAGCAATAAAGCTCGTTTTAGTTAGAAAACGTTTGTATGGGAAAAATAAAAGGGCTGTTTTTAGGGTTTTTCAATATTTCTGAGAGATTTTCTTAATATTTTTTCCGTAAGAACCTTCTCCTAATAATAACAAATACAACAAAAAAAGAATTAGTGAAATCGGTCCAGCCATTCACGTGTGAGGCCGTGACCAATGAAAACGGGTTTCATTTTTATATATATAGATAGATAATCAAATAACTGGATGTCCTTAATATTATAATATTCACAAAATCTTATGTTAATGGATAGGCTCAGGTTGTTGTGTAATGAGTAGTCCAAATCTCTTCTTGATTGTTATTCTCTGCCTGGAGTACTTGTCTTCAGGAGAGAAGCGGGCTGTAATTCATAAACAGAAATCAGATTTGTCTACTACCTATGTAGCAATTTTAAAATTATTTTGGTTTTTAAAATATACTAGCCTGGATGTGCTGATAATGTAGGTTTGCCACTCGGATCCATGGTCTGAAAATTTTAAGGGTATTAATTTATACAATTAAAAAATGTCTGATCAGAAGCAGAACAGGCTGCTCTGACTACTGGGCTAAAGAATTAAGTAGAACAAAGGTTGTTGGTGTAGTATTTTGATCGTACATTTTGTTAATGGTATTAAAAAAAGGCTTTGCCACTGGCAATTTCCATAAATCACATTCGGTCCAGCCATTTAGGTGCCCGAGAAATACAATGAAAGTCACAGATTCATCAATTCTCCGCCCATTGCTGGTTAGAAAGTGACATCAGCAATTTATCTTTATATAAATTAGGGTTGAGATATAGTGGGGTTTATGAATGATCTGGTGATACAGATTTATAACGTTACTAATCTTCCTGAGTGTTATAAGCTTTATCTGTTATAAGTTTTAGGAAAAAGGATATATAGGTATTCTAAGGTATACCTACGTGAAAATTCACAATAAAAATTGGTCACAATTAATAAATGATACTTGAATACGCGTTTACGATTTATAGGTTAGGAGTTTGTGTGTTTGTATACTTACAGCCAAAGTATACTGCCTATCACCCTTCTCATTCAAATAATATCTAAGATACATTTTAAAGTAAAATGTGATTAATGAATGATCGATAAATTAAACGTTTTAATAGCTTTGCTCAATTCAAAGCTGAAGTGAAAATCAACCACAATCCACATGTAATTGTAAACAAACGAAACGAATGATGGAACTCATGGAACAGGATTGGTTGCCAGATCAAATTTTATTTTCTCTCCATTTCGAATGTTTTTTCCCGGTGGCGTCTTTATTTGTTGGATAGGTAAAACAACTGACGTTCAGAGTACTGTATTTGAGAAAACACCTATAGATAAAATCCCATTCCCAAACATTTCCCCAACGATGTCATCTCCCGAGTTTCTCCAAAAGACCAATTTTTCCCCAAAATCACGAGAAAAATCCTTATATTGGCAACTCTGAGCGGATTCTGAATGAATGAAATGAAGTGAATTCCACAGATTCAGAACATTAAATCTTCAATTTCCACAGATTGTAGACAAGGAAGAGAATCATCAGTTTTTCCCCATAGTTTTTCAACTAATATAAATTTTGTTCCACTTTTTTTCAGTTTAAATGCAACTTAAGAAAAGTATACCCTAAATTATTTTCTAAGCTGTTAAGAAAGAGATAGTCACATGTTAAATGCTATAAATAGTATTTTTATTTCGAAATTCTGGAACACAATACGCCCAATTTTTGATTTGACATATGGTAGGTATTGACAAATTGACAATTTGAAAATTGTTTATTGTTTGTTTTGCATACTTTTCGAAAAGAGGAACTACTTTTATGCGTCGTATTTTTCTTAATATATTTGTTGTCCCCTGCCGTAAAATGGCCAATCTACCTCCTCGTAAAATATCTACTTCTAATAAAGCCAAACAAGATGCTTCTCCACTTCAGATATTGCTGCAGATGGGTTTTCCAAGACATCGGGCGTAAGTTGCATTTACATGTCCATACTATCCATTACTAATCTTCAATTCCAGCCTAATAAACCCTTGCGTTGGTCAATAACCCAGGGTTTATAACATTAGCCTGTAACTGTACAGTCCATTATAATCTCAGAATATATCTAATAAAAATATCGCATACTCTTCTCAGACTAAAAGCACTAGCCGCAACTGGTAACCGTAGTGTCCAATTGGCTTCCGATTGGTTACTAACTCACGTAAATGACGCGTTTATCGACGCCGATGAGCCTCGCGAATACATATTCTACGCGAGTCCTACTGGGCCACTGCTAGCGCAACTGCTGGAGTTCTGGGACAAGTCGAAGACAATTGCCGGGTGGAATGGAGCTCATAACTTCCCCCCGCATATCACATTGGTGTCATTTTTCAAGGTAAGCTAATATCACGCTAATATTAAAAGAATACAATATCTTTTTGTCTGTTAGCTTGTCATGACCAAAGAACTAAACAGATATTCATCAAGTTTGGCTACAAGGTAGTATGTATCACAAGGACGGATATTAGACAGTTTCTTTCCTAGCAGGGAGCTATTTATAATAGCAGTGTTATTGAAGGAACATACCTAACTCAAGGTTAAAACATTTTTTAAAATACCTAAGCATATTAAAATTTAAAGACCAATAAAAAATAAGTAAAGACTTTACATAAAGGAATTTGAACAAAACTATCCAAATTGTGATCTAGAAATATTAGTTTCAAAATGTCACCCAGTCTTCAATATTTTTTTACTTGTTTTTCATCAATGATATTTTCGCATATAACTATCTTACTAAATATATTTTCAGGCACCTGACGACACATCGCTGCAGCTAGCAAAAGCGGTAAAACACGTGGTTGAGAGTGTGTGTGACCCACCATCCAGTCCGTTAAAGCTTGAGCCTTACATATCCCACAACTTCATGGGTCTATTTGTCTCTGAGGAAAATGCAGACTACTTGAAGAAAATCGCCATACAATATGTGAAACAAGTGTCTTCGGCATGTGAGTATGTAAACTGAGTCTTGGTGCAGGGACCTGCAAAACAAAACTTTTGTGGTAGATAAAACTTATTGCACTTATACAAGGTTATAAGGAAGGGGAATGCTAAGCCGAAAAGAGCTCATAGACAATAGACAATAGACAAAAGACAAATATTTACTAAAGCAAAAATATACATATACATACAAACATACTAAATAATAGTTTTCCTTGTCTTTGTGTGTGTTCCATGGCATCCCCGACACAGGATTAATCCTAGTGAGCTATGAGTGAAACATTTATTTATTTATTATTTATTTATTTAATAATAATAGTACTCATCATTATGAACAACTTTTATGGTGGGACCAATCAGAAATTAGCAAAAAAATCAGCAGTTTCATACATTTTGTTGAGTGTCATTGAGATTTTTTTATGGAACTGCTGGTTTTGGTCGTGAATTTCGGGTTTGTTCTATAGAAAAAGTTGTTCATAATGATGAGTACTATGAGCCGTTTTTGGCTTAGCGTACCCTTTCCTTGTAACGGTGTATTTGTAAATTCAGACGGGAGGAAATGTTTATTGTAGCTTGTGCAATTTATTACACATATAGTCATGCGGGGCTATTACGTCTGTGGGGTTATTACGACTTTTGTCTATAACTTATGTACCATAATGTTTTATCAACAACGACATCTATGGGCGGAAAGTGGAAAAAAAAAAGAAGTGGAAGTGGTGATAAAACATTATGGTACATAAGTTATAGACAAAAGTCGTAATAACCCCGCAGACGTAATAGCCCCGCATGACTTTAATTAGTTTTCATATACAATTTGAATTAACATCTATAATGTCTATTTACGATGTATTATGCTTGAGTTTCTTATTTTTTTTATGCACACAACTGTACATTACTTTAGCTAGTGTAATAGTCTTTATAAGTTAGTCTAGAGTCTAGTTGAATTAAAGTCCTTAATGATTCTGTATGTAGTGCTATCATAGTTATATTTTACCTCTTTATTTACAAAAACGCTGTCATAAAGTACTTTGCCTTCTTCTTGCTGGTAAGGAGAATCATATGCGAAAATGAGATAGCTTATTTTTATCTCAAGCAGGCCTATTGGATGTTTCTAAAAAGACCATTATTCTTTACGCAGTGGGTGTTACGGTGGATACGTATGAGCATTTGGATGTGTTGGGAACATGCTTCCCTTGGTGCACCATGCAGCAAGAGAAACCTATTAAATGTAAGATATATTATGTAGTTTATTTTTCTTACTATATTTATAGTTGTATAGTATTCAGTTTATATGCATATTTTTATACTGAGACTCGCAGCTTTTGCTGTATATTATTACTATAGCTACGATAAGTTATTATTTGCTATCCATATTCACTCTAAACACATTTTAAGATAATGTGGCGCTACTTCCTACTTTATTGAAAAGAATAATTCAGCTATCCTATTATCAATAATGTAACAACTAATATATGCATTTTATTAGTCCAGTAAAAAAGAAGACAATAATGAAAATTTCTTGTAGTAACTACAATTTATGCTATGTAAATATCTTAATGCTATGTTTTATTTACCATCTTGTAGGCTAGAGGGATGCTAGTAGCGGATATTTGAACTTGAGCATGTATCTTCACGCTTTTTTAAGGTAATTATCGTTTTATTTTTGCTGTAAATATTTATTGGACTTGTGCTTTACTATATTGGTGTTGAGTGGCCTTTTGGGAAGGCCACTGAAGTCACCCAACGCAACCTTGCCTAAAAGTGCCGCAAAATTTCGAGTGGACAACCGCTGCGTCGACACGTAGTCTCTCTAAACGCCAACGTCAGCGTCGTAAATAATTATTAAACTGTCTTGTATCTTATAAGTTACAAGGAAAATGAGGACCTGAATGCCAACAACACAATTAAAAATCCACAAAATATTTATTTTAGTAGCAATTTTTTATTATCTTATCTATAAGCCACTGAACTTAGGTTGATTTTCCTGATTCTTGGAATGAGATTTTTAAATTCGGTTCACGTGCTTGAAGGCTGGTGTTGGGTTAGACTGAAGAATCATAGCCCCCCGGGTATCGCGATTTACGACAACGTTTTCGTAGGTCGGTTTGTGTTGACACAAATTAATTATGAAGATCATGATTATTAGAGTTGGGTCATCTAATCATAATATAAGATTACCATTACATTAGGCCCAAGTTTGAAGGCTTTTTAAGACAAATCTAAATTTTCTAAAACTATTGGCATCCTTGTCTAATGGCTTGCAATGATAAAGACAGATAAATTTTTAGTTAGTTTAGATCTGTCTTAAAATGCCTTTAAACTTGGGCCTATTACCATCAATTCGTAAATTATTTATGTTTTGAAATAATTGTTACTTTTGTTCCTACTTTTGCATACAAACGTAAAGGTAGGCGTGTGTGTCACGCTTTGACTCATTTTTAATGACTATATTTATCTTTGAGATGTCCGTTAATACAAAGTCATGCTTATCAATACTATTGTTATCTAGAAGTGATTTGGTCTACCTATGAGTGTTGGAAATGGAAGTATCCTGTTCGGATTGCGGTGTCAATCAATATGTATAAGTACATATTTTGTACTTTTCATCCGGCGACGCTAGTTGGCCGTTCTCTCATTTGTCGGTGCAGTATTGTTTCGTTACTCTCTTTATTAATTTAGAAAGTAGTCGTGACAGACGACTTAACCATAGACTTCAATGAGTGCCAGATTGAAGCGCACAAGCAGGAGTGGGGTGGGATGATATCCGGTAGAAAAAGACTGCCGTGCCGCATTCGTAGTTCGCACCAAAATATAACAGAACTAGCTGACCCGGCAGACTTTGTACTGCCATACGTTTGTATGGGAAAAAGAAAAGGGGTGTTTTTAGGGTTTTTCAATAATTCTGAGAGATTTTCTTAATATTTTTTTCCGTAAGAACCTTCTCCTAATAATAACAAATACAACAAAAAAAGAATTAGTGAAATCGGTCCAGCCATTCACGCGTGATGCCGTGACCAAGGAAAACGGGTTTCATTTTTATATATATATATACTAGCTGACTCGACAGACGTTGTCCTGTCAAAAGCCATTGCGTAACTATAGCAACCGTAGTATGTTGATGCTAACTTGTCAATTTATAGTAAAAATTATCAGTATATATATAATTTGCAATAGATTAAAATTGCGACTATAATTTGAGATTTAAACTATCCTATCTCTCAAGTTGGATCGAACTGCACATGGTGTGCGAATTTTATTATAATCGGTTAAGTGGTTTAGGAGTCCATTGAGGACAAACATTGTGACACGAGATTTATATATATTAAGATAGATATAGATGAACCAAGAAATTGTTTCACTGTTTAGTCTAAGTCTAGGTACTTGTATAATATAGAGAAATGATTCTGTATATAATGTGAATAATAATGTTCAAAAGTCTTAAACAAAACCAAACTGACTATACCTACCTATACAAAGTTCTATTATAAGTATTAATTGGCGACATGCGTCTACATTTTATATCGCCTCATTTTCCTCAAACTCAGAAATTATTCCACATCATATCATCATACAGTATCATTTAATTTATTCCACATGTGTATCACGCGTTCGTTGCTAATTAGACTTGATTTTGATAATAGCTATATATCACAACGATTAGCCGACGTGTTTTAAACAACACGACAACGGGATAATCATCAAACACGCTTCGAACGCTCGGTGTGCACTTGCGGTGCTCACACATACCACACGCAACGGCGATGATGTATAGATATGGAATATGGAAAAGTTTTTCATTTATTTACCTATCTAAGTAAATAAATAAAGTAAAGAGAGTTTATCCATCTATCTGTCTTAGTATAATAAAGTTAAATTAGTAGTATGAAAGATACAATTTTATTAAACTCATCTATATAATACTGCGTAGCAGTTATCGACAACTCTCATTGTTTACATTTGATGATAATTAGGTACAAATATAAGAGTTCTCTAACAACAAATACAAGCTACTAATGACTATCAAGCAAACAATTGATAATAGGCAATTAGGCATTCTCTGACAAATCATCCCGGGAAAACACGCACAAAGCGGGCTCTAATGATACTAAAACTAATTATAAAAATAAAACAGCCTTTATTTCCCATTAAAATGTAACTATTCGAAATAAAAAGATTGATTATTTGTCAATAGAAAGATTAAGTATTACTTAATAGATTTATCTATTAGGGCAGGGATGACAAACCACGCGACAAAATATTTTAGGCACGCCACTGCCTTATCAGTAAGCAAAATCATTTAGCGGCACGTCTATGGAGTCATTAAAGATAGACAGATAAACTCTTTATTGTTCACACCAAAAATTACAAATAAAAGGATTATAACACTTAAAACTAGAGCGACAACTGACGACATTACACTTTTCTTTTTAATTGGCACGTTTATCTATCAAGGTCCGCCACCTAGGGCTCCCAAATGTGGGTTCACGGCTCTAATGACTTGAAACACATTCAGCGATAAGCTTGGAGCCGCACGTGAAGTCCCTCCACATCACGCTGGCGTACCACTTTGACGTGTCCGCATACGAGGCGCTGCGGGCGCTGGTGGACGAGCTGCAGCCGGCTGAAGCGAGCTGGGAGCTGCGCCTCTACTCGCGGGACCCGCGTTTCGCTAACCATCAGGTGACTCGAACTATTGCATTCTATCGTTTCTGTATCTTCTATCTGTTTCTTCACAGTAAGATCAGGAAAGCAAGGTTAAGGCAGCGGTCCGACCGCCGGCGATGAACGAGAAACGAGTAAAACCAGAAACTATAAACGAGTTGGCGATCAGCGGGAAGCGAGTGTGTAGTTTCGATAGTTTTGTCGCCGGGCTATAAGCGACCGTGCAAGTGCGACGAGCGATTACTCGCGCCACTCGCCCGCGGTCGCTCAGTCTGTACTGTAAAGAAAAGACCACTGTAAAGAAATGATCAAGCGAGCGAGTATCGCTGAGCGAGTTTATTTTTTGAAAGCTCGTCGCTCAGCGACAAAACTAGTAAAGCGAGTTGTCGCCGGCAGTGTGAACAGTCAGAGAGCACCTTTTAATATAATTATGCATCTCTTTCGTTTACACTGAATGTACATTTATTGTACGTTTTTTCGAGAGAGAAAATCGCCGATAGTTAGTCGTTTACTCGCCGGCGGTCGGACGACTGCCTTACTCTGTTGCTTCAGATTCTGCTATCTATATTAGTTCAGTGTTGTAGCCCCTTTATCTTTTTTCTGTGTACTTTTTTTTTTTTTTTTTTTTTTTAGTACAACTGATCGATCCTGATGGTAAAGAGATAGTTTGCATCATGAAACTGACACGCAAAAAGGGCCGACTTACGGCCTAGTTGCGGAAAAGAGCCTGCTCACCAAGTATCATGAAACTGATCATAATCCTGTTTATTTTTTTACATTACATTCAATCGTTTTTATTTTATTCTAAAACAATCTATTATTTGAGCAGCAATCTATAATTTTGACCTATGTAATTGTTTGGAAACGAGTCAAAAAAGAGAGCTAATACAAGTTTTCGAAATAGGTACATTGTAGGCCAAGAAAACGCGCGATTACATTCCGTTTAGTTTACCACAACTGACTCTCTTCTATCTCTCTTGTATACAGGGAGCGGGAGCAATAACAGTTATACGATTAAGAATGCTAATAAAGTTTATGTAGAATTTCTCTGTTCAGAATGTTTTAATCCATAACATGTGGTCTGTTTCTTTGGGTAGGTCTATAAAGTGACCCAAGGATACACTCCGAAAGCGAGCGACGAGTTGGAGCTAGTGCTCGGAGATTACATCTACATCGAAGAGAAAGAGATCGAGAGCTCGCCTGACGGATGGGTCCATGGGACTTCGTGGTTGACAGGTTAGACACATTAAAAATAAACCTTTTGCCATTCGCACCGCTCCAAACACTGCGGTGTGAAAGGTCCCATTCAGAAACAGTACTTAGGCGATTCACACCACGTTCTGAACCGTCTAAACAAATCTAGCAATAATGATATCATTATTTCCATGTTGTATTACAATATGAACCCTGTATTCTGAGACTCGTGAAACAAGTAAACAAAGTTGTAGTTGTCAAATATCAAATCACGAGAAATTGCAAGTAGTACGGCTCCTTAGCTCGAAAAAACCGGGTTTTTGGTCCCATCTGGCAGAAAGCACAAAACTTGGCATGCTGGTAGCTTTTGTATTATACGTGTAATTAAATCCCGAAGTAGAAACACCTCGGGAGACGATTGTTTCCCTCCATCCCCCCCCCCCCCCCCTTTTTGTGTCCCAAAATATGTTTTTTTGAGATTTTCTCGAAAACGGTTCAAGCTACGAGGAAGCTGTTCAAGACAAGTATGTTCTCTATAACATTTTCTACAATATTATTCTTAGCTGCATGTTGATAGCAACTTAGGTTTTCGAGATACGCTGATATTAATTTCAGGCCAAACCAAAAAATTACAATTTCTCTTAAGTGGCTCAGATTACGGCTTATGGCTGTGGAATAAGAAATGATTAACAGAATCAGAACATTAATTACTAGCTAGCTGCGACCCGCGGTTTTACCCGCCCGTTAAATAATGGTGGTTGATAATGATGATGAAGATGACGATGAAAAGTAGCTTTCAAAATTCAAAATTACACAATTGAATGAAAAACAAACACTTTCGCATTAATAAAATTAGTGAAGATTCAGGGTTAGTTCTTAGTTAGTGTAAATTAAATTTAACATGTTACATAGCTAGTAAGTTTTTAACAGACTTCAAAAAGAAACCGATTCTCAATTCGACTGGTTTTTAATGCCATTTTTGGGACCGCTCTTTACTCAGTTGTGGGACAAAAAAAGGTCAAGTAAAAACGAATATATTCAGACAAAAGTTACTGGGATCGGTATGAAGAAAAGAAAAGCTGTGACTGTTTGTTTTGTCGTGAAAAAAAAACTATAATAGGTAGGTACGTAAAACAATAAAATTTGTGTAAAATTTCGACCACTAGGGTTCTTACTTACAAAATTCGGGATAACGAATTATGACAGTATAGATTTTTGCTGTACGATAATAGGCAAATTTAGATTTCAATAGTGTTGTTACGAAAAATTTTAATAGGTGAGATCCGTGATAATTTGATAAAGTAGCAACAAATTCTAAACTTTCATACTCCTAATTATTATTATAGAAGAAAAACCTAACGCGCCATCCGCGCCAATGCGAGCAGTATGGTATTAACGGCCTTGTTTAAAATGAGATAGGCCACCTAAATATAAACCGATATTTACAGTTGAGTTTCAAGGTTGAAGGGGTTTGCAAAGCGACGCACAAGCTTTTCAAGCCCTCAAAATAAATCTCTGTTGTCAACCGCAGAACCAATCGCGTCGCGCGCCTTGTCAGCTGTTCGTCGAAAACAGTGCTGATAACATTCAAGACGAGAATAGCCACAAATTGCTGAACTTATCACGATAATGGCGCCACTATACTCGTCCAGCACCGAAATTCAGTAGCGATTCGTAGTTCCAAATTCCGCCGCGCGCCGTTACTATTTTGCTTCTATAGCTTATTTGCATTGAGAGGCGATAACCGATTATAAAGTGGGAATGGGAAATGTGGTCTTTGTTGTAGCTGGAGTGATACTTGTGTTAACAAATTAAAGTGACTTCTAAAAGTTTGAAGATTTGTATATCGCGGATTTCTCATAACTTCAGTGAGCTTGTGTGCGTTATCAGCACACACACACACAGGGTGACGTCACAATGAGGACTATATTAAAGAGTATGCGCCTGCTGAACTTGAAATTCGGAGGTTAGTTCGTATCGGGCGTCGGTCAGGGTCGCGGCTCGGTACATTCGGGTGTTTCGATTTCCGATATTGGTTTGCAGTTTTTAACGGTATGGCTATTTAACTTTCAATTGTTTTATTTGTTTAATACCAAACTTTTGTGTAATTTTTAACGTTGTAAACACAGGCTATGTAAAGTATAGATAAGCTCGTACATTTATGAAAAACATTCCGTGCGGTCGGCGTTTTTTGTTTGAGAGCAGACCTTTTCTAATTTTTTGTGCCATTAAAGTTCTGTACCGTAGACCTGGCCTATCGGTAGACCCACCAGTTACTTAAGGCTGGCTGGGAATATATGTTTTTATTATTGTTATTGTTGAACGTTACCAAAATACTTAGTTAAATTCAATCGACGGATGTTCACATTGTTGAATCATTTCATAAATTACTCATTCTCGCGGAGAAATAATTATACCTACTTTACCATAACCATTAACAGCTTACTAACAAAGTAAAGGTCCTTTACTGACTGACTGTGTTAGAGCGAGGTGAATGATTTAAAGTCTTTGAGTTAGATAGTCAATAGATAAGATGTTAAGATAGATCGAACAAAGGATATTTGTTATTGTTATAGGAGTGAGCGGGTTTCTTCCTGCAGTTTGCACCGCGCGCACGGCGGAGTCAGATGCTTGGACGCTTCATAGAGCAATCTCTCTGGGAAATAATAACAGTAAGTCCACCTTTTTGCACTCTTTATTTTAGGATTAGGACCTTTTTAACCTTTAATTTACCTGGTAGGTCCCACGGACTTCCCGCAAACTTTCAAATTGACCTAAAAGCTTAAATATCGCGGTTTTGTTTAGGCTGCTTGTTTCAGTGAGTTAATTGTGTTCACGGAGCCTAGTGGACTCCATGAAGGCATTTGTGTTACAAAAATTATAATTGCATCATGTGTTATTTTATCATATTTTCGATTTCGATGTTTTTATTGCTTTAGGATACGAAATGGTTCCAAAAGATGTTTTTAACCAAAATCCTGCATTTGTAATGTTAAACTGGTTCCAATGTAAGACTTCTTTGTTATCTGCGCAAAATAATAGCGGAGATTATCAAAGAGTCACCTTGCGAAAGTTTAAAACACATAAAAGGAAAAGTGATCCCAAAATTAAATTAATGTTGCCACATACATATATATTTTAGTCACCTAAAAACAAAGACAGTATACTTGTGCTATCACTGTGTGAAGCAGGTAAGTTTGTCATTTACAAAGAAGTTTGCTTTCAAAGCAATAGATGGGGAAGCACTGCACGTTTGTTTCTTTTGTTGTTTTTTCGTTTCCATGTACAATTTTTGCTTCAGTTACCAACCAGAAGTAAACAATGATTTTTGATCCTAAAATTTTTAGTCGGTTAGTTGTTTTAATAATTGGCAATACAGTTTCATAATTATAATAAAATGCTATAAAATAACCTATTAGGTACTTGTATCTTAATGCATTAAAATATTATAAACATAATATTCAGCTTTTATTTTGAACAAAATCAGTGATTTTTAAGAAAGGAGTCACATAGACTCCTAGGGGAAAATTGTGTGATTTTAGTTCACCAGGTATATTAAGGGTTAAAGCTTTTATTTAACATGCAATGTATGTAACTATGTACGGGTGAATTCTTGCAACTCAATTTTAAACCACTTCCCGATGTCCGATTGAGCTGAAATTTTCAAAAAGCTTGTTTTTAAAATTAACTTATTAGTTTTAATATCAAATTAAAGATGACCTTAAATATAAAATTCAAGATGACCACTTAACATTTTCTTTTGCACAATCTTTGCAATATAAACGTAATATTAGGACACCATTTCGAAAATTGTGAAATTGGTGCGAAATCAGATCTATTCTAATCCAATACCTCGTTTTTATTGAAGGCGAGTGTATGTATCATCAGCCCCCCCCCCCCCCTCCTAGCCAAGTTGCAATTCCAAAATAGCAAACGCCATAGAAAACTAAGACTGTGTATGGGAATGACATTTCTGTAATATTATAATATTATAGAATAGTCCTTCCCATACATTGTTCTTAGTTTTCTATAGCGTATGCGATCGTATATTGCTACTTGTCTAGGGGTCTGATTTTGCCACATTTTACTAACAGGCGAGTTAGTCAAACGCGGATTCATTCATTAAAAAAATGTGTTGTGGTCATAAATGGTAAAGATGCCCAGACTAAAATGAAAACCAAAACCTGTAATAATGTTCCTAAGTATTTCTAAACTGTGACTTTTCCTCTTCTCTAGGTCCCTACGAGTGTTTCTCATTTTGGTGCACCTACTGTAAAAACATTACTCTAAGTTATTTGTACGAAAAGCGTTTTCCTCTTTAACAATAAAATGCATGTTATAAGACAGATTATAAAATTACAATGCCTTACCCTTATCCGGCTAAGTTGTAATACAATTGAAGAGCGCCTTTTAAAATTAATTAAAAAGTACACTGCATGCGCTGCAATTGATCTGCGCCTGACCCCGTATTCATCGCATTATTACTGTGAGCTATTTTGATCTAACATTTATAAAAAGCGCATTTATAAAAACGGTGATGGTGAAAAATAAGTATAAGTGCGCAACAATCAATTAGTATCAGAAGACATCAGGCATAGCCATCTAGAAATATCGATATTTATTTTTCTATATAATCCTACTTAATAAACCTCCGTGCATAGGCTCCTTTTTTAGCGGGAAAATGTAATCAAACCTCTTTGCACAATGAAATGCGAAAAAAATGCATAAAAGATTTTAGAGGAGAAGAAAATAGGGCGCCAAAATGTTTAAAGGTCAGACCTCAAACTTCAATATTACTTGGAGTACATATGTTCTTTAAATTAATGGACATATCGAACCTGTTTAAGAAAAATAAATTATATGAACTATCGAACCTGTTTAGGAAAAATAAATTAAATGAACTTAAAACCAGTAGGTAATTATATCAGCTATATGTAAAAACGTCTTGCATTTCAACGGATATTTATTTAGAGTGCGGTGCATACTGAACGCTTGAACAGTTGTTGCATGTGAAGAACAGTTTTGTGAAGAATATATTAATTCCTTTGTACTTTCGGACTTTTAAATAATCATGAAACAATTTAAAAAAATTAGTCAGTCGTAATACTTAAATCCTAGTTTTATTCAGTATTTTGGTATTGAACAGTTAGTGCGTTATTCGAAATAAAATTTCAATTTGTTGTCCAGGAAATGTGAGCTCGCGACCCCGATATCTTCGCTTCCTTTGACCTATTTTGCTCATATTCTAACTTAAAAATAGTAATTGCATATACCACCTTAATTGCTTCGAAAATTTTATACGTATTAAATATTTACAAGCTATCGTTTAGTAGAATAAATATAATACATACTCGTACAAACGCTGATCTTGTCCCGAAAACAGAGACCTTTGCTTTGTCCAGTCAATATTTGTTCATTCACTGTATGTGTACGTAGTCAATTCCATTCTGTGTACATCTAATTAAGTATAATCATTGTTTTTATAAATAAGTAATAGGGTTCAGTGATATTGTCCGCGTTGCAGTGCGTTGTTCTGTGGTTCCACTATCTATGACAATGTCGTTCAAATATTCTGTGTGTTTCCTTCTAATATTTTGTTATGTCGGTAAGTTCCCAAATTAATTAATCTTTTATCATTCATAATATAAGATTGCATTTAATTGATATTAAGGAAACTTTGGAAAGTTCGTAATTTAGAAACAGAATTGAAAAATTAAATACTGAACATTTTTTTCGAAAATATTTACAGCGACTAAGCTTATGAAACCTGCTGTGAAATCCGAACAAAATGCATTAAAATGGGTCCAGCCGTTTTAAAATATTAACATACCAACAAACAACACCTCACCCCATAGCGTTACCTCACGTATCTTTTCTGTACTGTCGTGGGTAAAATAAATTTAATTCGATTGGACTTGTGTAATTTTTTGTATCAACGATAGGCTTGCGTTTCTCCGCCATCTTGCTTGATGGTTGGTAATGTTGGCTACGATGAAGCACGCTTGCCTAGAAGTAACCGATTCACTCTCGACTTGACGTCACACACATTATATCTCTAGGGAAAGTCCACTCGGCCAGAGCGTTCCATACGAACGTTTGATTCGCTCAATAACTTGTTCAATCAATTTCTAAATGGCATCGTTTTTTTAGTCTCCAAATAAAACGCCAACCTTGATTAGTGGTCATCAAGCGAGTTGGTTGGCGGGTTGGTTGATTCATTAAGCGTTGACTTTGAGTCTAGACAAATAAAAAGAAAACCAGTTATGAGATAAGGATGTCATTTCATCGATATCTCAGTTTTAATGAACTATGCTCATTACTAAATCAATATTACGAACGGAAAATTACGTGATATTTCGTAAAGAGCCCTTAGCAACGTTTCACTAGACCAAATAATCTTATCGTTTATGTTAGTTTACCATAACTTTCCGTGACTTGTTGCTAGACTGGGCTGTGAAGGTGCTATCCCAATGTTGGCATGATTAGCTTACGTCCGAATATCTACCCTAATTTGCCATCATTAAAGTAGCTTTTCGAGTTTTTCATTTACTCTGGTTGCGCGCGCAGCCTTTACTGACTCACGTCTACATTGGGATATATCAGGTGTTTAGAGTGGATATTCATGTACGAGCCGATGATCAGTCAGCATGTTACACCTTTATCCTGAAGTCAAAGATATCTACTAAACTTAAAAGAGCCAATGCATAAGTCAAAGTATTAATAAATTTAAAAAATTCAAAAATAAATGTAGAACCTACATTTATTTTTAAATTAATTAAGTGATCATGCGCGTGATGAAATATCTGTGATTTTTTGTGACATTGTTTATGAAGCATCTTTACAAGAGCCATGAACCAAGAGTTGAAGTTGACTATTAAATTGTAGTCATTTTAGTCTTAATGTGACAGTCTGTCTGTCTGTATGTCGCAGCCAATTATTCTAAACATGTGTTTTTGTTGCAGGCGGTGATTGCAAGTCAGAATCGGATTCCAACACGGATATAGAGATGTCGACCAGCTATCCTCACGAGGACGCACAGGAGCTAGCTCGCGACAGCTCGGAGGAGACTTACAAGGAGTGGAACAAGTACTGGACGGCGGTGCAGACTGATAAGACTGACGGCATTCTGAGCGTTACTCAGGGTGAGTAACTTCATCATCATGGTCCTTCCAGTACTTTTTCGGGCGTGGTGAGAGTTGGTCTTGGGGTGTCTACCCTTTGCCAAGACTGGGCGCCAGAGGCTATGACCTTTGGGGAATGTTACGCAGAGAACGCCACTTCTTGGGCAGATGGCCTCTCTTGCGGCTTTTGGTTTATTGCGTTTTTTATTAGCTGGCTATTCCTTCGTCTTCATCGTCGACGAAGTACGTCGGTAGAGGGGTCTTAAATTTTGGGACATTACATTTCAAAGTCTAATGATTAATTTCATTTCATTAATGAATTTTACATTGTAGAAAAATCATTTTTTTAATAGTGTCCAATAAAAGTGCCAGTCGTTTACAAGCCTTATTCACTTTTACAGTCGCCCAAAAGAATTAAATACAAATTTTATTCTATTTTCCAGGTATACCCATTAATTGGGATTCACACCAAGGAAATGGAGACACAACCAATGTAAGTTTAACCAAACGTACGAGTAATATTATGTGATAGAAAAAAATAATTAAATAAGTCATAAAAAGTAATGGCATTTAGCCAAGTTGTTTTTTCTACTATTTGTGTTGACGCGCGTTGGTACACAAAAATAAATCTTTTTATAAATAAAACTACTGCGTGCCGCAGTTTGACTTTCGATTTACTACTTTTTTATTGAAATTAAGGATTGAATCGAATCTTATTGCTTGTCTATCAACAAAGTATGTGCGCAGCAGGGGCGTAGCTACCGCCGTATCTGCCGTATCAATTATACGGGGCCCCGGGCCAAGGGGGCCCCCGACGTGCGTAAGCAAAAATTAATTTAAATTTTGAAATTTATTTTTATTTCAGAAATGACAACAAAGTAGTCATAATTTTAGAAAAAATATATTATAATATTATATCTTTTTTTTCGTCTATTTTGTTTTCCCCATACAAAACGCCAATTTCATAGGTTAGGACCTAATAAATCAGTTTGCCGAAAAAAAGGCAAGAAGAGTGTATATTTAATTTGAATTGTCAGTAAAAATTTTGGAAAAAGTGATAGATGATAATTATGATGAATAAATTTTTCTTTTTATTTTATGCAAACATTTTCTTTTCTTTTGTGAGAAATCTTTACCCGTCATAAGGGCCCCAAATATTTTTTTTATACGGGGCCCCGCCAAGACACGCTACGCCACTGGTGCGCAGCGACTATATTTTGCCGATCAAAAACGTCAGAAATCTACGCATATGGCTTTGTTTACTATAAATAAATGAATTATGCAATTTAAGCGACTTCTTTTTTAGAACACAAGCAGTAAGAAGCCCCCCCGTCGCTGGCTGTTCACGATGCGTCACGGCGAGCGGGTCGACCTCACGTACGGACACTGGGTGCAGCACAGCTTCGATGACCAGGGGAAATACGTCAGGAAGGACCTCAACCTGCCTCTTAAGCTGGGAGAAAGGTGAGGAAAAATGTTGATAAAAAAATTTGTTGTTGTAAAAATTAAGTCACGGTGATCTACAATTCTACCTTATGATATTAAAATGTCAATAAATAAGTATATTTTACCACTACAACCAATCCGAATAAGTGCTTGAAAAAAATTCATGATATATATTTTTTTCATCGATATATTTTATCTAATGGTGTACGTTTAATTTAGATATGAATTTATTAATCTCGCTATCTATTCTAGTATCTAATCAGTGACTGTGAATTTATATGAATCATCAACGTACAAACATTTAATGCACAAATCAAAGAAAGAACTTTTTTATGTGTCATTTACAATACAATTTCTTGCTACGTAATCACAAACTTGATTTGTTCATTGTTGTGGGGGTCATCAACACGTTATCACAAAAGATAGCAGATATAATCCCTCTTACTGTAATTTTGATTATTTTTCTCAGTTTAGCACAATCAGTCCAATAGTGAACTTTGAACTGTGTGTTTTAATTTCTTTCAAAGATTATATTACAGTAATTATTACTATATTAACTATTATTACACGAGATAGTTGGTACATTTATTCCAAAAATTCATTGTGAACGATAATACATTAGTAAGAAAGAACTTTTACATGCAAATTAGTCAAATGTCACAGTATCTATAAAAGAAGATAGCATGCAATGTCACAAATTCACAATTACCATAAATAAAAATTATATTAAATCTGTGCCTCATTATAACATTATTTGAAAAATGTGCAATAAGTACAATAACTTGTTATTCACACCACAAAATGGAAATCACAAACATAGTAAGAGAAAGGCACGAAAGGTTTTATCGCTGAGAGAGATATACCTATTCTGACAACCTTTGGATTCCCTTATAGTTTTTTTCTTTATTCTTATTTGTTTATCAGACCCGGCGGCGCGGACTCGTACATGAAGGACAGCCCGCTGACGCGCGTGGGCCGCTTCCAGGCGCAGCTGGTGGGCGAGGGGCTGCGGCTGGCCGGCGTCTCCGTCACGCACGTGTATGCGTCCGCGGCGCTGCGCTGCGTCGAGACTGCGCACTCTTTCCTAGAAGGTTACTATAACTACTATTCTGCCGTCTGCCCAAAAGCGGTATCTCAAAAACATTTTTTTTTCTGTTTTTTTCATTCATCTGATATAGGTTGAAAAATTACACATCTGATGCGTTTAAAAACAGAAAGCAATTGTTTTTTGAGATACCGCTCTTGGGTTTAGGACGGCAGTATTACTTAGCCTTCTATCCTTCCACTGCTAGGATATAGCCGACTTAGTCAAGTTGCAATCTATGATCATGGAAGATTACGATCCAAAAGAAAAAATGGCGTATGTGAATCCAGCAACCCGCACTTGATCGGCGTTGTAGAATACGGCCTATTAACCTTCGAGGGTAGACCTACTCCCTAGCCAAGTTGCAATCTGTGATCGCAAACCCTATAGAAAACTGAGACAGTGTATAGAAATGATATATCAAAAGCTTTAATACAGTCTCATAGTATTGTCATATCAAAAAAATATAAAAAAACAACTACTATCTCTCGAATTTTAACTGAACGCTCGCTTTAGAAGTTGAGTTGGTTGCAACATCAATTTCCAAATCTTTACAGGTCTCCAAGCTGATCCGTCTGTGAAAGTGAAGGTAGAGCCGGGACTGTTCGAGTTCAAGATGTGGCACTCGGCTAAAGGGTTGGCGCCCTTCATGACACCGCTGGAACTGCACAAAGCTGGCTACAATGTTGATCTCACGTGAGTACAACTCTAATATTTTTCTTGTGATAATGATATCAATGTTATTCGACCACATTGTGAAGACGGCAGGCAGGCAGTGGATGAGATCCTTGAACTGGACCGGAAACGATGGCGCGTTGAAGAGGAGACTTATACTCAAGGTTGTTGATGATGATGCTTAAGATAACTCATGCTAGAGACTTTTCAGGCGGCCTAAATAAGATCTAAAAAAAAAAAAAACCCTAAAACCAAAATGCTAAAACAAAAACTTCTAAATATATCCGCCTTACAAGCCAGAGGTCCCGGGTTAGATTCCTGGCCGGGCAGATGTTTGAATGATGAATTTTAATATGTGTTCTGTGCAAGGGCGTCGCCAAGGGGGGGCAGGGGGGGGCAGTTGCCCCCCCCTAGAGATCAAATGTAGCTAGCCGCAAAGCGACCAAAGTGCGAGCAATTCACTTCCTTACCTATTAATAAATTCCGCATCGCATGACAAAACGTTAATAAATTCACAAGGTTTAATGTATATTGTAGAAAATATTGAAATATTCAGAATAACATTAAGATTTAGACATCCGTTTTAAAAATCGCCGCCATTTTCATCACGATCATCAGATTTGCCAAAACGCAAGACCATTAAACAGTGTAATAATATGTAGATCCAGATCCAAAATATCACCCCCATAGGATCACTGGAAGATCCACTGGAATTTGACGAAAACATGAAATACGCCATCTTGGATTTTTGTTTCTGAATCTCGATTGTCGTTATGAACCTCTATAATATTTCTTCAAGTACATTCCATCCATCTACAGCGGTTCCATAGCTGTGAGCATTTCCTTTTTTTTTTTATTTGTATGACTGTCAAACTTTTTTGTATGGCGATGGCGACTATATTTTTTTATCATTTCCCCAAAAATTTGATCTACATTTCAAAAGTCGGGTGTACCCCTCTATATCCTTCTACCGTTTCCGAGATACGAGAGGTAAAATTTTTCGTCAGCCATCATCATCATTTATCCGATTTGAGCCACAAAGAGTCATTTTTCAAAGTGTTTCTTGAGATTGTCGGATTTAGCGATGTTGAAAACTTGAGGAAAACTCATTTACAAACTTGTGATATGATCTACTGCTAACCGAGGCTTCGTTAAGAGAAATTGTCATCTTTTTGGCCTGGTCTGAAATGAATATCAACATATCTCAAAACCATGAGTCCTACCAACATGCATTTAAAAGCAATACTGTAGGGAATGTTATAGAGAACATACTTGTCTTGAACAGTTTCCTAGTAGCTTGAATTGTTTTTGAGAAAATCGCGAAAAACCCATTTTGGTGACCTTCTACCCGGAGTAAGATTTTTTGCACGTATCGGATCGATGGTGACTTTTTAGATTTCATTTATGATGGTGTTTCAAACAATCCTACCAATTTTCAGCTGGGTGGAAATTACTGTACCTTCCAATGTCTAAATTGTCCCGACTCTATTGTGCTGTCGAGGGCTTGTGAAGTTTTATACATTGATATTAGAACCGTGTTCTTATTACAATCGTCATCGAGGCAAAGACTTCCAAAGTGTAACGCTTTATGCTCTCGGCGTTTATTTTTTTTATCCTCCATAATATTGCCCCATTGCCCCCCCCCTTAGTCATAAGCTGGCGACGCCCTTGGTTCTGTGTCTGGGTGTTACTTGTCCTTGTCTTTGTATGTGTTCCATGGCATCCCCGACACGGTGTCCTAGTGGAGACCTATGAGTGTGAAACGTTTACTTAGTAACGGACGATTAAATAAGTCTTAAATTATTTTTGTTTAACTAAAATATTTCATAAATTCTTATATAAAATATGAGCTGTTTAACATTTTGTTTTGTATTATTTTCAGTTACAAGCCGTACGTGGACGTGGACACCAACTGTACAGAAAGCATAGATGATTTTTATAAGAGAAACGAGTTCGTCATACAGTCTGCTCTCAAGGACACCGAAGCTGAAGGTAACTTACTTTTTTTTTATTACAATATATTTTTAACCAGTAATTGCCTTAAAACCCCAAACAGGCTTGTCCAGGCAATATGTTCTCATTCACAACGTACAGTTACTATTAAATTAACTTTCATAATAAATAAATGTTTCCCGAATATTTGAAATTGCAATGTCATTTGCATTGAAACAGTTTCGACAATTACTAACTAATCGATGAGTCTGTACTATTTGTAATTTAAGGACTGACTTGCTTAAAATTTTGCTGGTTCATGCTAACAAGCGTTAAACTCGGAAGCCGTATAGCAATCGTCACTAATGAAACTTCTCTGTACATAACACAGGATATAGGCGATAAGGCCGCCCTTGTACTACCGATTAATTATGTTTTCACTTAGTCTTAGTTTTTTTCTAGTAATTTGTTTGGTGTACAATAAAACTGTATTCTATACAAACACTAGCTGACTCGACAGACGTCCTGTCTTAACGATGACTATTTAATTCGAATTGGTAAAAAAAGCCATTGCGTCAATTCTATGTCAAATGTTACATTAAAAAAGTTTACATTGTCCAAAGCGCTAAAGTTAAATTATGGTTTAAGTATTTTTAAATTTTCTAATTTTTCATGTTTTTTTACTATAAATTGAGATGTGAGCTATCCTATCTCCTAAGTTAGATCGAACTGCACATGGTGTGCAAATTTGATTGAAATCGGTTAAGTAGTATATGAGTCTATAGCGGACAAACAACGTGACACGTAATTTATATATATTAAGAAGATATATAGGCGTCTAAGAACTTGTTGTTACCGTCGTAATATCATAATGCAGCAATTTAGTAAGGTGCGCGTTATTTTTAAACTCCGACGCAAAAACGACGGTGTTATAAGTTACGTGTCTGTGTGTGTCTCTGTGGCATCGTAGCTCCCGAACGGATGAACCGATTTTGATTTTGTTTTTATTTGAAAGATGAATTAGTCGGGAGTGTTCTTAGTTATACTAATTTATATTTTATTACAGGAGGCAACGTAATATTCGTCGGGCACGCGTCGACTCTGGACATCACGGTCGTCGCACTCAAGAACGTTGACATACCGGAGGCGGAGCGGCCGCCCTACCAGATCAGCAAGCACTTGCTGAGAGTGCCGTACTGCGCGCTCGGGGCTCTCAAGGACAAGCCGGTGGAAGTGGTCCCGCCGCCTTGCCCGCCGTCGATCAACTCCAGCTCGGGAAGGTTCGATTGGAGGCTGCTTCAAAATCTGTGAAGTGTGATGTGATGTGTACCTAATTGTGATTTTGTGCGGCGTAACTTTAGTTTAAGATTCAACTGGTGGTCTTTGGAGAAATGGTCCGATTTGATTTGCACATCTATCGTAGATCAGGCGTGGTCCGAAATTCACCAACATTGCCTAGCAAGGCTGCTGTCGGCGTATTTTGGATTGCGCCATACAATTTTCTGTTAAGAATTATTCGTTCCGTAGCATGGTATTTTATTTCTTTTATAATATGAGCATGGTATCAAAATATTGTTGCTAGTTCTAAAGAACCACGCAGTCCGATGCGATCGGCATACGCCTGTCATGGCACCGGTGCCGCAAACGCGTGATCGCGCCGGTTTGTACCCTCATTTAGCTATCGGGCCATTTGGAAAAGAAGTTGGTTACTGGACCATCTTGTTGTAAGCAAAATGTATCTAGTTACGTTTTTGTGATTTTGTGAAGGGAACTAGGTTCCATTAGAAAGCATTTAGTACTTTATTAGATACACATTGTCAATAGTGAAGGGATTATGAAGAAATTCATGGCGTTTAAAACATAAATGTTTTCTAGTTTAGTTTTTACGCTGCGTTTCTTTTTTCTTTTTTCACGTGTGCCACGTGTGTGTTTTTCACGTTACTCCACCTATACTTTTTACTTTTTTATATAACTGGATCTGTACCGAAAAGTAGGGCTGATCCTCAATTAGGTTAGGTAGCGGTACATACACTATCGAGGTAGCTACGAGTCGGAGACTGCTAAATTACCTTTGAAAAATAGCAGTCTTCGACTCGCGCCATTAAATTGTGTTTTTTGATAAT
The DNA here is from genome assembly GCA_949125135.1 of Alcis repandata. Classification (NCBI taxonomy): domain Eukaryota; kingdom Metazoa; phylum Arthropoda; class Insecta; order Lepidoptera; family Geometridae; genus Alcis; species Alcis repandata. The sequence continues at coordinate 5,023,305 of OX421242.1, read as the reverse complement.
CGCCCAAACTATCTCCGCGAGAGTACAGCCAAGGTCCCAAAACCTGTTAAGTTGGTAAATATTGGCAAAAATAATGTGTCATTATTCTCTATGCTGTCTATTATTGTTTGTACAATGAAGAAAGCTTACCATTATTTGGTTTGAGGAGTTACAGGCTAATTTTATAGATATGGTAATACCGTTAGTTTCCTTTAGGTATTATGACTTTTCCACATTTATTTTTTACTAAATGACAAAATAATATTACAAAGCTTTGTATGATTACATTATTTGTATTTTAAAATAAGCCTATTATAAGTACTATTTACGTTAATAAATAATTACTACGATATTTTCGTTATTTTTAATTCTGAAACTACTCCATCCACTTGATTCCTAATAAAATCTAAAAAATACTAAAACTTATAATCAAATATTTGTTTATATTGTGTATAATTCTAGTCGCACGATTGTAAATCGCTTACAAAACACGCTATGACAATACTTTAGATCACAATAATTGTGTAGAGGTAGAATATGAATAAAGTACCTATATTATATTTTAAAATCAATCGGCATTCGACAGATAGATCTTGCTGCAGACTTACGTTTTGAGCACTGTAATCCTGAAAAAACCGTTGCTGCGCTAGCTTACTCATTATTGCCATTCGTCCTACTATTGTTGTGACAAGTTGATAACAGTATGTAACGAGCAGTATAAATAGATAGAAGCCAAATCTGATCTCAAAGCAGCTCGATCTTAGGTTAGTAAGAATATTGTGCTAAGTTAAATGCTCTCCCATGATAAGCAGATCTATGATACCCA